>CM032388.1:10620635-11923135 GCA_019049475.1 Eueides isabella
AATATAATAAAATATTATTCAATTATTTTTATATTATTTAGCTTTTTTGTATACGTAAAGTATGTTTTTTACGTGATTTTCGTTGTATTAATTATTAAACTTATTAAACCTAACTTCCTGTACAATAATAAACATTAGGTAATCATAATTCTTTTTACAATGTTCCTAGAAATTGAAGCGACGACGTGGCAATATCTAGAAAATCTCGATGAATATTTATTTAACAAAAGACATTCCGAGATGCGGTCTGTTATAAATGTAAATTAGTTTATATAATCCCGTCAGATAAATGAAGTACGGGCGCGAAATAAATATAATATATTTTCGTTACTTTGTCTCTTTGAGAATTAACAATCGTTTCAAATTGTTATGCTGTAAGAAATTATGCAAAAGCGCGGTGTTGAGTTCCGTCAGTCATGTATCAAAAATGAATAGACGATCAAGGAATGGACTGTACACTGTTGACGAGCCAAAAAGATAAAACTGTCACGTGTAGTTTTGTATGTATAAAGATGTATTCTTACTTAGTAATGAACTATAAATTGCATATATAAAATGAAATGTTTATCTTAGCTTTATGAAAGCCAAAACATGCAAATTTTATATCTATAGTAGCCTGAGGGAATTCTTAGAGACTAGGGTACTCTAAATATTCTAAGAAATATATAATATTTAAAAATAATATTATAAATATATTTTAATTAACCTATTCCTTCAGATCCTGCATACCTTACCATCATCTTATCTTGACAGCTTAGGAATTTATTGTCAGAAGCTGTTAATCAACATGAAACCATTTCGTATTAATATTGAATACGAATAAAAAGCTGGTTTTCTGTAGTCTATTTACTTAATTATAAACAAATTACTGAAGCGATGTCGATAAAACTTTATAAGCATATTATAAGAACATGCCTGTTTCATATAATAATTAAAAAGGGAACACATATTAATATTAAGCATAATTACACATAATTATTGTAAATTATGTTATATTATATTATATTATTATTATTGACTAATAATTTAAAATATGTATCATTTTATGTACAATACGATAGTAACTTAAGGAGTAACGGCCTAGGATATACGATCGTCCGAAGTTTTATAATATTCCAGGATTGAATTCCAACTTTATTCATATCTACATACATTTGTCATCTAGTTAAAGTGGGTGTGTTATTAGATTTCTCTACGTAACACACAACATCTGCAATATAACTTCTATTTGCACAGGCAAATTTGAAATTGTGCTAAGAACAGATATCCAATTATCGAATCTCTTATTATATATCTTATGCCAGAATCATTAAATACAATGTTTTAATATAATATTTTCTAATAATAATGGTAACAGTATTTCGTGTATTTGAAATATCAACAAATCAAACAAAACAGTCTTTAGTGTGGTATACGATTTAAACTGCTAACCTCATCATAAAGAGACCATTCTCGCACATTACTTGGAGAATGATTTATTTTCTCTTTTAAAATAAAGTTCAGTGCTAGGATCCGCCACTTAATACATTTACAATATATTTAGAATTTTATCTATAATTTGTTTAAAATGTGTCGTGGCACAGTGGTACGAGGGTGTGACTGTAAGCGCGACAGGTTGTGGGTTCAGTACCTACTCGAGAAACTGGTATATTTAATATTTTTAAATTAAATATTTCAACTTTTTATTTCTTCCTTCTGGTAACAAGGCAAAGTGCAGCGTTGGGTTCTAACAAGCCTTAAATTCGGCGGAAAGTTGAGAACGGAGTGTCTTTACACTTTATTCCTAAATACCTTCTGCCTAGCCTGCCGTGTGCGGGATACAGCGTGAAGCTGATTTGAGTTGAGTTAAAAATATGTTTAAAGTTCTCTAGAACAAGTTATCTAAAACTACCATCAATTAAATCATTTTGAATTTGATATCTTAAGGACAGGAGCTCAGAGAGTGGAGCTAACCGTTAATGTCCATTTAAGGAGGGCCTCTTGAACCTCCATAAGAAACACTTGTACATACGCTTCTATATAAAAGGTAGGAGTAATAAACGCGGATTCATAATATAAATTACTTGAATAAATGTTCATAAATTTTACCTGAAAATTGTATGCATCTCATTAATATTTAGATAATTACTTTAGCAATGAGCTGTCAGAGCTTAATTGATAACCAATTCAAGTTGAATTGAAATTTATTAATTGAGTACAATCATCAATCAATCTTCTGTTATAAAATTATTATGTCACCTTTGTGTTGACGTTTTATCAACCCTGTTCCAATATAACATGGATGATGTAGTTACGACGGCAAGGTTATGGTGCTGGTTAACAAAACTGTGGCTGTAAACGGGATAAGTTTTGGATTCAATTCTCACTCGAAGTAATGAAATATTTGATATTATATTTTTTTCGCCCATAAAACGAGGCAAATTTGTTGTTGAGTTCCGTCAGTCGTTCCCAATCTCTACAGAATCCATCAGAAAGTAGGGAATGGATATCTTAGTGGGACGGAGTATCTTAACATTTGGTTCCCAGGTACCCTTTGCTTAGTATGCAAGCATATATTAAAAAGGCTGTTTAATATTGTTTCAAATTAGTTAAACAATTTTAACCTACCTATATTTCCACTCAGTTGGTGAAGTTGGGCATTTTATATGAAAATAGACTAAAAATCATAAAAAGAAAAATGTTTGTAAAATACAATATTTATTGACAATGGATAATTAAATATGAGTAGTAGGATTTATATCCGCAATTAGGTTTTATTAAAAAATCAAATATCTCTAAATAAATATTTAAAATTAATTAATTAATTAATTAATTTAAGTGGACTTCCTTTTCTATTTTATTAACAGTAAGATATCAGTGTAGTAGTGAAGTGTTGTGTGGAGTGGTCGGCTTGTTTTGTAAAAAGGTGTGGAAGTTGCTTCTAATAATTCGTATATATAAGAAAAGCTGCTACATATAACTTTTATATCTCGAGGACGACTTAAGGTGATTGGAGACCACCTATAAACAATGAACATTAAATAATAAATTAAACATGAAATATTAAATTTAATGAATAATGTTCAATAGAGATATCTATACATTTTTCAATAAATATCTTCGCAATAACGGATATTATCGGAGTATTATACAGAAATAATTTAAGCGAAAATCTCGCATGCGGCACATGTATAATAATTATGTTGTTTCAGTTGCGTTAAGCCAAACACTCCCCCGATAGCTCGTAACCAAGAACCGATTGAGGGCATTGAATGAAAATATTGTACAGTGTTTGAACACGTTTACAATTCACTTGGGAATTTTTCAGGTTTCCACCACATATAAAACTCATTCGAGATCCTCTTAAATAAATTGATACTTGTAAAACGGTTTATTATTTTCGTTTTATATCTCATAGATATGATATATTTATTTTGTGATATTTGTTTTCTGTAAAAAGGCTATTAAAAAGTAGCAAATCGCTATTGACATCGAAATCTTTATCTACCTTTTTCTATTCTTTATATATCTTTTTTAAATATCCATTTTTTTCAGTACCTAAAAAATTAAGATATGTTATTGAAATAGTTTCATATTGCACAATAAAATTATATTTTTGTATAATATTAATGTTACTTCATAGTTATATAAATGAAATTTGACTTTAACTGTAGAATTCAATAAAACATAACTCTACCGTGATAATTATATAAAATAAAATATAAATTGAGAGTAAGTGTCGTTATTTCCAAGGTGTATTTGGATATTGCAAACAAATGTATTTATTTATTTTTATGTAATCTAAAATATATTTTTTGTAGCTTCACGCTGTATCCCGCACGAGGCAGGATAGGCAGATGGAACCCTAGTGACACTCCGTTCCCCACTTTCCGCCCAATTTGAGGCATTGCGTGTTAAGTGGCGGAACTCAACGCCGCGCTTTGCCTTATTACCCGAGGAAAGAAATGAAACATTAAATATTTAAATTGAAAATATTAAATATTTCATTTACTCGACTGGGCATCGCACCCAGAACCTGGTGGTTACAGTTACACGCTTGTGCCGCTGCGCCACGACAGACCTTGATAGTATTCCAAAATATTTTTTTTTTATGTATTATATCAAAATTTTTATACGTTTTCTAAATAAGTACCTATTTGTCTTTTCTAAGTGTGGATTAACAGATTAAAAATAATAAAAAATCATTGAGATGCGCACGTGCAAGGGAGAGGGATAGTATTCCTTTAATATTATTATCAGAGAAATTTTTGTATATGTATAAGTGAACTGGAGCTCGAACTAAGGAAGCACTAAGAAAAGGCCCTTTCACCAAGATAACCTTTATATCCTAAAAAGACTGCTTTAATTAATAAATTTGCTTAGATATACATACATTTGTGTGGTACATATGTTTGTATACATATGTTTGTTTGTATACATATATAAAGGCTGAGATGATAACTTTGTAGTACATGTTTTTCTTGTTTCAAAATTATCTTTATAATATGATAATTAATATTAAAATGTTACCAGCTACGTCATTTATTAATTTTTATTCAATGTTGTTTTTCTCATTTCTAACTATCTTTAACTATTCTAACCGGACATGTCGAATCGCATTCCAAATTCTTATTTTAATTATTTTTATATATTAACACGGAGCAGGATCACAAGAGTGCAACTGTAAGCGCGACGATTTTGGATTTCCACTCTGGGGACAAAAATATTTATGTTTCAATTTTTCATTTTGATATTGTAAAGCACGGCGTTGAGTTCCGCCACTAGCTCGTGACATGCGATGGTTGTGTGCTACGAAGACTGATAAGACTAGAAGTTAATGAGGACGGAGTATTTTGACACTAGGTTTGGAGGTTCTCTCTGTCCTTCCTACCATATTCGGGATACAACGTGGAGGTATTAAAAACAATAATTTAAATTTATATAGTGGATTGTGGAGTTGTTATAACAAAATATACGTATAAACATAACGTAGTAAAGCTTTTGATTAGTATTTAAGCTCTTATTTGCACTAATAATAATTATTGATCATAGCAATATTACATTCTTAATAGACAGTAGACGATAAATGATCCGGAACGATGGTCATATGCAAGCGCATTATAAATTCCATTATATGTACGAGTATATGTATGTACTTGACTTAGTGCGATTTTGTAGTATAGTTTATGCTGTTTCAAAGGTGCTTCCTTTAATTCTAGTCAGACTAACATGACACAAGGATAAAAGCGTGTGACTGTAATCGGAAATCGCGAGTTGTGGGTTCGACCCCCATACGAGGAAATAAAATATTTAATATTTTCGTTTCTTCACTCTGGCAAGAAGGCCTCTGGAAATAACGTTTAGCTCCACCACTCAACAGGTAATGCCTAAAATTTGGCAGAAGGTGAAGAACGGAATGCAGTGTCTTAACACTATGTTCCCAAGTTGCCTTTGTCAAATCTGTCAAATGCAGAATATAACGTAAAAGTGAAAGAAAAATTTACATTTGAATTTTTGTCTAGCACAACTTACATATCTACATAGACATACATATGTAGAGTACCTACTAGCGTTGGCCAGACGATGTAATTGCACGTAGGAAGTCAGCATGAATCTTTTATTAAAACACTTGTAACATCCTACCTAGCCGTTACTAGATAATTTTCGAACGATAGCACCAAGTTAACCTGCTTTATGGTGATTATCTGTACATATTTAATGTGTGATTACACTCAGTGATAACTGTTCTAAGCACTGGATGGGTCTCTAGGGCTAGATAGCACACGCTTCTTATAAATTACTACCGAGTTGCTTGGAGTAGTCTGGAAAAATGACTTCAGTGAAAAGGTACAAGACGAAGATGTGTGTATGTGTGTGTGTGTGTGTGTGTTAGGAAGAGTGTGGATGATTCCTTAAACATGTTTATGGTTTTAATTTTATGAATTTAAGTATTTTATAAGTATAAGCATCCTTAAATGTAACGTCCGTGTATGGTGAATCAATTAGGATACTTCACCTTACTACGAATTTTGTTGTAAAGTGATAATAAAGATATAGGTAATATATCTGTCTTTGTAGTAGAAGATTACTCTAAAATTATACTATCAGTATTTTAATTTTTTTTTTATATAAGGTACAACTTTTATTGATAATAAATGATTGTAAATAGCCCACTAGGAAACATTATTATTTTTAAAATATCACTAGAAAGTAGGCAGAATTGGAAAACGAAGTGACTTAACACTAGGTTTCCCTCACGGCTCCGCTGTCTTTTATAAGTTTTCAGGTTTGTTGAAACAAAAGAAGTTCATGACATTGTTAATTTTATAAAAAAATAAAAGTTTTAAACTCATTTTAATTCTTGATTGTAGTGAAAATCGTGAAATTCTAAGTTTTCTAATAAATGGTGAAATGGCTTGGATGGAAATAATAAATGGTGGAAAAAGCGGGAAAATATATGTAAATATGAGATTTTACTGAAGATGATGAGATGAAGATGAAAAAAAAGATATATAGAAAAGATCAAATATCATAAATAAGGACATAATATTAATTTTATTATCTCTATACTCAATAATTAACGTGTTCGTGATTTATCGTGTGAGCTACGAAGAAAATCGTAGTAAGGGATCTTATTTTGACTTGAACCCAAAAGTTATTACTGTCCCGCTAGAGGGCAAAGACCACAAAGTTTGTCACTTTTTTACGCAGCGGTGATTGCTCTCAATTGCCCTCAATTCTTTGTACCGGGACCAAGAAGGAAGGAGAGCAAAACGACTCACCAGCTCATGTTTGTTGAACAAAAAGTTTTTAATAATAAAAATGTAAAGATTTTATAAATATTCTTTTAAGTTTTAATTAATATAATTATAATTATTAAGCATTTTTAAATACTATATTCCAACTGGCTCATGATATATGAAAATTATAATATTGATCATGAGGCAGTTGTAACTTGCCGTGGTGCAGGGGCACAGACGCATTTGACTCTAAACGCGACAGATTGTCGATTGTGCTCCCCACTCGAGGAGATGCATTATTTAATATTCTCTTTGCATAAAGCAATGACTCATATTCGGCGTAAAATGTGGAAAGGAATAAAGTGTCTTAACATTAAATTCCCGCGAATTGCCTTGTGCGAGATACAGCGTGAAGCTGAGTCAAGTTAAGTTAGAGTTAAGTTACAGGAGTTGATGCCATTTTTTTGCATAATATTAATTAATAATAATAATATTTTTTTATTATTTTTTTTGCATAGGCAGCTCAATAGGTTATATAATACAATTACCATATTGAGTATAAAATAAAGAATAAAGAATGAACTACTGCTAAAAAACGTTAACCAAATGAACAAAAACAAGAATTTGCGAGTTTTGTCTTATAATTTTTACTTAACCTCAATTTAAATGAAATTAATCGATCTCGTGACTTTGAGAGATTATGTTCCTATTAATTAAAAATAAAATATGAAATTTATTTTATTTAAATTATGCGATATCACGCTTATTATAATAATTATGTTGTAAATAACAGATTAATTCTGTTATATATAGTATTTGTTTATTACAATTTTATGCATATATTATTTTTATTATATTTATAGAGGATCAAAAATTCCACAAGGTCATCTGATATTTTGCTAAAGATTTTAAATATAAATATCATTCCTGCTTAGAAAATGCTTAAATAAGGCAAAAACAAAATAAGTAGTTTTAAAAAAAATCAAAAATATCGGATTAAGTGCGAGTCGGACTCACTCATTGAGAGTTTCGTACTAATTTCTCGACTATTTATGAAGCACTCATTTTGCACGAAATGAACTACAATCTCAGGTTTGAAATAGAATTTTTTAAGATTAGTACAGAAAGATCTATATTTTATAGTGTATAATTTTCGCGGGCAAAATAAAAAAAACCTAAAAGATTTCATTGATGCTATTATGTGTATAATAGTATTAATAACCATATAAAAGTAATTAGCCTATTATAAATACACTTAATTAATACTACATATATACACAATTTCATATAAATCAACAAGGGGAAGTCGCGCGGAAGCCGCTAGCCTGTAGAAAAAATATTAGATAGCGCGGCGAATAAAATTGACAATTTTAAGATGTGCACTCACTCTGTAAAAAACTGCATTTTTGATGCACTTGTTTCTTTTGATTATGTTGATTTAAAATTTTACCTTTTTGCTCCTAGGGTCCATAGACGCGAATATTTGATATTAATTTTAGATTGATATTAACAAATTATATCGATATAAATGATCTTGATAGAAAGACAAATGAACTACAATCATCAAAGTGATCTTATTACAGTCTCGTTTTTTTTCTATTGAAGTACGGAATCCTATAAACACGCTTCTCTGCACCAAGTGTTCAACAAGTTCTAAAGAATATTCTCGGAGCGACAAATTATAATGTCTTAAACTGGTCTCGTTTTCTAGTAAACTCTGAAGACGAACATGAGAGCAGAAAATTTCAAATACTGGTTCCAGTCTGATAATATCATATTGTGTTTATAAAACAAGAGTCTGTGATTTATAGAATTTATGTTTGTCTGTTTCTCGTATTTGATTTTTTGTTGTTTATTTTTTTATATATATAAAAAAAATAAACAACAAAAAAATATATAATATAACATCAATACTATACAAAAATATTTCACTAATTTTCTCTAAATACACGTGCTTAATATTAAATAAGCGATCAAATGTTGCAACTACTTCAGCTCCTAGAAATGAATGTATTAATATCTTGAAATATGGGACGAGAAATAAAAATCATCAAGATACATTCTCCGTCTTGACACTATTTTCCCCTCTCTATTTTTCTGTATTCACGCTATACGTGAATTTAAAAAAAAAAATAGAATAAAACTTGAATGTACGAAATAAAATATATTAAAATTAACTTTAAAACCGTATAATATTTCAGGATTTAGTATTTTACCAAACAGATGCTAATTCTAGTACTGTCATTAATGAGATCCCATTTTATGACGGATACGCGTTAGGAATTCACGGAATCTTGTCACAGACGACCTTGCCACGGTCTGATTATAATAGATCACCGAATTTTAATGGCACCTTAATAAGCAAAGTCATTAAACCAGCTGGACAGGACATCAGATCAGCTGCTATATTAAAATTTTATAGGCGACGCCGTCGAGATGCGTTGCCATGTCGTTTTTTATATATCGTTTATAATATTATTGCATAATTTGAACTGTAATATAATGACAGAAGATTATTTAAAAAATATATCTTTGCGCTGATTTGTGGCAGAAGTACTGCTTCAAGAAAAAACAAAACAAGTTAAGAAGTATATAAGGTTATTATTAGAAAACTGAATAAGTATCAATTTTGTGTGACAATATATCTGGATATCTTTAAAATTTGATAAATTTCACGTGAATATTGTGAATTATAATTCCATGCAAACCCAAAATATATTGTCTTTTTTCTTGTATAGTTTAACGGTAGGACGTTGGTTGAGTTCTGGCATTCAGAACATAATACGCATCAATATATTTGATACAGAAAACAATGTACAAATACTTGAAAAAATAAGAAATAACTAATATTAGGAAAATAAGATTTAGGTTAAGTTTGCTATGTCTATATATTTCTAACTATATGTTATAAAAAAATGTTTGAAACAGCTTGTTCTAATACTAATTTATTTTTTCTAATGTTTACACTATGTAAACATTAGAAAAAATAAATTAGTATAGAGCTTTATAAACAAGGACGTTAAACATATAACATATAACAAATGTTCTTATTTAAATTTTTTATCACAAAACCTACACATAAAAATGATTTACAATGTAATTTTAATATGAAAAATTCAATTTTGGCGTCCTGTGGTTCAATGAGGCTTTGACTCTGATATCTGATTATTCAGATCAGAATCATAATGAAACGCTATAATATATACATTGCGTATTAATTTTTGACAAATATTACTATTAAAATGAATTTTGTTGCCATACAAGGTATTTTGTTTGAGATAGCATTGTGTTGATAAAATAAGTAAATGTGATTTGACCGTATACGGGTCACCTGCAGGTAAGTGATCATCGTCGCCCACGAACCCGTGTAACACCAGAGGAGCTACAGGAGCATTGCCAGCCTCTATGGTGGATGAGCACCGGGGTCCGGCATTACCCAATGCGAAATACAGTGGCCGAAGCCACTACTGAACGCCTGTTTTAAATGCCAGTGGCGGTAATAATTCGGTCCACGCGTGTTGCCATTGCTGAAAACGTGACTCTCCCACACGTACTTTAGTCGCCTCTTACGACATCATCAGTACCAAGGTGATCCTATTCTAAGTCGGAATCACAAAGCATAGAGGTAAGTGGGAGAAAGTGGTGATCTTAGTTATCTTTAATGTAAATTGGATTAGTTGCTAAAGTTGAAGTTTCGAAACTGAGAAATATGTGAAAAAAAATATTTGGGTAAATCATGTAGATCTATAACTTTTCTACTATTAACGAGGTTTGTTTTTTATTCTAACGTTGGCAGAAAACATTTCATTTAAAATTTCAATAAATTAAATTAAATAAAATAATTTAGTCGGAAAGTGGGGAACGGAAGTGGAACGGAGTGTCTTAACACTAGGTTCCCGGGTTCCCTCTGCCTACCCTGCCTCGTGAGGGCTACAGCGTAAAGCTAAAAGCTAAATTAAACAATACATTTCTTATTTGGACGTGAACAGAAGGGTCTTAAAAATAGATTTCCAGGTGCCCTCTGTATACCCTGCTTTGCGCGGGATACAGCCTAAACCTATGTTTATATCACTTCTATTTAACATTAGACAGTATTTACAAAAGCTTATTATCAAGTCCGCCACAACGACGCCATTTATTTATTCAAAACATAAAATGTATTTTATTATGCATTGAATTTAATTAAATTATATTATACTTTAATGTTCCGTCAGCTAAATTCATGTCGATCCTACACGGATACGACCACACGATGATACGTCAATATGTCGACGACACGACAGCGACTACGTCACAGAGTGGCGACAGTAATCTAAGTCATATTAGGAAATGGTCTATATGATATAACTAAATCATTAACGTTATGTTTGTTACGTTATGTTTTACAAACATCTATTTTGTTAATTCCTAACTACATATAGTTAAATAATAATTTAGATATAGATAGATTTTTGTAGTCAAAAGTCAAATATTTTTCAATATTTACTAAAGCTCTGATTACTGTATGAATTGTTAGTTCAGTATTCAATTGTAGTGATCGTTTTACATTAATTTTATTATACATTTTTTCAAAGAGGATTTGTAGTTGTTTAATACGAATGCTTGCTCTTGTAAAGTACAGTTTTACACCTACAGGTACACGCTGGGACACATGAAGTTGTATATATTTTAAAATACGATCCAAATACCTCTATATAAATATATATAATTCAAAATACTAAGTAGCTATATCAAGAAAAGTTAAAGTAATAAATAGGAATTCTGTAGTAATTATGTATGTATATATGTATATATCGATATATACATAATTACGAGATAGGTAGATTTTTTTATTCAAAACGGCTAGATAGATACAATTACGGACGTATTTTATTCTAACGAGGATATATCTACAACAATTTCTTAACTGCCACAATATTGAGGTAAACCCGACCTTAATTAAATACAACACTCAACGAGATTTATTGACGTACCAGTGGTCTGGAAAGAGCTATATAGGACATGTAAATTATGTTGTAGGTTATTCGACTTAGTGTTGATTACATCACTGACATGGAACAGTTAGAAAATGCTAACGTTAATGCTTTGTATATAAGTTTGATTCTTACTTGATGTGCTATTTAAAAGAATTCGTTATTTATTATTTATTTATTTATTTACACTTTATTATACACCCCAAATAATAATAATAAAAAAAACTAATATTAACAGTTAAAATGAATATATTTGTGAAGCACAAAAGGCGGTCTCATCGCTAATTAGAGCTTTAGTTTTATTCAGACACCCTTTATGTTAGGATATATAAAAACAAACATAAATAGTGGGTAAAACTATACATAAACATAATACAAAGTATATTCATATATATATTATATACTTACTTACTTACTTAGCTTCACGCTATATCCCTAGCGGGGTAGGCAGAGAGAACGGAGCGCCAAACGCTACGATATCCGCATATCTCTTTCGCCTCGTCCACTGTCATCAACATCTTCATACATGCCTTCCGGGGGGTCTTCATGCTTTTTACGTGAACTTCCTCCAGTATCGTTGATACTGTGTTTTCGAAGGTCAAGGAGCTGAGTGTTAAGACACTCCATTTTGTTCCCCATTTTCCGCCGCATTCGAGGCTTTACGAGTTGAGTGACGAAAACGAACTCCACCCTTTGCCTAGTTACCACAACGAAGAAACGAAAACATTAAATATTTCATTTCAAAATATTAAATATTTCACCTCCATGAGTGGATATCGACCCACAACCTATCGTTTACAAATACACGCTTGTGCCCCCGTACCACGAAAGACCTCAAAAGATACATTCCAGCTGTGCTGAAAAGGTGTCAAAAGGTATTTTGTAACATAATACGACAGTAAATATTTTAAAATATTATTACAGTTTTCATATTTTATTGTTATGATTGCTTATTGTGTGCATCATATCGGGTGGATATGATTACATTCGATTGTTTTGGTATTGAACCCACAAGAATGACTATTTATATTTGAAATATAGCTTTTTTTCGTTTTTAACTTTGCTATAGTATATCGGAAAATTAGTATTAATCTTATGATTTAACAGGATGAAATCGTCCTTTGAATTTTTATTTACATATTAGGATATGTAAATGGAAATTTAAAAGTTTACTTAAATTTACTGTAAAGAGATACACCTACTCTAAACATCTTTTAGGCATAAGGGAATTTGTTAGGACACTCCGTTCCGTTCTTCACACTCCGTTGACAACAGACAAACAGACGAACGGACGAACAAACAGACAAATATACAACAAAATATAGAAATTAAACATTACTATTTTGGGCCCTATTCATTAATAAACATCTCCTATAAGATTTTTTTAATATTTAATATCTTCCATGTACAGACAATAATCGGTTACAGATTTATTATAAGTATAGATTCAATGCCCTCGACATAATATCGAAGTTACGGCCTGTCGCCTTTACAATCGCACCCCTGTGCTCTTGCACCACGACATGCGAGGGCTCTCTTTGTTTATTCAATACCAGATAATGCTCAAAATACAGAAATTCGTAATGGAATTGTTACTGACGTTATATATATTCCAGGATTACGGTTGCTCACCGCAATTACTACGCCGAATTACCAATAAATCTTTAAATAACAATGCTGTTTACAAGAATTGATTATTTCATGAAGTGGATTTTACGTACAATACACTATGATCTATAGCTAAGAATATTGACAGTTAAAGTTCTTATAAAATCAATTATAATTATTTTTACAAGAATTTCTTGAATAAAATTTACGAAATATCTTTTTTATTTAAAATTATTTAGTATGTTGGGTGGTAGCTTTGTGTATCTATTCAATTTTTTATATTAATATAAATAATTATGGCTATTACTAGTTATGTCATATAGAATTTATCATCCCAAATTAAATTACATACGTGCTACCAACACTCATCCACTACACGCCGGAATCCTTTGAAGAAATCAAAGCCAGGATGGCTGCTATATTAGCCAGTCGGATACGGTGTTAATTGGATATGTCAGATGCCACTGGCTTTCACGCCTAGAGATAGTTCCGACTTGCGCTTACAAGACATTAATTATTTGGGTCTACTCTGTACTCCAAAAGTAGAATAATAATATTAAAATTTAAATATTAATTTGGTATTATAATTCGTTTTTGTATGTAAGTGTATAGAAGTTGCGAAAGTTAGTAAATATTAAGTACGGAGCATATTAAGAGGTACAGTAACTATGAAAAAGAGAATCAGAGAAATCAGAGAATAATATTAAGACACTCTGTGCTCTGCTTTCTGGCCAAACTACTGATATAACTTGGTTTTGTCTTACCAGCTAGGACAGAAAAATAATTAATTATTCCAAACGGTAGAGTACCTTCAGCTAATATGGCACGTGATAGGCTTTTTGGAAATAAATAATATATGACTCACTCAGCTTCACGCTGTATCCTGCACATGGCAGGGTAGGCAGAGGGAACTAGGGAACCTAGTGTTAAGTCACTCCGTTCCACTTCCGTTCCCCACTTTCCGCCAAATTTTGAGGCATAGCGTGTTGAGTGGCAGAACTCAACGCCGCGTTTTGCCTTGTACCGGAGCGAAGGAATGAAAACATTAAATATTTAAATTGAAAATATTAAATATTTCATTTCCTCGAGAGGGTATCGAACTCACAACCCATCGGTTACAGTCACACGTTTGTGCCGCTGCGCCACGACACATGAAATAATATATGTTTTTTTTTTAAAATTAATTCGAAACAATGTTTATTGGTTAAATCAATCCTTTGAACATAATATTAATGAACAACTATTAATTAAAGGTTTAATTATATCTAAATATAATTTAACTACACTTCCTTTTGCATTTTGAATAATATAATTAATTGGAACTGGTAAACTTCCTACGTTGACCCCAATTCATTAATCTTTATAATATAATAAATTATTGGATAAAAAACTATATGTATTGAGATGTAATAATTTATGGCTTTGATTATGACTATATCTTAACTATAGTAAAGGTCATAAATTAATATATAATGTCGTCTAATACTACAGTATACTTAATTGCACACATAACAATAATATTTTATTATTGTTATGTAATATGTGTGCAATTAAGATTTTTTTGTGTAAATGTAATGTAAAATTATTGTTATAGAAACAAAACAGCAATGATTGCTTAGAAATAACGAACTGGATATTTAAAATTGTTTAACTAATTTTTATATTAGTTTTAACATTTTCATCTACAGTATTATTAATTTCGTTGATATATCTTAACTGAGTATAGGCAATTACAAAACGTAACCATTAAAATTACTTATACCTACAATTATCAGTCTACTTATATATAACTTAATAAAATAAGTCTTCTATGAATCCCTATAATATAGAAAAGAATATCTTCTACCACCTATTTGTTAAGAAATTGAGTTTTTTTATCTTCATCGTCAGCTCAGTAATAACATCAGATAATGAGTATAAGAAGCATACTCGTATATATGATTCTTATAATACATACTACGTACCATATGTATATTTCCATCATTAATTTGCATGAAATTTCATCATCATACCCTAACTAATCAGTAATGATAGGATAAATGGGTGGATCTGTTAAAAAATAAATTTAAAAAAAAATGTAAAAAAATACATTTTTTTAACCCAATTTGTCGTTATCTAAACCATAATGTTTTGACTTTAGAATGATTTAGAATTTATATAGCCTTTAAATATTTTACAAGAAAACGATTGTTTTTTTCGTAATGGCAACATTTATGGAATGCTTTACAAGGTTTTATGAGTAATAAAATCTTTCCTGATTAATAGTATTTTTAAAAATGGATCTTGTCAGGTGATCCTTTTAAGGATAACGAGACTAATTTAAAGTGAACTGAAATGATAATTTGTTTGATGTTTTTTCTATTTTTTGTGTGCGTTTACTTAAATCTAGAATTTTTAAAATCAAATAAATATATAGCATAAAGTATATATAACATTATATCCTAATGAGTATCAGACAATATTTTTACTTATCTATAAAGTACTCAAAGAGTAAAGGGCATTTAATATTACATACCGCATTTTTTTATTCATACTATGCTCTTATGACACTGCTACTGCTGTTATGTCTGTGTCATGATGTCGTACATAATCAAAATAATACAATTAAATGGAAATTTAAAATTTGACAAAAAGAAAAACATGACAATCTTGTATTTGTAGTTTGATTTCGTACAAAATGTAAATTTTAGTTCAAATCAAATCTCAGGATAGGTAAATGATACGTAGATGATACATTCACAATTATAACTACGTATTATGTTTATGTATTCTTAAACCACATCAATTTTATGAATAATAATATTCAATTTACAATGGAATTACAGGCAAATATTTCTTTATCTTTTCTTGATGTTTAACTCATAAAGAAACCTAATAACAAAATAGGACTATTAGTATATAGGAAATCCACGCACACCAATAGATACCTCAATCAATCTCATGACTACCCTACATAGTTATCTATCACAGACAAATCTTTGTTTCAGAGAGTCACCTCTGCAACGCTGAACACCTAGGGGACGAACTTTGATATGTCAAGACTGCTTGTCTTCATCAGAACAAGCTGCCAGTTCCCTGCTAACGACCTGCTACAACTAAACTGTCAAAAGACCAACAAGCCGCCGGAACTTTTAACATGTGAAGGAGGTTACAGGATTGGCAACATTTTAAGAAGAGCTTCTAGTAAAGCAATATTGAAGCCTACCAAGAAAGTGAGCCAATTCTTGAGACCAATGAAAAGTAATATTCCTTTGCAGTGTGCAGGTGCATTCAAACTCGATTCTGACTGGCATATCAAATATAGGTCAAACTAAGGGAAGCATCGGTGTTAGGGTGAATAAACATATTTTCGATATCAAGACTAGGCATGCTGCATATAGCGAAGCATATAGCTAATAAATCCAACCACTACATCAGGTTCGTTAAACCCCACATATTTGATGGGCATTATTGATATATCCCTTATCAAATCCCATAGGAGGATATAAAAGATGGTTGGAAACTTTCCTAGACCTGACAAGAAACCCACCCTTTAAAAAATAATATCTCAAACCCACCACACCAGAGGACAAGATACAGTAATCCCATTCTGCAAGAATCTAGGACAGTACGCGAGGCAATTAAGAAATTATGTCAAATGACAGACGAACGTGATTTCAGTCTAGCCGTTACCTCGGGCTACTGTAAAATTTTCAAAACGTCGAGTTTACAAAAATGAATATACGTGATCAATCCGGTTAAAATTGTTTTATTTAAAATATTCCAAACGTATTCTAATACTTCACTTCTTGCAAATTGAGTGCATACAATATTTGCCGGTTTCAAGCCTATCACCTTTACGTTGATTTGATTTCAGAGTTATACGCTGTTTATAAAAAAATGTATGATAAATCAATTATTTTGTTTTACATCTTTATGTAAAAGTGTTAGTGGTAATATAGGTATCTGGAGATATTATCAACGTAATTATTAAATGTATTTTTAAATTTTCTTCAACACATTTAGTAGTTGTATCATAATATTATTTGTAAAATCTCTAATTTTTAGCTGACCCTATTTAAATTTGCATATAACAAATTAACATAGGCACAGCTAAAAAATTAGATTTTGAGCAGCTGTAGTAATAATTATGAGATTACCCGAATAACATTATAACATAAAACTAACCTATAAGTCCCAATAATATTTAAATTACTGTCCCCTAACTGTAAGGTTATAGTTGTCCCCTAACTTCATTATAAATAGCTTAGTAATGACATCAGATGATGACTACAAAGCAAATGTATGATTATTATAAGAAATTGTAAATACTAGATATACCCTATAAAATTTCAATGTTTCCTCGATTTTCTTGAAATTTCAGCATCAGATTCTGTATTGATAGTAATGGGATCAATTGAAAGAACGCTCTTTCAAATAAAAAATGTTAATCGGTCTAAATAGAGTAATCAAAGGACAAACCTAAACGAATATAGAATCGCTTTCTCTTAGAAAAAAGAAGTCGGTAATAAATTTATGAAGCGATCTAAAATCAATACTAGTGTTGCTTGAAAAAGATCAGATATTTGTAAAAAATCTCTGTACAGTAATGCTAACAACATAAATAGAACGTATGGCTTAGCAGTACAAAGCGCTTTGATAAAATCAAAAGGCGCCTTCTTTCGGGCTTAAATCCCGCTACTTTATGTTTATATGTTTTTTTAATTAGTATTTTTCTTTCCTAAGAGAGAATCCTGAAAACTTAAAACTTCTCATCTTTAAGAGACAGTAAAAATTTCATATCAAATACTTTTCCATGTCGATAGGTATACAAATTAATATATATATTATTGTTTATGTATCTATGTTATGCTATAACAGTTAGTACCTATTGCATATATTAAATATATGACTGCACCAGACATACTGGTTATGATAGACGTTCATTCTATGACAAGTTCATTACATTAACGTGAATTAATTATTACGAAACTCTTGCATAATATTGCATATTGTATGTAGCAAACATTAAAATCTAATAGTTCACTTAGTCACTTCGTGTCAGCAAGTTATAATTTCTTAAACCCACATACTTTATATTAGAACGCATAATTATTCATAGGATAAGAATCTTTTAAATGTTAAAACAGTTTAGCGGTACTACCAAACAATATAAATGATCGGAAGTAACATTATGAATATCAAAAATAACAGATTGACAAATTAAATTAATTTGTAAAAATTAGAATTTATAGTATATTTCTATTTTAATTAGCTTCTTATAGTAGCTAAACGCTGTCAAGTGTCACCTTCACAGATAAAAGATGGTTATATGAGTATTTGTACAATGTCATATCTATACAAATTTTGTAGATAATGCCATTTTTATAAACTGAAAATATACTCAGCGCTTGTATCTCGCACATGGAAGGATAGGCAGAGAAAACCTATTAACCCAGTGTTAAGACAATCCATTCTATTCTCCAATTTCCGCGAAATTGATGGATTACGTGTTACCAGAGCGAAGAAATGAAGAAACATTAAATATTTAAATTGAAAATATGAAGAAGAAAAATGAATAAACATTAAATACTTAATTTTCATTTCCTCGAGTGGGGATCGAACGCTCAAAAGAAAGAACATCTTGTCAACATCTTCATGACAGCCAATATGATGCGCAGTATAAATATATAGATCCTCTCACTCCTTTAGTGAGCTAAACACGCACACACGCTTCAAATACCCAATGATCTATTCAACACATATGATTAAAGTATATCTATACTGATTGCAAATACTACTGGGACTATAAAATACATTTACAAAAAAGTGAATTCTTATGCGATAAAATTTAAAGAATCGATCGAATAGACCAATTTTGGAGTCAGAACTGTTGAATTCATTGGACTTTTATATTACAAAGACGAGGAGGCACTCGAATTAATTCCTGTTAAAAATATCCAAATACAGTAGTAAACGATTATACGATTAACATTTTAATTTTATTCTTCGACTGCTGGGGACTGGCGAGCGGAACGAGCTTGAGACGCCTAATAATATGATGCTAATATATAAAACGGGACAATTAATAAGGAATACAATCTATTTTCTACATATTACATAAAAAAAAAACCTTGCCAATCGGACGGGAACCGGAACTATTTCATTCAAATATGCATATGTGTTGATTTATGCATGTGAATGTGCGAATGTGTGAATTATCACATTAGTGTTTCTCATGTTTAATCACTATGTTTATACCACAGACTCCATAAACTAATAGATCAAACAGCTAGTCAACATTATATTTTATAAAATTATA
This sequence comes from Eueides isabella, assembly GCA_019049475.1. Lineage (NCBI taxonomy): Eukaryota > Metazoa > Arthropoda > Insecta > Lepidoptera > Nymphalidae > Eueides > Eueides isabella. The sequence goes on from CM032388.1 coordinate 10,640,237, forward strand.
AAGATATTTAAATTAAAAAAGAATATAAATATATACATACATAAATAGTTAAGTAAAAAAAAACAATATTATAAATTGTAACTTAATATGTTTAATGACAAATATAATAAATACATACATAAGTTCACGATGAAGTTATTTTTAGTATATTGGGATTATGTAAATAAATCTCAGAAATATGTCTACACATTTTACCATAACATATACGAGTAAGTTGTAGGATTACTCATTTCTTCTTTCACGAAAAAAATGTGAAATGCTTGTTTAGATTTTTCTATATTATTCTGTAGCGAAACCTATAGTAAGATTATCCGTGTAATCAGCTTTCGGTCACGTAGACTCAGATGTATTTATTTTAGAACCTACACCTAAATGAGATGTAAAGTATAGTATTATTGGCAGTATTATATAGTAATAGAAGTAGTCTCTGGACTATTTCTTTAAACATACCTAATATGGCTTAGGGGTTTAACAAGTTTTTAAGAGGAAATTAATTTACCTCAAGTGTAGTTTTTTTATTATAAAATATAAACAATATAAATATAAACAATCATATACATATCATGTAATTATAAAGATAACAACTGTAGTAGTTATCTTAAAACAATATTTTCGATAATTTTGTATCTTATATTATAGGAAATATGAATATACAAAATTAAACGAATATGTGCATGCGATAACCGATCCAAAGCTACGTAAAAAGGTACAAAATTAAGTCATTATAAGAAAAACGTTTACCCCAAACCATTCGCAAAGGAAATGAACTCTGAAACTTCGCTATATACATAGCTTTGAAATGCTGAATGAGGTAATATTTCAAGCACATCTCAAAAAGATCTGATATAAAAGTAATTCTGTCGCTTAAGCGTCCCGACTGGCTGGATTGATTGATGAAGGTGAAGGTGCTACCGACAAATACTCTCGAAATGCGGAACTTGGGAAACCCTTATCGTAACAGTTCTTGTATCAGCAAGTTGAAATAATCGGTTTATAAGTAAATTACTTTTATAATACAGCTCATTAACTCAATATATCTACTTAATATATATATTTTAGTATATACAAATTTATATATGTTTAACAGACAAGCGGCATAGCATAGGGACAGAATGAGAATGAGTCGCACAGTCGAGAATTGCCAGTTGAGAATCTGCCTTCATTAATTTAAAATCTTCAAAAATGGCTAAAATATTGAATGTTAAAATACTGCGGTGAAATCTGTCTAAGCGATGTGATGTCACGGTGCGAATTATTGCTTGCGTACATGGCATATTAGTTAAAATTTTCGCCTATCGTGATGCTGGGGCACAAGCGTGTGACTAAAAAAGTGAAAAGTAGTGGGTTCGATCCTCATTCGACGTAACTAAATAGTTAACATTTTCGTATTATATTAATTATAATAAATTATTAATATTACTCGATTTCACTGCCTCAAATTTGGTGGAAAGTGGGGAACGAAACGTAGTGTCAGTATAGTAGGTCGTGCATATAACGCGCGCAACGCTGACAAAATATATAAATAGAAACAAAGGTGTCTGTTTGAGATTTAAAAATAAAATTAAATGCATATACGTAAAGTCTGTAACATCTGAACCGATTTTTAACTAAAGTTAGAGAAGTTAGAGTGAAACTTTTAATTTTTTTTTTTTTTTTTTTTTTTTTTTTTTATGGAAAAGACAAGGCAAACGAGCGTACGGGTCACCTGATGGTGAGTGATCACCGTCGCCCACGGCCCCGAGTAATACCAGGGGAGCTACAGGTACGTTGCCGGCCTTTGAGGTGGAGGTAGACGCGCTTTTTGAAGGTACCCATGTCGTATCGACCTGGAAATACTGCCGCGGGTAGGTCGTTCCACAGATGTGTGGCGCGTAGAAGAAAATTCCTACGAAACCGCACAGTAGTCGAATGCCACGTGTCCAGATGATGTGGATGGTACTTTAGTTTGTGACGTACTGTGCGGTTGGAAAATTCGGCGGCAGGTATCAAGTCAAACAGTTCTCCAGAACACTCCCCGTGATAAATGCGGTAGAGAACGCACAGTGAGGATACGTCTCTACGCAAAGCCAAAGTATCAAGCCCCACACAGATCACTGGGTTCCCAACGATTCGAACGGCTCTACGTTGTATGCGATCAAATGGTTCAAGCTGATACTGGGGTGCACCAGCCCAAAGGTGAGAACAGTATTCCATATGAGGCCGCACCTGGGCCCTATACAGGGCTAAACGGTGTTTTGGCGTGAAATACTGTCTCGCTCTGCTGATGACCCCCAGTTTCTTCGAGGCCAACTTGGCCTTGCTTTCCAGATGATCGCGGTACTGGCAGTCGTTCGAAAAGCTGAGACCCAATATACTGATACAGGGCGCGGCTTTAAGGGGAGTGTTCTCGAAAACTGGTGATACGACAAATGGGGTTTTTTTAGCGGTTAACGCGCAGACTTGTGTCTTCTGGGGGTTGAAGTGAACAAGGTTCTTTTCACCCCATGCGGAGACATTCTCGAGGGATGCCTCGACGCAGGACACAAGTTGATTTCGGCACTGGTCGACGTTTTCCCGAGAAAGACTTGCATGGCCGGAGTATACAGCGTCCACAGTAGCGTAATTAAAGTTAGAGGAAGTTTGGAGCAACATATTAACTACTTGTTATATATTTCTTTATTTCTTTTAGTGGCGGCTTAAGAATACAATTGCCACTACCTTCTTCTCGTGGGTGTCGTAAAAGGCGACTAAGAGAACAGACCGGCATAAAAATGCCGAGGGTGGGATAGGCAGCAGCATTCCCCCTTATCTACACAGATCAACTATACTGCGCTCGCCAACCCGTCTGCCCAGCGTGGCGAGTATGGGCAAAACCCCTTAATGAGCGTTCCAATAAAAACCAGGCCCCTAGTCCCCGGCAGCCCCACTATTCCTGGCTCCGGTAGCGGTCATGGTAACGGTGGGGCAGGGGGTGCTAAGAATCCCCGGCAGAGACACGGCTACCACCTTAAACGGACACTGGCCCTGGTAACACACAACATACGCACGTTGAGGACAGACGAGAAAATAGTGGAGCTGGAAGAAGAATTGAGTAAGTTGAACTGGGATATAATTGGGTTATCGGAAGTCCGAAGAGAGGGGGAGGACACCGTTACCTTGAGGTTCGGCAACTTATTCTTCTACCGGGAGGGTGAACAGCAATCCCAAGGTGGTGTCGTATTCATCGTCCACAGGTTCCTTGTAAAGAACATTGCATCCATCGAAAGTGTGTCGAGCAGGGTGGCATACCTGATACTCAGAATATCTGAAAAATATTCTCTGAAGGTCATCCAGGTATACGCACCGACCTCGTCACACTCAGATGATGAAGTTGAGGTTATGTATGAGGACGTAAGTAGAGCCATACATACCTCCAAAACTCACTTCACTGTTGTTATGGGGGACTTTAACGCGAAACTCGGCAGGAGAGGTGATTCAGAGTTGAGAGTGGGGCAATTTGGATATGGACAGAGAAACCAAAGAGGACAGAGGCTGGCCGACTTTCTGGAAAAGGAGGGACTCTTTATGATGAACTCCTTTTTTCAGAAGCCGCCTCAGAGGAAATGGACCTGGATAAGCCCAAATGGTACGGTAAAAAATGAGATAGACTTCATCTTGACCAACAAGAGACACATCTTCAACGATGTTTCCGTGATTCACAGGGTGAAAACCGGAAGTGATCACCGAATAGTAAGAGGCACATTGAAGATTGACGTTAAAGTCGAAAGGGTTCGACTGATGTCTACGCTCCGACCATCTTAAGCCCATATTCAAAACCCCGAGAGCTTTCAACTAGAATTGAAGAATCGCTTCAGTGCTCTAGAGGATTGTGTTACAGTGGACGATATCAACAACAGGTTTGTGGAAACTGTCCACGAAGTGGGGTCGAAGTTCTTTACACAACGTAAAGATAGACCTCAAAAACTTTCGGCCCACACTCTCGAACTCATGGCAAGTCGACGTTCGATGATGCTGTAGTCGCCCGACCACGTGGAGTCATATAGGCAGCTCAATAGAGAGATTAAAACTTTCTTGCGACGCGACATTCGTGCTTTTAATACTAAACGTATTGAAGACACAATCGAGCGAAACCAAGGCTCAAAAATGTTCGCTAGGAACATCTCTATTGGGCAAAGCCGGCTGACCAGACTGAAAACGGAGGACGGCAGTATAACGTCGACTAAAGCCGATGTTCTGAGGGAAGTTGAAAGTTTCTATGGACAGTTGTACACATCGTCTATCAATCCTGATGTTGGCTTGGAGAAAGATCCGAGAGCCAAACTAACCCGATACTCCACCGAAGACATCCCGGACGTCAGCCTTTACGAGATTAGGATGGCTCTGAAACAGCTTAAGAACAACAAGGCACCGGGTGAGGATGGAATCACTTCGGAGCTTCTGAAAGCGGGTGGAAAACCGGTGCTTAAAGTCCTTCAGAAGCTCTTCAATTCCGTTCTGCTTGAAGGTACCACACCTGAAGCATGGAACAGGAGCATCGTCGTCTTGTTCTTCAAGAAGGGAGATAACACCCAATTGAAGAACTACAGGCCGATATCGCTCTTGAGCCATGTTTACAAGCTGTTTTCAAGAATCATTACTAATCGTCTCGCTCATAGGTTTGATGACTTCCAGCCTCCCGAACAAGCCGGTTTCCGAAAGGGCTTTTCCACCATAGACCACATACATACGCTGCGGCAGGTTATACAGAAGACCCAAGAGTATAACCTACCATTATGCTTAGCGTTTGTGGACTATGAAAAAGCCTTCGATTCGATCGAGATTTGGGCTGTGCTTCAGTCTCTTCAACGGTGCCATATTGACTATCGGTATATCGAAGTGTTGAAGTGCTTGTACAAAAACGCCACTATGTCGATCCGAGTACAAGAAGAGCGTACAAAGGCTATTCCATTACAGCGTGGGGTAAGACAGGGAGACGTTATATCTCCGAAACTGTTTACCACCGCGCTAGAAGACGCCTTCAAGCTTCTAGACTGGAAAGGATTCGGCATCAACATTAACGGCGAGTACATCACTCACCTTCGATTTGCGCGTGGTATCGTTGTCATGGCAGAATCGCTGGAGGACTTAGGCACTATGCTCGAAGGCCTCAACAGAGTCTCCCAACAGGTGGGCCTTCAAATGAATATGGACAAGACGAAAGTCATGTCGAATGTCCATGTTGTGCCCACCCCTATATCCGTTGGGAAATCTGTTCTCGAAGTTGTGGACCATTATATATACCTAGGCCAAGTGGTCTAACTAGGTAAGTCAAACTTTGAGAAAGAGGTCAATCGACGAATCCAACTCGGCTGGGCAGCGTTCGGGAAATTTCGTCACATCTTCTCGTCCAAAATACCTCAGTGCCTCAAGACGAAAGTCTTCAACCAGTGTGTTTTACCAGTGATGACTTATGGGACTGAAACGTGGTCTCTAACTATGGGCCTCATAAGAAAGCTCAAGGTCACTCAACGAGCTATGGAGAGGGCTATGCTAGGTGTTTCTCTACGTGATAAAATAAGAAATAAGGAGATCCGTAGGAGAACAAAAGTCACCGACATAGCTCAACGGATTAGCAAGTTGAAGTGGCAGTGGGCGGGGCACATAGCTCGACGAACTGATGGTCGTTGGGGCCGTAAGGTTCTCAAATGGAGACCACGGACGGGACGGCGCAGTGTGGGTCGGCCCCCCACTCGATGGACTGACGACTTGATAAAAGTCGCAGGGAGCCGCAGGATGCAGACCGCACAGAACCGTCCGTATTGGAGGCGCATTGGGGAGGCTTATGTCCAGCAGTGGACGTCGGTTGACTGATGATGATGCAACCATTGTCATCATTAGTCAATCGACAATAAACAGCTGTAACGTAACTTATATATTTCTTTATTTAGGATCGTCAACAGAAGGAACATTACAATACAGTCCAGTTACATCAAGTTCAATTAATAGATTAAATGTTTCCAATTAAGACAATCACAACATGTTCTAATAAAATATCAATTGGTATTATATATAAAAAATAAAAAAGTAATTAAATTGATTTAAGTAATAAAAAAGATATAAAATAAAAAACTTATACAAAAATGCTAAAAATGTCTTGATCTATCTGATGGGAAAAAGAAACATTTTTTTAAAAAAAACTTTTGCTGCCGGGCTTCGTCATAAATTATAACTTATTTTGTCTTTAATTTTGTTTTTAAAAGTCATACAAGTGTCATGAGCTTATCTCAGAATTCAAGCACGACTATGTGCCGCGCCTATGTACCGCCTTCCTAAATAGTTATGAAATAACTATATGTAATTTTTTTTTTTTTCAAACTAAATAAAATCCCAAGAAATTTAAATTGTGGTTTAATTAATGTAATATATGTTCAGATAATCATACTAAAAAATAATTAATGTTTCTGAAATAGACTTAAATAATCATAAGCAAATATTCTTAATGTACAAGCGGGTGAAGCAACGCGGGGTGCGCTACCTTAAAATAAAATAAAAATGGTTAAGTGGGCGTTGGATTTGCCAGCCGAGGAATTCATACGAATTTCAGGATCAGGTCCACGAAGAGAAAAGCTTATAAAAGTTGACATTAAATTTCTAATAGTTTTTAACAGTAAACATTAATTTCTATTTTAGGACATTTCCCTTTATTTGTACTGCAAGTCATCACTTAGCAAATTCCTAACAGTAAGCATACGGAAAATAACTGATAGGTTTTGATAACGTAATGAATAAAGTTGACAAACATAAGTTTGTGGACATATACACTAATTTCGTATAAAATTTACCTCAAATATAAGTTTGTATTATTATTTTATGTAATATATTAAAATATTTCTACTGTATATTTGCATTTATGTTGTATTTAACTACATATAATAGTAGTATATGTAGTATATGATATTTTATTTGTAGTTCATTGTTATTATATTATTTTATCAATTGCACTATAATGTTATTCCCACTATCATGTTGAAATTAATCCTTCATTTACCAAAGGTTGTCTGTAAGAGATTGCTTGAAGCAATAAGACCGCCTTTGCATACTTCTTGTACATTAATTTAATTTTTAATTTTTGTATTTGCTATTTTGTGTGCAATAAAGTATAAATAAATAAATAAATAAATATTTCAATTTCGGATTTTAACATTAGCATTTGTATTGGAAGTTCTCACTTCTTGCCAAATTTTAGAGCTGAAGGTCCATAGAATACAGTTTTGATTACGCGGCGTATTTCTTTTGAATACGTTGACTTAGAAGCTTGATTTTTTCAGTGATTTAGTGGACTGGAGACTTGCTTATTTAATATTAATTTCAGCTTGATACCTCCACGCGACCTTGTGTTAATAGTCTTAACATATAGAGAAATAGGCTATGAAACGTTTCTTGATAGTAATAATATTTCGGTTTTTCCTTAAAGGCACGAAACCCTAAAAAACGATGACAAGAATAACAGACAGTTAGTAATGTAAAGTTAATAATTTTGCTTTCAATTTTAATAATGAATATAAAATCTTGTCATCATTATACAAATTAAGTGCTGTAATTAAGATTGTAGATAAGTTTTAGATATATAGCCGTTATTAAGTAATATTTATAATGTAATGTGCACTGTAAAGCTGCCCTTCCTGCTTCTTAAGCTATCATAAATTAATTTTGTAATGTTGACTGTATGCAAAAAAGGCATTGTGAATGGCGAATAAATAGAAAAGATTTTACAGAATGTGTCACTATTTAAATCACGAATACACTGTGTGTGTGTGTGTGTGTGTGTGTGTGTGTGTGAATATTACTCAGCTATATTCATATACATATACAACTATATAACCCTTACATGGCAGCAGGAAACAACATTATTTGGTTCATATACACATATAAATAAAATCTTAAAACTGTCAAATTAAATTAATTTATATACAATGCATTATATGCAAATAATACACTAACAGTTAAAATATATGGACATAATCAACTTTAAAAGTATTTATACAGATATATATTTCATAATGAATGATCATTTCAAATCGACGAAGAAAGTATTTATTACGGGACTCAATTTTGCGTCGAATTGAGCGCGTGTAAGTTATGTTTATTACATTACATTCTGTCCTTTATTGACCGATATCTCAGGAACAGTTAATTTTAGCATTGTCAGAAGAAGTTGTAAAAGTTTCATCTCAACCCGGACATGATTTTTTTGCCTTCTTACAAAATTGTACTGTACATTTTCGTATGCTTTTGACTTTCTGTACTGATATTTATATTGAAACTGTTAAGCTTGTCGCATGTAAGAGACTAGCTTCTGTTAATACGTCTATCGCTCATAAAATACTTTGTTTGTGAACAATGTTAAGATAATTTAGACTTTAAGAAAAACGCTGTGCTTTGGGGTCACCCTGGTATACTATATTTATCTGGATTTGTATCTATATTTATCTGGATTTGTATCGGTGATCTTTTAGGCATATATTCCACTGCACTCAACAATTTCGTCTAGCATTTTCAACCGGGATATTATACACTAAAATCATAAATCACGCATTTATTTCGTGAGGCACGGTTCACTGTGGCCACGCTACGTGCTTATCTGTTATTTGCAGTGGAACGCAGCGCTCTGCCAGCGGTTTTGGTAACATGTTGATAAATATTTGGGGAGATTCCCTCGTCCGGTAATATGATAGTCGAAGCATTCGTTAAGTCTTTATAATTTTCTTGGTAGCGTTTGTGGCTATTGTGGATGTATTAGACAGTTAAAGGGCTGGTTATGAGTTTGAATTCATTTTTGCAAAAATTAGACGTTTTAAAGAAAAATATCGTAATCGTATAAAATAAAAATATTACGTAATTGAAGTTATAACATTACATTTAAAACGAAAAATACTTACACATTTATATTTTAAATAAAAAAATAGAAATAATATTTTAAATATTTATAACATTTTAATAACTTCATATTTGAGATTTTATTTGAATAACTAAAAAAGTTAAACACAAAATTTGACAGGGACCTCTGAAATATGAGGCCTGTTGAGTGTCTGTTGAGTGGCGGAACTCAACACCGCGCTTTGCCTTGATACCAGAGGGAAGAAATGACAACATTAAATATTTAATTTGAAAATATTAATTAATTAATTTCCTCGAGTGGGTTCCCCATAACCTATCGTTTACAATCTCATATTTGTGCCGCGGAACTTGGGATTCTAAAAATGTTCATAATTCAATATAAGTTAATAATATATATTTATAATTCAATATATTCATGTAAAATGAATTAACTACTAAAAATAAGCTACAATCTATTCCTAATTGGCTGAGTAATCAAACCATGCAACTTCCTCCATGTTAAAGTTGGTTAAAAATTGAAGTCGACTGGGATGAATATTTTGACCTGATTTTAAATGCTTAATCACTTGCAGTTAGGTGGGTCTCTATAGGCTCATGAAAACGCCTAAAGTTAAAAACATGTAATTGTAAGTTAATTGGTTTTTTGGATTGCATTTCATGGGAAACAATTATCGCTCTTACCCGTATCCACTATACAGTATCAAATGAATATGTAGGTATTGAGGTCTTAGTCACTTACTAATTGAATGACATACTAATGTATGTCATTCAATTAAAATACTTGTTGGAACGCCCTTAAATATTACTAATTTCTTTTATTATTTCTCTTTTATTTTTTTTATTCATGTAACGGTTAAGGTGGACTGCTAATTAATTTTGCCTATATAGTAAGGTGGTTATGCAATAAAGTGGACGCATGTTACTTATTGAAAGTCAAAATATGCATTTACTTAATAACTAATAACGCTGTGAGCTATCACTACAAATCAATAAAAATAGGCACATTCGTTCATATGATATAACGAAATAAATTTAACATTCTTTTGGATGATTTGATATAATGGTAGATATAGAACTCATTCGTTACTACAAAAGACATAGACAACGTACAAACGAAGCGATCATGCATAGAAAGCTGAAATTATGAAATATTTTCCCGTGTACACATTGGAAACCTTGTTTTGTAAGCTATTGCTGTAGCGTGAAAATAAAAATAATTTAAATATATTTTATCGAATACACCATTGCGCTTGCACTCAGTCGTTTGTCGCTGAGCCACGACGGCATCATTTATACTAAGCTTTAGCCTGTATCCCGCATATGGCAGAGTAGGCAAAGAAAACCTAATTTTAGGACACTTCGTTCTGTTTCCCATTTTCTGGCGAATTTGAGGCACTGAGTGTTAAGTGGTGGAACTCAACGCCGCATTTTGCCATTTTATTACACATACTACTTTGCCGTGTGATTCCGGCTTAGAATAGAATAACCCTGGTACTGATGGTGTCGTAAGAGGCGACTAAAGTGCGTGTGGTAGAGTCACGTTGTCAGTAATGGCAACACGCATGGGCAGACTTGACCGAATTATTACCACCCCCGGCATTTAAAACCGGCGTCAAGTAGTGGCTTCGGCCACTGCGTTTCGTATTGGGTAATGCCGGGCCCCAGTGCCCATCCACCGAAGGCCGGCAACGCTCCTGTAGAGAAACACAGAGCCGTGGGTGGCGGTGATCACTTACCATCAGGTGACCCGTCGCTCGTTTGCCGGCTTTTCCATAAAAAAAAAATTACCAGAGCGAAAAAATAAAAATGAAAAATATTAAATATTTATTTTCCTCGGGTGAGGATCGAACTCACAACCTGTCGTCAGTCACACGCTTGAGCCGCTGCACTACGACAGCTTATATTAATATAATGAATTAGAAATATTAAAGAAGTACGAGTATATCCTAAGTCCTATATCTATAAACACCAACAAAGCATACATCAAAGCGGCTTATTGGCTTATCAAAATCAATTAGAAACTCGAACATTATTGTTAGATGTTGCGTGTATGTAGTATTAATACATGTATAACGCATTTATAATATTATATACTATTATTATGTATTACATATAATAAACATAACATTTCATTTTAATCTCTGCTTTAATTGTAGAAACAAATTAAGTTTTTCAAATTCACTAACAAGCGTGTGACTATAACCGACAGGTTCTGGGTTCGATCCCCACTCGAGGAAATGAAATATTTAATATTTTCAATTTCCGCCACTCAACACGCAATGCCCCAAATTCGGCGGAAAGTGGGGAACGGAAGTGAAACGGAGTGTCTTAACACTAGGTTCCCGGGTTCCCTCTGCCTACCCTGCCTCGTGCCGGATACAGCGTGAAGCTAAAAAAAAAATCACTAACACTAGTGTCAATATTTACTTCCCTAAGATTTATGAGATGGAGAACACTAAATAAATTGAGGCGTAACCCAACGTTATTTTTGTCTTAACACGCAAAAACTTGAATAAATTACTATAAAAAAATCATATGAAAAAAGCAACACGATTTTCCCCGTGTAGCTCTATACGTAGTAACCATCTAGAGTTAAGACACTCCGTTTCCTACTCCCCGCCCACTTCACAAAAACAATTTCTTCCTAAGTGGAAGAATGAATCCATGTAAATATAGACTAACAAACGACATAAAAACAGTTCATTATATAAATAATAATATATTTTGTATACACGTTATTAGCAATGGGACGAGAGAAATAGGCTCTAGCTTTGTAGTAACAGTTTCGTTTGTGAATACTTAATGTCATGTGAAATGTGATTATAACTTTAAATAATAATAACTTTTGAATATAAAATGAACAATGTGTCACCAGTAATTTAGTTCATTATAATTTAAAGTTTATTTGAACACGTTTTCAACCACTGATGTAAATTAGGATTGTTATAAGTTAAATATGAGGTGGATCGTGGCGCAAAGGCACAAGCGTGCGACTGTAAACGCAATAGGTTCTGGACTACATCCCCCACTCGAGGAAATGAATGAATAAATCATTATATTCATGTTTTCGTTTTAACGCGGCGTTGAGTTCCGCCAGACAACATACAATGCTTTCACAGTGCACAGTGGGAAACACCGCGGTGTGTCTTACTATTCGCTTTACAATTTCTGTCAGCTTAGCCTGTCAAATGCGTGGATACAGAATGAAACTAATGAAATATGTTAAATATATTATATATTGCATTTATCTGTTGTATTGTATCTTCCAAGCGTTTGAACTATGTATATTAAATTTGTACCTTACCATGTATTTTAAATATCATTCTTGTCTCTTATCTCATCTAATATTATGTCAACGTAGAACACTTTTTTTTAGATATAACAGTTGTTTATTTTCAGTTCCATTTTAATTAATGATAGGATCTTAACAATTAAGGACAGTCGTGGCGCAGCGGCACAAGCGTGTGACTGTAACCGACAGGTTGTGGGTTCGATCTCCACTCGAGGAAATTAAATATTTAATATTTTCAATTTAAATATTTAATGTCTTCATTTCTTCGCTTTGGTACAAGGCAAAACGCGGCGTTGAGTTCCGCCACTCAACACGCAATGCCTCAATTTCGGTAGAAAGTGGGGAACGGAAGTGGATCGGAGTGTCTTAACACTAGGTTCCCTCTGCCTACCCTGCCATGTGCGGGATACAGCATGAAGCTGATCTCAACAATGTCAATTGTCAATTAATGATCTTAACAATTCAATTTCTAATTGTGGAAAAATACTTTAATATGTTGAAAAGGACCTTAACTTATATTTAAACTTAGAATTCCAATCGATTTCTTTTTAGACAAAGTGTGGCCATGAATGTCTACATTCAGTTTGTAATGTCTGGAATTCATATAAACTTTGCTCTTTATATTATATATGGTGTTCACTGTTCATATCGTGATTTCAATTAAGACTACATTATAAGATAAAATGAAAACTTGACAAATCAAGCTGATTTAAGTTGATATGATTTAATCTTTTCAATTCATCAAGATCTTTAGATATTTCGAAACAATTATATTATAAAAACTAACGTTAATGACGGCTAAGTGGATAAGATATTGCACTTGAGTGAATAAATAATTTTCATTTTAGTATTTTCATACCTAAGAAAAAATGGAGAATAAAATGTCTTTTTTCTTAGTAGAAAATAGTAAAATTTTGTTGGTAGTAAAAAAATATCGCTCCAGTGTGGACTGGACTCGCCCACCGAGGGCTCCGTACCGTTTAGGGTTGTAAATCAACAATATGGTAAACAAAATCGATAAAAAATAACAAACTTAAGTTTGCAGATATTTGCATTTTGTATTAATTTATGCATAAATATAAGTTTATAACGTTTTTCTCAAGGAAATATCTAGAAATGTTCAGTTTATGAATTTTTCATTATGTTTCACTTCGTGCTAAATTTTATAACTGTAGGTCCACGAAAATGTTTTGATTACGTTGCGAATTTTATACAAAATGAAGCAAAAACGATGCATAAACGATCGTATCTTTTGATTGCGTTGACTTATAAGCTTGATTTTTTCGGTGCTTCAAGAGACCGTGGACCTGGATATTTGATTTTCATTTTACCTTGATATTAATTTTAGCATGTAATCTCAAGATAAAAGTCTTGACAGATGGACAGACAGAAAAAAAATTACAAATGAAACAAATTTAACCGAATTGATTAATCCGGTGCGTATATCGAATTTAAAACTTATTCGAGGTTCTACCCGTGAATGTTAAACATTCAACATTCTCGAATTTAATATAGACGATTAATATTAGTTAAATTTGTTTCATTTGAAATGTGTAATAATCAAAAAGACCGAAAAGACCAAAGACTGAAATTTTAATTTACTTTACTTACTTTTATTACGACGAAAAATATATATATAAAAAATGTAATGATTTAAGAATTCATCATATAAAAAGGTTTATTCAAATTATGATTGTTTTCTCTAATATAATTACAATTTTGATAGTTGACCGGTTAAGTAGACAAACTTCGTGAGCACAGATAATGTTATTGAGATACTTAAAAAAATATTTCCATCATACTTAAAATTAAATTACCCGACTGCTAAAAAAGGGTTATTTTTTCGGGTATCTTGTTTTATGTATGTCCGCTGCTGCTGACGACGGTCTTTGCTCTAAATACATGCCTGTGCACGACGGCGTCATGCCGTGCTGATCACTAGGCTGCGTGCTACGCTATTTCTTCTGCCATACGCTATTTCTTCCGCATATCAATGATATGTTGGAGGACTCTTACGTACCTTGTTACGCAGATGATAGAAATTAAATGCTGTATACACTGGCCGTGCAAGTCTTTCCTGGGAAAAGTTAACCAGTGCCGAAATCAACTTGCGTCTTCCGTTAAGGCATCCCTCGAGAATGTCTCCGGTTAGGGGGTGAAAAGTACCTGGTTCACTACAAACCCCAGAAAACATAAGTCTGCCCGTTAACCACTAAAAACCCCATTTGTCGTATCATCAGTTTTCAAGAACACTCCCCTTTAAGTCGCGCCCAGCATTAGTATATTGGACCTCAGCTTTTCGAGCGACTACTAGTATGGAGATCATCTGGAAAGCAAGGCCAAGTTGGCCTCGAAGGAACTGGGGGTCATCAGCAGATTGAGACAGTACCCTCACGCCAAAGAATCGTTCAGCCCTGTATGGGGCCCAGGTTCGGCCTCATATGGAATTCTATTCTCACGTCTAGGTTGCTCATCGCATACAACGTAGAGCTATTCGAATCATTGGATTCCCATTGATCTGTTTGAGACTTTGGCTTTGCGTACAGACGTATCCTCACTGTGCGTTCTCTACTGCATTTATCACAGGGAGTATTCTGGAGAACTGTTTGACTTGGTACCTGTCGCCGAATTTTGTAACTGCACAGTACATCACAAACTAAAATATCATCCATATCATTTGGAAACTTCACTACTTTGGTTTCGTAGGAATTTAATTCCACGCACCACACATCTATGGAACAGCCTACATGCGGCAACATTTCCAGGTCGGTACGACATGGGTATCTATAAAGCGCGTCTACCTCCACCTTTCGGGGCCAGCAACGCACCTGCTCCCCTGGTGTCACACGGGGCCGTGGGCGACGGTGATCACTCACCATACGCTCGTTTGCTTTGTCTTTTCCATAAAAAAAGTCACGTAATGTAACACGAGTTTTCATAAAAATAAATTATACAGTCTAACATATAATTAGCTTCAAAATTATATTATGTTTATGTATTTAATTTACATACATCATTAGACAGGACCATAGGCCAACAGCAGAATAAAAGACCGGTAGACTTTGTTGGAGCCTTGATATAAAAAGCTATAGCTATTCATTAAAAGAACAAAAGCTTTGTGTAGGTTAATGAGCTATAAAAATAAACGCTCCTCCATACAATTCATATATTTTTTCACGGAATAAATTGGTATAAAAATATACATATGTATGTATATAGGCTTTACGATAGACTAATATTATAAATGTAAAACTAAATCTTGTCTGTTCGTGACGTCATGACAAACCGCTGAACCAATTATGATGAAGTTTAGTGTAGAGATGTTTATTTCTAAGTTTAAGTTACAGTAAGTAGTCCACCATTTTATAATTTATCTTTATACATACATAACTATGGACATAAAAATAAAATTTCATTTGTTATAAATTAACTATGTGAAATAAAATAGTCAGTGGCGTAGCCCAAAGGAGTATCTTTCATACATTTTCTATATATTACCAATGTTTATGGTTTATACCATTCGAGGGGCAGTACAAGCCTGCGGTAAACGTAACAAGCTATGGACTCCATTCCCACCGGAGAAACTGAGGCATTTACTATTTTTCCTTCCCTTAATCTGGTAACAAGGCAAAAGTTAAATGTTGACACGTGACTCAACGTATCAATAATGTTGAGTATTACTATGTATCAACTTATAGAAGTATGTTCTTAACCACATTCATACCTAATGGGTGAGATTAAAAATTAGATTAGTTGTAAAAAAATAACGAAAATCATATTTTTGTTTAAAAACGTGCTTTTTAGTTATCTACTTTTAATTGACTTCTTCTGTAACTAAAAAGTCAAAATAATGTAGATTAGAACTACAAAACAAATATGCGATTTTATATTTTGCGATATTGAAATTCACTGTGTTTCTCACTTACCTACATCGCTAGGCAAGCGAGAAGCGGTATCATAGTATCGCACGATCGGCGATATAGTAACTGTTTAATTTAACTAGACTTCTTTATAGAAAACGTCGATATATCGTTTAAATAAACTTAAATTATGAAAATAATATTAATTACGCAATATATTATTGCTATCAGTAAATCTTTTGTTCTGAATTCGTCCTCGTCTCAAATAGTTCCACATTATAATTGTTCCCGCTATATAAAACTCAGAATAGGTTAAAAAGACTAAGGTCAGTATAAAATAACGATACTAACTTAATTATTATGAATGTATTATTAATTAATATCGCTGTCAGGATTGTAGACAAACAAATAATATTTTATTACTATTAAATTGAGAACCAATTTGTATCTGAGTTGTGTTACAAGGATTTGAATAAATCAATTTTCTCATTTTTTATACACAATTGTGGACAAGAAAATTAAATTTCATTTGTTTATTGAATAAAATATATGTGAAATAAAATAGTCAGTATAATATTTATTCATTAACATTCAGAAATAATTAATTGAAGTAAAACAGTGCAATTCAGACTTAATACATTTTTACAATTGCGTTTCTTGTGATTTGTGTTCAATATTTTAATATTTAATATTTCCAGTTCTGCCACTCGATACACAATGCCTCAAATTAGGCGGAGAGTTTATTTAGAATGAAACAAAGTGTTTTAATGCTAAGCTCCCAGATACCCTCTGCCTATCCTGTGATGTGCGGGATATAGGATTTAGCTAACTTGCTTTTATTACTTTCGATCGTATCTATTTATGCTAGCAACGACTTTGAAACGTCAGTAAGTATTGCATACTAATGAAGTTGACAATTTATTTCATCAATATATATGCCGTTAATTTTATTGATGAAATAAAATTGTTGTGTTTTTAAGTTCTTGTTAATACTACTACACCACAGGTACACTACCACCTCGCTAACATTAACTATCCCTAACACAAATTAAAAAAAAAACCTTTTCGTTATTTTTGCCACCATTTATTATTTATTTTAACTTATTTTTTAAGTAAATAAAATTTATGAGAATAAAGAATTTAAGAAGTTATATTTTCTCAACTATATTCTTTATATATGTTGCAGATTATGCAAAAATATTATTATCAAGACAGGATCTTGAGCGGCTAAACTCAACTCAACCCTTCTTGAATGTGCGTGTTGCGTTGCCCGATGAGAGGAACTTAATTTCTTTCAAACTATTAATTCCCACGAGTGGGTATCGAACCAATAGTAACCTTGTCTACAATCAGTCTATCCTATAACTTTAGCTTCACGCTGTATCCCGCACGAGGCAGGGTAGGCAGAAGGAACCCGGGAACCTAGTGTCAAGACACTCCGTTCCACTTCCGTTCCCCACTTTCCCATAACTTTACAATCCTATAACTTGACAATGTAAATTATATTCTAATAAGAATGTATCTTTAATTTTTGAACGTCATATATAAACTTTCTACTTAAGAGTTTGTCAACTTTAAATCTGTATTTGCAAATAATATAAAACATAATAGTATTATGTTACAACCGAGAAAGTATAAATGTATATGTTTTTACTATATAAAAAACATTTTTTTTTTTCAGTTTCACACTGTATCTCATATATAGCGTAGACGTAGTCGTACGGTAGAAAGAACCTACTAAACTAGTGTAGTAAGACACTCCATTCCCCCTTACCGTGGAACTTCCGCAGTATTGTATCTTGAGTAAAAGAACTCAACGCCACGCTATGTCTTGATACCATCGACAATCGACTGACCGATCGAATTAAAATATTTAAAAACTCATTTCACCCAATTGAAATTACCTACAACTGCCTGTCTGTTTATGATTGTTTACAGTTACTCAGTAGGCGTAATCTACGATGGTATTATATTATAAATCCATACATGTGTATAAATCGATACCCAAGAAATTATTCTGTTAAAATGTCATTCTTAGAAAATCAATTTTGTACACATCAGCCTTCGATATAATTTACACATCCTGAATGTTTGGGGAAAATTACTGATTCATACTGACCTTAGAATAAATACCTCAGTGTGGATGTAATGGGTTCGGTATCATTCATTTTGTTTAACAAAATATAATAAAACATTTAATTTATGAATTGAATATGTTAATACGGTACTGTTTCTGGTAAGCGGTGAGGAAAAAACGAAGTTACTCACCTATAAGAAATTGTATCGATAAGAACTTTGGAATTTTGTTTATTTTACTTTTATTTTATATATTTGTTGATTGATATTTGAATATTATAGTGTTAATATATATCTATTTTAGATTACTATTTAAGTGATCAATTTATTTTTGGCAAAGTGGTACAAACTTGTGAAGCGAACTTACAACATGACGTTTAGACAAGTTGAGGGTTCGATCCCTACTCGAGGAAATGAAATGATAAATATTTCAATTTAAATATTTAATGTTTTCATTTCTTCGCACTGGTAACAAGGCGTTGAGTTCCAGCACTTAACACGCAATGCCTCAAGCTCGGCGCAATGCCTCAAACTGAAGTGAAACGGAGTGTCTTTACACTAGGTTCCCAAGTTCCCTTTGTTTACCCTGCCATGTGCGCGATACAGCGTGAAGCTGAGTGAGTGAGTAGGTAATTTATTTTTACTACAAAAAATATTTTATAATACCAAATAAAAACTATTCAATTAGGTACTTTAGTCTTAAAGCTATCATGCCAAAATTCACATCTATCTAGTAGTTATAGGTTAATTAAGTATTATATACATTTAACATTAATGTTTCCGGCGGAAACTACATTCAAAAACATCAGGACAAAATTATAGACATAGTTATTGATATCTATCTAGTTATTTTTCTATAACTCAAGAACAAATTAACAAACAGACAGAAAAAATATAGATACTGAATAGTTGTTAAGCTTTTGATGTGCATATATTAACGGAACCAATTAATATCTATACTTGTAATAAATCTGTAATAAAACTCATCAATGTGTCGGACGTTTATTAGTGTAATAGGACCCAAAATATTGGTTTTCATTTATTTGTCTGTTGGTCTGTGCGTTTGTACGCACTAATCTCAAAAACTATTAAATTTGAATACATTTTCACTATTGTATTTCACACAATAGTTGCAACATTTAGTAGTTGTTTTATTAAAATCAGTCAAATAACAAACAAGTTAGGCCATTTTAAAATATTAAGATGGACAAAATTGCTATAATTTTTTTATTCATTTAGCTTAATTTTTATTGTCATTAGCACACGAAAGCAGTTGAAATTAGAAAATAAAATAGTGCTATTCAAGTGGGCGAAGCCGCTGGCAGCTCACTTCACATCTTTCATGTAGTCAGACGACTGTCGTGGCTTACTTAGCCAAATGCTAGACAGTGCTAAGCTAAAAAACAGAGTTGTCGTTTTATCCTTCTATTGTATAATAGACATTTATTCAAATAGTAGATAAAGAAATACAGATAACGTCTAATGTGAACTAAGTGACTACATCAAATAAGAATAAACCCATAATTCACAAAAAGTTTATATCGAAACGATCTATTAAAACTAATGAGTAAATTTAATGAGATAAATCAACTAATATTTAAAACAAACACATCTGTAATATGTGATCTGATTTGTTATTTATTACATTTTTATTACAATAACTCTTAATCAATCAAGTATTTTTCCTTGACCAATATAATATATATCAAGCGAGATGAATGCGACGGTACAAAGGCACCGGTTTATCTTAGATACAGATTACAAATTAACCTGTCGATTAAATGTCATCAAATTATTTTTAATTTAACTTTTGATGAGATTCAGTTGGTTTTGTAATTTTTTTTCTTTAGTAAATCATAAACATTATCATTTTTCGTTTTAATTATGATTGATTTTACATAATTAAAAATAATATGGTTATTTTGTTTTTATATGCATGTGTTTTAAGCTTAACGCGTTCTCCTCTTTTTTATATTAGTTAGAGGTTACTCACGTCAATGTTTTTTTACTATGTATATATTAAAAAATATATGGTTTAGTTAAAAATTATATAATTTCCAGATCAAACATTTATATTACTTCGGAAGTCAAAAGGAAAAAAATCCTCGTACAGTACTGTGTTGTCTGTCCGTCCGTTTGTAAGATTCAAAATTGTATGGAAGTATTAATCCAAAATGGACATTAAATCTCTCAATTCCTTAAAGCACAACAAAAAAAATATGATGTGTTTTTTTTAGACAAGCTAACTTGACACAACCAAAAGTACGAGCGTTTATGCAACGTTTTGACTGCATTTTGTGTGAAATTGACACCTTTTAGTACTTCCCGTGATAAATTTATAGATAATTCATGTAAAATGAGAGAGCATATGCCTTCAATTTTACGATTGTCAACTTTTTTGCCACGTAATTAAAACCTGAGGACTGTCGTGGCGCAGCGGCACAAGCGTGTGACTGTAACCGACAGGTTGTGGGTTCGAAAATATTAAATATTTAATTTCTTCGAGTCCCCAACTCGAAGAAATTAAATATTTAATATTTTCAATTTTAATATTAAATGTCTTCTTTTCTTCGCTCTGGTACAAGGCAAAACGCGGCGTTGAGTTTCGCCACTCAACACGCAAAGCCTAAAATTCGGCTGAAAGCGGGGAACGGAGTGTCTTCACACTAGGTTCCCAAGTTCCCTCTGCCTATCCTGCCTGTGAGTGAGTGAATTAAAACCTATCAGGTATTTCGCGAATTATAATTTTGCAAGAAATATATATATTTTTTATAAAAATATAGGAATATTTTATTTTTGCCGTGTGATCCCGGCTTATAATAGGATCGCTTTGGTACTGATGGTGTCGTAAGAGGCGACTAAAGTGCGTGTGGTAGAGTCACGTTGCCAGCAATGGCAACACGCATGGGCAGACTCGACCGGATTGTTATCACCCCCGGCATTTAAGACCGGCGTTAAGAAGTAGCTTTGGCCACTGTGTTTCGCATTACGTAATGCCGGGCCCTGGTGCTCATCCACCTTAAAAGACGGCAACGCTCCTGTAGCTCCTCTGGAGTTACACGGGGCCGTCAGCGACGGTGATCACTTACCATCAGGTGACCCGTTGGCTCGTTCGCCGTCACTTCCATAAAAAAAAACGTCAGAAAACGGAAATTTATATTTATATTACACATTAAAACTACTACAATCTATATCTTAACATCTCTATTCACACGGCTGAACACTTAAATTCGTCAACATTTATAAATTATATTTGCAAACAATCCAAAAATTGTTACCAAAGCTTCAGTGAGGATGTCGACTCGCACTTGACCGGTTATCTTTTTATTTTGCTACGTGGACTACGCTTTACAACACCAAACATACGGGATTGACATTCAGATGTGCTACAACGACATCCAAAATAATTTGATACTGTAAACAATCCGATATGGCAAAAAAATTGCGGAATTTTTATAATAAACCGGCGCCCACATATGAATATATTAACTTTGTTTTGATACAACTGCTCCAATTTTCATATTTTTATAATTTTAAATGGCAATATTATGTTTAATTGAGGAATCATCTAGAAACTTATAATGTAATTCAGTAGTAACATTTACCTATTAAAGCCAAATAAAAGGATATTCAAATTTTATGTTATTTTAATGAAATTAAACCATAACGTCTCAATATATCATACGAACAAAAACATATCGTAAAACTTAATTGAATTTGTTGTATAGTGCGAAATATAATAAAAGTTAAGATGTTCGAACTTTATATAGTAAAAAAATAAATAATTAATAATAAATATACAAAATAGGAAGTAGTTATACTATACGTTACCTATAATATTATACAATTTGGCTAATAATTTTTTATAACTAAAATGTATAATTTTAGGCCCTCGTCGTGGCGCAGTAGCACAATTATGCGACTGTATAATGCAAGGGTTGTGGGTTCATATACTCATTCGAAAAGGACAAATTTAATATTTTTATATTTTTTCAGTAACGGTAACCAGGCGAGACTGGCGTTGAGTTCCGTTATTCAACAAGCAATATCATAAAAATGCCAGCACTGCGCTCCCTAAGTCCGAGGAATCCTCTAGGGAGAATTCAATCCAGAACAATTACTTGTACGTTGTATAGATACGTCGATTCTAACGTGCCGCAATGGCCTACTGACGATTTACTACATATTTATATTTATTTTATTTAAATTTAAGAATTGTCTTATTTAACCCATGAAGGCTAAAAGCATACATAAATGAGTTAAAATAAATTGAATTTGAATTTTATAACTAATAAAACAAAAATCTTACCAACCGTATTAATTAAAACTTGTAGACAATTATGAAGTGAATAAAATTGTATTTTAATATAATTCAATTGTATCAATAGAACATACTAATGAATCTGTAGAATGTTAGCCTACTTATTTATTTTTTGCATATTTATATAAATTATTGGTATTTTAATAAATCGCTCTGTAGGATATATATAAAACTATATTTAAACATAAGTTGTTTTGCTTTGTAACTTCACGTGTTGGTTTGAGGTCATCGGATCTGTGCGGCCTTGCGCGGTCGCCGACCAAAATGACACTGCCATATCTCGAATTCCTTTCCACATAATCTAAATCATTAAATAATGACGCCATCAAAATATATATCGTATTTACAGATAATAAAGTATATTTTAAAATATTGGAATATATTTTACATTTTCGAGCAAAACATGTGATTTTCGCACGATAGAAAAATTCCGAATTGGAGCAAAACAGGATGCGTTCGAGCATATTTTATTTGTTTGATACTCATTAATTTAATTGTTTTATGCATTAAAATTATATAGAAAAATATTATTGCAACAGAAAATAAAGAACAAAGCGGTTATCAGACTAATTTTTATAACGAGGATAGCATTTAAATGACACATCATTATGTCTTTAGTAAGCACATACATATAAAAAGAGTAACGAACAGTATTTAATTTAAATAATTGATTCAACAGAAATTATAGAAAATAAAGAAAAAAAAATGAGGCCGTGAACTTTTGAACAATTGTACAGTTCTTCCTCTTCAACCTACTTTGTATGATTGATATCTCAATTTCATCTAACACTTGCAATTATGGTGTCTTCAAAGATTTAAGCGTTTGCCATAATAGATTACATTTACCGTTGTCTTATAAAAGGTCTGTGGTTATTGAATCATAATGATCGGCAGTTAATATTTAAACCTGTAATTAATGATTACTTTTAAATTGTTTATTATACGAAGTAAATCACGTCGATAACTTTTCTTCGCCTTGCGTATTAATACCTATTATTTTGTCAATGTATATACCTACTTTCTTACCTCTACTTATGGCTATCATTTTATGTTATTAAGGTTAGTTCTAACTTTTTTTTATGTTTTTAAAATATTTTGTTTCGAAAAGTGATACTTTACACACGATAAGGCAAAATTTTTATTAACTGAGTCATTATATCGTTCTATTCCTTTCTCCTTGATATTATTTTGTCAATATGCAAATTTGTAATAAAGAATATGTTTAGCTAAAAAAAAATGAATTACTCACTTTTTTACTCATCTCTTAGCATTTTGTATAGACAATATATTAAATCTCGACGTTCTCTTTTTCAATCTTGAGTAGACCTGTATTTTGTAGTATTAAGTAATAGGACTGATCTTGAATTATTGATATATTTGATTAACTTCAAATACCATATAACAATAGGTATAACAGATAAACCTAGCGACCTCACTAGAACTAAGTGTTAAGTCAGTTTAATAACACTCCGTCATTCGTTCACTATCGCTTCACCACGATAGCCTCAAGAATTTCAAGAATAATTATTTTATCAAATGAAATTTAAAATAGAAGTTTTTCTTGCAACCTAATACGTACCAACTAAGCCACGATCTAATCAATAACATATTGCTTTCCCAAAGAAAAATAACACCTACATTTTCAATCAAAGTTTTCGATAATAGAGATATAACGACAAAGCACTCTATAACACCGAGTCCGATACATCAATTTGTATGACAAAGAGCTTTTAAACTCTTGTCAACAAAAAGAGGCTCGGATGGTTGGTTATCAATACCGTTATTTAAGGTCAATTTGAAGACCTCTGATCCTCTACTTATACAGTCGTGAAAAATGCCCGTTATATTACACTTCCTGAGGTGTTGTTCCATTTTACGTGTAATAGAACACGATTGATATATAAATTATAATTGTTATGCGACGTAAAAGTCTGAATTTATATTAAAATTACATGTTTACGGAAAAAAGCAGATACATTTATATTTATTGTAGGTTTGTAGGCACAAGCGTGTGGCTGTTACCGGTTGTGGGTTCGATTCCCACTTGAGGAAATGAAATATTTAATATTTTCAATTTTAATATTTAATGTTTTCATTTCTTCGCTCCTGGTACAAGGCAAAATGCGGCGTTGAGTTCCGCCACTCAACGAGTGTCTCAACACTACATTCCCAAGTTCCCTCTGCCTACCCTGCCATATGCGGTATACAGCGTGAAGCTGGTAACCTTCTAATATGGCGTACTTATATAATATTTGATATTCAATATTTAAAACTTGAAGCGTAGTTTACACTTTTGTTCATAGGTATTTCCGCATACTTATTTCCGCTCTCCTTATCCACCCTGTTCTGAAGCATTGTATATTGAATCAAACACGTCGACTTCCTTTGTCTTTTCTAAATAATTTTAATATCATCTTGATTGTAAATTGATCTGGCAACCATTGCGTTTACTACGTAACGTCAAGCGCTATCCCATTACGCCACGACAGAAGATTTTATGTACATTATATGTATATCACATATTATTTTTAAATTGCATGCAAGATTTCATCAGACCCTTAAAGACCATAAAGTGTCTATTAGTAAAGATATAAGTAAATATATTATAATTTAGTTAAGTGAATGAAATTAACTTAACCAGTTCTCTTATCGTAAATTTATTTCTTTTCATTAAATATATTATTATGTATTATGTAGATATTATGTATTTTATATAGAATAGGTACAATAACATTAAATAAATATGTGTTTGTTTACTTTATTTTAAGACGTAGTCCGTACCTTAAAACGGTGGGTGTCGTATATTAGGCAAGGGGAAATATCAGGTAGCTATTATAAAATAACCAAATAAATCGTCACATACATTTTTATTTTATTTTATAAACATTTATAATAAAATATTATATTAAATTGTTAAAACAAAATATTAAGTTGTTGCAAATGCAAGTTTTCAACTATTGGATACATGTTACTGGAACGGAAATGGAACGGAGTGTATTAACACAAGGTTCCTAAGTTCCCTCTGTATATCCTTCCATATTATGCCGGTGTACATTGTGAAACTGAGGTTATATATCTTCAACAATTATCACTGCCACAATCAGTACTACTAAAACTTAAATTCAAAATCTTAAAAATATTGTACCTACAAACCAATTTGTTTTTCACTGCTACTTCACGCTGTTTCTTGTATATGGCAGGGTAGACAAATGAAACCTTGGAACCTAGTGTTCAGACACTCCGTTCCGTATCCGACTTTCCGCCGAATTTAAGGCATTGCGTGTTGATTGGCGAAACTCAACTCCGCTCTACGTTTGTCAGTGGAGCAAAGAATTTACTATACTAAATATTTCATAAGAAAGTATTACATTTTTCATTTCTTCGAATGGGGGTCGATTCCACAGCCTGTCGCGTTTACAGTCACACGCTTGTGCTCACATTCACATACCACAACAGGTCTCAACATACTTATATATTACAAATCAATTAATATCCATATGTCAATTCGCATTAAAAACTCAATAATAAATACAAAATAATCTCTGAACACATTATTTAGTTTTACCGTCAAAAACCACCCGTGACTTCGCAAATATCCATTGTCGAAATCACAAAGAAGTGGCCTCGAAAAATTTTACCAATAAAGACGTTACGTTTCCCTTGAAGTTGATACATATTTAACGATCAACAGTTTGGCGCCGTTCTCGATAACCGAATCTTTAAAACAGGAATCTCAAAGAATGTTCGGTATGTACAGCTACAGGCTATTAAATGTTTTTGGCGGATGTCGCAGGCGCCGGCGCCGACGGACGAGTATAAATATCGCATTGTTGCACCCCGTTTAAGCATACACAATTTATATGTAGATGTGGTATTTCGGTGACATACATTATTTTATATGTATATCACTATTGACTTGGGTCTATATGTTTACAATATTAAGTTCATTTGCTAATATAATATGTGCATTTTTAAAATAAATCTATTTAGTTTCTGTTATTAGTATGCAAAAATATGTTTTTAGAAATTATATTTCTCACGTTTGTGTTACAGGTTTACTGTCTTAATTTCAATTTTCTACTAATTCTTTCTATGTTATTAATATTTAAATAACTTTCTTAATAGTAATAGGTAGTATTATAATATGCAAATGATAATTTATACGTTGTGTATTCTAGTTCCTATGCCATTTTATTTAACACAATAACGCATTAATGGTCAGCCAATTTACAAATGTATGTCATCTTCTAAATATTTCTAATTTAAGAGAAGAAACTTATCTACTAATTTTATAGATCACATAAGATCGCAGGCTAGAATGAAACATTGTGACAGTATTTTTTTTTAATTCTAAATTATCATAATTTATTGCTTGTAAAATGTACTGTTGGCTGCAGTTTAGTAGAGATTTAATTTGCAATGCCTTTCGAAATGTAGGATAAATTTTAAACTGCCGGATATCACGAGTTCTGTATCAAGGATGTTTAGCAAAAGGTTATATAAATAAATTGTTGATATTCAGTGTAAAATCCTTGGTAGAGAAAAGAGTGATCTGCTATCAAGTTCAATAAATCTTTTTTTAACTCATTTACAAAGTATTCGTTTTTTTAATTTATAGTCTTTTCATCCCTCATTATTGTATTGAAATTCGAATACGCTAAGGCCATTGCTGACGTTAATATCCCTCGTACTTAAATAAATAAAGGTTAACGCAATACGGCTTAGCAGTTCTCGTTAAATGGGACACTTTAAAAATCATCAGACATTTATAGCCGATTTTTAGCACACGAATTTTAAATACGATTTTGACCAGTCATTGTGGTGCAGCGACACAGTTTCTGACTGCAACAATGGTCTCATTTCTCTCTCCGTCGTCTCGTAGAAATATATTATTTTCATTTTCTAGCTCAGATGATAAAGAGCGGCGTGAGTTTCATTACTTAATACGCAGTACATTGAAAAGTGGGTGGAAAGTAGGGAACAGAGGGTTTCAGCGTGGAGTATAAGTATAAATTCCATAAAAATATATATGGATAACGTTTTCCTTGCTTTAGATGAAATATACAGGAGATCGACTCAATTATAGGCATTCCAATCTAAAATTTTCTTTAAATATAGTGCAACAATAATGTGATCAAACCCGGATGTTGGTGAGCGAAAATTTTAGATGTACTAGGATGCGTTCTCAATACTATACGAGTTTTCCGCCTCACTTCATAATAGAAGTCATATAAAGTTAAAAAATAGTAGTTTGTTTTGAAATTTTGTCGTACCATCGATTTTAAAAGCAATACATATTTCATTTTTGTATACAAATGCTCTGTTAATTTTTGGAACGTCAAAATAAATGTATTATTCTTCACTTGCCCTGAAGAGATCTTGAACTTTTAAGAGAACAAGGCAATATCAAACGTTCTTAACTTTTAATAAGAGCATGGGTATTCTTATACTGAATTCTTTTTGAAGCAGTTTTTGTTATTGGATGAATTTCAACAAAGATTAGTGTATCTGTTTAATTTTTCCAATTGATAACGATTTTTAAATAATTTATTTGGTGCATATTTATAAGATTTTTTGTTTTTAATTGTACCTTCTATGGAGATTTTATAAGTATCATAAAATTTATACGTTAACCGATACATTCTATAATTTATGTACAACCTACTTAACTAAACTATTTATGTATAGGAAAAATATAGATAGCTTATTGAATACAAATAAATTCATATTATTACTGATTATTCAATAAAATGTAATCCAATAAGGAAGAATTTAACTGTAAATACAAAATAAATAAAGCAATACTAATGATTTCGTAATAATCAATTAATTTTTATAATATTATTATAGTATGATTCTAACGAGAGGTCGTTGATTGTGATAGATATTGACCGACATTGAGAGAATGCCGATGCAGGAAGAGTAGGTACGTAAAAAGCTATTCACAAATGACCTCGATATTTCATATTATTAACGGGATGGTTGAGGATTAAAAATACAATGTGTGATTTGTATAGAATTTTTTTATCAAAATATTTCTTGAACAGCCTACGGCTATAGTTAGTTTGCTTAAACTTAACACAGTTGTATAAATATCCTATTTACTTGTGTTTTTTTATAAATTTAACTTAAGTATGGAGAATATAAGTTTTATTATTTGAATTTGCGACTTATATTGATGTTTTATAATAAAAACTTTGGATTATTCCGCTTGTGTAAAAATAGTAAAGATTAAAAAGCTTAAAAGTTGGGTGCCTCACGAAATGAGTTATGCAGACCGCACCGACTGCTGCGTTACATTATTAAACAGACACAATAATACCAACTAAAGCCTGCTGACCCAAAAAATGTTACTTGTAGGCGTTTGGTGGAATAATGCTGGTGTCGTTGCTTACAGTTTTCTCAAATCTGGGGAGACGAGTAAAGCAGATTCTTCTGCATTGCAACTGCAAAAAACGGCCCCCAAAGGCAAAGAAAATATTCACCTCCGATGCGAACGCAGTTCAAATAGCATTCAACAATTTTATTGACATACATTATAAATAAATAAATTTAATTAAAACACATTTTTTTTGTGGGTCCTATACTAAGCGTCAATTTCAGATGTAAGGAAATGTAACATAAAGTAAACTTTCTATTGACCTACAATTCTAAAATTCATACGAAACTTTCTTACTTTTTTTTATTTTTGGTCTTAGAATATAAGAGAAAGAAGCTTCTTACACCCTTACATTTATCTCTTTATTGCAGATTTATCAACTGAAACGGACTCTGTATAGCTCTTAAAAAAATTGCAACATTAGATCACATGTCATTCTTTCACAATCATTCCACACTAGATCACCTATCATTCTTTCATCTTTTATCCACATTACCACAATAATAATTACAAATAAAACCCGTCCAAAAATAAAGATTAAACATGAATTCAGCAATAAATAACCTGAGGTAAATTGAAAACATTTCTTTATCTGTAAACAGAATTGAAGGTTAGCAAACAAAGTAACCGTAAAGAGCTTTTACATCAATTTTTGCGTACATTTAATAATTGATAGCAACAAGTAATAATCATCTATCTTACGACATGTTTTCTGAAAACAACTGCTCTCTTATTTTACAATGAAGAACAAAAAAGGTGTTCTGGCGCGAAATGTCATGGTTGGTGGGCGATACGACACTACCAAAATATGTCGAGTAAGGACGTTGAAGGTTAAATACCAGACTGGTAGATATAGATATACCTTTATTCAGTGTAGAGGAAGAAGAAAAGACTATTTTTATACATTTTTTTTAAACAAATTTAAAAAGATAAAATAAAAATAAAATGACAAATATATATTTTTAGCTCCATCCTGCATGTGACAGTGGGCAGAGGGAATTAAGTAAATTAGTGTTAAGACACTCCGCTCTATCCTACATTTTCGCCGGGTGAAGCATTCCGTATTGATTGACGGAACTCAACGTCGGCGTTGGCGTCGGCTTTGCTTTTTTAACAGAACCAGATATACCTAAAAAAATCGAGATAGAATAATATTTAAACGTTAAAAATTAAGTTGTAAATTCGTACAAAATTGGTTATTGTATAACTTACTTTATTATTTAAATATCAAATTTAATTGAAGTTAATTACAGTACAAATTTAAATTTTCACAGGCATCGCGTCCACTAAATCCATTTTTTTACTATGATAGTGTCAATTGTTTCTAAGGCTATAAATTAATCTGTGTATAAATACATTAATTTTGTTAGTTAATTAATTATAATTTAATACTTAAGTTTCCTTTTTACAAGATAAAAGTGAAGTGAAAATTGATGATTTTTAAGACTGCTTCGCTCGCCAAGCACTGGCAGTTGGCTCGATGTATATTATAAAATATTAATATTACTATTATATATTGTAAATTTACGTTACTAAAAAAATATTCAAATTAGTTCCTTGAAAGAAAAATAAATATATTGAACTATACTAGCAACCCGCCCGCATTGACTTAAAATATTATATTTACCATTAAATTAAACAAATGCTTACTGTTAAAGAAAGGTTGCCAAAATATAAGTGAATGCATTTTAATCACATCTTAATTTAGTTAGCCGTTTCTGAGATTAGCGCGTGTAAGCACAAACTGACGATCAGACAAACAGATAAATAAAAAAAAAATACTATTTTGGGCCATACATTAACAAACGTACTCTATATATTTTTTAAATATATCTTCCATGTACAGATAGTTATCAGTTACAGATTTATTATAAGTATAGATTTTCTTGTAACTTTAAAGTTCACTTTCAATTTACTATCACAATGATAAATTGAATTCTTGTAAGTTCTACTTACTTAGCCTCACGCTATATCCTAGCGGGGTAGGCAGAGAGAACGGAGCTACAAATTGTAACTACTGGGTACTATTTAATATGTATACTTTGGCAATTTATTACTTCTAACGTTCGTTTGGACATATCTTGAATATATAACAAATGTCAATATGATAACGCCAAAATTCGGTTTGTTAAGTTGTTATAGATGTATAATTAATAATTCTGTCGAAACACCAACTTATATGGGGAATATTAAAGGCGGACTTGTTTTAATTATTATATGACTAACACAAATACGCAAATATTCTATGGTAATTGACCAAAATCATTGATATAAATAATAATAAATCACATGGTATATCAAAAATAAATATTTATAGAAAAAAAAATGTGTTTAAGACCTATATTGAAATAGAATAATTAGATTTCTTT
The DNA here is from genome assembly GCA_019049475.1 of Eueides isabella. Classification (NCBI taxonomy): domain Eukaryota; kingdom Metazoa; phylum Arthropoda; class Insecta; order Lepidoptera; family Nymphalidae; genus Eueides; species Eueides isabella. The sequence goes on from CM032388.1 coordinate 10,671,390, forward strand.
AAAAAAATCGTTCTATAAAAATCATGTTGTCGTTTGCTATACGGTAACAACTGAAGATTAATTACACTTCTTTGAATACACCAGTTGTGTGAGAAATGAAGTGAATATAATTTTCACATATTGCAGGGCAGGCAGCTATAGACCAGAACGGAGCGCCATAGTGTCAAGGCATTCCTTTTCCCATGTAGGTATTACTCATTTTTTAAAACTGTACGTGTTGAGTAGAAATCGAACCAACGACAGTCGAGTTTTTTAGAAGCTATATTGCCGAGTAAAATACGACATGTTAAAAACTTTAAATAAAGACTAGCTTCATACTAATAAGATTATGCTGATTTTTTCAGAAAAAACCTAGAAAATTATTTTTTACTTTTCGAATATATTCCCATTCTTTGAATAAACGAATCTTTAGAACAAACGAATATGAAAAAGAAAAAAATAACTATAATATAATAAATGTTAATATAAACATAGGCACATAGACAGCTATTCGGACGCTATTTCCACTGCGCCATAAGATTATAATCTATTTATACACAATATTTTAGCACAATTTAGATGAAGCAGCGAACAATAAAGTGTTTACAACTTCCTACATTATAAGGCATAAATTAACAACCAGTGTAGTTTGTATGTTAATTTGGAAATTTATGGATTCGTAACAAACGATTGAAGATATCGACAAGTTCGGCTAAAGTTCGAGTACGTGAATTTCGCCTAAGGAATGTGTATCCGCAAAATAAATTAAGCCTTGTATCTAACTTTGGACAGCAGTACCATTAACAATTTTTATTGTTTTGATCCAATAAATATGGCATTTGTAGTCTAAATAGTAGCACGATTATTTACGATTATTGGTAAAAGCTTTTTGTTTATGTTTTTCTTTATATATAGTGTTAGAGCAAAAACGCCTACGAATTTCAATACCTATTGCTTTCTATAGCATAGGTGACTAAAAAATTGTTGGACAAGATTAAGTAAAAATATATTTTATATCAATAAAATATGTATTTAGTGGTGAAATGCAATTAATAAATGAATGAATGCGTTTTACTTCAGTAAAACGTTTGATATGTATGTATATAAAATTCTATTTTTAGATTTTTCTTATATATTTTTAGATAAAAGTCCAAATCATAGACTTCATATTTTAAGTATAAATTTTCATATTTTTAGAAGAATGATAGACCATAATATTTTCAAAGTAATTTCTTTACAATCTACAAATTTTGTTTACTATGTGCTGAATTTACTGTTAAGTATGCTTTACGTTCCACTGCTCTACGATAGGTATCATGGAGCAATGGGACGACGTCCCAGGGTAAATGAAATGGTTGTAGGTTGTACTCACAGTCTGGTTAATGATTATATTTTTTATGATCTACTCGTTTCAAAGCCCAGCATTGCGTCGGTTTGACTATACAACTCGTATTATCTCAAAAACAAGGCGGGAATTAAGTATTTTTTCAGTTCTGTTCAGGGAAGAGCGTGAAGGTAAAAAAATAAATACATCAAACAATTCTGAGACAGAATATTGCACAAAAAATGTGTGATAATTTGAATATAAATAAAAACACTCTAATCGCTCAGCAAAACATCAAAGTTAAATCAATAAATTAAAATTAATTGTGATGAATGTACAGAATAAACATTAGTCAACCCAAAATATATAACCGAGAAAATTTTTAATTCTAACAATCATATTGATTAACAAAACGGCTGCGAATCAATATCCGAGTGTATAAGAAATTATTATTGCCCCCATAAATAAATTACCGTTTTTGACACGAGATAAAATGTTTTGCCAAAAATTAATCATTTCGTTAGAGTTACGTACCTTAATAGTAAAAAACGGTATGCTAATATGATCACTTTGTGTCCGTCTATCGATTTGTGAAGACGTTTATCTCGAGGTTGCGTAAGCATGAAGCGGAAATGGATATCAAATATTGAGTTGAATGATTCCTAAGAGAATGAAAAAAAAAAATACAAATGAAGAAAAAAACATCTAAAAATGGAAGTTCATTCAGATAAAAACTATTATAAATCTGTTACTAAATATGTATTCTATAACTTGACTTAACTACTAAATATGCTACTGTTCATTAAATATTTTTATAAGTTGTACTCCCCGTTGACCTAAAATATTGTTATTAGTACGGAACCCTCAGGGGAGGAGTCGCTCTCGCACTTGGACAGTATTTTTTAATATTATAACAAAATTGATTGTAAGATTATTTCCCGATAAGTACTTTTATGGTTAGTGTAAATTAATAAAATTTTATTAAATTTTCGCTGCCGTTACATTATTCGGGTTAAGTAACCGTATTGTGATTAACATGCATGTTTTGTGCATCTTTTGATGTTTATAGAATTTAATTTGCCAAAAAGTCATAAAAGTTCTAAAATATGTGCTTATACATATATACATATGTATACAAAACTGTACAGAACTATATGTTATGGTCATGAGGTCAGTCAATATTTGTAGAAATGTTTCTTTGTACGGTGTTGGACTCAACTAAGAGACGAATTATGGGCAGAAAATTAATAAATAACCGAGCAGATCAGATTAATAGGATATCTGTTTTTGGGTATTTTTATATATAAAATAATATTTATGCTTAAAGAAAATATTCTTTGTATATTAGCTAAGTAATCGAAGACTTGAAAAAAAAAAACTAATTGAATAGTAAAAATACATTTGCAATTGTTGACATACTCGTAGATATTATGTAATTAAAAAGTCACTTTGTGATTTTTGTATAAGTATATGTACATGTTGGATTTTATATATAGATCAGATATCTAATCGTTCATTGATATTGTGATAAAAATATGCAGATTTAAATTTGGCCAACATTATTAATCTCATAAGGCGGAAGACTATAAGGAATTTTTATTGTTAGATATTATTATTGATTGATCAAGAATTATATAAATGTGTTAACTTTTTGTTAATATGTACATATATGAAAAAAATGCGTAGGCGGTCAATAGGTCGACTTAATGAGGAGTAATAATTAGCGTCTCGACTAAATGCAAAATTATACATTTCGTGATTTGTAAATATTATTTGTTTACGTTGAATATTGTTTATTAAATTATCAAAAGTATAAAATTTTCCTAAAATCTCAAATTCTTAATACATGACAGTCGCGTAGTTAAAATGTGACTGGATGAACAGATCAGTTACAGGTTCAAATTGCATTGATTAATCGCGTATATTGTTTTTTAAACAATTTGGGATACCCGACGTTTCGAACGCTACAGTATATATAAAAAATGTGAAACAATCGCGAAATCAAAGATATCAATATGTATATTATATTCGTTAATATGAAAAACCAAAGCGAAACGTCAACAGTGTTTGTTGCGGACAAAGAGTGTTGGATGGTGGCACTGGTGATAGCCTCGTTAACAGAGCGAGGAAATGAAAATATTTTATATTTCATTTCCTCGAATAAGAATCGAACCCATAACCTATCACTTTTATAGTCACACATGTGTCCTACGGCACGACTGACCTAAAAATGGTGAAATTAGTGTGTGAACACTGGGTTCACCATCTATGCATGCTAAAAGCACCAGCTCAAAGTATATGACATACGCATTATATACATACCTACGCATGATCACAGTAAAATATACTGACTCATATATTTCTAAGTATTAACTTGATATTTAGAAGTAATCACACTCGGGTTTTATTTTTAAAACTGATATACTTAGACTTATACCGTAAGAGAGCGCTTTTTCACATATCATACAAGTTTTAACTTTCATTGTTACGATGATACGCTATAAAGCTATCATAAAATCATAAGGATGCAGGATGTATTTTTAACGAACCTAACGAGTCTTTTGTTAAGAAGGACTTAAATACTTTTAACCGTGTTTTAATTTTTTAAGAGAAGTATACGAATCAGCTTTCTAGCTTTTTAACCGTTAGTATTGTAAATTACTTCGGTTAATCCCATTTTTTTCTTCATAAATTTAATATTCTAAATTAGCGGGCAACGGTTTCTACTTGATAAAGAATTGTATGAAGCGTTTTAATGTGATCTCTGTTATAGCTTTTGTGAATATTCTGACTAACCGTGTTAAATTTACCTTAGCGAATGTTTACGACACTTATCCATATTGGTATTTAGGTAATGCATTGAAATACGTGGGCGCTTGTTCGTGAGGGTTCCGTGACAGTGTGGAGTGGATATATTTATATAGTCGTTTGATATTACTACATTTGTAAATAGAAGGAATCCTCTTATTATTCGTACCAAAAGTATGAGATATCTAAGAATTACTTAAAGTCATACTACTATAACTAGAAGCTTTAGCCATTTATATTACTATAACGTTTGCTTAACTATTTACACAAAGTGCTGATAAGAAAATTTAACGTAGTCTTGTTATAAACATATTCAAAATGCAGAACTAGAGAGTTAAGACACTCTAATCCATGCCTTCCGATATTTTTTTGGATTACTGTGCGTCGATTGGCAGAATTGTTACCAGCGAGTAAAAAATCGGGAAAAAAAACACTTCCTCATTTTGACATATATTTATATGATGATGACAGACTCCAACAGACAGACAGGCCACTCTCATAATAACTCTCGGGTTTAAAATCACTATCACAAATTTAAAATACACGCAAAATGTAAACAAAATGAGATGAAAAATTAATTTTATTTTTTTCTTATTAAACATTTTTTAAATAGAAACCTAAAAAGTTTAAATTAAACTTGACTAAACCAAAAAGCTTTCTACCTGCTCCTTTCTGCTTAATATAATATCATAAATGGTAAATATTAATTTTATTATATTTTTTTTATTATCCCTCAAATTATTTTTTCAAATTTAAAGTTTACAATTATTCAACAAACACAACAAGTCATGTTTCTCTTTTATAAATAGTTTAAAGCCATAATACGTTCACATTTCAAAACTATGCGTCACATAGTTAATGTATAAGATGAGTTAGCAGTTAGATTTCCCAGTGAATAGGATAAAAGGCTTTTTATGTGTTCAATAGTAATATGCTTAGAATTTATTATTTGTAAGTCTATACATATACTATAAACCGTTCGTTGCTTTGCCCAAGTGAAAAACATTATTTTAGTCTTTTATATATTCAATAAGTATGTTGAATTAATTAATTTCATTGTCTCGCAATTTCAGCTGGATGGTGAGAAACGGAGTAATTGGACACTAAGTTTCTGTTGGCCTACCTTGATATATATAGGAAATATGTTGTGTAACATAATATATGGGTAATAATGCATATCATATCCAGCTTTTGATTCGTTTTGTTTATTAGTGAAAACGCCATTAAAAACGGTTGTGTATATTAAAAATTGAAATTTTAGCCTAATTATTTCCCATGTAGGTACATAGGCAGAAATATTTTGTTTTATATTATTCAAAAATAAATGTTAACTAGAGTCCTTTCGTGGTGCCGGGACACAAGCAAATGACTGTACATGACAGGTTGTGGGATCGATCCCCACTCAAGTAGAAGATTTGTTTAATATTTTCATTTCTTCACTCTAGTAACATGCCAAAGCGCAGCGTCGAGTTCCGCCACTGAACAATACGTCTTAAATTCGGTGGAAAGTTGAAAACGGAAGTATTTTAATGAGAATGAAATATCTTAACACTAACTTGCCAATTTTCCCCCGCCGACCCTACTTGTGCGGGATACACCGCGAATATTTAGACCTAGTGAGAAAGCAATTCTATGTTATTAAATTCTGCAATAGTGTTAATTAAAATCGGGATAGCTTCAAAACACAACATTATAGATATTAATAATGATTTAAATAAAGTAATAAGTATTGTTGAAATATACTCGTACGTACATTGTACGGCGGAACCAAAAGGGTAAAAAGAATGCTGACTCAAGTATTTGCTTTATTCATAAAAATAAGATATATTATTTGATGACTTTAAAGAGCTTTAACATCATGAGTGGTCTTTATGAAGGTTGCGTTACGATCTTATTTCAAATCAATTTGCTCTTTCGACTCACCCTTTATTTGTTGGGTTAATATTTCATGAATTGGGGTGCATAAAGTTTCCCTGTCGTATTCATATTTTGTTATAGCAGCTTGTTACATTTTGTAGCAACAAAAACCAAGAAACAATATTCAAAAAGTAACTTTAGACGAAATGTTACCTAGCTAATCAGTCATGCGTGATTTCCATTAGCTATTTATATAAACGTCAGATTAAAAAATGTAAATATATCTAATAAATCCACAGATAATAATCAAACTTTAGAAAGAGCTTTGAGAGAAAGGCTATAAATAAAAAAAATATAATATACTTCAATGTCATAATTTGACATTCGAATATCAAAATCCAAATGATACGTTTATTATATTAAAATTCCATTGTAGCTTTACAATATTTATTAGAAGCCATTTATTTTTCTATAACGTTCGCTTAGTTTTTAACTCAAAGTGCTAATAAAAGGCTAAATTTGGCCTGGTCTTGTTTTTAAACCATGTTCACCTCCTTAACCATATCTCTTTTATGGAACTAAATGCAAAGCAAGAGAGTTAAGACACTCCATTCCCTGCCTTCCACTGGTTGGCATTAGGTGTCGTGTGGCAGAATTATTACCAGCGTAAGATAATGTAAATTGTTGATTCCCCTGATTTGGAATCGAACCTGCAACCACCGTGTTTAAAACGTCGACGTCCTACAATCTTAAATGATTGTAAATACAAAAAAGTAATTATTAAGCTACGATAATTAGCATCTCATTACAAACTTTATCGATGAAAGTCCACAGAGCGCTGTGGCAATTTTACATTACCAAAACGTGTGCCGTTTCGGGCTCGCCGCAACGATTTGTGGTCGATTACTTGGCTCATTGAACAATTTTAATTTTCAACTGTGTTAAGTAATATTCATATAAGGTTAATTTTTGTTATTTAGCTTCTAGCAGGGGGACGTTCTCATAACAGCACTTCTGTTACTCATTTTGTACTGCATTTTTAAGGCGTTGTGTTTCGATTGACGGAATCTGCCGTTACCAGAGAGAAGAAATAAAAATAATCAATATATCACTCCCCCCCAGTGGGGATCGAGCCGACTACCGTCATAATTACAATCACACCCTTGTTAGATAACATTTTATATAAATATTATATATTTTTAGATCATGTGTGTTTGCTGTGTCTATAATATTAAGGAAAACATACATATCTATAGTCTTCATTGTCGTAATTTTCAATTTTACATACGTAAGTTGCAAAACATAGAAAACATATAAACACACAATATGTCAATATATTTTACATAATATTACCCCGAATTATTTACGTTAAATAATAATCATTCTATTTTTTTTAATATAAGACTCCGTCTGATCATTGTTACTTAGTAAATAGGATTAGACAGGCGTCTCAGTAGAGATTATCCAGGAAACTTTATAACTGTATGGTTGATTTAGCACGATTTCATTTGAATTTTACATTTTAAGTCAAATTTGATAAACTAATATAAATATTATTGGTAAATACTTTACTTACAGATTGTAGCGGATGTATGTAAGGTGTCTAGTCTTGTATGCTTGACACCATATAAGGGACGGGAGATCAGTAATGTACGGCGACAGGTTAAAAGTTATAATTCGCAATATCGTTTGCGTGTTTTATAAAACGTAAAATCAGTTTGCTTTTCTTTCTGTAATAATTTCAAGAAACCCTCTCTTATTATTGATACCAGTTTTTTATTTATAAAAAGATTAAATTAGAACAAACAGAAAACCGCCATTTTAACTTCTTACCAAAGTATAAAATCACGCCTTAGAAATTATATGAATATATAAAACATTATTATTTAAAAGTCTAATATAATATTAGTAATATTGTACTGATTACTATTAACTATTGATTTATATATTTAAAGTTATATCCCAAATTTAGGATACAAATATATTTTTTTAGAAAACTAATAAAAATTTGAACGTAGCGGCACTTGAACCTGCGCCTCTTGGAAACCGTCCAAACGTTTTGAAAAAAAAATAAACCATATGTTCTCTCTCATATAGCTACGTCGAAATTGACAAATAAATTGATTGGGAAGGGGGACTGAACTGTAAATATATATAAAAATCAAGTACATATAGTATAAAATTCAGTTCTTTTTATGAATTAAGTAAATTTAGCAATCAATTAAATGTAGTTATGGTAATTTGCGAAATTATATTTTTGTTTATATATTTTTACAAAACTTACTTAATTTATAAAATAGAAGTATTATTTATTTTAAATAAATCATGTTTATATATTTTCACAAAATTCAATTCTATTTATAAAATAACAGTATTATTTCTTTTTAATAAAACTCAAAAAAAAAAAAAGAACTTCTTGTGCGACAATAAAAAATCAAAATAAGAAGAAAAAATGCTTGCCGATGTGACACCAATAAACCTAAATTCCCTGTACACACAAAACAAAGTAAACACTCTTAATTAAATGAAGCGATAACATCTTGATAAGGGTAGTGTGGAATTCGTATATGTGGATTTATAACAGTGTTGTACAAAAAATATTAAAGCACTACAATGTGTGAACGAGCACGCACATTATTTACTCTGTATCGAAAGTTATCTCTGTTAAAAATTATCGTGTCAAATGCGTTTTACATTTGTAGAAAAAAAAAGTATTAATCATTACATGTTTTTTTATAAAACATAGGTATAAAATAAGAAAAAAATAAAAAATATATATAAAAAATTAAAAAAATACCATCTTTCCATTGGGTCACCGCGATGGTACTTGGTTCGATTCGATATCTAATTGTAGATATAGTTTAGTATTGAATTTATTAACCCCAACTTAAATCAATCCCTCCACCTCCCTCTTAGCCTGGACACAGTTCCTTATATACACATGTTTTTTAATCTACCCTATAGCTATATAATATACATGTATGTGAGATAAAGCGTGGGAGCTAACAAACGAGGGAATGGTAATATTATTTTTTTATTTTATTAATATAATATGTACGAAGTATTATTTTTGAGGCCTGTCGTGGCGCATTGGCAGAAGCGTTTGACTGCAAGCGATAGATTATGGGTTCGATCCTCACTCGAGGAAATGCTATATTTAATATTTTTAAATTAAATATATAATGTTTTCATTTCTTCGCTCTGGTAACAAGGCAAAGCGCGGCGTTGAGTTCCGCAACTTAACACGCAATGCCTCAAATCCTGCTAAAAGTGGGGAACGGAAGTGGAACGGAGTGTCTTAACCCTAGGTTCCCAAGTTCCCTCTGCCTATCCAGCTATGTGCGAGACACAGCGTGAAGCTGAGAGTAGAATATTATTTTAGAGTAATAAATAATCACACATCCATTGAGAGTTAAAATAAAGAAAAACTATAAGAAGTAAAGTGACCCCGAAAATGTAACCAAATTGATACTTACTATGTGGCCATTGTATTGATATTCATTGTTAATTTATCAAACACCTACATATTTACGAATTGCGTATAAATAATAAATATTGGGCATTTTGCAAAGGTTATACAATAAAATTTATGATTTTAGTGAAGTCTTTAATGACGTTACTACTTAAAGGGCACAGAATAATTCTCTTCCTCAAAATTAGGAAATCTCGTTTGATGACCAATCTCGTTCTTAATGACGTCGATATGACGCATCCGCACACCCATGTCCACCTTCACAGTTCCGACTAATTAACAGTTAAATTTAAATATTTATAAGAAAATGACGTGAATTAGTTAATTGTTTTAATGAATGCAAAGTTCTGAAATAGAGCTTGTATTTTTTTTTCGTTATTATTGAAATTTTATAAGACATAGATAAAAAAAGAAGTTGTCAAGGCTTTATTGAAACATCTGACATTAAAAGATGAAATGACGTGAATTAGATCTGTATTCGTAAAAGTGCATTATTTAAACACCAAATGCGGCGTTAAGCACCGCCGTTTAGCGAGTCGCAGTTTCAACACTAGGTCATTTCTATTTTTCTGCTTTAAGGATTACAGCGTTTATACAAATTAATTCGATAAAAATAAAATAAAAACTGTATTAACTAGGTTATTAAAAAAACATATGTGACTATAAATTATCAGATCTTGTTTCATAGTGAGAATTTTTAAGGCACCGTAATAGTGACCTTTGGCACATCTAATGTCGATGTTAAAATCATATCGATCTAAGTTTTGTCACTGTCTAATAATGCGTATGAGAGAAAAGAATGGAAGACAAGTAGGCTGAAATTATTAATGATAATAAATTTAAATTTGAAGCCATTGAATGATTGTGGTTTCAAGTTCCATTTAAAGCTAAGTGTATAAACGTATATTATGAATATTGATTAAATGATTATGTGTTCTAGTAATAAATTGATTTTGAAGGAAGCGAAAACGGAGACGAGAACGGAACACGAGAAAGAAAAAAATAGGACTGTAAGCTCGACAGGGTGTGGGTTCGATCCACACTTGAGGAAATTTAAAATTTTCATATTTAATATTCTCATTTCTTCGATCGTAATACGCGTTGAGTTCCGCCACTAAACACGCATGCCTCAAATTCGGCGGAGAAGTGAGGAACGAAACGGCGTGTCTTAACATTACATTTCCAAGTTCCTTCAGCTTACCTTGCCATATGCGGGATACAGCGTGAAACTAAGCTAAAAAATAAAAGAATAATTTAGGAAAATATATTTTAAATGTGTCAAAGTGGTCAATATTTTAAATGTGTCAAAATATAATGAAATATTATGAGTACTAACGACTACTTAATGTACTGATTTCCATCAATGAAAGAGATACGTTCAAACGTTTGGTTACCTATTGTCATCATATTGGATTTTTAAATATCGTCTTCTTGGGAAAACCCAAAAGTAGCTGTAATAACTTAATATGAATTGCTCGTTTTTGATATCTTGAGAATATATTTGTATTTTTTATTTAGTTTGCATGAAATATTTCATTTGCTATAAAAAAATATTAAGAAACTAAATAACTAAACTTAATGATACTCGAACTCGTACTTTTTAAAAATCGACATAGAGCCAAATACCGCTAACCTTATTTTTTTTATACATTTCTTAATATTTTCTCTATACCATTTTGTGAGATGAACATTTTTATTTAACTTGAGAATGTATTTTTTTTTTCCATTTTATGAGATAAAATGGTTTTGTTTACTAATTTGCATTAATATGTCGAAATCGTGGAATTTAAAAACACATATTAACTTATCTTTAACGTTTTAAATATTGATTTCATAATTACAAACAGTCTCCTGTCGAATTCCTTCCACATTTACATAAATTATAGTAAATTAAAATTAGGCGCCGTACCAAATTACCGCTAGATTGATAATGAAGTGTATATAACACATTTTTATTCTCACAAGAATTAAGATCTATTCATCTTACGTCCTAAATCAATCAATAACGTATACTTGAGCTATCGGTAAAAAGTACAACGGTAATGTCAAGAACTGATGATTTACAGTAGGTCACTTTGATTGTAATGTATGATGATCATCACACTTTTTGTTGACCTCTATTCTCATTGTGAGTGATAGGCAAAATGCTAGGGACAAAAGCGATGTAATTAAATTTATACTATAACCCCTTATAGAAATTATGGACTATTTTAATTATTAATTGTTACAGACAAAATTAAAAATATGTATATACATATATTCTACAAATGTATGTACTTTAAAAGTAAAAGACTCTGTATGACCACCAAAGATAACGCGGCAATGAGTAATGCGATCTTTTAATTTCAGAAACGATACAAAAAGCTTTAGTCATAAAACCACACGACCTGACAGGCAATTCTTGTTATCGATATTTAAAAGATATTTTTTTAAGAAAACTTATGACAGTTACATCAGTAGAACAATTGTTTCACAGAATGTCATCCATAGCTGGGAAAAACCAATCCAAAATCTTGTTTCTTTAACGATTGCCGTTCGAGTTCTTATATATTGGATACGTTACTTAGTTTTTATCTCTTTTAAGATAAAAGTAAACAAAAAAAAACGTTTATTCCTAGTATGTACAGTAATCATTGCGTAATTACTTAATTTATAGCAAAACAAATAACATATAGGTTTAAATAGATTTATTAATATTCAGTTAACCTATTTTCAGATTATATGTAAGTTACTAAACTTTATAGTAGTTACTAGTTTATAATATTTTTGCTAATACTGTATTTAATCCAGCACGCCATATTTACATAACGAGAAAGTAGAAAACTATGTATCTTATCAGTAGGTTGATAATCGCAAAATCCACGAAGATGTAAATAAGAATATATTCAAATATTCTAGACCAAAAATATAAAAGCTTGTGATACATATTTTATTGTATATCGGATGAATAATCTAGAACTATATGGGAATATATATAGGAAACCAACACGCTTTGCATCCGGTTTAAAGCTCGTTATTTTATGTAATACATATATATATATGCATTTGAATAAAGTTATATATAAATTCCAAGTTTAATTTACCATTATACTTTCATGTACGTAGTATTAAACTATAATATTTAATGTTTATCACCGACACCGTCGGGAGGCGCCATAGTGATGCGTCATAACATAAAATCCGTATAATGGAAACTTCCTAGAAATTAAAATTATTAACTTAATTTTATAATTTTGCCACAATAACACATTTAAAGAACCGAATTCCATTGAATATCAATATTTGTTTAATAAACTTAAATGTTATTCATGAATATTCCTTGTATAATAATATCGTAGATAAGCGTTTGAGACAAATACGCAATACAGTAGCGGATACTGTGGTATCAAATAAAGCGTTATTTATTGTTATGATAACGACTGTTTGTCTTCTTTAGGTGATTAACGAGAATTTCCTTGATTTTTAGAAGTTATCAAAAGGTTCAAATTGAAATAATATTTTTATTATGTTATTTATTTCGGTAATTTAGACAGGATATATTGTACATTAATTAACTATTTAAATTAAATTAATATTTGTGAACATAGTGTTTGACTGAGTCTTATGAATTTAATGTACTTATATGTTACGTTCTTTGCCTATAAAAATATCATTTCTTCCCTATGCACTAATCCCAAAACCTAGAAAAATAATTACTACAACAAAAAAATGTAAATTTCTAATTAATAGTGTTACAAAAAAACTAAATAATACTATATATATATATATATATATATATATATATATATTGTAATTCACATCGTGTAGACTAATTTAAATTATTAGAAGTTGTCTTGGCGCAGTGAGACAGCGTTCGACTGCCAACACGGTGATTTTAGGTTCCCAATTATGCCCAATTCGGGAACAATTATTTTTAAATAATTAATAAGCGCTTTAGTATGTTCCGCCATTAAAAAAATATGGATAGATGATTTTTTTTATTTTTATTTTTTATTTAATTATAATTGATTCCTAGTACAAATACAACTCAGTAACATATGACAACATCATAAATTTTATCGTTAACTATCATAAATTCTTGTATCGTAGAGAGTCATACTTACATATTTGAGTGGGCAATCCCGATCATTAGGAAATTTTGCGAACCTGTTTCCTAATTTAAACGGATGTAACTTCAAGTGAAATTCTAAAAGATTTAAAAAAAAAACTAAGAATACACAGATTAATTTAATTAAATTTATTGGTTCTCTAGAAAGTGTTAACATTCTTTTACAATGTGATTATTATTTTTGTCACGTCATAAAGTAATAAAATTTCACCTCAAATTTATCATTTGTTTTGAATTTAGAAAAGACTTTACTGATAATAAAATGTTAAAAGTAATTTACATAGCTCCATCTAGAATATGAATATGTTATATTAACTAATAATCATAAACTTATTTTCATTTGAAAACTTAATTTGCAATTATAATGTACTAATTGATAAAACTAGAAAAAATAATATCTGTGTGTGATAAACATCTCGGCGCCATGGAGGCCGGAAGTGGGATAGCCATTAAAATTTTCAGACCAATAATATTTTTCAAATGTACCTGTTACTTAATTACTTTGTGTGATCAAGATCAATAATTTTGCTATTTCGTTTACTTATAAAGAAAAAATAAGTACATTGACAAAAAAATATTTTTGATATTATCTTAATATCGTATTTACTGAAATGTCAAAAACGGAGAGCACCATAAAACGTAAACATAATAAATTTTTCCGTACAAAAACATACCGTAAACTATAAATAATAAAAATAATCTGAAAGAAAGGATATACTTGCATCTCCAAAATATACAATGTTTAAGACAGTCGTAAATAAGAAAGAATGTGTGGTAAGAAAGAATGGAAACCACACCCCTACGGCCAGAAATCATAACACCTTATTAACAAAGTGTACAAAATATAAGGTAGGTATATCAATGTATGCATGTGTGCGTGTATACGACAAAGATGATACGTGTGCGTGAATAAGTTCCCGCAAAGAGATGAGCTGATGTAGCAAATGTATAAAAGCGAAGCGTCGATTTCGAAATCAACATAATGTTTTGATATTCTCTAAGGACTGTACACGGGTTAGTGGATAGATTTCCGCATAGTGATCTATTGCAGTGTTGTGATATATACCTATATACTTATACTTGTAAATAACGCAGTGTTTTACTATTTGGAGTAATATAGAACAGTGTATACAGGATGAACAGCTTTGCGGTATATATTTTTAAATAATTTTATTTGAGACTTTATTCTAGTTTAGAATTTAAGGATATTTTTTTATACTTTTTAATATTTTTAAAAAAAATGTTATAGTTCAAATTTATAAATACATTAAAATATTTTTGAAATTATAATTATTTTAATATTTACTTATGTCATTAAATATAAATAATAAATTTCATTTTTATTTACAGTTTCTTGTTGCATTCTGCGTCTGCGCAGCCGTCGCCTCACCTATAGAAGACGGTGGATGGAATCCGTATAAATATGGCGATTCTGGCAAGTAAGTAAATGTCAACTGTAATAGGTATTTTATAATAATAATTAATGCTAAGCATATTACAAGAACTTCCAGGTTTATTATATAAACTTAGATATTAATAACTTGATGTAATATAATATATAAGCTTTTGATAGAGATAAATAATCTTGTATGTAATGCGGAATATAATGCAATGTATAAGTTATGTTCATTGAACTTATTTGTCTATAAGATAAAAAAAAACACTAAATTTACTTTTAAGGTGCTATAACCTAATAAATAATTACCATATACTTTTAACTGACTTTTTAGTAAAAATAACAATAGTCAAAAAATCTTGTTTTATTCAATTCTATTTAAAAGCAAGATGTTTAAATAGAAATAAGCTTAGATAAAGCGCTTTCGCTGTTACATTAGCACAAGTCTCTTGAGTAAATAAGATTTTGTAAAATATTAAAAGAAACTAAGTAAATATATTAAAGATTTATTCAATCTGATTTATTTTAAATATATATTTTATATAAAGCATAGCATTGATAGAAAACTTATAAGCTTCTAAAAAAATATTTCATTTTAGTATTATTTCTAGTTAATACGGAAAAACATAGTTTATACTTTAATAAAAACACAAAGTTTAAATAGATATAGTTTTAAATGAATACATACAAAAGAAACAAAAAAAAGTGTTGTGAAAGTAAAAAAAAAAACTCCATGCAATCTAGACTAAGCCATCTATGCTTACGAACTATTGATACGGTCAGTAATATTGAGCTTGATGTGTAAATTAATTATGAAATATTTAAAAGAAATATTTAAATATAAATACTAAAAGAAAACTTTTATTTCAGATACATACCATCAGACGAAGGAAAATATATACACATACCGAATCCATACATCCACTTAGACAATCCCTATGATGGCGGTTATGGACCATACGCGCACGAATACGAACCCTACGAAGAGTCAGCTTCGCAAGATGTTTACAGGCTTGTCAAGCAGCCGCCTCAGGAATACAATCCCTACTACAAGGAGGGCTACTACAAGAACAACGGTATCAAGATTCTAAATCAAAAACACAACTACAACGAGGACAAATATGATTTTGTGTAAGTATTTTTTTTTTACAATGAGGATTACTAAAATATCGAAATAAAAGCAAAAAAAAAAAAATTATATAAACACATATGAAATAAGTCAAATCAATGCCAGTTTTGGTATAAAATAATTTGATAAAGATAAATTTCCTATTTCCTTATGTCAGATGTTATACCAAATGACTATAACGAAATATAGATATAATCTTTGATACTCTAAAATATATACTTCTAATTTTCAATACTTATACGTATATGATTTGTCGCTGTCTGAACAATATCGACCTTGCATATCTGAATCGGACTTATTGTAATATTTGCATATAAGATAGCCGAGAAGAGTCGTTATGCTAATTGTTCTGGTAGAATTTGGCTGTTGGATAAAATTAATGATTTAAGTAAGGCAGAAGTGACTTTAAATTATGAGTTGTCTTTCAAGGACGACAGCAAATTACAAACTTCCTGATTAATCTATGATGAACAATTCCTATCAATCATTCAATTCAGTTATGAGCATTTAAAATTAATAAGTTAAATGGGCCTGACGTGCCTATCGAGCAGGGACACGATCATATGAATGTTAATGCGATAGGTTCTGGGTTCGTCCGCACTCAAATAACAGAAATATTAAAAAGTTTCAAATAAAATATATAGATAATATTTTGATTTCTTCGCTCCGGTTATTACCAGAGCAGCAGTTTGTCATGTTTAGCAAAGCGTTGAGTTCCGCCACTTAACACAGAATACCTCAAATTCAGCGGGGTGTCTTAAAACTAAGTTCGCAGGATCCCTCTGGATATCTATCCAGATATGTATCCGTGAACTGAAAGTTGGATAATAATTCTATAAGAGTACATGATAGTACACAATAATATTTACTTTATAATTAAAAATCGGCGTGAAAATATTACAATAATATGTAAAAACAATAAATATAAATATATAGACAGTTAAGAAAATTGGGTCATTGTGGTCAAAGTTCATATAATTTAAATACATACGTGACATATCACCTTAATTTGCATAATGCGCTATTTGATAATATAAACAGCTCGTATAAAATCTCAAATCTTAATTAACATAGCTAAAATTTTCAATCTTTTCCAGTTTCGAAACCGAAAACAAAATTCGTGCAAAGGAAAACGCCGTACTGAAGAACGCAAATACAATCGATGAAGGAATAGCGTCAAAAGGTTTTTATGAATACATAGGCCCTGATGGCTTTATGTACAGAGTCGACTATACCGCCGATGAAAACGGTTTCCGTCCTAAGCTGAAGAGGTTAGAGACTCCTTACTCCGGAAAATGGGTACTGGAAAAGGTCAACTAGAAAAATTGCCGCTCAAAATGAACATGAAAATATTTCCTAACAATTTCCTCATACAAATCAGTATTTTCAAATAAGTAGACGATATATACATATAACTTTTCGACACGCTTATGTTTAATCGTAATACAATACATAAGTCACGAGCAGTTTCTCACGAATATGACATTTTGATACGGTTTTGCCTAAAATTCTTTTGAAATTTCTTGCTTTACATCCGTTTACATTAGAAGTACGGAATTATTCATACATTTTGTAACATTTGTACAAACATCGGTAACAAGACAAAAATGTACTTTCCTCTGAAAGAAACCTTTGTGTTGTTTAGATTAAAAAAATAATTTATATTTTAGCTTTAAGCACTAGAATCGAATTTAGATACCTATTTATGAATTGTGATAATAAATTTATATTTCTTAATTTTTTTGTCTTTCATTTATTTTTTACATTAAAAAAAAGCTACCTTCAAAATATAAACTTAGATAATTACAAAGATTAAATTTAGAAAATTAAAAAAAAAATAAGAACTGATGAAATGTTTTCTGTAAATATTTTTTGAGTTGGTTTTTTTAAGAGCGATATATGTGACTGTAACCGACAGGTTGTGGGTTCGATCCCCATTCGAGGAAATGAAATATATATCATTTTCAATTTAATATTTAATGTTTTCATTTCTTCGGTCGGGTACAAGGTAAAACGGTGGAACGGAGTGTCTTAACACTAGGTTCCCAAGAAGTTCCCTCTGCCTACCCTGCTGCATTTATAATTTAACGTCCAATATTATATAGATATATATATATATATATATATATATATATATATATATATATATATATATATAGATATATATATATATATATTATATATATATATATATATATATATATATATATATATATATATATATATATATATATATATATATATATATATATATATATATATATATATATATATATAGTATATATATATATATATATATATATATATATATATATATATATATATAATATATAATATTGGACGTTAAATTATAAATGTATTATGTAGATACATGTATATTGTACATACATAGATATAAATTCAAATTAGATAACCTTTTTGTATCTCTGGCATTGTAACAAATACCGAGGCGCCTTAAATACGAATAGCATTAAAATATCAACAGATCTTTATTAAATAAACAAGTGTCAAATAAGAGCAAAAGAAGATCGTAAAGTCATGCGTATTGGGGCACTGGCAAGAAATTTGGTGAAATTGTTTTGGCTCAAGCTTTCGGAGGCTTTTATGGTAGCGAGGACGTTGACCGAGAGCTTTGCCAAGTAGCCGGCGCCGCCTTGCCCGACGCAATGCGATCCCACTCGGCTGCTGCACTGCGTAGCCTTATCTCCTTCGCCTCTTTTCCTCACCCAAATAAGTTACGACCGTTACGATACATTTTATTGCCAAATAGGTTCAACCTATTATTATTATTCCAATACTACTCCAAACTTTTAATGTTGCTGTGAATTTAACGTAAATTATAGATTTAGGCGTGATCCAAATGACAATTCTTATTATTGCCTCAATAATTACTTTAACAATGTCGTTTACAAGTATGCGTAAATGTAGTATAGCAATATGTTTCAATCCCGATACAAAAGCATATAATATGCAAATGAAAATTCATTTTGATTTTATTGAACAGCGTTAACTGTTAAGCACTCGGTTACACACATTTTAAATTGTGTGTACAATTGTAAGCAACGGTAAAGTGTTGTAAAATCAGCGTTGATGTTATTACATTAATGTTTTTTTTTATATCTGATTAATTTTTCTTTTTAATAGTTTATTTCGAGCAGACCTCGTTGTGGATTCGATTCCCACTAGAGGAAATGTAATATTTATTTTTTTTAATTTAAATATTTAATGTTTTCATTTCTTCCCTCTTGTACAAGGGAAAACGCGGCGTTTCGCCATTCAACTTCAATTCAAAAAAAAAAAAAAAATTCGCAATGCCTCAAATTCGGCAGAAAGGGGAACTGAAGTGGAATGGAGTGCCGTAGCTTAGGTTCCCAAGTTCCATCTGCTCACCCTGCCATGTGCGTGATAAAGCGTGAAGCTGAGTAACTTCTGTAAAAGATGAGCGTTTACTAGATTAACTCCCAAGATTTGAAAAAACTGTCTTTTTAAAAGATACCACGGACCTACAAGTCCAAGTGCTACAAGTAATTTTACTATCTTTATTACAAAACCATAGGTTCATCAGCTTTTATAACACTAGTCTTAAATAAACATCCTAATCTTGCATCATACACATTAACTCTTGTAAAAGATGAGCGTTAACTAGCTTAGCTACAAAGCCTTGTAGAAAACGATTTAACGGTGGTGAACGCAGGAAGAAGGGCGGACGTCGGCGCCTGTTGGCTTAATTGGCCTCCGACCAACTTTCTAAAAAGAACCTTTACGAGAACGTGATGCGGTTAAACGAGAAAGGATAGAGAGCGAAACTACATAATTTTTCGGAACTGTTTTTTTTTTTTCTCATCCGGCTATTCGTGGTCTTTTTGGACTCATCTGCCCTCACGTAACTATTATAAACTTTTTCAGGAACTTTTTTGTACTGCGATGGCATTGCAAAAAATTTTAGCTTAACATATTAAGCTAACATTTTTGTAAAGTGTTTTAATGTTGTTATAACTATTGTAACGAAAGAGTTATAAGAATATTTTTATATATATTTATTAATAAATCTTAATACATTTAATTGTTTTTAATAAATTCAAATATAACTTGTTAAAAACAGCAAAAAGAACATTATTTATTTAATAAAATTAATATGAAATATTATGAAGCAAGGAATAAATTATTATATTAAATATTATGACATTATTTTTATTGAAATTTGTGATGATACCTAAAATTAACCTTTATCGACACACCTTTGTTATAATACATATATCATGCACACTAATATTTGCATGTAGATACACCTACTACACTGCTCTCGTCACCTTGACAGGAATTTATAATGTCCTATGTTTTATAATAATTTCACAACATATAGTGAATAAAGTAAGCAATGAGATTCAAATGATGAGCCATAATATAATAATTAATTTTATTTTCTTTATTATTGTTAATTTAATATTATCTAGAAAAGTATAGGGAAATAGATAAAATTAACAGACATATTTGTAGATTATATATATCGAGAAGATTCGTCGTCAAGTCGTTGCATGGGGACCACGACAGGCCTACTAACTTACAACCTGTCGAGGTTGCAAGTTCGATACACACTCTGGAGTATATGAAATCTATAATAAAATAATAAACATGTAATATTTTTTTGATATTCCCTCACTCGTACAAGTCCCGCTACTTTAAAATTATTATAAGTATAAAAAGTATTTTTCTTTCCGAAATATAGAATCAAAAACAACAAAATATGTTAGTAAAGTGTTGTTTTACCTCAATATACTCCTAAAGAGATACCCAAAATCACAACTGCACAGGCTTGAATGGGCGTTCAAGTCATAGATCGTGTTTTAGTTTTAGTCAGTAGTTTAAGTGCTTGTTTATTTAAAGACGTGCAAGTAGTAAATCTTTGTAATAAAGATCATAGTAAAACTACTGACAATAAATCCCCTTTCATAAATCACATTGTATTCATCACTGAAGAAATTAGTTCTGTGGCCTTGCATGTGATAGCAAAAATATTGGACAATAAAGAAAATGCCTGGGTCGTTTCGTACACAACAAAGCAAAAAAGCATCCTGTTCCTTACTAGGGTCACATGGAAGTTAAGAAAGATTTCGTGTTTACTTAATTATGTTAACTAGAACATATTATTGTATTTATTTTGTAGAACACCTAAAACACCCTTAAAACAGCTTAGATATGCAAAAAACAAAATATTTATTCGTAAATGCAACAAATGTCTAATAATATCGTGTGAAAAAGCTCAATTCTATTTACCTATAGATCGACCATAGAAAAACAATTCTTTCACTTCAACCACATTGAAATAACATAAAAGTTTGCCCTCGAGTCTGGACCGAGTCCAAATAAGGTAACTGTCGCCGACATCCGCTGGGACAAGTAGTATATACTTGTCCCAGCGGATGTCGGCGAAAACATGTTACATATGCTGTTTAAAAAGCGTTTATGTTAAAGCTTCAAGGTTTGAATTTCCGTGCTCAGTTACTTATGAAGTAAGGTGCGACCAAATGCTCAATTCCGGAGTCAGTGGCTACTCTGGAGTTTTATAGGTAATGGATTAAATTTGTAAGTGATTATTTGATATATTTCCAACATATTTCTGTACTTGAAACTTATTTTCAAACGTTTTTGACATCAGTATGTTACGAATAGATTGCTTAGATGCATTACACCAATAGAAAGTTTCTATCCATGATGCATTGGAAATAAATGATGTTTTGAAAATAATATAATTTATAGATGTAAATAATTAAGTCTTTACGAGTATAATATATTTAATATACACAATAATATTTTTAATATACATATATTATAAAAATATTTTATAACCGACTTTGTGCCTGTCGTGGCATAGGGACACAAGCGTGTGATTGTAAACGAGTTAGGTTGTGGGCTCGATATCCACTAAGAAACTAAATATTTTAATGCCGTGTGATTCCGGCTTAGAATAGGATCACCCTGGTACTGATGGTGTCGTCAGAGGAGACTAAAGTGCGTGTGATAGAGTCACGTTGCCAGTAATGGCAACACGCATGGGCAGACTCGACCGGATTATTATTACCGATTACCCCCGGCATTTAAGACCGGCGTTAAGTAGTGGCTTTGGTCACTGCGTTTCGCATTAGGTAATGCCGGGCCCCGGTGCCCTTCCACCTTAAAGGACGACAACGTTCCTGTAGTTCCTCTAGAGTTACTCGGGGCCGTGGGCGACGGTGATCACTTATCACACCAGGTGACCCGTACGCTCGTTTGTCGTTTTTTCCATAAAAAAAATATGTTTAGTTTTACTTTATTAAAGTACAACACACGGCGTTGAAGTTCGCCACTCAACACGCAATGCCCCAAAGTCAGCAAGTGGGGATCGGTACTGAATATATAAACACTAGGTTTCAAGTTTCCTCTGCCTACTCTGCCATGAGTGTGAAACTAAAAAAAAAATCAAATTACAGTGATTTTTTTAGAAGTTGTCCGGGACATTGTGATGCTACGACAAGCAATTACTTTCTCATTTTGTAAGATAAATTTGAACTAACCTTCAAAAGTTTCCTGGGAACTTAACTTATTGTATATTGTTCAATTAAAGCCTATATGGAATTCGCGAGGATTCTACCTACACGAAAACTCTTTTATAGTCCAAAATATCGTTATTTATACGACTTTAAACAAGCTATGAATCAGAATGTATTTTTGATCACCTTATTTTGACAATGGATATATAAATTGTAGCTGAAGAGACTGAAGGAACAAAATTTGTTGGTCGGTTTAAAAGGAAATTATATTAATGTTAATATGAATTAGATAACATATTATTAAACACAGTGAGAAAATTTGAGACATTCGATGTGATGACATCTTGCCATTTAGCCAGCATTTAATTTATTGAGATGCGAAACATGTAGAGATTGACTTTTATAAGCATCAAGAAAGACCTCACTTTTACTCCGTTTGCCGCAGATCAAAAAGGTTTTAATGGATAATGTATTTTTTTTTGTACCATGACCCTAAAGATCAGACTCATCACTACATGTCTATATATTATTATACGGCTATATAAACAAAACCACTTACACAAGTTTAAATTATTTTTGTTGGTTTTCTCTATTTAACTAATAGCAATACTATTTTTGATTTCAAAGCGGGTTTTCGTGTCAAATTTTTATACATTTTTTAAAAATATATCTCTCTTTCCTAAGTGTGAATATAACTTTTAAATATATTAGAAAGTATTTAATTAAAAGTATTCTCTCTTACGAAATGATAATTCTAACCAAATACCTTTGGGTTGCGAAAATTTGTAAGTCTTTCTACAAAGATGCTAATAATATAAATAAATTTTAAAAAACGTACCTATAAGAATTTCGTTTCTTCAACGTAGAAGAAAATGTACCTACATATAATATAATTTAGATATAAAAGAACGTATGTCTTAGTTGCTCAAAGCGCTTGAAGGGTTTTTAAAGAGACGCAGGTTCAAATCCCGTTACGTTCAAATGTATTACGTTCAAATGTCTGATTTCTTAGGATAAATCCATATAGTTCTTGTACTTAGATATTTTCTAGCTGAGTCTAAAAATTAGATACATATGACGCGTTAATTTTGCGTTTGATATTATAAACTAATACCTACTTTAATAAATAAGATATCTATTACATATTTACAGTAACAACATATTAATTAATTTTAAATCAAATATTTTATATATACAAATGTATTTACATAACAATAATACAACAGAACAAGGCAAGAAGAAACTAACAAATACATACAATCTTGTAAATCAATTCACTTAAGAAACCAACACATTTGCAGTACGGGTGTCGCAAGAAAACCGCTCCCCTAAAACTACAATCGTAACGCCGATCTAACTCCCGTCTTGAGGGTAGCGTATGCTTAAATATGCAAACAGAAAAAATTAATGGCACGTGAAGTATTCCAGCTAGCAGTAAAAGTAGATTCCCGGGATTGCTCTCCATATATTGCGGTGTAACCACCGTTTACAATGGAACAACGAAGGTTTTATGTATTAGTTATTATATGTATAATATTTTGTAATAAATTAAATTATGTTTTATATAAAAATAAAACTAATTGGAATTTACGTATTTATAGTACTTAAATATTGGTGTTAGTTGGTTATGTAAATTTGATTTCGCATGATCAAGTTAATTACGCTAGATAGATGTTATTTAATTTGTACGTAATTTTTCAACATATCTTAAAATATTGTTTTCGTTGTTTGAATTAATTATAAAAAAGCAACCAAAGTTCATATAACCTACTTACTATCTTAATTAAAATGCAGCCATAAAAAGGTAATATCAGTTATCCCAGATATAAATATCTTCTAAGAGATACATACGGACGGATGTGTAATAATAATTATATTATTTTAATTTACCTGCTCTGGACGTAGTTCCGTTACTTAATATGACTGAAGAAATTTCTTCAATTTGAGCGCAAAAAGCTGCAAATCCTTTATGACAAAGTAAAAAGATTTTTACTAAAATATATTAATTATTTTATTATTTATTAGATATTGCTTTCTAGTAAGCCGAGTAGTTTTGATTTGTTTAATAACTTTCTTTGTAGTTTAACTCACACAAGCTATTTTTTTAAAGATTTAGTGTAGGCAGAAAGAACTTGGGAACCTATTGTTAAGACTTTCCGTTCCGTTTCGCCTAATTTGCGCCATTGCGTGTTGAACGGTGAACTCAACGCCGCGCTTTGCCTGCTACACGGAAGAAATAAAGATATTCATTTCCTCAAATGGGGACCGAACTCACAAACTGTCGCAAGTTTATGTCACTACAGCCAAGACATACCTTTTCTTAAGAAATAAGAATAGAACACATCTATATAGTATAGCTTTAATACATCTATATAACATAGCTTTTACACGCTAAAATCAAAAATATAAAACGGTAATTAATAAAAAATATATAATTGTTATAATAAAATGTGTCACAACTGTTAACAAAACTCTATTCGCTCGAACTAAAACAATTTCGAAGAATGATCGACTAAGAAATTACGAGCGAGTTCAAGTCGAAGCGTTTTGAGGAGGTCAAAGTTTACAGTGTAATAAATTTTCTGACCAATAATACAATCTGGAATAAGTCCAACTTTACTAAGCTGCGGCAAAACTAAACAATGCTCCTACTAAACTTCAACGTTAAACTCGTCAGTAACAAAACGTTAGCCGAATAAAATCGAGATACAGATGAAAAACGGACCAATGGTAGGATGTTAAGTATGGGTTATAAGGTTATAAAAGGGGCCTATTATATACAGTTCTTGAATATTACTCACTATCACTTATTATTCTAAGCTATTGACTCGAACACGAAAATTGCGTTTAGTTTTGTTTATGTAGGGGAAAATGAGATGATCGATGCTGGTATTTTGCAAGAGCGTAAGTCACTAAAATAATATCACATTTTCTTATACTAACTTAGTAAATTAAAACTGCATAATAAAATACATTTTATATTCTATATTGAATAAAGAAATATAAAAAGCATATGCTGGGGAAGTTTGTAAATGGCATTTAAAAGAGGTAAAAAACTAAGTTTTCCTTGGCGTATTCTTGAATGTAATGGAAAAACTATCCCGAGACTACTTGACCTATTAGCCATTAAAGGTTCTAGACCAAAGAGAAAATAGGTCTCATTTAAATTTCTATTGCACTACTTGAAAATAATTAATAAACACAAAACCCAGAACAAGAAGGAGACTCTTTTGTCGGACACGCTGTTAGGTGAGTGTCACTTCAGTATTTAATTAAACGAAAGCGAAAAAGAAACTGAGAAGGTAGGGTAATTTGTCAAAATTAATTAAAAAGAAAACGAAGGAACTGACGAATTACCGTTTCCTTAACAAGATGACGGGAACTCAAGTACTCGCTAAGTTGCCAACGTTTGTTTTTCGACTAATTACATTGTTTGATGAGACATTGACGAGTTTTGAGAACGACAAATTGTCTAACAGGTACGGATTTACGGTGAACTTGAAAACTTTAGGCAAAGTTTCTTGGCGTCCTTTCAACATTGAATGAATCTCTAAAAACACTTTCCAGTGTGTCTTGTGAAGTTTTAATAAGATTTGTTAGTATAGTTTATGTTACTCATGATTATATATAAATATTATTTTAAGAAACCCCCAGAAATTATTGTTAAACTATTGAAATTACGAGAATTGCAAAAAAATATTGAAAAAAAAAAAATCTATTGTACTTGATTGTACGAGAAGAAATAAATACCAGTTGTATTTCCCACACAGGATCAAACTAATTACGCTAAAAGCATATAAATACTCTACACACTCTCATTATTGATCACGATGAAATAAGACAAAGTAAAAGATATAGATTTGTATAAAGAGTTTGATCAATCCTCGGGTCCCGGCTTCCGGGAGCGGTTTGTACACAAAAGACCGAATTGCCTTCTCTGATTGAATTATGTCTCCCCTTTCCGCTTTAGATGGGCTATGACTTGTGCTGTATTTATGTTAAACTAATCGTAATAAAATATATGATGTCTATCGTAAGATTTCAACCAAATAAGATATATAACATTTTGTTATTACATTTTTTGTAATAAAGTGACAAAACAAAACGTGTGACTGTAACCGATGGGTTGTGGGTTCGATCCCCACTCGAGGAAATGAAATATTTAATATTTTCAATTTAAATATTTAATTTCCTCGAAATATTTAATATTTTCAATTAAAATATTTAATGTTTTCGTTTCCTCGCTCTGGTACAAGGCAAAACGCGACGTTGAGTTCCGCCACTCAACACGCTATGCCTCAAAATTCGGTGGAAAGTGGAGGACGAAAGTGTAACGAAGTGTCTTAACACTAGGTTCCCAAGTTCCCTCTGCCTACCCTGCCATGTGCGGAATACAGCGTGAAGCTGAGTGAGTAAGTGAGTGAGTGTTATTACAATATTAGTTATGTAATATTATATTAATGTAAAGTGTTTCAAAAAAAAAAAACGAAAAATGAATTATTTACCTAGAAATTTGTTATCTTATCAGATTATCGTTATTTCTATAAGATAAATTTGAACAAAATTCAAACTTACTGAATATTTTAAATCATTTTAAAACCATCATAGGCCATTGTGGCACAATGGAACAGCGTGTGACTGTAAATGTGACGGTTACGGATAAATAAATACTGTTTTTTTTTTATAAAACGTTAAGAAATATATTTAAATTTGATCACACGTGTCTTGGTAGCCATCCAAGTGCATTCAATTAGGACATATGTTCTCATCGAGATATAGAAATTCTTAAATGTTTTTAGGATATCTAGGATAAAGTAAATTAGGATATCTAGTATTCAGACACTCCGTTGTCTTTCCCATTTTCCGTTGAATTTATGGCATTTCATGTTGAGTGGCAGAACTCAACGACGCGCTTTGCCTTTTGCACCAGAGCGAAGAAATGAAAACATTAAGTATTGAGTTTTAAAATGTAAAACACTTTATTACTTCCTGTGGGGATGTAACCCACAAGCTATCGCGTTCATATTCACGTTTGCGCCACCACTGGCTTCTAAATATGTGCCTTTAAAAATTCTCTGTAATAATGATTGCTACAAATTATCTATATTGTTAGCTTCTCGATTTACCTACCGAGAAGTTAGTATATAAATATTTATTATTTAGCAAGAGAAAATATTATTTATAGATTTTTCTTTAATGTTAAAATCAACTCACATGAAAAAAAAATCTTTTTTTTTTTTAAATATATACGTTGCGGAGTTTTAACCAACGCCTCTTAATTAGGTTTGATTTTACGCTTTGGTATAGAAAATTGTTTAGGTATAAAAACATGCAGGGTAAAAACAACAATACATTTTAAATTTAACTATTTTAACCAGATTAATCACATTTAGAAAATTAGAAAAAAAATCGAACATTTTGCATACTTAATTTACGCTACTAATCCGATTAACATTTACAGTTTTATTTAAAATTTAAAATAATTGACTATAATGGAGTTATACTTTTTTAATAACAAATAATAGCTGAAATATCACTACGCTACTAACAAGTTCCAATTAAGGTATAATAAAATATATCAGTATAGCTGATAATACGAGAGAATATTTTTTTCAATAATAAAGTAGCCGAGAAGCCTATTGGCAAATGCGTAAAGAAAAGATATTTTAAGTAACATAAAGATCGACAGTAATAAAATAAAATTTAATAATGTAAGATTTTTTTTGCTATGGGCATTAAAATAATTGATATATAAAAAAATAAATATGTCTTCTATGATATATGTACATATAGACTACATTAATTAGTTCTCCGATAAATCAGAAAGACAGCAAAGACATTAAACAAGACAGTAAACAGTCTTGGTCACTTCAGTCGTGACCTAAGTGTATTATAATTACCATAAAGTATTTCGATAACCAATTATGTGTAGCTTGAACTATTTTTAAGTCACTTTTTTGCTAACATTCGTGCTTACTGATTTTACGCTAAATTCTTGATGAATAAAATACACTTGTCAAAATTGGGATTTCAAAGAAATCAATGGTATTTTATTTCCGGGATGATAAAATAATTGTTATAACAGGCAATTATAACTAATTTGTCTTTAAAATGTTGCATACATTTTTAAGTGAAATATAAGATATTAAATTAATAAGATTTGTTAACAACTATAATTAATGATTCATATTACAAAATCTACTTGAAACAAACTAAAAAAGACACTTCATCGCAACGCGAAGCGCAAGAATTAAATTATAGCAATGGAAAAAGTGAATTTAGAAGGGTCGTCAGGGTAAATAGAAATCAGGGTTAGTCAAAGGAGTCCCATAGACAAAAAATGAAAAAAAAATCTTAATAAAAAGAAGAAAGAAACTCGTCAGCAATGTGTCGACCTCGAAATCAATTGAATTTCAAAGCTGACAAGCGCCTACCGCAAAATTTATTCAAAGAATAAATCTGAAAATTTGTAGATCTAAAGGCATAAAAGCAAAATGGGTGCCGACGAGTCGACACAAAGGAATTCCTAAATTTCACGGCTTCCGCCTCGAGTGTTTGTATTTATGTGAGAAGGCAGTGTAAGAAATGACAAACGACTGTGGGGA
This sequence comes from Eueides isabella, assembly GCA_019049475.1. Lineage (NCBI taxonomy): Eukaryota > Metazoa > Arthropoda > Insecta > Lepidoptera > Nymphalidae > Eueides > Eueides isabella. The sequence continues at coordinate 10,700,595 of CM032388.1, forward strand.
AATAACGAAAACTGCAGGAGCTACTGTGGGGACAAGCAGCCAATGTCACACGTCGTCGCTGCGGGGGCTTTACCGTCATACATACATATGCATATTTATGTGTCTATGCATTTTATCTTAAAGCCTTATATATAAAAAATAATAATATTAGTTACCTATTCGTGTTGTTTGATAAAATATGTAAGTAATTTGAATTTTTTGAGTAAAAAAATTTTTTTTCTAGTGCAATTTATACGTAGCTTTTTTATTATAACTTTTTTTATAACATTAATGTTATATAATTTTAATTTTTAAATTGTTTACTCTAGAAATGTACTGTCTAAACTTTTACTTTAGTACTAAATATTTCTTAAAGTATTCTCAGTTTTTGTGTACCAGCTAATATTTAGATTACTATTTAGAAATGAGCGTTTTAGCGCATTAGAATGAAACAAAATATGGGACAGTAGGTTTTTTAATAACTTAATAGGGAAATTATTATATTTAAAGTCTCGCCAAAAATAGGATCCATACAGGAGCAGTTTGTCCGTCTGTCACGAACATTTATCTCGATCACGTCTAGTAGAGGCATCCAACTGTAATAAATTTCAAATATTCAGGTTTATAAGTTAATTTAGTAAGTCAATTTAATCAAAAGATGCCAGCACTTATGCAATGTTTTTGCGCCATTATCTATGAAATATGCCTCGTTTTTAAAACATATTAGGTATTTGCCCTATGAATTTGGTACAAGACTATCAGTGGACGAGTCCAACTAAGTAAAACTACAACTATTTTAAACTACTAAAAGTAAATATTTATTTAATATATCTATATATTAAAATGTATTTAAGTACGTATTTAATTACAAAATAACAGTATTTTCTTTAAACGCAAATAGGTATTCCGACTATTCAATAAATTCGAACAAAAGATAAATACATAAATATTGCTACTTTCTATTTATGATTAAAATTGACAGACAAAGAACAAATTACACAGCCTCACAGCCTTTATCCTGCAGACGAGAACAAATTATACTTTATTAAATATAATTATTTAATTATTGTTACCTGCGCGAAATATAAACATTATATATTTTATTTAAACATTTTAAATATTTCATTTGTCCAAGTGGAGATCGAACTCACAGCCTATTTATAGCCAGAGACTTGTACTACTGCACCACGACAGGTCTCAATTAGTTTTTTATCAAAAGAATTTAATATCAAAGTGTTCAAAATATCGACTTAAGAAATTATTCACATAATAATAAATTATCCTGTTGTTAAAGCGGGCAAAATAGCAAACGGGTCGCTAGTCTGTAATAAAAAAAAAAATACAGAAAAAATATATATAGATCAAGGATATTAACGAAAATACATTAAATGATCAATATTATTATGATTTACCGCTGCGGTTGCCAACTGTTACAACCCTTTGACGTATAGTTGTAATTAATATATTAAATTACCTTAATTTCCTCGTGCATCTGTCGAAATATGAAATTTCATGAAAATATTTTCCGTTTAACGATACATGCCTTAATATCGATAAGTTTGTTTTTCAAAAGTGGACAAATAAGCAAGTTAATGTTAAATTCACAAACAATACTTTAACAATCTGTACATCGAGACATAATAAATCTGTAACTGATCACTGTCTCTAAATGAAAGATACATTCTAATAAATCTTACAGGGGTCGTTTAATAATATAATAAAGCCCAAAATAGTAATTTTAAAAATGTTTTTTTTTTTGTGCGTTTGTACGCGCTGATCTCAGAAAGGGCTAATCAGATTAAAACTTTCGTTATTATACTTTGGCAACCTTTCTTCAACATTTAGTGTTTGTTTTATATTAATTGGTTAATAAAATAAAAAAAGTATGTGAATTTAAAATATTTATGTCATTTTTATTCATTTACCTGAAAGTTTAGTTTTAAATGTATAACTAGATATTTTCTTAATAGTGATAAGTGGTGGTTTGCTAGTATGTATATAAAATTCTTCCGTTAATGACCAGAGTGACTGACGACGCATATGGAGTGGTACGCCGTTTAACATATACCTACAATGTGGCTTCCTTAGAGAGATGATGCGTTTTATAATTTACGCAACTGAAATTATGGACAAGCCTCGATATAAGTAATTTATTATACTAGTACCTAATATGGTACTTTCATATAATATTTTATTATATTTTTTTTTTCTACATTAGTAATTTACCATATTTGATATTTAATTAACGAAATCCTCTTTTGGTATTTATTTATGTTTAAGTTCCGTTATAAATAGTGTTGGAGCGTCTAGGAACTATGTTCAGGTGCAAACGCCTAGCACTTTACAAAGAGCAAAGTATTATTCTCTCAGATAAAGTTCACCGTGTTGTTAGGAACAAGTTTTACTTAAACTTGCATCCGAAAATGCGTTTTAATGTTCTATTTTGTTATTATATTTATAACATACATAAGCGATTTTTATATTGAGATTAATTACTATATATTTGCATGTTTGCAGTGTTATGGTTTTCTGCTTCTTAAAGTAATACTGAAACGTACTAAACTTAAATTTAAAAAACGTATAAAAATGTTGAACAAAGCAGGATTTGAACCCGCGCCTCTTGAAAACCGTTCAAGCGCTCTGACCAACTAAGCCATTCGTTCTCAACGAGCTCCGTCAAAATTCTTATTACAACTTATTTTTGTTGTTAGCATTTTTTATACGTTTTTTTAAATTTAATTTTAGTATTTTCTGTTCTAAGTGTGGATAACTTAAAAAAACTTTAAAAAATAGTAAAAATACTGAAACGTGTTAATTAAATTAATGTTAGGCCATAAGGTATCGTCTGAATTATATGAATAAATGTAAGTATTAGAACATTTTTCAACAGTGTTTATAATAAAATTGAAATTAAATCAGGTAATTATAAATTATAAAATTTCACTTAAAAGCGGCTTTAGTATAATAAATTTACGTTGGAATATTCTACAAGTTAGGTAGATGTTCTTAGACATCTTACTCCTTTGTTTTTCCTTTACAAAGGTTGAGCTAACCACCAGCTTAGCTATCGCAGTAACACAACACTATTGAATATGGCCTGCAACATTCTAAGTAAATTGTTGGTCATTCCTTTGAGGTTAGTAAACGTTTAATACCCAAGTAAAAAGGTGTCCTGGAAATAGCGCAGTGCTATAGCGGCTATACGCTGTAAACGACATACTTACCTTTCATGGTTTTTGTACAGAGAGACAATTTAAATTGTGAATAAACTTTTCGATAAATGTAACATGATAAACCATCGCTTTGTCATTAATCGTTTTTTGATATATTTAAACTTAGTTTCATTAATATAATTATTATTAAGGCCTGTCGTGGCGCAGTGGCACAAACGTGACTGTAACCGACAGGCTGTGGGTTCAATCCCCACTCGAGGAAATGTAATATTTAATATTTTCAATTGAAATATTTAATGTTTTAATTTTTTCGCTCTGGTACAAGGCAAAACGTGGCGTTGAGTTCCATCATTTAACACGCCATCTCTCCACGTCGGCGGAAAGTGGGCAACGGAAGTGGAACGGAGTGCCTTAATACTAGGTTCCCAAGTTCCGTCTGCCTACCGTGTCACCGTGTACCGTTCCACTGCCACGTGCGGGATACAGCGTGAAGCTGATTAATTATCATTAAAGAAACTTTATTTATACGGCACTAGTGACTTGACTTCATATCATTTACAATGAAAAGCAAAAAAATATGTTATAAGTTGCAATTTATTCATTAAGTCAGTAACTTAAGCTATTCACTTGTGAAAAAGAACGTGAAGTTAAAAATTAAGACGAAATATCACATAAAGTTTCTACAGTGGTGGAAAATCCGAGAATAATAGAATCAACTTAGTTTGAACAAAATTTTCTGTACCTAAATTTTACGCTTTCGTCTGGCTTGTGCTCATCTAGTGTAAGAGAGATTCTTACAGCTTCATCCCATCGCAGATTTTTAATTTCTTTCTTTAAATTAAAATTTTGCGCTCAGTGAATATATAATTTTGGTTGCTTACTTGTTAATATAGTATAAAAATGTGAAAATTTCATAACTAATCTTCAATAGATAATGTAATAAAAAATTAACTTTGCTTTTATTAAACTACAATAGAACTTGTTTACAATACAATATGTACACAACAAGTTTTAAAGTTGCGCTAAATAAAGCTAACTAAACTGAACGTCTGCGGCGAAAACTCGATTAACGAATAGGAATAAAAGTTTGGAAACAATACAAAATAAATATACTGAACATTAACCATCGAAGGTAAAAAAAATAAAGAATATGTCGAGAGCAGAGCACAGTTTTTCAGGTGAATAGCAAACAGGAAAACAACAACTTTAAACAATTTAGGGTGAGCGCCACTTGAAAGTGTAGAACGTTAGGCGAAACGTCACAAGGTAGCCAAATTGAGTCAGACAAAACTCATCGACACGATTCTATCGGTGAGTTTGAGAGCAATTTTTCTCTTAAAGCCATACAAATGAGACACCATTAGATGGAGAGAGCTCTTAATCTATTTCTGACGAGTTCAGTGACGCGGACAGAGACAAATCGACATTAGCCTACCCACACGGCGCGGAGGCGCACCAATTCTGTTTCAATTCCACTTTTATTTGCGGATTAACTTCTTATTAGTCATTGTGCTGCGATGAGGCCCTAGTCTGATATCGCAAGCCTTATGAATGGCTCAATTATTTTGCAGACGCAAACGCAGTACGTAACCATCTAGGGCATTTAAACACACTCGCAGGAAACGAGATAATTATTTGCACGCTATTGACATTTTTTTATGTCATTGGCCATAAGTCAGGAATAGGTACCTACTATAATCTGATTAAATTCATACTTCAATTATACTTCAATGTTTTAGAATAATATATTCCTTCATTAATATAATTAATATATTAGAAAAATAAGCAATAACATAAGTGGGCTTCTATTATTATGTTAAACAGCAATTTGTATGTTCCGTCGTGGTGCAGGGGCACAAGCATGCGTTTGTAAACACAACGGTTGTGAGTTAGATTCTTATGAGGAGATATGAAATATTTAATATTACCATTTTTCATTCTGGTTACTAGACAAAAATGGGGACAAAAGTGGAAACGGAATGTCTTAACATTAGGTTCCTATGTTCCCTAAATCTATTCTACTATAAGCAAAATACAACGTGAAGCTAAGAAACTAGAAGTTTCTAAAGCTAACATTTATAAAAATTTCCCATTAAAAAGAAAGTTTTATTTTGTTTCAAGTTTATTGGCTGACGTAAAAAGTGCTAATTTGTAGTATGCCCAGTAATATCTTATTTTATATTAATAAATAAGTATGTATCCGTTTAGTACAATCGAGTAATTTAAATACACGCTAATTTGTTGGTTAACCAAAAGCAGCTACATTGGTTCGTTCTAAAATACCACACGGTGACTGTCTGTTCTCATTAAATTCGATTGTGTTTTGTTAAGTATAAATAACTACAGCAGAATCACATTCGATACTTACTTCTAAGGATGTCACATAAAATTCATATTAGTTTGTCGCAGTAAATGATTCAAGCTTTCAAATAGCTTTGGAAGAGAATAAATATCAGAGTGAAGAGTATATATCTAAAAGGACAAGTTGAAAAATGAAGAAATGTGTCACCTGTCATTTGGTGTTTAACGTGATATGTTTTTGTTGTAGGAGTAGGTGGCTACCTACCAACGTCATAGTGCAGCTGTCTAATTGGAAAGATTGGGCACGTTCCACCAATGGTTTCTTGATGTTTATGTTTATTTTCAAAGAATAAAAATAAAAATAGCGTTCTCTACAAGATATAGTAACTGGCTTACTAGATTTAAATGCAGTTCACTTTTAAAATTCGGCAACCTTCCCTCAACATTTAGTGTTTGTCGGTTAATAAATAAAAAGTTACGTCAGTTTAAAATATTTAGTTTTTTTTTCATTTAGCTGAAATTTTAGTTAACAATTTATGGATATTGTCGCAATAGTGATAACGTTATTAGAACAAGAAAGTAATTGAGATAAGTAAATAAAATGGTGACATTCTACCGGGTGAAGCCAGGGGCGGGTTAGGCGCTAGTAATACATAAAATAATATAATTATTTTCATGTAATATATTGTGTATAAAAGATAAAATTTTACTCATCCATTTTAATTTTCTTTGGGAAACTTGAAAATAATTTTAATTATACGTAGTTAATTCTTAATATTAACAACATAGGTTGCATTACAAAAAAAAATATGAAAGATTCGTTACATCTGGTAACGGTACAGTACCACGAACTATTTGTAAACTAGAATAAACGCAGGCAAAAGACACCAATTACTTGACAGATTGAATTTTTCTAGCTTGACTGAGTCAATCAGTTGTCGTTGACTTTTTTATATAGTAGTTACTAGTTCTTCTTTAAATTGCGTATAAAACTGAAGCTACAACGTATATACTATATGTACGAAACTATGTATTTGATGTAAATGGAACCCGAATATTGTAGGATTCCCGTGGGGGAGACCTAGACCTACATAAGGCTGGAATATGTTGAAAACGGTGAATTTGGCTTTATATTTAGAACTCAGTATATACCATGCCCGTTAGGTTAGGTAAATTATTAAGCATACTTAATTATAGACAGTGTGACTTTACCTACACATAATTTACTCGTATCTGTCGATGTATTTGTTGTAAGTTTTTTATCAAGTCAACAGGCTACTGTCTAAATTTATAATCAACGCTATTACGCTATTATGTACATGCGTGTGCCTGTAAACGACAGATTGTGGGTAAAAGCTCCACATGAAAAAAAATATATTTTAAAATTTTAATTTCTTGGCGTTAAGATGCAATAGATGGGGACGGAACGGAGTGAGAGAGAAAGAGTGTGAGAGTCTTACTACTAGTTTCCCCCTGCCATATATATATATATATATATATATATATATATATAAATATATAGAGATATATATATATATATATATATATATATATATATATATATATATATATATATATATATATATATATATATATATTGCTTGGGATGGTAGCTTAGCATCGTTAGCTGCAATTTTTATTATTTCCATTGCTCGACCCCAAAGATTGTCTGGTGTTTCTTTTGAGTGATTCGCGTTTGTCCATATCGCCCAATTTTGATCCACAGCTGTCTTGAACTTCTGATTGTCTGTCACATCAAGTCTGTTCTGGTTCTCGAACCTTCGAGCTACTTTGAGTTTTATCTTTAACTTTGCCATTAGTAGTTGATGGTCAGACCCACAATCGGCTCCAGGCAGTGTATGAGCATTTTGGATGGAAGTTCTCCACCGAGATCAGATCAAGATGTAGTCTATTTGGTTACGATCGTTACCATCTGGCGATGTCCATGTATATAACCGCCGTGGATGATGTTGGAATATTGAGTTCACCAGATTGTTTTCAGTCGCAAATTGTATAAAGCGCTCACCTTGATCATTTCGTGCTCCCAAACCAAACCTTCCCACGCATCCATTGCTTAGATTGTGAGAATCATTTCCAATTTTCGCGTTAAAGTCACCTAGGATCATAAGAAGTTCCCTATTGGGAACCTTGGCGATGGTGTCTGCTAATTTAGTGTAAAACTTTCAACGGCTTCAATAAATGCGTTACTAGTTGGAGTGTAAATCTGAATAAGGGTCAGATTTATCGGTGAAGCTTTGAGTTTAATGGTGATTATCCGGTTCATAGCCCAACACGCAGTTGTTATGACGTTTGGAAATGACAAATGCAACTCCATTACGGCTAAGTGTATCGTTTCCAGTATGATAGATGGCATGGGTTTCAGTAATGAGATGACCGTTACCTTTCCAGTGAGTTTCGCTTAGTCCGCAGATATCAAATGTACATCTGGTCAGTTCTTTTTCTACTAAGGCCAGTTTTCCAGGAAACAATAAACCGCGTACATTCCATGTTCCTATCTTCTGGATTTTTCGCAGTTTAATGGGGGTCGATATTCCAGTAGCAGACTTTCCATGAGAAGCCTGGTTTCCTACCCCTACATGGCCGGTAGCCCATTTCTCACTGTGTGTCCCGGACACAACACAGCGCCGATTGCTAGTCGGTTCGCATGACAATCGTGATCCTTTAAGTCCAACTTTCATGATGATTTTCTTGGGAGAATAGTTGCAGTGGTTTCCCTTTGCCTTCTGCACCAAACATTTTTGGGAATATCTAGTTCCCAAGGCCGCTGAAGCCTCTTCTAGCCAATCTATATATATATATATATATACATATATATATATATATATATATATATATATATATATATATATATATATATATATATATATATATATATATATATATATATATATATATATATATATATATATATATATATATATATATATATATATATATATATATATATATATATATATATATATATATATATATATATATATATATATATATATATATATATATATATATATATATATATATATATATATATATATATATATATATATATATATATATATATATATATATATATACACACACATACACACACAATGAATAAAGGAAATAATATGTCCTCCTCATATATCTATTTATTATTACTAACACCAATAACATTGATATAAATATCAATGTTATTTGTGTTAGTAATAAAAAACTAAATAAACAGTACGAGTAACAAACAATTAATGAATTCCTAAGGGTCCCTACTCTCTTATTGAACATTTCAACCAACTATTTAGCCCTAGTGACGCCTTGACACGGGTAAAACGATGTCGGCTGCTACCTAACCAAGAATATATTTCCTTGTGTATTTTCTTAATAGATACAATATTCGGTTACTCTGGGTGTCTTTTTTTATCTTTCTGTAACCTTTTATTACAGTCGAGAATGAGACAAATTTTAAATTATCCAATCATACAAATTGTTTTTTAAACAGAATAATTACATTGATGTATAAAGGACTGTTAACAAGAATCCAATAAAAATTCTAAATAAAAAATCGAAAATCTAATTATTTATATAAAAATAAAAAGTATTTAATCTAGGCTGAATCTATTCTTACGATAACCGTACGAATAATTTTTAATTATTAGTCCGGTTACTGTATGAATAATTGATAGTTATTTGTACAGTACCTGGATTATTAGTCCAGATACATTTAAGATACATTATCTTCAACAATTAGAACGTTTTTTTTTAATTATAACGTCTTAAGAGGTAACGGTGGTAAAATCATGGGGGCCGCCATGTTTTTTTTTACATATTATATCTATGTAAAGTGGTCTCAGAGAGAGAATCGATGTCGGGCATTTTCGGTTTTTTGTAACTCAGTAATGATAACGGCATGACAGTAGACTTATTTGAGGGGAGAAATGTATAAAGCTCTTCCAATAATATAAAACTGTTCCTAACCTAACCTAACCAAAAAAAATTAAAAAAATAAGAAATGTATAATGCTCTCCCAAAAATATAAAACTGTTCCTAACCTAACCTAATCAAAAAAATATATATAGAAGTAATGTATAAAGCTCCCCCAATAATATAAAACTGTTCCTAACCTAACCTAATCAAAAAAATATATATAGAAGTAATGTATAAAGCTCCCCCAATAATATAAAACTGTTCCTAACCTAACCTAACCAAAAAAAAAAGAAATGTATAAAGCTCTCCCAATATTATAAAACTGTTCCTAACCTAACCTAACCAAAAAAAAAAAAGAAATGTATAAAGCTCTCCCAATAATATAAAACTTTTCCTAGCCTAACCTAACCAAAAAAAAATACCCGGACGACTAATTAGAAATTATTCGTACAGTTATCGGACTAATAGTCACTTCGTTTAATATAATATTTACGCCACTAGGGGAACAAACATACAATCATCTCTTTATTATCAGTCACAGTTCCACTGTGCCATTTTACACCAATATAATATGCATCGCGCCATTTAATATCAATATAATATTCATCTATACGTATTGTTATCGGACAATCATAGAAAAGTGAATTATATGCGTTTTGGGCGGAATAGTGAAACCGTACAAACAAAATTTATTTGCATGCGGTCGGCTAGCATAATTGTAATTAAATAATTTTAGCAATGAGCTAAAATTTGATTGAAGCCTATTTTATGTTCAAATGTATTGACGTATAATTAATATATCGGCGAATACAATTAACTAATTAACAGTTTTGGATTTTGTTAGTATGTATTCACACTGTACTCTAGTTATGGCAGGGTAGGCAGGGGAAATCTTATGTTATGGCATTCCGGGTACTACTTATAGTTTATTTTTTGAGGCGTTGCGTTTTGAGTGGCGGAATTCAACGTCACGTTTTGTTACCCGTGTAGGAAGTAAAAATTTGGAAATAAAAATATTTTGTTTTCTGGTAGGAATTGAACCTACAACAGTTGCATTAACAATGAGATGCTTTGACACGACAGTAACCCCGTGTACAAAATAATCGATATGATAATGTTTCTCTATAATATATTTGGATTGTTTTTCAGTCTTTTAGTTCTATTAAGATATCTTTATCCAATATTTAATTAAATTGATATAAATGTAATCAAAGTTGGACATTGATCTTCTATCACTTGATTATAAGAAAAAATAATATTTTCCACATAATTATTGGCAAAATCATGATAATATTAATTAATTTTATATTTATTTTATTTGTTTGTGTTATTTAAAATAATTAAAAAAAAACCGCATGTATTTACTAATTCTTAATTATAACAAAAATATACTATCGCAATGTAGCGTCAAATACTTCTACCTCAAATAACTAAATAAGTTTTTATCTAGCTGAATAGTATGTAAAGGAAAGGAGAAAGCCGAGACTTTAGTCCTATCGAGCTTGTCTCTGTCAGTGGTCGAAGTTCAGGATTTCAACTATTTATTGCGATCCCATAGGATTCAAGAATTTACGCGTCGAAAGATAAAAGATCCCAGCTTCAAACTGAGGCTGTTCACGATGTTGAAAACGCAATAAGTGTATGAGAGTATGGGTAAATAAATAAAATCATTTGTCATAATTATTTAGTTATATATTTTTTTTTATTTTCGAAATAGTTTAACGCTAGGTAGGCAGAGGGAACCCGGGAATCTAGTGTTAAGACTCTCCGTTCCACTTCCGTTCCCCACTTTCCACCAAATTTGAGGAATTGCGTGTTATGTTGGGGAACTCAACGCCGCGCTTTGCCTTATTACCAGAGCGAAGAAATGAAACAATAAATATTTATATTTAAAATATTAAATATTTCATTTCCTCGACTGGGGATCGAACCCAGAAACTGTCAGTTACAGTCACACGCTTCTGCCGCTGCGCCACGACAGGCCTTATAATATAAAAAAAATAAATATGCTTGTATATAAGTATATTAAATATGTATACAATATAATTTAGTTGAGATAACATTTTCCACATTATTTTATATGTACTATGAAATAAATTTTGCAATTTTGTTTGCCTACTGAACTTGTCATGCTACTTATACCACTAATTCTCATTGTCATACTCACTGTATAGTTTTCTCATGGAACATTACAACAAGTAGCAGACAAAGAGAAGCTGGTGCCAAGACACTCCGTTCTTCGGTTTCCAACAAAATTTCAGACAGTGTGTTTGTGTTTTTTTTTCCGCCTCCATACAATTTTTTATGTATGGAAAAACACAATTTTAATATAATTATTTCTTAGGTGGATATCGAATTGTAATTACCGCAGTTACAATTAAACGCTGAACTGCTATGCTCCGATGGCCTAAACATTCAATAGTATTCAGTTTTTAATAAAAATTACCCGCCATTCTGAAGAACTTCTGTTAAGGTGATATTTTATTTTTTCTTATAATTTTGCTAAGTCAAAAATTCCCATGTTATTCCCATCCTCCCTCCATTTAATTTTTATGTTTAGATAGAAATAGCCTGACTGAAAAAATGTCTCTTATTGAGGCCGTATTCAATTATTTCTGACAGTTTAGCTGGACTATTAGGGTCATTCGTAAAATGTAGTAATCTATATATAGATCTACAACTTTTATATACCAATGGAAATTTTAGGTAAGGCAGTATTTTATTATTTCGTATACTGCTGTTGCCAATTTCCATATGTCAATTAAAAAGAGTCAACACTTAAGAACTTTTGATATAAAGATAAATTTATTAATTTCTAATATTAGACGAACTACTGAAGTTATACATCAGGTTTGAAAATCTTCGAAAAATAATATAGTCTAGATCCTGTCCAGGACTGAAGGTTAATAGTTCTGGAGATTAGCGTTGAGAGTAAAAAAAGAAGAGGAAAATCACACTGACACAATAAAAAAATATATGATTTATAAAAAAAAAATCCTTACATTATCTGAAGTTATTTTTTGTAAATATATTAAATCTACAGACAAACTTTATTATCGTTTTATTATATATAAGAACCAACTGGTTCACTAATAAATTAGCACATTAAAAGTTGTTTTAGTCAATTAAAGTGTTTATTTAAGCGGTAGAGCAGAGTGTAATATAGGTATAATAAAAGAAGGAATTGTATAAAAAAATATATAATTTATATATTGTTAAGCTGAACACTAAAAATAGAGTTGCAGTCGTAGTTAATAAAAAGGCATTTGACGTAGGTAACCTAAATATATATATCTATTATTATATAAAATTTTTGAAAAATCTTCAAATTTAGAAAGGTGCATTCTAAGACACTTATAACATTTGGACAATTTTAATAATTTTCTTTGTAATAAATTTAAAGCCTATTTTCTCTATAATCGAATTTGTAAAATAATGGATTTAAATAAAATAAAAAAATATACTATTATTAAAAATTGTTATGACGTATTATAATCGAATGAGTATCAAAGCGCTTTGCAGTGGCAGCCATTTATATTTTATCATTTAAAATCAACCCTTTTATGTTGACCTATCTGAACAGCACGTTAATTTCCGTACAGTACCTACATACATACGAATACACTGTTGTTCAAATACAATTTTAAAACAAAGCAAAGTAAGCATAATGGTACATAAATAAAAAGCACGCGTTACGAGTAAGAATGTTATGATTTCATTATTACGGGGGGGTTGAAATAATTAAATGAAAATCCACAATGTTTGCTTGGCATACAAAACGGTAGAGCGGGCTAGCTAATAAATCACCATGCCACGCGACTGCCCCCTGAACAATAGTGAAAACAAAATGCAACGCTGACGCTCATACTGTATTACGACAAGTTAAGATATAGGCAAACAATCTGTTTGAGGTTATTTTCGTATTAAATATAAGTGTTTACATAATAATAATTGTTTATTTTCTTAAAAATTTTGGAACCACCATATTTGTTATAATTGTATTTTTTTTTTATGTAATTGTTAGACTGATAAAACTAGATATTGTATTGGAAGAGCGGGGTCTCCTAATACAGGCAACACTTGCTTAATTAAAAGGAGATCTCTGTAACAATTGTAATCGTGTAAAAGCTGTCAAGTAAATAAACTATTTTTATTTATTTTATTTTTTAAAATCTGTATATTTTAACAATATAACCATCGATGCGCAGCGGCATACCTTCTGTCTATAAACGTGATGGTTGTGGCTTCGATTTCTTATAGTCAGAATCCATTATTTATATTTTTTCGCATAATTTTAAACTACCTAGTTTACAAGTATGTTAGGTTCTTAACTAATTTACTGTATTACTGAGAATATTTTAAATAATACACAATTACTAAGGGTGTGGTAATCCTGTGGTATGTATATGTATCCTGTATGAGGTCTGTCGTGGCGCAGGGGCATACGCATGTGACTATAAACGCGACAGACTGTGGGTTCGATCCTCACTTGAGAAAATGAAATATTGAATATTTTCAATTTAAATGTTTAATGTTTTTATTTTTTCGATCTGGTAACAAAATAAAGCACGTGCCTCAAATTTTGCCATGTGCGGGATGCAGTAGAGATCGATTTTATTATACGTGCCGGTGCGTTGATTTTTTTAAGAATGTTTTTATTTTCATATAACATTTATTTGCAATAGCTACTATTAATATTAAACTTCAATATTAAGATAAAATAACAAATTCACGAACCTTTTAAATATACATAGGTACATCTCTACGTGGTAAAGTACAAAAGAAACCACATCAATCCTTTGTTTAATATATATATAGTTAGACAAAATATATCATTTTAAAAGACAACAAGAATAAAAATAAAGCACTCATTAAACATAAAGAAGTGGAGTGCATTCTGCGGCTATTATTGCAGAGCGCTTTGTACTTCAAAGAAGAACTTTTGTTTGTAATCACAAATTACGCCCTGGCGACAAAAGGATTACAGAGCCTAGCGAGATGCGTTAAACCAAATAATACGTTCTAACCAGCGAATGACCAAGTGCTGTACAGACTAAATAAGATAAATTGTAGATATAAAGGTTTCGATACACTTGTTAAGAATACAAAAAATATTTTCAGTTTTAGTTTTTTGATGAGTTATCGATAATAGTATTAAGTACTGTTGTTAATAATCGGGATGAATTGTACGATCCCAACACGAGGACATGCAATATTTAATATTTTTATTTTCTCGTTTGGTTACCTGGGAAAACGCGGAGTTGTGTTCCGCCATTTAATAAGCAATGCCTCAAATTGAGCGGAAAATGAATTTAATGTGAAGTTAAGTAAAAGAAAAATAATACGTGGCCCTGTGGATGAGGCATAAGTGCTAAGTCGGTTATTACACTATTTATTCTCTGAGTAAAAACTCGCAATTATGAAATCAGAAGCAATTGTATTCGGGAGTCTATCATAGAAATCAATCTATCTATATCAAATTCATTACATTTTAATTTACCTTTTACTGTAGCTGTAATTGTGAAAAATTTAACCCAAAAATGTAACAATTGAACGATTAGATATTATGAAGAAAGATAATGAAGATGGTAGACAGTGTGACTACGATCATTAAAATTCACAATATTAAAAATGAAAATAAATATATAAATTAGTTCAATATATAGCTATTTCAAATATTTAAACTGCTAGTCTAATAGGTTGTTTGAAAAGTCTATAAATTGGAAAATGCACCAGAAATATTAGATTTTTTAAAAGTCTGTATTTTTAAATTTACTTAAAGTAATAAATATTCTATGTTGCTTAATTGTGAAGAATTTATCCCAAAAATGTCACAATTGAACGATTAATATAAAAAGAATTATTAATATTAATTAGATATTAAGAAGAAAGATTACAAGTGTGACTACCATCATTAAAATTCTAATGAACTTAAAGCCAAAAATATTTACAATGCCCGTACGAAACATAAACAATAATGAAAATATAAAGTAAAAATTATGAAAAACAATCGTTTTTTTAAATATAAAATGAAATTATTAACTCTGACGATTACGGTCAGTGTATAACAAGTATCAGAAAACAATAGAGGGCGAGTGCCGTTTGAGTAAATAATTTTAGACCAGAATACCGGTATAGGCGCGTCTAATATATGGCACAGAGAAGTAAATTAATTGAGGAAGCGACACAAATGCAATTTTGTTGTTGGACGATCTTAAAGAATTTTAATTTATACGACATAAATATATAAATTAGTTCAATACGTAGCTATTTCAAATATTTAAACAGCTACTCTAATGGGTTGTTTGAAAAGTTTATAAATTGGAAAATACACCAGAAATATTAGAATTTTTTAAAAGCCTGTATTTTTGAATTTACTTAAAGTAATAAATATTCTATGCTGCTCAATCTATTTTATTTTAACACGCTTCAATATACGGGGCTATAAAATATGGAGGTTTCGAACATGAATAAATTTCCTGTTTAGAACACTTCCAGCTTATTTTTGTGAATCTTTGACTGTGCAATATCTTTCGCACCCTCAGGGGAAATAACACACTGTCACGCAGAATATACTGTTCGCTACAATTAGAGATAGCCAGAAATTGCGTAATTAGACCTCTAATCGATCGAATTTCAGTCGCGTACGTGCCTCCAATAAGAGCAGATGCAATATTGTTTGTGTCCGAGCTCCCAGATAGCTTGTTTATAAAAACATCACCCTCTTAAAACTTAAATTAGTATATTTATTCATAAAAGTTTTTCTGTTAAAATTTGAACTTAAATACGAACAAAGTGCAGTTTAATATCAGTGTATTGCTGTATTTTAATCAGTTAAATTTACTAGTTTTATAAAAAGTGACATTGTGTGACATTGAGTGCATACGATCCGTTACGCTGTCGGCCAACAAAACCGGTCCCAGCTACCTGTGCATTTTAGCTTACACGCCTTAACTAATCTGCTATTTTGCTAATATAAATGAACGCTTTACTGGCCTAACGGCTGTCCTATAAGATTGAGAAGTGTGCATCCTTAGTTCGAATCTCACGATATATATATATCTTTATTTGTTACTTTTTTTTTTCGTTACATTTTTTTTTTTTTTTTTTTTTTTGGTATATTAAAATACACAATGAAGTATGCTTGTTGCAAATCTATGGCTGGTAATGCTTCAGATGGACTATTGTGTAGTAAATGTGGACTTAAATATCATTATAACTGCTTGAATCCATCACTTGCAAAAAAGACAACCACACTTGACAGAATCAATTGGATCTGCCCTGATTGCAAACTTGCTTTACCCAGACAAATTAATAATGACAACACGCCAATTCGAGGTCATGTTTCAAAACCTAATTATAGTGAGAATGTTACCCTACTAAGAGGAGGCTCATCTTGTGAGACGGACTCGCCCTGTAAATCGGAGAGTCAATCTTTCCTGGATCAAGTAAGGCTCATAATAGCATCGGAAATTACAATTTTAAGATCTGAATTTAAATCATCATTTGCTCCATTACTTAGTGACCTAAAAAGTCTCCGTGAAGAGGTGTCTGGTTTTAAAGATAGCTTAAATTTCATTAATAGTAAAATAGAAGATTTGAATAAAAGAGTTGATAATTGTGAATATGGAGTTAAACACCTATCTGAGCAATGTTCAGTCTTAAATTCCTTAAAATCTAAAATTGATTCAATGGAATTTGATAATAATAACAGAGAACAGTGGTCACGCAGATCTAATGTTGAAATATATGGAATTCCCGAAAAAAAGAATGAAAATTTAAGCACAATTATTAAAAATCTTGCTGATAAGGCAGAATTTAATCTTAACGTCGATACAGACATTGATTTTATGACTAGAGTTGCAGCTAAGGATAGAAATGTAAAGAAAAATAAACCTATAATTGTAAAGTTTCTTTGCCGTTGGAAAAAAGATGATTTTCTATCTCGTGTCAGGAAACTTAAGCTGAAAATTAATGATATAGGATTTGTGTCTAATAATAATACCAACATTTACTTCAACGATCATCTGACTAGCTCTAATAAACAATTACTTCAACTAGTGAAAAAGACTGCTAAGGATAAGTTTTATAAATATGTATGGGTTAAAAACTGTAGTATTATGGTGCGCCGTAATGATACCAGCCCAGTCTTGCATATTATTAATTCTAATGATGTAAAAAAAATTGCTTAGGTGTTATCGCCACTTGCTTAGTGCACTTTTGTTTTATCACATATTGCTTTTTAATTTTTAATTTGTATAATTTTGTATTTACTGGATTTAGCTGTTTATTAACATTTATTTTTTTTTATTTATTTCTGATAGACTTTTATTATTTTGTTGGATTTTACCTACATAAGATATTTTTTGCTGCTTTGGTATTTATAATAAGGATATATGTATCTTCATTGTTGGTGGGGTATCTGTTTATGAAATGGTTACCATACATCTTTATATCTCACTTATTTTTATGTATAGTTATAAAATGCTTCTTGTGCGCTGAAATTGTACGTGTTACATCTTTCTTACGTATGTATATGTGTGGGTATGTATGTGTATATGTGTTTATGTATGTAAATGAATATGTATATATCTTATGTTCTTTAAGCTACAGTATCCTCTATGGCTAGTGATTTTTGCATTCTATATCAAAATGTAAGGGGACTTCGGTCTAAAAGTAATATTTTTTATAGAAATCTTTTGAACACTGACTGTGACATAATTTGTCTTAGTGAAACGTGGTTAAATGATTCCATATTTGACCATGAATACTTCGATACCCGTTATTCCGTTTATAGAGGTGACCGTGACTACTCTTCGCGTGGGGACTCCCTCGGAGGTGGTGTTTTGATTGCAGTTCGTTCATACCTTCATATTCATTCATCATCAATCGTCAAATTATCAAACTCGGTTGCCGATGTAGTCAGAGTCTCCATCTCGCTCCACTTATCCCCTTCGTCAAGATTGTTGCATCTTTACTGTTGTTATTTTCCTCATGGAAAAAATCATTACGTATCATTATGTGAATTTTATGAACTGGTGTCTTCGGATATTGTTTCCTATCCAAACGATTATTTCTTAATAGTTGGAGACTTTAACATTTCTAGTGCGGATTGGAAATATTTCGACAATAGGATGAATCTCCAAAATGTTGGTAGTAATGACTCATTTGTAGACTCCATTTATCATTTTCTTAATTTTAATAATTTTGAACAATTCAATACCATATGCAACGTTAATAACAGATATCTTGATCTAGTTATCAGTAACTGTGAATGTTCAGTTACCAGGCGCAGTGACCCTTTGGTGCCTGAAGATACACATCATCCTACTTTGAATATTTTGCAAAGGATCCGTGATATATCTCATAAAATTTCTATTCCTTCTCGTACTGTGCGCATGTTTCATACTGCAGACTATAAAGCAGTTAATAAAGTTTTGGCTGAAATAGATTGGTTTGATTTGCTTGATGAATCTGACATTGTAAATGCAGTGGATTTATTTTATGATACCATCAATGAAATAATCAGTAAAATGATTCCCAAAAAAAACATTAGTGGTAAACGTTATCCTTTTTGGTATTCTAATTCTTTAAAAAAAATTATTGCAGAAAAACTTAAATATCATAAGAAATGGAAAATATACAACAGGTTCGCTGACTATGATTCTTTTAGTTTATTACGTGACAGGCAAAAAAGAACACAAATTGTCTGTTATGAAAACTATATTTCTAAAGCTGAATCTCAAATAAATAGGAATAGTAAATATTTTTGGAAATTCGTGAAATCAAAAGTATCATCCAATTGTTTCCCTGACACTATGTTTCATAATGACGTCTTAGCAGCCGGAGGTAATGATATTTGTCAACTTTTTAGTAATTATTTTAACTCAGTCTATCTTCCAGCTTCTTCTTGCCGTGTGAATGACTTTGTTACTTCATCATGTTCTAATATAAATATCAATACTGTAAACATAACTCGAAATGTAGTCGAGAAGTATTTAAATGATCTTGATATAAATAAGGGCTGTGGCCCCGATAGTCTTCCTCCCTTATTTTTGAAATCATGTTCTAAAACTTTAGCATACCCTATTTACTTGTTATTTAGTAAATCATTTTCTACTGGAGTCATGCCTTCAACTTGGAAGAGATCTTATGTGGTACCTGTATTTAAGTCCGGTGACAGACATAATATACAGAATTACAGACCAATCTCTAAGTTGTGTGTCGTAGCAAAAATTTTTGAAAAGATTATTTATGACTCTATTTTTCCTTTATTGCGTACTGTCATAATAGAACAACAACACGGCTTTATGAACCATAAATCTACTAAACTAATCTCTGTGAGTTAGTTAATCGACTGTCTTCATCCATGGATGAGTGCTCTCAGGTGGACGTTGTGTACACCGACTTCTCTAAAGCCTTTGATAAAATTTCTCATACGAACCTCATAAACAAACTTAAAGAAGTCGGTATACATGGTGATCTACTTAGGTGGCTATGTTCGTACCTTCATAACCGTAGTCAGGCAGTTACAGTCAAGGGCCATTGCTCATCTTTCGTTCCTGTTACGTCCGGTGTGCCCCAGGGATCTCATCTCGGTCCTTTACTTTTTAATTTATACATAAATGATGTCATCAATATTATAAAACATTCATTTATTCTTCTGTACGCCGATGATATGAAAATTTGTAGAAGGATTTCATCGATATCTGATTGCTTACTTTTACAGGAAGATCTTCACAAGCTAATCTTTTATTGTAACGAAAATAGCTTATTTTTAAATATTAATAAATGTAGTGTTATCAGCTTCACTCGCAAACGTCTTCCTTTAGTATATGACTACCGCCTCGATGTTGCTGAGATAAAACGAGTGTCTGAGGTGAGAGACCTGGGAATATATCTAGATCATAAACTAACCTTTAACCTACATATTAACAGAACGATAGCTAGAGCATATCGAATGCTTGGCTTTATTTTTAGAATTTCCAGAGATTTTAAAAAACCTAGTACTTTGATACTTTTGTATAACTCTTTTGTTAGACCTATCCTTGAGTATGGGTCTACTGTTTGGAATCCACATTACAAGACTTATGTTAACCAGTTAGAGAATGTTCAAAACAAATTCATTAAATTTGTACGCTTCAAAAAACAAATTCTGAATGGATCTGGTGACTGTTTTAAAACGTTATCACTTGCTGATAGAAGATCAATTAAGGACCAATTGTTCTTGTTCAAAATAATAAAAAATCTCGTTAATTCCCCTTATCTTTTAAATTGTATTAATTTCAGATGCTCTCAAAAATTTACGCGTAACCAACATTTATTTTATTTACCTATTAATAGAAGTAAGCATGCACAAAATACCTTTGTCAACAGAGCCTGCGCCAGTTATAATAAACTGTTTATTCATATTGATATTTTTGCGGCCAGGAACGTAATTGTATTCAAAAACAAAATTATGAAAAGTTTAAATAACACCATTATTTTTTAAAAAAATTATATCTATATTTGATTTATATCATATTTTATTAGGTTTATGTTAACTCTTATTTTTTTAATTGTGTGTAATTCTCAGCTATCTTTTTACTTATGTATATGTATATATATGTATGTGTATGTGTATGTATGTATGTATATGTATGTGTATATGTATATATGTATGTATGTATGTGTGTATGTATATGTGTGTATATATGTATATATTTGCTCTTTATGTTTTTAATTATTTTTGTGTGGAAACTTTGTTGGATTGTGTAGAATTTTATATTAATTTAATGTTTGTGTATAATAAGTTCTGTCTGTTTCCCTAATAAAAAATAAAAAAAAAATAAAAAATAAAATTATATGGTCATGAATACTTCCCCTTTTTGTACTCGGCTATTTCTAATTTTAGATATAAAATTCATTATGACAGGAATGATTTTAGAATAACGCAATTGGTAATGGCTTTTTCATGTGCTTGTTATACACAGATTTTTTAGTTGACGTGCTGTAGTAATTTGATTGAAATAAAGAAAAAAATACCTACTCACAATAAATATTAAATCACCAAGTCGAGTCGTGTTCATAAAACAGTCAACAGTAAAAGAAGTCAGCTGTCAGCAGATTCTTTTATATATATATGACAAGGTAACGTAACAATTTGTAATAAATTGCCCGTAACGTATTTTATATATTACTGTAGTAGACTGAAAAAAACTGCTAAGTCTATCCAGAGAGGATAGTGGTATGGATGGGGAGGAGGGAGTGTCTTGACATTGGTTTCCTTCTACCATGTTATACTTACCATAGTATATGTGAAATAAATCACATATCTGAACACCCTAACTAAATAACTTCCGTAGACCTCAATTTTTTTCTTGTCAATTGTCGGAAACATTTTTCTAGATCAGTTAAAGTCCATTTGGTTGACCACTTTTTTGTCAACACATTCACTGACCGCAGTTAGATGATCACGGCTAAGAGTAATGATCGTAAATGGCAGGAAATTACTGAGGCACCTTATCGTCCGATTCAATAAGACCAATGGACGAGGGAGAGAATAATGAAAGTGCAACTAAAGCTGCTATTCGCTTTATGTCCCTTTAGTGCGCCGTCAATGGAGGTAATTGCCGCTTATTCGAATCTTTCCACGTGGTTGCCGTTTCGGGTATTATTATGTTTTATTGGTAACTAAAATAAAAGTAATAGTTATTATATTGTTTTACGTATTGCTTGTTTTATTTAGGATTTACCTCATAAAGTAAAACGGGTCCGTTATAGGATGACTTTATTGTCCGTCTGTCCGCTTTTGAGTGATCGTAACCAAAAGATACGAACGTTTGTGCATCGCTTTTGAAGCATTATGTACGAAAATTATGAAATTTTAACATTTATGAAACTTGGCAAGAAGAGAGATGTTATAATACAAAAAGGGAAAAACCGAAAATTGAAAATTTATATATATTTCATACTAAAAAAGCACAATAAACTAATATTTATAGTCTATTTCATACAAAATAAATGAATACACTCGAATACCTAGGTTTGTTAATATTATTTGCCACGTAATCAAAACCCATAGTGTATTTCAGCATTTCTAGTACTAATTTTATTATTGCACAATTTTATTAAATTTGGCTTTAACCAAAAAAGTATGAAGAAATACTTTAAATTATAATTGCCTGCCTGAAAAATTGGGATTGTCAATTTAATGTACGATACACAGTCCTTTAGTTGGTACGGAAGCCTCGGTGGGCATATATTGAACTTATACTGTGCTTTTAAGTGCCTTTTTTTACGTTAGGCATTTTTTTTTATTTCGAGGAAGGTTTGTCACAGATAATAAAATAGTATAAGACATTGATAGAACTCATATTTCATAAATTTTACCAATATTGACATTTAAGTATAAAAGGAAGTATATAAAGGTTAGGTTTATAAATGAAAATTAGTACTGGCTTTAAATTACAGACATCATACTTATAGATAATTGCAAGGTGCATAGCATGCGTACTAAAAGTAAATATGTTAACTAATTACGACAATTTCCTTTAATTACCCCTTTTATAACAATGCCGATAAATTGTATACGCACACTATAGACCATATAAACGTACAGAAATAGCATATATACTATACAAGTGACCCACGGCATATTATAAAATTATTAAGTTTATAATTTTTTTTCAGTTTCTTTTTCATAATTGTTTTTTAGAATTTGGGAACCTAGTATTAAAACACTCCGTTGCACTTCCATTTTTCATTTTGCGCCTAATTTGAGGCATTACTTGTTGAATGTAGGAACTCTACGCCGTTTTGCCTTGTACCAGAGTGAAGAAAGGAAAACATTAAATATTTAAATTAAAAATATTAAATATTTCATTTCCTCGAGTGGGGATCGAACCCACAACCTGTCGGTTACAGTCATGCGCCGCTGCGCCACGACAGGCCATAAATTTAAATTTAATATTTAACACTAATCTTTAAATATTAGTTTTGCATTGGCTGGTAACGACTCCAAGAACAAATGACTGCCGATATTTAAAATATAACCTTTTGTCCGGTCAAATTACAGCAAAAATTTGTTTTGATCACCCAACATGCAATATCAGTTCCGTTCCGTATTTATGGCTTTCTGGCGTGCTAGTTGAGTATAAATACGCAAAGTCTCTAAATGGGCGGAAGTTAGCCGACGGAAAGACATGTCACTAAATTATTCCATTTACCCCATAGAATAGTAAAAATATACCTATAGACAGTATTTTTCAATCGTTAATGGATAAGGTATCCATTTATTCATCTAACACGATTTTTTGATTATTTAACGAATCAATATTTTTTTATCTACTATAAAAATAGCATTTTGCTATACGTGTCAAGACTTGGTTATTATGTGATTTAACATTTTATTAAAATATACATGTGAATACAACATATAATATGCTCGTAAATTAAACAATTGTAGCATATCATATTGTTTTTCTCATTTGGAAGGCAGAAAAGTAAACAGAGATAACTTTATGATTAATACAAACATTAACGGGAGAGTGAATAAGTGAGGTTAATTTCATATAATATTTACTTTTACTTATTATACGGACATCCCGCTGGTCTGCTGGGTTCGGTTATGTATATCTTTAATTAGTATACCTATAGTTTTTGCTGTAAAACCCAATAAATTATTCCATATAATATGTTCAAAAATGATCTAATGTTCTTTTATTTTATTTATTTTATCATTTTACAAAATTAAATAATTCGAAAATACTTTATCATATTTTTAAATAGATACAACATGTAATATATGTTATATTCAATGGAGAGATTTTATACAATTATTAAAATATTGTAATTAGTAATAATCATAATTTGATACAATTTAACTTTATTTAATTAACTAGAAAGTAGGTTTATATTTAGTTAGGTAGATTTTTGTTGTCCTCAATAGCATCTCAGACTATAAAATTATCCCAAAGAACTTGAATTGTCATCGGATTTCTGAACTTGTATTATCATTTGATAAAACAAAAATTGTTTAATAAACATATAGATAAAGCTAATAAAATAGTATTAACAACTAAATACATAACATAAATCATGCATAAATGAAATGAAAGACATTCATTTATATGATAGTTCAATAATCTTGTACATTTAGTAGAAATTCATAATGAAACAGCGCCTCTAATACGCTTTGATTAGTGTAACAGGGAAGTACGCACATTAGATTGCTTACGGATGTTTGCATCGCACACAAACCATTAACGTGTTACACCTGTAGGAATGGAATAAAAGTCCATATATGGATGTCGGGGACGAATTTAACCTTCTATAAAACGTGCAAAGAATAAGTTAAGCCGCGTCTTATAGCAACATTTGTTCGTAAAATGCGTGACGAAATTGTTGGTGCGGGACAAATTTTTCCGATCACTCTCGTACTCGAATCGACACTTAGCATCCCTTTTTCGACAATTTTACGAGCTTTTTACATCAATTCGAACGGTATTATAAATTGCTACGCTGTTTTATTTTAAAGTGGATGGAGTTTTCTTTTTCTTCTGTAAGTGTATTATTGATTTACATTTTCTTGTTGTTAGCAAATATGATTATTTATAACACGAGACGATTGTAATGTTTTCAAGTATAAGCTATTATGTTTTTTTCACTTAGTTTACCATCTAAAGCTAAATGTTTAGTTTACTCAGCATCACGCTGTATCCCGCATGTAGCAGGGTGGGCTACTTCCGTT
The DNA here is from genome assembly GCA_019049475.1 of Eueides isabella. Lineage (NCBI taxonomy): Eukaryota > Metazoa > Arthropoda > Insecta > Lepidoptera > Nymphalidae > Eueides > Eueides isabella. The sequence continues at coordinate 10,725,702 of CM032388.1, forward strand.
CTCCACTTTCTGCCGAATTTGAGGCATTACGTGTTGAGTGGCGGAACTCAACGCTGCGTTTTTGCCTTGTACCAGAGATGAAAATATTAAATATTTAAATCGAAAACATTAATTATTTCATTTCTATGAGTGGGGGTCGAACCCACAACCTGTCGGTTATAGTTACAATATATGTAGTATGAACTGTATGTATGAACTTATAACTTTTAGAAACTATCTATAAAAAACATAAAACAATGATTATCCTACTGTTAGTACAATATTAATTGATAATAAAAATACATTTTCATGATTTCACTCGTGTTTCAAATCGATTTAATGGAAACTATTTAATATTTTTTATATCAATCTTACGAAAAATAAATAAACATTTAGTATTTTTATATATATTTTTATATATATTTTATATTTATATCCTTACAATTTGTATCTATGTAGAAATAATAAACTTCTCATAATGTCGCTTAGTGATAGTGTTGTTTTCTTAAAGGCAATTTTGCTTCTAACCGTCGTCGTGTAAGAACTAACAGCCACCAAAGGAGCGTCGGTTGATTAGGTCGGGGGTGAAATGGCCGCGTTCGCTATAAAGATTTTTTGGGTAAACGCAATATCATGTCGTTACGGTAATAGAACGGTTGAACACTGACGGTATTGCATCGTTTTTTATTTTTGTCTACATACTGATATAATAGAGATAACTGGTTTTGGGGCTTCGTATGTGATATACATTTAAATACCATCCGATTATTACCTAATCGAAACGTTAATATTTAATTATGTACTACATACATCATCTAATTATAATATCAGGTAATTGTTTCATTAATTTTGGAGTTACTATCACTTAACACGAACTGTACGTAAATGGTTTGAAAATACTCAATAACAAACATAAACTAAAATAAATAAAACATACGATTTATTAGCAAATGGAGATTTGTTAAATTATACATGAACATAGTAAAAATATTATTAAAACTGCTTATATTAAAAAAGCAAATTAAGATTGTTTAATTAAAAAAAAATGTTTGTATAAGAAATATTTTCCATTGCTTTTTTTTCGATAAACTAATATTAAATTGTATTCTAAAGCTTTGAAGATTTTTTAAATACTGGAAGAGTAAAAGCTTTCCATACATAAATTAATAATTTATTCTTCTAATTTTAATAAAAAGTATTATAATTTTTCATTAAATAAATAAAAGAAGGTTAATGTTTGAGCGACAAATAATATAAATGAGTTACAATGGAGTTTCAACTCATTTATATTATTTCTTGCGTAGTGACGTTAGAAGTTAAGTTATTAAGCTAGTATAACAAATAGACTAATTAAAATTACTTCACAATTCATCTTTCAAGCGGAGAGAGAATCATATTTATAACATAGCCTCGTTTATCTCTTCAGCACCCGCTTACTTCGCTTGTTATAATGAATAAAAAAAACAAAAAGCTTGCGAGCGTATGTGGTTATTTTGAAATTAACTATAATTATAAATTTCTAAACATTTTTTAACTTTTCTCCCTTAATTTTTTTTCTTATGACAGTTACTGTACTTCATAAAAAGAGGTTAATTTCCACTCATTTTATTTCATTTCACATTTTCACACTTCTTTCAATACTATAAGAAACGCATTAACGCGCATCTTTTAGTTGCGTAATCGTTAAAGCTTAATTTTCAGTGCTCCACGGGACTATTTATATTTGATATAATTTTCAACAATACCCGAGAGTTCGAATTTTCTTTCTCAACATTGTGTGGATATCATCGTAACAAAGGGACAGATATACAGAAAGACAACAAATAGTAATATATGAGTTACATATTTTAATATGAAACGTATATTTTTTATCTAGAAATATAGTCTAGTTAAAAAACATACATATTATTTTGGAAGCTAGTCCAATTATAAAATGCAAAGATAAATAACAAACATTTGAAACTTACGTTTCTCTCAATATAAATTCTATATATACAATGTACAATACAATATATAAAAACAATAAACAATACAGTATACAATACTATATACGATATAACATATTCGAATTTATCGAATTTAATGCCGAAGGTTTTTATGCCATAATAACTAAAATTGCCGCTGTTGAAAAATTGGAACAAATTTATTTAAATTAACTAAGTCATTTTTGTTCCTCGAACGAACGCTCTTACTGATCCTCAATACTACTTAAGAACTTATCTTATTGGTAAATCTAAATTGAATCGTGAGGGGTACTCACTCCATAAAATGCCCCAGTGCAAGTAAAGTATCGAAACGTACCATATCTTTACCCCAAGATTCTAATAAAAGATAGAGATAAGGATTTTGTCATCTGATTTATATTCTTATAAAAGCTTACTACAAGAAGTAAAATAAGCACAAAAAGAGCTACTTTTCTTACTTATTTTAATTAAAATAAAATTTGACTTACTGTGGCTTCAATTTTTAATATGACCGATCAGTTGTGCATAACTCACTGCTGGACATTGAGCTTCCTCAAAAATGTTCACAACATTTATTATTATATTTGGGCTTGAGTGCCAATTTAAAATGGAAAATTAGCATCAGTCCGTTTGATCTGGATGTCGCATAAAGGTTATTAAGGAAATACAGCCACAAATATTGTGAATGTCAAATTATTCTACTTCATGGCGGCCTTGCTATTTCAAACCACGGTAATGTAACCGATAAATATATAGATATTGCCTGAAGAAATGTTTAGTAAGAAAGGCAGTGGGCTCACAAGCGCTATTGGATCATAAAGGTGTTCGAGAACCGGATTTTGCTTAAATAAAAATGGTTGAGGTGATGAGAATGTTGCTGATACCGTATTCACCAAGCTCAGTAGACGGATTAACGATTACAGTATCCTCAGAATTAGGAAATTTCTTTTCTAACACTACATTAAAGTAACTAATATTATTTACGACATAGAAAGGCGAACTTAATTTCTGGACCGGTGGCAATTGTAAATCCAATTAACTTCACAAAAGATATCTAATGTTTACTGTCATAATAACCTATCCAAACTAGGGGCTACCATATCGAGATGCTAAATTAAACGTACATTGAATTGACTGATATTTCTAAATATATTTAAAAGTTCAATGAAATCTGAACTGACCAATAGTGTTGGTTACAAATAACGAATATGGTGTAAGAGCATTATAGGCAAGTTCAATACAAAGCTCAGCGTCCCTCATCATTTGTTACAGTCAACGCGTAAGATGAAAGCTGGATACAAAATGTATCGCCTCACTAGCCAATGGAATTGTACAGTTAGAAGAAAAAATATTATTTTTATCGTCTTCTTTTGGACTTTGTTGATATAAACTGTACATCCTCGTAAACAGAAATTGTTTGATTTTAGTTGCAAATAGTACTATAGAACAACAATTAAAGTTGTAAATTTCAGAATCATTACTTTATTTTGATGTTTGGTTTAAAAAATTATGAATATTTCTAAAACGAAAATATAACAAAAAAGTATAACAAAAATTTAAGTTACAAACAGTTTAAAAAAAGGTTTGGATAAATATAACTAAAGAAATTTAGTATTTCACTAAAATTTTGGACAATCAACTTAGAAAATAAGATTAAACATAAATATAGAAAATAAGCGAATAGAGTTATTTAATGTTACATTGATATCATTTTCTCAAATGCTGTCCCCAAGAACATCACGATGGCGTATCGATATCCGTTCCATTATTGTCCGGATAAAACTTAGATTTGATTCCAAACTTGTGTGGTACAACAAAAGACTTTATTTGCTACTTTATGGTTAAGCTCCACAAAGAAGCAGATGAAGTAACTTTTTAATAACTTTCACGTTATCTATTCTTACTTTTGAACAAAGTTTTCATAAGTAGAATTGCTTACCAGCAATTTTACTTACAAAAATGCCTTTGCCTTTTGATTGATGGTAGTGGTTCATTGTAATCCTCGGCTGTTTCTCGAAATTAATGGATGTTAATTTAAGCTCTAATATAATATTATTGTAACTGTAAATAAATATTAATAATATAATTTGATGGCTGTAAAATCTGCATTCCTTGCAGTTAGTTTTATAGCCATTTATAAAAAAAAATGATTAATGAGTAGGTTAGATTCGCTTTTTGTCAAAAATATTGTAAACTTCCTCCAAAAAAAAAAAGAACAAAAAAAAATCTGGCGTCACATATAGCAATTAAAAAATTAAAAGTGTTATTTTTTAAGATAATGACCTATTATTGCTCAGTAATATTGTATGTTCATGGCGCTATATTATTTTGTTTAGTTGTTAAATGTTTTTTGCTTTCTTCTATTTCATGGAACTAATACACCATTGAGTAACGAATTGCTATAAAAGGATTTTTATATTTCTTGACCATATTTTTTACATATATACGATCTGACTTATATGATAATTTATTGATTAGGTATCCGTCCGTTTAGGCTGTATTTCCTGTTGATCTATAATCTTGAAATTGATTTTTTACAGAACCCTTAGTGGGTGGATCCGCCTCGTGCTTGACAATTTTTTTTAATCCACCGGAGAATATAAATGTTTAAATATTTTTAATAGTGAATACCACACCTGATAAAAAATAAAAAAAATCGTATTACGCGTTACAGTAATAATCTAGTAAATCCTGCCAAATATTTATTATAATGAACCTTAATACTTTCGGTAATACAATACATATTTTACAAACATTGTCAGGGATTTGGTGCCATCTCACCGGCGGAAAAGATAGAAGAAAACCTTTCCTAAAGTTTAGGTTTTTTCATCGCACATTCGGGGCAACGATGCGACGTGGCATCCCCTAGGAAATATCAAACCATCCCTCAACGTTCGTTTGCTCCTGTCACATTTTCCATTTGTTTTACTTTATGTTTTATTTAAAACGATAAATTTAAAGATTGTGATTTGAAATCTTTTTTATATATTTTCCGCATAATAGACTGAATCGTGAGTTCGAGCCACACTCGAGGAATCAAAAATATGAATTATTTTCTTTTTGTCGCTCTGGTAACAGTGCAGCGTTGACCAGCTAAAACGCAATGCCTCAAATTTGGTGAAAAATGGGGAACGAAACTGCCATAATAGGCACAGAGTGCCTAAACACTACGTTTCCAAGTTTTCCAAGTTTCCCCTGTCTACCCAGGAATAGAATGAAGTGTTACTATTACCCTTATTGGGTAATAGTCACACTTCATTCTATTCCTTTTAAATTGTCAGTCAATGCCAATCAGGCGTTTATATTTAAATATTAACTTTTCACCTGTAGAATAATTCAATTCAACAAAATCGCTGGCAACTAATACGTACGTTTTAAATATATAATTATTTTGTTAAATTTTTCGCTGTAGCCCGCATATTAGTAAGTGTTGAGTGGCGGAACTCAATGCCGTGCTTTATCTAGTCTTAATATTATAATGAGCAAGTATAAATTCTTGCAGTCGAAATTCAGCCCACAATCGTCTGGCTTATGATCAGATGCTGTGCGGACAGTGTGCCGGCGATAAGCACAGTTATATAAAACAAATATATGGTACGAGATAGAAGATATTTGGTTCATACAGAAAAATATCGATACTGTGGCATATACATGTAAATAAAGATATTGGTATATTTTTTTCTTGGAACAAAAGATTTGTAATTAATTCAGATGTGTTCTATTAAATTTTCGTCAAAGAAAATAGTTTATATAAAAAGAAACAAACGTAATTGAATACGTCTAAAACGAATATTTTTTTACGAGACAAAGAAAGATATTTAAGAGCAAATACCCCTTTGTTAGTGCGAGCAATATTTTCTCTTGAATAATAAAAAACTTTTTGCCTACAGTTAAGTACAAGGGCCGTGGCCTTAATGTCGAAGGCGCAATACAAAAATTGTAATTCACATTTTTACTTGCGACTTTTGGTCAACATTTTAGTCTGTTTGTACTTTAATATTTTCAGTTTACATTATTACAAAGGACTAAACTTTTTATACCTTTACTCAACTAGCAAGGTTGAGTAAAGGTATAGGTATAGTTTATACTTAAGTATAAATTGAATGATTGAACGATATCTCAATTTCATTTCAATTATAATTTCATACCTATTAGATAAGGTCTGCCGTGACGCGGGCACGAACGTGCAACTGTAAACGCGAAAAGTTGTGGGTTCGATCCCCATTTGAGGAAAAGAAATATTTAGGTAATATTTTCATCACTTCTCATCAAGTACAAGGGCTGCATTGCCTTAACTCTCGAGGAGCTGGGAACAAGCGGAGGGCTTTAACACCAGCTTTCTATGTTTCCTCTGCCTAACCTGCAAATACAAACATATCATGAAACTATTAGATCGTATACATTATACATAAAGATAGAAAACTTTTTTAAACAACGTATCAACATTAAAACCCTATTTAAAAATAAATACAAAATATTTTATTTAAGAATAAAATTTGTGTCATATATTGAAAACAAATTATACTTAAAAATCTTTTATTTAATTTTCAGCTACAATATAGAGTCTTGAAAAAAAAAATATAATATATTTAATATAAATTCTTATAAAAGTAAGTAACTTACAAAAACGCTAACACCATTACACTGTTAGCTAAAGCAATTTACCATAAATGGATCTAGTTTACATCATTCGGGTTTACCATTTTAATAAAAACAGCTGCGAAATAAAATTCGTTCATTCATAACACGAAGCCACAAGTCACTCAAAAGAATTTGAGGTTATTTTTCTCATTTCAAATTCTCGGTAGACGACTAGAATCGTAAAAAGCGGATTATACTCGGTGCTCGCGTGGCGGATAGAATTCGTGAGATAGAGCCGAGTTGGCAATATGCTTGCTTTATTTACTCGTAGCCACTAAGCTGCATATAATGAAAACGCACTGTCGTGTTGGGCGTCAGGCGTCAAGTAAAAATTGTGCAGATGGACTGATATATTTTGATACTTGTTTTATTTGTTCGCACTTCGCTACGTGGGCCGTCGTGTATGCAGTATCAATTTTCGTTCAAAGTTGAATGTAAAGGCCAAAGAGTTTTATTTATAAAATAAATATTTATTTCAGTGAACTTGTTATGAATTGTTTGTAGGTTTACACTCATTTCAAACAACGGAGCTTTAATATTGTTTTTCAGATTCACGCTGTATCATGTATATAGCAGGGCTGGCAATTCAAAACCTAGTGTTACGACCCTTAATTATCCAATTCTTGTCTAGGTTTTGGGACATTGCATGAACGTAGTGGAACTCAACGCTGCAATTTGTCTTATTACCAGTACGTCGAAATGAACATGAAGTTGTGGACCCAATTCCCACAAAGAAATAAGATATTTAATATTTTTATTTCCGCGTTCCGTATATATAATTTTAATTTAACATTTTTTATATCTGGCAACGCGAGGCAAAACGCAATGTTAAGTCCCGCCACTCAATATGCAATACCTTCAGAATTCAGCGGAAAGTAGGAAACGGATGTTTCTTAACGAGAACTGAGTAGCTTAGGGTCCCTCTACCTACCCTACTCGCTAGATCTGTACTTTGTAGAAAAAGCCATTCAATTGTTACATTTATGGATAAGACAGGGCAAACAAGCTTATGGGTCACCTGACGGCAAGTTATCACCGTTGCCCACGGCCACGTGTATCTCCAGAGGAGCTACAGGAGCGTTGCCGGTGGTAATGGTTCGGTCCAGTCTGCCTATGCGTGTTGCCATTTCTGACAAAGTAAGTCTCCCAAACGTACTTTAGTCGCCTCTTACGACACCATTAGTACCAGAGTGATCCTATTCTAAGCCAAAATCACACGGCTGAAAACGGCTTTGAATGATATAAGATACTTAATGCATGTAGATAGGTGTCATATACTATAATTAATAGTTATGTCGTTTTTAATGCATAATATCATTTTTTTCTATTGTAAAGTGACTACTGCTGAAGTGAGTAACCCTTTTTTATTCTTTTCAGCTTATGTAAAATTTATTTCATTGTTTCATGAAGTTTGTCAGAACTAAATTGAATTTTGTATCGAATTTGTGCTTTTCGTGATTGCAATTATTAGTAATTGATTCAGAATTTTATATTAAAAGAATTTTCGTCTTACTTGCTTGTATTTTTGCTATCATTTTGTATACTTCGTTCCAATGTTGCTGTCTTTTAACACTATAATATTTATCTTAAATACCAAATTCCAAATTTATAACAAATTAATTCCTATAAATAATTAATATTCCGACAGAAATTAATTAAGTCTCCTTTAATTGTTTGATTTAGGAGTTATCTATTCCGAACGTAATATCTACAAAGCTACACAAATTACTATTGGCATTCATATATAATATATGCGATATTACTTACTACGACTGTAAAATTAAGGTCGACAATTGAAAATGCTTGATGTATGTAATATATTAAATTTTGCTGGCAATTTGCGGGTGTGGGTTGTTTGGTTAAGTAATTGTAGTAAATGCATAATTCTCATCCTTGTTAGTGACGCATACAATATAAATTATAACCGAATAGTTATGCATTTCCATTATTGATAATTATTTATTTAAATATATAGAACAATTACTTCTAATACTTATGAGATGCCAACTGACAAACCTGCAGTAAATTTCAATCTCGTACAAAAGAATGATTATATTATTATGAACAATAATTAAAATCACGATTACAATTAAAGGCACTAACTTTTGCTTACGGCTTCACCCGCATGATCGATTGAATATAACTAATAACATACAGCCTTTCTTGGTTAATGGGCTATCTCACACAAACGTTTGGTTCGAAACGTTAACGAATCTGAATAATTCGATAAAAAAAATCAAATCGTTCAACCAAACAAACAAACTTTTTCTAACTTTCCTTAGCTTTATAAATATAGATTTCACGGGTATAGAATGTTCTATTTGTATAAGAAAATACTTAGGCCTGTCACTACGACAAGATTTAAGTATATATAAAGGTAATAAATATGTGTAATGTTGAGGCCTGTCGCGGCGCAGCGGCACAAACGTGTGACTGTAACAGGGGCGACAGGTTCTGGGAAATGAAATATTTAATATTTTCAATTTAAATATTTAATGTTTCTTTTCTTCGCTCTGGTAATAAGGCAAAGCGCAGCGTTGAGTTCCGCCCCTCAACACGCAATGCCTCAAATTCGGCGGAAAGTGGGGAACGAAAGTGGAACAGAGTGTCTTAACACTAGGTTCCCGGGTTACCTCTGCCTATCCTGCCTCGTGCGGGATATAGCGTGAAGCTAAATAAAAATATATAATGGATTATTTAAATATTAAATATGTGTAATGGATTTTATAAATAATAAATATGTGTATTGGGTATAATAAAAATGTGTAATGATTTTTTTTTTATTTTAAAATAAATACGTAAATAACATCAATAGTCGCCTGTCCTAACAAATAAATTCTTATATGTTTAAATATACGTTCATTTTGATAAATTACAACTTAATATAATAAAAAAAATATTTAAAAATATAAATTACAAGGTACAGTTTCCATAGTAATTTTTAAATGGATTAAGTATCAAATCCATTTTTCCGCTGCACACAGCAGTCTGACGTTACTTATCCGTACACGTCTTGTCACCCGTCACGCGATCTCTCCCCAGTTCGGGAATCCCGTCGCTTTTCCCGTTTCTATTCAAAATCATCCTTACATACTTCCTAATTGAATTAAAAGATATTGCCAGAATAGGATTAGAAGATATTAATGTAGATAAAGAAAATATTATATGTAAAGGTATTAGTTTCAATAAGTACGTACGAATGTTACTTAAAAATATAAATATAGTACCTATAAGTATTTCATGATTAGGATTTTGTACTGACTGTTTATAACTATCTACAAAAATATAAAATAACTATCATAAGACTGAAATTAAAACTAAGTTAAATTATAGTAAGATGTTTGATTTTCATTAAAGAAACCCGACATTTCGAACACAGACAAAAGCATGTCTGCTTTTGTCTGTGTTCTATCTCATATCTCTTAATAGATATTTACTAATCCAATATTATGTACATACATATAATATATATATATATATATATATATATATATATATATATATATATATATATATATATATATATTATATATATATATATTATATTATATATATATATATATATATATATATATATATATATATATATATATATATATATTATATATATATATATATAATATATATATATATATATTATATATATATATATATATGTATATAATACTAATATATAGTGATAAAATAACTAGCAATACAACTTTTATGCTATACTAAATCAGATGTAGTTATATCGTCAGACTGCTTGGAGGCAACTACTTCAGGGCATCGACTCATATCTGCTGCTATAAAAATGTTTTATGTTAGTGGCTAATAAATGACATCAGCAAATTCAGTAAGACAATATGAGAGGCGCTCTATGCATTCGCTTCCTCCTTTTATTTCCTCCCCTCACAATGATTGTTTCGCTTGAGAACGAGGGCGCCAAGCCGTCGCGATCGCTTTGGCAGCCGTTTCCTACAATATACCCTTGTTTTGTTAAGATTTGCCACTGTTTATACCGTAAATGTATTCTTAATTGGATCGGGTCATCTAAACAAAGATAAAACGTTTGAAATTGTTACTATTATATGATTGTATAACGCAATCAGTTTCGTGCAAACTTTTCATCCATCTCGGCGTCTAGCCGTGACTGTGCCCGATTGTTTCTCTGCGATGTTTCAAATCTCCCCATTGTTTGAATTTTCCTTTGTGAGCTCACGCGAGATTGGTTTTACTCTTTTACGCCACCTAAAGTTATTGTTCTAAGGCCACATACCATTACTCAAAGTTATATATCACACAAACGCAAGCACTTAGTGCGATGGGGTGGACGTGAGTGTTTTCCGTCAAATCGATTCTCGTTTTGATTCTCATAATATTATTACATATATGTTAAGTTTTGATCAATACGTAAATCGACATGAACGTTTCACTTTCAATCGCAGTTCACGTTTAGTGAACAAATGGATGGCTTGTTCGTACGTTTGGACGTAGAAGACAAGAGGGCGAGAAATTAAGTATTATATTAAGTAATTTCTCGCCCCCTTTATAAATATATTTTTATATATTATTTAAGTAAAAATATTGCTGTTAATAATATAATATATTCTATATATATATATATATATATATATATATATATATAATATATATATATATATATATATATATATATATATATATATATATATATACATATATATTTATATATATATATATATATATATATATATATATATATATATATATATATATATATATATATATATATATATATATATATATATATATATATATATATATATATATATATATATATATATAAATTCTTATATGCTCAAGAACTTTGAAAATAATAAAGCAAGAGTGATATTTAGCAAGTTATTATTATTCATTTATGATAATAGAAAATGATAGACAATTTGAGTAGTCTGCTCTAAATTGAAAAAAAAAAAATAATACCATGTGCAGGATACAGCGGGAAGCAAAGAAAAATAAATTAAAAATATTTCTTTACATATGTAGCAACCAACACCTACACGGTGTTACAGATTTTATGTGTCTATAGAAAAAAAAAATGCGTGTAATATTTCTTTACTTACAAAAATCCATCTGAACGACGAAAGAAAGAAAATATCTCTAATTTCTTCCCTGATGTTTGCTTATGGTGGTTAAGCTGCATCTAATGAAATCCCCTGTCAGGATATCCTTGCACTGGATTGTAGTGCACATAGTTATTCTTGAAACTTATGATTGATGATGATAGGAAAACTACTTTAAACATTAGGATAGTACCTCTGTAATTTTAATTTTATATAAACATATTCTATAAATATAGTTTTTTTTAATGATTCTGTTGTATTTAACTTAATTTTATACGGATGGTGTTTTTGGTTGCCAACTAGATAATCTGTTTAACAATATATAAAATATACGGGTTACAGTTCAGACACCCTTGACGAAATATATTTAAGAAATCAAAAAGGAAATAGGAGACTTTCTATAAAGTTCTCTCCACCTTCCACTTAATATATGATCTAACCATAAAAAAAATTGTGCCTAATAAGTCATTCCATCAAGGCTCAAAATGCGTTGCTATAGCTATATTTAGTTGACAGGAACATGTGGATTTGAGTAGGTATTTGGTACTATATCGGTCTTAGACCGTTGCAGGGTGTTATTCTGATCACGAACATGAGAATCTCGTTTATTAAAACAAATGTCTAATAATGGCCACGTTTAATACATAAATAGATTTCGCTTTGATTTTATATGGCCATTTACTTTCTAAAACTAATTTTAGTGTTTGTGATTTCGTGAGTAAAAGGTACATCTGACCGTCACGTACGAAAATATAAAAATAATTTGAGACTTAGCTCTCACGTATATAGGTCATGTAAATTGTACGTCTTGCAAGTAAATTTTTGAAATATAATTATTACAATTTTTAAATTTAAACCTATCTTCTTATTGTTAATAACGAGCTTTCTTGGCAGCTAAGGCAACTTGGGCGGAGTGGGCAGAGCTTGGGAACCTAATGTAAAGCCACTCTATTTCCATTAAGGTAGTGTCGTTTTCTGCTATCTGGAGACTTTAATTATCATTGCGTAATGAGTGGTGGAACTCAACGCGGCACTTCGCCTTATTATCGTTAATTACAACGAAGAAATGAAAATATTAAATATATCTTTCTCGAGTTGGCATCGAACCCACAACCTGTCACGTTTACAGCCACACGCTTCTGCCTCTAGATTGGCAGGCTTCTATTCTTAATAACACGTTATTTTCAATACGCCAACCAAAGTTTAATATAGAGCGAGTCAAAACAACATCAGCTTTTTATCTTTGAAATAAATCATCAACGCTCTTCAAATCGTACGAAATTATCGCGCACTACTCACTATCTTTGTGGACCCCGAACAATAGGGCGTTTCAGCCTAGTGGACATCTAACGCTTGACCAATTTTCTTTTGTGAATATCCACGATTGACGAATAGAGGTATTCAGAAGGTTTTGATTGAGCCACTTTTTGGGAAATGCATTGATTTTACCCACTTCACTAAACATTAGGGGAGATGTACGAATATTTGTGTAGTTTATGATATATAGATCTTTCTTTTATATTATCTTCATTTTGAATTCAGTAGTGTTTCATTGTTATACTAATATTTATGAATGTGTGAAATGATTTATTAACTTATTTACTAAGTATTAAATTAAGATTATTGAGTATTTTTCTTACATTGATAGTACTGTATTCAGCAGATAGTTAATACCATTTTTCTTTTCTTTCTGTTGATTTTTTCAGGCAACTTGTGTAAAGCGGCGGGACTACATGTCGTATTTTGTCTTTTTCAAACCAAAACACAGTAGTGCTGTAACTAGTAGTACCTTATTTCAATTTATTTTTGCAGTAAAGAACGATTTTATTATTGTTTTCTTTTATAATATTTCAAATATTTTTTATCTTTTCAAATCTACCACATTTTTCTGAAAACACAGACAGAATATAGTAATAAATTATTATGTTCTCCCCTACTTTCTCACTTTTGGCGATATTTCATATTGGTTGGCATTATTTAAAGCACTGATTTGCCTAATAAAATCGGCCAAACGGATATTATTTTAATACAAATTTGAATATGCTTCGTTGTAGAATTTAAATTCAAAATATTTGTTAGAGGTCGGTCTTTTTAACTGCCTTAAGACGGCGTAACTATATTTTGATAAGTCTAATTTATTCTTATATTATTATTTTAAACTTAACGTAGGAAAGAAAATACTAAATTTAAAAGCGTATAAAAATTTTAACATAGCCTTATTTGAATCCGCGCCTCTTGGAGACCATACAAGCGCTCTGATCAACTGAGCCAAACGTCTTGTCAAGCTATGTCGAAATATTTATATGCTCTTAAATTTAGTAATTTTTTTCCTTAGTGTGGAATAACCCTTTAAATAGTAAAAATATTACAAAAATAGCATCCTCTCTTACCAAAGGACAATTCTAACGCATTGTCTTTGAGAACTTGTGGCTTAGTTGGTCAGAGCGTGTTCCTGGACGGTTTTCTAGAGCGGGATACAGCGTGAAGCTAAGTAGAGCAGGGGCACAGTGCGACAAGTTGTGGGATTTTTACAAATTTCCACTACTCAAAAACAATTCGTTGGAATTATCATTTAGCAAGAGAGAATGGTATATATTTAATATTATTACTATTTTTAAAGTGTTATCCCACACTTAAGAAAGAAAATATTATTAACCAGATTATCTGGCACATTAGAGGCCGATCAATATAGCCAAAACCTTAATCAATCATGGTTAGGAGTCATAAGAAGAAACCTTATCTACTAGTTATTCAGGATCAGTGAGTCACTTAGTCTCCAGAGACCACATACCTTGGGATAATATTGGACCGCAACCTACGCTGCTAGTCTATCTGATGAATACAGACATGGCCACCGGATTAAAGAAGACTGTCCAGAGACCTGGGTATTAGATTTCTGAGAAACGGCTTTGGTTGCTAGTCATCTAAGCTCAACCTCCCCCTGGCATTCCAAGCAGGCATTCGGGTGACAAATACTCAGCCCTCTAACCCGATTTCTTAGTTCCAATAAAATAATTTCCGGTGGACCAGTGGCTCAACTGCCGGCCCCTGGTTTTTTCGGCGCGTATATTTAGGCGGCTAGGGGAAACTTATTCTGAAACCGTATTCCGTGTACATAGATTTCCAAACTTAACGAGTACGCATTTTGCTCGGAATACTTGTAAAAATCGTTTCTAATTATTGATGAATATAGTTTGTGAATACTTTGTTAAGTGAATGATGCTAGACTATTCTCACAACATAATACATTAATTATCGTATTCACTTCAGGAAAGGATTTATAATTAACTACAAAGATTCTTTATTTTATAAATAGAAAACTAAAGTAATCTTACTTTAATTTTAAGTATTAAGTTATAACATTCTAAAATTATGTTTAAACACTAAAAAATACATTTTTAATGTAACGGAAATACCCTCTAATGACGATAACCACAGCTTGTGATTTTTATGTTAAAGGCGAGAAGATAGCGTACATTCATTATCAGAATTCACTTAAAGATCAATTACACTTTGCAATTAATAGTTGTGGCTAATTGAGAATTGGCAAACATTTTTTTTTTTGATTCCTTACATCGTTTTCTTTGAAATTTTATTGGTTTGATTAAACCAACTGTATCTATTATCTATTAACAATATAATGAATATGGATGATAAATTTAAATCAAGGTTGTTGTGGCAAGATTTTTCGAGACAACCATGGTGTTTTTCAAAACGAATTTATTCCAAATTTTATTAGGAATCAGTATCCTGCAAGTTTTAAAAAATCTCATTGGAAGTCGCTATAAATATTAAAACCTGCCCGAATTCAATTTATTAAAATAGACTATTGTATAGCTGGCGTTGTTAGCATTAAATAAAAATAACAGAATAAGATTTTAATATGGAAATATTATATTTAAAAAAATAACGTAAAAGGGTTATAGGTAAAGTATAAGCATAAAACAAATTGAGTTAAATATAATATACTAGGTATAAGGAACGAAGTCTAATTTTCCAGTAATGTAACCGTGTATATTTACTTCCACGGCTTTGTTCTTCTATCCGCGAATTAAGCGCGATACACCAAATGATTTATACTACGCTCATCCACGTTTATTTACGGGCCGTACCGTAGAATAATTACATGGCCGTATAAACGCTTGTAAATGTAAAAAGGGATTACCCTATAATGATTGCGGTTGCTAATTGCAAGGAAGCACCGTAGCAAACTAATTCAAGCTTGAGTACAATGAAGGTGTTTGATTATATGACCGTTTTAAAGAATATTTCCTTTGTAATTATATAAAAGAAAATAATTTGTTTTTAAAGATATATTTTTTTTTAACTTAAGTAAATATAGTTTAATGTAATATCAATCACTTGATTTTAACTCAATACTTAATATTCCATTAAAAATAAAACTGTTGCACCAAAGCCTACAACTTAGTGGTCGAAAGTATGATTATTAAGAAAAACATTTATAAATTAATAATAAACTGCATAAGCACTGCAAAAGCATCCTAAATTCAGCCAATACTCTGAGAAAAGCTTGACACTTTGACTTGGCATAGAGATGTCACTGTGCGTTCTCTACTGAATTATTATCTTGAGGAGTATTTTAGAGAACTGTTCAACTTGTTACAAAAATTTCTAACTGCACAGTACGTCATGGAATTAAATACCACCACACCACCTGAATAAGTGGCATTCTACTACTGTACAGTTCCATACGAACTTCATTTAGTGTGCATCTACCCTCACCTTAAAGTCCAGCGACGAACCTGATACTACTCTAATGTGTAACACGGGGTCGTAGGAATCGGCGATCACATATCATTATGATATTGATTCTATTTTACAAATATTAAAATTAGAAACTTTATACTATTCGGAGCCTGAGAATAAAGTAAATTTTGTGAATATTTAAGTCCTTATTTTCAACGTGAACTGTTTAACAAGGTACCATTTATACAAACATTCACCAGCAAAATATTGTTCTGAACTACATATATCTCATCCCAAAAGTAATTAAGTGTGTAGCTACAGCTTAATCCGAAATGTACTGAAAATTTACGTTGTAATTGCATTCGGAATAACCTATCCTATTACCTGCAAACTAGTTACCATAATCTAATTTATTAACAGAGTAATATGGGAACACTCTTTAGTGAAGTCTAATTCTTAACATGAACTATAGTTTTGTTCGTTATTGTTGTAATTTGTTTTTTTTTTATTATTATTTTATTAAAATAAATTGTTTCCTGGTTTTCTATGGGGTTTCTTTCCGTATTTAAAATAAGATATCTTTTATATTAGATTGTATACTACTTATAAAAGTATTTAAAACAAAATGTGTATTAATTAGATATTCTGCAATTTGCATCAACAAGTAACTAATAAAGTGAGTTCTTGTCCTGTCATCATGATTTTATTTTGTGTATTTTTGGATAAATTAGCAAAAAAAAAACTAAAATTTTGTAAATTAAACCTAAAACATATTAAATTAATAAAATAATGAAAACAACCTTCCCGTTTAAGCTAATAATGAATTAATCAGTTTTCATTTCCCCTAACGTTTCACCTGCTTGCATAATCATAATATACACAACGGTATCGTAACACAAACAATTTCTTTGCACAAAGCAAAAACAATAGAAAGGGAAACGCAAACATTTTGGCTTATGTTTTCAAAAAAAAAACCTTTGGCCATATTCAACCGAGTGTTGTTGCCGATCAGAGCCTATTCACAGTCCGCTGAACAAACGGCTGGAAAACATTGAAATTAGACCATTGTGAGTTTTTATCCACTGAGTTTTGATGATACCGCAGAATTCATAATATATCGGAAGATTTACAAATAATTTTTATACGAATGATGTTTTAGGAAATTTTTGTGATCTGTTATTTTTACGAGAAAAAAGGTTATGACACTTTTTTTTAAACCAATTAGCTGATTTTTTTTTTCTGTTAATAGATTGTTTTGCTTCACGTTTTATCCATAACAGGGCTAATTATTATTCCTAGTGTAACTTATTTTGGTTATATTGTTAGCAATTTTGTAATAATTAAATTTTTTGCACTTTCCAAATAAATATTTTTAATTTTGTTTCATAATAAACAACATATTTACTTTAATTTTTCTATAGAAACAAATTCTTGCAGTTTGCAATTCATAGTGGGCGTAGAGTGCATTAGCTCTCACAACTCGAGGCGGGCTTGTAATCGTATTTGCATTATAAATTTGTTCCTACACCTAATGGGCTTCTGAAACCACCGACAAATATGTAAAAACCTTCGGCACGTAACAAGAAACACTCAGTGGTGTAAATAAGATATACAAGGGATCCACCCCGCTTTCTTCTTTCTAGTCAGCATTTTTTTGGGCATTCTTATTTTTCAAAAACATCAAATATTATTGTTTTTATTTAATTTTTAATATTATTTTATATTTAGAAGTGATATAATAAGGATCACAGTCAAATGTATGAAGTAGAAAAACTATATAATGATGGTATGATAAGAAAAAAATATTAAGATATAAATTTAACCCTAATAAACACACACGGAAAATAAAGTAACACAATTTTATTTTTGTATTTAGTAGATATATAACATTCTTTATGTACTATTACTACTGAATAAATTAAATAATTAATTTTATTTTCTTGAGTACATTTTTAATTTGCACTCTGTGACTTCACTTACCTATGCCTAGATTTAGACAGATTGCAGTAGTAGACAGGTGTACTAGCAGTCCTGCAGCTACGTATATTGTATATCCCTGCCAGACGCATACCTTAGGATGTTGTCCCAAGGCAGCTGCGGTTGTGACGATACCCACAGCCATTTTACGAAACTTTAGACCACATTATAACAAACACTAAACGACCTAAGAAAAGAAATAATATTTTGATAATCCTTCGTATAGCTCATATAGGTAATTAACTTTCATTATATTAGCCCTATAACGTAGATAATAATTGTAGTAAGAATATAATTAATATTATACTGTTAATTATTTCTATGCAAAATTGTTTATTAGCATCAGGTTGCACTTATGTTAATAAAAAAATGATATTTATTAACTTAAATGCCGAAGGAGTACGTAAAATATATTTTAACCTAACTGAAATACTGTATTTTCAAATTCAACTTATAATAGAACCGTAATTTTAAACAAAATAACGATGAACAAGACATGACACGATATACCGTATCGGAAACGGTACTTCGGAGATGCTATGATCGTAAGGTTACCCTTAGAATGCGGGATTGCGCATCGCGTAATTAATATTGTTACGCTTAAAGACGGCCTTTGTAATCCCTGGATATTGCAAGGGTCAAAGAGGTAAGGATTAATAATAACAAGTTTCGTTTATATATACATTTTATTAAGTAAATACTATAAGTGATACTATAGTTTATGATAAATTTGTATTGTTCTTGCTTATTTGATCTAGTTTGCCTAATTAAAGGCATCTTCAATTTATAATAGAATCTAAGTGTATAGTGTTAAGACATATACTTATAAGATATGTAAAATTCATTTAATTTTAACCGTATAAAGCACTCAGTGCGTCATTGTGAAATTGGTACCTATTCTATTATTAAAACGCATATATGTAAATATATAGGGCCTATAGTGGCCTGTCGTGGCGCAGCGGCACAAGGGCTCTGACTATTAGACTGTAATCGACAGGTTGTTAGTTCGAATCCCACTCGAAGAAGTGAAAAATTTGATAATTTAAATTTAAATATTTAATATTTTCATTTCTTCGCTCTGGCAAAAAGGTAAACCGCGGCGTTGAGTTCCGCCACTCAACACGCAATGCCTCAAAAAGGCGGAAAGCAGAAACTGGAGTTGAACAGAGTGTAGTAGTGTAACTTTTGTGGTCATTGTAAATAATATTATTTAGATTGGTAACTTTAGCCAGTTAGTCATTTAAAAAAAAAACTACCAAAATCTACATTGCAAAATTCAATTCAGTGGAAACGCTTTTAGGTTCTCCGGGTCATGATTTAGGCCATATTGATAATATAAAAGAAAGTGGACAACTAAAACAGAAGAATTATAATTCAAAACTGAAGATGATCAGTTGGCGAGTAATAATTTGTAAAACAAATATTTCAAATACGATTTCGAACTTGTCTTGAGATACAGAATGACTTAAAATTAAGAACTTAATCTGAAATCAGATTGAGGAAAATGCGTAAAAGTCGTTAGCTCGACCGATTTAAATAAAAGTTTAATAAGGATAGCTCATATGAACTATTTCGATACCAATAATATTTACAGAACAGTATACCTCATCGAGAACTAAATGAATAAAGAAATTGAAAATAAAAAAAAAGCCCTTGACCCAAAAAATCTGGTAGGCATAAACTTGACTTCAACTTGGCCAAGTGCTTGAAATTCTCATACAGCTAATCTGATTTAAGTAAAACATAGACATCGACTGCAAAGAACAAAGCTTTCGTTTGGTCTATTTTCTGTATAAATATTTATTTTAAATTTCTTAAATTATATTTCCTTTCGAGTTTTGGCAAAATATTCCACATATTTTATTTCCATGAATTTGTACCTTTAAAACAAAACAAAGTACACACATATGTTTGCATAAAGCAAAAGACGATAGGTCATTAATGCACCCTCCCACGACACTCTGCATTGTGATAAGTTAATAATACAATCTTATTTGATTTTAAATCTTTGGGTGAAAATTGTCATTACAACTAATTTACAATTACAAAATTTCAATGTTTACACTTATTTCAGTTATTAATTGATTTGTTATTAATAGAGCGCAAAAGCAAATTTTCGTTGAAAGATCAGAATTTTTTAATATATAAAATGATATGAAAATGTCAAGATGGTAGAAAACTATGAGAATATATTAAACTCTGGAAGAGTCGTTTAAACTAGAATTTAACCCATATAGAAAAACATTTTTAATATGGGCATTCACATTTTTTGTATATTTCATCAACAATTTACAGTCTTTGACCGCGTACGTTAAACTCGTCTCCTAATGGAACTCCTCTATTCTCTTACAAATGCATACCACGATAGCCTATTTTCATCTAAAACTATGAACGTTGCATATAGACAATTGTCCTTAACGTCAGTCGTTTAAAACGTTCCACTTTACACACAAAGAAAGTTTTATGAATGTACTTCATCAAGTAGCGGCTGCATCATTTATGAAGATAAAGCTGAATATGCAACTTGCAAATGAATATGCGGTACTGGTGGAAAAATATCCTGCAATTCTATTTAGTTCTACCAACACCGTAAGACCTTTAATTATAGAATTGATTAGAAGCCTGAAATAGACGAGGGATTAGTAAGCTTAACAATTTTAAAGCTTGTACAAACTTATTTGTGCAATGAATAGTGTGTATCACTTTTCAACGGTGTAAGTGCTTGCCAGGTGTCGATGCTAAATCCTTGATAATCCTTTATTCATTATGTACTAACGGTCCATCCTGGTTATACTTTTTTATAATTTATATAAACTCTAGATATGATACATCTATATTGAATAGTACAAATTATAAAAAAGATAATTATATAATCTATATAAATATACCTTAATGTGCAGATAAAAAATTCAAAACATTTTCTCGAAACATAACGTCAGGTAAGTCGTATTCTAATAAGCCACGTGTGTGTCACAGATGTGCCCCAAATCCGCGGTAAACCGGGACTTAGCTTGTATAGCACGCCCTGTAATTGCTACGATTTTCATTTGAATTATTATCCGCTTTGACAATTGTTTCAGTTTAATTCCATTTGGGTGACGTGCCCAATCTATTTTATAATTAAGTTATTGAAAAATGCTGTTAGTTTTATACGACGCAGTTAGAGCGAAACTATTATATTTTTTCAATTTACAGAAAAATCTACTGATGCATTGGATGTATTTGAAAATTGTGTATTGAATATTTATACAATATTTAATTTTACAAATATGTGTTAGGCATTTTATTTTCGCTAATATTGTGTATTTCGATACACATTTGAATTAATGATTGAAGAAAGACTCGTTTTAGGTTTAAAGGGCCATTACAAATGTATAGAGTATTTTTAAAATTTCATTACCAATAATTGAAGAAAGTAATGTTTTATCTCGAAAAACCTTCTAAAAGCATCTGAAGCCATGTTTCCCGATAAAACATCGAAGTGATCAGTATTCCTTATATCCAATAACCAGGGGAATTTCAATATTGTAATCCAACACCTGCCACTTCTCAACTAGCAATTTGTCACAAGTTATTTAGAGTCCATATCATCCTTAGAGAGATGGTTAGTCGATAAATCGGTAATACTTGTACATATATTTCCCCCCGTAAAGTGGTTGGTTTTCTAAAAAGGGAGTTAAGAAATATGATCAGAACAGTTTTTATTTCTTATAACTAACATTAAATTATCTAAATATTTTTTTATACGTAGTTGTGATAACTAAAGACCTATAAACTAGAATAACATTGTTATTGAATTTTATTTTTGTTTTATAAAACAGCAATATGCTAGTTGGTTAGCTAGTACCTATATGAGGCTACTATTTTTAAAACCTTTTTTATCATCACTCACGTTATTCTAAAGCCAATTTCAAATATTAAATGTATCAAATTGATTTACATTTCAATATGAAAACCCATTGATATTTGTTTATGTTAGTAGAAAAATTGGATGCATTAGTTGTCGAGTCCTACGATGTCCCTTACACGGGAAGAAACACCCTCTTTCATGAATATTTGAACAGCTCTTACGGAACTCAAAGCTTCTGTACTATATGTAGAAACGATTTTGTGTTTCGGACATTGACGATTAATTTTAAAGAACGCAGACCTTACCACAAATAAGATTAAGTTGCCATTTTCGATCAACTATTGACCATATAGGTGATCGAAGATTTTTATATATAAAATAAACATATGAATACACATATAGAGTACGAGTTTTTCATCCCTTAGATCATTAGGAGTGACCACTCAGAAAGCATGAAGAAAAAATCTATGATAGCTAATTTACAAAAAAGATAGGCCTGTAATGGAGCAGGGGACAAACTTGTGACACGGCGTTGAGTTTCGCCACTCAACACGAAATGATACACGCTATGAAATGTTTTTATAATTTTATAATTTTCTTGACACTAAGTCCCCAGGTTCATTCTGCCTTCACTGCTGTGTTCCGGATAAAGCGTAAAGCTAAGAAAAAAAATTTGAAAAAAAAAAAAAATAATTTACTTATTTTTTTAATTTCGAGTTTTTTTTCGAATTCGAATATTTTTTACAGTTTTGTTTTAAGTTTAATATTATTTAATAGAATTACAGGAAACACTTTATCTTATTCGAATGGAGCAGTACAAAGAGAGAGACACATTTTCTACTTTGCGTCTTAATTCAATGCATTGCGTGATACGGTGTACTAAGCTAATATTATTTTCTCTATTGGAAATCGAACTGAAAAGGGGGTGGGTGCTTTTACGTTTACATTCAGGCGTTATTCCAATGTTAATCTTATTGTTTTATATACCTATACAAAGTCTCGTCAAATGAACCAAAAGAAAGCCGCAAAGAACTTTTCCTCGAGACCTCAATCCCCACGTTATTTGATAAATTGTACCTTGTTAGTAAAATAAAATTATGATTGGATCAGATAGCTGTGTAGCAGATATTATGCCGTACTTACATAATTTAAGCTTTATGTTACATACATTTTGGATTTTCTTAATTATTGTTATTTTTTTTTTGAACTTTGCCTTTTTATTTAATATATAATTAAGAAATGAAAAAAATATTAGGAGCTTGGATCATAGATTACTGAATAATACTTTAGGTAAGTTTAAATGTTAACTTTATTTATATTTTCTTTCATATATATATATTTAGTAAAATATATAAACAAAGACAAACCGAATATTACATAAAATTAACTCTAAAAAAAAAGATGCTTGCAACATCATGCATATCCTTACTAAAGAAGAGGCCTGTCGTGGCGCAGACAATGTAAACAATAGGTTGTAGGTTCGATCGATGAAGTAAAATATTGAATATTTTAAAATAAAATATATAATATTTTCATTCTCTCGCTCTAGTAAAAAGGTAAAGCGTGGCGTTGAGTTCCGTTAATGCAGAAAGTGGGGAATAAAACAGAGGAACTTATCAACAAACTCTCAAACTCACAGAAGTTTGAGAGTTTATTGATAAGTTCCCCTGTTTCATGACAGGATAGAGTACAGACTCTATCCTGTCATGTGCGTGATAAAGCGTGAAGCAGAAAAAATATTAAAAAAAAATGTACTAATGCCATTTTTTTAAATTAATTTACTTAAAATGTATTGAATGCATTTTTGTATTGTTAGTATCTCGAGTATCTCGAGTTTACCATACTGTAACATGTTGCGTTATTCATTTAATTTAGTGAAACGCTTGTTTATTGCTGCTAAGAGAAAATTGCAGACAACTGTAACAAAATAAATCGGCACCACTATGAGAGCAGTCTAGAAGTACGAGTACGGGTGTATTGCAATAACGTTGTTCTACAAAATATTTGAGACGTGACAATGGCAATATCTGTGAGCTGACTAAGACAACGTATATAAATAGTTTCTCTTGTAATATATCTATTTATTATTTATATATCTATTTATTAAATTATGTAAAATTCTATAGATTAATTTTTTTATAACATTATCTGTACAGTTCGATTCTGAAGAACCTCACCTTCAAAAAGTTATATCAATAATAACTAAGTGATAATTTCATTTCAATTTCAATTATTTATTGAAAGTAAACATGTCACGTTTAAAGTAAACATGTAACCACTAAAGAAACATGTCACGAAGTGTTTAGCAGCGTTTTTATAATATTCTGTAGCAAATCAGCTTGTTTCTAAATCTATGAAATCTTCTGCAGATTTCATGTTTTGATTGAACACGTATGAACATATAATGCGATATATTTTTGTTAAATTCTATCATGTTTTTAATTAGTTTTTAATAAAGAATACGAATTAGTTTGAAACTAACTAGATCATAATAATATTATATATATAAAAAGATGCATCGCCCCCTGCTGACAACCCCCAACTAACCTTAATTCAATAGATCCAAGATAAAAATTCAAAATTATTATTATGAATCAATAGACATAAGATATGTTTTGCTTTTTTTAAATTAATTTCGCGTCTTATCCCGCACGTACCAGAGAAAACGTACGACAGTAACCTAGCGTTGAGGTAGCATTGCGTGTTGAGTAGCGAGACACAACGTATAACCTTTTACAAAACATGTTATTAAACCCCATATATAAAATATTTTTTTACCTTCTATAAAATATGTTGTTAAGCTTTAACAAAACTAATCACCCGTGATACTAAGAAAGTTAAAAAAAATGCCGATACTGCTGCAATGGTGTTTTGTCGCCGTAAAGATTGATTAATTAACGCCCGACCATTGTTATATCGCAGCCTTCAAATCTTCTACGGCGGTAACGATTTTTTTTAATTATAATAGAAAGATGTACAGCGCACATTGCAAAAACAAAGACATATGTCAAAAAATAGATAGCACGGTACAATACTGTAATTTTGTTGCCGAGATAAGTGCGGATGCTGGCGGCAATGGTGACAAACGATATGCGGGCGCGACGTGTAATTCCAAATTTTGTATCTCTTATCTACAAGAAAAGACGTTGATTTTAACCACGGTGTCAGTGTGAGAAATTTACACATGAAAATAACATATCTGCTTAGCGTGTTTTACTTGCATATATGAAGAGATTTATCATTAATTATCAAATATGTACGATTATCTCAAAAATGTCCTTTAAGATACAATTTAAAATTGAAATCTAATAAAAACAATTCTTCAAATGTGCCTTGATTATTGTATTATATTCATTTGAAATATACAGTGAAATGGATATATTTCAGCATTAAGTCACTGTTTTACATTTATAATATTTGTAGGTACATATTTCAAATAAGCACAAAATAACAAAACAAAATTGTATTATAACATTATGTATTTTTTATATGCAGATGTCAATATCAAACGCAGTAAAGTTGTTCTTTGCGCATATCCACTAATTTATACTTAAATTATACCTTTAAAATAACAGTATTTTTCCTTACAAAAACTAGCTTCTTCGCTTAGTGCTGAAAAACGGTTAGCTGTGTTGTTAATCTTCAACTAGCATTTATTGCATGAAGCGCCTTTATTGCTGTCTCTAAGAGTAATGTACTCAATTACAGCATATCTTGGATAAGAATCTTTAATTTTCAACAGATTCTAATTCAGTTAAATAAAACGAACCAGTTTTTAATTCAGAGTTTTCTTTAAAAAATGGATTTTTCTCAAATTTTGATACAAGTAATATGACATTTTAAAAGTAAAAACCCATTTTTTTATGGTGATGATTATAAGTATTAGGCATATAAAGGCAATTTGTTAATATTAATTATATACAGAAGTTCTTCACAAAAAGATAGTTCAGAATAAATAGTTTGTGAGTTTAGTGAGTCGTTTCTACGTACTAAATATTGTTTTACATAAATATATACAAATATTGCTTTTAAACCACAATTATAAAATTTATTTTAGTATAAATATTTTTATTTCTTACATGGGCCCCCGACCACGGGCAACTCGGTTTGCGAGGTCTTTAAGAACAATTACTTTTATTCAGGTACCAATGTGAGGCCTGTCGTGGCGCAGCGGCACAAGCGTGTGACTGTAATCGACAGGTTGTGATGAAATGAAATATTTATATTTTCAATTTAAATATTCAATGTTTTCATTTCTTCGCTCTGGTATAAGGCAAAACGTGGTGTTGAGTTACGCCACTCAACACGCAGTGCATCAAATTCGTCGGAAAGTGGAGAACGGAAGTGGAACGAAGTGTCTTAAGACTAGGAACAAGTGCGGGATACAGCGTGAAGCTGAGTAGATACCAATAGTTGTTATTAAAATTTAACAATATAAAGTGACAATTTTTTTACATTACGTAAGAAAATTGAGAAATTTTGATCTATAAACGTAAATGTAAAGATTGATTAATTAACGCCCGACCATTGTTATATCGCAGCCTTCAAATCTTCTACGGCGGTAACGATTTTTTTAATTATAATAGAAAGATGTACAGCGCACATTGCAAAAACAAAGACATATGTCAAAAAATAGATAGCACGGTACAATACTGTAATTTTGTTGCCGAGATAAGTGCGGATGCTGGCGGCAATGGTGACAAACGATATGCGGGCGCGACGTGTAATTCCAAATTTTGTATCTCTTATCTACAAAGAAAAGACGTTGATTTTAACCACGGTGTCAGTGTGAGAAATTTACACATCAAAATAACATATCTGCTTAGCGTGTTTTTTTTTTTCATGTGTATGAAACGAATTGACAATAACAGTACAATATTCGTGGACGTTTTCGTACAATATTGCGAAGCATTCAACCCACTATCGAATGGCTGTCAGCAATGTGACAAACATAAAAGGTATTTGCGCTGCACTGATGGAAATTAAAACTATTGATTGTGTAGCTTAGCTAAACCTTTGTTAAAGCTTAGTGGTGGGAATTCATAATTATGATATTTTTATTAGAAAATTTATGTATATATAATTATCACACCTTACATATTTTCCGAAAGCAAAGAAAAATTTCGTTCCGCTACCATGTTCATACATTATACTTTAAAATTATGTTTTAGTTCATTAAAAATATCAGTTATTTATTGTAACAGTTAATCGTCAAATAATGATAATGATTATTATTATTATTATTATTCTTGTTTATTCTAGTTAAAAAAATCATAACAATAAATCGTGAAACAATACATCTAAATAAATTATAAGGAAGCAATAAATTATAAAAAAATCAAAAGAATATTTAAACACGATCAATTATCAGTTTGACAAGTTCAATAGCAACTACTCGCTTACTGCTATTAAGTATGATTTCATTTTAATTACTTTAGAATTCACGAAGTTGTAAACTTAAACAAATCTCGTATTTTTATTTGTATATATTTATAAAAGCAGGAGATGAAACCGTCCTCATTATATCCGTCATGGCGCAGGGTTACAAATGTAAATGACAGTCGTGGGTTTATTTCCTTTAAATGGGAATAAAATCCTCCGTAACCCCTGCATATGAAGCTAAAAAAATAATTTTATATTTCTTAAGGTTAGTTATGAAATGGCATACAAACTTGACTGATACCTTATATACCTACCTGGTATCAGTTAATATTGCTCTCTTAATTTTTCTACCTACTATAAAACTGTCCTGATGGTCACCATTCTGCATTCATGAAGCTGGAGGGTGACTTTGACAGGTAAAATTCTCGGGAAAAGAACTTCAATATTTTAAAGCAAAAGTCTTGCTATAGTGAATATACTTGGTATATGTGTTTTACGCTAAATGATTAGTGACGCGTGTTATATCGAATGTCATGTCCAGAGAGAAGCCAACGGGCAAGTCAGCTTAAGCAGCAGAAACAAATATATTCGTATAATAATACTTAGTATAATTAAATATATCTATTTATGATTATTTCTGTCTTTATTAAGAATTGTCGGTTGTTTATTTAGAAAATAAGTTCATTAACACAAAAATAACAAATAAAAATATTTTTTATTTTTATTTTATAGTTTTCTATCATGGCAAGAGTGTATTGGTGAGTGAAGTCAGCAGCTATATAAGACTCTTTGGGTTCTGTGTGATGGTCAGTCACTACAACGTGTAACTGAAACTACGCAGTGTAAAAAGCTGAATTTGCTTGGGAGGTATAGAAATGAAATATATGTAAGCGTGTAGTTCATTTTATGGTTTTGTGACAAAATTTCATTATCGAAATATCGGTAAATGTTCTCTTCGTCCACCATGTTAAAAAAAGAATTCATTAATCATATATATATTTTTAAATTCACTTCACACAATTGAAATGGTGATTTCTAGGTATGATTTTAATAAAATAGTTGATTGGAGAAACCGGTGACAACATATTGACTTTATTTAATCCAACTGACTGAGCAGCCATCTATCTGTTCGTCGTCGACTTGTACGTAAGCTACAAGTTACTGCTGCGACAGTCAATGTCATAATTTTAAAGCTACTGTGTTTTTTTGTGTCGTATATGTGTGCTCTGCCATGTTTCAATACATTTTACTTTTGTGACAAATCACTGTCCGCAACGGAAGATAATTTCCAAAAATGCCTTAGAGAAGAGAAAAAAGTAATAAAAAACGAAACTTGGAGTTTTACATCAAAATGTCCGCGAAAATGAATTTATTAATCAAAGAAAGTACTCTCACTCACTCAGCTTTACGCTGTATCCTGCACTTGCCAGGGTAGGCAGAGGGAACATAGGAACCTAGTGTTAACACACTCTGTTCCACTACCGTTCCTCACTTGCAATTTGAGGCATTGCGTGTTGAGTGACGGAACTCAACGCCGTGTTTTGCCTTGTACCAGAACAAAGAAATGAAATCAATAATAATTTAATTGAAAATATTAAATATTTCATTTCCTCGAGTGGATATCGAACCCACAACCTGTCGGTTACAGTCACGCGATTGTTCATTCGTTCGTTTCGCTTGTGTAAGTAATATCTTTTAAATGTTTTTAATATTTAATATTACGCCATTTTAAAATAAAGATTTATTTAGCGTAATTACTTTTTAATTACATCGACAAATTGACATCTTTTGAATTAACATCTTTTGAATTAACAATATTTTGTTATACAGTTAAACATATACTCAAGATACAAGATATCGCTTGCTTGCTAAGCTTAATTATAACGCATTTTGTCTAAACTATATGCCTTTAGTATTTATTGACATTCAAAATAACCAAAACATTCAAACGTTTCATTTTCAAATTTAAACATACATATTGTAAATATATTCTTCATTCCCCCTCAGTATACGTGGAAGGTTATAAATCTAAACGCTTGTACACTTTCATATTGAATACTTTAAACCCCACTAATCGGAATTGTTAACCAATTTTGCGTGAAAACGGAGGGAAGCCGACAGGTCTATAGATGATAAGGCAAACAAGTGCGTAAGAACAACAGCGTGACAAATGACATGCAGGTGACACGCTCCCTATTATCAGTATGACGCAGAATCTTTGCCATTACTTTGAGGGTCGAATTATGAAATGCGAATATTTTGGATCATTTCTTACAAATTTATATTGGAGAGAGCGTTGATTAATTTGATAAACGTTATTTTTTGTCATTGAGGCGGTTGGGCATATAAACTTTTTGCATTCTTAATACCATGTATATAATTTATGGAACAAAATAAGTAAAAAATATATATATTTTATACTTGCGTAACACCAAATATACAAATAACATTATTTATTCAAAAAAAAATGAAGGAAAACTTTATAAAACCGATATTATAGTAGAATCGTCATGTCTGTATTAAATATCTTTATGAATTATTTAAGAAATAATTATGTTTTTGAAATATATTAATAGCTAAACTAATTTAATTATAATATGATTAAGTTTTCTAGGTGCTTTAGAAAGTATTTAGTTGGAGTGCACAGACGATAGCCTAGTTTACTACTGACTGTAATGCTCAAGAAGTTTTAGAGTATATGTCGCTACAAGTTAATACTTTACAATTGTTTGTCTAAGATAATGTTAGTTTAAATTGTTGATGTCTCCGAGGTCGGAAGCGGAGATTTTCCAAGGTTTTAGTATAAATATATACCTACGTATATAACTTTCACGCTCTTGTAGGAGTAGATTGATCGTTCTCCAGTTTAGAGGCATTGCGTTGTATGATGTAACTAAGCGCTGATTTTAAACTATTTCTCGCATCTCTATCCAATATAGTATATAAATAATATATTTTGTATGTAACTCTTAAGGGTACTCGCTTATCACCTCAACTATGAAATTATGCATTGTTTTTAGGTAAAACTTTTGAAAACCGTTACACGTTGTTACAAGTGTAAAAAAAATATAAAAACACTGATAACAATACCTAAAATAAATTGAATTTTTAGATACGTAGTTATCTAAAAATCCAATTTAAATTAGATTCGTTTTGGAACCAAATATTCATAGTTAGTAATCTTTACCCAGTTATATAATAATATTACAGAATGGGCTAATGAAAATACATACAAACAAAGAGGAATAGGTATTGTACAATCAGCAATTTGAACTGAATAGCTGCTAACAATATTCACAATACCGATCGAGACAATGTGACGAACATAAAACAATGTGACAAACAAAATTCTGGTCCTAACAAGCACTATAAATTCTGTTGTATGATAAAATTTTAATTACATTTTATCTACCAATTATACGAAAGCTTTCAATTGTATATCATTTTGGTTAAATATGCAAGTTAAGTTTTGAGGTCTTCGTGGCACATTGGGGTAATGATTATCACGATTGGTTGTTGGTTCGATCTACATACAGAAAATGACTAAATGATTAGAATGTAGCAAATTACTCCATTCCAATAGCTTTAGTAAGAAGAACTCCTCGTATTTGCTTGTTTTTTGGTTTGATTGCTTTGAAATTAAGACATATAATCAAAATTAAATAAAAAAACATCAGTGGACTGGCCCATAGAGGTTCCATTATAGTTTCAGAATTATAGAACTTATTATAGTTGACAAACTTGACTATGCGGACGTATGCACTTATTTTATATTAAATAAACTATATTTGTAATTTGTGTAATATAAATAGAAAATTCCATTCGATATCTACAATCGAATGCGAAATCAAAGTCTTAAAGTCTTAACAGACGAACAGGTGCAGAGCAAAGTGTTCATATAAGAATTTTGTTTGTTTGCTTTCGAGGCAAAAATCCTGAAAAAAATTAAATCTATAATTATGTTAAAGTACCTACCTAGGTGTATTGTTTGACACAATAAGAGGTTCATGACAGTTGGATTAAATTTAAAGTTAAAAAGTGAAATAAAATATAAATAGATGACAATTGATAAAACGACGAAAACAAAAAAAAAATGAAAGGTAGGTAGATATACTAAAAAAAATACTTTCTTTATTTTTAAGAAATAAAAAAAACGAAATAGCTTACCAAATAATTTCAGAAAAATCACACTACCAATATCGTTAGTGCCACGTACTAACTCGCAACGTGCGGCGGAAAAAATTGTATTACAAAAGCTGAAATTAACATAACTTAAATTAGCATAACTTGTTCGTGCATAACTTTTTCGTTCATTACTATCATTTGTACCTATAGTATGAACACAAATTGAAAAGATTGTATAAGAATACATTTAAACGTAACTATTTTAAAAATATTTATTTCATAATTAACAATCTTCAGAGTAAATTGAGAGAAAATATACAAAAAAACACAACAAAGTAAATTTTCATCGTCGTTATTTAAATAGTTTATCATTATTTATTTCGCAAAAATGAGTTGGTGGAAAATTTTAAAGCGTTGACAAAGGCAATGTAGTGAAAATGTCAGGCGACCGCAACGGCAAACCAATTAAGCGTATCTCTGGCTATAATTCTCTCTACTAGTGAACAATGGTGGGAAATATGGCAAAAATCGGCAGACGACAGTAATTCGATTGTCGCCGGTCCGAATTGATCAGTGTTAGGCAGATTAACGTGAAATTTGATATTTGGCGGGGACGGCCAATTTCCTTGCTTTGGTAATGGACCGGAGGGTGACCAGCGTTAATAAAATTATATGTTACCGTAATTAACGGAACGCATGTGACTTGTAAGATGAGGATGATATATGGGATATAAGGAATAACAATCAACATTAGGAAGATAAAAAATATTTTTACCGAAGTATGTAATGCAATAATTTGTAATGTTATTTTGAAATATTGTATAGTATAAATATTTTTAAACGTTTTAAATACAAACATTTTACATACATTAAATCAGTATTTAAAAAGCATTTCGTAAAATGATGTCATACTTTATTAATTTTTCAAATTAATTATGATATCAAATTATAACATTTTGTAGCGGCCAAGTGGTAGTGACAACCGAACATCATGTCGGCAAGTCCCCTGATGCGTGCAAATTGAATTCTCAGTTCCAGCCACGCACTGATTCCTATCGACAACCGGACAAGTAACATCATGATATTGAGAGATGACACAATATCTGGCGCGATATTCTGCTTATTTAGTAATGTACTAAATTATAAAGCTAAGAAGATTAGATCATATCGTTTAATATTCAACATTTGTTGTTTTATTGTAAAATTCTAATAAATAACATTGAAATTGAGAAAACATTTTCAATTTTCCTTTTACATTCAGGTCGATCAGGTCGTGTAAAAGGCGAGTTCTTTGGGGCTTTCAATATAACAATATAGATATTTTGTATCCAAAGTGACACTACTTCCAAGTTCACAAAGACACATTACGTTTTTGATGTACAACAAATAAAAAGTTGTCCATGACATTTTGAATATTCAAAGTTTTAATTAATATGAAATTTCACAAGAGTTAACTAACTAGTATATTAAGTCAAGAATAGTTTTATTATTTTCATTTCGCTACTAAGCTGTAAAATTTGGACATTAAAAACATTTATTGTTAACCAATTCAAAACGAGTAGGATCTACGTGTAAATAATAAATAATTTAAAGCCTTGTTTATTTTACAAAATTAGGTTACTCACTGGTAGAACTTTAAATTAGTTGTCGAGTTTAAAAGTTTAAAATTAAGCTTAAAGTGACATTCCTCTAACGACTGTCAAGTTAAAATGAGTCAAACGCGATCGGCAAGCGACATAAGTCAACAGTTTGGTTGAGATTGTACGACGAACTTTGGTGCCATCGCCCTGATCAAATTAATACTATGCTAGAATTCCAAATTCGCCAACTTTAAAGACATGTGTTTATGATCTAAATAAATTTAAATCATTACATTACTTTTGAATATTTTTTTTAGTGTGACATCAACGTCGCTGGTCATTTAGGCAACCTACTAAATTTAGAAAGTAAAACTTACTGTTTTGAAATAGTCTATATTTTAAAACTTTCTTATTTTGCTATTTAAAAAAAAATTAGGTTATAATATAATATGCCATGTTGAGCACTTTAGTCTGATGCCCATATTAAGTTTCAAAGACTAAAAATCACTAAGAACAGTTGCATCGCACAGCTGCCATGTACGATTTTGCTTAACGTTACCTAATTAAACATACTTAGACTACTGAGACGAATCTAACTTAAAGTAAATTATTTAAATATCTCTCATCTGTAAATATAAGTTGGTAAAAAATATCGTAGACATGCTCACATCAATGCATATACATATATACATAAAAATAAGCGTGAAAATAATTAAAAACCCCAACCTTCTATTAAAATTAGGTTAAATTAACTTACTCAAAATGTGGCATAAACTTGCCTTACTCCACACGTTTTATAAGGAATTAGCACGAAGAAAACGAAAAAAAAGGCCTTGACTTGCGTGAAGCTAAAAGAAAATGAATATTATTTTTATTTACCTATATATATTTGGAATGACATCAAGTACGCTTTCATCCAACATATAAAAATTAAATGTAACTTAAGTGAAGAAGAAATCCGCGTTTAAGTTGATGGATTTATATTCCTGTACATTTCTGTCAAATTCTGACATATTGAAATTCACCTTGGAGCGCAACGTCTGTTCTTAATGTATTGCTTTTGTGTTATTCATTATTTAAAAGGATGAATCCCCGGATAAAGAGAGTACGGTTAAAAGATTTTTATCATCTTTTGTCACCGAATCTACAGTTGTAGCTATAAATAAATACCCACGGGTGTTAATTAATAAATATATCACTTGAAAATTATAAGATTAACAAACGGAAAACTTACCTTAAAGGTGCGAAATATAATACAAAAACAATAATATAAATAAGATGTAAGAAAGTCTCAAAATTCGTTTTACCTTAGGTACTATTATAATGGAACGTTGCCTTTACATTTCAGAGCTGTTAATAGTTTAAACAGGAGTTTCGAGAAATAATCTTGTTAGGTAACAACCTGCGGGAGAAGGGCTCTCGAGTAAGTTAGGATACTTCCCTTTACTTGGTACAAGTTTTGCGCCCAACACCTCACTTTATTGAAGGCATGATGATGTTATATTATACTGTACAGACAAAGTACATACAGCTTATGATTGTTTATGCAATAAAGCTGTAAATTTTAGTCAATTCCAAATCCAATTTGATTTTGAAGTTCTTCATATAGTAGAATAAATATGACGTTTGGAATAAAAAGTAGAATTGATTAAGTTTTCTCAATGGCTGGTTAAAAATGTAGTTTTATTATATTTTTATTTAGAAATATAAAGAAGCCAGATACACAATTAAAATAATGAAAAAACAGAATACCTTTTGTATTTTCAATTAAAAACAGAACGTCATTCAAACTAGTTGCTATAACATATTTTAGTGCAGTGAAACTTTTCAATTGGCACAAAGTTGCGCGTGCCGAGCGTCTGATCAAATTATTGCGCGTTACAAGCTGCTGTGCTAGTATTAGATGTAAAGATTTTTAACAGTCTTGCATAAATATTCAGATGTTTCAAATAAATACATGATTTATAAAATAAATAAATTTATGTATGTATGTAAAGTTAAAATCGATACATTTAGAGGTCTGTCGTGGTGCAGCGGCTAAAGTGTGTAAGTGTGTGTGTGGTTTCGACTCTCACTGGAGGAAATAAAATATTTTATATTGTCAAATTAAATATTTAATATTTACTTATTTCGCTCAGGTACCAATGCAAAGCGCGGCGTTAAGTTCCGCCACTCAACACGCAATGCCTCAATTTCGGCGGAAAGTGGGTAACAGAACAGAGTGTTTTAACACTAGTTTGTTAAGTTTCCTCTGCATATCCGGTCCGCTATGCGCGGGTATGTAACGTAAGCCTAAAAAGAAGAAGAGATACATTTATTCAATAGTAGTTAAAGGTTACTTCTCTCATTATGTAATGTGTTTTTCCACATCAACATTGGACATGGTAGTAAAAAAAATAATTTATATTACACATTTTTCTAGTTACACATAAAAAATACTACTACAATAAGGCATTTAAAACGATAATTTTTAATTCTTAATTATTAATATAAACACAATCACTAGAAGATAACTTATATCAAATATCCTGTAGTGTACATATATTTTGTATACAAAAAAAAACTGTACTCAAACAACAATAACGTTAAAGTGTTATAAATAAACAAAAAAAAACAGTTTTCATTTTGCCGTGTGGAGTACAATCGCGGCATTTTCTCGGCTAGCAACGGGTCATCAGTCAAGCGGAGTGGATGCCACTCGACTGCGCAGACACAAGGGGATTGTGGCCCTCAATGCACTTTTACTTTATGAATTTATAGTTCGCCACGTTTCGTTTCTCACCCCCCATTTGTCATACAACTGTCACAATGTTGAGAAATTTCAATAAGAATCAGCGTCACATTATTCTTAGAAAATTTATCTTAAGCGAGAGAAAAGCGAGCTCTTTTATATGAACTATAAAGTATCAGTTTAATCGCTATAGTATTCTTGTTCAGTATATTGAAATGTAGTTGGATTTTAATATCTAAAAGATATAAAAAACTCATCTATCTGTATTGTATTTTTCTTTATTTATTTATATTTAAACAAACTAAACTTATACCTTGTGGGTAATCGTATAAAACATGTTAAACTACGCTACAAAAGAGATGCTCGTTAATATGAATTTAGATTACTAATTCATAATTTAAATTTAAATTATTAATTCATAATTTAAATTTAAATTATTAATTCATAATTTAAGTTTAAATTATTAATTCATAATGTAAATTTAAATTATTAATTAATAATTTTAATTATTAATTAATAATTTTAATTATTAATTCATAATTTAAATTTAAATTAATTCTTGAAAATATTAATTTTTAAGAATACGATAAAAATAAAGAACGGAAGTGTCCTTATGAGATGAGAGACAATAAGAGTGTCCATGCTACGTAAGAGAAAGAGCATAAACAAGACAAAATAGAAACAATCTTTATAAATCACAAAAAGAAAATACACGATAAATCTACATATAGATTAAAAAAAAGTCCTTCATATATATTTTTATATTTCAGAAGTGCTCTTAAGACTGAAACATCACCATTGCAAAAGTCTTTAGTTGAAGGCAAAATTTTTCCCCGCGGCGGGTCATCAGTCAGGTGGAGTGCTGAGCTCTGATAAAGAGACAGTAGAATTCATTTCATAGCTGGTGTGTTGATAAGCTTAGTTCTTTAGAGCTAGTTCACGTTTAAAAGGATACCATTCTTTCAACGTCCGAGTGTAATCAGTACGGTAGTAAAGTAAAAGATGGTTCAATTATAGTCGTTCTCTTATTTTTCAAAGGATTTATTACTTGGAAAAGTTAAGAGTTAAGTGAATTGGTTGCAATTGTTCTAACTGATTTTAGCTGTCGTTTTCTTTCTTTATGTGTAAATGTAGTTCAATGTTTGAACGTTTAATAGTAAACGTGGTGTATTTTTGAAGCTTGTCGTGGTGCAGCGGCACAAGCGTGTGAATGTAACCGACAGGTTGGGGATTCGATACCCACTCGAGGAAATGAAATATTTAATAATTTCGTTATAAATATTTAATGTTTACATTTCTTCACTCTAGCAACAAGACAATGCGCGGCGTTGAGTTTCGCCACTCAACACACAATGCCTCAAATCCTGCCATATGCGGGATACAGCGTGAAGCTAAGAGTAGTATATTTTTTAAATATCTATATTTTGTAACTAGACATGACATCCGTTAGTTCAAATTTCAACGAGGGTAGATTTTTTTTCAACTAGTTATTTAAATTAAGCATGTCGATACGTTCTGTCAAACACAACACAAAATGTCTTTAGTGGGTGTTAATTTTGTCCATATTCTTAAAAAAAATATATAAACTAACATATAGTAACATGTGGAAATTATAGCAGCTAATGTGGCGAGAAATGAGGCCGTATATATTCTTTCGAAACGATAAAAGCTTATTTCTTTCGTTTAAATCACGTACCTAATACCAAAAGAAGTAGGTACTTTATATATGCCATCATAGTAACGTTGGTAAATGCCATTGTAAAAGTTATCAGTTCAAATGTTTAGGAAAATATTATTTATATATACAAAACTACAACTTAACCTTAAGATAATCAATATAACAGAATATATTTCAATTATGTCAAATAGAAAATGGAGTCAGTCATATATGATATGGTTCCTTTCCCTTTGATTGCGGATTGCATTTAACGGCATAGGCAGATTGTTATGATACTGATCACATTTTCTGCCCAATTTTCGAGAAATTACATGTAATAGAAATAATTTATTCTACCAAATTAGAATCAATCCACTGAGGTGTTTTCAGTCAGACTGCCTTATAGTTACTACATTTATATAAATACCTTTCATATATATTTATTATTTTATTTGCCTCAAATTTGGCTGAAAAATGCGTGCTGCGGAACGTGCGGAACTGCGGAACGTGCGGAACGGAAGCGTGCTTTGACACTAGGTTCCCAAGTTTCCCCTGTATACCCTGCCATGTGCGGGATACAGCGTGAAGCTCAGTGAGTGAGTATATATTTATTAATCAATTAACCAAGACTTTAAAATTATCTTCTGGCTCTAAAGTTCTCTTGTGATATAACATTAAGTTTAAGCGTTTGTGGATAAAAATGATATTTTTAGATAGAATGAATTGTAGAATAATATGTTCCAACTTCATTCACAATGTTAACGGCATCGGGGGTGGACGTCGACGGGTGACAATAAAATTAGATAAGTGCTTGGACTGTCCCTGGTCAGTCTGCTTTGTGGATAAAAGCAATCACAATAAAACATGCTACTTTAAAACTAATATTGAAGATTTCTTTAAAATATTTTTAACATTTATATATATATATTTTTTTATAACTTCACGCTGTACGTGTCCCGCACGAAGCAGGGTAGGCAGAGGGAACCCGGGAACCTAGTGTTAAGACACTCCGTTCCACTTCCGTTCCTCACTTTCCGCTAAATTTAAGACATTGCGTGTTGAGTGGCGGAATTCAACGCCGCGCTTTGCCTTATTACCAGAGCGAAGAAATGAAACAATAAATATTTAAATTGAAAATATTAAATATTTCATTTCCTCGACTGAGGATCGAACCCAGAACCTGTCGGTTACAGTGACACGCTTGTACCGCTACGGCACGACAGGCTTCACATTTATATATACTTATACTGGATTCTCTATACAATATCACTATATGTTTTATATTTCTTAAAAATAAAATACTACCATTATGCCACTGTGTTGTTTTATTTTAAATTTAAATTTATTTACATGTTAACAAAATCTTACTTAAAAGTATATCATTAAATATAGTTTTAATTTGATCTGTCTACTATATACGGTAGGATCTACTATATACGGTACAGAATGAATCTGAAGATACGCCCTGTGTACCCCACTTTGCGTGTTGAGTTGCGGAGCTCAACGCCGCACTTTGCCTCAAATAGGTCCCTATTTGTTGTAAAGTACGGCTCTTAGGAATAAATTGAACGTACAGCCTGCCATTTTTACACTCTCACGCTTGTGCCATTGGCATCAATACCGTTAGTTTGTCTATATGTTTTATAGGCGCTGCGTAGCCTTGCTTGCAGCCTTTTATTGAAAGTACGATTAATATTATCTTTTTATTTAATAATACGAAATCTGATCACTTTAAAAAGGAAAAAAATAATTCCAATCACTACATCACTATAATGCACGTGTCGAAAAATGAAATTGATTTTACCCTCGCAGCCTGCGTGCCGTATCTGCCTGCCTGAAGTGGTTAGGGAGGCTTCGCTAATAACTAGGGAAGCCAGAGATGTTTATTTAATACCCACAGACACTCTAATGGAGATTCCCACCATGCGTATCCATTGACAACGTGGAATATACCTACGCCTAAAAATTTCATGCAATTCACACCAGATCGCGTTCATTAACAGATTGTCACGGGTAGTTCAAATTATACTGGATAATTTTACGGTCTGCAAAAATATACGTTTTAATATTTTTCTTTGATGTCTCACGTTTTAATTAAAATTTTTCGTGCCTCAAATGAAATACATATTAAATTTAAAATGAGAAAGTTTAAATTTTGATGTCGTTGAATCACAACCTATTTGTAATTAAAAAATATACGCCAATTAATAATTTTAAGCTCTTTCTAACACATTTAAGCAAGCCATCATGTACCTAGTATGGTTAAATACCTACACGACTACACGGCCAAAAAATGTTATATATATATCACTAAGGTAAAGACGAGACACACTACGATCGTTTCATACAAACAGACGTCCCGCTGCGTCAAAATGATCATGTACTTTTCGATACATATGAAGAATATGTATCAAAAAGTACTTAATCATATTTTGTTCTTTGTTTTTTTGAATGATCTAAACCAAATCACAGTTTTAAAGAAAATTACTAAAGATTTTTTAGAAATTAATATATATACTTAAACTAAATTTTCCCCGCTGACTTCTCAGATCTATTAAGAAACGAGTGAGTTACTAAATAGTTACTTATAAAATTGTAATTTAAATTTAGTACATTTTTCCATCGTAGCCGCATAAGAGAACCATAACAGATTATAACCTTTATCTACATAAAGGAATATTATACTATGTTAAATCAAGGCAAGACTTTGCATACGGGGGTTGTCAGGTAATTCCCCTAAATCAAGCTAATGTGACATTTCAACGTCGGCTCGTTTATTACTACACGAATAATCGGAAGGCGTATGGCGGGATTATCTTTTGAATGTGCCATAGACGATTGTAGGATTTCGTGCCGTAAGTACAATCGTATTCGACCCATCGCGAAATTACGGATACGTTAAATGTTTTAATTTTTAATGTTTTTTTTTTACATGTATTCATTTTTGTGTCTGTCGATGGTTGTGATTTATGTTTCTTTGTATTTAAAAATACTATTACGCGCGGTGGGTAATAAATAATGTAGATTTTTATGATTCAAATTATGATAAATGAATTGCATAGTATGGTCAAACAACAAAGAAATAGCAATATAGCTTTTGTAAGTCGATAAATTTCTCATAAAATCACAAGAAGATTAGCGTAATTAAGAAGTACGAATCTATAACAGTAGGTACATGTATGAAGCAAGTTAAATAGGATATAATACACTCATTGAAGAAGAAATAATATACATACAACTTTTAAATAATTTAACATTTTATATAACTCAGACTACAACAGCGAAACGAGTAAATATTTTCACAAGTCATCGTCACGTAATCATTATGAGGGGAGAAGTATTCAGTACTTTTTAATATCCATAAAACTTGTTGGATAATGATAAAGCACGAACATAACGGTAAACTGAACAGATAAAAAATGTTGTATTAAAATCATGGGAAGTATTAAGATTAGTTTGATATGAAAAGTTTAAAACGTAAGTTAAATGTTTACTTTGGATTGAAAAAACCGAATCCTATATTAAACAGATTATTTTATTATTTAACTTTTTTTATATTTTAAGTATTAATTAAGTTTTTACTTTATATACTAATATTTTAACTCATATCTCATCAAAACCTCATTATAAATTACATAGTACAATGTATATTTTAAGGATCGTTATTTTCAACAGCCCAGTCGATGTAAAAAAAAAACTATTACAGACAAAGTAAAGAAATAATCTACATGAGACAAAACCTTTCTCTACATATTTGCTACAGCAAGTAGGTATTAGCATGCAAATGGGATTTTTTCTTAGTGCTCAAGGCCTTTGGTAACTCCCAATACGCCGTTTCAAAGTAATGTAAATGTCCACTTGTTCTTGTAGTCATTGAGGAAGCTCGAAGCAAGTGAACGCTAAAGTTTAAGCAAACGATGAAGTACTGGACTACTGTAGAATAAATTTAACTTTACACACGTGACTGTTCCTTTTAAGTGTAGTAAGATTACTGATTTTATGTTAACAAAATATTCTATTATTCAAAATGTTTTATAAATCTATTTTAAATATTATTTACAATATTAAAAAAAAAACATATTTTAAGAAATATTATTAAAATATTACGACTCAGACATATTACAGAGAAACAAACATTGTTTTAGTAAACTAACATTGTTTTATAAGGAAAATGTATAAATGCATTAGTTTTTAAACTAAAAACTAATGCATTTATACATATTCCTTATGGAATTCTAAATGTGACAATGGCATAGTAAATAACAGTATGTAATGTCTAATTATCAATTAACTACCTACAGAGGTATTTAATTGATAATTAGCTCTTTAATCATTATTGAAAACGTATGTAGTACTAGAAATTATTCTAGAAAGGACTAATGCTATTATGAGGCGCTAGGGGCGCACAGTTTCATAACAAACACAAATAAGCTGACGTGATCCGCTTACAAAGATTAAATACCTACAGCAGAGCTTGAATGATTTCAATGGAAAATGTTAAATTTATTTTAAATGCTTTGATTCGCAGCTGAAAATAAAAATGCTTCTTTAGCTTTCTTGCACATTGCAGAATAGGCAGGAGGAACTTGGACAAATTTGAATTTAAGGCAAATTTTGTTGTGTGGTGGTTATCAACGCTGCGCTTTGTCTTATTACCATAGCGAAGCTATGGTAAAGCTCGTGCTACTGCGTGCTTAGTGGCGAGTGCACGAGAGGCCTTGTTTTATAGTTTTAACCTTTTAATTGGTTTACGATACTCCGGTCCATTAAGATACATTCAGTCGCTACTTACCACAAAACAGCAAAAACAAATCAGCCTCATTGCTTGTTAAGTGGTAAAGCTCAACGCCGCTCTTTGCCTTGAGTAGGGATCGATAGTCACACACTGTGGCCTTGTGCCAAACAGGCTTTATTTAATATAAATTCAATAATATAGCTAAATCCTTATCTCAACTTTACTTCAACTTCTCACCTCTGGATGTTTTCCATAGAAGGTTCTATCATAAGCATCCAGAGATGAGAGGTTCGCTGGTGTGTAACATGGCGATAAATATGGTGTTGGGCATCATAACCCAACATGCCATGCCACCATGTATTAAAAATGGCGGGAATTGGAGGACGAAGCTACAAGTAACTTTGTAGAATTTTAAAAGAAAGATAGATCGTAGAAGGATAGATAGGCGAACAAATAATTAGATGTGATAAATAGTAGAAAATAGATGTTGTTTTATATAAAAACCCTACGTCCGACACGACCGATATATCAGACGGCCGGGTTGTTTTTGAGCCGGTGTATCGAAAAGCGAGCAAGAGTGTCGAGATGTAGGTGTGATATTATTGTTTTGAATAGGTCGTGCACTGGTGTAAGATGATTGGGTAATCGACCAGTCGCTGTTTTTTCTTAAATTGGTATTTTATTTATTTATTTATTCTTGATTGTACACAATTTATAGCAATAAATTTGCACAAAAGGAGGGCTTAACGCTAAAAAGCATTTTCTACCAGCCAACCTCGTCATGTGGGATATCTAGTGGTAGGTGCACAAATATTATATATATACATACACATACATACATACATACATATATACATATATACTTATACAAACATATTCTTAAACACACATACATAAATATACATATGCATACATAACCATATAAACGCATACTTGTATACCAATATATACGATATATAACAATAAATACAATTCCACATACAAATACAAATATTATTATTATTATATAAACTACATATATTAATATTACATTATGGTTCAGAGAAAAATAATTGTTTCACTCGGCGCTTGAAAGCCTCGCGGGAAGGAGCTCTCTTTATATCTTCCGGTAAGTCATTCCACAGCCTGACTCCTGCAACTGTAAAGGAGTTGGCCATAAAATCCGAAGTGTGGCTGGGTGTTGAAAGTGTGAGGTTATGTTGGGATCGCAAGGACTTATTATGGAAGTCGGAAAGGAAAGAAAAGTCGGAGGACAGGTAGGAAGGAGAATTAGGATTAAAAAGGATGGAATAAAGTAAACATAGGACCCTAGACTTCCTACGATCGGCTATCGAAAGCCAACCAAGCTGCTTCCTATAAGACGATATATGATCATACTTGCGTAGGTTATAAATAAATCGTATGCAGGTGTTAAAAATCCGTTCAAGTTTGTTTAAGAGTTCTTTATTCATATCCAAGCAACAAGCATCACCGTAGTCAATAATAGGAAGCAACAAGGTGCTAACTAGCA
The DNA here is from genome assembly GCA_019049475.1 of Eueides isabella. Taxonomy (NCBI): domain Eukaryota; kingdom Metazoa; phylum Arthropoda; class Insecta; order Lepidoptera; family Nymphalidae; genus Eueides; species Eueides isabella. Next base: position 10,769,624 of record CM032388.1, read on the forward strand.
GCTTCTTTGTGTTAACCGGTAAGAATTTTTTAACCGCATCGTAGAGTACAGGGATGCGTATATTTTCCGCGAAACCTCAGTGACATATACGCCCCAGGACAATTTATTGTCAATTGTTAGTCCCAGATCCTTCACGGAGCTGGAGAATTTGATCACTGTGCCTTCGTAATTCAGGTCAGGCAAATGGTAAAAATCAAGCTTGGTCAGTTGACGTGAACTGCCGACAATTATAGCCTGACATTTATTGGGGTTGACCTGGATGCCATATTTTAGAGACCAAATTGAAATTTTATGTAGGTTTTTATTAAGAGCGTGAATAGCATCGGAAATGTGATCCACGCTAGAATGCACATAAAACTGCAAGTCGTCAGCATAAAGATGGTAGCGAGAGGTTAGAAAGGAAGTAACGGAGTTAATAAAAACTGAAAAAAGCAAGGGAGATAAGATACCGCCTTGAGGCACACCAGCCTTCACATCATGCCAGTCAGAGTTATTCTGACCTACACGGACTGACTGCTGGCGTCCCTGAAGATAGGAAGAAAACCATTCTAAAGCTGAACTGGAAACATTAGCGTTGGATAAGAGAGCAATGAGAAGGTCGTGATCTACTGCATTGAACGCATTATAAAATCAATCAAGACAAGGACTGTAATCTGTTTATTCTCCATTGCTAATCTAATGTCTTCAGTAACTCTCATCAAAGCAGTAGTAGTGCTGTGTCCACTTCTAAATCCCGACTGAAGTGGGTTTAGAAAGTCACATTTAGCGAAATACCTGGAGATACTGGTTTTTATGCTGAAAATACTGTTTTTTTATATCAATTGTTGACATATGTCAACAATTGATTAAAAAACCAGTATTTTCAGCTTTATCTGGGAACCCTAAATTCAAATTTGAGAGAGTGTCAAGCATTTCCTAAGTAGTTTTAGAGCCAATGATAATTTTATAGTGTGGTGATTTAAATAATAAAGAGCTGAAATTTGGCGTAAAAGATAAACACTATGATTTATTTAGTGCTAGTGGATCAGTGTATATGAAACCAAGTTGTTAACACACGAGTAGTTAAGAGTGGTGACCTTGTTACTCATCAATATCTGTTCATTACTAAACTAAAGGATATGCTAACTAAACGATAAGTTCAAAACTCGTAAAGTTAAACCTCGTCTCATCGATCAGAGAGGAATAAGAAGACTTTCCAAGAAACAAGATTACCGTTTAACTGGAAATAGAAATCGTATAGCATGCTTGCAGAAGCTTAGGAATACTAAAGTGAAATTCCTAAGATTCTGCAAGCATGCTTCATGCTTCTAATTTTTCATATCTAAGAACAGCCTCTGTGGTTGATGACATATACCGATGACATAGCTCTCATTTACAGGAACTTTCTAATGCTAGAGAGTACAGCGATCTCTGAAATGTTAAACTTGAGAACGCCGGTCTTCAATTAAATATATGGAAAACCGAGTGACCGTGATGGCTTGCAGGAGTATTGAACCAGCAATTAAGTTGCAAAAGTTCAGATACCTCAGATTCGTTAAGCACGAGCTCTGGAGCTCAAATAAGCGCAACCTGGGCTAAATGGCAGGAGTTCACAGGTATGGTCTGCGATCGCAAAATACCAACCAAACTCAAGGGGCTGATACACAACAAGAGCATCGTGCGACCAGTTCTTTTATATGGCAGCGATTGCTGTCCAGTACTATCTCGGCGCACTCAGGAGCTTCATGTCACGAAAATGAAGATGCTGATGTAAACGTGCGGCGTAAAACAATCTGACTGCAAAAGAAACAATCATTCGAGATGCGAGCTGCAAGAGCCTGAGATGGTATGGCTACGTTGTATACCGGCCCAGGAACTATGTCGGACGTACGTACATCTTGGAAAATGGAGTAATTTAAATAGGAAGGCAGACCCTTGCATGGCACATCGGGATTAATACCAGAAAGAAGACGATTTTGTGTTTTTCCTACCTCGTGGCCTCTAGGAGTGAAAGTGACTCAAATATTTATTTGCCCGATGGATGAACCTGCCCATTCAGCCTTCTTTTGAGCTGGTGTTACAGTTATTACTCACTGCTCTAATAGTCAAAGACTGGTTCTGGTTTTTAAAAGAAATAAAGAAAAGATAAGAAATTCGAGATCAGCGTACATAGAATGATATTTAAAGAAATTAATGACGTATATATTTGGAAATTATGTTTGTAAAGATGAGAGATACGAAATAGATCGGAAAGCCTTGCTATGGATAACTGAGTTAATGGTGCCCTAGCTTTATTAATTTAAATGGATGAAGAATGTAATGGTGGTACCGACATGTTCTTATATGGCCACGTAACTTGGAAATAACTTGAGAAGGAAAATGAAATAAATATGAATACTGTGGATATACTATCTCATCGCAATATATGCGGAGTCAGTTTAGCATGTATATTGTATGATATGTAGAATGTATGTGTATGTTTAAAGTTGTCGATATATTCCTCAAAAATATCAGTAAAATTAAACTACCATTTAGATTTTGGTGAACTTATTTCAACATTGACCTTTTTGTAGTTTTACGTTCAACTTCGTGTTAAACATTGAAGGCGGAGAGAACACGGTCTCAAGACACTATATTGTTGTCGTTAACTCGGATTACGTTTCAACGTTGATGACGCCTTAAAATAAGAATACAAATCTACAATTAATATTTATTTTATTTATTTTAACATTTTAAATCTTATTTCAATATACCTATGATTAAAATTTAGATTGTAAACAAAAACCTCGAATTATTAGAATACAAATAAAACAAAATTCAATTCTGTACCCGCAGACTGTTGCGGTCACGTGATTGCTTTTTCATTCAGTATTAATTTAAAAGTGATTGTTCTATTAAGCTTTATGTGCCTATTTAATTTTCGTTTTATATGCAATTTTTTTAAGTAAGAAGAGGTATACTAACTTTCCACTAGATAATTCTGTTCACTCACTCTGTTTCACTTAACTCCGTTTTTATACATATGTATTTTTCCTTTGTTTCAGATAAAAAATCGTTTAACATCAACGGAATATAAGAAGACAGTGTTAAAGATATAACGAATTATAAAGACATACGATATAACGAATTATAAAGACATAGGCACTAACATCTGACGTAGTGATAAATTTTAAAGTTAAGTATGGAAATCTATGTGTATTCCACTTTAATAAATTAATTTAAAACTTGTGATCTTTCTTACTTCGAGCCTAACTTGAGGAATTATTATGTTTAAATTGTCTTCATTTTTCTTCTCCGAAATAAACAGTGGAGCGAAGTTGAGTCGGTCCGTTGTTAACTCGGAAAACATACTTTACGAATGTATAAAGTGTGTCAAAGAAGGACAAAACATGGAGAACGAATTCTCTTATCCTTAGAAAGAGGAAACCTCCTGTGTATTGTGTTATTCGGATTAAAACCAGATTTTTTTCGGTTAAAACCTTGTTTGCGTATTAAAGTTTTAAGCGTAAACCGATTGATAGGTTTACTATAGTTCATAATAGTCCTATAGTAATAGTCCTAGGTCCTTAGAATTTAATATAACATCTACCACACAAAACGTCTTATCCACAACTCTCGTGCGCCATTGGCAATTGTTAACCGTTGTATCAGCATTCGGTAATCAGAAAAGTCCTTTTTTCCCATAAAAACACAGAATAAAAATCAACTTAAAAAATATTTTATGTTGTATTGAAATAAGGTCAAATTTTGAATGGTTCGTTTTATTTTCTAAGGGTGTGTACATGGTAGTGTAAATTGTAGACACGCAAGCCACACTAAACATGGATTTTATACAAATAAAGTTGTTAAGCCGACGTAATGTTTATTTTATGCAGCAATTTTTCAACCATAATAAGGTTTATTTTAATACTCGGTATTTTTTCAGTTTGCTTACAATCTAAGTATAATTAAAGGAGATATTTAACTGTTGTGGTGCAGCGGCACAAGCGTGTGACTGTAACCAACAGGTTCTGGGTTCAATCACTCGAGGAAATGAAACATTTTAATATTTTCAATTTTAAATACTTAATGTTTTTATTTGTTTGATCTGGTACAAGGCAAAACGCGGCGTTGAGTTCCGCCACTCAACACGTCATGCCTCAAATTCGGGAAAGTGGGGACAGGAGTGGAACGGAGTGAACCTTAACACTAGGTTCTCAAGTTCCCTCTGCCTACCCTGCCATGTGCGGGATACAGCGTGAAGCTAAGTACAGTAGAGAAGATATTTAATTTATTTTACTATTGATTTGTTATTCAATAAAATAAATTTACGTTTATAATTCAATAAGAATATGTCTCATGAAAGAGTTTTTAAGAAATTAGACAGCTGAGAATCTGGAAATGTAAATATTGAAGTATGCTATCAGAACCTTAGGAATTGTACAAAGGAAGCAGCGATAGAGGTATGTGTTAAAGGGTAAAGAGGCTTTATCAATAAGCGTGACAAATGGTGGGATGTTGAAGTGAAACATGCTGTAGAAAGAAAAAGGCATAGCAAGAATATAAAGCCTTGAGTAAAGATAATAGTAATAGAGACTTAAATAAGAAAGAGTATAAGCTGCAAAAGCCCAAACAAAAGTAGTGATAAACATGAATCATGAAAATTCAGAGTTAGGAAGATATAAAAGGTTAACTTTCGGAAAGGGGTGCTTACGAAAAACGGTAATCGTTTAATAGAACAACTACAGGTTTTGCAGCGACGGTGGAATATAACAAGGAGACGACGGGTGGTATATAACAAGAGATGTATGAATATCATGACGCCTCTGCCTCAAGTAACAGCGAAACGCTGAATCTAGACGTAGCCGATAGCGAAATAAGTATAAAATAATGTAAGAGTTTAATAAGACCAGTAAGTCTTAAATGTGTTAAGGCAGCAGATGGCATTATTATCGAGATGATCAAATATGGAGGGCCACGCGTCTTGGACCTGTTCTTAGTTTTGTGCAATTTATGCTGGAAATTTGGGTAGGTTCCAGACTGTTGTGGTGGTGCAGTTATCGGTCCTTGTATAAATGCAAAGCTTCACAGACAGACTGCGCCAGTTCATCAGCGGCCATCAGTTTTATTAGCTTGAATAGTAAGAAATTCTAATTCAAATATTTTATTCAAAATAAGAAGTTACAAACTTCGATGTTTGAACGCCAAAGAATTTTTCACCGGTTCACTAAAGCTACTGCCTTAGACCTGAGAAGAATTGGCGTAAGAAACTCAGCGAGACGTCTTTTTTCAATAGAGTTTACATAACATTATTATTATAAGTGACAATGATACATTAGAAATAGTCTTAACCGAGTATTTTATTTCCAAGGTGTGTTATCATTTATAAAATCGTTACTTTGGTAATAACACACAAACGTCTTTTCACAATTTTTTCAATTGTGAAATAGAAAATTTTCGGATGTTTTCTGGGATCCCATTGTAAAAGTGTACACCACAAGGTGTACGCTTTTACCCACGCCCAAAGAATTACGGACTTGATAAAATCGAGTTACCGGTACACTTAGTAGGTACATTTATTTTCTTAACGAACAAAACATTTTCAAAAATGTACTGAGATGCAACGGTCAATGTGTTAATTTTTTAAACGTTTCCCTTAAATAATCCTTAGAGGCTGAGTAATAGATTGCACGAATAGCTCTCTTCTGTAATATAAAGATTGACTGATACTGTGGAGATGCAATCTCTTCGTAGAATATGCGGAGTCGGTTTAGCTGATTGCATACCCAATGAAAAGAAAAACAGAACGGTAGGTACTATCGTGGATGGTCACGATGAGAATGAAAAAGAATGTGCTCAAGTCATTCGGGCACGTCGAGCGAATCAGTGATGAGAAAATAGCAAAAAGATTTATGACGGAAAAGTGAGTGGTAAGAGAGATAGTTTTGTAGGTGTCGAGAATAATATCTTTGTGTCGTTGAGGTTTTTAAAAGAAGTTATCAGAGGATTTAAATGCCCAGTCTTTAAACATATGACGAACTCTTAATTGTTTATAAATAGTCAAAACCATTTTACTACCTCATCTTTCTGTATTAAAAAAATATCTTTGTTTAATGATATAATAAACATTAAAAACACTTTCATTCATACACTTTTAAGAAAATAATGCTATCACAATACAGAATACAACAAAAGCTACAATTACCAAATTGTACGTCAGAACGAATAGATAACGGAAGCGGTAGCAGTACAATACAGTGTAGCATTATATGGAAGATAAGTGTGAATGCTAGCGGGCACCGGTGACAAACATGCGGGTGAGACGCCTTTCTGTATGTCGAGTTCCTTATCAGCGCGAGAAGATGTAAATTGTACCCGCGGCTACAAGCATAACTCATAAGTTAGTAATTTACGCCACAATTAGCCTTGCTAATAATATAAATGGCAGTACATGTTTATAAGGCCTCAGGTGTGTGACAGTAAACACGACAAGTTGCGAATTCGATCCCCACTTGAGGAAATGACACTTTGTATTTTCGAATTAAATATTAAATATTTTAATTGTATTACACAAGGTATATTTGTAATTAAATATTATATCGTACAGAAAACTGTTTTCAACATTTGACAGAGTTACTCTCTCAAATAAACTAAGACACTCTGTTCACAACTTGCCATCATTGTTATCGCGTGTTTGCGGAACTCAACGCCGTTTTGCAAATACAATATTTTGCAAAATAAAAGGAAACTAGAAATAATATAAATACGAGTCATCATGCCCCGAGATAAAATTGGACCCATTTTTGTCACGTTTATAGTCATACGCTATTTCAACGCTATTTTTTTAATTGTAAATTTTATCTCCTTTTTTTCTCGATTTCATCAAACCAAACCGAATAATTTATATTAAAGGGTATTTTTATAAGTGATGTTAAAGCTCAGAAGCGTATGACCTATCGAATGTCACGACCAGGAAATATACTGACAAGGGGAATGTCAGCGACAGTCAAATCCGTAAGCGACTTACGTAAGCAACAATGAGCTCGTACAATATGACTACAAAGATAATACGTATCGAAAAAATAATATTGTTTACAGATGCTTCAATACAATAATAAAATACTAAATAATATTATAATACGATAATAAAATATTATAATTATTCTTAGAATCACAAAACTCATAAAGCTATCTAAAGCAAATGGAAAATTACACAAGTTGGGCAAGATCCTAGCACTGTTAAAAAATGTTTACTACGTTTGCTTTAGTTATAGCCTTTAATAAAGTTATTTATATACTTTCCTAAGTCTTCTTACTTACTAGTTTAAGTCTCACGGCTTACTAGTATGATAAGGTATTATTAAAGTTTAAAATTTGGCAATGTCAGATCAATAACGTTTTAGTTGATCTGTGACGTATTTAAATGCACCATATAAAATATAAATATTATATGTAACATTGTTTTAATGGCTTCGGAAATTTGTTAATAATTTGCACTATATATAGTCATTAGAGTTAAATGTCACATTAAATAAGGAATAGATAACACAAAACATTGATATTTAGGGCTAAACGGTCTCTCGGTGACCGAAAAAATTAAGCTTTGAAGTCAACGCATCAAAAGATCTAACATTTATGAATCGTTTTTACAGTATTTTGTATAAAAATCAAAACGTAAGCAAATTCAAAATCTATACACATTTTCAAATTTGGAGTTCAACTTGTGCAAAATAAATGAATGATGAATGCAAACTTAAGTTTGTACATTTTATTCGGCACATAATCCAAATATACCATTTAAAGTTTTTAATTTTAGAATGTTATTCAAAAATTTCATAATAAAACAATAATATAATAATAACACAATAAAGTAATAATAGAACTATAATATAATAATAGAACTATAAATATAACTATATTCTAAAATTAGTACGGTAAATGTATGTAACACACGGAATTGAACTAAATTTGAGAAATTTGGTTATAAATGAGAAGGTATTAGTAGCTTTCACATACTTATAATTGAACTTCATATCATACAAAGTGAATATATAACTGCATACTTAGTTCGTCAATTTATAGCGGCCTATATTTTACTTACTTTTTAGTTAGTCCGACTCGCATGAGATCTTTTTTATTTTATACGTAACATATAGAGGATAGAGCAGATGCAATAGAAAATCTTATTTGGCCGTATAGAAACTTGAATGAAAATTTTCCACTCCATTCTCTTAACTGCAAGCCATCAATCTAAACGAATTGTGTTCCTGCATATTGAACACTTTAAACCCAACAATCTGGAATTCTAACCAATTCTACGTAAAAACGGAACTCGACGGATCTAATGATATGATGGAAAACAGCTTTGTCGAAAGAAAAACAGAATGACAAACGATGTGAAGGTGTCAAGATACCCATTATCAGTTTGACACAGCTTGATCTTGTTACGAAAGATTCAAAATCTTTTCATTCGTGATATTTATATGCTTTCTAAAGAATTATTACAACCATTATTTAGATAATATAACCATTAATTAAATATTGTTTTTCTATTTCTTTTACTTGCGTACTTATTAGTAAGTAGGACGCCCGGCGTTGAGTTACGTCACTCAACACGAAATGCTTCAAATTCGGCGGAAAGTGGGTAACGAAAGTGAAACAGAGTGTTTTAACACTAAGATCCCAAGTTCCTTATTAAGTTTTGTTTTGTCTCTCTTTTGATTGTAGCTTCTCTTATTTTATTCTTAAAATGGTTTTATTTAAAAAAAAATATTATGAATAGAATATATTTTTATAAGAATATATTTTTGTTACTAAAATTACTTCTTTTAGTGTGTATTAGATATTCTTTTTATAGATATATCTTTTAGCCAGCTGAAAGGAAGCTCCATGCAAACAAAGAAGATGCTCTTAAAGCATAAATATTTGTCTTCTAGGATGCATAAAGCTGTCGGAGAATTTTCAAATCAGTTTTATTATATGGAAGGAGCATTTTATTGTTAAATGTTTATTTTTAGTTTAACATTTTTATATAAATTTATATAATACTAGCTACTTCAACACGTAAACGCGTTGCTGTAATATTATAGCCATATAATATTAAATCTCTAGACATTTTTTGTAACCTGACGCTGTAAAAGTCTTATCTAGATCTGTTAAGTATTTTTTGCGTAAAAGAGAAACAAATATCCCTCCTCAAATGTTCGTATTAAATACGAAATATTATTAAAATTGAAGAGGTCTTTCACGGCGCAGGGGCCCAGGCGGCTGACTTTAAACCCAACAGGTTCAATCCACACTTGAGGAAATGAAATATTTATTATTATCTTTTCTTTGTTCTGATAACAAACCAAAACGCGTCGTTGAGTTCAGCCTCTGAATGCACAATACCTACTTCAAATTCGGCGGAAATGCTAAACGGAACGGAGTGTCTTAACACTATGTTCCAAAGTTCTCTTTGCTATGTGGCGTGAAGATGTCAAATTTAGCTATTTTATTTATCGTTTTATGGATGGATCACATTATTATTTTTAATAAAAAACATGTAAAATGTTAGATAGTCGGTAAAATGTAATCCATCCCTAAAACTCAATGTCTCGATTTTACATAGAAAATAGAAAACGGATTGTCTTGAGCGCTTATGCTCTCTCCCAGGGTAAGCACCCTTCTAATAACTATGATACAAGATTAAGTATTCGTAAAAGTCGCGCGAAACATAATAACTATAGTATTTAGTCCATTATTTTACCTACAATTTACCTTTTTACATATTTTTTTTTCTATTAATGCGCAGGGGCACAAATGTATAACTGTAAGCGCTGGTTGTGAGTTTAAGCCTCACTCGATGCATTTAATCATAATATATTTTCAAATGACGGAGTGTCTTAACTTCAAATTCGGCGTAAAGTAAAGAAGAATGGAACGGAGAGTCGTAACTCTAGGTTCCCAAGTTCCCTCTGCCTACTCTGCCAAGTAAGGAAGATAGCGTAAAGCTGAGAGAAAGCTTCGAATTTTGCTGTACGCTTTGTCTTTCCCTTTATATCATTTTTATACTACAACTATTGTTATAAAGATACTTGATCGCGATATTTATACGACTATACTCGTAGTAATCGTTAATAATTTGGTTGCATATACGATCTGCACAATACGCATTGATGCAAACTGTTTAATTATTCATCTCATTATTAAAGTTCTGAGACGTTCCTTTGTGACAGTCTCGTTGGGAGTGAACATCCGATAGCCTAGTTTCCAGTACTCCGAAAGTTTTAGAGTATGTGTCGCCGCAAGTTAATACCAATTGCTTGTCGTAGATAAGGTTAGTTTAAATTATTGAACAAGTCCCAAGTGGCGATATATGTAAGGAATTTATCATTTTTATTTAATTATTCGGTATTTAATATAATTGAACGACAGTGATATACTCGTATACCTATGAGCACTTAAAAAAATTAACAAATACACGTTGAATTAGAAAGATCGTCTCTAGTTCAAGTTACATAAAATGAAAATCATATTTTTGTACTATTATCATTGAAATAATTCTAGGTATAGCAGTAGCTCAGAAACTTAATCAAACATATTCAGGCATGAAGACTATAATAAACTGCGTTATTATTTCACGTCGCGACTGAAATAACAGTTAAGCTGATATCCACCATCCACTCATATACCAGGGTCTGGGAAAATATGCATGCCGATTACGGACGAATGCATTCTGTTGGCGATAAGAATATATAATTATTGTTCCATATATAAAGTAAGTGTAGCAGATTGATCGAAATTGAATAAAATTAAAGCAAAAGCATGCTTACTTCCTTTTTTTTCGTCGAGAAGTTCGATTCGATACGATATATTACACGATTGATTGTGAAACCCAACGCCGCGCTTTGTCTTGCCAGCGGGGAAACGATGTTAACATTTTCCCTAAGTGGAAATCGAACTGTAAACTATTTAGTTTACAATTAGACGTTGCCACTGTACCACGACGGTCTCTGTCACTTACAAAATATAACTTAGGTATGGTATTAGTTACGGCGTTTTTTAAAAACTTTTGGGAAATAGTGAATAAAAATGAATTAACTAGTGGGGTCTGGTAACGAAAGCGAGGGCACTTGAATAAAATATTTAAAACATTTAGGACCAAGCGGAATTTAAGACAATCGCGTGCAGACACGTCTTAATTGAGTTACGTCGGAGACAGAATGTTTAATATTTTCTTATTTATTTTTTTTGAGTCAAGGAACAAGGTTAAATAAATAGATTTATATAACAGTCTTCATTTTTTTTTACTTCAAACTATCAAAGTATTGTGACCAGAAGAAACTAGCGTTATTTAACAAATAAGGAATTTTATATTTATTTTATCGTTATCTGAATCGAGGATTTGTATCTATGTCTATCGAGTTTGAATTTCAACCATGCCACGATGCCATTATCACAATTAACTTTTATTTCTTGTAGTAGATACAAATAATAATTATTTTGTCATATATAACATAATTTGTGCCATAGGATAAAAGCCATCCCACAAAATTTACTGCACACATTACTGCACTTTATTACATTATGTTAGTACAAACAACAGATAGAATATAATTCTTTTTCGTTTAGGCAATTATGTTTTATTAATAATAATATTTAAAATAACATAGATATTAATATTAATAATATTAATTGTATTTTTCTATTTTTCCGCAGTTTATAAGGTAGGCATGAATATTCTAGTGTAAAAAAAATCGTTAATCCTTGGTCTGCCTAAAAAAAAATAATGACCGTCATGATGGCGTACAACGATTTTATTACAAAAATAAAGGGTTTTAAGTAACAGATATTATGTCTTTACATATAAAATAGACGTTTATGAAATTTATGGGAGGAATGTTTTTTAAATATAATATATGATTTAATCACAGTCGTGCGTCGATACTCGTCGCAAGTAATCACGTTCATGATTTATAAACATTTTTAGAAATCCGGCGTTATGAACACTTTTACTGTAAGCCGGGGTCCCGGGTAGACTGAGGTGGCATTCCTTTGTCATTTGACATAATTATTACATTAAACTACCGCCAATGATTTTTTATTTGCCTCCCGAACTGCCCAGGATTCTTGCAGTATGAGCTTACTGTATCTGGTTCTCTGGTGTGATGTGTATGAGATTGTATTTTTTTAAGAGTGGTTCGTCTCATATTCTGTATTGAAATTAAGATGCTTTTGTATTTAAATAGCCTCGCGGACCATTCTAGGAATACATCTATTCTTCCAACCCCACATACTCGGGTTTGATCGCCTTATGCTCACAGTGCTGACTTTGATACATGCCCATTCTTGACATTGGAGACATGTTTTTTCACCCTAACACCGATTCTCTTTGTTTGACTTATATATGATAAACCACAATCACAATCAAATTTGAATACACCTGCACACCTCAAAGGAATATTACTCTTCACTGGTCTCAAGAATTGGCTCATATTCTTGTTAGGCTTGAATATTGTTTAAATAGAAGCTCTTCTTAAGATGCTGCTATAATCCCCTTCACACATGGTAAAAATACCAACTGCCTCTGAACTGTGAGATGCTTGTTGGTTTTCTGACAACGCTGGTGGGAAACTGGCGTCTTGTTTTGATGAAAGGCAGTCTTCAACTATTGAAACTCGTCCCCTAGGTGTTCCGCGTCGCAGAGGTGGTGGGCTCTCTGAAGCAAAGATTAACCTACGGTAGAAAAATGAATGTAGGGTGGTGATGTGATTCACTACTGAAGTATCTATTGGTGTGCGTGAAATAGTACACTTGGTCATGATGAATCTCTTATTCGATGTTATTTAATCTACCTGATAATGCAAAGTTGTGTTTATTAGATTTATTGTGTTTATTAGATTGTTATTCCAAGGCCAGGGGGAGAAAAATTTAGACTTACCATAGGTCTTTAATGTCATGTGTTTGCAAAATTCTCATAACATCATTAAGACGAGGTTAGAATGGTATTTGGAATCAAATCATTTTTTTTCTCTACTTAGTACAGCTTTAGAAAAAGTTAATCTTGTTTAGATAATTTAACTCTTCTAATAACTAAAATTCAAATTGAATTTACGAACAATGTGTAAGCAGTTGCAATATTTTGCCCGAAATTGTTGTTACTAGGTTATATAATTTAAATGTTAGTTCACTTATTTGTATGAATATATTTGGTCTGTTTAAATGAGAGACATCTTAAAATTCAAAATAAATCAAAATATCTGTTTATCGAGAGATGGACAAGCCCCAAGCAATCTTGCCCAAGAAAATCCATTATCGCCTTCATTATTGAACATCATTTATATTTAACATCACTTATATCATTTTGACGATTTTGTATTGTCAAGTGTGAAAGTAAAAAAAAAATAATGAAAGTGTGTCGTATATATAGAAAGCTGTTGGTTGATATCTTTATAAGCTTACTAAATAAATTAATACTTAAAATTTCGAGCTCAAAATCCAAGCTTTGTATTTTTAGCAGAGGTTATAGACAACAGAATGTAAAGGTTAAATTATTAGTTAAAGCTTAGAAGTTGTAGATAATATTAAGTATTTAGGTTTCTGGCTCGATAGATCCCTTTACTGGGGCAAGGATATTGATGTCACTTGTGCAAAGGTCGTAAATATGATTAAAGTACTGAAACTGTTGGCGGGTACAGGTTCTTACTTTTAGTGCTAATTCTCATTTACTTAAATTAAATAGAATTCAGAAATTAGTTATGAGAGGTATTTGCATTCCTCCTTTCTTTACAAGAAAACATTATGTAGGTACAAAACATAGTTTAATGTGTATGTCGTGAATTAAGAATTAAACTATTATTATCTTTGTTACATTTAAATAAAAAGAATAACTTTAGTTCGTTACTCCATTCGGATAGGTTTAGTTAAAGTACTTAGGTATCTAGTATAAATAATACAAAAGTTATTAAAACGGATTTATATTGCATTAATAATTCAAAAAATATTTGAACTATAATATTGCAAAATATGAGATTATTCATGAAATTAACAAAAATGATGATGGGTGGTATTTAATCTTCAATGATGGGTCTGAAATTAATGTTAAAGTAGGGTGCTCTTTTTGAATGCTAATATTTTAGTTGGTAGGATGTTTTAAGTTTTATAACTATAATGGCAGCGGAACTTGCTGCGATTCATAGGATACTTATTTATGTTCCTGGTATTAAAATTTGATGTCTTCTCTAATAGAAGGCACTGTTTCATTTCGGTAATTGTATTGACGGCAAAAGAGGTATATCAATTGTGTATTAGTTCTTAGATAAGGTAATCAAGTTAATTCAAAAAGGTATTACTGTAAAACTTCAATGGATTCCTTCTCACCCTGGGCTAGGAAGATGTGAGGAAGCTGTTAAGCAATAAAGGCATTAGTTGAAGAAAAATATTTAAATATATTACCAAGATTTTTTTATCAAATACAAGGATAATTTGAGAAAAAGTTAAAAAATTGGGAAAGGGATTCTGTATAAAGTTATTCAGAACAAGCTTCTTCATACTTCGTAGTTTGGTGATATAAATTTGACATGTCATCAAATTGTTATGGCTCTTATGCTGTGCAGGTAAAGTCATGTAACGTATTAGTCGATGCGCGTTTGACGGTTTGCGTCACTTAATTCGTAAGCTATATATCTTTCAAGATTTTTAATCTTCCCAATTTGCTTTAAGTGTAATAAAATATCAGCCTGCAGCACACTCGGAGGTTGCTTGCAATGAATCTGCTGCCACAATAGCCTTCAATTCTTCATTTTTAAATAACTCTATCAATTTGAATTTGGATTTTCTAACCAAGGATGAGAAAATTGTGTTTGCAGTGACCAGTACGACCAAACGCCAATTTCATATGTAAGGATCTAATTTATAGAAAGATTTACAGACAAACATAAATGTAATTAACTATGTTTGAGAATATTCAAGTCGTACATATAAAATAATAAACAAACTAAATATCCGTAGCGCGAACAAACTGTGGAACTATTGTATAACGTAGCCCGTATTACCATATAAAGCACATTTGAACTCGCAATTAAGGGACGAAACTCATAAACATTTAATTGTATGTAAAACACTAAACACGACGCTGAATTGTTTAAGCAAATTTAAATAAGCAACTACAGTCACCCGCGTTTTAGATAGCTATTTTTTTATGAAAACATAAAGAGTATTACTAATTCATTACAATTATTTACTATTACGTGTTGAGCGAGAAATATCATTGGTAAGAGCGTTACCAGAGCAACAATATGAAAATAATGCAGTGCTCCGTTTGGGAAAAACAGCCAGCTAGCAAAACAGCCTGTGTACGATGGCTTTTGTAAAAATACAGTCATACTTTGATTTTAAATAGTAATATCACCATTATTTATAGTACATATGGCCTGTTGTAGCATAAGCGTGTGACAGAAACGCGACAGGTTGTGGATTCGATCTCCACTCGAGAAAATAAATAATATATATATTTCATAATTAAATATTCAATGTTCTTATTTCTTCGCTCTGGTAACAAGGTGAAAGGTGAAGCGAGGCGTTAAGTTCCGCCGCTCAACACGCAATTCCTGAAATTCGGCGGAAAGTGGGAAAGTGGAGAAGGTGTCTTACCACTAAGTTTCCTTTGCCTACTCTGCTACGTGAGGGACGCAGCCTGAAGCTGAAAAAAATGTATTTTCTTCAAAATACCCGGTAGGTATAAATATGTTATTTTGATAACTTAAAAAGTAAAAACACACTTTAGTTAACTTTTCGTAAAAAGTCACCGTAACGTATTGATTTATTAACTATCTATTACTATATATTTATATATATTATAAAATAATATCTATAATGACCATGCACATAACTATGTCGAAATCACCATCTTGTCACACTAAGAAAGCTATATTACATACAACCAACCAAACTCGTACTTCAATGAATATTAACACCCAAATAACGCGTCGCAATAGTCGCGAAGATAAATTTATCTGCTTGTCGGGAAACGGTCCATTTTTCAAGGCACCTAACGCTAGGTGTCACATGCGCGGAGCGAAGATGCCGTTACTTACGTTGTACGTGAGTTGAATAAACGTGAAACACTGAATTAGCTTCATAGTTCATAGTATATTTTCGGAAAATATTACTATTTACTATTTCATTATATTACAGTACATTCGAACTGTTATCTGCAGATTCTTTGTAATTTTATTTAAGTTTTGGTTGTATTGTGCAAACTTGTTAAACTTTGGAACCTACACGGAAATTCTTGGATATGATGCAAAATGGGTGACTGGTAATATTTTCGGAGCTGTATATAGAATTTTGCTAATATTGTCATTCTTTTATTTATTTTTTATAGGTATGAAATACTACGGCAAAGTTTATTACTATTTACTAAGATATCTTGCAGATTGTTTCAAGTCATGATGACGTCAAATTATGAATTAATAATTTAATTAATGAAATACTTAATACTAGATTCCCAAGTTTCCTCTGCCTCTCAGTGAGTGAGTGAAATTTTGTATAACATTTGCAAAACCAATACACGCACATATATATATATATATATATATATATATATATATATATATATATATATATATATATATATATATATATATATATATATATATATATATATATATATATATATATATATATATATATATATATATATATATATATATATATATATATATATATATATATATATATATATATGTATATATACATTTACATACACAACTTACGCTCTCAATTCCCCAAAGCTTGATCACTACTCACTACGTTATTTCAAAATGTGTTAAAAAAAAGAAATCGGCATTGTGTATTAAATATTCATGTCGTATAAATCGTTTCAGGTGACCGCAACGGCAAACCAATTTATCAATTATCACCGACCATACCTCTTCGTTGACGTTGGGGACAATGGAAATATGACAAAAATCGAATATGAACCAGACGATCGTAATTCGATTGTCGCCCGCCAAAATTGATCAACGTTAGGTGCATTAAGCTGAAACGTGATAGTTGGTGGGGGCAACCAAATTGTCTTATTTGGATAATAGATGGTTTTGTTCATTAACATTAGGATGTATTTTTTTATATTGGTACTTCTATACACATATATCCTAATATCCTATCCTAATATTATATCATTTATATTTGATCATATTTTATTGTTATATCTAATGACAGTTCCCTTAAAATGTGCGGGAAACAGCGTGAGGCTGAACAATAAATTCAAATTACTCTATGATATTTTGCCTTCTGCATTGTAATCGGTACTAACCGAGAGGTACATGTCATGACAACCCAACATGCTGTCGGGAAGTCCCCTGACATACGCAAATTGAATTCTCGGCTTCTGCACAATACTGATTCCAATCGACTACCAGGGCGTTCTTAAATTTATAAATAGTGACATGAAATTGATAAGTTGCAGTAATGTACACAGTAAAAGAAAATTCAGTTTTAGTTCCTCTATCGAGTTAGATAAAGAATGAATATTTGTTTTTCCCCAATACTGATATTATTTTTATTATATAAACTTGGCTGATTGAACTTGTTAATTTTAAAAAGTATTTTTTCGAATTAAATAAATATTTTTACGTCGAAAAGTTTTTAACTGGGAAATACCATATAGCCTATAATTCGTCATGGTTATCGTTTCTATACCTCGAACACTTACAACGTATCTTTCACAATTCCAGCTATTTCCAATTGGCTACGGAGGTGAACCCGTAGCCCCTAGTTATATAATAAATTGTTAAAAAGTAGCCTCGACGTTTTAATCGTCATTTGTAAATTTTCTTGTATCTAAAAAGGAACAATCAGTATAATTTACGTATAGCAGCTACATGCGTATTGGGTTATTTACATATTACGATACGTAACTTGAAATTCAAATCACATATTGTTAGAGAATTATACCACACCAGCGTAGCTACAAAAAGCCAGTGTTTGAAATTGCCTAAACGAAATCAAGTTCGATATCCGATGTATATTTTTATCAAGGCTATTGTATGAAAAAATATACAACAAAACCCTAGGCAATTTTTAAACGAATAGGAATTTTACTGAAAACTGCAAACGTATCGGTATAGTGTAGTAAAAGTTTACAGAGCTCATTTTGAAATTTTAACTTATTTGATGATGCTGCCGTTTAAACTGCACTGGGATATTTGGTATGAAGAATTAAATTTGTGTGCAAAAGCAAATAGCGAGGTTGCGTTGTTTCCTTATAACATCATGTCCTTATAAAAACAAGGGCACTCTAAACGAACGAACGGAACGAAGAATGAGATGATAAATTGACCTTACAAAAAAGAAAGAAAACTTTATTATTTTTGTAAAATGGCAATAAATACGAACACTATTTGAATAAAGTAAGTATTTGATGATGGTGAATTTAAATACCCGAAATATTATGATTATTTTTTAGATATACAAGCTAATATTTTTTTTTCTTTCCGATTCACGTTATATTCCGCACATAGCAGGGTAAGCAGAGGAAACTTGGGAACCTACTGTTAAGACCCTCCTTTTCGTTCACCAATAGCACTAAATTAAAGATTTTACGTGTTGAGTGGCGTAACTCAACGCCGCTCTTTCTCTAGTTACCAGAGCAATGAAATTAAATTATTAAATATTTCATTTTCGATCAAGTTAGGATTTGACCCACAATCGTCTTTCATAGTCTGTCTGTCTATACTTCTTTTAACTATTTAAAATATTTTATCTTTTTATATTTAAAAATATAATATTTTTAAGCAGGAAAAAACAATATAAGCTAATTATTTTTTTATTATTTGAGTCTTTGCTGCGAGACAATTTGCTGTTCCAGTACTCCGCTTTTATACAAATGTTGCCTACGTAGGAATAAAGGATGATTGCGGTTCATAACAATTCAGCTCTTTTTCTTTGTTCCTTTGTAAAGGCTCAACGGCTGGACCGATTTTGACAAATGAGGTGTCAAGAGTTTCTTATTCTGCCATGCGCCTCCAGCGAGATAATCTCCGCCATTTCATGTTCATTATTTTGTAATAAAAATCAAGTGTAAAACAGTGTGCTTTTGATATTAATAGAACATTTTTACTGCAATCAGTTTTATTTTGTAATTTTAATAAATCAAGAACAGTTTACGCTTTAAAATATATTTCAAAGAGTCAAGTAGGTATAGTATAACTGCAAATAAAATTAAACTTTATTAGTTCACTACAGATGTTAAGAGTTCGTCCCAGTTTAAGTTAGAC
Source organism: Eueides isabella (assembly GCA_019049475.1). Classification (NCBI taxonomy): domain Eukaryota; kingdom Metazoa; phylum Arthropoda; class Insecta; order Lepidoptera; family Nymphalidae; genus Eueides; species Eueides isabella. The sequence goes on from CM032388.1 coordinate 10,788,844, forward strand.
AAACTATGACAGCATACCGTTGATCAAATTAATAGCTTTGATGCAAGAAGTCCAAATTGCAAGATGCTATAATTTTTTAATTAAAAATCATATTTTTATAAAATATTATACTAAAAATATAGTAAAGAAATGACTACATATTCGTTCCATTATATATAGAAATATTGCCATTAAACAAAAAATAATGAAAATAAGAGTAGTTTTAAAATAAAAAATATATATTATTTTATTACTTTTACATCTTTACTTTACATAATCTGCCTAAAGTAAATACTGATTGATTTATAGAAAATGATTCACAGAAATTTCTCTTTATATAACAATATTAATATTCCACTATTGATTACCATATTTTAATGCAGTACAACTTTTCAATTGGCATAAAGTTGCGCTTGCCGAGGGTTTGATCAAGTTATTACCAGGCTGCGGCGCCGAACTACTCCGTCAGAATTATAGACATCTCGCAACAAACGGTCGTATGTTAAAGTACTATATATGGTAATACAAACCTTAACGTACCTTTTTGAGATTTTAAAGTACTTAATTATTGGTAGCCAAGTGCTTAGGGCCTTTTGATGCTATCGCCGATAAAGTTTGCGTGTCTTCACTGAGTTGACAAGAATGATTACGTACTGACTATATATGGGAAGTTCTTAATAAGTCTTCACAACATTTACATCTTGATATATTAACTTGGCTAGGTGTGATTTATTTAAAATACAAAATACAAAAAGCTTACTTTTAGCTCTTTTGAGTACAATATTTTTTTTAGGTGTTCGAGGTCAAGCAAATGAGATCGCGGTCAGTTCTTTAGAGATCAAAAACATGAGTCATTCAAAGGCCGTATGGAACCGTTAATATAATAATAATAGTATATTGTAGTCTTCTAAAATTTTATTCGTATATAAGTAATATTTTTAAATATTACATACATGAAGTATCTATATAAATAACTTTACAAAAATATATATATGTTCTATCATATTTGTATATGTAGCACATATACTAGTATGCGCATATATTTGAGGCCATTGTGGTGCAAGAGCATGAGCATGTGATATCCACGATACTCGACAGTTGTAGGTTCGATTCCCACTGAGGAAAAAATATATTATTATCACTTTTGTCACTCTGGTAAAGCGGAGAGAATAAGCGTGGTGTTGAGTTCTTGGTGTATTTGGCAGAAAATGGGGAACGATATTTTAAAGGGTAACATAGTCAAAACGTTCACAGGTTCTCTTTGCCTACCTTGCATTAGGTATAGCTAAAATAATACTTATAGAGCTGATGCAGCCTAATCACGTTTTAAGGAAAGTGTCTATTCTGAAAGTATAAAAAGCACGCTTGCAATAAAAATATTTTGCTCTCGAGGGTTTTGCTTTCATACTGAAACAAAAACACTCTTAAGAGTCTTGAAATTACCGTGAACTTTTCCGGTGTGGGGCTTTAATTGAGAAGGTGTGCTTTACAAAGAAATTGCGGAATTCATTTCATGTAGGTACGTACATTGACGACCTCTTTAGAGCTTAATATGACTTATAGTGTTATCAAGAACTTTAATTTCTATATAGGTATTATGTATGGATAATAATAATTGAGATTTTTCTTACTCTAAATTACATTTCTTTTACACGCAAACACGATGTAATTGATTATTTCTTTAGCTAGAAGTGTGTATTTAATAAAAAAAAAACATTATTAACTTATATTTATAGTTAACTTCATACAAAAACGTGTGCTTACGTTTACTTGGCTCAAGTTTGTCAATTTCAATGTATATCTTATATTTTCTGTTGACGTCAGTCAATCCTAAAATTAGTATGGAACCCTGACTAGGCGAGTCCAACTCGCACTTGGTCGATGTCTAACATGCACCTTTGCTCTACTAAAGAGGTTAGTCGCGGCGTTGAGTTCCGCCCATCAACACGTAATGCATCAAGAAATGGCGGAAAGTAAGGCTCTGGCTACCCAGCTACCTGTAAAATAGATCGTGATACTAAAAAAGTCAACAATAATCTTTTTATAAAAAATAAATTGTTATACCTAACGTTAATATTTAAACAAACTTTTGAAATATATTCTTGATTTGATTATAAGTACTTCAACATTTAAAAGTTCTTAAGAGCTTTCAATAGATTTACAGAGTTCTGACGTTAGCAGGTTTGTTCTAATTGATGAGCAAAGTTTTATTACTCTACATATCCCCATGACATTCTATCGGCAAAGTAAATGTTTCAATTATCATAGCTAATGTGCCGAGAGACTGGAACCATGGGTATATACGAATATTCCTTCGTCGTACTTTAGCCTTTTTTTCAGCTTCACGCTGTATCCCACTGGGCAGGGTAGGCAGAGGGAACTTGGGAACGTAGTGTTAAGATACTCTGTTCCACTTCCATTCCCCACTTTCCGCCGAATTTGAGGCATTGCATGTTGAGTGGCGCAACTCAATGCCGCGCTTTATCTTGCTAGAGCAAAGAAATTGAAACATTAAATATTTAATTCAAAAATATTAAATATTTCTTTTTCTTAAGAGGGCATCGAACCCACAACCAGTCACGTCTAAACTCACACCTGTGCTCCTGCTCCACGATTTTAAAGCAGCGTCTAACGGTAAACGAAATGCTTGTTGGTACTGAATCCCACTGACAAAAAATTAAAAAATATTGTTTTTTATTTAAATCCTTTGTTGCACACCGTATAAAATATAAAGACACAAAAGGCGGGCTTAATGCTAAAAAGAGTTCTCTACCAGCCAACCTTGTCATGTTGGAAATAAATGTGTGTAGGCGTGTAAAAAAGAGTAATTTTCAAATAAAATATACATACATATATAGAAGCATACATTATAATATACACATATATTTACAAACTACACATACACATGCGCTTGTTTATATATTTTATTGCCTATAGTGATAAGGCAAAACGGGTTGTTGAGTTCTGCCACTCAATATCAATAAGCAAAATTTTGTGCAGAAACTGAAAAGATTGTATTTTGACAAAATCTTTTCTCTATATAAGTTGCTGTGTAAAAATGTGAATAGACGGATATCATTCTCATGCTTAAAGTAAAGTTTTCTATTTTTATTTCTATAATAATTTAGTTTATACTTATCTTAGTAATCGTTATTAAATTTTAAGCAATGTCGAGGGAGAAAGTTAGTTTGCTCATATATTTTCTTTATTCTTAGGTAAATGGTGAGCCTCCGAAAATTTATAGGATTTTTCGCCACCAAGGGTAAAACGAAACCGCTTAATTTAAAAGATAAAATCTAATCACCTAAAGCATTTGAATGTTGAGAAAGAAAATGGTTCGCGTTCGAGACCACAATTTGTTTTGCCGGATACCGCCAATTATTCGTATAGGCTACCTCACCATGGTAACATATATATATGTAAGAATACATTGGCAATTGTATTTACTTAAAATGGCTTAATTGAGTTTATAAATTATAAATGTAGGTATTTTTTTATATCATGCATGTGCAAATCAAGGTAAGTAGAGGAACATAGTGTTAAGGCTCTACATTCATTTCTCTACATTCCGCCGAAATTAAAGCATTGCATGTTGAGTGGCGGAACTCAACACCACGCTTTGCCTTGGTACGAGACTTACAACATTTAAACATAAAATGTTTAATAAGAAAATATTAAAAAGTTTATTTTCACGAGTGGTGAATTGAACCCATAAACTGTCACGTTTACAGTCGCACTTTTGGGCCACTGTTCCCCGACTGGCCTCACACAGTTTATTTTGAAAAATAAATAAACTATTCAACCATAAAAACATATTACCCTAATTTTTGTTTTATTTGTAATCAACAGTATACAGCCGCATATAAACGGTATACACTGGATATATCTGATAACAATATATTGTATTAGTTTTCATTGCAGAATCAGCCTCAGTAAGCCACCATAAAATGAATAATCAATAAAGAAGAAAGTAATTTTACTAAATTCGTATTATGAAAAATATATATTATGAAAATGAATCTCATTGTCACTGAAAAGCATTAAAGGTGGTAAAGTAAAGTAAAAATAGTGATTCCAATCAGTAAAGGCAAATTGATGCACACGTCGAAAAATGAAATTTGATTTTGTCTGAAGTGGTTGGGAAGGCAGCGGTAATAACTAGGGAGTCTTTTTTAATCGTACCCTAACGGTCTAATGGGGGTTCACAAACCGGAGCTTTGAGAAGTGAAAATTCGTTATTCACAGTTCATATCGCATATCTGTACCTACTGGTTCTTTCTTACATTACACAATTAAACCTAAAAAATAATTGCCAATATGTATGTATATATATGTATATATATATAATATGTATGACAATTTTGCTTCCAGTTAGGACTGCTGTTGGCGACATCATATTTTTTCAGATTTCAGTAATGGTTCACCAGGGCTCGGCTCTAAGGCCATTCTTATTCAATGTATTACTAGATACTGTCACGGCTCACATCCAACATCAGCCTTCGTGGATGATAACATGAGAGCCAAAGGTCGATCCACCTAGAAATTCAAACTATGAAATTGAAACCATGAAAATAATATTATTTTTATTACAGTTGTTTAGTGTCGAGACAATTATTAATACTCCTATAATATTTTGCGACTTTCATTTTCTTTGATTCTCTAAAATTTTGTATATAATTTAACATGAAAAATGAATCATTTATGTTTCTAGTATAATATCTTTGGTTAATTATGTGAGCTCGTGAAGCCGAAGCGCATAAGTCAAGATCAGACATCGGGTTCGTTCGGTGAACTTTAAATAAATTATCTTACTTTAATGAAATATGAATTTATTTGCTTGTTAAAATACAAATATGATATATAAGGTAGATTTATATATACAATATTTGTAATTTTAGAAGCAAATAAATCTATCAATTATATTGGTATGTCATTCAATTTACATTAAATCAACATATGTTATTAGCGAAACTTAATACCGGGTCGAACTTTGCCCAATCAGAGTAGGGAAACGAAGAGATATTGCAAATGTTTTTTATAGTTAGCTCTATAGCCGGTGATAACCCATAGAATCTAAATGTAAAAAAAACATAAATTAGATGTTTTGTTTTTCTAAACAATTAAAAATACTCCAAGAAATTTAATTAATTTGGAAATATTTATTTAAAACTTCCGGGAAAAAATTACTTTGGTTTATGAGAAGTAATTTTCATAAATTGCTTTATAATACTCAAACATTTTCACAAGTCACCGGCAAGTAATCATTTCAAAGGAAGGAAAAATTGGAGCACTTTGTTAATCTCCATAAAACAAGCTGCCAAATGATAGGCATGAATACGGTGTGTAGGTAATAGCACCATAATACATTTAAAAAAATATTTCAGTAAAGCATTTTGACTTTGATTATTGTTTTTAATTATTTGTTTTATTAACTATGATTAAGAATAAATTTATGATTAAGTGTAAAATGTTATAATAAAGAATTTCTATGCAGAAAACGTGGAAATGTGGATGTATAATACTTAATTTAATAACAAAGCTCAGCTTTGTTACATTTATGATACTTCTGGCAAAAGAAAGAAACGCCGCAAATAATAAAAGCAAAAATGAACTTGAAGAAACACCTACAAATTTGTAACAAATTATAAATGTCTAAGTAATTTTACGTAATACCTAGCTTCAATAATTTGTACCTTACTTAAGCAGTCGTTTAGTTAGTTCTCTTTGTAAATAAACCAAACACCGGTAAGTGCAAGTCGGATTTACGAAAGGATCTGTACTAATTTCAAGATTATTTGGGGCTGGTGTGATCCTGAAGCACAAGAATGTTGTGGGTTCGGTTCCCACTCTGGGAAATGAAATATTTAATATTTCCATTTTCTCGCTCTGGTAACGAGGCAAAGTGCAGCGTTGAGATGCGCTGTTCAACACGCAAGTGAAGGGAAGATTCTTGAGAATTCGAAGAACAAAAATATATATACTTAACTTAAATTGACAAACTTTATATTTGCAAACGTAAGCATCATTTTTGTATTAAATAATAATAAAAAATAACAAATAATAAAAATGGTTCCAAAGTTTTTTTCTGATTTTGAATTTTTTTATTATTATTATTTTCTCGTAACATCAACGCTTTTTAACAATTATCATAATGTTACGAGTAAGCTAACATGGAGTATTCGACTTCGACTTCTATAGGCTTCGACTATTAAATCACAAACGCTCTTATCTTTTACTTGCGTTGACATAGAAGCTTAATTTTTCTTGCGCTCTAAAACACTGTAGTGTACTGTAGACTCAAACAACTTGAAATTCGTAAAATATACATACGATACTTTATAATGTATTAAGAAAAAAAATTGAGTTACATTTAAATACAAATAAAATCGTATGTAATCACTGAATTAACTCTATTATAGGTTTACTGCAATTTAATGTACTCTATAATGAAATTTGCTTTCATATTGCACAAAGTACGTGTTGCAGATAAAAAATCATGTACGAAGTAAAAGCACAGTGAATTCTATCTTTCGGATTGGCAGAAAAAAGGAAGTGTCTAGAAAATGAGAACTGTGCTGAAATTGATTTCGCCTATGGCCCAAGGCGACTAACATTACCAATATTATTTCAACGTAGATCCTTATTTATAACTGGAGTCTTGTAAAAAGTTTTACCTAGCTTTTGTTTTATTTTTGGTTGTATGTATTTGTTAACGAACACCTTGTTAATTGTAAAAAAAATAAAAAACCTGATTTACTTACTTTAGTTACAAATATATGTATAGCTTACTTTCAACGAAAAATTAAATGGAATATTTATTAATATACCTACTAGATACATACATATTATGCATATTTATAAAAAAATCTAAACATGTAAACAAAAATATGTTTCCGCCCGGGATCGAACCGGGGACCTTCTGCGTGTTAGGCAGATGTGATAACCGCTACACCACGGAAACTATATACGTCCTTACAATTATTGTGACTATATCTTAGCAAATTTACTTTTATATACAGATTAAAATATTGTGTATGTGAAATAATCATGGCACACAGTGTCTGATTGTAAGCACGATGGCTGTAGAATTCATCTCTTTTGAGTGTTAGACAAAGAATGTTGTTGAGAGCCGCTAGCTAAGAACCAATGTTTCTAATACAATAAATATTTTATGTCTCTGATTTTAACATTATAATAAAACTTAAATATTAAAGAAATGAAGTATCCTTCAGGTATCTAACTTGACGATTATTTTTATACGGATAAATTAATGATGACTTAATGATAATTTTTAAACGGATTAGTATTCAACTTAGCACCACGCTGTGTCCTGCAGCTGTGGTAGGGTAGGCAGAGGGAACTTGGGAACCTAGTGTGAAGACACTCCGTTCGGCTGCCGACTTTTCGCTGAATTTGAGGCATTGCGTGTTGTATAGGGCGAAGAAATGAAAATATTAAATATTTTATTTAAAAATATTAACATTTCATATCTTCGGTGAGTGGGGTTCGATCTCACAACGTGTCCTTTCAACAAGTCCTTGTCAGCATGTCCTTCCAACAGTCACACGCTGCCTATGAATCACAATAAGCCTCTATATACGAATAAGTGAAAATTTTATATAAAAAATTGCAAAAAATTTACTCGTAACTACAATTATAATTTGTATTTTTCTTAATTTTGTTTATAAATCAAGGAGATTATGAACTCACTCTTTAACATACATTTTCCGTATAATAATTATTGTTAAGTAGTTATTAATAATTAGAAGTAGAACTTATTTAGGTAAGTCGTGGCGCAGCGGCACAAGCTTGTGACTCTAAACGACAGGTTGAAGATTCAATCCACCACTCAAAGAAATTAAATATTTAAAATAAATAAATATTTTCATATCCTCGGTCGATCGGGTAACAAGACAGAGCGCGGCGTTAATTTCCGCACATCTCAACACTCACACACAATATTTCAAATTCGACGGAAAGTGAGAAATGAAAGAGGAGTGTCTTAATACTAGATTCCCAATTAACCCTGCCATGTGCGGGATACAACGTGAAGCTGAAAAAAAAAAACTATTTAAAAAATAAACATAAAAATAAAAAAAAAATAGCTTTTGATACTTATAATATACAATTTATTAAGGCCGTCATGGCACAGCAGCACAGCGCTTGACGTGTGATTATCAACGCGGCGGTTAAGAGGTCAGGAGTCAATTTCACTCAAAAAATGAAATGAATTTCATTTCTTCGCTCTGATTCTAAGAAAAAGCGTGCGACAAAGCGAATTATGTTCTATTGCGAAACGGATTGTCTCTATATAATAACTTTTTCTCTACTTTGCTATTTTCAGGATACAACCCGGAACTATTAATATAAATAGGTACCTACCTATGTTTTTTGTTTATTTATGTAATCTATTACACTCTTGGTCCGTATCCTTTTATATATTATTTTCTTATCGGATATATTAAATACAATGACGCAGCGGCCCAAGCGTGTGACTGTAACCGATAGGTTCTGGGTTCGATCCCCAGTCGAGGAAATGAAATATTTAATATTTTCAATTTAAATATTTAATTTTTCATTCTTCGCTCTGGTAATAAGGCAAAGCGCGACGTTGAGTTCCGCCACTCAACACGCAATGCCTCAAATTCGGCGGAAAGTGGGGAACGGAAGTGGAACGAAGTGTCTTAACACTAGGTTCCCGACTTCCCTCTGCCTACCCTGCCTCGTGCGGGATACAGCGTGAAGCTACAAAAAAAATACAATATAATTTATATACACAATTAATACCTTTTAGAAGAAAATATTATTTTTAACTTTATATTAAAAAAATACTCAGGACTGGGCGCGTAAGTACCTGCCTATGTTGTATTATTTATCATCATCATAATACATTTTGATTACACACGTCATACGTAAGGTAAAAGTAACTCAAAGAAAAAAATTGAAAAATAAAGAGCAAAATAACTATTGATTTCTGCAGTTCCTACTTTGGGGAGTAAACGAAGTCTCAGCACATTGATTTAAAGGAGTATTTTAAATGCCGGTCACTTCCTACACTCAGTTCGAGCAGGGACTGCAGGCCGAGTTCAAAAGCGAACGTTCAACTACGGGACTTCTGTAGAATAAATTCAACACCGCACGTGTGGCGCTAGATGCGATCTTTGTGTGAAGTTTGGCAAATTGATCAGTTCTAAGTAATTTATAGTTGGAAAAGTAAATAGAAATACAATCGTGTTTACAATGAAACTGTAAGAATTGTATTAAATACGTTACAAATAAGCTTAAAAAGACTATTTAATTAATATTTAAGCTTTTGTCTTCACTTATAATTTTTATTCTACAAAGAACTTGTGCTTTGTTCTTATATAATAAATTATCTTATATCTTTTATAGTAAATGTATGTATCAAGGTATTTATATAATAAAAAAACACTTAACTGTAGTCAAAGCTATATAACACATAGTTGTTAGTGGCTCATACAATACAGTTAGGCGCTACTGCCCACAATCTTACAGCAACCGCAAATTTTACTAGCAAAGATTACTTGCCTGGGGCAGTGCAATAGTAAACCACTAACTTAATTTATGAATGTGAAATGTTATTGGATGAAGACTAGCAAATAAGCAATTTTAGATACAGTAATATGATATTTCTTTAATGAATTATTTTATGGTATATTTTGTTAATATTTTATAAAGATAAATTTAGGAGCTACAAAAGATCTGTATGTTCTATATGTTTATTTATTTTGCAATTTTTATTTGACTTGCCGTGCTAGTTTTAGTGTATGTGAAATTATCAAGCTTAATAAGGCCCACTTTCAAGTGAAAGATAATAAATTACATAATCAATATTGCTGCTTATCCAAAAGCCACCGCAAGAAAATGGCGGGCAAAAATATATGCACTTCTCTAAACTGAGTATTAAATAAATTAATTTGTTTTCTTTTTATAGTTAATATTTCATATATATTTAGTATATAATAACGTCGTGGTGGAGCAACACAGACATGTAACTGTAAACAACAGGTTGTGGGTCCGAGGAATTCGAGGAAATTAACTATATAATATTTTCAAATTAAATATATAATGTTTTCGTTTCTTCGCTCTGGTTAGGCAACAAGCGGCGTTGAATCCCGCCACTTGACATGCAATGCCTCAAATTCGGCAGAACGTAGGAAACGGAAGTAAAACAGAGTGGCTCAACACTAGGTTCCCAAGTTCCCTCCCTCTGCCTACCCTGCCGTGTGCGTGATACAGCGTCAAGCTGAGTAGTTTGTAATACAAGTAATGAAGTAATGTAATGTCTCGTTAAGCTTTTAATTATTTATTTAATGTATTTTTGACAGAATAAATAAAAGTGGTGCCTATGCTGTAGAGCTCTAACCTCTATATACTGAGTACTTAATGACTGAAATAAACTACTTATTACCGAATGTAAATTTAAAAAATATTAAGTAAATATATGGATATTTCATTTAAGCTGATTGTAGTTTCAAAATATTATTATTATTCTTTAGCTTCTCACTGGTAACACTCCGTTCTTTTCCACACTTTCCGCCGAATATAAGGAATTGTGTGTTGAATTGTGAAACCCAACGCCGCACTTTGCTTTGTTACCAGAGCGAAGAAATGTAAATATTAAATATTTCATTTCCTCGGATAGAGATCGACCCACAACCCGTCGCGTCTACTATCACAAGTGCCCCGGCGCCACAACAAGCCTATTTGTAATATTAAAATTATTTTATCTCATTCTTCGACGACATCAAGGGGTACATTTTAAATATGCATCGTTTTTTGTATACGTATATCTATATCAGGTATATATGATTTGTATAATTGTTCAAATATCTATTCTTAGTTATTTTCAGTCGTCCCTTTGATACACATAAAACTCGTCATATAATAACACATGTTTATTTACTACTAATACTACTACCTACTTATTATTATAATATTATTAAGATGATTTGTAAAAGTCACACCTAGGGTTGCATCATCCTAAACATTTATCTATGTTAATATTAAATATTTGACAATTATTAATACTTTTGCCATAACTGTTTGAGGGATACTCTCATAAATCAGCCATTAAAACTTTAATTTTTTTTAAGAGACTTGTGGCAGGGGAATCATCGTGTAATGATAAACGTGACAGGTCGTAGGTTCAAATTCCACTCGAATAAATAAAATATTTAATACTTTGAAAGGAGTGTTTTAACACTAAGTTCCGAAGTTTCCTCTGACATGAGCGAATACAGTGTAAAGCTGAAAAAAAAACATTTGATAAAAAAATATATCACTTAATTAATTTGTATAGGGAATTAATATATACCATAAAGAGTAATGTCAAAAATATTATAAAGAACAATAAACAGTGAAATAAATCGTACTAAGCTTACTATATAAATATTTTATATGGATTTCATGGCTTTCGATTGTAGAACTTATTAATTACAGGAAAAGAATATTAAAAATATATATATATTTTTTTTCATAATTTTTAAACAAATATCAATTAATTAATGGCAGATAACCCTAGGTAACGCGTAAACACAAGTCGCTAACGAACCGAATCCGCCCCTGCACAAATTTGCAATTTCGATTGGCGCTGTTTGCGTGTACCTGCTGCATTGTACTCCCCTCGTATAAGCGATTTAAAAATGCAAAGTAGTAACACATAGCTGTATTAAACATTTTCATAGTCAAAACACTAATTTGTATAGCATTTTTTTTCCAGATTGTTCCGACATAGTCAGTTAGTCGTAGACCTCCACGCTGTCCACATTTTATCACTAGAGAACGGGAGAGAAAGAGTCGTTATATTATAGGAAAATAATTTAAAATCATTGCGTAAATTATACCCTGTGTGCTATAACTGATAAAACTATGTAACTGTAAAGTTTCATATAAGTATTCTAAATAGTTTTAGCGAGAAAGGAGAACAAACATCCATCCTGAAATACTTTACCATTTTATTGAAAAAAAAATTATATAAAAATATCCAAAGACAATTCGTTAGATTGGCTAGAGAGAATAAAATTTATGTAATATTTTTACCATTTTAAAGTGTAATAACATCAATAAGTTGCAACAAGCGTATAAGAATTTCGATGTAGTTTTATATTAATATATGGCTTAGTTGGTCAGAGCACTTGGTCGGTTGCCAAGAAGTGCAGGTTCAAATCCTGCTACGTTAAAAATATTTATACGCTTTTAAACAAATTTATAGAATTTTCTTTCCTAAGCGTGGAATAATACTTTAAAATAGTAAAAATACGTGACGTTATTATTATTATTTTTGTAAGTTATATCTACAATCAGTCCGTCTTTTAGCCGTGTGATTCCGGCTTAGAATAGGATCACCCTGGTACTGATGGTGTCGTAAGAGGCGACTAAAGTGCGTGTGGTAGAGTCACGTTGCCAGTAATGGCAATACGCATGGGCAGACTCGACCGGATTATTACCACCCCCTGCATTTAAGACCGGCGTTGAGTAGTGGCTTTGGCCACTGCGTTTCGCATTAGGTAATGCCGGGCCCCGGTGCCCTTCCAATTTAAAGGACGGCAACGCTCCTGTAGCTCCTCTGGAGTTACTCGGGGCCGTGGGCGACGGTGAGCACTTACCACCAGGTGACCCGTACGCTCGTTTGCCGACTTTTCCATAAAAAAAAGTCCATTTAAACTATGAGCGGATCTGTTGTGAGATATGTCTGAGAGTGCCTCCAGTGAGACATCTACTTTCAAAGTTTCTTCAGTCTAATGTCTGTCCAATACACGACATATGGATAAAATATTTATATAGTATGCAGAATAGAATAATTCAAATCCCTACTTCATGAATATTTATAATATAGATGTTTCTACCGTCAGGATTGACAAAGCGTAGCGTTGGGTTAGATTGACAATGTACCTACGCTGTATCTCTAAATGGACGAGGAAAGTGGCACTTCAATTGAATTACTTTTTTAGATGTATGCTTTATTCATCATATAGCTTTATGTCATAGCAAACTTATTGTCAAGACACTGCGCTCTCTGCCTCCTTACCAAATTTGAGGCAGTAAAATTGTATATACAGCACATATCACCTACTATCGGTATAGTAATCTAACCAGACATTCTGTTAATTGTATTAAATATGACTTGTGGCATATCCACAGAGCATCTCGAAGCTGGAGAACTGGTACTAAATTGGTTTGCGTAGTATTAACAAATACGGAATGTTCTTTAAAGATGAAATAAAAATATAAAACAAGAATTTAAAATATATGCCCAATATTGTAATAAAATTTACATCTTCCTTCTTGCCCATTGTTGGACATTATAAAAGCAATATATGTTAAGTTTTAAGGTACTTTTCGTCAAAATAAAGTGTTATTTTATGTGAATTACGTTGAAAAATAGCTCGTCGATTCAACATACTTTTATAAAATCGTAAAACCAACTTTATGCGATTCTTCTAACATCTTCAGTCCCATAGGATCTTTGTCACAATGTTTTTTATAGCATGAATGTAAATTTAAGAAAAGATTTTCCTTATAAATATATATTTACTTTGTTATAAATCCATAATATTATACAATAAATGGAATAGTTTATTAGAATGCACCATTATATTGGATCCAATGTCAATTGATATTATAAGGCAGAGGAAGTGTCTGAATTTTCTTATGATATTACTAGGTGACTCGGATCTGTTGTAACTTTACTCGCAAACCCTTTGACTGGGAATGAGCGAAAAATAGAATTGAAATACTCGTAAGTAAGTAATAAATCTGCAACGATGTTTGTCTATGAAATAATGTTACCCCCGCGAACAAATAACAACCACCCACCCACACACATACACACACACACACTAGCACACACACACGTAGATATATTTCTTCTTCTTCTTCTTAGCTTCACGCTGTATCCCGCACAAAACAGGGTAGGCAGAGGGAACCCGTGAACCTAGTGCTAAGACACACCGAATTTGAGGCGTGTTGAGTGGCGGAACTCAACGCCGCGCTTTTGCCTTATTACGTAGATATATACATACATATAAACGTATATATATATATATATATATATATATATATATATATATATATATATATATATATATATATATATATATATATATATATATATATATATATATACATACAAATATACATACATACGTACGTACAAATATTAACATTATATAATATAAAATATAATGTTATATAATGTTATATGTGTGACATGGCGTGAACAGCCATATTATTTAATTAAACTCTCACTTCATAAGCATATAAGTAATTATAAATAGATACATAATATTTAAGAATTAATAAAACATAGCTAAGAATAATCGCAATGAACAAGGATTTCGATTAAAAAAAACCTGCACATCAGTTCTTTCATTTAGCAACTACAAATCCACACATATGTATGTAGATATATCAAATTTATAACTTCTCCGTCTCTCTTTATTCGTCAGGGGTTTAAAACACCAACTATGATAATAAAATATGTGTGAAATATATAAATTTTAGCATATATTAATATGCAGTATAGCTAACAAAACGTTTTAGAACAAAGCACAGAATAATTTCGTATTGTGAAATTTCAAGTAATTAGCATTTTATAATTTAATCCCTAGATCGTTGTCCTGTTAAAGGAAAGTTTAAAGCAATAATATACTTCCAAACTCAAGAACACTGCATTTAAATATAATATAGAGGTATTTTTTAAATACTATATTTTTTGCAGCATTACGTTGCATAGGAAATTGACAAGTAAAGACGTTTTTCTGTACATTATTTTATTAAGTAATAAAAAAATAATAATAAAAAAACATATTTATTAAAGTATATCATTTGTTTCAAGGTAATAAAGTTTCTGAATGGCTCATTATAGCAGAATTAAAAGAATTTTTACAACACAATTGAAGCATTAAGCTTAAAAACTCTCAATAATGCTATCAATAATAAAATTCGCCACAAAAAAAGCTCTAGAGCTTACGAAAAAGAAAGGGGTGACTTTTGAATGAAGTACTTAATCATAACACCGTCAATTTTCAAGCGATATGGTTTCACGAGAAGTTCTTAAAAAGCAATTGAGTCGGTGAAAGAAATGAAATAAAATGCTTTCATAAAATTGGCGGAGTCGCTTTGCAAAATGTTAACCACTCAGACGTTTTGCAAGTTTAACAATATTTCAGTTTCGCCGTCATGTGAACACATAGTTTCATTTTATTGCCGGTACTCGATGGTCGATCGTTTTATTCCCATAACGCTTTCCGTATATTCGAGCAGTTTAAAATAAAGGAATTTTTAAAATCCATAAAAAATACACGTCGTACGGACTGCAAATTCAAACAGATATATTGCTATATCAAGAGTATTAAATAAAAGCATTCGTCATGCTTCGTATGTTTTGGGTATTAATAACAACGTTTTGTACATTAATATATAATATATATTGAAATATGCCAACACAAATACAAACTCTAGTTGACTTGATTCATCAAACATATTACTCCCTGAGCTTGAAGATATTTCACTTGGCAATATATTTACATATATTTATACGTCTAAGACGGGAATGGAACGGAGTGTCTTAATACTAGGTTAAGTCCCCTCTGCATACCCTGCCATGTACAGGTTACAGTGTAAAGCAGAAAAAACTAAACAAACAAGCCTCCATCAATGGGATGATACTTTATATTATACTACTTGAAGATATAGAATTTTAATTTCTCTAAAATTAGTTACGTGCCCAAATTTAACCTTAATATATTTTTAGTGAACCTTAAACAAATACAGCAATAAAATTGATAATGCCAGTGACCACAGTCAACGACATCGTTGCGCTGGCGGGGTAGCGATACAGTTAATTAAAATCCAATATTGTCTAACCAAAATTGATTAGCAGCAACCAAGCTCGCTAGAGTTTAATCTGCCTTCACATTGAACAGGGAACAAAGCTTAGGGTACTTGTTAAACGAAGTGTTATTTGTAACAACATATAACTACTTGAGTCCCAAACGCGGTTTTCCCATGCTCAAAGTAATTGCTATATTTAAGCCATATATTTATACAAAATCTTTACATAAATAGATAGAAGTAAGTTTACATAAATATTATAGTAAAGTTTCTTCTTACGTTCAACAATTTTTGTATGAAAATAGGACGGGGATGGGGATTCAGCCTAACAATCTTTCACATATTAAAAACTAGAGCGCACGGGTCCTTATTTTGGGGTTGGTTTTCTAAATAAAGTATTATTCTAAATTATTAACATAAATTATGTTTTATATATTTAAAGATAATATATGTAATTTACATATTATGGAATCAACATATATCAATAAGACGATTAACAAATGTACCTTAAGGCTGCACTAAAACACCAGCAACAAATATCTATGCCTTTCCATTCCTTTAGCACGTCCATAACAAGTAAAGGAAGTAGCTGATCCTTAGCTAGAGCTAGCTTCGAATTTAATGGATTACATTCATAGTAACGGGCATATGCTAAAAGTCCACAGTAACTAGACATTGATACTATAAATATGACACCGCCTAGAAATCCCCAGACGGCTGTGAAAACATAAAATGTATTTTTATAAGTACTTGATGCTATGAACAATCAATACTTTATTAAATATGTACCATAACATTTTGTTTATCATGAATAGGAGGGAGGACCTTAACGGATCAACCAACTGATAAATACGTAAATTCTAAATGAGAAAATCAATTATAATTTATATGTATGTATAAAAAATGTATTGTATGTATAAAAAATTATACGTTTATAAATGTTATATTTTTCTCTCCTAAGTGTGGAATAACTCTTTAAAAGTGGTAAAAATATTTAATAAATAGCATTATCTCTTGCCCAACAATAATTCTAATGAATTATATTTGGATAGCGGGAAATTTGTAAAAATCTCCCTACAGAGATAGTAACAACATAAATAAGTTGTAATAAGCGTATAAGAATATCGACGTAGCCCGATGAGAACCTATGACTTAGCGATCAGTACGCTTGGACAGATTTCAAGAGGCGCAGGTTCAAATCCAGCTACTTTCAATTTTATTATACGTTTTCTAATTAAGTGTCCCTCCTATGCCCCTTTTAATAACTCTAAAAATACGTGGCCATTGTTTCAGTATATTGAGAAGTTTTGGCATGATAGCGTAAAAGAGAAACATGCATTCATTTATTATATATATAGCATGATATACATATAAGTAAGATAATCCTGTAATACGATAGCTGAATTATACAAGTAACTGGGCGGTGAAAGGGTAATGTTATAGTTGTAAGGCATTGGACTATAACAGGGCTACAATTAAGCTTAGGACCGTGGTGTTTATGAAATAATATGTTTTGCGCAACTAAAAGCATTTCAGTGTTAGTAAATAATTGTGAATTATGGTTCTTAAGCCATTTCAAATTCAAATTTTAATTACTACAATTACGAGCGAGTTTGTTAGTCAATGTTAAAATAAAGATGTAATTGATTTTTAACGTTAAAATTATATTTGTATGGGTACTTCAATATTGTAACACTAAGAGAGGAGTGATTTAGCACTAAATTATCTCTCATCCATTGTTATTAACAATGGATGAGAGATAATTTAATACCTCTTCATACATGCCCCTCGGAAGGTCCTCATACTTCTTACGTGATCTTCCTATCAACTGAAGTCTCACTCTACCAATCTTACCGAAAAAAAAAATTAAGTCTTCTTTCTATCTTACAAGATTAATTTATCAAATTAGAAAAAAAAACTATTAAATGGACGGACAGTAAATGATAAAATTTTTATTATTTGTGTTAAATTTACGCTACATAATATAAGTAAATATGTTAAATTAAAACAAACTTTCTTAGTTAACAATTTTCTAAATCTATATTCTGACGAATCAAGCATATTATTTAAATAGCATTACAAAATCTTTTAAAGCCGCCATGGCGCTGTGGCTGAGCGTCTGGTTGGAAAATGTGATACTTACGGATTCTATCCCTAAAAGAAAGGAGTAAAAAATTATATATTTTTCTTCATTAGTCTATTCTGCGCCAGCAATGTTTCGATAATTACTAGGTTCTAATGAAAAAAATATAAAAAAGTTTTCTATACAAAAATAAATATATTTTTCTTATAAAATAAAACGTAAAGTTAGGATACGATAATTGTTTATAATCTTTGATAAACTAAAGTAGAGCAGAATTACAATTGATGAGTTTACTGTATCATTTGACAGTGCAAAGCAATATCTGAAAGTTAGTGTTATTTCAAGTAATATTTTATCATGACAGTGAGAGTAATGCAGTGGATGATTTGTAACAGCTGTTCGTAGTATTATTTATGTCGTGTTTGGATATTAGAAACTATCGACGCCATTGCAAACAAAATTGAGTTGATCGTTGAGTAAAATTTATTTATGAATCACGATGGTTTCGTTTATATTTTACAACGATTTTTATATTTTTGCGATTTTTGTGACTTTTTGGTTGTTAGATTCGGTATACAATGGAAGGTTAGAGCGGTTTTGTAAAGGTGGGGTTCAAATCCAGTTACATTCATATTTTGAAACGTTTTCTGAAAATTGTCATTTAAAATATTTATTTTAGTTGCATCTTTAGTAATAAAATATTTGTTTACCTCTATACTATTTAACAACAAAAGTTTAACAAAGAAATTTAACCACTACATTAAAATCAATGTGTGTAAAATTGTTTAAGCGCAAACACAATTCGGTCCAGTTCAAATCGGACGAACATCGCCATTTTAAGCGTTATTCAAATATTCAAAAAGCGATTGACATTACAAAATCCGGTTGGAAATAATAACAAAATTCAATTTTCCATTTGTATTAATCTTTCGCTAACAGAAGGCTGGAAATTGGTTCTTTGATTCGTGAGCTATTGAATTCAGTTGCGTGCCGGACGCAAATTAATACGCGAGACAATGCTGACCGTGACACGGCAATGTTTGCTGAGACTATAACAAATTATTCATACTTGGTGATGGAATGTAAACAGAATATGATTGGCTATTAGCATGCAGGTTGGCGGCACCCGAGGGATGAGCCACCCCCAGGGATCATCCCCCACACTATTAACAAGTCGCTACTAACCTCTAACTTTGTTTCTAACGTATTTCGAACTTAATTTAATTAATTATGGTCCCCTCTTTCGAGTCCATTTCGCCAGATATTATTTCAAGGAGAGACTGCGAGATCAAAAGACATATGAGTATTACTCACGCTACGAAATATTTATTAAAGACAGCGAAATTGATTTATATGGATCTCGGCTATTAAATGTACATAATTCGGTCGTATTTGAATGACTGCGAAAGCAATTATCCATTACAAATGTCTACATAAACTTGAAAAGGATAACTAAATTGATATCTTATTATCTATGATTTATGTTGAAAAGTAGCTTATTTAGATTTAAAATTTTTCAATAGAAGCTGGTCGTGCGGCAGCTTGGTACTATAAGTGGAAGGGTGTGGGTTCAATTTCCACTCGAAACACAAAAAATATTTTTATTTTTATGGATGTATGACTATAGTTGTGTATTGCGACGGTACACACAGTATTTGTGGGGTTCGATCTACTCTTAGAATACTTTTTCTTGTGTGTTCTTGTAAACGAAGCGAAGAATAGTTTTCTCATTAAGCGCACAATGTTTCTAAAATTATGTAAACTTAAAGGAGAACTAATCGGGGAAATCTTGGGAAATGAGTTTGGTAGTTATATCACAATGCATATTATTATTAATATTTTAACACCCTGTTACATAATGATAGAGTAATACTACTGAATACAAAAGCACAAAGAACAAAGTAATTTAAAGCAAAGCTCCGTTAGAATGAATTGTAATTCATAATTTGGATTGGTAATTTACATTATGATTTCTCCATTCGTATTAAGTAATTATTAGGTAAATTTAATATTTGCTAAGTTTAGAAATTACAACTATTCTAGAATATAAATTTAAAGTATCTTTCAATTCATTGAACATTAATTTAACAATATGTTTAACTTTGTTAATTAATATACATATTTATATATATGTACACATTTTTAAAAAATGTTACTTTTAAAGTAAACACTTTTACGCTTGGCTGTCTATTTTCTTAATAATATATTAAAACGAAATATACCTTTTTAGGTAAAAATAATCGTAAATTTTAAACAAACAATGGTTTTTATTTTACCATAATTCGTTTAGTACCCATCTGGTAGTTAACGAAGCAATACTGCATACATTTGCAATTTTGATTGGCGTTGAAGCCGTCAACATTGGATGCAACCATTAGGATGTGTTCAATTAACGTTTAATTAGATCATGCCTTTCGTCTGTTTTGTGTACCTTATATATACATATTGCACTCTGGTGCAGTTTATTTTACTTCACTGCTTTATTTAACTGTATAAAACATATTAAAACTGTTAAACAGAGCAAGCAGAGGGAACTTGGGAACGAAGTTTTAAGACAGTTCGTCTCCTTCTCCAATTTTCGCCATATTTGAGGCAAAGCATATTGAGTGGGTTAACTTAACGCTGCGCTTTTTTTTCCTTGTTACAAGAACTTAGAATTGAAAATATTAAATATTAAATTTTAAAATGTGTAATATTTCATATCCTCGAGTGGGGATCGACCCTACAATCTGTCACGTCTGCAGTCACAAGCTTGTGCCCCTGCACCACAACAGGCATTATATGATATAAATAATAAATATTTTTCATTTCAATTTTAATATAAACGTCAGAGATCTTTTTGCTACACATTATATTACCGTTCTGTTCTATAGTACTGAAGAATATTTGATAATTCTTTAGGCATCTTTTAGGGGCTTGCATAGTGAAAAAAATAAAATTTACTCTTTATTACACCAAGCTATATCCCATACATAGCATAAGTTAGATAATTATCAACACAGATATCGCATAATTTTACTTAAGATATAGCTATAGTAAGGCATTGAATTCGGACTCATTCCCCAAAAAAATGGCGGAAAATGGGAAACGGTAGTATCTTAGAGGAGACAGGGTGTCTCCCTGTGCCTATGCAGCGGTATGCAAAATACAACGTGAAGCTAAAAGAAAAATCAAAAGGAGAAACTAATTCCACTTCTTATCTACCATTTCTTTGCGCTTTCCTTGAAATATGACAAAATCACCAAAATTACCAAATCTTTCCATATTTCAAAATGATCATAGCTTTTGTCCAAACACAATAAAAACATGATAAATATATTAAAGTCTTATTTCACAACTAAAAAACCATAACAATATTATATTTTGACATAAAGAGAGCTGTACGTTTTGTCCATTTTGGACTTGAAACAGTCGTGGCCAGTTTATTTAGATTATTCGATTTATTTTATAGGTCGTAAAGAAAACCGACTTCTGTCACTCGACGGTTTATGGTTTATAAGATTTTACGGTAACAGTAAGGTAACGCGGGCCGTCAATGGCAAAATCGTCTTGTACTATCGCTTTAAATGCAAAGTGCGTCTCTTATTTCACCTTCTTTTATGGTAATATGAGAACTGATCGAAAATATTCAGTTTGAAAACGTTGTTATACGCTTTTTTTATAGTAATCGATATTGTATTGTGTAATGATTTATTATATATAGTAATCATTTTGGAAGTTTACTGCTAGATTAAGTAATTTGATGTAGAGTTTTATTGTAAGAATATTCCATTCTTTTTTATTTATATATGCGCATCAGAAATAAATAAATTTATTTATGCTTTGTTTGTTTTCACTACACTAAAGTCAGGTGGCTTTAAAATTTGTTTTTAAAATACATTTATAATACATTTGTAACAGATCATGAAAGAGATGTATTAATACATAAAAGATATATAGAAAAAAAATCTTGTATGGGACGCCTATTAATCTGAGAAGGTTTAAAATAGTGATTTTTGTCTGTTTGTCTGTCCGTCTCTACGTGCTAATCTCAGATACGGCAAACCAGATTAAAATGCAGTTGTCACTACTAGATTTGGGCAGCCCCAACAGCTTAACATTTATGGTTTGTTTTATTAAAAATTATTAATAAACAAAAAAATAAAACTCAATAAAACTATAAACTAGAAGCACATATAAAATGATGTGATTCAAAAAATTTTCATTTTGATTGTTCAAAATGTTAAAATAAAAAAATACCGAAAATAAAAAGAAAACCAGAATTAATTTGAGGTCCGTCTTGGTGCAAGGGCACAAGGGAGCAATATTAAACGCAACAGTGGTTTCGAGGGAAAGAAAATATTTTATATATTTTTACTATTTTTAAAGTGCTATCCACACTTAGGAACGAATGGTTTAGAATCTAAACCATTCGTTCCTAAGTGTGCTTCAAGTGCGTCCAAGTCTCTGACCATCTAAACTTTAGATGGTCAGAGACTTGGACGGTTTCCAAGAGACGCGGGTTCAAATCATGCTTCGTTCTAATTTTTATACGTTTTTAAATTTATTATTTAAGTATTTTATATTTTTTTGTTATGCTAACTAGGAAAAGCGCAGCTTTGAATTCCGCCACAAAACACGCAGCGCTTTACTGAAGTTGTAAGTAGTATTCACCGTAAAGTGGAAAGGGATGTGGTGGTTCGGGATGTTATGTAAAATAGCACGACGAGCCTGAGAGATTTTTTGTAGATAGTTAAAATACATAACATAAATACCGATATATTATTATCAATTTGTATTTACACATCTAAAATCACTAACATGCCAACTGTCGCAATAAACCACCATCGCCCTCTCACATCAGTCACACATTTTGTTACAGGAAAAAGAAGGAAAAACTTTACCCAATTTCGCTTATATCCGCACTAAAATACAAATATCTTTTATCTTTGTCTACTTCATGTGTTCTTTCAGTCAGAAGTTCTAACGATATCAAAGGACGTGAAACATTGATATCTCCATTTTTTTTTTCAGCTTCACGCTGTATCCCGCACTAGGCAGGGTAGGCAGAGGGAACGAAAGTGAAACCTAGTGTTATGACACTCCGTTCCACTTCCATTCCCCACTTTCCGCCGAATTTGAGGCATTGCGTGTTAAGTGGCGGAACTCAACGCCGCGCTTTGCCTTATTACCAGAGCGAAGAAATGAAACATTAAATATTTAAATTGAAAATATATTAAATATTTCATTTCCTCGACTGGGGATCGAACCCAGAACCTGTCGGTTACAGTCACACTCTTGTGCCGCTGCGCCACGACAGGCCTCTCAATAATATTATATCAAATATCATTTTTACTGGCATTATTAATATTCTTATAAAGAATCTTTAATAAAATCAAGTCGAAGTAATTCAAATTCTAATCGAGTTTTAAATTGCAGTCATTCTTATCTAGTGCGCTCGCATCGTACTGGTTCTGAACTGAACTTTCGTCTCTCATCCACAGTCCCTTTCCTCGTTAGCTTCTCCTTAAAACTTCGTCTATAAGTTCGACAGCAAGTTTTTTAACTCGCCTCCAAGTCGATTTTCGTAATTAATTAATTTGATTGTATATAAAGTTATTTGAGGCTGCTGTTTAACAGTGCTGTCCATTATGGATGATTTGGGTCAAGAGTTACCTAGGGGTGTTTCTGCTTGATCATTGGGTATAAAAGTTAATCAAAAAAAATTAATAGCAGCAATATGCTTGAGCATAAAAAATCACTTCAACTTTGTTTTTGATAAGAATGTTGAGAATTTGGTCGTCATATTGTGGGTGATGCTGCTAGATCAAATAAATTTATTATGCCTTCAACGGTTCGATCGATAACGACAATTCGGTAATGATACCAAAAAAATACTTTCAGTAATTAAAAATTAAATTTCTCATAAGCAATTAAAACATTGCGATAATATAAAACTAAATCATTAATCTAATATCACTAATGAGGAGATGCGAAATAATCATTCTAAAAATATTCAAAATTTTAACATTTTATCTATATTACTATTTTTTTACTTCACACTGTATGCAGTAATTAAGCAGGGCAGGCAAAGGCAAACTTAGTCGTAACAGACTCCGCGTTAAAACTATCTGCTAAATGTTCAACACATTGCTTGTTTATTCAAGGCAATGTGAATATTTAAAGAGTTTATTACCACGTAAAGGAATCGAACTCACGAACAACCGTAGCATTTTCAGTCACACAATATCCCACTAATATTTTTAAGATCTATACCAATTATTCATTTGAAATACATTAATTACTACCAAATTTGAACTATATGTCATCAAGACAAAATAATTCAATTAAGATAATAATATAAAATACCTTGGTTATGTAATGGCACTTAAAACGCTTTTAATTCACCTCTCTCGAAGAAATTCCCGCATGTGGATCGCTAATGAGAGAATTATTCGTATTAAGGTCGTTGTTATTGCGTCTGGAGATTTGAGCTTAACCGAAGTTGGAATCTATAATTAAACTAGAATTTATACTTAATTATTTTCGAATTAATGAGACAGTTTGTATCGGATATCTCATTATCTTATAATATTTGGAGTACACAAGGAAAATGTGACACGTTTATATAAAAACAAATGCATAATATAATAAATAAATAAACAAGAATGTGATTTTATTTATGTAATTTGCAATGTAATTATTAAAATTAAATGAGATCACCTTTTTCTAACACCAAGGACTAGCAAAGACGTATCAATTGTTACATCTACCATAAATAAAAGAGATAAGCCAAATTTTATAGCAAATTTGGGAAAACTCTTTATAAAGCCCAGGGCGGGGTTGGTGCGTTATCGTCTGAGCCTTATATTGTTTTGCTATCGATGTTTTATAAAGATACGACGACAAGAGGAGATACGTACAAATCGAACAATATTCCGGATATACTTTTTGTTATATCCTTACAGAGGTGTCTGCATCATTTCCTACTTGATGTTTCCAACGCAATATTTTACACGCTAAATCATATTTGTTTTTTACTTTATAATTCATGGTACTTCTTTCTTCTTCGAAAAATCGAATTGTATACTAAATATGGAATTTTAGTTAGTATAAATTAGAGAAGTAGTCTAATATTTTTTAAAATAATAGGTATAACCTTACAATCATTTAAAACGGAAAAAGATCATACCTAGTCAAAATTGCATGTGAGAGTTTATCATCAAACTTGAGATTAAGTATTATACTATAAAGTTAGTTATTTTAATTAAATTAGGTTTATATAAATCAGTATTTAAATAAAAATAATGAGACAGAAATAACTTTTAAACTACTTCGTTTTAACGCTCGTTGTTTCTAGATTAGGTAAACAATTAAATTAAGTTTTTGCAGAACACATTTAACATTTACACGTATGTACAAATGAAGCAGAAACAGAAGTCGTTTGGCCAGTTGCCAACATAACTGGCAAATAAAAGAATGTTTTAATATCTTTTATTCAGTAAACTCAAACTTTTCTCAACATAAATCTCCAGTTACACAGAGCCCTCATGAAAATGTAATGAGCAAGAACTATTTATGGCTAATCCTTTCGAAATAAACTTCAGGACTGATGTCTGTCTGAATCTTTTCGCGTGGGCAAAGTAAGAAAATGTCTGTAAAATGTTTGAAGCGAAAAGCAATCCTGTGTGAATGCAACAGAGATATATCAAGCTTTTGTTGAAAGAAAGAGATATAATAGATAGATGTGGTAGAATGCGGTACGATAGAGTAGATTTTTGAATTGCTAATAGAGGAAATGAATCGGCCGCCGCCGGCTTGGTTGACTCCACCACCCTGGGCCCGGACTTCTTCCGTTTATAATCATCCTTAATAACGCGGGAGTGGTTTAATGAATGTATTTTGCTATCAAAGCACAGCGCTAACTGACACATTAATGTTAATGGTGACTTAAAAGTAAAGTTTCAATTTGCGACGTTATTTAGCTTGTAATACTAATAAATATATAAATGAATAATATGTTTTTTGGACGGATTTCAAGAGACGTGGGTTTAAATCCCACTACGTTTGATTTTTTATACGTTTTCTAAAAAAGTATTTTTCTATCTTAAGTGTTTAATCACTTTAAGCTCTCACACAGCTTTACGCTGTATCATGCACTTGGGAACCCAATGTTAAGACACTCCGTTCCGTTCCCTGTTTTCCGTCGGATATGATGTATTGCATGTTGAGTGGCGGAATTCAACGCCGCGCTTTGCCTTGTTACCAGAGCGAAGCAATGAAAACATTGAATATTGAAAGAAAAAATATTAAATATTTAAAGTGAATATATTAAATATCTTATTTCCTCTAGAAAATGGAATATTTAATATTCTCATTTCTTCGTTTTAGTAAAAAATAAAAGTGCAGCGTGAAGTTCCGTTACTCGAAACGCAGCGCCTCAAATTCGGCAGGAAGTGGAAAACGAAACGTAGTATCTTAAAATCAGGTTCCCAACTTCCCACTGCTAACCCTGTCATATGTGGAATACAGCGTGAAACTTGAAATAATGATAATAAATATTTTTAATATAAATAAATAATAAATATTTTTAATACAATTTTCTACATAGCATCCGACAAAATTACTACAAAGAAGATATCGTACATATTTTTGTTGTGATTTCAGACGAAATATCTTAGAAGCTCACCTGTTGGTGCAGATCTCGTCACGCTACAGTGCACACGGATGGTTAAAATTTAATTCCACTCGGAACATTCCACCACAGATTGCATTCCTTGCAGGGGACCGACGCTGATGAATACGAGTTACGGAACCGGGAATTTCTCAAATTCTGTACGCTATTAGTTTATTAACATGATGTCGCTTTTATAGCCTTAAAATATATTTTTGTTGCAATAAGATATATGATATAAGTATTTCTTTAATTTTGCATTTACAAATACTACCTTTTTGAAAAATAAAAACCATTGTTTATAATATTTTAAATTATCTTTGGTTCAATAATTTTTTACAGTATTTTGGTAGAGAAGCCTCCCTAAAATGTTTTTCACAGATAATAAAATGTTAGCTAACAAATAAAAATTATAACAAATAAATGAGAATTTTAACGTTGTGCGTCAAGAATGTAGACTTTGAATAAAAGTGCTTCGTCGGATTTTAAGAAGTACAGGTTCATATTGTGCCTTTTTTAACAAGTTATATTAAAGAATTATATAATAAACAAATAGATTAATAGATTTTTATAAAATAAAATTATCAGAATTTATAAATACAATGGCCTGGTCTGTCGTGGCGCAGTGGCACAAGCGTGTGGCTGTAACTGATAGGTCCTGGGTTCGATCCCCACTCGAGGAAATGAAATATTTAATATTTTCCATTTCAATATTTAATGTTTTCCTTACTTCGCTCTAGTACAAGGCAAAACGCGGCGTGAGTTCCCCCACACAACACGCCATGCCTCAAATTCGGCGGAAAGTGGGGAGCGGAAGTGAAACGGAGTCTTAACACTAGGTTCCCAAGTTCCCTCTGCCTACCCTGCCATGTGTGTTATAAATAAGTAGATATTATGTAGGTATCTCAAATACATACATGAGTACTTATATTGTTTAATACTTACAACGATTATAGTTGTATGGTAGAATGCACACATTTAGTGAAGTACCATGCCTTTGCATATTACATTATTTGAAGGAATTACTACGTAGAGGGGAAGATTTATATAGAATAGGCATTGTGTAGAAAGATTGCGTCTATTAAGTACTTGTAGCGTGTTGTTAAAGGAACTATTGGCTGGAAAATGCGTAGCGATATTGTTTTTCTAATGTACTTTGTAGGATGCTGGAGTAATTACTTGGAGTAATAAGAATTTTTATAGGGCTTATATTTTTTTCTAACCTTTTTCTTAGCTTTGTTTTTGTGTTTATTTATGATTTGTGTTTATTTAAGCAATAAAAATATAATTTATTTATATAATACGTACAACATACAAACATTCCTTGTTACCTATTTTATTTCGGAAAAATAAATAAATTTATTCATATAAATATTAATATTAAGAAATACTTAATGTTTTTATTATATATTTCTTCGATCTGGTAACAAGGGAGAGCCATGCGTTGTGTTCCGCCATCGAACCCGCAATGCCTCAACTTCGGTATGAAGTGCGGAAGAGAACGGGGTGTCTAATCACTAAATACCAAATATCTTTCCACCTTCCCTGCCATGTGCGTAAATAAAAAAAAATAATAACAAAAAATAGTAATAAATAATATATAACATATTTGTAATATAATAATTCATGACACATAATTTAGAACCAACATCAAAACATAATATAATAATAAGAAAATAAAGCTTATATTTTTAAAAATTCTTTCACCATTACAGCCATTTTTCGTTTTTTAATTTATGAACAAAAATTGGACCTTGGTGGACTCATGATCTGGTCAAAATTAAGAAAATCCGCAGTGTCGATCGCACAATAGCAATAAACAAAAATTTTTATTTCTACATGATCTTACGTCTCATTTTTCTTGTATAACCATTGCACATTTCTAAGCATTTAGTAGTTTTTTTTTTCGATCTATGCAGTAATCTGCACAAAGTGCATGATGCAGAAGGAACCTGGCAACCTAGTGTGTGGGTAACAACGTTCGAATAAAGTTTCTTCGGCTCCTGACATTCCGCCAAATTCTCGAGACATTGCAGGTTCAATGGAGGAAGTCAGCGATGTGTAGAGCAACGAAGTTAAAAATATTTAATATTACATTTCCCCACATGGGCAGTAAACCCACAAACGTCTCGCCTACAATATCTTCCATTATGACGACCTCAAATTTATGTTAACTTGTAAATAGGTAATATTTCATGTAATTATATGTATTTTTTTGGAATATCAAAGTTACTGGTAAATATTCATTATTCTGTAATAAAATCTTTGTATGCGTATTGTAAATATTTTCCTGAATAAAATGTCATAATATGAATATAATAAAGATGATGGAATATTTTGCTGCAATAAGTCTAAATGCACGTGGTATTCCACAGCGCTGCATGTTTGGTCGCAATGTTCGCTCCGATTAACGCAATACTAGCTTGATGTGAATATCTGACATACTTTGCATAGCGAATTAACTTCAATGTTATAATCTCCCATTATATACAAAAGATTTTAATTATTAAATATGGTGTCATTGTACAGACTTCATATCATTTTCTATGTTATAATATATATATTTAAAATCTTATTAAAATTCACCGTAAGTGCTCCAATAGAGGCAAATGTAGTAAAAGTACAACATCATATACTGAAAGATAAAATACATATTTAACTAAGAGTATTCTTATTTTTGTAATAATCAGTGCTAAAACAATATCCCGTGGTAAAGTTAATGTAAAATATTGAGCATCATATTTTTTTATGTAACTTCAAAACTGCAGTTATGTTAAATTATAAAATACTATAAAATTATAAAATGTTGTTTTGGTTCAAATAATTATATTTCTGAGATTGCAATGATTAGTTTTTGAATATTTTCAAATGGCAACGAGAGTCATATTGTCACCGCATTAGGCATATTTCTAAGTCTATGCAAAATTAGCAGCCGTAAAACTGCGTGAGCAGACATATTGTACCATTTTTTAATTTACATACCATCGAATCTTCGTGAGATTGGGTTAAATCAACTTCCAAATCCCCTTTAATCTGGAGAATTTTTAGACTTGGTATCTGTAGCCGAAAACGACCCGTACGGTCTTCTATACTTAAGAACCATCAAATATTTTTGTATTCACGTCGTGGTTGTTTTAATAATTTTCTAATAATTTTTTTCTCATGTTTAGTTTAGATACCAAAGAAGAAATATGTGTTAAATATCTAATTCATGCCTGCGCTTACTAGCAGAGTCGAGCATAAATGCTATACGTTGGAAGGGATGCTCTATACATATTGATCTGTATTTTCAGCTCTACGGAAGTCTTGTAAAGGTAAAGGCTTCGCTGGAGTGTACGGTACACTCCAGCGAAGGAATTTAAAAATACAGTCTAAGTTAAAAAATGCAAAACTGACTTGAAATCTCATCTGGAAATTATCTTGCAAACACATCACTTACAAAAACCGATACCTATTTATTCAAGAATTTAAATATTCGTCAACCATACTGCTCTCTGCATGATAATTACTCTAGAGAGGAAAGGAGTTGATACTTTTGATTAAAAGATTCATCGGCATGACACATAATGGCATAAAAGCTACCCGTGAAAAAAATATAAATAAAATTAACACTTAAATATATAAATAAAAAATCAGAATTCGAAAACCTGTTCATCACTGAATTCAATTATTTACAGGGACATAAATTCAGCATACGTAAATATTGGTAGTTTCTATTCATGGCTGAAAAATATCGACGGACAGATTATATTGTATTTTTTTTTTAAAGAAGATATATAAATATTTTATTGCTGTGATTTAATTTTGGTATATTGTGTGAAGAAACCTAGCGGTATTTTTTTTTTAATAAAATTACCGATGACGTACTAGCTGACTTATGTGATAATTAAAATATTTAAAGTAAACCAAGCATCAGTAAAAAAATATAATAATATTTTAACAAAATTCTTAAATTCTCTTCTAACAATCCAAGATGTAAAGATTCGCTTACAAAAATATATGTATGTGCAGTATATAGTAGTAGCAGTTTTATATTAAAGGGTTCTCGAACTGCACCTATCCTCAAAACAGCGTCAAAACAGGGAAAGCAAAATTCTGCAATTTTTGTTTATGTTAAATCGAAAAAATTAATACATAATTCAACAAAAGGAGTTAAATTAATTTAATCAAAGAATTATATGAAATATTTTTTTTAACCAGGGGGCTATTTCGAAAATTTGAATCTACCCTTTTACCCTATCCGACTAAAACAAAGTCTCGAAGTTGTATGCAATGTAGAGTTGTATGCAATGTAGAGTTGTATGCAATGTAGAGTTGTATGCAATGAAAAACAATGCCAGCATCTTCTGTCCATTATCAAATGATTAGATAGATAAACATTTACTTCAAACAAATACAAAATATAAAAGCTATTTTTTTTAATATTTACGACGTACGTATACGCAGATTGTTATTCGCAATAATGACGAGCCGCAAATGTTCATATATACGAGGCGCATGTTTTGACGCGATCCTCGCTTCAGTTAATGCAAAACACGCTTGATGTCAGTATGTGAAATTCTTTACAAATAATTTTCAGCACCTCATAAATAGGTTCGTACTTTTTGTAATGTATATTTTTTTTACTTTATCGTTCATTAGTTTATTATAATTGTAATTGTTCTTTAATTATCACGGTGTATGTAAGCCAATAAAAATATCAACTACTGAACCAACTCTGGTGTTAAAATGTATTATTTACACAAGCAATTCAAAATTGTTACTTTTTCCTATCTTCATTTCCTCTTCCACTTCAGTTATATCGATATAGCGGAAATGCTATAGGTACAACAGTACAGCGAACAGAGCTACTCATAATAAGTTCCGCAGAAAAATTAATTCAACCTAGTTAATTATTGATTGTACTCGACCAGTGTCATACTAAAAATACTAAATTGCAATAAAAATCTAGCATAGTAAAAAAATAATAAATTGATACCAAACCTAACAAAAGACCTTCGATTCGGTTTATATTCATGATCCAATAATACAATAAAATGAGGCAAGAGGCAAAAACGATGTAACAAAGGGACAACACTTGAAAGATACTCGAGATGAGTGCATGCAAATTGATATCACTCCAGGATTGCGACAAAGTCGAGAGTCGTAGAGTGGATGCGGGGCATGTTTTATTGAATTTGACTACGGTCAAACAATCGACTGTTATTGGAAGACACAATCACTATATATATAATAAAATATTTTTTTTAATAAAAAAGTGCAATTTTAACCCCTTAATAATCGCAATTTGAATAAAACAATGTATATAGATACAATAAAAACGAATATTTCATTCTACTTAAAAATATTGTAATACAAATTCTTAAAATATCTGCTCAGTGACTGGTAATTCTGATTAATCAGCGTGCTTAGTCGAGTTTTTTACTTTAGACCTAATTATTACACATTCTTTTAAGAATAATTAAAATACGTCCAAAAATAGTAGGTAACTTTATTACAACTACCTAAATTTATAATTTAAAATTATTATTATATTATTACTTACAATAACTTACCGATGTATAGTGTTTTATATTACAAGTAAAATACACATAAAAACTAGTAAACATTGCCATCCTGTAACCTACATGTTAATAATATGCATCACGTACTATACGCTCACCTACACCGTTTGGTAAAACAGTGTAACGTAGAAGTTTATTCTACCAGCAATTCGCACTTAATGAAAAGCGGCTCGAGGCACCGCAAATTTTCGCGTTGACTTATTATAACATAATGCTGATGGAATTTCGTTGTCACGTGCCTGTTTCCGCTTTCTGCCAGCTAACGGCCAACATGTGTGAACTTGGAAGTTGGGAACGTTAATAATGAACACGCTGTATATTTTGAAATTACTTAATATATTATGAGGATGATGCTATCATAGCTATGTGTTAAAATGTAACAAAGTAAGTTCTGATAATACATAGCATATTGGGAGTTATCTCTAAAATGAATCTAAGTAGATGAAATAAAGATTTTAATTACATTGTTTTGAACAACTGAGTGGGTGAGCGCGATTCATTGCGTTTGGGTAACGGAAATGAACGCCGTGCTTTATATACCAAAGCGAGAAAATGAAAAAAATCTTTTAAATATCTCCGAACGATTTACCTGACTGCACCACAATTGCTTCTAGTTAAGTAAATATAATCTAACCAAAAAAATATAGTTTTAACTAACTTAAAATTAAAGAACAAAAGCAACTACATATATAATTTTGTAGCCATATTCCACAAACGACTCCAAGTAGGCAAGGCAACCAATTACGTGAGCCGGGAAAGTAAAATCAAGGTCGTTACTTGACAGTTTAACCCTGCCGTAGTCGTTATCTTAAAAGACACGTATTCACGTAATGAACTTTTAGAATAAGTATTTATTGAAGCGTAACGATGAATTAACTAAAAACATTTATAGCATTTATATTATATTTATTATATAATAAAGTTTATTAATTACATGGAACGGAGTGTCTTAACAATTTATCCAGAGGGTGTCTTTGACATATATCTGTCCGATATATGTTCTCTGGCATACGGGTACGCGACCCCGGATCCTCGAGCCACCACTATTATACCTCCATCAAGTCCATAAAAGTGGTGTCCCTCCTAATTTATCCTTCCCCCACTTCCACCAATCCCATCCCTCTTTCCCGCGGTTTTTCCCTGTGAAGGGGTTTTGGAGGTCAGATGGCAGTCACTCCATTTAAAAACCGCCAACCGCCACACTCACGGCAAAGAAAATAAAAAGAATGGGTACGGCTAGGGCGTCGCCGCTAAACGACACGCAGGCACATCGCCCTACACCTGCGACAAGTGGGCCAGGGCTACCGTGTCAAGTACGGGCACGGCTAAAGACGCGAGTACCCAGACGAAAACTCCGCTTTGCAACGTGGAATATTGGCTCTCTTACCGGACGATGCAGAGAACTCGCAGATGTACTCACGAGACGAAGGGCAATAAGTCCCATAACATCGGACAGGGTTACCGGCTTATATACACTGGGTCACCTTCTGGTAAAAACGGTGTGGCGGTAGTGATTTCTGAAGATCTTCAGAATGGACTCCTCGAAGTTGACTTAATCAGTGCCTACGCCCCTCAGGCGGGCTGTAGCACGGCCGAAAAGGAGTCCTACTGGGAGCAGTATGAAAAGGTTCTACTTGCTATACCATCTACCGAAGTAATCCTAGTTGAGGGGGACTTAAATGGCCACGTCGGTAAGCTGCAGACACGTATGAACGTGTTCACGGTGGTTTTGGACACGGTCTTCGCAATACAGAGGGCGAAAATATTCTAAGAACCTGTATTGCGTCTGATCTGGCCATTGTGAACACATTCTCCAAAAGAATCCTCAACACCTTATCACGTATAAATTGGGTCCCACTCAACGCAAATTGATTACTTGTTGACCAGACGGTGTCATATGGGCAGGGTTACTAACTGTAAGGTCATTCCAGGTGAAAGCTTGACGGCCCAACATCGTCTTCTTGTCATGGACTTTAACGTCACTCCAAAGAAGAAAGCAGCCGAGAAACGTAGGCCTCGGATCAAGTGGTGGTTGCTGAATGGACCGATGCAGATCGACTTCCTGGCAGAGGTAAAAAGTCGAAATCTTACGACTAACACCGAGACTGCTCAGGATGCTTGGGATTGGGAGCTCAGTTGGCAATCATTGCGGCAGGCAGACGAGTTCTTGGCGTTTCTAAGGGAGGACGTGTCATCGACAGGGAGACATGGTGGTGGAATGACAAGGTGCAGGAGGTGATTCGTGAAAAGAAGGCTGCCTTTAAGAAATGGCAGAAATCCAACTCTCCTGAAGACAGACTGGAGTACATAGTAGCAAAACGTGTCAGCAAAAAAGCTGTAGCCAGAGCCCGCAGTGAGAGTTTATCACCATTATATGATAAACTTGAAACTGCGGAGGGGCAGAAGCTCATATACAAACTGGCCCGTGGCCGGGATAAAGCGACGCAAGATATCGCAAAATGTCTTTGCGTCAAAGATTCCCAGGGCACGTTGCTCTGTAATCCCGCTTCTGTGAAGGAGAGATGGAGAAGCTATTTCCAAGAGCTGCTGAACACTCAGCATCTGTACAGTCTTCATCACGACCCACCGCCTAACCTCGGACTTGTTGCCCCAATAACCTTTGACGAAACTCGGAATTGCCTTCGACGCATGAAGAACGGAAAAACGGTGGGGCCTGACGATTCCGATCGAAGCGTGGAAATCGTTGGTCTCTTTTGATGTGCTCATACTTACTGGCCTTTTTAACCATATCTTGAACATTGGAAAGATGCCACACCAGTGGCAGTTTAGTTTAATTACCCCTATTTACAAGGGAAGGGGTAGTGTTTAAGATTATGGTAGTTATAGGGGCATTAAGCTTATGAGTCACACCATGAAGCTCTTCGAGCGCATTATCGATATCAGGCTCCGCCGAGAGTGTACTGTCTCTGAGTCTCAATGTATGGATTTCAGCCTGGATCGTGTACTATGGACGCCATTTTTGCCCTCAGAACTTTGATGGAGGCATACAGGGAAAAGAGGAGAGCTCTGCATGTGGCTTTTTTAGATCTGCAGAAGGCCTTTGACTGTGTGCCTCGTCAGTGTATCTGGTGGGCATTGCGTTTGAAACGGATCCCTGAGGCCTATATTGAGATTATCAAAGATATGTATCACAATTCCGCTTCCATGGTTAGGACTGGTGTTGGCGACACCAAACCTTTCGAAATTACAGTTGGAGTTCACCAGGGCTCGGCTCTTAGTTCGTTCTTATTCAACGTAGTGCTAGATACTGTCTCGGCTCACATCCAAGACCAGCCACCGTGGCTAATAATGTATGCCGATGACATAGCACTCGTTGAAGAGAACCGGCTGATGCTAGAGCGTAAAGTGAACCTCTGGAATGGTACGCTTGAGAACGGCGGTCTTAAACTAAATGTGTCGAAGACCGAGTACATGGCTTGCGGGAGACCGGACTCGAGCACTATCCATATAGGTACTGAACCAGCCGTTAAGTCGGAAAAGTTCAGGTACCTCGGATCCGTTATGCACGAGTCTGGAGGCATCGATCACGACGTTCACGGCGGAAGGTCACTGGTGTGGTCTGCGATCGCAGAATACCAATCAAACTCAAGGGGCTGATATATAAGAGCATCGTTCGACCGGTTCGTTTATACGGCAGCGAATGCTGGCCAGTACTATCTCGGCACACTCAGGAGCTTCAGGTCACGGAAATGAAGATGCTGAGATGGATGTGCGGCGTAAAGCGGTCTGACCGCATACGTAACACATTCATTCAAGGTAGTCTTGGAGTCCGTGACATAGCGGATAAGCTCCAAGAGCGTCGCCTGAGGTGGTATGGTCACGTTGCGCGCCGGCCTAGGAATTATGTCGGACGCAAGTGCCTTGATATGTCTGTCCCTGGAGTGAGACCTCCCGGACGCCCAAGGAAGCGCTGGTTGGATGTCGTGATGCAGGACATGAGAGCCAATGGTCTAACCACTGAGGACGTAAAAGATCGTGCAAAGTGGAGTAGGCTCAGTAGGAAGGCAGACCCTGGCACAGCAAGCCGGGATTAATGCCAGGAAGAAGAAGAAGAAGAAGAAGAAGAAGGAGTGTCTTAACACTAGGTTCCCAAGTTCCCTCTGCCTCCTCTGCCACGTGCGGGATACAGCGTGAAGCTGAGCCTAAATGAAATTGAATAAGTTATTAAAAGAATATTTAGAATGTAAGATACATTAAAATGTGCATAGGCAAAATATATATAAAACTTCCTTGCCGTAAATTTATTTATAAATAAACAGCACATATGTATGTAAATGTATAAGTACATATGTGTATATATATATATATATATATATATATATATATATATATATATATATATATATATATATATATATATACATATGTATATATATATATATATAAGTTTATCTTAAATTGTACTTGGTGTGTTCTTTAACCCTTAATGACGCTCATCCACTTCCATTCGTTGCCTGGAAAAGATCACCCATAAATTATATCATATATTAGAATTTTGGTTGTTAAAACCAATGCCTATTCGATTTTATTTAACGAAAATTTCCTAAAACATTGGAACGACTATTTTCAGTCTCCGTTTATACGTTCATATGGCACTTGACATGAGAGCTTATCTTTTCTGTCATTTTATAAATACACATTTTTGTATTTTCAATGTATAAAACATTTTTAAATATCTCTGTGCCATCGGCGCCGATACAAAATCCGCAGAACTAAAATGCTGTTGCTTATACTTTGTCGATAAAAATTAAATGATCCAGTAATTCATTTCCCTTTAGACAGAAAAGGGTTCGCTGAAGTCAATTCAATTATATTTTTGTGATTTTTACTCGGCTTAAATAAAATTAAAAGTCCTTACATTTATTTTTCATCGTAAAGCCTTCATGAATCTTTCAGTAGCTTTAAGGAAATTTGCAAAAAAAATCACCATTGAATCGATTTCCAAAAGCATTTTACCTTAGAATAATATTATGTTGCCATTTTATGTTAGCTATCTTGATTTAAGCAAAATGTTATGGGAAAATTAGCCATTTTTGTATGTACTTCTACAACTTTGCATTTAAAATATTCAAACAATATCAGACATATATTTTTTTGTAATGTGTATAACACATACCAATGCACTCGATTTTAATTTGTGTTCACAGCATTTAGCTTTAACTGCTGTAAAAATTCAGTAAATAAACATCAACAGCATAAGCTCCATTTACAAATTAAAAACATGAACTGCATGCTATCCGGGCAATAAAGTTATTAAGTTTAGGTACCAACTGAAAAACTTTATAGAGCATCGAAAAGTTGATAAAGGCTCGCCAAAAACTTCACTGAAATAAATTGTTTTTTGTGTCGCCTAATATACTTCCTTCCACAAGACAAATGATTATTGTTGGAAAAAATATTTAACTGTATAGTAAAGTATGTTTTATATAATATTTTTAATAAAACTTCTTACTTAGGCGCAGCGGCACATGCGTGTGATTGTAACCGACAGGTTGTGGGTTCGATTCCCACTCGAAGAAATAAAGTATTAATTATTTTCAATTTAAATATTTAATGTTTTCATTTCTTTAATCTGGTACAAACGCGGTGTTGAGTACCGCCACTCAACATGCAATGCCTCAAATTTGGCGAAAAGTGGGGAACGGAAGTGAAACGGAGTCTTGACACTACATATTTTAATATTGTAACATGTAATTATACAAGCCAGCCTAAGATTTGTTTATTCTTTTCGCTTCACGATGTATCATGGACATAACATTGTAAGCAGAGATAACCTGGGAAACTAGGGTCTTAACAAGACATCATTTCCAATCAGGCACATCCATTCTTTACTAAAAAGATGTAAGATAATTATAAAAAATATATTCATAAGCTACTTTTCACCCATAACAAAGCAACATATTTTGTCACTCTTACAATATTCATTAATTTCTGGTAATACGCTTCACCAAATTGAATTCTCTTGAATATTTGTGTATATAATGAAAAACGTAATAAGAAATCGTAATTTATTTCTTATTGAAACGAGAATAATAGACGTTCACAGTTCCCGTTCCCTAAAAAGTACCAAAATTGTTCCCCGCAGAGCCACCAGGCCCGCGAATCATGATATTAACATTATAATCCAATTTGTGGCTTCAACCGAGGTGAAACTCATTAGAAACTTTCTGCATTATTGCATTTGACATTAGATCTTACGTCTCCTGTCATATTTCAGGCTGGGTTGGTATAGACTGCAGACTGGATAAGCGCTTAATTTAAAAAAGAAGAACAAAATTCATTACTAGATTACTACTATTTTTTTTACTTTGTTTAAGAATAGAATAATAAAATAAAACATTCTATGGTCTAAAATAAATATGGAACCGAATATTTTTTTTTATATTTAACATCATTATTTAATGCAAATCAGGACCACTTTTCTATTGTACATAATACTTCAATAAATGATAAAAATTTAAACTTGTAATTAATCAAGCAGCACGACTTTTACATTTATTTAATTTAAATTCAATAATAACAAAGATAAAAAAATAACTAGGTATATAATACAATATTATACTGATATCTGTCGTATGTCTAAGCGTCACTATATTGCATTTTATTACTCAGTCATGCTCCTCTTAGGGTAATGTCTATTAAGACAAATGTAAGATAAATAGAAAATTTAGTTTACGCTTCTGATTGATATAAATAGGTATTCTGTATGCGAAGAAGAAGAAATATTTGTAATAAAATAAATAATAAACATTTGTAATTCTAAATGTGTAGATATAAATATATGCTCGTATTTTAAGACATCATCT
This sequence comes from Eueides isabella, assembly GCA_019049475.1. Taxonomy (NCBI): domain Eukaryota; kingdom Metazoa; phylum Arthropoda; class Insecta; order Lepidoptera; family Nymphalidae; genus Eueides; species Eueides isabella. The sequence continues at coordinate 10,827,808 of CM032388.1, forward strand.
TTAAATTCTTTAATATTGTTTATTATTTCTCCATATAGATAATTAAATTATTATATTGTATGTATAATTCATCCCAGAGGGACAGATATATGGGACCACCGTCTGAAACCTTTGTATTTAAGTAAAAATCATAATAAAATTTGACAGATGCACGAGTACTTCGATCGGAAGTTCAATGCGGAAGTGAAGCGGAAGTTTGTATATGTTAAAAAGATAACTGTACGTTTAGTAGTCATAAAGATTTTGTTGAGCTTTACGCTGTATCTAGCACATGGCAAGCTACGCAGAGAGGACTTGGGAACCTAGTGTTAAGATATTTCGTTTCCATCCCCAAATACCGCCGAATTTAAGGCGTTGCGTGGTGAGTAACGGTACTCAATATTGCGCAAATTTAAATATTTAATGTTTCATTTCTTCGCTCTGGTATTAAGACAAAGCGCGGTGTTGAGTTCCGCCAATCAAGACGAAATACCTCAAATTTGGCGGAAAGTGGGAAAAGGAAGTGGAACGGAGTGTCTTGATACTAGGTGCCCGGGTTCCCTCTGGCTACCCTGCCTCGTGCTAGGATACAGCGTGAAGCTAAAAAAGTATTTCATTTCTTTGAGTGGGGGTCGGACCCACAACCTGTCGAGTAACACTCTTGGGCTTCCGCGCCAGGCCTCATGAAAAAAAAAAATATATTTTTTCAAAGTAACAGAATATTTTTACTCAAGTCCGCCGAGCTACCACTAAATGTAAAGCTAATTTTATTATACAATACGCTTGGAAAATAATGTTAAATAATTCAATAGGTTTGAAAATGTCCGACAGATTGCAATCGTCCCCCTCTAATTAAAACCTTATGCATAATTAATACAGACGGATGCCGAAACAATAGCAGCGGTCCGTGTCAGTTTTGAAATTACATTTTCTATATAATTATTAAGTATGATATGGTTTATTAAAACAAAAATATATATAAAAGATTTTTAACTGCTGTTCTCCAAATAAAAAGACCGTCGTGGCGCAGTGGTAACTATAACTGCAACAGTTGTTGATTTGATTGCCACTCGGCGTGTATTACTTAATATTTCCTTGTTTAGGCAACGCACACTGTGTCGTTGTGTATCGCCACTTGACACGCAATTACTCCAAAATTCAGCGGAAAGTGGAAAACGTGCTTATTTTTTTTATTTCTATAAAACAGGTACGTAAGTCTTCTATAACAAAATTTATTATCTGTATTCTAATATAAAATATCAAGTTCAAATATAAAACATAAAACTATGTCACAAAATCTGTCCTACTCCGCACAATTGGGTAAGTATAAGTACATTAAAAATTATTGAGCAGAATCTTAGAGGAAAAATCTGTGAAATGAAAAACACGTTTTACGTGTAATTTTTTACTAAAGCAAAGTGGATTACAATGTTAATTTTATTGATGCGGAGGCCGCTTGGGAGGATAGAGGGCTGCTAGCATTAGTATGCTGATGGTAAAAAAAGATAAATTCGTTTCTTGAGCCCTTAATTTATACGATTCCCTACATGTCGTTTGGGTAGCTACTTATGTTAATCGTGTTTATTAATTATTTTTTTCTTTATTAATTTTTTTATATTTAAAGATGCAATGATATACTTAATTTTTTATAATGAATTAATGATATTATTATTTTAATGATGAAAATGCTTTTATAAAATATAAAAAATTCTATAAATGCAAAAATAAGTCGATTAAACTATGAAATTAGTATTAATATTTTAGTTTTATTTATTTTTGCTTTATTTCACATCTATAAATAGTTAAAAATATTTTAAATAAATAACTTAAAAGCGCAGTAAATTATATTTTCCATATTTAACTACGGTTGATAAGCTAAGTACGTTTTATATTTGTATATTCTTTCAGAATATATTTTTACACGAGGGGTGTTGAAATTATGGCACCAAGTTATCACTGCCAAGCCTTGCAACATGCGTATTAAATATAATCATGAATCTCCCTCATTTTGCGAATAAGACTTACTCCGTTCTATCTAAATTCTAATATTTGTTTTTGTTTACTTTCGCTGCACTGCTTTATGTATTGTTATTAATACATGAACAGGTTCCAATTTACTCTCACTTTTTTTTAATTTTACATATAACATCTTTTAAATATACTATATGTATTTCCCATGTCATGAATAGTGCAAAGAGAAGTATCTTATTATAAACCATGACTCATCGATATATCATATACATTGTATATCAAACTAATCTCTAATACATTCACTCACTCAGCTTTACGCTGTACCCCTTACATAGCAGAGTAGGCAGAGGGAGCTAGATAACCTAGTGTTCCCCACTTTCCGCCGAATTTGAGGCATTACGTATTGAGAAGTGAAACACAACGCCGCGCTTTGCCTTGTTTAACAGAGCGAAGAAATGAAAATATTAATAATTTAATTTGAAAATATTAAATATTTAATTTCTTCGTGTAGGTATCGAACCCACAACTTGTCGATCGCAGTCACGTTTGTACCGCTGAACCTGCTCTAATACATTCCATATATTTTTTTTAATATTGAAATCTAAAAAACCTACATTCCTATCAGTTTCACACTAATATTTAATAAAAACCACCGTAAGTGGTTCAATTTTATATGAAAAAAAAAATACTATTCAACAAAATGCAAACATACATTAAGTAAATGAGGTTGCCGTCTTTCATATAAATAATATAATGCCCATACAACTAATCGTGAAGTGCTGGTTAAATGTACGTGTTTTATAATTAACACTATACTTTTTATATTTTATTACAGGTAAAATTATTCTTAAAATGTCATTAGAGAACTTGTAATTAGACAAAAAAAAATATTTGTTTTATAATTTCATTTAGAGAAAACTATATGCTATTTTTAATACGTTTAACCATAGATTTTTCTATATATTATTTCTATTTTGTTTATATTTCACGTATATACTAAACTTCAAAACTACTCAATTTAAAATAGCTACTCCATTTAAAGTATTGATTTCGTAGCAGCAGCAGTATTGAAATTGTTTTCGAATGGTATCCTTTTATTGCGCACATATATTTTAAAAAGCATCGAATTCACCAAGAGTGCGCAGTGAATCCTTTTAAAAAACACTGAAATCCGGGCATCCAGTAACATTACCATCGAGCCAAGTTCCCGTCTGAAACCTTCGCTGATCCAACGCTGAAAGCTTAAAACATGCCCGCACTTTGTCTCTACTTACTTTTAATATAATTGAATCCTAAAAACATAATGGTTTTCTTCTTAATTTATATAATACGAGTAACAACAAGTACGCACCGTTACCTGTAAACGCTTTATATGCTAATAGAAAACGTTGAGTAATTAAACACAAACTTCGTTTTACTTTTATTAACATGATTTACATAAAGTTATATGGATGAAATGAGAGTGTGCTGTTAATCTGGTAAGTGACTTCTATGGTAACAAAAAATCGGTTCAGTTTAGTCATCTGTTACATTTTGATTAGAATATAATCGCTATGAGATCTACTTGTATGTATATCTAGTAGTAACATATAAAAAATGTTACTTATTCTAATTACATACTTTATTAGTTTCAAAGAACCAAATCATGCATGCTTACATTAAAAGATCTCATTAATCAAATAAAAACAAAAAGAGGTAAACACGGTAAAGTCAAACACGAATTAACAAGACACAGTGTTACATACAACCTTTCTTTCATCCACCTTCCTTATATATCGAATCTTTAATTGGCAAAATTGGGACTGTACACTATACTTTGTCGATTCGGAGTTGAGAAAACAAAATTTCGAAGAACACATTATTGCTAAATATTTCTACTTTCAATACACCTTGCAATCTGTTCTGCGAATATAAAACAGACATCAAGTAAATATTACCAATGTAATACAACAGTCTGACTTAGGGCGACGTGATAGTTAAAGAGGTTGCGTGAGAACGACTATTATGTACCTACTGAAGAAATGTCTATTTGTTAACATAAATACGAATATACTCGGTGATATAACCAGTCTCCCCTGCATAGCACTCGCATCATTAGGGGAGTGCCTCTCGTAAACCACGCTTAATGGGTTTTATCTTGGACTATAAAATTTATTTACACTTCTTCTACTACATTATCGGAACCTCATTCAGTAATGTGCATTGAAAATACATCGCCTGAAGATGATCTAGTCTAATACATACACACACACACATACTCACATATATATATATATATATATATATATATATATATATATATATATATATATATATATATATATATATATATATATATATATATATATATATATATATATATATAGCAGTAGTTTTTAGCGTAGCTAACTGCTGTAATGAATGATAGTGATTAATCCCTATAAAAACAGCAATCTGTTCATATGAATGAATGAATCTGGATGACCAGAAGTGTAATAAATCAATAGTGAAATTTTCTTAGGTATAAATCAAAAGAAATTCGAAATTTGAAATTGAAAAAAGATTTGCTTGAAACTCTGTAGAACTTTATCGAATACAATATCTAAATATCAAAGTTGTTTACACTGCGCAGCTAAAAGCAAATTAATCCCAATTCCCACACACAATCCCGCAAAATATCAAGCGAGTTCTGCTGATGTAAAGATATAATAGGGAATGATCCCTTGCAGGCTGCATTCCCGGGACTGTCCCTTCGGTACCATAACGAGTAGTGTCGTGAAATAAATCTTGCCACCCCAGCTGAAAGGCCGCTACAGCCTCACACTGTTGGATAAAAGGTCTTTATTTTTTCCCGTTAAAGCCTTTTTATGTGAGGTAGTTTGATTGGTTAGAGTTTATTGCCAGTTGATTGCTCTTTTTACTTTGATGTCCGTTGACCGTTGATGTGAAAATGATGAGGTGTCAAATAAGACGTATTTTGACAGGAATACGATTAACCTATGTCTATAAGAAAACATTTTAGTATATTAAAGTTATTATGTCCAATTTGCAAGACTATTGTACTTATTTTTGCAAAAAACTTTTGTAAATATGATACAAAATTCGACATGAATCTGTAAATTATTAACGAACAACGTTGTGTAAAATTGAAATAAACTGACTTAAAGCTGAGCGTGAAACGAAATTTTAATGGACACAGCGCACGAATTACAAACAAACCGAAACACCATGCGAATGATGCAGACAAATAAATAAAGAATCGATAGCTTATGCCAAAGTGGATGATTTTATGGAAAATGAAGTTATTTATGCCATTTACTGACTTCTTTGCTGAGTACTGCACTTAATCCTAAATATAGATCGTCGCAAATCCAAAAATCGTTCTTCATTCGATTTTCTACCAGTTAGAAAGTCTCGAAGTTTGTGATTAATGTAGTATATAACGAAAAAGCAAATTGACGCTCTTTGCTTTGCTCATAGATAATTCCTTTTCGGAGTTTTTTTTAAGAAATATGAAACAGATATACTCGTAACATAGACGGCGTCATACTTTCACGTATGATTTTATACTAATCGTACTATTTTTATCTCTTAAAATCTCGTATCTTTTAAAATACTATTATTACGTTAGAACTTTGAAAGCTTTTAAATGGGCGCGTTGGTTTAGTTCGATTTTAATCAGACAAATGTTTATATTTGGAGCCTTTTAATTTGTCTGTTTCTCTGTTTATTTAGGCAAAACGCAATATTGCATGCCAGCGCATAACATTAAGTTTTCTATTTCCTTACCTCGTAAGATCAATTATTTTTTTATATAAAATCATTAGGTGCAAAAGATTTAAATATAAAATTCAAAACATATACAACAATATGTTATAGTATTATCATAAGCATCGTACACGTTTAACCCATTACGTACTTCTATCTAAGTATACTGGATACTTCTGGTGTAATTTTAGATTCAACCCATCGTAAGCAATTTGACATTCGTTTATCTTCATAACGTATCTACAATAATGCTTTTTAGGGGACCTGATGGATCCCCTTTATTATTGCAAATTCAAAAATGTTTGTGCTTACACCTTGTTTGTTACTTTAATACTTATTATAAGCGCAAAACTCTGGGAAAAGTTGAAAAAGATAATTTCTTTTTACTTGTTTCTTACATTTTTATTAAAAAAATCTTATAGAGTTTAATGTAAGAAACTTTATTAATGTAAGAAAGCCCAAAATAGTGACTTTTTTAATAGTTGTGTTTGTCTGTGCGTTTTTACGCGCTTATCTCAAAGATGGCTAACACGATTTAAATACATTTACCATTATTATATCATTTGGCTTAATATTATATTTCAATATATATATTCTTAAATATATAATAAAAAGTATTAAATATATTCATATCAAATTTGATAAGACAATAGTCTTAAAAGTAATAAGGTTATTAGAACAATAAAGTAATATACAATTAGTAAATAAAATTGTATAATTCAAGCGGGCAAAGCCGCGAGCGGTTCGCTAGTTAATAAGCAAAATGCAAACTTATGTATAATTCAAGTGTAAAATTTAACTAATAAGCACTCATCGACATCCAATGGCTGTCGTCGATTGATGTCACGAAACAAATGACTTTATCATAATCAACTTGTTGCCGAAACCGAAACTCATTACCGGAACACATTTACCTCCTGTCTACCGTTTAATGCGTATAACGAATAATTGTGGCGGGATAATTGAATTTTTATCTCTTTAAATGTGCCATATAATTGTTACATGTAAAACTTTGTAATTACTTTGAAATGTAAAAAAAACTGAAAAGCTTTTATTTATTTATAGACCTATATGTACCATTTCCTAAGTCTTAAATGAACAGAAAAATGCTTTTTTAAAGAAAACTAAAATTGGAAAGAAAATGATATTTTCTTTAAGGCCTGTCGTTGCGCAGTGGCACAAGCGTGTGACTGTAACTGGCAGGTTGTGGGTTCGATCCTTGCTCAAAGAAATGAAATATTTAATATTTTCAATTTAAATATTTAATGTTTTAATTTCTTCGCTCTGGTACAAGGCAAAACGCGGCGTTGAGTTGAGCCACTCAACACGCAGTGCCTCAAATTTGGCGTAAAGTGAGAAAAAGTGGAACGGAGCGTCTTAACACTAGGTTCTCAAGTTCCCTCTGTCTACCCTGCCATGTGTGGGATACAGCATGAACCTGAGTAAATTGATCTTTATTCCAATATATCCGCTCACAGCTTACACAGACCGCTAAGTATTGAGTATAGAAAATCTGTATTTTTAGTGAAGACGTTTCTCTTCTGTTAAGCTGAAAGCTACATTTGCTGCGGTATCTTTTATTATTGTCATAACGTTCAGTCATGATTATATTAAAATAAAGTACCTTTTATAACTTTGGTATTCATTATTAAATACATATATAAAAATATTAAATGCTTATTGACTTTATTTTTTAAAAAGTTCTACAAAGTCATTCCTTTAATTTTTTTCCATATTTCCTGGCAAAGATTCAGACAATTGGTTTCTTACTAAACTTAAATTTAAATTTAAATTGCTTTCTAGCACACAGAAAATATTCAAGTAGATGTATATTTAATCAATTGCAGCAGGACTATCATCAGCAGATCTTGGAAATTACAAAAGCGAAACTTGATGTATTTATTTATGTTTTTGATTAGTTTCTATAGAGAAAATTTTAAAAAATGTTAAAAGCAAATGTTCTCTATAGAGAGAACATTTGCTTTTAATATTTTCTAAGCGTGTAGAAAAGAAGAATAATACTTTCACTTTCTCTCACAAGTAGTGTTAAGACATTTCATTCCTTTCCCCACTTTTCGCCAAATTTAAGATATTGCATCCTTAGTGGCGGAATTCAACGCTGCGCTTTTCCTTGTTACCAGAGCAAAGAAAAGAAAATATTTAGTTTTAACAGCCTCATATTTCAAAATAAAAATCCGGAACTTCTTTTAACAGACGTCTTGCATTTATCGCTTTGAACTAAATCAGCCTGATGTCAAAATATGTCGTTATCCATTTTCATAAATAACCGAACTCCTATTTTTTAACCAAACGGAAGAAATGTTTTATATAATACGATAATAAATTACATTAAATCAGACTTGAACACACAATAACCTTCTCAATGAGTAAATAAAGCAAAAAGTAAAGTAATAAGGCAAAGCGCGGCGTTGAGTTGCGCCACTCAACACGCAATGCCTCAAATTCGGCGGAAAGTGGGGAACGGAAGTGGAACGGAGTGTCTTTACACTAGGTTCCCGGGTTCCCTCTGCCTACCCTGCCTCGTGCGGGATACAGGGTCAAGCTAAAAAAAAAAATAGTAAATATTCTGTTACCACTTCGAAAACCATTTATAGTGTTTTATGGCAGATATTCGAATATATAGTTTAGTTAAAACTAATTAACATCTCATTAGTGAATTACAAAATACATTTCTATGTTATAAATATGGTTATGAATATCATATTAAATTGATTTATTTAGTATTGTGCTATTATTTTTGTTTTAAAATATTATTATCATTACTATATTTTCTGAGGCTGTCGTGGCGCGTATGATATAACGCCTAACTGTTTAACAAGATGGTTTTAGGTTCGATTTCCTCTTGGGGGTGATAATTTTTTTATTTTCTTACTCTGGTACCAAGACAAGGTTCGGGGTTGAGTGCCGCTGCTAAAAACGGACTTGGACCGAAAGAGGAGTATTCCTGTTCTCTTTGCGTACTTTTTTGTATGTACAGAGATTTTTTGACTTTGCAGTGCAAACAATGCTACGAGTAGTTTGCAGAAATTCGTGAGCTCGTAATATTATATCGTGATATATATATATAGCTTATTATTTCAATTGTTTATTAAGAACGTGTGTAAGGCTGCTAATGTTTAATTTTATTATTATTTTTTGTGTTCCCGTTTTTTTGTGTCACCTGTAACAGTACGATGAATGATCAAGTCTTTGTTAAATAATCATTTAATTACTTATATATAACTTTGAATGCGAATAATATGAAGGTTCTAATATTTAAAAGAAATGAAGAAAGGACGAATTGTACTCGTAAGTTCATCGTAAATAATAGATGAAAGATATTAGAAAAATAAATTAGTTGTATATCTGGGAAGTACGTTTAGTAGAGACGGAAGGTACGAAATGAATGTGGAAAGGTGTATTGCTGCTGTTGCATTGATGAGAGGACGAAAAGTCAGCACAGCTGCACGTTTAGACCTAAACAGTGCAGTATTGGTACCGACGCTGTTATATGGCAGCGGAATGGAAGTATTACAGGAGAAGAATGTAAGAAACATGAATACTGTGGATAAATGCGATCTTCGTCAGTTAAGCTGATCTCATGAAGAACAACATGCTGAGGTAATTTGGACACGTTGAGCGTGTCTCAGTTTAGGCAGTCTCAGTTTTTATTTTCTTGTTAGGCAGATTATTCGATTATTGATTAGAATTTACATATTACTTTAATAATACATACATAAAAAATAGGTTACGTGATAATAAAAAGCAGATAAATATTTTTATTTGTTTATTTGTCGTTTGTTTCAATGCATTATATATTTAAATAAGTTTCATAACAAAAGTTTAAAAGTAGTATGTATAAATAGTCTTAAGCTATCACTATGACTGTACTATCGACTGAATAGGTATAAATGTTTGGTTATGAAGTAGGCATAGTTGTACGAAACGTATATGAGATATATAGAATTATTAAAAAAGTATATCGCAAGGTTAATTTCAGCTATAATTTTATTTTTTTCATGGTTCTGAAGTTACTAGCACGCTTAATGGTTAGGCAATTAAGTTATTATTGCTTTTTAAGTTTCAGGCTTGCCTTATAGTAATATTTTATATACATTATACAACTATAATATAATAAGATTTTCATATTCATGTAATATAATAAATAACTATATTTATTTTATACATGAAAGTAAATACGCTTTAATATGTACCTACATACGTCGTACGCTTTTATGATAATTAATATTTATATTTTTATCGAATGATTACTATTATGAGACATCGACGAACGTTATTTCAATATTCAACAAAAAAAAACATATTATTTATAAGTAATTTAAATAACAATTACTTTATACTTTAGATATTTCTTTTTTTGGAATTATTTATCGTTCGTCTCATGATCATAATCGTCTAAAATAAAGTAAACAATTGAGCAATCTTAATAATAACTCAAAACAAATAAAACAGCTAGTAACTCCGAACCACACAGTACATACAATTAATATTCCCTAAGTATAAAAATATTAATATAATATCTTTTCAACAAAACGCTTCAAATAAGTTTCATGAAATGAATCTACAAAAATAGCCAATAAATAATGTACTTATTTCATTTGTACCCCTCACCATCAGAGCAGCTGGTTCATATATTTATATTATTAATATTTACGCGCTGGAATATTTTCTTTAGTATAAAACGTAATACTAGTTAAATAATATTTAAATTTTATTTATTAAAGTACTGATTAAAAAATCAAACGAATTTAAAAAAAACAAAATAAGTATCTTCCTTTAAAAACATTGAAAAAATATTTACGGCAGTTTTCGTTAAGTACCAAAGAAAACATTCTAGTGTTTTTACAGATAGGCTATGATTGTTCTAAGCAGTACATAAACATGTTATCTTGATTTCTTCTAAATACAATTATACACTATAACAATGATCCAATAAAGTTTAACGTATTATAGTATTTCAAATTATTAATCTATATTGCTCATATTTGTACAAAGTTTTCATGTTTGGTGTTTTAATATTGAATATATGTATATGTATGTAAAGTTTCTATTCAATTACATGAATATTATTATAATAATATTACATGATATATAATAATGTAATTTACAAATCGATCATTATATAGAGGAACAAGAAAATGAAAATGATAAAAAGCTAATCATATGTACATACATTTGTGTACGTCAAGGTATTCTTATAATAATAAATATAAACTAAAATACGCAAACATAACCCTAATAACTGTTAGCTTTAACTCCGCCGTAATTAAAGGGAGAATTATAATAAAAGGCCAATTAATAAAACGACGTAATGACTAAACAATTTAAGTACAAAATCGAAAATGTAATGTATGTAGATTATATTTACACGTCTATATACAAAGCTATCACATATTACAGTTTTAATCACTATTTACAATATTGCAATATTCAGTATCTCCGTCGTTCACCATGATTATAAATGTTCACCAATAAAGGTTGGAGAGTAGATATTACTTTTATATTGTCCATATTTGTAAGCTTCTGTTAAACATACACTATATGCGGTTTTTCTGGCGTTCTGTGGTGAGGTATAGTTTCATATGCAAATTGTTGGTAAATATGTTCTTCGCTATCTTCTTGGTAAAATGAGTTTTTGTCCATACTATGCCAAGGAGGATTTAAGGAGTGAAAGTTATTAGCTACTGACGAACCTATCATAAGGTACCGATCAACGTCTCTTTTATTATCTTGCTCTTTACTACGTGTTGAATATCCTAAACCATTTCCTAATTTGGACACATCACCATTTAACATAACACTGTTCATCACCTGTTTCGATTTATCACCTTTACACCGCTTTAAGGGTCCCATGAAATAAAGGACTCCACCCACCACGCTTATGATTATACTCACAGTTAGCACCACAATCGCAACTATCACCCACCCACTTGAACACCCAAATTCTGATTCAGGAATTTGTATAAATATTACACCATCCAAGTGCTCTGGTGCAGAACATTTGACTTCTTCATAGTCAATTTTAAGCACAGTGCTCACATTTTCAGACTTTTTACTCCGCAGTTCCCTATCTCTGCCCAATTTCCACAACCATAAGAGAGAACAATTACACACAAATGGATTACCAGATATTTCAAGTTCTTGAAGTGTGTCGATTGGAAAATGAGAAGCTTCAAGTGTTTCCAGTGCATTATTTCTCATAAATATATGCGTTAGTTTTGGATTGCCATGAAATAGCCTCGGTGGCACTTCGCGTACTTTTATATTTTCATTCATCCATATTTTTTGCAAATTGATGTTATCTACAAATGCTCTAGAATCAATTTTTTGTAAATCGTAAAGACTACTCAAGTGCAGATGCTTCAAATGGAAAAGACTTTGGAAAGATAACGATGTAATGTTTTGGAAAAAGTTTCCATTTAGATATAAATGCGACAAATTAGTGAGTTTTGAAAGTGCTGATGTAGGTACTGTTGTCAAATTGTTGTCACTTAGATCCAAATGACGCAATAAAGGCAAATTATGAAGTCCCATCTGGTCGATATTTTCAATAACATTGTTTTTTAAGTCCAAATGTTTCAATTCTTTTAAATATGGAATACCGTGTTTTTCTATTTGTTCAATCAAATTTTCTGAAAGATCCAAAACTTCTAAATTAATAATAAATATTAAATTTGTTGATGGAATTTCTAATATAGAATTATTTTTCAGTGATAAAATATTCAAAGAAGTTAAGGGCTCGAATGTATCAGCTTCAAAATTTACCAACATGTTGTTTGATAAATCAAGTCTTTCGAGCACTGTTAGATCCTTAAATGTCTGCACGTGTATATTTGAAATTTCATTATTTGATAGATCTAAATCGATTAATCTCTTCAAACCAACAAACGTGTCTTTATCTAATCGTTTGAGCGCATTGTGACTTACATTCAGATGTGTCATCTCCAAATTATTATCGAAATTTTTACTACCTAAGTCTTGTACTCTGTTGTAAGATATATCGAGGATGGTGAGTTGCGTGTAAAAAGCAAACGTATACAGAAGATTGTCGATAGAGTTGTGGGTCAGATTGATGTGAGTTGCTTCGGGATTTAGTTGGATGGGGACGATTTCTAAGCCAGCATTTGCGCAGGATGCGGCCCGTAACGCGTCGTCGCACGCACATCTTGGGGGACATAAAGTTCTTGCGGCAGCACCACATGCCCATACTACAACTACCACCAACCAACGGCACTTTTCTACACCGCGTGAGCCCATAACATCTCATGTATCCGCCACCTGGAACCTGTAAAGAAATAAATGTATATTAATTCAAAATATGGTAATTAACATAATTTAAAATAGAAAATATTGCTGAAACTATGTATTTTCTGACTTTGATTCATTTTTATGTTTAAAAGAGTATTGTTATATGATTATCTATTAATTGAAGTTAAGGTACAATTATTTTATATTAATTTATTTTATTTTTATTTACTCCTACTCTACACTTTGGCCAATCACACTCAAACTTACATTAAAAAAACGATGATGTCAAAAAAGAAATTTGAATACATCTTTTATTAAATGACCAGAGGTATAATAAAAAGAGTATGTAACCTATTTTTAATAGTCAAACATTAATACATAACAATATTTAAGAAGACCTATAAAAAGTCCTCGTGAAATCTTCTAAAATGTTTCGGGCTGAAATTGTAGGTCCTAAATGAGCCCGATAAGAGATAGTGTCGGGGTGAAAATGGTTTTCATTTCGGGCCTATTTTCGCAAAGACAAATAAATTTTGTAAGTTTATCATAGGTCGTAAATAAAAAATATTTTATTTTTATCTTTACACTTTATCCCGCACATGGCAGGGTAGGGAGAGGTATCTTAGGAATCTAATGTTAACAGAATGTTCCTTTCCTGAGTTTCCGTCTAATTTGAGGCATTAAAAAATAAATGGCAGCACTCAACGCCGCGCCTTGCTTTCTTACCAAGACGAAGTAACGAAATTATTAAACATATCATTTGATAATATTAAATATTTCATTTCTTCCTCCAGTGGAGATCGAACCCACAATATGTCGCGTTTACAGTCACACGTTTGTGCCCCTGTACCAATATAAATTTGTTAAATTGCAAAGATTTATAATATCGTTAGCAATTACTTTCAACCATTTTCTTTTTCATAAATTTATCCTTACAACATAAATTTTCATATAAATATAAAGGTAAATTGTTGTCCTTTATTGTCGGGACTACGGAATAGACGCACGTGACGCGGGGCTTAATGTTTCGGCTAGTCTCGTATTCGCCATTCAGAGGAAATATTGCGTACGCTTATTTATTGTTCCGCGGCTCCGCAAGACGAATGTCCTGCGCAATTGGGAGCCTTAAACCCGTTGCGCTAATCCGCCGCCTAAGCGATTCCCTCATAATACCTCCTCAAATGCTCCGATATTTAACAAAGGAGCGTTTTGGTACTTTAAATTAAATGTTCGGCTTTACAATTCGACGGAATGTATAATGAATAGCACCGTAACATCTGTTAACGAAGGCGAACGATCTCGAAAGTTTTCACGCGCGGGAATAACTAATTGCGATGGTTGGAATTCAATTTATGGCTTCTAGTAAGCCTCCGGAGAGATCACGCCATGCCAAAGTATTAATAATGCAAAACAGTGTCACGGAAAGTTTTTGATTCCAAATGCAAATTGAATTAGGAAACAAAGTCAGGAATATCTCGCTTGTCCCAACGCTTTGTCAGTTATCCTTTAGTCGGTGTTAAATGTATAATAAATTGTTTATTCCATGGGTGTGGTTGATAAAACAATATTAACATTATGTGGCCTGTAAATGTTCTTATTTTATATACTTAAGCTTTCATATCATAAGCTACGACGTAACCCAGTAATGAATACCCTTCAATAGATGTCCTTGGCCTCTAACACAAAGTAACCTAGTGCCTAAAACTGTAGTATCAAAATTAATTAATTTAAAACTCATCACTAAAACAGTACTTTTCAGTATTTGACTGGTTCAAGAATAAAGCAGCAATATGATATCAACCGATGTGAATGGATTACCTGAACTCGCCTAAATTACAGAAACCATACATACACGATACGCATAAGATTACTTTTACAATCGGATTAATTCCAATACATCGATTTGGTACATACTATTTAATTACAAAAAAAAAATCTTTACCATAATACTCAATGTAACTCGTCAAAGTCTATTAATTTGTAAATGTTTTTAAAGTTTTAATAAACCTAAAGAAGATTTAAATTTATATAAAACTACTTTAATTTTCTGTAAATTATTTTATAAATGATACATTATTAATGAAGGTGATGCTTCAAAGCTCGCAACACAAAATTAATATTTACTTAATAGTTATAACCAAAGAAATATTTACTTAATAGTTATAACCCAAGGGGACCAAATATGCAGCATATTTGGTCCCCAGTAAGAAATTTGTATGTCAATTGCACTTCAGTCATAATTTAGCATTAGGTCGAAGGTGATCGTGGCTAAGCGGCTCCGATAAAGAAGCGAAAGGCACGGCACGCCCTCCATTTCCGAGCCTATATTGTTCAAGCGGCACTCTTTTGTCTTTTAATTTCCTGTCCGCCAGAGCGCGCTCCCGTCATGAATTTCGCCTTCGTGAGCGTCGTTAACTTGTATCGGCCTTTGTTGTTACCTATTGAACTTTTCCATTACAAACGTCATCGATCGGAACCGCTAAATTTGTCGGAACATTTTTTGCCCTAAAAAATAGCATCCACCCCAAGAAATGAGCACGGCTCTTTGTTTTAATTTGCCTTTCATTATATCGAATGTGAAGAAAACTTTGTTTTGATTTCGCTTCTTAAACGCACTCGTAATGGAATTTAAATGTTTTCTTATTGAAAACTTCTGAAACGCGTTTGACATTTAGATGAGGGATTTTGATAAGTCTAATGGACTTTGAATTCTTTTGAAACATTTATTAAATAAGAATTGGAAGTTCCTAATCATAAAATCTGTAGGAATGAACAAACGCAAGTATAACTGTAGGTACCTAAACTTTTGAATATCAATAAGTAAAATCATATTATATATATATATATATATATATATATATATATATATATATATATATATATATATATATATATATATATATATATATATAAATATATAATATAACAATTGTAGATCCAATTCAAAACTTTATACATAATTTCAAATGTCCGTAATAACAATTAACATATAGAACCGCTTATAATTCACTAAACACCTCGTCCCCAGAGCAAATTCAATATCAGCTTTAATTCTCGCCTATTAATAACAGTCTATATCATCGGCCTATTTAAATTATCAAAACTATCCACTTACTCGGTTCTAATTGTTGACGAAGTAATCAACATTGAGCGTACCCACTAAAGTTATCACGGTGTTAATACAACTTGAGACATTACTAACACAAAGGAAGGTTTACGAGGGGCGGGAGACAATAAAGGCAGTGTAAAAGTCGGCTAACCGCTCCTCCTTCTGAGAATTATCCGAGCCCTCACCGTTTTCATGAGTTGCTTAAGTCGTATGCTGTTATTTTTTATGCAAGAGTCGATTTGAAACTGAATGGTGTTAATAATTTAAAATATAACCATAATATAAGTGGTAAAGCAATTTAAAGAAATATTAACTCATACATACATACGTACATAGACATAAAAATATAACTTTCAACGTCTGAACCTGATGGTAACTATGAAAGTTTTTATATAACAATTTTATAACATAAAGAATAAAAATAAAAAATCCAGATGTATTTCATATATTATTCGTTGTTATCTTACAACAATAAATACAGAATGTCCATGCAGTATGTACCTGCATATAGTATAGCGGTACAAGGCATTCCTATATACAATAATATTTGCTATCTAAAGTTATATTGTTTCAAATGGTATATGAGGAAACTTTAGTTACTAAGAAATGTTGTATACAACAAACTAGTGACCACTAAATTTAGCTAGTTACAAATACAACACTAGACTACATTTATTTACAACAAAAAACGATAAATACGACAAAAAAATATTACTCTTAAAATAATTAAATAATGCAATGTATTTCAAAATTACATAAGTTACTGTACTATTTTAGCAAGCCAATCGGTCTTTAGGGTCATTTTAATTAAGGTGATATGAAAGTTAATCTAAATAAACGATGATAAAGTGTCCACACCCTATTTTGCGGTGGCCAACAAATTAATGTTGCTAGGGAGAACACCTGACAATAGTTACGCTTTCTAGATATTGATTTTGTAATCAATGCCAGATTAAAGAGCTTTCAAAGCTTTCCCGCAATTAAAAACAGATTCATTAATTTAAATAACAAAATTAATTGCATCATTATGAGAAAATTATAATTGCTATATCTACAAAAGGAATTGAAAAAATAAACAAAAAATTGTATGTATTTTATAACCGCAAAAATGTTATATCGTTAAGCAAACAATACGGAACATTGGCACGAAATATATCTTTAGTACCATCGCAACCCGAGCTTTAAGCTAAAAAAATAAAAAAAAGAAGTTTCCTGAACAAAACGTCTACACAATCTCATTTTCTCTTTCATCGCAACAGAGCGGGTCTTAGTGAATCAGGCTTCTCTATGGCGCTTTTATAAACGCAATAATGAGGAGTGCTAAGACGGCATTCATCCGTGAGCCCTAACGAGAAACGATGAATCGTCCATGAGGCGAGCACAAAACTTAACCACTTGGCCCTATAATGTGCTAGCTGGGGCACGCGTTACTAGCCCGCTATACTTGCCAAAGGGCTTTTAGCGAACACCAACTTGCTTTCACTTTGACTTTTATCGCTTGGATTACCCTCGATTCGCCTCGATTGGATGCTACATACAGATGAATAGTCAATGAATGAATTCGGGCCAAAGCAAAATGCACAGATTAAAAGGACGCTTGTTTACAACTAACCCGTTTAAGAGTGATATCTATCTAAAATCAATACTATATTGAAGTATTTTTTTCTGCTTCACACTGTATCCCGCACGTGGTGAGGTAGGCAGAAGGAACTTGGGAAGCTAGTGTTAAGACAATCTGTTTCGTTTCTCACTTGCTTGAAGTCAAAGCCACGCTTCACCTTGTTACCAGAGCGAAGGAAGAAAAACATTAAATATTTAATTTGAAATTATTAATTTTTTATCCCATCGAGTAAGGATCGAAGCCACAAATTGTCGCGTTTCGACAGGCCTCTATTAATGATATTTAATAGTTTTTATTATTTAAAAATATTACTTGACGTAAAAAATAACCTTTTTTAGAAAATAAAGAAGAAAATCGTAACTTAATGTAATACAATTAAAAGTTACGACTGAAATAAAATTATTTAATATAGTCTTTATACCTTGAACGGACGAAATTAAGTAGTGGTATTTTAATGGAGGTTACTAGAAGAATTGCAAATGGCGTGCTTGCGTCGGTGATATCTCCCGAACCAGCCTCTAAGCTTGCCAAATGGCGGTAGACTAATGAAGATTCGCGGCATTTAGGTGGAAATAGTGAAAAATTTGTCAAGCTTATCGGCACCGCCTCTTTAGTAAGTTAGAAAGAAAAGCAATGAAATAGATCACAAAATGCCGGGTGTATGTTATCTATAGGACATTAGACGCGCTGCTATAGCTTCCGAAAAAATCCCTGGGATTCCACATAAGATACTTAGCGGCTCAATTTTGGTTATTAAATTGAGTGAGCTTTACGAAAACGAGTCGTGGATATATATATTTTTACTTCTAGTATCCTTTCTCCGACATAGTAAGAAATCGGCCTGTCCAATAAATAAAACCTCCATAAAGAAAACCTAACACTCTGACGCTGTTCAATATTCATGGAGCCTTTGAGATAAAAATTTGCAACCTCTTATGGCGTATTGCCAATTGGAAATAATGAAAATGCTCCTTCCTTCAACCGAAGAAGTGTGATCTTATTACCCTAATGTAAAGTAATGTGAGTCAAATGTTAACAAAGTAAACCTTGGTATGTTTTAATTTCATTAGACTTGTTATTCTTCTTTATTTTATAAATAAAGTAATATTTAACAATATTAATTATGGATTTTTAAAATTATATAAATAATTACAAAATTATATTTATGTTATTAAAGACAAATTTAACTAATAAATATTACAGCGTTTACGTTATGTAGTAATAATTATGTCTAATTTACGCAAAATTCAAATCGATAAGGTACATATTTTCTATCCAGTGGCTGCACAAAGCTGTACCCATAAGCCAGCGTCGTCGAAAGCGTAACTCGCAACAAAATCCTACGTTTCAATACCCCTACCCTATTGCAACATTGAAGGATTCGTTGTCGGATCCCACATTGCACCCGAGACGGGGTTAGGGCACTCGGCGACGGTAATGCGTTTTACGAATGAATGAGCGTATGAATGGCAGGATTTCATTTTGAACTAACTATTCAGTCGCATAAAATGCAACCCTTGCATTGACGTGAGTTTTTGCAATGCCGGCGTCGAGATTATCCGGCACCTCACGTTTGCTCCTGGCGATAAATTCACAATACGTTTAACTGTTCTCTAGATTTGATAAACAATACGCGCGGAGTGTAATAAAGATATTACTTCTATTCCGTATTGCTTGGAGCTAGAAAGGTTACGTTGCAGTTTTACGATACATAAAGTAAAGAGCTGAGTAGAATACATTTATGATTTACGAACGTAACAGTACTGTGTGATAAGCGAGTTATTTTATTGCCCGATGTATGAAAATAAATTTGAACTCAATGATTAAAGCGTAAAACACTTCTATTTTTTTGTGCAAAATATTTGGCTAGAAACAAGAACGATGTGTGATTTTCGTTTTGTGACCTTTTGACCGGAATATTCAAGCGACGTTTACATATCACCTTGTAAATCTATTCGGAAATGGTTTACGATGCTCAAAGGCAATAGTTGATTTATTCGATTTGCTCTTTGGACACTGATTGCAACTGCAATTTCCCAAATAGGTCTTTTTATTGAATTGAAGCATATCAAAAAACGTTGACGGCTCATGTATACGGGCACGAGCACGTGTAGAAGAAATTAAAACAGCCATAAAGAGAATGTATCGCATATTTGTAATTGTATAGCGGGTGTGCATCCTGCATGTGTGGTAAAAACATGAATGAAGTTACCGTAAGATGGATCGCTCTGAACCTGCCTTATCGCTGTCAGAAGCTTCCGGAGGTCATTGTACTGGCCGATAGCTGTCGTATTAGGTTATTGATGCTTCCGCCGCCGGAGAAATTACGCATATAGCAAATTAAACGCGCTATTAATTTATGTTAAAATGTTACTTGAAAATAAGTTAATTATCATTATTAATCGCTAAAGGCTTAGGTATTTGTCATTTTATCAATAATTTCGCTATGAATGAACAAGAAGGAAAAACAGTTTTTTACGTCAATTTAAATTAAAAAAATATTATATACACCTTTTTTCAAGACCTTTTTAATTTTAATTCATTTTAAGGTAAGAATGGAAGAGTAGGGTAATTTTTTTTACGTTTAAAACTCTGATAATAAGGATAATTGAGGAGAGAGTCAATAAATCATGCTTTTTATAACTTTACGCTGTGTATGATAGCAGGGTAGGTACATTCCTAACTTTTCTTTAATTGAGATAAGTTTTTATTAATAGTCAGTTTGTCCTCGTAAATACATAAAACAGTATTGGTAAAGATACAAGCTCTCTCAATTTTAAAAATAATAATAAGTCATTATTCATATTCTTAAAATTGATGAAAATATATACCTACAAATAGAAATATATAGATAATCCGTTAAATGGCGAAATTCAACGTTGGTATTCGTCTATAACAGCAAGGAAATGAGAATAATTTTAACAAAATCTGAGTAAATATCGAACTCACAACCGTTGTTGTTACAATCCAAATGCGCCACGATGACCTAATGAATAAAAGATTTTTATTCAACCTTACCTCTAGTAACGTATATGTTAACATTAAATTAATTAATACGCCATAGGTATATTCTAGTACAGTAGTATGTATTTTATTCAAAACTATTTTCAATTTTCATAACTCACATATTTCTATTCATATAGGCTTTCATTTAAATTAAATATGCCCGTCTGAATTAAGAAATAGCAACATTGCACGTACAGCTTTATTAAAATAGAGCATGTCATGCTAGATTACAATAAAATCTATTTTATTCTAGGCTAAATAGCTATTAACAAAATTATTTATATTATAGCCATTCGTGGGGCAGGGCACAAGTGAGCGACTGTAAACGTGAAAGGTCGTGGGGTCGATTCCTATTTGAAGTAATGAAATATTCAATAATTCTATATTTTTGATTTGGTGTCGAGACTATGCGTGGCGTTGAGTTCCGCTACTTAACATGCCTTGAACACTACGTGGAAAGTTAGTGGAGTGTCTTAATTGCTAGGTTTCCCCTGTCATACCCTGCTACAGCATAAAGCCGAATAAATATATATGTGAGTGCGTGCATCGTTAATTTTATTTATCACCAATCGACACGTAAAATATAAGAAATTGATATCTAAACGATCATTAATTTATAATTGCTGTACGACTTCGTAACATTTGATATGATAAAATCGAAAATTTATTCCCATGAAAGAACAGTAAATATCAAAATATACACGTATAGCCTACAAACTCCCACGAGGTTCTCAAAGTCTACCACAGTGGCCGTACTCAGTTACACGTTGATCTATCTACTCTAGACAATGTGGATCGATTACAATGAATTAGATCACGCCAATATGACATTTATCACCTTGGGTTAAAATATAATTTAGTTTCCACAGTTTTAGAAGATAAATGTGTGAAGCATGCGGTAAACTATACAAGCAACCATCGGGAGGCTATCGTATATCAGACCCGGTATATTAAAATTTTCAAAGCCAAATGGATATGGACCATGAAACCACAAATTATAAGTTTATAAAAATACAAATAAATCTGTTATCGATGCATCTTGTTAAATGTTTTATAATAGCCGTTAAAAGCCGATGCGATGTCATATTTCGTTTTATTTATAAGTAAAGTGAAATTTGACAATTTTAAAGTCAAAATCTAAACACTCAATAATATTTTGACAACAGAAATTATATTCAATACTTCCTAAGTATAAAACCAAAAATATTATTCAATATTTCCTAAGACTACGCGCGGCGTTGAGTTCCGCCACATAACACGCGATGCCTTGAACATTATGTGGAAAGTAGAGTGTCTTAATACTAAAATTAAAATTTAAAATTAGTTGTAAGACACGTTAGTAAACAAATAAACAATTTGATGTTGTGGTCTAAAAAACCACCAAGAGTTCCGTTCGGATCAAATGTAGATTAAGCCAAATTTAAAACGTTCCCACCGTTTCGCTTCACTGCCCGTGAATATACCATTTTAAACTCCCATAATTATTTTTCTCGTGAACCAATACAACAATTATAACATTCGTTACGATCTACACTGATTTAGCTCCATATAAAACGTGTAGAAATTTGATATATAAGAATTGTTGTAACTGATTGTGATTGAATTCTCATCTAGTTATTTAATATATAATAGTAAATTCTGTAAAGTGTATACATAATCATAATTCTGTAAAGTGTATATATAAATAGTAATTTAATAGTTTTTATGTAATTCTGATATTTTAATTTCTATTTAAAAGCATTTAAATCTCAACGCCATAGAAAATCTTTCGCTATATTTACCTTAAGTAAGCAGAATATGTAATTAAACATAAAGTACATATATTAAGAATTTCTCTGCCTTCTTTATATTATGTATTAAAAAATATATTTTCTTGTAAATAGAACTGCTCGAGCTAAACAAATGTTTCTGTTAAATATTAAAATATTAATAACAAAAATTTTAATTGATATCGACACGTATAAGATTTTTTAAAATATATCGTCCATGTATAGACTGACCAGTTACAGATTTATTATAAATATATATAAGAGTTATTTTATGTTTAACACTATTACGAATTAGTTACTTTTTAATAAACTTTCTAAATTATTTTTTCCAACTATTTTATCTCTATGAATATTTTATATATTATGTCCGTGCATCTGTTCAGGCGGAGCTGGAATAAATCAATTTACGATAAAACATTCAAGTTGTTAGTTCATTTCTTTAGCATAAACATAAACAATGTATGTATGTATGTAATGTCTGTACTATATTGACAAATATGATGTTTATACATTTTTATGCAAAAAATATATTTATATACGTCTCTTATTCTCTTATTTTTCCACTTTGCGTTATGGAATTTCCAACAAACGTCGACATCACTGAAAATTCCCTTCACACACAGTTAACGCCAGCAAACGTACCAACTTGTCGCGCCAGTACTAAGACATAACAATATAACAAAGAAACTATATCCCGAGTCGCGCTCAGGTACAAATAGTCCTCATTCGAATTCACGCCAAGTCGTCGTATTTGTAATTCAACACGAAGTCCCCACGCGGCGTATTGTTTCACCTAGAACCGCTAAAGGGGAAGCTCTCTGTTCATAAAACATTTATTGGACGCGAATCGTTAATGAGCAAGCGGCGGCTTTCAAATTAGGCAAGTAGGGCAAATGACATGTCCTTGACAAATAATGTGATTACTCAGGTACTTGACGTTTGCGACTTTTTATATGACTGACGTGTATATTTAAATAGAGCTAAATATATTTTTGGCTTTTGGTTATGATTATTAACCAGAGTTATATAATTATGACGAACGTACTATCATTGAAGCTAAGAACTCCACCTAAAAGAGTGACGACCTGTTGTTAAGTAATAGCTAACATTACTGATACAGTTTTACAATAGGTTTTTAGTTATTTACTTCTAAATTTACTTTAAGCTTAATTACTCAAATTTTACATTGATTAAGATATTTGAAGTTATTTGACTAAATAAACATGCATTTGCTAATAATAAAAGAAAAATCAGAGGAATTTTATAATAATTTATAAGGAGATTATAATTTATTATATGTGTAATTAAATTTAAATTACAAATCAGATAAAATAGCCAGAAACTTCACCCAATCGATGAAGATAATACAAAGACATTATGCTGCTCCATTGGTAACGCTCGTTAACGAACCCTGTCATTAGAAACTTAGATTACAGACGAACGAATTCCACTTCGATATGTAGTAAGTAATTTAGAATCAACTGTAATTTCGTATAAAGCGTTGAGATGACGAGCAGCTCCTAGGTCCGAGAACGTTCAAGGCTCTTCATTAAAGGCGAATTGAGGGTTTGAGGGGAGCGAGTGGGGAGGGGCGATGGCTTTATGGGACAATTTGCATTTACACGAGCCCAAGCACAGATTACGCAAGCACTTATCCGCCTGCCGAAATGAGGATCACCTCTCACTACAACCAAACAAGACTTTGTTTATATTTAGGTGCTTTTTTCATCCGCCATTCGTTTTGACGGCTTGTTTGTATAATTTGGTACCAGCGATGTTTATGGTCTCTTCTCTTTTGTTGCAATTGTATTTTCTGATGAACCTTGTAAACATGAGCGATTATAACTAAGAAACTTTAACAATATCGTTTTCACATTTATCTATTTTCAACAAAATTTCACAAGGAACAGTAAAATATTTCACAATCTATTTTAATCACATCGTAACATAGATCGTACGTAGAACGTAAAATATGCACAAATCTCAGTTGACCCAGT
Organism: Eueides isabella; assembly: GCA_019049475.1. Taxonomy (NCBI): domain Eukaryota; kingdom Metazoa; phylum Arthropoda; class Insecta; order Lepidoptera; family Nymphalidae; genus Eueides; species Eueides isabella. The sequence goes on from CM032388.1 coordinate 10,852,276, forward strand.
TACAGAGCCGTACCTTTGAATGGGTCTGATAAAAGCATGTCCATGCAGGGTCTAATGTCTGACCGATCCGAGCTCCAATTTAGTGCCCGCATAGCCTATCAATGTCAGCCCGGGACAACGAAGCAAGTGCCAGCTCGACTTGAGAATGTACAACAATAAAATTACAAACAATTTAATGAATAGCAGAATTCATAAAATTGTATCATTTGCTGTTAAATTGTATTCAATCATTCTTAGTTGTATATAATAGTGAACGTACATATATAACAAAATTATAATGGGATGGGCCATATTTTGCATATTAAAAGAGAGATTTAATTTTGTGGTGCAATCATATATTGAGTTCGGTGATAAAATATTAAAGCTGTAATTGATACGTGAACAAGTGAATGATTGTTTTCAAAAGGATTAATTGGAAATTATTTTAATTAGTACATTTCATTAAATGTGTAATTTTTACACATGTACTGACAGTCAGTGAAAATGTATTATATCATTAAATTGAACTTTCGAATGAAATAATTAATTAAAATGATACAATATTTTTAAAACTCACAATTAATATAATAGCTTTAATGTAAATTTTCTGAAATATTTATATTAATAAGTTAAGCTTGTAATAAAATAACACTTTTGGAAAATAACTATTGATCATTTTAAGGATTCACTGTACTGTTACTTATACCAGGGAACTTTTTGCTATATTTTATGTACAATGTTCTATTTAGACAATTTATAGCTGCATTTGCCAGTTTCAGTACTATTGTTACATTTATTTTGTTTTGTTACAGTATATATCCTTGTTCCACTGTCAGCTTATGAAATGTTTTAGGATTACAAAATACCCTATCCAAATATTAAGTTAGCTTACTACATTAATATTCATCGACCCGATCGACCTATTTGCCGCGCTGTCGCCGCCACACAGGTACCAATGCCCTTAATCAGGAAAATTGCTATGAATAGACTAAAATTTGTAAGATAATTAAGGTAATTGCAAAATTGTAAACGATAATTTTAACTAAACAAGTTTCCAATAAATAATCGTTAAAATTATTAGTTTAAGTTTATAGATTAAACGTCCATATAATAAATATCATGGGGTTCGACGTGAATTACAGAAAGGAACAATAAAAGTTGGATTTACGATGGGTCTGCCTATGGCCGAGTCCGTCACTCTCACCCCGCGCGGTAATTTGAACGCACTCGCTTGTTATAATTGACGTATTGGAAAATACCTTGAAATATCATAAAGTTTTTTTTGATTAGTTAGTAATCAAAAGTATATCTGTATTTAATTAATTATAATATAAAAAACCTATATAGTGAAATGCAAGGATTCAATATTATGTAAGGCCCTATAGACCTCAATGTCAGAAATTCATGTATTCGTCGTTTTCAATAACTATTTATTATACATAAGAAATATGTAAATAAATTAATTATTATAAAATTTTAATCAATAAAAGCATTTTAATAAGTAAAGATATCACTTCTATCCTTCCTGTATTCTAAGGTTTTGACATATTTGAAAATACACATCAGTCAAACACACTGCCTGTACGTTCAAAGGGAGTGTCGTTGAAAAATGATTGGTCATATTTTGTTTGTGGACATGTTTGACAGCATATCACGGACGCAAAAGTGCGTAAAGCTGAATCAAATCCTGTTAACCCTTTAAAGGGTTATTTAGAATAGCTTGTTATTGATTGATTTATTGGTTTTTTATTACAACTTTTTATTTATTATAAAAAAATCTATGCTGAGCGAAAAACGAGGTCTGTCGTGGCACAGGAGTTAAAACGTGTGACTGTAAACATGACAGATTGTGGATTACTACTCGAGAAAGTGAAATATTTTATATTTTCAAATGCAATATTTAATATTTTAATTTCTTCGCTCTGATAACAAGGCAAAGCGCAGCGATGAGTTCCGCCACACATCTCCTAGCTATACCGTGATCGAAAAAACAAATTAAATTAAACTTCATTAATTTTCAAATTAAAAGGATGGCCGGATAACCCGGCCGATAGGCCGGAAAGCTGCACTGGCTTCCAATGAATTGTTTTAAGGATGATTGTGCTGCTAAATATCATGGTAAGAATTAAATAGTATACTTATCGCGTAGTTGCTTGTAATCACATATTATTATCACACCCGAAGGAATTTCTGAAGCACGTATTTATATGCGGCGTCTATTTAGTTGCAAATACCGTATATTGTAAAAGATTAAAGCTATTTTAAAGGAACGTTAATGACACATTTCTCTCTAACATAATCCAATACAGTAAGTGTCAGAATTAAGAAATCTTAGCAATAGGATAGATGTCGATAAGGAAAACCGCATACATAAAATTTATTTGTTTTCAATAACCTTTTTCAATCGAATGTTTGTCGATTTTAAATCAAAAACGAAATAAAAATGTCCCGCCATCTTTTTTAGAGACAATTTTGCAACATCGTATAGCTTTCAACGGTCTTTTAGAAAGGACTAGTAAAACTGGATTTAAATTTGAATAGTGGAACCAAACTGTTGCAGTTATACGAAACAGTTTTTCAATTTAACAACAAGTAGTTTAACATTTGCAAAGCTCGGCTTAGAGAAAACAAAGCACAAACGACTCTCAGGTGTGTCCCTATTGAAAAACCTTGCAACCTTGTTGGAATATTGATGTTTGCTTAATGTTACTGTGAAAATCCTTGCAACGCAGCTTTTTGTACATAGTGGTAGTACATCGGAAAAAAATACGTATATGTAGTAAATATATTATATAATAATGAATAATCTTTACTTCTATTACAATAATTAATATAAATAAATTATTATTACAATATGTAGCCTTTTTATTGTTAATTAATTAAGTAATTCCTGAGTCTGATGATATATATACATTTTATAAAATGTACAATTTATATAGATAAAATACTCACCTAAGTATAGGCAGTGGCTTGGTGTTATAAATTTTCGCTGTGCGGAATCATGGGCCTTTGTAATCAGCTCGTTAAAATCTGTGCGTCTGAAACAATAGACAAATATTAGATAATTTTATAAATCTATATATAAATTCATAAATCTATATTTTAGTATTTATTTTTTTATATTCAATTATTGATTAAGGCATATCCGAGTGTACGTAACTATTTTGATGTTTCTTGTGCATCCGATTCCTGTATCCAAAGTATGACGCTAAATTTGGGTTTTAATTTAAGGCATAAATAAAATTTCTTATAAACTACGAGAAATAGTTACATAATTAAAGAACGACATTAAAATTTTTAGAAATATAAATTTGGAATATTTTACTGATATAAAAATAGATACTAAAAACCATTGAATTTTTAAATTTATTAGTCTCCTATAGTATGCGATGCACATAAAAACGCGTAATACGTAATATTATCTCTAGAGATCCTAATGGATGTAACACATCAAATTTATTATCTATTTGGCCGACCATAACAACCATTATGTAATGAATCGATAAAGGATTCTCCCGTTTAAGGTTCATAAAGAAGACCTTCATAAACAAGCTATATTACTTTATGGATCTCTGTTATTCATATCCTTGTATATTTTTCTTGTTCCACATTAAAATGTATTAAACTGTGTAAATTGTCAATACAACAATTAACGTTGTCAGTATTTATTTCGTTCTAGTTAATTCGAAACAAAGTTGCTTTTAAGCTCTCCAAATACGAAATGGCACCCGCATCACAACTGAACAATATAACTAAAACTATTTTCTAAACAAGGCGCGTAGAGAAATCGTCTCACATACAGAGGTGTCCCAGGCAACTGCCGTCCTTCAATCATGTGGAAGTGTTTGCTTGGACGCTTGGTCGAACACAAATCGGACCCGACACCCCCAACCCTTACTCACCTGCGCACTCACCCTACGGAATTTGAATCTTTTTCATACCAACCATAACCGGTCATAAGTAAAAGGCCTATTTACTTTATTCACTCGCCCCCTTCGACCCATAAACATTTTTATAATGAATCCCGGCCAGATCTCTGTAGAAGTAAAGATGAATACGGCTGGCTACTTATACAAGTCAGATAAAAAAGAAATAAACAGACAAAGAATGATTAAATACATTTACATTCAGTATATCAACTGCCCGAGCTTAAATTAATGCTAGAAGCTTTCGCTTTATAAATGAAAAAGTCGGACTTGTGTTTGTGTGATGCAAACACGCGTACGTCAAATGGTGTATTAACATTCTTTGTTTTCACAGTGAGTAGAGCTTATTACCTCAAGCATCAGCGTAAACCTTTTGACATTTGCTAAAGGGTTCATATCAGAAGACTAATGTTGTAATTCTCACAGTTGAGCTTCCCAAAAGAAACAGATGCGATTACACAGTGACGGCTCGCGAGCGGGAGAAAAATGAAACGAATTTATCTAAAACGTGCGTCGTCGTTGAAAGCTACCACCGAGTATCTATTTTAAATAATGTTTTTAAAGTTGGTACAAAATTAATGCGAACGAAACAAATGTTTGACATTTGCTATTTCCACTTAAATTTAAATCAATTCTTCTACTTTCGTAATATATCAATGCAACGTTACTACTTTCCTTAAAGGAAGTGAGCAGTTTCACGCTGTATCCCGCACATGGCAGGGTAAACACAGAGAACTTGGGAACCTAGTGTTAAGACACTCCGTTCCGTTTCCCAATTTTAGCCGATTTAAAGGCATTGCGCGCAAGAATAACTTTTTAAGTAACAGCTCAAATTGAGAAAACCTTTTCCAAAACTAATTAAACTGTACACGAAACTAGTGTTTACAATTTTCCCAATTTCACAAAAAACTAAAAATAAATTTCATAACTAACGTAGCTCACACCTGTTACAAACGAACACCAGGCGCAAAGTAAGTTTAGCTCATTAGCCGGATATCCTTTGCTTGGCAGGAAAAAAATCATCGCAGATTAATTTGGATTTTGCTTGTCTATTTTTAACGCCTTAACGAGATAACTCGCTGTACGTAACAAAGTTGCGAGATGCAGTCTTTGATAGCGTTCAGTCTGCACCATTCCCCTTAATTTTCTTTGAAACTCTTTAAATTTTCCAACGCTTTTAAGACGCGGGACTTGAAACGCTTGCAACAAGAAACTGCGTAGCTATTGCGGCGATTTTAGTAAAAGCAACTATATTTTTTTGTTTTTGTTTTATAGTCATTAAGCTTCGTTGGATAATTGGATTCAACCAGACCAGAGAGAATGGGAGAAACTTCAATTTAATTAATAATTTTGTTTATTAATATAATAAAATCGTATATCCTTTTTAATTTACCATATCTTACACAAGCAATCTACTTAATTATCAGAGAGCAGAGAGATAAATCAATGCCCTGTTTATTTTACTTCTACTTAGCTTAGAGATTTCCGGGATTTTTTTCAGGCTATCCGAACCAGAGCATCGTTCAATCAGACCGAACAACCTAAACACTCCTTTTAACTTTTTCTGGAACCTTTAATCATCGACTTTAAATCCTGACTGTGCCACTATGGTGTATATAATTATATTGTTGTATGCATATAACACCCGCGCCGTTCCAAGATATTATAACGTTACTATTTCTACAAGTAGTCTCTATTGCCACTTAATATCCATTGCTATCCAATTTAATCTTTAGAATTCATTGAGATTAGTCCGGACAGGGTGTCATATATTCTGTACAGCCTAAGGAGCTACAGAGACGCGAGTAGGTTGTTTATTTATGGACAACTCAGATACGTATTTGTACCGTACACACTCGTACACCTACAATACAAGATACATTGACATCGTGTTATCGTATTATATCTGAAAATTGAATGAGCCTATCTTTTCTATATGAATAAAAATATGATGTATTTATAAACTTGGAGACTTTTCGTTGATATGTTTCTTTATTTTTCACATATTCTCGTAGAATATATATTTTTTAATCATTGTTAATTCTTAATAGCTTAATATCTATTTACATATACATATGTAAGTACAAATTATTTTATATGATAAGTTAAAACGTTTTCGCTTACAGGATTAAGACCAATTTTATCTTTAGTATAACATTTTACATTTGCGCCACAATATCATTCAATGATGATATACACTTAATGTATTCTAATATACGAAGTAAAATTTTATTAAAATATACGTACTATATATAAATAATTAAGCACTGAGTATTTACGTACCATAAACCAAGCTCGGGTCTTAAAGTGCATATTAAATGTGAAGGCTGAAAACTGCCTTTTAAGTGTGCTGTAATTTAATTTATGAAAATATAGCTTAATTTAAATTTTAAATGAGGCTATATAATCTCTTCATTTACCGGTATGATCTAATTCACTTATGAACTATGCCATTAAATTATATATCAACTGGTCTGTTGTATAAAGTTATATACGTACTAAATAGGGACGCTGTCAACAATATTATAGGCATATATTTTTATTATAGTCTAGATATTTCTAGGCTATCTTGGTTCAATGTAAAATCGTTATCGCGATGGTCATAAGTGCGATCTTTAATCGAGAGACTGAACTATATTCGTTCTCTATTCTAGTAAAACAGAGTACAGGTTTCAGTACTTCCACTCAACAAGTAACAACAACTTTACACTTATTTTTCCTATAATCACCCTTGCTTATAAAACATAGGGCCAAAATAATAACAAAATATTCTTAACTATCATGTTTTTATTAACACAAAAGTGAATTTTAACTAGTATTTGCCTATGTATAATAATAGTGAAACGTGATGTAGACAGGTGATAATATAACCGAGCCACCCCATCTTGTGCAGCTCACGCGATACCGGTCACGTACTGTCGACTACATAAGTACTAAGTGGTATTATATTAAATATCAAAATGTGAATTTAATTTTAAATAAATAAATATTAATAATACACAAAAAACAGTTTAAGGAATTATTTAAGGAATAATTAAATACAGTACATATTAATATATTTTTTAAATGCTTATTACTCATCAGTCGTTTTTTAATCACAAGTTTGATGATTTAACGTTTTTCTTCAGTAATACAACAACAACATTAAAATCAATTGGATTTTTTTAAAGATAAAATATAATGTTGAGGATTATATTTATCTTAAAAAAAATTAATCTAATACTTTATGAATGATTATTTTCCGATTCACGCACATGACAGTGTAGGCAGACGGAACTTGGGAACCTATGTTAAGTAAGATACTTCGTTCCATTCCCCACTTTATGAATATATATTTATTGAATATATGTATTAAAATAGTATCTTCCATACGTAACTGCAAAACAACGAACAATCCGATAATTTACTGTACAATTTAGAAATAAAAGATTTTCCTCAAATACCATTCTAGAGCCCCTATACTCGTAATACAGAAATAAACGGCAGCTGTTAAAAAATAAGTTTTATTGTTCAAGAAGCGGAACAGTAATGAGGTTAGGAATTTATATACGCTGAAAACACTGAGCGAGAGGATGGCAAATAAACGAGCTACGTTTATATTTTTCTTTATCTACTCGGCTAAGTAAAATAGCAGAATAAGGTCGATTGAATAAATAATAGCAGACTGAGTTTATAAAAATATTTTGTTGTAGTTGCGCTGATAGTTGATGTAGTTGTGCCAGTAGCAATTTTAATATGATTATATAGCGTGATTTAATAACAAGAAATCAAGCAACGATGCAGATGACAAATATATTGTTCTGGATTCGATTAAATGCTAGGGCTCCCAAATTGGGAAAACTTGACAATTTTTTTCGACATAATATTAAAGGAAATTTGTAAGAACAAAAATATGGTTAAATGTATTATTCTATTGATAGTACATATTAAAATGATTGTTAAAACTGTTAATATGGCCAATTGCCATGTGTCATAACGGAATTTGTGTGAATTATAAACATATAAAATACGAGGGTAATTTCAAAGTCCATAAAGCATAATTATGGAAAAATATCACACACAATCATTCATTTTATACTTATAAATTTTAATATATATATATATATATATATATATATATATATATATATATATATATATATATATATATATATATATATATATATATATATATATATATATATATATATATATATATATATATATATATATATATATATATATATTATATATATATATATATATATATATACCTTTTATTTTATATTTTATTAGTAGGCTGAATAAACGTATGATCATATTAATTAGTTCTCGGCTTTATTGGATTTTATATAATATATAATACCACCCACTTGCAATATTTTTTAAATCACATTTAAACATTTGATATTTTTTATTCATCACGTTATAAATACTGACTATAATAATTACGAGTATATGTATTTTTTAGTTTGTTTCTACTGTTTCTAACTAATGTAATCCAATAGAAACTAATATTTTGTGACCAGTCATGGCGTAGGTGCACAAGCGAGTGACTGCAAACGTGACAGATTATAAGTTTGATTCCCTGTCGAGGAAAACTAAAAATATAATATTTGAATTTCCTCGTACTATTAATGAATTATCCCACGTAACACATAATGCCTTTAGAAACGGGCGGAAATAGAGGAACGGAAACAGAAACGGAGTTTCTCAACAAGTAAATTCCCTTGCTCAACCTGCTTTGTGTGAGATACAGCGTGTTAATATATATAGATAATTATTATATTGTAAGCATCGTGCTTGGTAGTAATATTTTTTTATCTTATCAACTTCACGCTGTATCCCGCATATGGCAGGGTAGACAGAGGGGACTTGGGAAGTGTTACTACGTAGATACTCCAATTCAGTTCCCCATTTTAGTGTTATATTTGATTATATTATTTTATTTGATAACTCTTTTAGTACTCTGTATAACTTAGCCAGAGTACAGTTGTAAAAATGTTATATGTGTGTTATATAACCCAATAACACTAATAACTATTATGGTTACTGTTTTTTTTATAAACCTTATTTTATATACCACGGACTCTGGGTGCGCACTTTTTGGTACAAAACATACTCGTACATTTCTTTTCATATTTTTTCGTTTAATATTACCTAAACAAAGACTTATATGACTATAGATTTTCCATATTTACTTAGTTTATTAAAAGAGAACAGTGATTTTTTTAAGTTACGAAATTTACTCAATCTATATGTAAAAAACCCTATGTAAATATAATTAACATATATAATCAGTACAATTAACAAGATTTACATATTTTATTGTCTATATGGTTACGGTTAAGATCTTTGTTTTTTTAGAACAAAAGCAGGTGTACGCGTAAAAATGTATAAAATATTTGTAGTAATAATAACATCCTTTCACCTGGCAGATACGAAGCTGGCTTTTAAAATAAGGCGTCTATTACCGGCACCGACATTCAGGGTTTATCACAAAAATTTAAAGCATAATATTTTCCTTCGAAAATTGCTCACTTCCTGTAATTGATGTCGTGGTTACAAAGCCTGTAAACACCTTTTCTTTAACAAGATCTTTGATTTTCAAGATTACTATATATTTTAAATGTAACATTTAATTTAGCCAGATTAATTTCGTTTCGAACAATTTGCGCCCTTACGCCGTAAGTAGTACGCCCTTTGGTTTGCCATTATTTATACATATAGATAAATTCCTGTTCGAGCTTTATCTGTTTTTATTAGAAAAAATGCTCCGCTTTTACCATACAGTACATTTTTATAATATCTTAGTAAGTAAATAATATATGCCATAAAAAACGATAAAATCGTAAAATGTAGAACTATTTATATGCTATTAATACTATAATTTCATTAAATGTAGGTGTTCTATGAAACTTTTATCAATAATATACGGTGAATTCTCTGTACGCATTTGTCAATGCCCTCACAGGTGGGCGAGGGTACTGTTATTACGCAATATTTTCATTTATATCAAACGCCAGTACTACCTTTACAAAATACAATACCAAGTTTTGAAGTAAGACATCTTATCATAGTCATAAATGTCTTCTTGGTCCATTCGAAGATAAACCTTTGTATAGATGACTTTAATAAAGTTCATAATTTATATACAATGTTCTATCTAATCGTCATTAAGTTGAGTATTGTAACATTCTTTATGTATCTAGTTGTTTTGATTTTAGCAGTATCTCATAAATGTTTTGTAATAAACAATTGACTGATTAAGCTTATAATGTCTATAAATATACATACAATAAAGTGAAAAGTTTATACTTTATCTGAAAATTGGAAAACTAAAGATTAAATACTAAATTATTTCTGCTAAATAAAAAACAATGTTTAAATTTTTAAATAGATCAAAATCTATATTATCTCGAAGCTTTTAATTGTACTGCTCTGAAATTACAAATCAAAGTGATGTGTCAGTCAAAATTTAAATATATTTTATCCTCTTACTGGTAGTGGAGAGACAATTTAATAAATGTCATATAAATGAGCAATAATACCATCCAGTCATTGGCCGGATCAACCGAATCTTCAATAAGAGTCGCGGCGCGGCTGAAAAACGACGTCCATTAAGGAAGTGAATACATTTAAAATAATCGGCTTAGTTGTCCGACGTTGACATATATTCGTACTTATCTTACTAAGATACCGAAACAGATATCCCGGGACTAATCCCTTACACAAATATCGGGAAAAACTCGGCACTCCTTGAGCCGGGTAATTGAATGGGTCGCGGCCAGCCTTTCGATTTGAACAAAAGTACCTAATAATTTATACCTATAATCTGACGCGCGCTCGTTCATTGTACTTTTATTCGTTTTGGAATCAAGAGTAGGTCTTTGTTAGATTTTGATATTAACTTTACAATGGCGGCGACAGTCAAAATATTACCACATGGCCTTTATCACATTCCGTATCCGCTGTCAAGTCGCGATATTTATACGGTACGGATTAACTCTATATATTGTAATAACTCAGGTGAAGTACAAACGAAACTCGTAAAGTATAGTTTCTTGGAGTGGCCAAAGATAGATGAATTTAAGCATTTTTTTTTTATATCTAATCACAAAATATACTGAATGGTTTAATAATAAAATTAGTTGTAGATATTAGATTAGTAGATGTTATAAAACAAAACATTTAACTTTTAAATGATTGTAGAAATTTCTATGAAATATTTAATATTTTTATTTCCTAAATCCTAGTAACGAGGCAAATTGCGCCTTAGATTTCTGTGACTAAACAGGTAATACCTAAAGACTTCGGCGAGAAGTGGAGATCGGAAGTGTTTACATAGGAACGGAGTGTCTTAACCCTAGGTTCGAAAATTATTTTTTTAAAGACTAAAAATAAATAAATACATTTACATCTAACCAATTGACACACGCCTTCGCTATGGCTATTAGATAATAGTGAAAATCAAGTTGATCACGTCACGTATAACGACTGCTTGTTCCTAGATCTATATCAATGTCACAATTTCATTCGAATATTTTGAAATTTCTTATTTATATCATATAATATCGTAATTTAAAAATTTGGTTAATTTATTAAAATATAACTATTATAGTTCTATATACACAGTAAAATAGATTGTAAGCATACCTATAACTTGAAGTTTAACAAATTTGGGAGAAGCACATAAATGTTTAATTACTTCCTTTACGTACAACCGTTATGTTTATTTTAACAAGGTTACTCTAAATGACACCATTCATTGTCCCTCTAACAATTCCGGCCAAGTGGCATATACTTTTACAAAACGGGCATGTATTACGACCGTCGAGTTTGTTTGTTACGTGTCAATTTGGAAGTGATAGTAGATTTTTGTACAAAATTTTGTTGTAGCTTAATATTAATTAGATTAAAGCATATCTAATGATTTTTGATATTATTATATTTTTTTTAATTATTTTAACACATTTTTAAACATATTGATGGTTGTTAATCTCTGGATCTGAGGCCATCGTGGCTTAGTGGCAAAGCGTTTTCCTATAAACGCGACAGTCGTGAGTTCGATTCTTACACAGAAAGTGATTAATGTTTATTTTTTCGTTCTGATAACATCAAAAGCCTCAGTGTTACGTTCAGTCTCTTACCACGCAATATATCAAAAATTGGGAAACACCAACTATCCCTCTGCCTATCATCGATAGTATCAATACTTCATTCTCTACTTACCTCAACGTTTTACTAATTGGATATACAACATCGGAAACCGATACTTAGTGGAATCGAATCTCAAACAAATGATAGCGTATTCTATACTTCTATAGTATCATTTTATTACGAAGCGGTAACCAAAGGCGAAGAAGATAAATTATTGTAATTAATTTACTAATCTTCAGAGCTTTTTCTAATCTAATGAGATTTTCTTGTGGTTCCCATGTTGGGTAAATAAATACAGGAAGGAATGTAATAGAACTAATGTCATTAATCCGAAATCAATATTGCCTCCGTTTCTGGCAACACAGCCTCAGGACAAATATTAATAAGAAAATACAATTGCAAATAATAGAATTTATCTTAAGTGTTTCCGTTATTGAATAAATGGTGTGGTTATTTTAAGTTTCTATATTGTTAATAGTTTTATATCTATACTAGTGATCCGCACGCTGCTTCGCTTGCTTAAATTGCACTTTTTTATTTATTAATCTCAATTATTTCCGTTTTCTTATAACAAAATGACTTTTAAGACAACATTATTAATTAAATCGTAGCTAATTAATACAAATTTTGTTGCAAAAATATCAAACTAATTATTTTAAATTAACATAACTTTTAAACCGATTAAGTTAAAACAAACACTAAATATAAAAGGGAGGTTGTTTAAATAAATTAATGATAACTGTAAGTTTTGTTAACCGTTTCTGAGATTATCGCGTACAAACGGACTAAATTAACGAATACATATAAAGAGACAAAAATGAACTAAAAGCCACTATTTTTGCCTAATTACATTAATAAGTTCTAATATATCTGATAACTTATAGTTGTCTTATAAGTAAAGATACTCTGAATCGCAGTTTATCTAACAAAATACAAAATTATGAAATGTAGAACAGAATTCTTTTGACGATCACTGTTAGGTACCATATTTTTTACGTAAAAGAGCCGAGTGTGCCAGTTCCGTTAATTAAGAGATGGATGTGCTATTGAAATACAGCGAAATGGTAGCTATTTGAGTATTCCCGTAGCGTTTAATCAAACAAGAACTGCCGATTCCTAAGCTAAAAGTGTAGATACGTGTCTCCAATTAGTGCTTACCATAGTAGAATACATAGGGATGCTTTAAGTAGTTTCTTTGACGTATTTAGCCCAATTGTTTGCAGTTAGTGCCATTGTTTGCAGATATGTTAAGATTTCAGTTAAAATTAGAATAAGTTACCACTGACTAAATACTATTTCTCTACTAATCTTACCGTGTGACAAAAGATGTTCATAATGATCAAACTATAAGTAAATAGTTAACAATTTATTTAGAGCTTAACTGCTTAAGAAGAGTACTTGTCTATTTAATGTTGGCTTGCCTTATAAAAATAAGGTGAGCAATACTTGACAAGTTTTAAAGTGGCTTCCATCCAAGCGTCGAAGAGAATTGTAAGACCATCTAAATTTGAAGTTGCGTGGACGTGTCTCAAGAAACTTATGGGAATCAAGTCTTTAATACCTACGCACATAGGATTATATTTCCATATATGCTATTATTATTATTAGTACAAGTTCTTATTTGAATGTAGGAATAAAAACGAATATGATGACAGTTCTCATAAGAATAACTTTGAACAGTGTACTTGGTGTAATTTTATGTTCACAATAAGTATTTCTTATTATTATTTGTTAATTAAATTACTCACTGTAATGTTGTCTATATTTGATAAGTTGTGTTATGGTAAAAAAAATAAAGAAGTTAGAATTACTATCGCGCCGACGACGTATTGTATATGTATATATATAAGATGTAATAAAAATTACACTCAGGCCATAAGTTAAAACTTAAAAGACTTATCCAGTTTTAAATTTTTGTCCGTAACAACCACGCTGATTGATATAACTATTTCAGATCGACGAGGGTGTTGGAACGATTATCCTTTTAAGCTGCACCCGAAATAGCTACTGTTTGAGCTCCTAAAGAAGTATTGATAAACACAAATGGCTCTGCGGAAACTAAAACTCCATTAATTTTGAGGACATTGCGACACTTAACGTAAAGAATACCTAAAAATAGAATGATCTTATGAATACACGCTTTACTTAAGTATACGTTGAATGTTATATAATTTAATAAATTATATATTTCATTTAAATTTATGTGTAGATAATAACAAATAATGTTTTGTTCTTTATTTTATTTTTTGTAGATATTTGAAATATAATTGAACATTTCAGCGTTCAGCTCCGCAATTTGAAAGTGACATTTGCGTCCTTAACAATAGGTTCCCAAGTTCCCTCTGCCTACCCTGCCATTTTCAGAATACAGCCTAAAGATAATAGTTAAAAATTTTAAGTCGACATAATAATATCCTATCGTATTAATGTTATTATAACGAACATAAATAAATCTATACTAACATATCGCCACATTTCCCGGCGCCTACACATGTAACCAGTATAGCGACGTTTAGAAATTCTCTTCCGCGCCGTCAACTCTGACGAATTAAGTTATTAACGCTCTAAAACAGCTGCACCACACAAATAAAAGTGCCGATCACTTTAAAAGCTCGCTTAAAGCTGCTCACCACTCTTTATGGCCATTTTATGAGCTCTTTCATATTCAACTTTCGGGTTGGAAGCTCTTAGCAAACGCGATTGTTTCCAGGACGAAATAAATTAATATATTAATGTATATGTAACAACAGCTTTGAAGATGAAATAGTTATTACCAGTCATCACCTTTGATCCTCGTGTAGCGCGTAAATGAATTTTCACCACGTTTCGGCATTTAGTATGCTATATTAGTTACTAATACATAGGGAATATCATGTGAAGACCTTTGAAGTACCTACTATGTAAACCCCAGTGGGAAGATTTACTCGCGTCTGCAGTAATTTGGCTAAACGTTGGCTGTAAAATTTTCTTGATTTCAAGAGTCATTTTACTACTACTACTCAACTCAGTTTCACACTGTATCCCGCAAATGGCAATGTAGGCAGAGGCAACTTGGACTCCGTTTCACTTCCGTTCCCCACTTTCTGCCGAATTTGAGGCATTCCATGTTGAGTGGTGGAATTTAACGCCGCGGTTTGCCTTGTTAACAGTAGCAGAAAAATGAAAACATTAAATATTTAAATAGAAAAGATTATATATTTCATTTCCTCGAGTGAGGATCGAACCCACAACCAGTTACAGTCACACGCTTATGCCGCTGCACCACGACAGGCCTCAAAATGTAATTTCGATTTTGATTAACTTATTTCACAATTTGAGGGCATTAAGCATGGCAAATCGCCACATGGGTTATAATTGCGTGTTGAATATGTCTTCACCCCGTGTCTTACCTTTCTGTCATCGCGATGAGGTAGACCCATCGCGTCGCGGTGAAGCGCAAGCGGTTATAAATTATTTACAGTTTACACGTGAATGCTCTGTATTTGTCACCCCGGGCCAAGGTGAGTATTACGATATTGCTTCGTATTCCCGAGAGTCTCATTACAGGTTGGAGAGGGCACGTGATAGCTTAATATTTCATTCTGCGATGAAAAATGCTACTACAAAAAATGACGCCTTCATAGATAATACACGGGTTCTTCGTAAGCTTATTCACAGACCATTAGTTGCCTTTCAACGTGTTCAATGTGTACTCCTTATTTCATTAAGAGAAAACATTCCGAAGAAATGTGAATGGCAATAGCAAAAAGGTTTTTTATGGCCGCTACATTAAGGTGATTGGTATACGTTTGTGGAACATTTTATAGCTCATCTTAGACATCGTTTAGGTTGTACAGTGCTATTAATATGGTCTTGTATAATTATATAGAAAAATTATCGGTAATGATTAAAATTATAATTAATTGAAGATTTTATAGCAAGTTAGTTAGACATGCAAGTAAATAAAGTGTTGAGAGATAAGTAATTTACATAATTTGTCTCTTATTATTTCAATACACAAATTAATTTTATAACTATCATGATTTATTGAAACCGCAAACCGCCAAACGTACATATATAAAATTAAAAGCCTGCTGTTTATAATGCCTTGACATGAACATCTGTTTTAAAATGCTGTAATTTATTTATATTATATACAAACAACTTAGCGATGTCCCTAAACGTATTCAGAAAATAAACATCAAATTTAATATCCATTGAATGAAAAAAATGTCATCACATGTGCCTAAGCAATTGGTTTAATGCCCGCAGCATCTCCATACTTCAATTTACTTTTACAATGAACTTAATATAATAAAGTCATTATAGGTCAGTGAATAGTGTAATAATTTTCATTTTATAAGTACATATTAAAAATGTATCTTGATGTTGTCTTGAATGAGTCGCGTGTACAAGAGGAAGCCAAGCCGAGACTATATTAAAAAAGCACATGTGGCTGGAGATGCGTATCGCAGCTTTCGTTAATTACTTTTGACACGCAGCATATGATTCAATTATCATATGATTTATATGGAACGATGGGTCGGGGGGGTAAGCGCGACAGTTTATTTGAGCGTTAAGTAGCACATTAATTTTGTAGTATCGTGTTCCCGGCAGATGGCAGGCAAATTCTCACAACAGTAGTTGCCGTTTTTGTCAATGTCTTTAGCACGCCATCGATTTGTGTGGGCTGGACAGTATGATTAAAAGTGACTCGAGTTCCAAGTTGGCATAGGTGTATAAAGCGTTGGTAGATATGATATAAATATTTACATTTTAATAGAAAAGTGTGTTCTTAACGAATGTAAGTAAAATTTAATCACGATATATACGAGTATGTCTTCGGATATGTAATACTACCGTTATCATGTGCCGCATCTTGGATGACATTCTCATTGGAGAACCGCTTTAATTGCTCAACTCGTCCGTCCCTTGACCACATTACTCACTTCAAAACCGCTTTCAAACTCGAGATCATCTCGTTTCGAGCCAAAGCCGAAACCCGCTTGTAATAAATACTAATTACGAGTAAAATAGTTATAAACATAGCACACTCAAAATTCTAAAAACTCTAAAGTCGCTGGTATCAAAATAAACATGGAAAAAATGTGATCACCAAGTATAGTAAATCTTATGGGACGCCTAATGGTCTTACAGGCTCATTTATAGCTGTCGTTCGGCTCGAGTGAACCATTTAATAAATATTATCACAGTTTAAGTCGTCAACAAACGTGAGAAGATAGCCGTCGGCCCAATTCGTGATATTTGTCCCGATTTCGGGATTAACATTGATCACACTCGAACCAGCCTTGGCTTTGTTCAATATGAGTATAGTGTAAAATGCAGATGTTTTATAAATCTTTTGCTTTTCACTTACAATAATGACTCTCTTTCATAATAGCTTTTAAATATTATTAAATAACAAAGAGGCTTAAAACGAATGGTGCATAGTACGCTTCTTTTCTTAATTCAAGAGACTCAATGACATCTCGCCCGGTGGATCTGTGGAAGCAATTTTTTAGCGTTTCCGGTTAATCTTCAAAGCACTTGTCAAGTGAGTGGGGTGAAGAGCTTACACCTGGGTTTTAACAAGCTTCTATTCAATAATAGTAATTTAAAAAGTACAAAAAGATAGATGTGAGCATGTGTATGCAATTTGCTTTATAGTGTGTGCAGAAGCTTAATAATAATTTACTTGTACTTAAACTATAAGCCAAATTGGTTTAAAACACTATAATTTTATAAACTAAGTCAATTTTTAAAAAAATAAACACATTATATAAAAGAGAACTATTGAATTTAAATGGACTTTGTAGCAACATAACAATAGAGTAACAAAATCATTTAGTGGGGCAATGTCTTGGCGGGGTTCCCACATTTGCCACCACATGGCTCACATTAAAATCTATCTTCAATGCAACGTATTTCATATATCCAAATTACTCTCCGATACATGAATAATCTTACAGTAGGCAGTTCTAACAGTAGGAAAGTCATGAGTATCTAACTTTTATTATATAAAATGAATATTGTTCTATCCAAGTCTAAAGGAAGTACGTGTTATTGCAGCTTATATTCCACAGCTACCCGCTGAGACATTCGTAGCACCCGTCCGTTTTTTGTGACAGACCAACCGAATGCCATAAATAATAGGTAGGGGTCGTACCATGCGCACTTTGTAATAAATTCGATGCTCTTTTTGGTAGCTAAGCGGGCTATACGATTGAAATATGGTGATGCGTTAAGCCAGCCAACGTTGTAACAATCCTGGTTTTTATTTTCTTTTCATTTCGCTAAGCTCGTACTCTCTACGTGTGTCATTGATTATTTCTGGAAGTCACGTTGTGTTGCTATTTAAATCATTACAATAGCATTTGTTCATTTCGTGCCGGTTCATCCTGTTCGGAGGAATGTATTAAGTTACACTGTTTCCCATTTGAAAAAGACAACACGCAGATGCTATGTCCGTATTGATTTTGTCTTCAAAAAAACTTAAATCTCAAGGGACTGTCAATATTTTCTTTCGGAAAACAAAAGAGAATACTTCGCTTCTAACTAAGATAGATTACGGCCAGTTACAGTAAATGGTTAGAGTACAACGTAAAGAGCCGGTGTAGCAACTTTAACCTGTCCATTAAAGCATACCTTACAAGCTGGTTCAGAATAAAAGAAAATATTTATTTTAACATAACATAAGAAAACATGCACTACCAAGTATAAGTTGGAAAAAAATATATATATTTTTTTTCCAACTTATACTTTGCAATATTAAGTTAATTTTATAAACAGAAATATACATATGCTCATAAAAAATATCGTTTCCTTAACAGGCGATAAACAGAAATTTTAGTCAACCAATCTAACATTTCCGGCACTTTTGGTATCTGTCTTTAATATTATGAATCGGTAACATTAAAGAAATTTTATTTTAATACCTGTCACCGCTGATGCTTAGCGTTCGAGAGGTTTTAAGTTACCTCCTAAACGCAGTCGAGGGATGTGCCGTGCATTGGGCGACTGCTCTCCATGCGAGTGCCTCTCAAATTACCCCCGGATAAGTCAATCATTGGAAACGTCCACGTTTGACCAAAATAAAACGGTGTTTAAATACTGCGTGTGGCGCTCCCGACATAATGCGTTGCGACAGCCGACATGTTTTGTGCGAGAAAATAAAATTAATGGCACGAGGACCGCTTCAGACTTAAATAGCTCACTATTCGTGTTGAAGCTAAATACTTTTGTCTATTTTATAAACGGCGTCATGTCGCTTAGATTCATTTTTTTGCTTTATTTTCATGTAACAAATTAGTTTCAGTTAGACTATTCACGTCACACGGAAATTGTCCCGTCACAGAAGGTGGCGTCCTTTATTAAAACGATTGCCGTTTTAACTTGTTTAACTGTTTAACTGCTGAAAGGAAGTAATTGAACAAGTGTTAGCGTAGTCGAAATCGTCGGCTGGGCACAATTTCCTGCTCCGTCGGTAGTCTTCAGGCCAAATAGCTCTTTGTAAATCAAACAACCGACCGTCTGGCGAGTCCACATATCAACTTCGTATTGTTACTCTCTCATCATTGGGGGCTAACCAGAGGCGCTTTCGATTATCTACCCCCCGGCGAACAAAGCCTGCGACCGCAGAGCCGAGTCAATTACATAGTTCAACAACTCAGCCCTTATAACTTTCATGGGCTGGGCTACCACCGGAATACAGAAAAGGGTATCTGTTTTCAATACTCCGAGCGCAATGCGATTGACCCTTTCGAGTGTCCGCATTGACTTTTAAATTACTAATCCCGCGGGAGCAAACAGAAACAGGGCCTCGGGCCGCGTTTGTTTACACGGTCGAGTGCGCTCGCATATCTTCATTAGCCGCCGAGTTCGTCCGACTTAGCTTGCTTACCGAGCACTCGTGTGGCTGGTGCTAACAACGAAAGCTCAAGCTACGTGGAACTACTTGACACAGATCCTTCATTCAATGTAAAATTTTAACTACTATTCACGTTTTATAAGCCAAATAAACATTTTATATGCACGCATATGATTAATTATATTAAATGTAAACCCGAATCGAGGCGCGTCCGTGCAGATAGCATCAAATTCACCGCGTGCTTAATTAGGAAACGCATACTGATAATGCATTGAAATTTAATACACATAAATCGCTGTCCAGAAATAATTGAAACAAAGGGAACTTAGATAGAGTTGAATAGGGAACTATTAATGTTTATCTAAACATCGGAATAAGAATGCGTCCGACGGTTGAACGAGGCAGCCGCCCGTTGGGACCCAGCCATGCGCGTCTATTTCCAATGATGGCTTCATACCCCCGCTTTTTTACGTCAAATACAGTCTACCCTTTCATGCTGAATGAATTACTTAATTTTTCTACGCTAAACGGGTCTGCGGTAGTGCGGACGTCGAAATAAATTAGCAGTACACAATTATGGATGCAGAAAAATTGTGAAGATGAATAATATGAGTGCTTATAGAAATATCTATGGCTGCAATGAAGCGTGAAGATTGAATAGTCGTTTTAGAAATATATAATAGGATATTATAATGCTGGCTACTTATTACAACAAATATTTAACTGTATCATTAATTTTAAAAATTAAACATTTAAAATATTTAATTAATTTTTTTTTCGTTAATTACTAATGCATGCTAAAATGGAAATTTTGTTTAATATATTAATCATAGGGGAATATATAATAATTACGCACGCGCCGTGACAGAGAACCCCTTTTATGTCACGAAACATTATTCGACTGGAATGAAAACATTAAATGATATTAATGTATGTTACAACAAAACGAAAAATACTCGTACGAACCTTTTAGATGGTAAAAGCTTCGTCCCTTGCTCCACTGATTTTATTAATGAGATGAAATTGTTATTAACGGCTATTGATACTGAATACAAAAAGATCAATTAAGAATGTTAAACAGCCGTAACTGATTCGAATTCGCTCCACCAGTTTGGGATACTATTGTTAACCGAATAATAGACGTGTTTATGTTTGGGTGCAGCTATTTCTATTAAATATGAAAAAAAAAATCTATTTTTCTCCGAATACCTGCCAAATCATCCATCACGCTTTATAACTAGGTAGCATTATGATCGTTTTTATTATGGGTGGAATATATATTCTCCGTAATAACGAAAACGTTGACGTCTTTATTTGCAAACATTATAAAACTGAAATGCGTATTATAAGCGCAGCTGTAAAATTCAAACGAGATATTATATCATTTGGATAATAACGTCGACTGGTAAAAAATAATGGCTTTGTTAATGAAATATTGTGTGGACTTTATTCAGCTTAGACCGGAAAATTAAAAAGTTGAGTTTATTTTGTACGTTGTAAATGTTTATACTTAATTAGGACGTACATTTATGCTCGGGGCAAAGAGTTGCAAGTCAAATACTAGATAAGATGCGTTAGTCGGGCTTGTCCATATGCAGATTAGAGAAGTGAATAATTATACTGTGTCCACCCTATACAAGAAGTTTTAGACGCAACTGTTGTTTAAAAGCTAGTAACATAAAGTTTATTTTTCAGTAAATTGTTTTAATCTACTATATCATTGGGGTTCCGTAGAAATTATCATTGTTCAACATGCAGTACGCCTTGGGCGGTGCATTTAAATACAAACTCAGTAACTAAAGTCTAATATCATAACAGTATTTAAAGTTCAAGCCATGACTTTTACAATACTCGTGACCGACTCACAGGATGTACAAACGACTTGCTTGTTAGATGGTATAATTGCAGAGTATGGGAAGTACGTATTCGTGTTGTTTCTTTTTGCATTGTTTACCATATAGATAAATTCTAAAATTAATAATAAATATATTGCTTTTTATTTAAAGAAATATTTTGTTAGTATTAAATATAATAGAAGTTTAGTAAGCAGGCGCTGTGCCAGTTAACACGATCATTTGGCCTGTATTCAAAGGAAAGGGTAGTTTTGCTCGGAACGATTTCCAGCTTACTTTGCATGCAAATGTGATAATCAAATACAAACGTATTAAAATGTTGTTCACTTATCTTAACAGAATTACAAAGATCGTGAATGTAAACTATAAAAAAAATATTATGGAAATGATAACGCAAACGTCTAAATAATCCAAAGCACCACCTACATACTAACATTTATGTGTGTATGTATTTATGTATGTATATCCCAGTATAAACCTTGGAGATTTCAAATAAATGTGCATATCATTAGACTAACAAGAGATGTGCGCAGGCGAGCGAGTGTGTGGTCCCATTTCGATATTCAACATGGATTTCTTTTTTTTTTTTGTTTCCGTTCACTAGGAGGTTGTTAGGATATTCCTTTACATGCAACGAAACGGCAAACGATTTTCATTTTAATGTTTTCACAATTTCCTACATATGTACATCCAATATACATGACTTTATAGCTAAGCGAGAGTAAATAAATATTCAATACACTACTTGTAATATGCATTTATTTATTTAAGAAAACCTATAAAAAATTGAACATTGCAGGATGTGATAAATTCCAAATTGAAATCCTGTTACATTAAATATTTTACTTTTTTTCTAAAATAAGTATGTTCATTTTCTAAGCGTCAACGACACTTTGTAAACAGTAAACACATTATTAAATATTTTTATATCAGGGTATCCGTTTTGTTAGTGTAATTAATCATCAAATGCAAAAGTATAAAAAAAAAATACAGAACCGGCAAGAAATTAGCTTTAAGAGCTTTGAGATATTAAAGCATCATTAAACGACTTTTTATCGAACAGCTTCAAATTTGTTGTAGCTATTTAAGTCATTATGAACATTAACGGCGGCACAAATTTCTGTATGTATATTAAATAAATTCAGAATAAACTAAAATATAATCCATTGTGATAACGAATACATTTGCGTGTTTCTTTTACATTAAATGTAATTGTAGCGATTATTTATATTTGTATATGATAGAAAGAAAAATGGGGAGTTTTAAATAGCTTGTGATTTTATTTGAAGAAAAATATTCAATTTACGAGGCCGTTGTGGAGCAGTGGGACAATGGAACAGTGGTTGATTGTAAACGTGATTGTGGATTCGATTCTCACTCAGGAGTAAATACATATAATTAAATTTAAGTTTTTAATTTCACGCTAAACGCAGAATGTGGCATTAACTTTCTAACTCTTATGCCGAACGTACACGCTTTTTAGCGTTTTCGCGTTAGTATCTAGATACTAAGTTCGCTCTACTATCTAATCTATACTTCCTATGAAACATATAGCGTAAAAAATATTTAAAAAGACAGTAGCATCTGTATAATAGCATTTGAATATCTAATTTGTTATTTTAATTTCAAATGACTACATAAAAAACAGAAAATGTGTACTCCAAAAAACGTTGAATCATTGTTATAATGTAATTGTTCTCCAAACTGTTTATAATATAAATAAAACATGTTATAAACAATGGCCATTCTAATCACGCAAGAGATCCAATGTTTGTGCTCAGTCACTGCATAATAAATAATATATTCGTTTGTAACTCACCATTGACAACAAATTTTAACCAGTCGAGACATACACCATCGCATAAGTACATAAATAACTTTAAAGTAAATTTAAATTTATAGAAGATACCACAAAAGCTTCTGAATATCAAAAGCTTATAAAGCTTTCAAATATTACTTACGTAACTAAGAATATTAATAGAATCACTTACAATAGAGGCTCGGGCATGCTAATACGATGATAATTGAGCGAGAAAACAATACGGCAGTGGTAATAGAATTACTAAGTAATTTCGTACGGGACCCATCAATCACTCTCGATGTAGGATATGATCTAATCTGAAATGAAACTCATCATTTATAGATTGCCGGCTCTATTCAAATAATATAAATAGATATATATCTGGTCATCCGAATCTGGCGAGTGTAATCTTTGATTGTCGGTCTATCGATACTAACAAATTATAGGGTCAATGTTCTACATACGGTCAGTATGTAATAAGCGAAATTAGACATTTCATTATTTGAATAATATACAACGCTACTTACAGCTACCTTATAATTTTAGCTTTATGCTTTCTTTCTACATCCCACTTATTCATTATAGTTGAGAGATGTAAAAGTTATATTTAAGTATCATCATATCTAAATCATAGGTACATTATAGATATCTTCAACAAGTATAACTCAAATAGATTACTTTTCTAAAAATGCTTATGAAATATAAAACACTAGAAATGTTAAAAAAACTTTATTTTTTAGTCTATTATTACTAAAAATCTTTGAATTGATTTTAATTGTAATAATACTATTAATAATCTGTATATAACAATTACCTTTGGCTATGACCAAAACATTTTCAACTTACGCCATAATTAAGCTTTGTAAACTATTCAAACTGCTGTCGTTTTATGCAATAATGATCTAGATTTTCTTGCTCTTTGTCAAGTTAAACAGAACCAGAACATTAATTACACAAATCGTTCGCTACGCTGAGATAGCCTCCGCTCCGTCGATTTATAACTATCGTAGCGACTGCTTTTTGAATCATTTATCATGTTTCAAATAGTTTGATCGATATTTTTTGTTCAATATCTACAGATCAAAAAAAAATTATTAATAGCTTCCAAATAGGAATTTTGTATAAGCCTCCTCGTATGTTATGAATGATGTATAATCATAATTAGTTATTTTTATTCTGTATTAACTTAGCTGTTACGGTGACTTCCTTTGATTTTTAAAACCTTATTCTACAAAATTAATATTAGAATATAAAAATATTTTTACAAAACATATGAAAATTGTTATATATATTTTTTAATATCTTTAACTTTTTCAATATCATTATCTTATAATATTTTTTTTTATATTATTAGGCACAGGTAAGTACTAAACAAACAGTAAAACTGTCAAGCATTTCGACACTACATTAACGAGTAATAATGCGTTCAGTGACGATTTCGAAACTACCGCACGCCCGGGCATTCCACGAGATGCAAGATTAGCGTTACTGACAGCAGCGATAACTTAAAACTTTTTTCTCGCATTACGATAATCGGGCGAATGGATACTTTGATAGACCTGTAGATGTTAATGTATGATTAAAAACCCTTTCAATATCAAAGGTAACAGTACTCTCTTAAGTAGTGGAACTGGTAAGAGGAAATCGTAATAAGATAAACTATGTAGATATAATATTTAGTACGTGGAAGTTCTTGAATGATTTCTAAGAAATTTAAAAATATTTATATTTAATTTATATATTTTATTTTAAATAGTTTTATTTAACAACTTAACATTTTAAATATATTGAAATGGACATAATCGGATAATCGTGCTTGTCATCGTAGTATTCATCTATTAATTTACATAACACCTTTAGCGGTGCGCTTATATAAACAAGTTTACATAGTCAAGTGCACTCGCAGCTCAAACATGACTATAGAGTACAGTATGCAGCTTAACTTAGAAGGGAGATACAATGCTTGCTACGTTCTAATCATAAAGTTCAAATTCATTTTAAAATTTTATAATCACTAAACATAGTTAAATTTATTCGGCAGGTGTATAAGTATTAACATAAAATTTTCAAAGACACAATAACTCCCTCTTTAGCAGTGGTTCCGGTGTGATTAGTTTTATAAACGTGCTGGCCATAGCAATATTATGAATTACACTATTTAAATAAACATGGAATTTTAAATGAGTCTTAACTTATTCTTAATTCATATCTAAGCAATACAAGAATATATAAGGCAGTGTTTATACATAAAATAAGTACATATTTAACATTTTAATATGATTTGATACGCTCGTTGTGACTGTCATGTATTCATTATGATATATTAAATATAGTATAAATATAATTATTTCATTTGTATGTTTCCTGTAAACTTAGTATGGGACTAACTTGGCATTAACTAATATAATAGGACCTAGGATAGGCGTTAAACATTAACGAGAATAGAAATGACTTAGACAGTCGGACAAGATTTAGTAATTTGTAATTGTATTATATTATGAGAGGTAAACTATTTTGAAATTTGACATTAAAATATAATAAATTATTGTAATATAAACGTTTCTATGTAGGTCATAATATAGGAAACGTAGAGCAAACAAAGCGTATTAGTGAATTGTAGGCCACCCTCGGCTTGGGGCTGCACCGCCCACTCGGATCGTGACGTGCACTGCCTACTGTACTACAATAAGAATTCCTTAATGCGGAAGCAAAACATTCAGTATTCACTGCGTTGTTCCTATGAACATTTTAATCAAGTATCTACCATCTAATTTTGTTTGCTACTTTATTGTTTCTACTTCGCTGTATCGTTAACTATTGGAATTACTGAGGTAAAATGTTTTATTCTCTAGGTAGTTGAGGAAATGATTTCCTAAGTAGTATTTTATTTTGGTATATTGGTGCTCAACTTTTGGTTAAATAATAAACCAATCCAGTTGTGTTGTTGAGGCCTGTCGTAGCACAGGGGCAGAGTGTTACTGTGAACGTGACAGATTATGGGTTCGATACTCTCTCGAAGAAATGAAATATTTAATATCTTCAAATTAAATAAAGTTAAGTTGAAAAATAAAGTTATGTGCATGCTTTGTTTTTCTAGTATTATATTACATTCACACGTCTCAATATAGTCGAAATTAAAAAGGTGTACTATGTGTTACATTTAATTTTAGTACAAAACAAAATTGTCAAATTTAACGCTCAAGTCACGAATACATTACAAATCAAACAACGTAACGTCTATGTGTATACTGATATCTCCCCGTGGCTTATGTCCCAAACTTTCATTATCCAGTTATGAGGTTTATTATTACGGGACGACTTTTATTGTGCTGTAAATATTTTATTCGGCGATAAGAGGTACCCAGAGATAAAGCAAATTGATCGAGCCATACAAAGATCGAAGGTTTATGTGATACGTGGGCGGGTTAATTGAAACGATGAGATTGTGCGAACGACGACTTACATATATTAATATTTAATATCCTATTAAGAAGGCTAACGCATAATTATTGAAGATAAACTATCAAATACGATGCGCTGCATTGAAATGTATCTGTTTTGTGATTACATCTTAATACAAGAACGTTACTTAGTTAGTGTTTACCTT
The DNA here is from genome assembly GCA_019049475.1 of Eueides isabella. Taxonomy (NCBI): domain Eukaryota; kingdom Metazoa; phylum Arthropoda; class Insecta; order Lepidoptera; family Nymphalidae; genus Eueides; species Eueides isabella. The sequence continues at coordinate 10,879,427 of CM032388.1, forward strand.
TGATACGTAATCTAGTAGATTTCTCGTGTATATAATATATCTCATTTATACAGGTTGGAATTCTCATCAGTGTACAATGTACATATTTGCTTTATAGTTAGTGATTTTGAATATATTAGTGTTACAGTTGTTACAGTATAGATATCACATTTTATGAATAAATACAATATCTCTCTAATAAGCATAGTCGAAAGCAAAAGAAAATTCTTTTTCCTGATTCAATAAAACAAATTTTAATGAGAAAATAAATCAAAACATATATTTTTTAGTCATTCCACATTGATATTCAGACATATCAATGTGACAAAGAAAACTTATGACTGATTATTAATAAGTAATTTTATCATCAGTTGAATACTTATTTAATATCGTTTCATCTAATCTGGTATATAAAAAAAATCAACTTATACAATTACAGTGTACAATTTTATACACATCTAAATAAAATATACATAAAAGATTAGGTTATCTGCTTATTCATTCCAAATTTTAATGATATTAAAATTTTATCTTAACAGAGCGAGAATCAAGCTAGAAGTTATTTTAATAATTAACATGGCATTAAGAATTCCCCTTTTCAAAGTCTTTTTATTGGGATTTAATTAAGCATTCTCCAAAAGCTTCCAACATTAAGCGCGCGTGCGTAGAGATTACACCGAGACGATGGCGAACACCCCATATTGTTAATAGTAAGCTGTACTCGTATTAAATATGCCTTAACCCTAATAGAACGTTATCGAGCATCTTATGTATTATTCAAAGGAGATTAACGATGGGCGCTGCAAGCCGCACGCCTCTGAGACATTTTCTTCATACTCGTATTAAAACAATTTCAATATGAAAATATGTAATATATTACCTATCTATCTATGTATGGTTGATCAACGCACGACGTGGTTCTTTGATATAATCGTTAAGGTATTCTAAATGTGATTAATAGTACCATACTAAATATCATACGAAGCTTAAAAGCTAAGCAGAGACTTGTTTAATATAAGAAAAACTTTTATTATTAATAAATTGAGTAAATTTAATTTTAGAATATACTGTATGTTAAATAAAAAAAAATATATCGAGTGGTGATCAAACCCATAACCTATCGCATTAATATACATATGCTTGTGCTCCTGCGCTATGACAGGCCTCATATATTTTTATTTATATATTTCGAAAACAATCACTGTGTATCTAAATAGCTATTAAAATAATTATATTCAATAACAAATTATAGACTACTGTAATAAAATCATAAATTTGAAAGTGGCATTAAAGCCTCGAGCTACATTTAATTTAAATCTCTTGTTAATGTTCATATCGGGACTATCATACATTCATAACAGACATAAGACGGCTAATTCGGCGTAACGTCAGAAAATACCATCTAATTACAACTCACGCCGAGCGTAACCGAACACAAATTAAAAATAATGACTTTCGGTTGAAATTTTTCTGGAATTCATTATTACAAAAGGAAGGAGCAATGCGAGTCCGACCGCCGCGCCGGTTGACGGGCAGCTGCAGAATTAAATTATGACCATTTTTATCCCTTGACTGGCTGGACGGTACACCTGCCCGGACCGCACCGATTGACACCTAGCCCATTATTTATATAAACCCACGATAGGCTGAAAAAATCTTAACAATGATCCTTTTACAGGCATGTGAGAACTTATTATTGGCCCTTTACAAACTGAGTCATTCATTTTTACATCTTTATACAATCCTGGCCATTAGCAGAGGCGTGGGCAGCGAAAGCTTACGGCCAAATAAAATATTGTATTGTTAAACCTAACAAAGCCTCCAAGTGAACATCTTCATACAGAGACATCTCTATCATTGCCCATTGTTAACTTAAATTCCCTACGCCAGAACATTATTTTTAATCACAATTTATTACCAACGGTAACTGTGATGGTACATCTTTATCAAATATTCTAGAGTTTTATTCATGTTTAAATACATATATCAATTACGATTACATCGATATATTCTAGTGTAGCAGAAGGGAATGTTTACAATAAGAATCATCAGTATTAAACATATAACCTTTTCTACGTTCTTAATATAACATATTTGTAGTAAGTAAATTTATTTTCTACAAATTACACAACATGGCTACATGAACTTACATTTATTTCTTTTTTTTGTATAAACACAAATATCTGATGGAATTATAGGCGAATCACTTATTGTAATTAAATAAAAGCCGCCAGACTGAAAGCATCCGATGAAAGGCGACGTAGTCGTAAGGAGAACTGTTTGATGGTAATGATTTATGGCGACAGAAGAACGACGCGATTTTGAGTGTTTATGTAGAGAGAATAAATTTGTTGTGATTCTGGTAGGGTCCAAGCTAAACAAAAATGTAGCTTTTTTATAAAATCAAGAACATTTTACAATAACATTGTTTATTTTCTCAAACAGTACATTTAATATTTATTGTTAAAAAAATATAGTACGAAATAGACACTGTAACTAGAGCAAGTCGTGCATGAGCAGAAAAAATATTTAACCACAGAAGTGGGAAACAGACCGCAAAACTCGTTCGACTGCAATCATCTCGCGATACAGTTCTATATTTAGATGAACATTCCGTACTGGATTAGCAAAGCTGCAAGGTGCAAACTGCCTGAACAAAGACAAGCGCTTGCGACACAAAGTATATCGCTTATCGCTTAATGGAACCATAAACCAGCGTGTTATAGTGTGTTTCGCTTTCCAAGAAAGATCAGTAAACACGATGTTTTAAAGACCTGCTCGAAATCCATACACTATTTGCTCTCTTAAAAGTAATTAAGTATAGCTAACTGTAAGAGTCATATTTTACTAAACTTAACTTAATAAGGATTTAATAATTTCCGTACAAGAGAAACTATAATGCCACAATTGAACCTTATGTTATGGGATAGACGGCCATCCAATTCAATAAAAACACTCCCAGATCAATTCACTACACGTCGAAAATGTTAACAAAATACAAAACGCGATAATATTTGAGTGTGCTTGTCCAAATTTGAACGCGGCAGTAAGAAGAACGAGCGACATCACACTGAATGGGCCGCAATAAATCACATCAGACAATAAATTCTGGATTAAATAGATATTTTATTCGATTTTAAATGTGTCTTCATTCGTATTCATCAACGCACAGATCCTTCCCATCACGAAGTCATTATATCCGCTCATATTAAAAAAAAAACGTCATTATTCTAGAAAATCACGTCCGTTCATCCTGTCGAAAATCTCTCCCTTTAATCAAACGTGAGTCAGGAATTAATATTCGCAATCACAATGCGAGTTGGCTTTTAGAATTCATACAAGCTACTTAATATTCCCCACAAAGCAAGTTTTTCTTATTTGTAACTATTAAGGCATTTATTGTTTTGAATATTTCTTGGAGAATATGTCAGTCAGATCAAGATAATTTAAATTAAACACACCTACCGCGCGCGGGCGCCTCGTGAATGTTAAAAGCGCTGTTGCACTCCTTCCCTGGAATTGAAAATGAGTACGGTCCATGTTTTGTTTTAATAAACTTACATATTTGCCTTCAAAGTAAAAGCTTTTTATTTGATTTCCTCGCGAGTTTCAGAAATTGAGTTTCAGTAACAGTCCGTTTAAAGAACAAAGATTTGTGTTACTTTCCGATATAAAGTCTAATGTGATAAATTTGCTATGTAACTTTAATTTTTTTTTATTAATTTGAAATTTAATGAAAAATATTTATATATTGTTATGTATATGTTTTAGTATGAAGAAGAATCAATTTATTATCAAATTAAATATATGTTACCAAGCTCAAATCACTGTGTTACGTAAATCTATTACTGTTGTAAGAAAGACTCAGTCTAGACCAGCAAGAACGTGGTGAGAGCAAAATGAATGTAACGCCGGACCAGCAAGCACATTGCACTCCAGGAACAAGCCTATTGTTAGCGTGACACGCCACAGTAAATCTCACGACAGAACGTCGATATTTATCCCATATATATAATTAACTATAATTATATTGCTATACATTTTTTTTTCTAAATTACCTCAAAGGTAAAAACTAATTATATTCTTGTTAATGAAACAAATTTAAATGTATTATACGCGTATATACATTTTTATACATTTTTCGTCGGGATTTCAAAAATTTATAAAAATATATACGCGATTAATTCGGAAAAAAATGTTATATTTAAAATGAATAATAAAGTATTAATTTAATTATCTATGGCATTTTTATAAAGTGAATAAGTAAGTAGTGGTATATTTTCGTAATTTTATTATGATACATTTTGCAGATTTATTGTTACTTTATTAAGTCTGAAACTTTAAGCATTCAAAATGAAATTTGATACGCACGGGGCGCTCTTAACATTAAAAAGGACATAGGTCACTTTTTATCCAAGTTTATGAAGTTATTCCCGTGGGAACGACTGTATTAAAATACTAATTATTTGACACCATCATGGTGTATTAAATGACGAGTAATGAGTTTAAATATGGATATGGAACACCGTTCCACCATCTTTTTCTAAGCCATACCGACTATAATATCTCGTCTCTCCTAAATTTACGAAAAATACTTAACGAAATGACATTTTATTGTGATGCTCTTTGTTACTCAACAAAAAGGCAGTAAGACGCATCTTTTTTCTTAATAATATTTTTTTGGGCAACTAATCAAGCAAGCGTAGGTTATTAAATATAATTGAAACTAATATTCTTGTATGTAAAAGACAAAGTATTTTTTTTATAAGTAACCAACCACATTGAAATTAGTCTGTCTTAATATCTCCGCACCAATTATAATGAAATAATAATGCGGTATGTTCCCCGGCATACGTCTGACGGTGAAGGTTTTAATTAAGGAGTATTGTTCAACGACTCGCGGCGTGACTTTTAAAAACTTTGTCTTGGCGAGTCAACTTCTCATATTAAATATCTTAAGTTCACTAGACCTACTTACTTATTCACTTTATAAAAATGCCATAGATAATTAATTTATGACTTTATTATTATAATTCCTGATAAATAAGTAGTCTGGCAGTATACATATTTATGTGTACTGTAGCTCTTATTGCCTATTCCAATAATATTAGTATATATATATAAAACGATTACTTTCAATCAAAAACGTATTATAAAAATAATAACTACGACCTTAATAATAAAAAGATACAATCGCATCCAATATTTAGTTCGAAATAACCGTTATACGAGCTCATAAATAGAGCAATTCTAAAAGAAACAAAAGGGCATGGAAGTGAAAAAGTTTTAAACACAACTACGGCCCGTTATTCTATGAATGGAGATTCGGACACGCTCCTATATTGATTTGATGTTTTGATATCGCAATCCGTTTGACTGCCTGTTGTAATTTCTTATAACAATAGCATCGCTTTTTCATACTTCAATGTTCATATTAATTGATTTTTTGTATGAACTATTTTAATAAAGATTAAACTGAATCATTGATACATGACGTAGCATTGTAAATATTTTTTTAGTAAAATATATACTACAAACTATTTATTATCTATTAAAAGTGAGAGAAACTCAATCGAAACTAATAAACAAATAGCAAGCACAAGATGTACGCCAGACAAAAGTAAAACAAAACTGCGAGAAAGCGAATAACGCTTAGGGCAATGCGGGAGAGTTAAAAATCAAAATGTTCGAGCGAGACAGAGTAACTGTTACACCTGCTTAGTGATGTTTTTCATTTTTTAACTCATCTCTCACATTTAGATAAGCAGATATCTAATTACTATACAAAATATTATACGAATAATATTTTTATATTGTAGTCAGATCTCTCTGCCTATCTTGGTTAAAAAATGTTATATCTAATAAGAAACAGATAAATAATATTTAATTAAATATAAGTTTAAGGAAAAACATCACAAATAAATCGTTCCCAAAACAATCGCATGTAAAAGCAGATACATCTCACGCGCACTACGTCACTAGCGGCGTTAATATAATGAAATATAAAAAAAATATTATTAAAAATAATTCCCAGCCAGCCGATTACCGAGTTCATCTCAAACATGAAATTCCTATAGTTTTTGCGCCCGTAAAAACTGATATTCCATCGGCTGCGTTCCCTATATTGAGTTAATGCCGTGATTGTATCGCCTTCCCTTTTACTCATAAGGCCAGACGTAGTATTGTTTCAGTCGGGGTAGGACGGAATCGCATTTTATGGTAAGTTGGCGGGTCGGCAGGTGTACGAGTTGCACCTGCGACGCGGTCGGACGGACCGTGAGATGTTAGGTACAACGAACTCGCCGTAATACTTGACCGAGATCATATCTGAATATATTTTTGAGATAAATTCGTTTTGATTATATATCTATGTCAAATATTTTAGATTTAATGTTTGTATTTTATTATAACTTAATAATTTCTTTCTTTTTTTATAGTAAAGATATATCATAACAGCGCCATGAAAGTAAAAAAGTCAACTATTATAAAGTGAATTCAAAACTGCACTTGCAAACCGAACATTATCATAACCTCAAATCTTACAAAACGCTGAATTTAAATTAAATGTAATTGCATGCGAATCGAAAATCTATCGCGTAACTGGTAGAATTTCACTACTAACAACTTAACCAACTAGCAAGGCGTCTTAACGAGTATCTTGGCGGCTAAGATTCGGCGTGCAAGCAATTCTAACGGATTCAACATAAATTAGCTAATGCGAGCGAGTACATAGTCCTGTAGACTGAGGCTGCTACTTGCATGTTACTAGATTAGGCAGTTAGTAATTTACATTATATATGCACATTCTGTACTATACGGAAATTTAAAGGAGAAGTTTTTTTTAGTTTAAAAGCTGGCTGGGTCCAGCTCATGGCAGACTTGGCAGCGGGGACTTGTAAACGTAGATTAAAAACACTCTGTTCCTCACCTTCCGCCGATTTCGAAGCACTCTTAGATTTGTTTGCCTCTTTACCAGAGTGAAGAAGAAAGAATAACTATTTCATTTCCTCGAGCGGGAATCGAACCCACAACTTGCTCGCATTTGCAGACGTACGCTTATGCCTTAATTATTATTATATTGATATACCAAATACATTAAAAATAAAAATATTGAAACAACATTAAAGTGAGCGAAATATTAATTACTAAGTTAGAACACAGTTTGTAAGAAGCTTTAACTTTTAATTTTGTTTATTAGACGACGAGGGAAAATTTCAATAATAGTGTTTGTGAAGTTTCCTCGCGTGTGTACCTATTTAATGTCGACCCGACAAGTTATACACTCTACGGCACAAAATTTGAAAGCGCTCAGTTTTCTTATTAAATCTCTCTCTTAAAGCACACCGTACAACATACTTCTATAGATGTGTTTTTATGGCATATTATGTAACTACTTGACATATGTATAGTATAAAATATATTATTTATAAATACTAAAATGTGGTGTCGTAATCTCGAATTATTATTTTTTTATTTGAAACAGTCTAAGACTAGGAGAACGTGTTTTAAGACAAACTTATACAAATATATATAATCACAACTAATGCTAAATTTATATTTTCTAAATATACACATGAAATATATTTGTACAGTTGTTTAGTTTGTATATCCGCAAAGCGGAAGAGGCGAATTCTATCCGGATATTGAATATTGATCGCACACCCTTAACCCTGATGTATCGGTCGTTAACGACTGAGATAAAGAGCATTCGGCACTTCATTGTAAAACAGTAGTCGAGTTTTAAATGACAATACAAAACTTCACCTTTTACGCGCTAAAGAAAAAATTTTTTAGACTTAGATTGTATTCCGGAACTCAACGCCGTGCCTTATTTAAATAGGTTCGGAGACAAAATTAGTTTAAATATCGATTATTATATGAACCAAAGATAATTAAAAGTTAATATAATAATTTAATAACAAAGTTATTGTTCTTTATAAATTAAATTAAATTCTCAGTTACAAAACCTTACAAAAGGAATGTAGGATGATGAAATTACCTCACTGTACTAACCTGGGTACACACATATAACACACCTAATCAAAATATGAATTTGAATTTTATATGATACGTTTTTGAATCATTTGTATTTATTCACCCTAATATCCCAGGGTTAATTATAATTACACTCGGAAGGGTGCCTTTCACGATTGTTAGATATGAAAACTTATTGAAAATAATAACCGTTAGACGATTTCTCTTTTATTTTTTTATTACTTAAGATATCAGATTCTGAAAAAATAAATAAATAAAATGGAATTTCTACCACCGTTATTTCTAGATACCGTTTGGCGATAAACGCGGTGAATACGATCCACCACCTATTGACTGTTCTAGTTAGAAAAAAACGCAGCGTTGAATTCCGCCGCTCAATTTGAAATAATAAAACCAGGCAAAAGGCGGCAGGCGTTTTTCTCCAAGTTTTCTTATCCTAACTATAAAAAAAATCTGTATTGTTATCTATAAAAGCAGCATAAATAAAACCAAGATTGTTGTATAGAGCTCTCATAAATGTTTATTCTCTCATCATATGTAAAAATTTCAACTGTTCAATTAACACTACTCATGAGATCAACCTGATGACTGCACTGATAAACAAATGGACGGACAGTGGCTTTTGAGCATTAGGGTCCTATTTTTCCCCTTTTAGATACGAAACCCTAAAACTAGAATTCAGACTTCTGAAAATTCAACAAGAGCTCAAATTCAAAAGAATTTACTTTAAAATTTTAATGCATACTTTTAAAAAAGTATCTTTGTTCTTTATACTTTACAGTAAGAACTCCTTTGTGTTTTCGAAATCGAAACAAAATATCGTATAAATAATTCAAGATCTCTAGCAGGCTCTAGAACCTTTCTTAGAATAACCAAAAATAGTCTAGCGAATATCCTATAACGACAACTTCAGAATAAATAAACATATTTATACGATTTTTTATTTAAAATGAATAGAAAATGACATTTTTGTGTAAGGTCTTTATTGTGGCATAGCCTGTTACTGTTAAAGCGACGGTGGTGAGTTTGAGTTACACTTGGAGAAGTGAAATATTAAAGTAAAAAATTAAATTCCTTGCTTTTCTTGCTGCAATGACAAGACAAAACGCTGCGAAAATTGGCTTCTGCTCATTGTGGAATAAGGAGTGCGTTATCACTAGGTGCCCTCTGCTATATGGAGCACAGTGTAAAGCTAAGAAAAAATAAAACATCACCTGTAGATATATTCAATTTTAGTATTAGACTATAAGATAGAACTCACAGATAATTACAAGAAATGTTCTCGCGAAAGCTATCAACGTTTCTATACAATTCTACCGGACTTACCTTGAGTAAGTGTTGCTTAGCTAAATATGTTTTTAATGACAAAGTAATATAATTTATATTATAAATTGCAATGTAATTTAAATAAAGAGGAGACTATTGTGTTATTTAATTCAAATTGTCAACTAATTTGTATCTAATGTTTACCTACAATGTTCGATAGCAAACAAGCTCAAGAAAAATGCTTCTTTCTGCTACTAAATTACAAAAAAAAAATTATATCGACAGATTAATGATGTCGAATTCCGCATTGTATACGCAATATCTTGAAAATTGTTCTTACTATAATGATATAAATAAATGTGATTTTCATCGTTATTTAAAAAAGCTTATATACAAAGTATATTTTTTATTAATAAAATAGCCTTCGAACGCTAGTCAGATAAGTTATTCACTTAAGTTTGTTTTGAAATCCATTCATTATATGTTAATGCCTCTAGCGTATACTTATGTATTTTTACTCTGTATAATTATTTAATTAAACCTTGCGGTATTTTCCGCATCGATTTTCTATCCCTATCGATTAATTTGAATAAATGCTTTACAATTTCTTATAATTACAAGTATGAAACAATTACACTAAGTATTGTTTCACGCCTTACAGATTATAAGGAACAAAACACTCCATTCTTTATATAATATTTTTTGTAATATTTAATAAATAAAACTCTCTTAGGATTTTGTTTAAAAATATTCAACAGAAGCCTCAGTTATGTAATTAGTGCGCAATGAAACACCAAAACGCAGGATAAACCCTATAATCATTCTATTTTAGATGTTAAGTTCAAAAATAAGTTTAAACAATGTTGTTTTTTTGCTCTGGTGCATATGTATTCATAAAGATTTATGACTGAAAGATTTTCATGAAGTTGAACAAGGCTTGCCGCGCCATATAATTCTAAAGGTAAGAAAAAGAAATTATAGGTTCTACATTTAAAAACTTCGATCAAAGCAGAAAACACATAAATTCTGTGAGTAGTAATTTAGTGGTTTATTATTTATGAAGATGAATCGCTGCCTAAAAATTTGAAAAGTTGTTATAAATTTTATAACCACTTTGGGCGCCTATTAACTTACGTTCGAGTTCTATAAGTGGCTGTAAAATTAGCCAATAAAGGACGTTATATCACTGATAACTGACAGTTTATTTGAATAAAAGCCGATATGGGACGTCATAACATAGCTTTACGTACTATAAAACCAATATCTTTCTATTTTATTACAATATTTTCGACTTTGAACTCTTAATTGTCAGTTTTAAGATTTTTTCCATAAAATATAATGAAGATTTTTACTATACTAGCTTTGTACAGTGTTTTGATATCTGTAATTAAACTCCACAACATATAGCTCAAATTACTTAATTTTATACCAATTAAAATATTTTTGGTTAATAATTATTTGATTGTAGTTGTCATTTCTTGAAATAATAATAAATGACTCAGATCTTTACAAACTTTGATAAGTATCTTTAAATACTTAAGTATATGAATACTTAAGTCTTTAAAGATACTTAGCATACTTTAACGATTTTTTTAAATACTACACATTAGTTTATATACCAGAAAGCTTTGTAAAATATAATAACTATACTGCAGCTATAGCTAAGGCACGTAGCACAGAATATTAATAAGGAATAAAATTCACTAGTTCTATTGCGGTCACCGATATAAAATATTCAGAGAAAGTACACCCGTTGTTTTGAGTGTAAAATGGGAGTATTAAGTGTACAGGATTGAAAGTTAGCAAAGTAAAATGTTTATGAATGTAAGAAGAAAGTTTCAGTTGGAAACTTTTAACTCCCTTTCGAGAAATGAGGATTACATGAGAACTGCGTTAGGTCGAACTCTTGTCTGTTGTTATTTTAATATTTTACATTTTTTTTTTTAATAAATCATACAGAAATATTCTTTGTTATCATTTTATTTCTTTGATCGGGAATCTAACCTCGTACCATCTCGCTTACAATGTAAAATGCTGTTCCACTTTGCCATCATTTTAATATAAATTGAAATTTTTGAAACGTAGAAACCATTTAATAATCAACCAAGCCACGGCTGCATTCGTTATAATCACACGCAAATAGGTCAATACGTTATGTATCAAATAAATTATTAAAATTATAATTAAAAGTTTTTGCTCTATCGCATACAGTATAGTTATAAGTATAGTAACTAAAGTTGTTTTAGATATTAAAATATTTTTGGGTTGGTAAAAAGACTTAATTTTTTATTTTATATATATAACAAATTTAATATAATTTAAAGATTTTATTATAAATGCGGTTTCCGTACATTTGTAAGTCAATGGGCAAATTGAAAGTACACAGAATAAAATAATAAGACTAAATTACAACTTACAATTATTGTAATATCATATAAAAAAATAATTATATATATTTCTACATATTACAAGAAATTATATGAAAACAGTGTACTTAACAATTCAGACACAAACTTTTAAGTAAGGTAAATAACGTACTTGAAAAGTTTGCCTACATACGAAAGTTCCATACGGGAAAGCTACAATACTAATGTGATATGAAGAATATAGAAACATTTTAATGCAATACTAATATTACAATTTTCAAAGAATCCATTTCGTAAATTTTATTTTTAAATAAACGCTTATTCGTGAGTAGTACGGTAAGTTCATATGGGAATTGTCGACCGCTGTGCTATATATACTGACATAACTAATTGTTACTTCGAAAATAACATACTTATAAACATATTATATACTTATTTAATATTATATGTGCTGGGTTTTATCTATCTGTTCGATATATATGCAACTATTATATGTGGCGTGTGTAGTATGTGTGGCGCAGGGGCACAAGCGTGTGACTATAAAGGATGTTGGTTCGATCGTCACTCAAAGAAATGAAGTATTTAATAGTTCCAAATTAAATATTTAATATTTTCATTTTTTTTGCTCTGGTAACAAAGCAAAGCGCGGCGTTGAGTTCCGCCACATGCAATGCCTCAAATTCGGCAAAAAGTAGGGAACGGAAGTGGAACGGAGTGTCATAACACTAGGTTCCCAGGTTTTATCTGCCTAACCTGCCACGTGCAGGGATACAGCGTGAAGCTGAAAAAAAATAATATCCCGAAGAAAAAAAAGGAAAACATTACTTCCGTTATTGCTTCCATAATTAACGCTCACACAAGTCATATACTGCCCACAAGAAGCACCTAATTGGCTCGTTTATTATTAAGATTCTATCGATTTAATTACATGGGGCCTAATTAGTGATTTCAAGTGCATTGTTGATGGCTGTACCGATATCGATGTTAAACTATATACGTTCAGTGAGTCATTCTCCAAGGCGGTCTTCACTCTAGTTCGATCAATTTAATGTTTACAGCCGTCTTAAAGATATCAAAGAAAACCGCCTCGTACTGACTAATTGGTGGTAATAGTATACAGCCTTTTCGAGCATCTATTAAATTTTAAGACAAAATCATTTCATATCATGTTTCTATATACAATAGGCTCGTTATTGATATATTTGAGGTAGGTACATAGAAATTTGTTTTGAAGAAAATTTTGTAATATGTTTCTTAGCAGTAGTATGAAATACCTAAGAGTTAATATTATTTAAATTGTATTGTAGTATATTATTCATTATCTCACTTTAAAAAAACAAGAAAATATTAAAATGTATCTAAATTACATACAAAATCAAACAACATTAATAATCAAACAAAAATATCAAAAGTTATGAAATTCAAATGTTTTTAAAAATGTTTCTACAGATACCTCATACGGTACACTTACAACGATTTTTTGCTTGAAAAATTCTTGAAAGAGATCCGACATAAATTATAAAACAAGACGTCCTCCTTAGGTTTCTATGAAAAATTGAACAGCATGGTTCAATGAAGGTGTAATTTATGTATGTATTTAATATTTTCAAATATCGCATATATTTTTACGACATTGTACTTTATTCATAATAAATGAAATAACGTTATAAATCAATGTTATTTTTATTTTGTTAAAAGTATTAAGATATAATACTTCTTGTATCAAAATATAAATCAATCGTTTAAAGCTTTTAACTAAGTCTTCATAGTTTATTAATTAAAAATAAGCTGAAAGCTCTACATTTTCACAGTTTCAACAGTTTTTCAATTATGATTATTATTAAGTTAATAATTTTCAAACGAGATCTGTAATTTATTTTCGACCAGTTAAATATACGGGATTCTTATAGGTATTTAAAGGTGAATTTTCCCGTTTGCGATGTCCGTAAAGTGGAAATTCTTCGCACGCCTCACTTCACGGCTCTCTGACCGGAAGATATATATTTAATTATAAAAAAGTTGTTCCAAAAAATGTATCATAACCTGTTCAATTTCCGATATAATGATATAGCATCATATTAAGCATAACGCTTTGTAGCGTCGTAATGAATGCTGTCTATTTACTTAAACTTTTCCTGTGTATCAAGTATCACTTGTCACGAACCTACTAATTTATGAATTTTATTCAGTTGAAAGTTTTATTTAGAACGTGCAACGTCCAGTAAATAGTGCTCGAGTCCACGGAAGCGGTATCTTAGTTAAAGTCAATATCAATATGAATAAAAAATGCATTTCTTTTCGTATATATAATTGTATTTACTTGTAAGCATAACATAACAATGTTGCCACAATGGCTTTGATAAAATTATCTGTAGACCTATAAATTATGCAGCCTGAAGATAGTAGGGTAATAAAATTTTAGATATGCACAATGTTAAAAGTTAAATATAACTTGATATCAAATTAGTAGCTATAGTAAACGATAAGAACGTACATACCTTCAATATGAGTATAATGTTTCAAGTTTCAAAGGTTCATCCACTATCATAAAACAGTTGAAAGTTTAAATAATTCAGTCACTAAGATTGTTATGCACAGGCACTTCCAAATCCAGTCTAGGGCACAAAACACGAAATGAATTGAGAATGTATTATTTTGCAGTTATGTTGAATGCGATCGGGCGTGCGTCGAAGTCGGAGCGAGTGAAATAGGGACGTGCTCTCCACCCGCAAGTAGAACGTAGACTGAGGATCTACGGCTTGAAACATTCTAAATATACACCCCCCGATGGTTTCCCGCGCACCCTACGAGCGCAACGCGTGTTCATGCAATTTTCTATAAATTTTCGCATAAGCTCCAAAGCCAAGCTGTCAAAAGCTGTTTTTGCAGGAGCTCAGCGGAGCCCGCTTTTGGCTGCATTCGGTATAATTGAATTACCTTTACCTAATACAGAATTTACCAGAATTGCTATTAAACATTTTTGTTTAATTATTTGAAAAGTTTTTATTTATACCATATAACCCCTTAAAATGGTATAATTTTCTTAATAAAGTTATATATACTTGCATACAAGTAGGTATAGTATGTATTTTATTTTTGTAAATCATTAATGACCTAGTGTCAACAAACAATAAAAAGAAAAAAAAAATTATTATAATAATATATATAAATAAAAAAGTAAGTATATAATCGTGGCGGCGCTGGAGTTCAATTCACACACGGGGATATGAAATAATTACTATTTCCTTGCTCGAATGATGAGGCAAAGTGCGGCGTTAAGTTCTGCCACTTAACTTAACGTTCAGAACGTATATATATGTCTTAATGGGGAACAGAATGTCTTCACTATAGAATCCTAGGTTTTCTCTCACCCTCCATATGGGGCACACCGCACAATTCATCGATAAAATTTCTTGTTTATTCTTTAATATGTTTAATCTATACTTATAACAAATCTGTAAGTGATCTCTCTCTATCTCCCGCATGGAAGATATTATTAAAAAAAAACTCTTATGACCTTTTAAAGTTAATCTTTACCATTAATAAAATGTTATAATGTATATTATAATTATATTATAATATTTAATAGAGGCCTGTCGTGGCGCAGCGGCACAAGACTGTGACTGTAACCGACAGGTTCTGGGTTCGATCCCCAGTCGAGGAAATTAAATATTTAATATTTTCAATTTAAATATTTAATGTTTCATTTCTTCGCTCTGGTAATAAGGCAAAGCGCGGCGTTGAGTTCCGCCACTCAACACGCAATGCCTCAAATTCGGCGGAAAGTGGGGAACGGAAGTGGAACGGAGAGTCATAACACTAGGTTGTCACTGCCTACCCTAGTGCGGGATACAGCGTGAAGCTGAAAAAAACATAAAAAAAGAAAAAATTAATTTAATATTTCATTCCAATTTTAATAAAAAATTAAATTAGCAGTAAAAAAATTACAGAAAGAACATTTTGTCACACAACATTTTTTTATATTATTGTAATATGATGAATATAATTTCTAAACCAATTTTTTAACTTGTGCTAAGATCATTTATTAGGATTGAATGTATAAACAAAAAACGTCATTAGGGAAATTAATGTCCTCATATAAAACCGATCTTTATTAAAAATTATATCCTTCAAGATGGGACTCCTGGCGCAGGGGCACGAGTGTGTGATTGTAAACGACAGGTTTTGTGTTTGATCCCAAATAAAAAATGAAATATAATATATTTTTAAACGAAATATTTAATATTTCCGATTATTCGCACTGGTACTACATGGCGTTGAGTTCGGTTTCATGCAAAGCCTCAAATTTGGCGAAAAGTAGGGAACGAAACACAGTGTCTTAACACAAGGTTCCCAAGTTCCCTCTGCTTACTTTGCCACGTGCGGGAAATGTCAATTCCATATATCAAATGGATATATGGAAACATAATTTCAAATAAATCCAAATCATTTAACCATAACAATACATATTGTTTAATGCTCTTTTCTATTATACAGTCATTTTGGAACATTGCCACGTCCTGGAGCGCCAAGTTCATTTTATTTTTTTCCTAACAAACCGCGTTAATTGTTATTTCTTTTAAAAAGTATTTACAGTTATATTTTGTCTATTTCTAGTACTATTTTGTACAAAATTTTATATTTCAACACATTGATATTCTATTGTCTAGAAATATTTTTCTATAAAATTATTTTCGAAAATTTTAAAAATAAAAAGATATTGAATGGTATATTTTTCCTATTTTTAATACGTTATCCTTACGCGGAACAAAGTATAATATGTATTTTAAGACACATAAGATACATAAGATTTTTAGTAAAAATTCCAAAACTTCACATACAATGCATTCTATAATGAATGGAACACATACTCTTTGTAAATTCTGTAGAGTATATGAAATATATCAAGAAAAAAGAAACGATACATTTGCAATTTATAAAGATATTTTTTAGTTGCACGCTGAATGCCGTATATAAAAGAGAACGAGAAAATTAAAGCTACGTCACTCCGTTTTCCACGCATTGCGAAACTTTTATTGGAAAAAATCGCAAGGGTGTCAAGTTATCTAGCGCAACTCAATGCCATGCATTTTTTTGTTAACAGAGATTAAATTATTAATTCTAGGCAAGATTCTTTCAACTTGCAACAGTCACTTTTTTATAAGGGATTGAGCTCATGGTGGCGTACCATAGTATGTATGGCTTACTATGAATGAATTATAGTTGGTGCTACTAAAAAAATTAAACATTATAAAAAATATATATCTATGTGAAAAAAATATATAGATATTTCTTTAATAAAGCGATTAAACATTTAAGAATTCATTCAGAAAATATTATGTTATAATTTTTTTACTTATGTATATATAACTACTAATATTTTTCTTACTCTGTAAATGATTTTTATATATATGGTTTTTTTTATCATTTTATATGTAATATTCCCATTTTAACCCTCTGATAATGAGATAAAGCGCGGCGTTGAGCTCCGCCACTCAACACACAATGTCCCCAGAATTCGGCAGAAAGTGGAAAACATGGGACATATCTTAATGGAAATAAAGTGTCTTAAACAACTAGGTTCCCAGGCGGTAACCTAGACAATTATTTAAAACAAATTTTGAAATAGTAACCTTAAAAAAATATCTATATATTTTATCAAATACTCCTCATACATAAACAAAAAAAACATATATTTTCTGGGACAGTTAACAATACACATTTTTCTTCCTTTTTCTTTTATTATCTATTTGGCCTCATGCCAATATCATAGCGGAGTTAACTCCAACTGACTGATGTTACTGGGCGATGCTGCGTTTGTCACCGCCCACTGAACGTCAGGGAGCCGATGAGATTGCGATCTGTGAGTCAGAGTAACAATGACAAATTCAATTAAAATAACTGATTTGTGTTATTGTTAAGCTATTTTCGTGTAAGTTGATTAGATTATAGATTTAATGGACACTGAATAAATTACACATGTAACATTACACAATATAACATTAAATTAATTTTCATATTTCTGCTCTGGGCAAAGCGTAGAGCTGAGTGTTGAACACTACTCAAAATGCAATGCAATGTCTCAATAGTTCGGTGAAAAGTAGGGAAAAGTACTTAGCAGTAGTAGGGCACTGCTTGTTGGGTAATGAACGAGAAAAACGTGCGAAGCTAAATAAAAGATACAAATGTGATGTTGTATCACTTATTTTTTTTTTCTACTATTAATTCGCAACTGGTACTCGTAACTAATACATTTGACAAAAATCTTTTGAATTATCTAATTACATCCACCAACTACCTGCTGATTGTTGTTAAATAATTATATCATGTATGTATGTAGTGTACAAATAATATCAAAATCAATGAATGAAGCTTTCTAACATTTGTTCCAATTAATTAAATTAAATAATGAGCCTGTCGTGGCGCAGCGGCACAAGCGTGTGACTGTAACCGACAGGTTCTGGGTTCGATCCCCGGTCGAGGAAATGAAATATTTAATATTTTAAATTTAAATATTTAATGTTTCATTTCTTCGCTCTGGTAATAAGGCAAAGCGCGGCGTTGAGTTCCGCCACTCAACACGCAATGTCTCAAATTCGGCGGAAAGTGGGGAACGGAAGTGGAACGGAGTGTCTTTATACTAGGTTCCCGGGTTCCCTCTGCCTACCCTGCCTCGTGCGGGATACAGCGTGATGCTTAAAAAAATAAAAAAAAAAAACAAAAATTATGAGACAATAGCGGCAGGTAATCGAAAAAAAAAACAAATAATTGTCTAAAAAAACAGTTTGTTATGATAATGATAAAATATAATGTCAAAATATGCCAGTTTTTTTTAACAAAGACCTATAAACTGATTTTTGTTCTATTTTTAAATTTCATTAATCACCGGGTAGGCAGGAAGTTCAGGAGAGAAAAAGCAATTGCCGATGGCTATTTAATTTAGAAGAAAAAAAAATTATACTATATCACCGTAAAATAAAAAAAAGGTATTTTACTTCAAAACGATAAATCTAATTAATTAACAAATAGAACTACAAACTAGCATAAATAACAAGCGTAATACAAGACAGAATATCAGTTCCGACTTATACGACATAGATAATCTATTTGATAGACTAACGAGCTTCTAATCTCCTGCCGAGGG
This sequence comes from Eueides isabella, assembly GCA_019049475.1. Classification (NCBI taxonomy): domain Eukaryota; kingdom Metazoa; phylum Arthropoda; class Insecta; order Lepidoptera; family Nymphalidae; genus Eueides; species Eueides isabella. The sequence goes on from CM032388.1 coordinate 10,898,177, forward strand.
TTTGTTTACATAGGGCTATCCGTTTATATGACGACAAAGGCGACATACTGTTTGCACGGTCTTGATTATATACATAACATACTTGTGGTAAAAATAGATTAGGAATATTAATTATGTTTGTTAATTGGCTATGTAATGGTTAGAGTGAGTTATTTACTCAAAGAGGTGGCTTTAAAACGGTGTCTGATTTAAGAGAAATTTATTTACATTTACGACGATTTTTATTTTTTAAATTCGTCATAGAATATAGAAAGTAAGCAAAATGATTTTACTGCTAGTTTACTTTACTTGTCATGATATGTGGTAAAAGGAAAAGGTAAAAGAAAAGAAATTTTCTGAAAAATTGATACTAAATCTTGTTTTATGACAGAATAAAGATCTAATTGAACATCAGTAAAATCATTACGGATCGTAATTCTATAACAACTTGGCAATTTAATTTATTTCAATATAATTTTAAACACATCACCATAATTTTACAACTTGATACTTTCTATATTCATACAAATCGGTCGGTGACACACCAAGAAGCATTTCTTTGAAAAATAAAATAAAAAATAATGTTAAAAATATCTTTTACTTTAACAGAAATTTGTTATCTTTATTTAATTATTATGTTACTTATTATTAAAAATGGTCCCACTTAGAAAAAGATATGAGTCTGAGAATAATAACATTGTTAGCAGAATAAAATAAGCGACCAAACACGTGTGCGAATTCGCTGAAAAGAGTTTATTTTACGATACAATTCGCTGTATGAGGCTGTAATAGCGCAATAGAACTGAACTTAAGAGTGATGGTTGGTAGTTCAACTCCCTCTATAGAAAATATTTTTATCTAAATATAGACATGGACAGTACGTCCATGACCCAAAAATAAAAATATCTAAAAGTACCTATAATTTTTAAAAAATAACACACAGTCTCTTCATAGTTTTCGCATAATGCGGCAGATGTGCGAAATTAAAAAGAATATAATTGATATTTAAAATTCAATAGAACAAAATGTATGAAATATTAGTATAGGCACCAAAAAGAAGCATTGTGGTTTATAACACCTGCGTAGTCATTTAAAATTTGAAATAAAAAAATAAGATGAAAGGGGTAATAACTACCTCTTTTCATAATTCGGTATAGAATTCAAAAATATTATTATAAAATTTATATTTATGTCTTAATACGCTTGAAATGATCCATCAAATACTTATTGTTATAAGGGTCTGTTTATTTAGGGTTCGTTTTGAAATAACAAATCAACAACGGACTTACATGCAGGTAAATGATTATGTGTAAATATAATAAGTAGCTTGTGATATGTAAGACATTACTGCGCTTTTAGATATTAAATATGTTATGCTATGCTATTTTTACAATACAGATTTTACTAAATTAATAAGGACATGATTTACGTAATGGAAAATAAACTGTTAACGACTCACAGTTGTCGTTTACAGTTGTTTATTTTTTAACTTTAAGTGTTTACAACGAGTAAAAAAAATAAATATTAACTTATGTAAAAAAACAATAAATTTTTAAATTATATATATGATAAAAATAATAAATAATATTGTGTCTATATAAAGGCTAGTCGCCCGCTAGTCGCTCCTAATGAAATATATACATACATATAACATATATTAATTTACTTTCTTTGAAAAAAACATGATAATAATATAGCTTATGAACACATTTTCGTAGTATTAAAGCGACTGTGCCCATTCTAAAATGATAAAGCATTTCGAAGAAAACGTATCAATTCACTCGACCCCGAATGAAATATTACTAAGTATAATACATGTTTTAAAGCTCACAGCGGGGCGTGCAAATTTTTTGTCACTAACAATAGATGATATACCTACTGTGTATCAGATATTTTTACGCCCATTCTTATTCCATCTGTCAACACAGTGTAGCATCCGCCTACTTTTTCGGTCTCACAACTTTAGTTCAGCCGTTATAGCCCTCTTCATTAAGCTTTGTAAATATTTATGTTTCATAAAATGGAATTGAGCGGTTGTTATTGTAATAATTTTTAAATTTTGATAGCATATATTATTTAGTTGCTGTTTTGAAAGTAATATTGTATAATGTATTCTATTTTTATGTGATATTTATGTGTTTATGTGAGTTGCTGCGGAAGGAAAGTCATCATTATCTATTACTTTAATAATAAATGTCGATTTTTTTCCTAGTGAGTATGACAATTGTTTACATTTTTTATATATTTATGAAAATGTTTTTATAGGTACCTTAAAACGCTCTTAACTTACGTAAATCACTTACAATCATTTGTAATTTCCACTTAAAAAAAATCATATTTTATATTTTAAACAACTCTCTGGCAACATGACTAAGCCTGAAGTTGAGTTCTGCCACTTAACGCATTATTCCTTCAAATTCGACAAAAAAAGTTTAGTAGGAACGGAAGTGCCTTGATGAGAACGGAGTATCTTAACACTGAGTTTACAAGTTCCCTCTACCCTGATATATGCGGGATACAGCGTTAAGCTATAAATCAGTAAGACGTGTTATCATTAAATAATGTCTTACAATTTCTATGTAGTGAAATTTCCCAAATTTATAAAATCAAGCAATATTTCAAGGCCTATCGTGGCGTAGCGCAAGCGTGTGACTGTAAACCACGCAACACAGCAGATTGTGGGCTCGATCCCCACTTTACTTCACTTTGATTTAATATTTCCAATAAAATATTGGTGTTTTCATTTCTTCGCTGTGGTAACAAGGCAAAGCAGGACGTTAAGTACCGCCACTAAACACGCATTGCCTCAACTTAGGCGAAAAGTGAACGAAGAGAAGTAAAGTCTTAACACAAGATTCCCAAATTCCCTCTGCCTACCATACTAAGTGCGGTACACAGCGTGAAGCGAAAATTCAATGAGAACGTATGGCTCAGTGGTAAAATTGCGAGAGTTCAAATTCGTAAAGGATTCTCTGTTGCCACGATATTTTCAAGGAATTGTCAAGGAAATCTTTGAGTACAGAAAATTGAGTAACATATCTTTGCAGACATGCTAATGATATAAATAACTTGTACCAAGCGTACAAAATTTTCGACGTATGTTGATGAAAACGTATATCTTACTGGACAAAACACTAAGACACTTCTCAAGTGGTGCCACGTTAAAAAAATACGTTTTCTTAAATAAAATAAAAACACGTCGATTGAAAATCGAAACGTAAAACCAGGCTCGTAGAACTCGGAAGAGGACCCTTAACCAACTGATTCCAAAAAAAGGCGAAGTTCCGATCTTACCAACTACAGGCCCATTTCTATCATTTCCTTGCTTTCTAAAGTTATGGAGAGCGTAATAGATGGATCAGCTCTTAGTTCATCCTAGAGGATCACCAATAGATCGACCGGAAATATAGATTTTGCCATGGTCGCTCAACCGGTGTTCTTCTCGTGTACCTAACCCACCTCTGGGCTGTGGCTATTGAAAGAAAGGAGGAGGGCTCGGCAGTTAGTCTGGAAACGGCGAACGTATTTGAACTGTGCTGAAATTAGCTTGTATATTCTATTTAGACATCCCTCGAAAACGTTTCCTAATAGGATGAAATAAATCTAGCACAATAGAACCCCCCGAAAACACAAGTTTGCATGAGACTGACCATGAAAACTTTGTATGTTGTATCACTAGTTTTTAAGAACGTTCCTCTTAAAGCCACAGTATCAGCATGTTGAGCCTTAACTTTTAGATAGAATCGCGATCATCTGGAAAACAAGACTTGTCGGCCTAGAAAAAATCCAAGTTTAACCTCAGATAGAGTACTGATTTCATCTCAAGTTAGCCATTTGATCGCATTTTAACCACACAGTACATCATATTCTTAAATACCGCCATCCACACCATCTAGTTTCGTAACATTGCACTACTTTGTGGTTCCGTAGGAACTTCATTTTACACTTGACACAATTGTGGAATAATCTACCAGCAGTAGTGTTGCCGGCTCGATACAATATGGTAGCTTAAAAACTTCATCTATCTCCATAATTACAACACACTACTTATTTAACTACAAGCTATACAATGAATTAATCATATGTTGTTAACATTTACCAGATTATTTTAATATTAATTTAGCACTAAAGACTGATGAGTAAAAGTAATAAAAAAGTATAACATTTTAAAAATAAGTAAGTATATGCAGATTATGATTATAAATCTGTGAGATACTATGAGTATTATTAAACAAAAACAATTTATAAAATGTCTTATATTTTATAAAGCAATCACTTGACTGAATATTTTTGTGATTGTGACAAGCCACAGGACTGACGTTCTAAAGTTTTCTTGTAACTTTTAAAAGAAATTACCTTTTGGTTTTTATTATTAAAATTATTTGGACACAAAAATGCCATTTAGGAGTATTGTAATATATTAACAAAAAGAAAACGCATATTAGTAATATCTATTGACTGATGATAGAGAGTTGGTAAATTTTTGTATTTCCGCACATATCGTTCGTTTAAAAATATTGTTTAGAATTATTAACGTTTTTTTACTATCAAGAGCAATACTTATTACTAGAAATGCTTTTGCTCATCAAACACAAATTATATAATCAAAATATTCATTATTCAAATAGACTTAACAACCACTTCTGAATTGTTGAAATAACATAAAGCTTGTAAAGTAGCTCTGCTGAGATTTTACTGGCATAGAAAGTAAAAGTTTATTTGCAAATTATACTTCTACGATTTCCAGAAATATATTGTTAATATATAATTTATATATTATTTTTTCAATATATGTAAAAAAACTATAAATTATGACTACTACAAAGAATGTTATAAAGAAAAAAATCAATTCTATTTTATATTTTTAATATGTATTTTTCTGAGCTCGGAATATTCCATAATTTTGTAATAAAGAAAAGGAATTTAGGTTTTTAAGCACTCCTTTCACAACGCACATTTTGAGGTTGTGTGGCGTACCTCGACGCTTCGTTACAAAAGTGAGAACTCCGTTGTTTTCAATAAAACACTGTGGCATTGCGCCACCGCGGCCTATTGATTTTTTTTAAAGACGCACATGACAGGGTAGGCAGGCAACTTGGGAACCTAGTGTTAAGACACTCTGTTCCACATCCGTTCCCCACTTTCCACTGAATTTGAGGCATTGCATTTTGAGTGGCGAACTCAACACCGCGTTTTGTCTTGTACCAGAGCGAAGAAATGAAAACATTTAATATTTAAATTGAAAATATTAAATATTTATTTTCCTCGAGCAAAAATTAAGATGCATTTGAAATTATTGTTTAAAATTAAATTATATATAGCATTTAGTTTCATCCATTCATAAAGCAACGACCTCTTGTATCAACTGCAATATTATAGCATTTCTTTACGTAGCTCCTATGTTTATCGCTAGAGGCCGCTTTATAGTATTATTGTAATACAATTTTTCGCTTTCGACTACTTTATTAATTTTACCTATTAGACACAAAACAATCAAACACTACTGTAATGTAATTTGTAATTGTAAAATCAACTCAGAAATTATAGATTTAATTCCTATCGAAACTCTTTAAAAATATTAGCATTTACCTAAGCTTCTGAGTCATGAATCCGTTCTATAAAATCTAGATTATCACGGGTGTGGGTTCGATCACCACTCGAACAAGTGATATATTTAATATTTTTTTAAATTAAATATTTAATGTGTTCATTCTTTATTCTAGTAATAAGGCACAGGTTGAGTTCCGTCACTTAACACGTAATGAGTCAAATTCAACGGAAATTGAGTAAAACGGAAGTGAAACAGAGTATCGTAACACTAGGTTCCCAAGTTCCCTCTGTCTACCTATTTGCGATACAGTGTGAAGCTGAGAGAAAATACTAAAAGTATAGCACAATGTTAAATCATTAAATCACTTCACAGCGTCTTCAGTGCTAGGTACCTACTTAAGTAAATAGAAAGTCGAAATGTGAAATAGAAATGTTCAAAGTCTTCGCTCTACTTCAAAATGGGTGTCCTCTAAATGGCTGCTAATGAATTTGAGAGCCAATTAGTACGAGCAGTATAATTTGTGAGATACAAGTTCACATGAACTTTACTATGATTCGTTAAGAAAATAGCTTGATCTTCCTTTACATAGTATCTGTGTTTCTTCTTTATTAGTATTTCTACATAATTTTGAGTAATTAGCGTTGATCTAACAGATTTATTTGTACATTACGATTGCTAATCATGATGAAAATGTAATTTTTATTTTGCTTTTTTATCAGTAAGCGATTTTTAGGTATATCCATTAAGATCATAAAGTACGCTGCGGCACATCATTGCACTGTGTGTAACCTTACTTTATGTCTTACTCTTGGGATGACTTTTCATTTAACTCTATTAATGAGATCTTTGTGATATCTTGAATTTGGCGGAAAGTGGAAAATGTATTGGATTATCCTTGCCTGCTATTGCAGAAGATATATAGCGGGAAGCTGAAAAAAATAAAATAGTCATACCACTTGAAAAATAAATAAGTGTAACAGTCAAAACGTCAGGTTGTATGTTTTATATCGATTCGGGAAAAAAACTTAACACGAAATTATTATTTAAAATCTCACATTCACCGAAAAATGGAGAACCAAGTGTCTTCTTGACACTAGGTTCCCAAAAATTTCTCTCTGCTATTTGCGGGATACATGAGTGAAATTAAAAAAATGCCTATAAAACTTATGTTAAATACTAAACTTAAATTTTAAATTTTTTTTAAAAAGCGTATAAAAATTTTGAACGAAGCAGAATTTTTATACGCTTTTTAAAAAAATTTAAAATTTAAATTTAGTATTTTCTGTCCTAAGTGTGGAATAACACTTTAAAACATAGTAAAAATATTATGTTAAATACATTGGTAGATAAATACATAACTTGTAAATAATTTGTAAAAGTCAATTACGATAACATTTTCTTTATCTACATTCATTTAAATATTCACAATAAATTGGCAACAAACAATATTGAGACATTTCTTAGAAAGAATATAATAGATATATAAAAATAATAGAATGATATCATGCATATCTTTTTCAATGTACTAATAAATGTAATAGGTTTTCGAACACTTCTTCTAATGTTAAAAATATTATATTTATTCTTATTTCGATATTATAAAATCATAACAGGATACACTTTTAACTAAACCAATTTTCTAGAAATTTTAGGACTCTGTAATAAAGAAGGACAAAACCATTGTCCATGTAAAGTCTCAAGATCATTTATCGCGAAGGATGGAGGTGGAGGTATGTAGCTGTAATTAATATCAAATATTTAGGTCTACAGTGTTATGGAGAATAGGCACTGTATGTAAGTGGCACCGCGCTTTGCTTTGCTTACCAATGAAATGACAATAATAAATATTTATTTTCTTCAAGTGGGGATCAAACCCACAACCCGTCTTATATACAGTCATACGCTTGGAACAAAAGAAAGGAAAAATGTCGAATTATGAATATAACAGATAAAAATTATTACAATTTTTTGTCGTAGTTCATTTCATACACAATTAGTGCAAGCGCTCGTAAATTTATCATCGATATAAAAATTAAATAAAATATATATTTTTGCAAAATAAAAATATGTTACAGTCACAGCCTATTATTCAATCAATCAACGTTCCGAAGAAAATCTGGAAAATTTAAATGGGCCTTGATCCTATTTAGCTTTATCGGATGTATTTCTCAAACAGGGTTAAAATGTTCGTGCATTCGAATTATTTACGTATTCTTGAATATGTTAAAGCGGTGGCTTCATAAATAAATAAAGTAATATATATATATATTTCACCGTGCTATATCGTGTGCTCAAACCATTAACAGAACAGAACAAAGAGTCAGTCATCGGTAGTGTTGAATATGTTGAAAGATGGCATCATTTGTTTTATATCTTCACACTATGTTGGTAGCAAGGATTGAGAGCGTAATTTCTAACCTTAAATACTTTATCGTGTATTTTGCGAAATATTTTCATAACACTATCTAAGCTTGTTAGAATATTGTTTATATTATTTTAGTAACTGGTATATTACAAATTAAATCCGTTTAAAAATGTGTTAGCGTAATTCATCATTGATGGTGAACTGATTGGAGCTTGCTCTTCGATAAAATTTATCGCAATCTGGTAATTCCTTCGTCCGACAAGTGGCGTTTATCTATTAATTATCACTCGAATAAACCAATTTCTTACTCAGTCGGTGTTTGAGTAATGTCCTAGTGTACTTTTGTACTTGTGTTGTTTTGGCTTCTTACAAGCATGTTTCTAAACAACTGACAAATATGGTAAGTATTTGATTTATTAATGACTCATATCTAAGCATTGCTTTTGATAAGGCTTTATTTTATACTTTATTTTTGGTTATTTTGATATTTTATTGTATTTATTTGTTTCGAAGATTAACATTTAGCTATTGTATTATAATTTTTAATTGATAATATTTATTTAATAATAATAAATATATAATTCATATTGTATTGTAACTTAGAAATGAATATTACAAGAAAGCCATATATATTACGATTTAAAAGAATAATCATATTTTTTTAATTATAATCAGCCACACTTTACGTGCAATAACTATGGGTATAGATACAAACTTCATACAACTGTAAATAATTAAATGAAGAAACTTAATACATTTCGGTTTATTTATTCATGTATTTTAGTTAGAAATCAATTGTTATTTTTTATTATTTGTGGGGAAGGTTTATGCAAGAAATACCAATCATCCAAATCCCAATGAACAGTTCACAGGATGAAGTATAGATCAATATCAATTGATCTATACTTCATCCTTACGGATAAAAATAATTATACCTTTTTTCAGATACTTGCAAACTAAAAATATAAATATAAAAATGACTCATAAAAATCAATTATTTTTTAATTATGGAAATAGAATTAGATCTTAATTTTCTTTCTATTATAAAATATTAAGCTATTAAATTATTTATTTATATAATAAGCGTACATATTTTAACCGTATATATTTATCATTTTTAATATTATTATGTTTTATACTAATCATACTTTAATTTTCTTAATTTTTGGCTCTATTAGATTACCTGTTATTACACACTGCGCTAAGTGTGTTCCGCCTTCCAATTTATGGAGAATCCTGAAAATTACTTAACCAATAAGCGAAAATCTGAGTGGCGGAACATTACATTGTTTTTGCCTACAATAATAAATTAAAATATACATTCTAGTACAACGAGCAATATCGTAAAACTAATATTTTAATATTAAGTATCGTAGGTACATTAAAATTAGAGTTAAAGTATTACGTTCTGCACTTTCTGCCGATCAAAATTCAAAACGAAGAACTGAAAATATTAAATATATAATTCATTCTTTTGGGTTAAATTTTCAGTCACATGCTGTATTACGTGAAACCTAGTAACCATTTCCTATTACATTAAACCTAGTAACCAAACTTATGTGAACAGTCTAACAAAGAACTGACTAAGTGATATTACTATTCATGGAATCCAAAATCCGAAATCCAAGTAGTTGAGCCTTAACTTAAGATGTAACTGTAGTTTGAAGTAGCCAGATTTACGAAGGAGCGTTTGATTAATACCCACGGTTTAAGATACGTTCTTAGTGCACCGTTCTCGAGCTAGTAACATAATCTGATTTAAAAGTGGTAAATTTACATAGGCAAGTGTTAAGCTTATTGCTTATTTACGTTACGAATACGTTCAAGGTTTTTTTTTTAAGAAAACTTGCCGTATACCAATACATAAAGGTTTATCTATACTATAAATAGCAGTCGCTAATTACGAGTATTCTTCGAAAAATGTGGAAAATGGTCAAAGATAGAAGTAATGGTATTTTCTTTCGTTAGGATAATAATGAAACTCTCTCAAGGACGACAGGCTCAGTGGTGCTCCAAGTCGGGGCACTAGAATTACTGGCTCGATACTCTATGAACTCTGGCAGAGCTACGAGTGTTCTGTCATCTCTGTACGAATTTAGGACACAAGAAGCAGAGCAAACAGGTGGAAAACAATGGAACTGGAAATATTTAAGAGTAAGTATTGCTTCACTTACTAGTGGAAATCCTACAATTTTTTTTCTCTTACCTCTTTCTATTTCTTGTATGTAAATGCTATTATTTCTTCGGCTTGGTTAAGGTTAAGCTTACTTTTATCTTATAGTTGATATTATCATGCCCAAATACAAGTTACCTTCATTAAGATATATAAAAGATATGTCAATTACTCTAAAGAAATATACTCGTGAGAAGACGCATCCATCTTATTCTAGTAGTCGCTGAAAACACTGAGTCCTGATATAGCCGATGGCGGAAGAAGTATAAAAAATGTTGAGAGTGCCATAAGACTTCTTAAGTGTGATATGGCACTGATAGCAGATGGAGATACCTCCGAGATAATAAGTAATATAAAGGTCATGGCCAGACGTCTTATATTCATTCTGGTTTTTTGTGAAATATATGGTGGAGATTAGAGGATATCCCAGACGATTGCCGAAGTACAATCATCGCGCCTCCTATAAAGCAAGGGTTCACAGAAAAACTGTCGAAGCTTATAGCTTATAGCATATAAGTTTAATAAGCATGGGTAATGTAGTTTATACTTTAATATTAGCAAGAAGAATGCTAGAGATATGAATGATTATTGTGAACCTAGAAGAATCAGATCAATGATGCGGAGTCCGCATGGTAACGAAAAGATTGTCAAAAACCAAAGTCGAAACGAAAAGTCTATTACTTTTTGAAAAGTTCACTAGTATTTAATGAAATTCATAGATTTTGAATAAAAATTGACAAAAAATTACTTTTTTTTGTGGGAAAAGATAGTAACTTGAAGCATACGATGAGCATATACCCACGATATATGTACTTCGAACTATGTCATCGCACTGTCATATCGGCACTGATCTTCTTGTTAATTGTGCGAGAAAAGAGAGAGTTAATAAAGTACATAGAAAAGGTACAGGCTCATAGTTCTGCCGAAATTATTCGTTATACAGTTTTGCAAAATAAATAAAATACTCAGAGGGCACTGTCTTACTGCATATAGCCTGCGATAGAAAATTAAACTTTACGTACGTAATTAAGTTACTATAATCTAATGTTTTAATGTATACGCCTAATTTTACTATTAGATATCATTCCGTAATAAGCAATACAACTTAACATTGCAGGTATTTTCACTAGCAATGTTTAGATTCTTATCGATTATCGAGATCTGTTTTTGATATTTTTGATTGTTTTCGATAAAAAATATAAATAGTAGTTATTTTCGCTTTTAGATAATATATGCTATGCGTATGTTTTATTACACCCAGCATTACACTCTTTGCTTTTTGAGAAATATGTTATAAAGAATATTAATAGCATAATTTGGTAAGTATTTTATTGAAACTAAAATACATCCTGAGTTTTCTAAGATATTATAGTACGGGATCCTAACGCAAAAATCTGTAGGTTTTTGTTTTTTCATTGCACTTTTCATTAAAAAACAAACAAATACCTTATTATTAAGAATTCTTAAAAAAATAAGTTTTGGTAGTATAATACACATACACCATAATTTCCTACAAAAAACCAGCTGTCACAATCGCTTTTAATTTAATTTATAATAATACATATCCAACGACAATTTAAAGAAAATCAAATTAAAGTAGTAGAAATTGAAAATAAATTGGTTGCTTTACCTTTGCCAGTCTGCCGCAACCCTTGGATTGACAAGTCATTTAATATAAATTATTTGCTCTTACACGTTTTTCAAATGAATTGTATATCAATTTAAAATTTTATTTTGTTAGGACTAAAATACATGGTTGTCTGTAAAATAGCTGCCACAAGCAGATATTACCACCCCATGAATTGTATATTTTTTTTTAAAGTTATATTAGTATATTAGTATTAGAATACGGGACAAGATGCGTGCTCCGTCTCGCATTATAAAATAGATAATAATATAAAATATAAAATAGGTAATACAGTTATTCGTCATTATAATTTTCTCTCTGTGACATGATTATTTTATGCTAAATTGATGTTTAATACTTAAATAAAACTATGTAAAGATAAAATCAAGCATGATTTTATCTTTACATAGTTTTATGTAAGTATTTACTCTTTGTTGTATTTTTTTGCTATATCTGTTTTCAAAAATCCTAATTGACTTTTTTTCTGACTATTAAAATTATACTAGTAATATTATACATTTTATTCGTCTTTTAAAAAAGAATGATAATTCATGATGTTCTGACTAATACTTTAGCTGTCGCAAATTTTATATTTTTTATTTATATTAATAATTCGAGGCCTCGTAGTCACAAACGCAAACGATCCTGTGACGTCTCATGTAGTTGAAGAGTTTTCCGCTAAGTTTTAAAGGGTAGTATCGAATTTCCTTTCGATTAGTCCCACACTACTTTCTGTCCGTAAATATATCAGTTTTGCGCACGGATGGTCTGCATAAAAGCATTTCTCAGCGTAAAAAAAAGAAAGAGGTGGCTGCCAATTTTTTTTTTCAATTCTTTATATGATTTTCTTTTAAATTACGTTGGATTCGCATAAAAACATGCATTTGATCAACAGAATCCTTATTATAAATTAAATTAAAGGTGATTCCGACAGCCAGATTTTTATAGTAAATCATGGTGTACTTAATCTACTAACATAACTATATTTCTTAAGAATACGTGTCATTAAAGAAACAAATACCTGCAGATTTTTGCAGCAGTATCTTAGGGCACAAATGTAAGTGATAATTATTATGGTCATTGTGTATTGAAGAAACTTGTTTTTTAATAGCAATGTGAGGCTTCCATATATAATAATTTTTATAATTTAAGTAAGTTTAAAAAGTTCTGCTTCATGCTATATGCCGCACTATTCCGTTTCCCACTTTTAGACGAACAATAGGTTTCTTTTATGGAATTATGTATATAAATGAATTAGATAGACATTTTCAATAAATAAGATAGACATTTTCAATTACTTATTTGATTTATTTACCTATTAAACTATCAACCTAGAAAAAAATATTTGTAATGTACATTCTGAAATATTTAATTCATTTCCTCATTCAAGTTTCTCCCGTCTACCCTGCCATGTGCGGTCAGCACAGCGTGAAGATGAAAAAAAAACGTTTAGTTTTATATTATTATTAATTGAAAAAGTTTCATTTTGTATTATGATTAATCATAGATACATTTTACATTAATTTATAAAGAAATAAAACTGTCGCTTATACATTTTGTACTCTCACTTGTCTCTTTTCAGACGATTGTTATCGTCTTGTTGTATAAATGTGCAAAATTGTCGACATAAAATACATTTCTTTACATTATTACTTTTATTATTTTATGTCAAATTGTTTTAAAGTGAGTATTCATTTTACTATGGTTCTCTTATTTTAAGGTAATCAAGGTATTTATTTAAAAAAGAGTGAAAGGCACGCATTTTCTCAGATAGCAAACAGTACTAACATACTGTCAAGACACTTGTTCACTATTCTCATACTATTTTTGAGACATTGCTTGTTGAGTGGAATTCAACGCTGTGCTTAAACTATTTTTTAACTTATTATTAAATTCTTGTATCTATTTACTTTTAAATGTAAATATGCAAATACTCGTTGTATGCAATACATTACATATTAAACTTGCGTCTGACCTCTGTGTCTGCAGTCGCTCCACCTAGAGACAAATGTTCATACATAATCAAACCAAATATATATTTTTTTCCAATTTATTTACACTGCTTACTACCTATTCTTACAGGATCAATTTTATCAAAAAGACTTGGAAGGACTCTATCGGAAATACGATGATAAACTAAGAGAAACATTCATTTACATTTATGTATTATTGTTAGTGTTTTTCTCGACTGTGCATGTTGTTTTGGTTATTATTAGCACGTATAATGAGGTAAGGTCATGGTATCAAGATATATTTTTTGTTTGTTATTAGGTACTTAGTTCCTAGATTTTTTTTTTTTTTTATTGGGTAATAATGTTAACCTTCAAACATTTGTCCTTGTTATTGTTGTTAACATACATATATACAACTACAAAAGATATAGTTGTATTCACATGACACATGTAGGTATTGCTGTCCGATAAGATTATAGTGTTGAGGACAAATTTTAGAATATGGAAAAGTACCTAATGAATAATGACCCCTTATTGGATATAATGTGAAAATATATTTCATTGGAATACATAAGCGCCATTTTGTTTTATCGAAATTGCAACGGCATCACTTTAAAATCCGCTAAATTTACATACATTTATAAAATATAATTAATTTTTCCTATCACAACTGAGATACTTGTATAGTAATATATACTATACAAATTAATATACGGTAATTTAATAATATTTGTTTAAAAGCTAATAACTCAGAAATATATATCTCGAAAATCTCAACTATGCCTCAGCAAACCAGCTATTTTAATACAATTTTATATTATAATATTTATAGCAAATTCAATGGAAATCCACTTATTTATCGCTGGGGATGTATATACTGAGGATTGCTGTACCAGTTTTATCGTTTTGGAAATGCCTGTACAATCCACTCAAGGAAAGATGGTTTTGGATTCCCATTATAGTCACATTTGTACTCACTATAGATCTTGTTGTCTCAGGTATTTTTTTCCATCTTTTTAAATTAATTTCTAGAAACATAAGTATTAAATGATACGATAGATATAATAGCTTAGATATTACAGTGGCACAAGCGTGTGGCTATAAACGTGACAGGTAGTGGGTTCAATCCCCTCTCGAGGAAATTAAATGTAAAAGGAATTGATTATTCAAATTAAAGGAAATGAGTGTCTTAGCACTAGGTTCCCAAGTTCCCTCTGCCTACCTTGCCATATGCGGCATAGAGTGTGAATCTGAAAGAAAGAAAATGTAATACTAATCAGCAAAATTAGGGAGAAATGTAGTTTAGCGCAATCAGTTATCGACATCTTATTTAATTAAAATGTGCTAACTTAGAACTATTATCATTATAATGTTGCTTTAAATCAATCGATTAATGTTTAACAATTTATTAAACAAAATGTAAAAATAACTGTCAACGCAAAAAAACTAATAATAAATGAAACAAACTTAACTGTATTAATGGCGTCTATTGGTTTTTATCTACCCGTCTACACGTGACCACGGACTCTGCAAAGTGTTCGAAATGTCACGTTTTTGAAACTGTATAAAAATCCAATAAACGCGGTTAATTCGATAAAATTTATTTCATTTAAAATGCATAATAATCGCGAAAATCAAAGACCTGTCGTGACGCACCGGTACAAGCGTGTGACTGTCAACGACAGATTGTGGGATCGATCCCCACTCGAGTAAATGAAATATATAATAATATAAAGTGAATTGAAAAATTATATTGTGTTGAATATCATCAGGAATAACATTTACATCCAATATACGTAGGTAATATATACATTGGCTGTGAATGTTTTCAATTTAATAAATTTATATTTTTATTAAAATTTGAAGCTTAAAAAAGATTAACTTTAGTCTTACTTGTAAAAGATATGTTATTTGATCATTCTACCTATTGTGGGCAATGTGCTGCGTTGAGTTGAGTTAAAATTTGAATGTACCGGGATTTGAACACGCGCCTCTTTTAAACCGCCCAAGCGCTCTGACCAACTAAGCCATAAGATTTTATCAAGCTGCTTTGAAATTCTTATACTCTTGTTTCAACTTATTTATGTAGTTAGCATCTTTGTAGGGAGTTTTTTTTTAGAAATTAGCTCTAAATTATCGTTGGACAAAAGAGAATATTTGTTTTTTAATATTTTAATTATTTTTAAAGTGTTACTTATGATAGAAGTTACACTTAAGAAAGAAAATACTAAATTGAAAATCGTATAAAAATTTGAACATATCAGGATTTGAACCCGCGCCTCTTGGAAAACATCCAAGCACTCTGCCCAACTAAGCCATACGTTCTTACTAACCTACGTCGAAGGGGCGAATAACGAAGAGGCGTGCGTTCAAATCATCCTACGTTAAAATTTTTATACACTTAAATTTAGTATTTTCTTTCATTAGTGTGGAACAACACTTTAAATATAGTAAAAATATAAGAAAAAGATGGAGATGTTTGAAATTTATGATATCAGTTTGTAATGATGATTTCGTCTAAAGATAGACAAGTGTTTAGATAATTTTAACTTAATATGTACCACTTTATACTTTATATATTTTAACGTACATATGTAATTTTGATAAGCGACCAAATAGTTGTTTTATCTATATTCAATAGGAGCTCCTAATGGCTACTTTTAATAGATTAAATTGGTAATAACATAATCATTTCCTTTTTTACATATTTTGTTGTGCCAAATATTTATTTTGGACAAATAAGTTGATTTTATTACCCGTATAATGCTGTTTTATTTAAGTTGTTTTTTATTACCCGTATAATGCTGTTTTATAGTCATACACAATGTGTTAATAAATTTCACCACCACACAATATTAGCGCTACTGAATATGTAATGAGAAATGGCTCAAAATGAAGTGCCACGACATTAGGTTAGCTTTGTTAAATAAATGCAGAATGCAGTGTTGCTTTTAATTAGGGCATCATTTAGTACATATTTTTTGTTTGTTATGTATATAAATTTTTATGTAAATATGTTATGTCCTGTTAGCAACCTAATAAATAAATAAATAAATAAATAGATTCCTTATTTTGCTTTATTTTGCAGACATAACTGTTGCAATATTTACATCTTATGAAGGTATGTGTTTGAGGCCAGCTTACTCGACTATGGCTCTCTTATCAGTTTATATATTTTTGCCGATGAGGAATAACTACTTGGCAATCATCCTTGGACTTCTAGTTAGTCTCATCTATATATTTGTATTCGCTTTCTTCACATACTTCGAGGATCCACAAATAGAGGTGGTGGTAAGTTATAATTTGTTTATGTGATATTAGGTAAAGCGCGGCGTTGAGTTACGCTACTTAACCTAGAATGCCTCAAGTTCGGCAGAAAGTAGGAGACAGAACGGAGTGTCTTAACACTGGGTTCCCAAGTTCCCTTTGTGATATTATTTATTTTTACTAACAATGTAAATTGATTATTTTATCAAGCGTGCCTATATTTAAATAATTTAAAGAGCACAAGAGTATGACTGCAACCGACAGGTTCTGGGTTCGATCCCCAGTCGAGGAAATGAAATATTTAATATTTTCAATTTAAATATTTAATGTTTCATTTCTTCGCTCTGTATAAGGCAGCGCGGCGTTGAGTTCCGCCACTCAACACGCAATGCCTCAAATTCGGCAGAAAGTGGGGAACAGAAGTGGAACGGAGTGTCTTAACACTGGGTTCCCGGGTTTCCTCTGCCTACCCTGCCTCG
Organism: Eueides isabella; assembly: GCA_019049475.1. Taxonomy (NCBI): domain Eukaryota; kingdom Metazoa; phylum Arthropoda; class Insecta; order Lepidoptera; family Nymphalidae; genus Eueides; species Eueides isabella. The sequence continues at coordinate 10,915,570 of CM032388.1, forward strand.
TGCGGGATACAGCGTGAAGAAAACGCAATTTTTTTTTTTTAATTTCACACGAAAAAGGTGGTCGAAATGTTTTGACACTAGTTCACTTTTTCTGATTTCTACGCAAGTTAAGTGAAGACAAATAAAACTACTAAAAGGCATCAAACATAACCCAGTCGATGGTTTCTAGGTAAAGTATCGGAAGTAAAAAAAAATATTTGAAACTATTAGTAAAGGTAATTTTAGTTTTATATAATAAAATCAAAATTATTCTTTACGTGTTTTTTTAAGACTTTTAAGATAGGGACCATCAATTCCCTTTATAAAATAAAAAAAATACATATTAGCTTTCTAAAAAATTTCAATATTAATTTACTTGTATTTTGTTATATGCAACTAAGGCAAAATAAAAATGCAATAATGCATGTACTGATTTACGATCAGAGCTTAAGGCATTAATGATATTCTAAGTACCTAAGCCTCTATCAATCATCAATAAAATCTTTAGCATAGATAAATACATACCAGTACACGTGATTTTCTTTTGTATTCATACATTTATATAAATATTTATGACATATAATATTTATGTCGTAAAATAATATTGTATTTATTTAATTAAGTTTAATTCATAGCTTAAAATCAAGATTTCAGAATTATTAGCTATTTCTTTCTAAGTTTCTATTCTAACAATGTCATCAGTATTGATCAAATAATGACCTTTCCCATTTAAAAGAAAAACATACAATCATCACTATAAAGAAATATCTACAGTTAATATTAAAGATAATTTACTAACAACATTAACTTGCAGGTTGCGTATTTCTCATTGCAGGTTGCATGTGAAGTTATCTTTCTAATTGGTGTCAACCTCATGGGCATATACTTCAGGCTGATGAACGAGATTGTCACGCGACGCTCGTTTTTAGACAGACGGGCTTGCGTTGAAAGTACTTTACGGTTGAAATTTGTTAAGGACCAAGAGGTAGTTTTGAATAAATTTAGTACGTAAATGGTATTTAATACATTATTAATAATATTATATAGAATTGAATTTGGGAGTTTTTTCGTTGATGATATATTCATATGAAATGCCAGCGGCACTTGGGTTGTTTTTTATATTGAGCACAAAATTTAAGTTAAGTAACATAACATATTCAGTCTCATTTACCAAGGAGTTCTATACAAATCAGGATTTTAGGTCAATGGTAAGTATAATTTTGGAAAAATTACAAACTAAGATATAATACGTACCATTATGATATATTATACGACTATATATTGACGATATATTGTATTTTGGTCTATTGTACGAGTTCGTTTTCTACAATTATGAATAAGGCGCCATACCTCTACGCTATCATAGAGACAGGGTCTTGACAAACAGACAGACCAGCAATAAAGTGACTTTAGAATGTTTTTCCTAGAAATAATATTGAGATTTTAAGATTAATAATAGATGTTGAGTCAGTATAAAGTTGGGCAGAACCTAACGACACACTTGCAACAAGTTAGCCTAGAATTATTTTTTAACCTAACTTATATATATACTTCTTATTGCATTATGTTGCGGAGATGTATATTTTTCTGTATGTAATATTAAAATTCTCGTTCAAATTTTACATACAACATGGTTAATCTACTTAAATATTTTTCTAGGAACGTCTAATGTTAAGCATTTTGCCCGAGCATATAGTATCAAGAGTCCGCCACGATATTCGAAATATGTTCTTGGATATTCGCTCACAAAGCCACAGCCATAATATGAAATCTTTTAGGTAATACACCTACAATTTTAGTTTCTGAAATGGATAAACTACACTTTTAATGATAAACAATTATTTGTTTTTAGTTTATTCATTTCACAAATTATATATATTTTTAGACTATCCCTAGTTTTTAAGATTATCAAAGATTACTTCACAATTCAGAAAGCAAAGTCTTTTTCTTCGTTTAAAGATAAAAAATCTATGAAATAAAAAGCAAAATAAATATATTTTTGGAATTTGATGTGGCGCAGGCGCACTTGTTTGCGTCTGAAAACTCGATAAATTATTAGTTGAATCCCAACTTGATGAATATTTAATATTTCCATTTCTTTGCTGTTGTAAGAAGGTAAAATGATGTTATATTCCGCCCCTTCACGCAATGCCTCCAGAATTTGGCGAACACTAACAGCTTTAACACTAGTTAAATGTGCGTGAAGCTAAAAAATTTTTTTTTTAATATAAAATTAACATTTTCCAGCCAATTATATGTTGAAGAGCATGACAACGTCAGTATATTATACGCTGATGTTGTAAATTACACTAAAATATCGACTACTTTGTCGCCTATGCGAATGGTAGAGCTCCTTAATGAACTATTTGGAAGATTTGACGAGGCTTCAGAAGTAAGTATTTATTGTAATTACTTATTTATATATAATTTTTAGCTAAGCTTAATAACTTGCAAGTAGTACTATTTATTTTAAAATCAATATATGTAAAATATATATCTTTTGCGTCTTTTTCAATATATTCCTCTTTAATTATTTGATAACTCTTTAATTATGGGATAATTTTAGGGATTAAATAACCAAAGACATTCTTTATATTTATAATATAACATACATACGTATGGCCTAGTTTTGTTGGACAAAGTGGTGTCCCACTTTGCCGATCGATCGTTCGATCTCGTCATCTAAATTGCGTAAATTAACAAGATGCTGCACATTATTTAAATAATTTGATAAGTGGAAATACTTAAAATATATTTTTACTTGACTAAAAATGGAATTTTAACATTATATATAGATATCACTATTGTTTTTGTTCAACTATGACGTCATATAGCAGCAGTAAATATCAATAAAATTAATTATTTTCATATTGTTTTTTTAAATAATAACTTTACCTTTATTTCTGTATGAAATATTGTTTTTTTTTTCCAGGAACACGATGTGTTACGTATAAAATTTTTGGGTGATTGCTATTACTGCGTCAGTGGTATACCGAAGCCGACTACGCAACATGCGAAAAATTGTGTCGACTTAGGACTTGAAATGATCCATATAATTAAAGACGTTAGGTAATTCAAAATACATTATTTACAGTTACTTTACGTTATCTTATATTATTTTATGTATACAGTATACTAGTAAAAGTTATTATGAAGCAAAGTATGTGTAGGTATTTTCTTGTTGGAATAATGTGAACCACATTATTCCAACAAGAAAATACCGTGGAAAAAGTTGGATGCGGAAAATAATTTGGACGGTTTAATAGTTTTTGCTACTTATTATGTCCAGTTAGGACCATGGTTAGTGAGTTCAATTCCCACACGGAAGAATAAATTATTTTCCCTGTAAAAAAAAAACACGGCGTAAAGTTAGTTACAAGCGAACAGCAAGATGTCTTAAGAGAAGGTATATAAGCTTATCTCTCATGTTGCAGTGTAATCGGAGAATAAAGAGATGCTTTATAGCGTGAAACTCAAATTAATATATATATTTAATGTTTACATAATTAAAAAACAAATCTTTCTTTATATTTTACAATTTCATTAAAAAACTATCTATAATAATGTGATAACGATATAGATTTCTTACCCTATCTGTAGTTTCGCTCGATTTATTTCGTTTCTAATATTTTTTCAATATTTAATTATTAAATAGTAATATTTATTTTGTACCTACATAATTATTCATAATAACTATTATCGTACTTAATATATTTCTTGAGATAACAACTGAAAGAGCAATTATCGTCAATGTTAAAGGAATAACTATTTTACGATCAATTAGTAATAAATTTATGACGAATATGCTTAAGTTATTATTATAAAAGGTAAAATATGTGTAATACGAGCTCGTGTGCATGTTATATGAATATTACAGTTTACGTGGAACAATAATCTGTTTGGCAACCAGCCAACCTAGCTACTCAAACTAAGTCCTGGGCTTAGCTGGTATCTCCTTAAGTCTTAAGAATGTAATATATTAAACTTATGCATAGCTCCATTATTAGCCATAATATTTGCATTTAATTTTGACGTATGTAATATGTACATTTGACTTATTTTTAATTAAATTTTATGATAGGTACTGAGTATGAAAATTTCTATTATAATTAATTAAAACAAATAATGAGATATAGGAATTAATTTTATAAAAATAATTATTCAAAATTTAAATAGCTATTGATTTCTTCTAAGGCCTACGATTGATTTTTAAATCTATATTGATATTAATGATACGATATATAAGGTTTTTCCTTGCTTTTGCTGTATACCACACGTGTATACAAATGATAAAATACAGTCAAATTTAAAAAAAGATAGTCAAAATATTTCCCTTTTTACCAAATTTTTGAAATATTGTGTGTTAATACCGTTTTATCTTATTACCAGAGCGAAAAAATAAAACTTCCTTTCAGTGTAAACATCGCGTCAGTGAGCGTCAGCCTTAAGAATAGAAAATATTAGATAAATTTATAATATATACATATATAGTACATTATGTTTATATATAAAGTAAAGTACTACCTACGGTTCTTAAATCGTTTCAGAGAAAAGCGCTCGTTGAATATTGATATGAGAATTGGTGTGCATTCAGGAAAAATTCTAAGCGGTTTGATCGGAATTCGAAAATGGCAATTCGATATTTGGTCGAAGGACGTCACTATTGCAAATAAAATGGAGTCTACTGGCAAAGCGGGGTGAGTCTTAATATATATATAGGAAAAATAAATGATATATCATACATTTTATTCTTAAATAATAACAAATTACTGGTCATTGCTTCGATTAAGATACTTAAAATACTAAGTACAGTATATATTTATATTCAATCACGTTTTATATGTCAAAATCGAATTTAAATATATTGCAATATATTTTCACTTCATTCTATATTCCGTACGATTTGATGTTTTTTTTTTCACTACGTTCTGTGTCCCGTAGGTAACTTGGGAACTTAGTGTCAAAGATCTTCCGTTTCTCATTTTTGGCTGAATTTGAGTCATTGCATCTTGGGTAACGAAACCAAAAAGCCTAAATGAAAATATGAAATATATAATTTCCTCAAATGGGGATAGAACCCTTAACCTATCGTTGTTACAGTCACACTTTTGCGCCCTTATGCCCCTGTCGTGCCATGTCGGCCTGATTATAACAAAATATCATACATTCAATACAAGATTTTTTAACATAGACATAAATTAAGCGTAGAAACGTTCAGTTCTATCTACAAACAGCCAGTGATCTGGGAAATATAATCCTATATATCAACAGAGCACGTACGGTCTCATAATTGTTTTGGCCCACAATATATCCTGGCGCACATGCACAAGAACTGAATTGCTTGTCATTAAAACAATAGTTCTGCAGTTTCATGCAGACAGACCGACATGGGACAGAAAGATTGATTATCTGCACGCAACAAAATGTTGAACGCTGTAACTTGATTTGTAGGAAGGCTGCAGTGTAATTGAATGAATGAATCTGGTGCAATTTAGAATATACACGATTGCAGTCCACTGCTTTTATTGCATTTACCAAAAAATAGCCATTCCATTCATAGCTGATAAATTGAATTTAAAATTGAATATTTTTTTGGTTCATGAAATTGTGTACAATATTAAAATTAACGTTGTATACGAGTGCTAAGGTTTTTATTAGTAAAATGTAATAAAGTGATTCATATCACATATTCAAACTAACTCTACTCTATATTTCAGAAAAGTTCACGTAACAAAGCAAACACTAGAACTGCTCTTGGATTATGCACGAGAATATATTATCGAGCCAAACTTTGCGTCTCAAAGCGACCCGTTTATAATGAAGAATAAGCTGGAAACATTCCTACTCTCGAGACCACCAAAGGTAAATAGAAAATATCTATAATTATTTTAATAACATCTATAAAATTCAACGTGGGTTTTAACTATCGTTAAAAGTAATAGCCGACAATATCTAAATTTTCAATTTGTTTTTGTAGCCTCCAGCGGATTACAAACCATTTCGGCGGGCTTCTGTAGGTTTTAACAAAATAATCACCTCTCGTTCACGTTCTAAAGTAAGTAGTCACTATTAACAACAAAGTATCTTAATTTACATAAAAACTATTTAGATTTTAATTATGAACGAATAATAATATTTTATTAAATGAATAGTTCGTAGCTAGGCAAATATGCCTTGGTATTTTTTTACATTATTGAAATAAAAAATACACATTTTTAAAATTGGATCATAATTTTAATCACATTTAATGCAAATTACAATGATAAAATATAGAACTAATCAATACAATATATTATATTATATATATATTTTTAGTAGCGATCGGAAAATAAAAGATCATCAACATTTCGACGAACTACTGCCTTTATGGACGAAAATTTGGTTGAATACCAACAGATGTTAAAAGCTGCGGACGCTCAAATGGCAAAGGAAATTGAAGATATGACTAATGGAAAGTACGAATGTATAATTTATATATCACCATATTTGTATATTATGTATAAACATATTTATGTATAAATATATATATGTATGTATAAAAATAAACTTATGTATCTCAGCGCTGTCTGTACATGAAAGTTGTATGATAAATTTTATTTTTTTTATTGGGGACATGTATCATATCTAAAATTAGAAACAATGAAATTTAATATTTTTGTCAGTGCATATGACGGCTACAAATTATATCAATGTTGAAAAGAAATATTGAAAATTCGGCAAAAAAGTCGACAATATAATTTTTGTTTTCCTATATAGTCATTGACTTGATAAAGACATTATTGCAACCCGAATGTAATTCAGACAAGCATATAAAGGATCCTGTAGTTCAAAGATAAATGTGCAAGTAATTAAATACATATACTTACTTCTATTACTTACAATTGAGTAGAAGTGTAGTAAACTTTGAGCTACTATATTCATGAAACAAAACCAGAAAGTTCTTGTAATGTTTTATCATTATTCTTTGCGAGGTGCACATTTAAAAATCTAATTTTAACAATGTAAAGTTTTCGTCTGTACAATTATATAAATCATCGACACTAGTGACTCTAGCTTTATAGAAGTTATTAAAGAATACATTTTATTAGCGAACATTAGTAATAACAAGCAAGTACCGCCGTAAACTATTTAAAGTGTAGGTTATACGTGATATATTAAAATGAGATAGACTGACTCATTAAAAAAAAACCTTAGCGTGTATCTTAACATCTCTATTGATAAAATAAAATTAAAAATATTTTTCAGGGAGCACTTGAAACAAGAATCTAGGCTGAATAGGTTTACATTAATGTATAAAAATTTAAGCCTAGAGAAATCGTTTCTTCAGCAACCGGATCCATTATTCAAATACTACATAACTTGTTGTCTAATTATACTCTTCTTAATTATGATGATCAACGGTCTAACTACTAGGTGGTATGGCGAAATTTTATTATGTTACCATATAACTATAACTAGCTCGTTGTAGCGTAGAGGCATAAACGTGCGATTGTCAATGGGATTATGGTTTCAAATGCCACTTAGTGGATTAAAATATTGAATATTATCATTTCATCATTCTGAAAAAGTGAAGCGTTACGTTCCGCCACTCCCGATGCCTCAAGAGTTCGGCGGAAAGTAAAGAACAAAAGTATCTAAATGGGCAACGAGTGTCTTAACACTAAGTTCTCACGTCTACCATCCCTCTATTAATCTTGTACAGAGATTATTTTATATAAATATATACATAAGATTATCTTAATATAACTTGACTCTGATTTAATATTTTCAGGCTTAACGAGTTCAGGTGGTATTCGCGGATTTTATTAGGTTTACTCGTGGTAACATTAACTACGTTGCAGCCTTTGACTTGGTTTCATTTCATATGGTCAAAGTACAAGGGAGTTGATGAACCGAGAAATCCATATATTCGGCGTATATATGATCTATCACTGTTGATAATAAAATCTGCGGCAATAAGGACAGGTGTATATTTATTAATTAGTTTGGCACTTGCTGCTACCTCAATGGTGAATGTCATAGCGTGTGTTGAAGTTGAAGTGGATCCAACAGTACATTTTGTATTATCGAATTGCATGTCTTCCTGGGTAAGTTTTATTTACATGGGTAACTGCTAAAATATTTAAAATATTTTTTTTAATAATCCATTAAAATAAACTTGTTATTTATATATTATGCACATATGTATAACTTAATATTCTTAAATTCCCAGTATTACTACGATAAAATATCATAAAGAGCCGTATTAAATTATATTTATAATATATTATCAAATCCTTTTCAGCATGTCACACAATGTTGGAGTTTGGCTTTGCTCTTAAACTTTCTATTCAGCAGAGTCTTCTTTATATTCAAATGGATAGTAGCTGGGGGCATGACTATATTTTACCTTTTGATTGTATGGGAAATCAAAACTTCGTTTTTCTCGACCGATCTTACTTGGAACGTCGGTCTGGATCCTCGAGTGTCTCATACGCTTTCAGTAATATTCATTACTTTTACATTATATTGGATAGACAGAACCACTGAATACAGGAATCGACTTGATCATTTATGGCAAATACAATTGAGTGAAGAACAAGATGAAGCTGAGACAATGTTGAAAGTGAATAATATGTTGTTGGAAAATATATTACCGGGACACGTTGGTAAGTACATTTTTAAGAATGATTAGGCTTTTTTATCTATTTTAGGTACATTATTATTAAGCATTTTAATAACTTAGTTGTGTTTATCGCATTTACAAGGGATTGAACTGTAAAAAACTGTGAAATGATCTAAGTATACGATTTTAAATCAGAGGCGAAGAGGAGAAAAAAGCATATCTAGGATTATCTTTTATATTGTTTAGTTTACATTCCAAGAACATTTATGAGCCGAAGTTTTTTCTTTACTAAAGTTTGTCTTTGTACTAGTGTTTTGTAATAGCATATGAAAATCAATTACTTTGTGGTAACTAAACTATACTGCAACGAAAAAATATATATTTTCAGTGCAAGTTTATTTAGATCTAAATAGATCTATAGATGAATTATATTATGAAAAGTATGATAACGTCGCAGTTATGTTTGCATCTCTAACCGATTATAAGCTAGGACTGGAAAGTGATGAAGATTTGAGCGATAAATTTGTATTAGGTATTTTAGACGAAGTTATTTCCGACTTTGACAGGGTGAGTGAATTTGGTTATTGTTTATTTATGTACTTTTACTTGAACTTAAGTCTAATTCTAATTCCAAATAATTAGATTTGTTACTTAGAAGATACTAAAACACAAAAAAATGGCTGCCTACAGCCAGATTAGTCCGGATAAACATACACGTTTATCCGGACTAATCTCTTGAAACAATAGATGGGATTAATGAGCTACATAAAGGAAGAGTAGCACCTTTTCATTGCGGAATTCTTACGAGATATGTTAAGGATTTAAGCGTAGTATAAAATTTTTGTCACCATCACATACGACTTTTTTATTAGTTATTTAATATTTACCTTTTTATCATCATGGAGGGCATCATAATTGAGGGCAAGATGAGAAATCATCTATTAATTCCGTAGGTGTCGATACGTTTCCATTTAACAAGTTATATCTTCTATACTTAAGTAAATGTGAATTTCTATAGTTGTGGGTCACTAAATGATATTTTATTTCATAAATATATATTTTTTTAAATAGTTGTTACTTTATAGCGCTTGAAAATAATTTAAATTGTATAGTATAATATTGATTGTTTGAAAAAGTCTATCTTAAATTATTGTATATAGCCGTAACGAATCATAATGTATTTTTCAGCTTCTTCTAACAGGTAGTTCAGTTCACAAAGTTGAAAAAATCAAAATGGCCGGTTGGACCTATATGGCGGCTTGTGGCTTGGATCCTAATCGTCGTGATTCATTTGACTCGACATCTTTCAGCTCAATAGTCGATAAAAACAAAAACACACCCTACAACCGAACTATAGTTCTGACTATGGTAGAATTTGCTGCTGCAATGATGATGCAACTGCATAATTTTAATCGTGGCTCTTTTCAAAGTTTTGAGGGATTGAACTTACGAATAGGTAACAGACCTTTTAATTGTTTTATATATTCATTTGTACAATGTATACGATATAAGGTATAGTTTAAACTAACGTCTATTTTTCCTTTTTTTTTTTTTTAATTTTAAGATGTAATCTGTAAGTTTTCGTTTTATAAACCCCAATATTATATTACCCCTAAGATATTAATTAATTATTTTAATAATTAAATATTAACTATTTTATATTAAACTGAAATTTAAAAAGCGTATAAAAATTTTGAACGAAGCAGGATTTGAACCCGCGCTTCTTGAAAACCGTTCAAGCGCTCTGACCAACTAAGCCATTCGTTCTTACCAAGTTCCGTCGAAATTCTTATACGCTTATCACAACTTATTTAAGGGTTGAAATCCTGCTTTGTTGAAAATTTTTATACGCTTTTTAAATTTCAGTTTAGTATTTTCTGTCCTAAGTGTGGAATAACACTTTAAAAAATTGTAAAAGTATTAAATATAGTTATATTTATATATATTTCATTATATATAGTATAAAAATAAATCATTTGAAAAATATTATAGGTATTTCCAACGGTGAAGTTGCAGCAGGTGTAGTCGGGTCTCTGAAACCTCTCTATGATATATGGGGCAATGCAGTTAATATGGCATCACGTATGGATTCCACAGGAGAAACTGGCAGGATACAAGTAAATTTATTATATAAAAAAATTATAAGCTATATATAAAAAAAAATTCTGGATTTGATTTTAATTTTGCATAATTTATTTGACTTAATTATGTTTATAGCCTTGCTCTGGAAAATCAATTGTCTTATTACTAATAAAAGTAAATGAAAATATATAATTTATTTTCCACAATAGAAATCGATCACTCAAGAATAATAAAACACATAAGAAGAAATAATAACTATATCAACCATACTTTGGGATTTTATAATGTTTTAAAAATTAAGCTAGAAAATTATATGATTCATACAATAATATATTGTTGGTTTTGCATTTCTCAATACAAACAAAGTGCTTAGCACATAAATAAATAAAAACACTCATTACTTTTGTAATAGGTGATAATGTAATGAAGCAAGTACAGCAAAATTAACACTTCTGACCTTAGATAACCTTGTTTATTTGTTGTTTTATACAATGTATTTCTTCATTAGTTTTAAATATTTGCATTTATAATACATAAGTGCGGAATTAAATACATTTTGAATGTTTTTCGACTGATTATGTATTTTATTATAATGCCTCATTAAATTTTAATAACATTGTTACTTTATACCTAATATATTTTATTATATATAACTGTTCTTTTTTATGATATAACATAATTTACCTTTAAAAATTAAATAAACTTAAGTCAAATTAATATAAAATAATATTATCTTAACTATGAAATTTTGAACGTAACGGGATTTGAACCCATAAATTAGTACTTGTATCCTTATGGAAAATGTCTTAGCACTATCTAAGGCATTAGTTTTAATCTAATGGGCTGTCGTGGCGCGGTAGCAGAAGCATGTAACTTAAAACGCGACATGTTGTGGATTCGATCCACACTCAAGGAAATGAAACATAAAATATTCTCATAATTTAATATTTCAATATTTAATGTTTGAATTTTTTCGCTCTGGTAACAAGGTAGGCCAAGTTCCGCTGTTCAACACGCAATGTCTAAATTTCTGCGGAATGTCTTAACATTAGGTTCCCAAGTTTCCTCTGTCATGTGCGGAATATAGCGTGTGGCTGAGTGAGTAAGTGACTGAGTTCTTATCTAGATACGTCGAAATTCTTATTTGCTTATCCTTACTTATTTATGTTCATGCTATATCTAGCATGAACATAAATAAGTAAGGATAAGCAAAAAATAATTATCTCCCACACAGATATCTCTGTGTGGGAGATAATTATTTTTATAATTACAAATTAAATATAATTAAATATAATTACAAATTTTCGCTACCCAAAAAAAAAAAATGGTGTAGAACCATCATATCGCAAAAGAAAAAGCCATTTATTAAATATGTTTACAAACTAAGATGATATTCCACACTAAAGAAATACAAATAGCTCATTCCATCATAAAAAAAACATCAGCTACCAAACAAATTATCAATATATTAATGTTTCAGGTGACAGAAAATACAGCAGTAATCTTGGACGAATGTGGAATTTTAACAACGTATCGCGGTGAAACATTTGTAAAAGGAAGGGGTTATATAAAGACATATTTTGTTCCACTGGACGAAAACTACAATTTAGTTAAAAAACAAGACAGTATTCATTATTATAATGCTAAACTAATAGGACGAAATCACCATCCACACAAATCTACGCTTAGTTTAACTTCAGAGGAAACTGATTCTTTATCTCATAATTCATCGAACGAAATACAAGATCTGTCAAATGATTATGTGACTGAAGTAAATTTCAATAGCTTTAATTTAAGCATGCTTAGCAGTGATTGCCCTGCAAGAAAATCAATTACACCTAGAGATGATCTTAGTTGTTCATCCTCAGAGCCTGATGTAATAGAAACTCGTTGCTAAATTGTATTATGGAAAAATGTATATAGTCAATATGAATGTTTAATTTTAAGGCTTGTGTGTGGAGTTAATTTTATTCTATCTATATTATTATTTTTATTGCACAAAAATCGGACTTACTGTCGTAGTCGTTAATTACAAATATTGTATACATTAGGCGTTTAATTTAATTAATTAAATTATTTTTATTATATAATTGACTTATCTTTATAATATATTAAAATAATTTCGATTTCATTCATAAAACGTAAAAAATAAAAATAAAATATATACAAATGGTTAATGTTTTGTTTTAGTAAACATGAAAGAACGCATAGATTTTTGAAAATTTTCTTAAAGTAAATTATTACGATCATATAATAAAATAATATCTTATTAATTTGATTAAGAAAATCTATGATTTTACAGTTCCTATAAAATTTTGAAAAATCTTAAGTTTTTCGTCACTTCGTCTGTCAGAACTATTTAATTCATTAAGGTTATGGATTTGATTTCCACTTTTCGTCATTCTATTATTTTTATTAATTTTCCTCGGCTCAACAATGCTTTGATTTGGTGGAGAACGGGGAACAGAAAACTTTATTGGGAAGGAGGAGGACCCTCATTTTCTCTGGCTTACTTAAGAAAATATTTTCTTGGCTAAACTATCTGATAGTTCAGCCAAGAAAATATTTTTTTTAAAAATGACGAAAGTACACTACAAGCATACATATAAGACATACAAATAAACGTCATTTGACGTAATGAATAAATAATTATCAAGTGTTGTTGTAACTGAAAAATGTAAGGGCGGGTCGTAATAAAAAAACAAAGTTCTTGTATAATTTTACAATTTGTAGCTACAATAAAAAACAGTAATATATTTATTTATTTATTTGCCTTTACTTATAGTAACTAAAAACACGTACAAAATAATCTTTACGGTTAATTTTATACAGAAAATTAACATATACCCGTTAATTAAATGTAATGACCAGTTTGTACATGTTTTGACCCATACCATATATACAATATTTTAGTTAAAAAGAAATTCGTGTAGTTATTTCATAGGACAATATTTCTTTTTCGTTGGCATCAAAAACGTATAAATATGTTTTCTTGGTCTCGGGCGCAAATTATAATTTTGTACAATGTATCATACTTATCGCTTCCTTCTTGATTGTTACACTGGCTTAATGCCTCACTCAAAACTGTTCTTTTCTTACTGACTGCCATATTCATCGCTTCCTCAACAAGGACGTGTCCTTTCTTATCTATGTAATTTAACTTTAATCCAATGCAATAAAGTAGTTTTTTGGTTGTTTCGTTGTTTTCTAAATTCCACTCCATTATTTGTTTAAGAATATCATCGTTCAATCCAGTGCTGGCAATACATTCTGATGATGCCTGAACAAGTTTAGGCAAAATATTTGGATCGGCTGGAATATTCACCTGCAAATAACGATATTATAATTTGAATATTTATTTTCTTGTTTCTGAAGAATAGATTAACATAGTTATGAACTGGATGGATTTATAAGATTCATTCCTAAATAGACTCGGTGGATGTGTGGTGTGATATAAATATGAAAATACGATTTGAATTAGTTTTTAATAAAATATTTCACTATATAAAATTGCAATTGCTTAAGATAAATCATTCTAAGACCAAAATGATGATTATCGATCGAGCAAATAATAACTCGCCAGAAGTAACACAAATTGCGAGCTGCGAAGTAGTACCATCGTACGTCTATCTGGGAGCTCTAATATCTCATAATGGTGGATGCGTGGATGAGATTAAGAGACGCATGACAATTTGTAGGTCTACCATGGACAAGCTGAAAAAAGTTTGGAAATGCTGGGACATAACAAAGGCGACGAAAACACGGCTGGTGCGGGCGCTAGTGTCCCCCGTGTTCCTTTATGCGGCAGAGACCTGGACCCTGCGAGAAAGTGAAAGAAAGAGGATAGACGCTCTCGAGATGTGGTGCTGGAGGAGAATGCTCGGAGTGTCGTGGACTGAGCATAGAACGAATGTGTCCATACTCCAAGAACTGAAAGTTCAGCAGCGTTTATCTTCCATTGTCCAAGCCCGTATACTTACCTTCTTTGGGCACGTATCTCGCAGAGGAGACGAATCCATCGAGCGTCTGGTGATACAGGGAAAAGTGGAAGGGACATGCGCGCGCGGCAGTTCCCCGATGCGGTGGATTGATCAGATCAAGGCGGCTACTGACAACTCTTTCCACGAATGTGTGAGGAATGCGGCAGTGAGAGACGAATGGCGGCGGTTTGTGAAGCGAGCCACTGGAACCGATGTCGACCATTCCGTGGCGACCACGACCACTCTGCCAAGAGTGTAACGACCAAAATGAAGAAGATAAAATTGCAGTTATCTAATTGCAAGCAACCTACTTGAGGCTTCGTCCGCTTCATCTATCTATCGTTAAGATCTGATTGACATAAAACAAATATATATTCTATAATACAATAATGAAAACATTTAGAGTTTTAGTTTAACATTTAGAGTTGATTAAGCTTTTTTAGACACTTGCGTGCAAAACACTTCGATATACAGGCACAATATTTAAAAGTCATTTCTTTGGGTTCATTATATTGATGAATGACTTCAATAATAGCTTTTTTTTCATATCTACCGTGTAGAGACTGCAGATACAATTTTATTATATTAAATGTTATAAAGGAGGATACTTTGTTACATCGCAATACATTTTTGAAAATATTATGTATGTTAAGAAAAATATTAATGAATTTACTAAGAAAAGGGGTATACATAATATTAATACTAGAAATAAGTTTAATCTTAGTGCACCTGTAACTCGATTGAATCGAGTCCGTAATTCTTTTATGGGTCAGGGTGTACGCTTTTACAATAGGATCCCAGAAAACGTCCGATAATTTTCTATTTTACAATTTTAAAAAGTTGTGAAAAGACGTTTGTGTGTTAAAGGTTATTACCAAATTAACGATTTCATAAATGATAACACGCCTTGGGAATAAAATGCTCGCTCCAGGCTATTTCAAATGTATCATTGTCACAATTGATTATATGATGTAAAATTTGATTAAAAAAAAGACATGTCCCGCTGAGTTTCTTTCGCCGGTTCTTCTCAGGTCTGAGGCAGTAACTTTAGTGAACTGGTGGTAAATTGTTTGACGTTCAAAAAACGAAGCTTGTCACTTCTTATTTTGAATAAAAATATATAAATTTGAATTTGAATTTGATTGAACGAATTTATCTCAGGAAATACTTGGTTTGCTTTGAAAAATTCTGAAAAATATTTTATATCTTGAATTTATAGAAAACACTTGTAGCGAAGTTTCACACAAACTATCGAATCTAAAAACAACGCATAATCCAAACGCAGTCGAAATTTGCAAAATCCCGTCTTAATTAGCACATACATTCATCCTAGAAAGAACATCTGTGCAAAATTCAAAATTTTTTCTATCTGTACTTTATGAATTTTGTAAGTGGATGAGTGAAATTTTGCTGTGAGATATGAGAAACGAATTATCGTTAAATTGGTCAACGTACACCTTAGAAATTTAATAAAATCATGGTATATTTAAAAAAAACGTCCCCATGTTATTACAATACTGAATGATAATTTGAAAACTGATGTAAGTTTCGTTATCTAACTGACAATGTAAATGTTTGATAGAAATTCTGCTATTATTATAAATGTGAAAGTCTGTGAGTATGTATGTATGGATGGATAGATTTGTTATTCTTTCACGCAAATACTACGAGAACGTTTACGATGAAATTTGGTATGTAGGTAGCTGAAGGCAGAGAATAACACATAGGCTACTTTTTATCCCGGAGTTGCCGCGGGATCGATTCCTAAAAATTAATCTCTTCTAAAAACTGAATGTGCGATCTAGCGGCGAAGTCGTGGACCTCTAGTTTAAGATAAAAAAAACGAGTATATTATTTATTTGTGTACGACGTGGGAAAAGCATAAAGAAAAGGAACATTTAAAAATTACATAGTTAAGAATACACTAAAAATTAACTAAAAATTAACAATTGCTAAGAAAAAGAAAACACTAAGATTAAATAAAAAGTTCAAAAAAATTATAAAATAAAATATTATGTTTTGTGCATATTCTATTCTGGATAACGAAAAATCTATGCTATATGAAATATTGATCAAGTTAAATTTTCTTCATACTTACAGTTTTCCCATCAATTAGGGCGATGGACAAGAACAGAAAACACAATAAAGGACTCATCTTCAACAGTTCTGTAAAATTGAAATGTGATGAACAATCGTCTTCATAAAGTTTTTATATACTTTAGAATCATAAAATTATACGACTTTGGTAACTAGAAATATTAATAAAAACCCATTCATTTGCCTACAATCTTATTTATACGGCTTGACTTGCCAGAGCTGGAAAATAGTTTTAATATAATCATTTACATGAATGAGAATCAAACCTTATCTTTCAAGCTCTTCTTCTTTTTCTTGAGTTCCTCGAAATGAAAAACAGAACTATTATAGGATCACTTTGTTGTCCATCTGTTCGTTTATCAAGGTCATTCATCTTTTTATTATACGCTATTTATATTTTGGTTGTCTGATAGATTGTGAGGAGACATCAAGCTGAAATTAATATCAATTATCTAGTTCTGTAGTCACTTAGGGCATAACAAAATCAAGCTACTATGTTAACGCAATCATGAAAACATTGTCCATAGTCTTTGCTACATTTTATATAATTCCCGTGAATTTAAAGTTGATATACGAAGTTTGCACGAAGTGAGATGGAATACAAACAAAGAAAAAATTAAAATATATATTCCAAAGAAAAAAAACCTTTACAAACTTATATTTATCAAAAAATATTTCCTGTAATAATATGTACAACAAGTAAAGACTACAATATTCTTAATTTTAGTCTACAAAATATATGTATATGAAATTGCTATGTGTGTGTATATATTTCCCATTGAGATTTAATCTCAAAATTGGTTCAGGACTCTCGGCTGACGAGTCTGACTCGCACTCAACCAGTTATTTTGTAGTATTTTGTCAAAAAATATATTTATAATTACCAGTATCATATCTTATAATAATCTCTTGTATCTCGATTTAATGATTAATAGCTATCTAACTAACTAATATAATATAACCAGCTTACATAGATGATCTAATACGTTTTTTATTATATATTAATTAATATAAAACAAGAACAGACAAACTTTTCCATACATTATAAGTTTATTTATTTATCACATAAACGTAGTATTTGATTGTCAGTTAAATAAATTATATAGTAGGAAATATGAACTGAAGATAAATCGCAAATAGCTGTATTTACTATAAAATTTATATTTTTAATGGACTTAAAATCTATAGGGAATTAATATTTATATTTAAAAGATTATTATTATAAGGATAACTGGTGGTGTTTATGCCGAAGTATAGATAATGAATAAGTACAGATGATATTGGTTAATTATAAATATTTTTCTAATTCAAATAGATTTTGTCGAGGTAGGGTAGCAATATAGAGTACCTTTATAAAATTACCCAGGGGACTTAAATTATGAGTAAAACTTTGTAAAAAAAGAGACAAAAATTCCTGCAATAAATGAAATTGAATATTTACTTCCTCCTAGAAATAGATAGCAACTCTAATTACATCTTCATTTTTTTTTGCCTTAAATCCTATCTGAGCCGTGCCGTGGCACAGGAGCATAAGAGTGCGATTATAAACGAGACCGATTGTTGTTTCCTTTTTAGCTTATTTTTTAGCTTATCTCTAGTAATAAGGCAAAAAACTCAATTCCGCCACTCAACACTCAACGTCTCAAATTCAGCGGAAAGTGGGGAACAGAAGTGGAACGGAGTATCTTAACACTAGGTTCCCAGGTTCCCTCTGCCTACGCTGCCTCGTGCGAGATACAGTGTGAAGCTGAAAAAAAAAATTTAGCTATGTCTGGGAGGTATGTTTAGTAGAGACGGAAGATACGAAAAAGTTAAAAGGCGTATTGATTCTGGTAATAGAGTTAATGATGCCTAACCATTAATGAGACGGCGAAACGTCAACGTAACTGCACATTTGGCCGTAAACAATGCAGTATTGGTACCGACGCTCTATACAGCAGCAAAACGTAGGTATTATAAAAGAATAATATAAGAAAAATGAACACAGTGGAGATGTGATCTCTTCGTATATGTGTGGAATCAGCTTAGCTGATCGCTTACCCAATGCTTCATTGGGTATTATATCACGGTCACGGTAGATAGTTATTCCTGTCTCATCGAATTATTCAGGCATTATTTATGAATTTTAATTTCGAATACGGCAACTTTGCTTAACGAGAAAAACTAAGCCATTCGTTAGTTGGTCAAAGCGCTTGTACGGTTTCCAAGAGGCTAGGGTTCAAATTCCGCTACGTTAAAAATTATATTCGTTTTTAAAATTAGTATTTTTATTTCCTAAGAGTGGAATAACATTTAAAAACATTTTTTTTAATAAATTGCAGTTTCTTGTGCCAATAGATAAGTCAAATGAAATGTCTTAGGGTAGCGAAAATTTGTAAAAATGTCCTTACAGAGATGCTAGCTTGATGAAAACCTATGGCTTAGTTGGTCAGAGCGCTTGGACGGTTTCCAAAAGGCGCGGGTTCAAATTCCACTGCATTCAAATTTTTATACGTTTTTAAAATTATAAATATATGTTTTAGCTGTGTGTAAAGCTAGAATCTCAAATAATCAATATTGTTTTTTTTTTGCTTTAGCATCAATACTTAGGATTTCTAGGTTATAAGACGCGTTGCAGTCACGGGAAAACATTTTTTTATTTCATGTAATTATATTATCGAGAGTTTTGAAACGACCATGTACTGGGGTAGTTTGTATGGATGTTTTTTGTTAACTCCAATTATATGCAATGTAACCATTCAAACAAATGAACAAAAAAAGTTTATTACAAATTTATTTTTTTCCTTCGTAAATTATTGCGCTGGAAGTACAATAATCGTTTCTGTTTTCGATAAAATCGACGATGCACTATTCAACATTTAACTTAGCTCTTATTTCACGTTTTTGTTTTTTTGAGAATTGTTAATACTGATCATTAATATGAGGCTTGTCTTGGTGCAGCGGCACAAACGTGTGACTGTAACCGATTGTTTGTAGGTTCGATCCCCACTCGAGGAAATAAAACATTTAATATTTTCAATATAAATATTTAATGTTTTCATTGCTGAGTAGAGTAGAGTATTAATATCAAGGTATTATTACTATCACTTTACAACTTCGTTCCCTAATCTAACTTTATTTATAGTAGTTATTATTTTTTTATTTTATTTAATTTACGTAATTATTATGCATACACAATAATAATGTATATTTATAATAATGGATATTTTAGCAGGAAGATATGCGTGTATACGCAATGTTCTATTTCGGCGGAAAGTGCAGAACGGAACGGAGTGTGTTTGAGTGAGAGTGATTGTATGTACTTTGCAGGTAGTTTATATTAGAATGACCTAACCACTAGGCAAATTGACAGCCGTGTTAGACGTGGACTATACCTAGCTGGTATGGAGGGATCCCTCAGGATGCCTTCCTGCTAAAATATTTCGTCCTAATTCGTTAATTTATCTTTATATTCATTTGATATCGTCTCAACTTTATTGTTTTTTACCGTAGTTTTTACCGTAGTTTCGTCATATTGGTGTGCACTACTTTTATTTATTTATATTAAACACTGATCTATCTCTGTCTGATCTGACTATGTAATAGAAATACTCTTATCGATATCCTATTGCTGCTTCACAAGAAAAAGGAATAGGCTATAATAGGAGGAAAGATATATAAGGTTTGCTAAATTAGACATCGTTTTTATTTAATCACCCTCGAGTTATCTTAAAAATTGCGAACTAGAGCTTACATTGATTAGTTAATAAGTATATATTCGAATAAAGTAAAGAAATATACTTAAGTAGTACTCGAGAATGTCATTTTTTTATTTATATTTTTGCTTGTTACAGTACGTAACAAGCAAAAATATAGCTTCTGGCAAGCGCGAGGCATATCGAATCTGGGCCAAGGCACTTGCCATTAAGGATCCGAAGGTGAAAACCTTAAAAAGAAAGTACAACCGTGCCTCTAGGTACTTTAAGTGGCAAATTGCCAGAGCAAGGTCCGAGCACATCGCTAAAATCGGCGAGAAGCTTGAGAGCTATCCGTCCGGAACTCGACAGTTTTGGGCCCTCTCAAAGGCTGCGCTTGGCAACTTTAGCCGGCCATCGCTTCCACCGCTACGCACAGAAAATGACATCCTGGTCCATACGGCGAAAGAGAAAGCCGATCTCCTGGGCGCTCTCTTTGCCTCAAACTCGACTATGGATGACCGAGGAACAACGCCGCCGACCTTCCCGCGGTGTCAGAGCTCAATGCCTGACATTAAATTTAGTCAGAAAGCCATTAGGCGAGCTCTGTCTTCCTTGGACATCCACAAGTCGAGTGGGCCAGATGGCATTTCTCCTCTTGTGCTCCGTTCGTGTGCTCCTGAGCTGACACCGGTGCTAACGCGTCTATTTCGGCACTCTTACTCAGTTGGCGTAGTCCCAGATTCGTGGAAGAGCGCTCTTATCCACCCGATTCCGAAAAAAGGCGATGGTGCCGATCCAACTAACTACAGGCCTATTGCTATTACCTCCCTGCTCTCAAAAATTATGGAGAGCATAATTAATAGCCAGCTCTTGGTTTACTTGGAGGATCACCGATTGATTAACGACCGCCAATATGGCTTTCGTCGGGGTCGCTCAACCGGTGTTCTTCTGGTTTACCTAACCCACCGCTGGGCTGCGGCTATTGATAGCAAGGGAGAGGGCCTGGCAGTTAGTTTGGACATGGCAAAGGCCTTCGATCGTGTGTGGCACGGAGCGCTCCTTGCGAAACTTCCATCTTACGGGCTTCCCGAGAATTTATGCAAGTGGATTGCTAGCTTTCTCACTGGGCGCAGCATCAAGGTCGCTGTCGACGGTTTTTGCTCCAAATACATGCCCGTGAACGCCGGCGTCCCCCAAGGCTGCGTGCTGTCCCCTACGCTATTTCTTCTGCATATCAATGACATGTTAGAGGACTCTAACATACATTGTTATGCAGATGATAGCACTGTGGACGCTGTATACTCCGGCCATGCAAGTCTTTCTCGGGAAAACGTCGACCAGTGCCGAAATCAACTTGTGTCCTGCGTTGAGGCATCCCTCGAGAATGCCTCCGCATGGGGTGAAAAGAACCTTGTTCACTTCAACCCCCAGAAGACACAAGTCTGCGCGTTAACCGCTAAAAAAACCCCATTTGTCGTATCACCAGTTTTCGAGAACACTCCCCTTAAAGCCGCGCCCTGTATCAGTATATTGGGTCTCAGCTTTTCGAACGACTGCCAGTATCGCGATCATCTGGAAAGCAAGGCCAAGTTGGCCTCGAAGAAACTGGGGGTCATCAGCAGAGCGAGACAGTATTACACGCCAAAACACCGTTTAGCCCTGTATAGGGCCCAGGTGCGGCCTCATATGGAATACTGTTCTCACCTTTGGGCTGGTGCACCCCAGTATCAGCTTGAACCATTTGATCGCATACAACGTAGAGCCGTTCGAATCGTTGGGAACCCAGTGATCTGTGTGGGGCTTGATACTTTGGCTTTGCGTAGAGACGTATCCTCCCTGTGCGTTCTCTACCGCATTTATCACGGGGAGTGTTCTGGAGAACTGTTTGACTTGATACCTGCCGCCGAATTTTCCAACCGCACAGTACGTCACAAACTAAAGCACCATCCACATCATCTGGACACGTGGCATTCGACTACTGTGCGGTTTCGTAGGAATTTTCTTCCACGCGCCACACATCTGTGGAACGGCCTACCCACGGCAGTATTTCCAGGTCGATACGACATGGGTACCTTCAAAAAGCGCGTCTACCTCCACCTTAAAGGCCGGCAACGCCCTTGTAGCTCCCCTGGTGTTACACGGGGCCGTGGGCGACGGTGATCACTCACCATCAGGTGACCCGTACGCTCGTTTGCCTTGTCTTTTCCATAAAAAAAAAAAAAAAAAAAACGTAAATGAGTAGTTTTATTTATTAAACGTTGCTATTGTTTCTTGAAAACACAAAATTCATTTTCATCATTAAAGCTAAAGGTCAAATAAATAGCTAAAGGCTGATACGGGTGATATGCTGATGTCTTAATAGACGGCAAGGGAAAAATAAAGTTCTTCTTACTGAATATAAAAATGAAAATGCAATTGTATTATAAGTCCAGCACAAGGAACGGACGACCTATCATATGTGTCTGACCTTTGTATATGTACTTTACAATGCTAAATCACTATTTACATAAATTTAAATGTTATATTGTGATGTAGGTGTTCTAAAATATATACAGTTAAACCTGACTTTAGCTCAAAGTTTTTTTGCGAACACCTGTAATTTTGAAAGCCTTTTTCTTTTTCTTAATCGTTACACTCTTAGCAAAGTGTTCGAGGTAGCCACAGTTTAGTCAGGACGACACCTGTTCCAGTGGCTCGCTTCACCAGCCGCCGCCATTTATCTGTCACTGCCGCCTTCCTCACACGTTTGTGGAAGGAGTAGTCTGTAGCCGCCTCGATCTGGTCAATCCGTCGCATCGGAGACCTGCGGCGCGCTCGAGTCTCTTCATTTTTTCCCTGTTTCACCAGAAGCTCAATGGATTCGTCTCCTCTACCATATGCATGCCCAAAGAAGGTAGAAATACGAGTTTAGACAATGGAAGATAGATGCTATCTCACTTTCAGTTCTTGGAGTATGAATATATTTCTTCTGTGCTCAATCCACGATACTCTAAGCATTCTCTTCTAGCACCACATCTCGAGAGCGTCTATCCTCTTTCTTTCACTTTCTCGCAGAATCCAGGTCTTCGCCGCATAAAGGAACACGGGGAACACAAGCGCACGCACCAGCCTTGTTTTCGTCGCCTTTTTTTTTGTCACAGCATTTCCTCTTGTTTAAAACTTTTTTCATTTTGTCCATGGTAGAGCTACAATTTATCATGTGTCTCTTAATCTCGTCCACGCTTCCACCATTGTGAGATATTAGAGTTCAAAGACCGACGCTCGATGGATAATACTACTTAGAAGCCCGCAATTCGAGTTACTTCTGGCGAGTTATTATTTGCTCGGCTGATGATCATCATTTTGGTCTTAGTATGATTTATCTTCAGGCCACAGCCAACTCTAACATGCTTCATTTTGTGCAGAAGTTTTTTTTTATGGAAAAGATAAGGCAAACGAGCGTACGGGTCACCTAATGGTGAGTAATCACCGTCGCCCACGGCCCCGTGTAACACCAGGGGGGCTACAGGTGTGTTGCCGGCCTTTGAGGTGGAGGTAGACGCGCTTTTTGAAGGTACCCATGTCGTATCGACCTGGAAATACTGCCACGTGTAGGTCGTTCCAGAGATGTGTGAAATTCACTTAAGAAAACGCACAGTACTCGAGTGCCACGTATCTAGATGAAGTGGATGGTACATTAACTTGTGGCGTACTGTGCGGTTAGAAAATTCAAACAGTTCTCCAGAACATTTCCCGTGATAAATGCGGTGGAGAACGCACAGCGAAGATACGTCTCTACGCAAAGCCAAAGTGTCAAGCCCCTTACAGGTCATTGGGTCCCCAACGATTCGAACGGCTCTACGTTGTACGCGATCAAATGGTTCAAGCTGATTCTGGGGTGCACCAGCCCAGAGGTGAGAGCAGTATTCCATATGAGGCCTAACCTGAGCCCTGTACAGGGTCAAATGGTGTTTTGGCGTGAAATACTGTCTCGCTCTGCTGATGACCCCCAGTTTCTTTGAGGCCAACTTGGCCTTACTTTCCAGACGATCGCGATACTGATAGTTGCTCGAAAGGCTGAAGCCCAATATACAGATGCAGGGCGCAGCTTTAAGGGGAGTGTTTTCGAAAACTGGTGATACGATAAATGGGCTTTTTTAGTAGTAAACGTGCAAACTTGTGTCTTCTGGGGTTTGAATTGAACCAGGTTCTTTTCGACCCATACAGAGACATTCTTGAGGGATGCCCCAACGGAAGACACAAGTAGATTTCGGTACTGGTCGAAGTTTTCCCGAGAAAGACTTGCACGGCCGGAGTATACAGCGTCCACAGAGCTATCATCTGCATAACAATGTACGATAGAGTCCTCCAACATATCATTGATATGTAGAAGAAATAGCGTAGGGGACAGCACGCAGCCTTGGGGGGGAGGGCTGTTCAGGAGCGATCTCCTTTGATATCAATACTTTCAGGCATTCGTGTGGCGCTCATGCTCAGTAAGATTTTACTCACGTGGGATGTTAAAACGATGAGTCTGAAGTTGCTACACGTTTTGGTGGGCCCTTCTTATGCAATGGGACGAAAACAGTATGTGCCATTCCCTTGGCCACTTTTCAGTACGCCAGACATTATTGCAAAGTGTGTGGAAGATTTCGACACTATATTCCTTCATGAATTTGATAGTCTCAATTGGGATACCGTCTCAACCAACCAAGATTTGTTGTTCTTTGGTTTTTTGATGGCAGCTCTAATTTCATCACGAAGTATATGAGACTCCTAATTCTCTCTCTCGTTTGAGAGTTTTGCACTGACAAAAGCTCGTGCGTCCTTATCCTGATAGTGTGATGCCAGTCGCTCTATCAGGATATTCCCCCCAGGTCTTCGAGGTAAGTATTTTGGTGATGGTCTTAATATTTTGGTGAAAGTCACGGGTTTCGTGTGAGTTGGCGTGAGTTTCTATCTCCACGCATATATTACTTGGATGTTTAGTCTTATCTCGTCTGCTATCCCTCTGGATCTGAGCATAGAGACCATTGAGTTTACTTACTATGGCTCCTATGGCTTACGTCTCTCCCCAACTAGGGTTAGATTTGAGCCACTCATCCAATCATGCCATTTATTTTTCTTTATCGGTGAGTACGATTCCTCAACAGCGAGGTCCATGAGATGCTTATTCCGATTCCATAATCGTCTGATGTCTCCATTTCTAGCTCAGCAGATACCAGATTGGGGCCAGTTTTTTCCAGAGCTGTTATAAATTTATATTTATCTGCCACTTTCAGTGTACGCTTCAGAGATGGTTTCTTTGCAGCTCTCTGTTTCAGCTGCACTCTGGCTAAGAATAGTTGGTGTTGTGATTCGCAGCCTGCCCCATGTATGATATGGAACTACTGCTCTCCAGCAAGACACAACTTTGGTAGTAATAATGCAACTCCGTTTTGGCTTGTGACACCGCCAGAAGAATAGATGGCATGTGTTTCTGACACAAAGTGGCCGCTGCTTCTCCAATGCGTTACACTCAACCCACAGATATTCAGACGACATTTCACAATTTCCCTCTCTACAAAGGTAAGTTACAATACAAAAACATCTTAATTTCAATAGCAAAGATGGTTGGAAACTTTCTACCACTTGGGACCCACTTTTAAGTCTCAAATACACCACACCAAAGGACTACCTAGGAAGTGATTAAGAAATCGTTGGTGGTAGTTTGCTATAATAATTTTGTTAAATGACAGACGAATGCCACCTCAGTCTACCCGTGACCACGAACTATCATTTAAAATGTGTAACAATCGCAAAAATCAAAGATTTTATTTTTAATTTAATAAGATCTTTTCTCACTTTTTATAAAGACGTACTTTTACTATACGAACATATGTTTATAATAAAGTACAATTGATATTGACAAGTATTTTTGCAAGACAAAATGTTTGTTTAACGATAATTCGCTATATAGGCATGAATATGTAACAGAGTAAGCGTTAATCAAAAATATACAAAATAAAATTCAAATAGCCCCATTTCATTATGTATAGTTTGTATTCGATTAGTATATAAAGGTAAATCGTGTATATTTTTGTGTTACACTTGTTTGAACACTCTAAGTAAATACGTTCAAAATGAGAGCTGTCTGGTGCTTAGTCGTTGTGTCCCTTGCAGTCGTTTACGGAAAAATTATTGATACTGTAAGTAAACAGAATTATTACTTTGAATGAACAGCACTTAACTTAATATTAACATAAATTAGAACTGGCAGTTTTTTGTCAGCCATTAAATAAAACCTTTTTTTTTCATAATTTTAATATAATCGGAAATTTAATAAATATATATATTGTGCTGAAATGTAGATAGTAACTAAAAATTTTACATCTTTGGCATTAATGGCTAAAAATTATATATTGATATTAATCAAGCAACATATTGACAAATAGCTTTAGTGATTTCATAAAAATAACTGAATTAATGAATTGAATTACTTAAAATTCAATTTTAATGAATTCAGTTATTTTTGTGAAAGTCCTCATATCTTTATTACATTCATAACATAATTATTGACATAGTAGACATTAAAACAAGTTATTTCTTTCACTCTCTTTGACCTTTCAGAAGTTTTGAACTAGATTGTCCAATCAATTTAAATGTGTATATTTTATCAAAAAAATTACAGATCGTCGTTTTACCTCCGGAACGTATTCCCGGTATTGTACAAGCATCATCAAAATGCATTGAAGAAATGAACTTAGAGAAAGATATCATGGAGAGATTTTTTGCATGGGAGTTAAATGACTCTGATATTACCAGAAAATATATGTACTGTCTTGGAACCGGGTCTGGATATATCGCTGATGATGGAAGCATGGTTAAAAACGAAGTGCTCGCGGTTGTTGGCAACCACAAGAACAAAGTGGACGGTATTGTTGATGAATGTAACAAGCTTAAATACGATGACAAATACGAAGCAGTATTTCGCACTATTATGTGCTTCCACGAAAAATCTAATTTAGAGTTCAAAGTGTAATCAATTATAAATAATACGATCTCTTTTTATATACCATGGCTTGTATTGTTGTTACTACTGTTTGAATATATTAAATAAAGTTTTTTTCATATTTTCACTACCGAATATTATTTTCAACTTCTCGATTGTCATATTAATATGTCGAGCAAAGAAAATTATTCTTTTATTTGCTATTTTGGTGAATTAACGCTCAAAAATATATATGTTTTTATAAAAAAATTGTAAGTACCTAAGAGAAAATAGGCAATTTATTTATTAGGAATAATAATAATGATGTCCATTGGCAATATTTTTAGAATTTCAATGGTTCCCTTCAAAAATGTGTATTTTTATTTAAATAATTAACTATCACACTCATTTACACTAACACAGCATTATTTGGACGTAGCTTGATGAAAACGTATGGCTTAGTTAGACTCACAGACACGGATTTAAACCTGCTACGATTAATTTTGTTTTTAATAATGAAAATTTTAATACGTGTGACTGTAAACTACTGGTTGAGAGATATTTAAGGTTTTCTATTTAAAGATTTAATGTTTTCATTTCTTGACTCTGGTGTCAAAGCAAAGCGCGGCGTTGAATTCCGCCACTCAACACACAATGCTTAATTTGCGAAAAGTGGGGAACAGACCGGAGTGTCTTAACACTAGGTTTCCAAGTTCTCTCTGCCTACTCCGCCACGTGCGTGATACAGCGTGAAGCTGAGTAATTTTTGTACTTTTTTAAAAATAGATTTTTTCCTATGCGTAGAATAACTTTTTAAAAATAGCAAGATGTATGGCTTAGGTGGTCAGAGCGCTAGGACGGTAGTGTTTTCTGTTGCTCAGTATACATTTATGAACATAATAAAAGAATGGCCATACAACATACAAATCAGTCATTTGCCCACAACGGGTTTGCTATGATCATTTTTACTTATTACAATTATTTTTAACATTTTTGAAGTGTTATTCCAGGTATAAAAAAGAAAAATAAATATAACTAACAAATTATATAAAAAATTAAGCATTAAAATCTCGCTGAAAATATTGAGAAATGAAAATATTAAATATTTACTTCATTTCCTCAAGTGGAATTCGAACCCACAACCTGTCGCGTTTCAAGTCACGCTCTTTCATAGAGCAAAGTGTCATCAGCATACCGAATGATGTTACAAAAATTAATAACAGATAATTCAAGGTCATGAGTATATATTATATTGCCGAGGACTAAGAGAACAACGGGACTAATGAACCTTGAGGTAGACCCTTCCAGACAAGTCAGGGAGGGCCAGTGCAGACCGGTCAGCAAATTACATATGTAATTAGATAATTTCGGCGGAATACTCAGCTGTTGCAGTTTCTGCCTGAGCACCGGAAGAAGGAAATTATCATACGCACATGTAAGTAAGTCTAGAAAAGCACCAACTAGATACTCTCCCTTGGCAAAAGCTCGTTGAATATCTGTAGTAAAAACACTGAGATCTATTGTACTTAACCCCTTTCTAAAGCCAAACTGAGAAGAGCTAAGATATTTCTGCTTTCCACTATCCATTCCAATCGATTTTTCAAAAGCTGTACAACAATCTTTGATAACGTAAATGCTAGGGCTATGGGTCTATAAATGTTAGGGTAAGAAGGGCATTTTCCAGGTTTGAGAATAGTGATAACAATTTGGGATTTCCATGAGCTTATTGCAAATACAATTTCTAAACTTTGTATGGCTGCGTTAGTAGAACGATATATTTCAATTTATCACCATCGTGCATTACTACCTTGCTATACCACGACATCATATCGATACATACAATAAAAATATGTATGAATACCTATTTTGTTTTTTTATATAAAGCACAAGGAAATTGTGTGCACCAGTCACGTGATGGTAACTGTTCACCACCGCACACGACGTCATAATACTAGTGAGGCTTACGTAGATTTATTGGTCTTAAAGGTGAAAATACTTGTGCTTTCTAAGGGTACGACGCCCTGACGTACCATTCCGGCAACACTGTCATAGATAGGCAATTCCACAGTTGTGTGGTGCATAGAAAGAAGTGTCGTGAAAGCGCACAGTAGTAGAATAATACATATCTAGGTGATAGCTGATATAAAGCTGTATAATAAATAATTTAATGTCATTAAAGTTAAACTAATAGAATACTAGTATGGTAATAAAAAATAGATACCTATATTTAATATAGAACATTATTTTTTTTAATACAAACAACATACAGCATATTAAAAAGACTAGACGTCGTACCGGTGCACAATTCTTTTGCGTATTCCCAAATAGCTTAGAATATATTTTAAATTATAAATAAGGCACTTTGCTATCTCAAAATAAAAACTTTGTCTAATAACATAAATTATTCGCAAATGTGGACTTACGAAATGTTCTATGTTTAAAAAATGTAAGACAAAATTTTGTATTTAAATTTTGTAATTCCGTACATCAAGAGAATAAACGGAAGATAAGATTTATACTTTATTGTCCGTCTGTACGTCTGACCATCTGTCATAAGATCATTAATCTTAGTTTCGTTTGGAAGTACCAAGCTGTTAATATTAATCTATGGTCCATATCTAGAGTAATTTATATCCAGATCCTTCATATTTAAAAAAAAACAGAAATTAATTAAGTCTTTAAACGCGTTTTAATCAATTTGATCAATTAAGAAATTTAAAAAGATATGAGAATTTGTGAAAAAATCAAAGATTTTTTCACAAATTCTCTTTCAAAAGAATTTTTATACGCTTTTTATATTTAAGTTTAGTAAAATCAAAGAAATAATTTGAAAATTTTGGAACAGTATATAGGTAAATTTTAGAAAAACTCATCACAGATTCACAAATGCAAACAATTGTATTCAAAATAGTGCAACGTCCACAAAGTTAAGTTATTATAAGTCGCTTTCCTGTTGACCTATAATAATAAAACGGTATGAGTACCCCGGTACGTGTAATCGACTTGTATTTAAATAATGATGTCAATATCCGCATTATCTTTAACGCCTATTTGAATCTTTGTACCTTGCATATGTGAATCTTTGTACCTCGCATATTGTGATCAGACTATTAAGGATGAATGTTTGTTAAATATCAATGCGATAAAAAACGTAAAATTAGCAATTAGTATAGAGAAATAAGCAATTATTAGATATAAATGGCATGAACAAATTACTAAACATATTGCATCTTGGTATTGAATTGATGAATAAAATATATAAAAGCGAACTGTAAATAATTTTATATTATTTGAGTTTAAGCTAAGCTAAGCCATAGATGAATACTTGCAAGATGAGGACAGTGTGGTGCTTATTTCTTGTGACATTTGCCACCGTTTATGCAAGAAATATGGAATTAGAGGTAATTTCTATATTTATATAATTAGTAATATTGTGTTAGAGCACATTGCAAAACGTGTCGGTCGTAAGTTTGATTCCAACTCGGAGCAATGATTTATTTGTATTTCTAGCTTTGTCTTGTTAGCAAACGGTAGGGTAGAATGATGAATATTAGTAAGGATTACCTTCAACTTACCTTGATATATCTAAAAAGTTCTATTATAAATTTACTTAGGTGATTGTCAAAAATTTCAATAGTTAGAAATAGTATTATTATTAGAGGCTATTTTTGAAATAGTAAATTTTAATTGTTTCCAATTTAATAACTAAAACTTTGACTTGTCGAGGCGCAGTGGTGGTTGTGACTCGATTTCACAACGTGTCGTGTTTACACTCTCACCGTCCAAATAAAAAAGAACAAAGAACAAAAAGCAATCACATATTTAATGTTTTCACTCTGGTAACAAGGCAAGGCGCGGCATTGAGTTCCGCCACAACACGCAATCCTTGAAATTTCGCAGAAAGTGGACAATAGAAAGAAGTGTTTAAACATTAGGTTCCCAAGTTCCCTCTGCCTACCCTGCCATGCCAACATACTTGTAAGTATGGTATACAGCGTGAAGCTAAACAAAAGAAAGAAGAAAGAAATGTCTTAACTTGTTTTTTTTATTATTTTATGTTGTATCTTGCACAGGGGAAGTAGTCTAATTTATATGTTATCTAATTTATATTAATACATGGATACATTCTGTGGTTAGTCCAAGAACTTGAACCGCGCTTTGCTTTTAACGTACAATTCTCAAATATTATTATACATTTCTCCGAGCGGAAATCAAACTCATGATCATCGTGCTAATAATCTCAAACTAATGTTTCTGCGCTACAGTACCCTCGAAAAACAATGATCCAAAATTAAAAAAATTTGTCACACTTAAACTATTTAAGAAGCTCTATTTATTTTAACAAAATTATTATTTCAGTACGTGGATATTCCGAAAGAATACATTCCCGAAATTTTAAAAGCTTCATCAGAATGCATTGTAAAATTAAAGTTGGAGGAAGAACAATTAACATTGCAAAAATTTTTGGAGTGGAAGTTAAGTGAATCTGATTATAGAAAAAGATACATATTTTGCCTTGGAAATAACTCTGGATATATTTCTGATGATGGAAGCATTGTTAAAGATAAAGTACTCTCAATCATGGGCAAATACAGAGATAGAGTTGATAGTGTTATCGACGAATGCAATAAGCTTAAATATAACGACAAATACGAAGGGTTATACCAAAGAGAGCTGTGTTTCCGCGAAATGTCTGGATTGTTTTTTAAAATCTAAGTAATTATATTACTTTATATTACTCTCAATCTTGCTTTCTGTTTGCTGTTGCTAATGTGGGTTAAATTCTATGTATCTGTAAGTCATTTTTTTTATAAACCTTACACTACAGTCGAATTACTTTTATAATAAACAACGCCTGCTTCTTAATATTAGGCAAATATTTATTTATGTAACTTAATTTTTTAAATATTTGTTAATTAATTTTCCTACTGTAGGAACTGTTATTTAACTTATAGATATATTTTGGCATGAAAATGCCAAAATATATCTATAAGTTAAATAATTTAAACCATTGTATCTATGACAAATATTGGGTATAATGTAAATGCTGAATAATAATATTTTTTTCGATATTAAATAATGTTTAAAATATAACGTAGCCGTGTCGTAAATGATAATAGATCGACAGTGAATGATCATAAAAAAGGAAAATAATTTTAATTTTGGGATCTATCAAACTTTTTTTTTTTTTTGCTGGGAAATGCATTTAGGCAGAGCGCAAGTACGTTCCTTACGGACAAGCGTTAATGTGGGACTTATCAGAGATTTGATCCTACCCTCTAAAACCCAGCGGACCCACTTCACCTATAAGAGACACTGCAGGATCGCTCGCGCATACTACTGCGGTGTCTCGGTGAAAGGCCCCTTCACGGGCCACCGCCTTCAGGGTGCCCCACTTTTAGGACAAGAAACCTCCTGCAGTAGCTCCTCTAGACTAGAGGAAGTTGGCGATCCGCATAGCGTCTCCTCCTGCCTCCTGTCCTACGGCGGCGGAGCGGGTCTACATTAGAGCTAGACTCACGTATCCCCTCCGCAGTCTCCTTCAACGCGATGATTGATTCGCAGAAGGAAGCCATAGCAGACCAGTTTATCTCACAGTCTAGCATGGCTCCCACCACACTAGAAAGTGAGAGATCTCTACCCACTACAGCCATCACGGCGTGGCGTTGTGGGGCCCAAGCGGGGCATACGGCCAGAGTGTGCAGCGCCGAGTCCACGGAGGCATCACACTCATGGCAAACCGGCGACCTCTCCCGACGTGCAATTTGATGCAGATATTTGCCGAAACAACCGTGCCCTGTCAGCCCCTGCTCCAGTCTGAACGTCAGGACGCCGAAACCTCTTTTGATCCAGCGCTCCAGGTGAGGGCGAATCGCTTCCACCGTCACCAGACCTGCCACCGGACTCCTCAGGTCCTCCCTCCATCGCTGGACCAGGGCTTCATCCGCTCTCCTCCTGATCCTAGCAATATCCTTCGGCGTTGAATGCACACCTCGCGACCGCTCGCTTACGCGAAACACATGTACTCTGGCAAGCACTTCCACCTGTAGCTCCCAAGGCGGATCGCTTGCCAAGAGAGTTGCTGCCGTCCAGGACACCGTACGGTAACCAAAAACAAATCACTCTTATCGCTATGATCCGCTGAACTTTCCGCAATTAAATCTTATTGCGAGCGGTAAGAGAATCCGCCCACACAGGGGCACCATACAGAGACTCAACACGCTGACGTAAAGTTGTCGACATGGAGTATCTGGTCCTCTGATATTCGGCAGAAGCCTGCCAAGGGCCCCGGCGGCAAAATTTCATATCGTTCACATCAAATTTCACATCGTTTATTAATCCATAGACTTGTAGAGGTCGGTATACATGGCGATCTCCTTCGTTGGTTGATTTCGTATCTTAGAGAGCGGAGTCAGGCTGTGACAGTTAAAGGTTTTTGCTCTTCTTCTGTACCTGTTACCTCAGGTGTGCCCCAGGACTTTCACCTCGGTCCTCTTCTTTTTAATATTTTTATAAACAACATTAAAACAACATTTAAGAACTCGGAAATATTATTATATGCCGACGATATGAAAATTTTTAAACAAATCAATACACAAACAGATTGCGCACTGTTGCAAGATGATCTGAACCGGTTATTTGATCAGTGTCTGTGCAATGATATTATTTTGAACATTGATAAGTGCAACGTAATTACTTTTTCTCGTAAACGACTTAACATAAAGTACAATTATTGTTTTGACAATGTAACGATTGAGAGGGTCACTGTTGTGAGGGACCTGGGAGTATACCTTGACTGTAAACTTTTGTTTGACTATCACATTGATCATATAGTAGGTAAGGCTTTTGCTGGAAGGCGAATGCTGGGATTTGTTCTTCGGGTAGCAAAATATTTTCGCAATAGTGCTACAGTCTTCACGTTGTACAATACCTACGTTCGTTCAGTTCTTGAATATGCCATATCGACTGTATGGAATCCGATATTTAATGTGTACATTGATAAAATTGAAAATATTCAAAAGAGGTTTAACAAACTTATTAGTATTAAAGCCAACTACCATCTCAAAAAATAACCTGTTTCGATTTCTTTAAAGGACCGTCGTTTGGCTAGGGACGAGCTTTTCCTTTTTAAAATATTTAATAATTATATTGATACCCCTTACCTTGTAAGTAATATTAGTTTGAGATGCCCTCGTCTTCAAACCCGTAATAAATCACAGTTCTATGTACCCCTTACAAAGACTAAATATGCCGGGAATATCTTTATTTAACGGGCTTGTAGCTCTCATGACAATGTGTTTGGTGATTTTGACACGTTTGCTATAAATTTAAATAAGTTCAAATCACCTGTTTTGGGAGCTGTCTCTAAATTATTTTATTTTCTTTTTGTATGAAGTTCTGTTTGAATAAACTGCTCAACTAGCTATTTTTGAATTCTATGTGAAGACTTCATTAGTTAATGAATGTAAATTTTTGATTTATTACTTTTATGTATTTGTAAAACTGTATGTCTTCCTAATTAAATAAATAAAATAAATATTACCATGATAAGAATGTGTGAGATTAAATGCTGTTGGTACTCATTCAGGATCATTTAAGAAGCTTCCTGAGTGAGTACCAACAGCATGAACTCCCATAACATTCCCATATATATATATATATATATATATATATATATATATATATATATATATATATATATATATATATATATATATATATATATATATATATATATATATATATATATATATATATATATATACAATTTTGAAGGGTCTACTAATCTCATTCATAATTCATTAATTTTTATTGGTAATAAGAGATACCTTCCACAAACGGTACAGCAAAATCACGTAAAAGATTTATTAACTGTGGCTTATAATCGTCTTGAACATCCGTATCTATATTACCAAAATTTATAACAATACTACTAACTTACAAAAAATTTATAATTTAAAATTCTTAATAATTAGACCGCGACTTTTTCTTTATCTAAATCACACAGCGTGACCTGAAGGATGTAAATGCATTTGTGCGATAGAAAAAATACTTGAAGTAAAAAAAAAGTGCTTTGAATTTATATTAGGGAAAGCGATCTGAGACAGCCAAGTATCAGAGAGAGAAAAGTATCAGAGGAGGCGCATGTTGCTTTGAAGGGCTTTCAATATGGTGGGCCATCCTTTGATTTCGTTTTCTGGTATTTCTCTGTTATTCCGCGCCTGCACCGATCCCACTGCTAAAGTCGGTGAATGCTCATCGCAAATGACTCTCATGTGACCTGTGGGCTCCATTGTGGGTTAGTGCAAGCAGGAGTAACGTAGCAGTGATTCGTGACTAGTCCTTTATAGTCATGCGACAAACAACCGAAGATATGTATATATATATATATATATATATATATATATATATATATATATATATATATATATATATATATATATATATATATATATATATATACATACATACATACATACATACATACATACATACATACATACAGGCGGTGAACAAACCCCCGAAATGTTAAAAGTCCTACAAATCAACCTTAACCACTGTGAGGCTGCGCAGGACTTACTTATGCAGACCGCACGAGAACTTATACTGGACATAGCCCTGATTTCAGAACCATACAAGCAGCTAAATAATGTAAACTGGACCTGTGATTTGCAAGAGAAAGCTGTTATATGGGCCTGCGGCACAAGATCTCTACAGGGAAGCAAAATAAATAACTCTGGATTTGTAAGAGCCAATATGGACGGCGTCCACTTCTACAGCTGTTATGCCCCACCAAGCCTGACACACGAAGAATTTGGTGAATTCCTAGACAACTTACTAGAAGATGCCCAAAAACACTCCCCAGTGGCCATTGCAGGAGACTTTAATGCCTGGGCAGTGGACTGGGGCAGCAAAGACACAAATTCAAGAGGATGCATGCTCCTAGAAACAATGGCGTTACTAGATGTCGTATTACTTAACACAGGAGATAAACCGACTTTTATCAGAGGTGAAACTAGTCTCATGAGAAACCACAACGAGAAAACTCAGTAGTGGATCTGACATTTGTTAGCAGCGCTTTGGCAAAGGAAAATTTCAGCTGGAAAGTCACTGAAATCTACACCGCCAGTGACCATAATGCGATATACTGGGAAGTAGGAATCAAACATCACCAAAACAGAGTGGAGCGTACAGAAACTAACAGAATTAGTTGGAGGACTTGTACATACGACCCCAGTTTATTTACACTAGCACTCGAGAATCAGCCCTTGCTGGCTAAAAGTGCTAATGAAAAGGCGTATGAAATAACAAGAAGACTCACAAGAGCCTGCGATGCTACCATGCCACGGAAACGCTGCTCGAACCGACCTTCACCTGTGTACTGGTGGAACGACAATATTTCGCAACTCAGAAAAATGTGTGTCAAGGCACGAAGAATATCACAGCGATCCAGAAAAACACCGTATTTCGAGAAGGCATACGAAAAATATAAAGAGGCACGACTAAAATTAAATAAAGCTATCAAAGAGAGTAAGAGGAATGCTTGGGTAAAGCTGCTGGAAGAGGTGGAAAGAGATCCCTGGGGTAAGCCTTATCAGATAGTCGTTAAAAAACTAAGAAAACGAAAAGAAATACCCACATGTCCTGTGATTCTTGGAAAAATTATCAGCGTCCTATTTCCTAAGCAGCCAGAACTGCCTTTCAACCTCGAAGAAAAAGCCACAGAGTTTCCACTTATTACAAAGAAGGAACTTATTCTAGCCTGTAGTAGAATAGGAAACAATAAATCTCCAGGCCCTGATGGAATCCCAAATGTAGCCCTTAAACAAGCTATTATGGCAGTACCCGAAATCTTCCTGGACACGTATAACAAGTGCCTATTAGAAGGAACTTTTCCCACAACATGGAAGCGACAGAGACTTGTACTCCTCCCTAAAGGACAAAAACCCTCCAACGAGCCGTCGTCCTACCGCCCGCTGTGCCTGCTGGATACCGCAGGGAAAGTGCTAGAGCGAATCATCCACAGTAGAATCGTAGGCGTAGTGGAACCCCAACTAGCTGTTACACAATATGGGTTTAGAAAAGGTCGATCTACACTAGACGCCATTGAGCAAGTGGTCAACATAGCGAAGCAAGCAATTTCTGGGACGAGATGGAAAAGAGGGTCCATAAAATACTGCTTAATAGCAACATTGGACATCAAAAATGCCTTTAACTCAGCCAAATGGAAGGTCATCATGGAAGCACTCGCAGTGTTAAATGTGCCCCTATACCTGCGTAAACTGGTTGGTAGTTACTTCTCCGGTAGAGTCCTGACATATACCACGCAACAAGGGCCAATGAAGTACAAAGTCACTGGAGGAGTACCGCAAGGATCAGTTCTAGGGCCACTGTTATGGAACATCCTGTACGACGGACTACTGAAGAAGGACCTTCCCAGCGAAACCAAACTGGTCGCATTCGCAGATGACTTGGCGGTAGTAATCGTGGCAAAGTACATCGAAGAAGCTAAATGGACGTTTGAAAGGTCATTCCAAACCATTAACCAGTGGATGAAGTCGGTAGGGCTAGAACTTGCTGAACACAAAACGGAAGCGGTACTAATCACCGGAAGGAAAACAGTTGAAACCATGAAGCTCAATGTAGGGAACTGCGAAATCATAACACAACCGTCCATACGATACCTAGGAGTAATGCTTGACCAAAGAATTAATTTTAAGGACCAAATCAAGCACGCCGCTACTAAAGCATCACATGTTACAGTCAAATTGTCCCGGCTCATGCCCAACATTGGGGGCCCCAGGCAAAACCGTAGGAGGTTATTAATGGCAGTAGCAACGTCTGTACTGATGTATGGGGCACCAATATGGAGTGATGCACTACACAAGGAAGAGTCGCGGCGGATTTTTGGATCAGTTTATAGAGTGAGTACGTTACGAGTAGTCAGTGCCTTTCGTACGGTCTCCGAAGATGCGGCTTGTGTGATAGCAGGTATGGTGCCGATAAAAATACTTGCCGACGAAAGGAAGAACCTACACCAAGCTAGAAAATGTAAACCAGAACTAGAAGTGACTGAATTACGTAACGAAGGGAGACAAAACAGTCTACAGCAATGGCAATCGCTCTGGGATGCGTCAGTTAAGGGAAGATGGACTTACCGGTTAATACCATATATCAAGCCATGGATAAGCCGTGGTCCTGGAGAACTTAACTACTACCTCACACAGATGATCACCGGTCACTGTTGCTACCGGGAGTACCTATATAAGTTTAAGCATGAAGACTCTCCTAACTGTCCGGAGTGCCTTGGGATACCCGAAAATGTGGAGCATGTATTTTTTGTCTGTCCCCGATACAGCGAAGACAGAAAAGCACTAGAAGAAAAATTTGAGTGCAAAATTTACCCAGAGAACCTTGTTACAATAATGCTGACATCATCTGAAGCTTGGGAAGCAATTAGCTCATATGCTACAGTTTTACTAAAAGATCTGCGTAAAAGAGAGCAAGCACGGAAGAAACTGGTCTGTAGACGGCCACTTTAAGATGCATAGCTGCGGCTGAATTTCCCCTCGCGAAGTAATGCCTAGCGGCCATCCCGCGGGGATGAGGAAGGTAGAAGAAAGAGGATTGTTTTTAGTCGGTATGAGTCACCCGGACTGAGCCCGACATACGGGGTACCAAGATCACACCCTATGATACGTAAATGTATTTTTGAACGTCTATAAAAAAAAAAAAAAAACATACATACATACATACATACATACATACATACAGACATGCATACATACATACATACATACATACATACATATATACATACATACATACATATGTATGTTTGTATTTATATTTGTAAATGTGTATGAATATTTATTTTATGCATTGTATGTGTGTATTTATATATGTATATATTATAAAAATTGTTTGTCACTGCTTACTTCGCTTTGCACCACATT
Organism: Eueides isabella; assembly: GCA_019049475.1. NCBI lineage: Eukaryota > Metazoa > Arthropoda > Insecta > Lepidoptera > Nymphalidae > Eueides > Eueides isabella. The sequence continues at coordinate 10,954,896 of CM032388.1, forward strand.
ATTCCCGCACTACTAGATGATATCCTTTAGAAGTTTTAATTGGTTACCTGGAAGAGATCACTCCCAGTGATGAAGCATTTTGTATTCAGAAATTGTTATTTTTTTTATGTTTCTTACCTAAGTGTGCAATAAAGATAATAATGTTTTTGATTTTCGCGATTGTTGCACATTTTAAATGAAACACTTTAAACTAGATTAATCGCGTATATTGAGTGGTAAATATTTTTGGATACCCGACGTTTCGAACACTTTATAACAGTCCGTTGCCATGGGTAGACTAAGTTGGCATTGGTCTGTCATTTGATATAATTATTATATTAAACTACCGCCAACGATTTCGTAATTACCTCGTGTACTGCCCTGGGTTCTTTCATAATGAGCTTACTGTATCTGGTCCTCTGGTGTGGTGTGCTTGAGACGACCTTAATTTTTTTAAGAGTGAGTCCCAGGTGGTGGAAAGTTTACAACCATCTTCTCTATTGAAATTAGGCTATTTTTGTATTTCAATAGCCTCGTGGATCATTCTAGGGATATATCTGTTCTCCCTAACGAGTATGTGGGGTTTGTCAAACCTGATATAATTGTTGGATTTGTCGATGTATGCTCACACACAGTTGACTTCGATACATACCCATTCTTGACACCGGAGATGTGTTCCTTCACCCTAATACCGATGTTTCTCTTTGTTTGACCTATATAGGATAAGCCACAGTCACAATCAAGTTTGTATACGCCTACACACTGCAAAGGAATATTACTTATCACTGGTCTCAAGAATCGGCTCACTTTCTTGTTAGGCTTGAATATACTTTTAATAGAAGCTCTTCTTAGGATGTGGCCGATCCTGTCTGTATTCTCTTCACATATGGTATGGTTCATATTTTTTTCTTACATATCTATTGGTGTGCATGGGTTTCCTATATACTATCTGCCTATTGTGCCATTAGATTTTTTTATGACTAAAGCATCAAGAAAATCTAAAGAATTATTTGCCTGTAATCCCATTGTTAACTGAATATTATTTTTAATAGAATTAAGGTGGTTTAAGAATATGTAAACTTTGTGCGTAGGTAAAATTGTGAAAGTATCGCAGATGACACTTTATATCCTAAGTAGACATGGTGCAAAGTTAAGAGCCGTCTTCTCGAAGTTCTCCATGTATATATCTGCTATTATCGGAGACATAGGCGAACCCATAGCAATGCCATCTATTTGTAAATAGAATTCTTGATTGAACACTAGATATCCAGACGTAAGGCAGTGTTCTAAAAGTTCAAGATATTCTATAGGCATGTTGTTCTCCTCTAGCTTCCGCTTGACGATCCTGACATAGTCTTTAATAGGTATACTGGTGAACAGCGAATGGACATCAAAACTGACCATGGTTTCATTGCTAGCTAGCTTAAGGCTTTTCAGTCCGCTAACAAAATGGTAAGTATCACTGACATAAGATGTGTGGCCACATCTTTCACGACGTGTCCAGTTTATACGTCGGTGTATACTATTGGACGATAAAGTACGTCTTTTTTGTGTATTTTTGATAATCCATTCAACTTTGGAGGTCTTACACAGCTAGGCACGAGAGATTTAATGTCGAGATCCAACGATTTTGTGTTTTTTAATTAAATCAGATGTATACTTAAGTATTTTTGATGTAGGATCTCCACTCAATATACGCGATTAATCTGTAGGTAAAATTATATAATTTAAAATGTGCATTAAAGAATTTTTATGTCATGTTATTTTATGTACATATTGATGTTATGTTATACATGCCTTTTTACAAGAGGATTTTTATAATTAATGCTAAGCACATGAATATGTAACAGAGTAATCAATAATAATGCATTTATTTATGTGTTTCACTAATATATAAACGCGAAAAGTATATATTTTGACATTATACTTGTTCGAGCGCTGTAAGTGAATATTCTAAGTATGAAGTCTGTCTTGTGCTTAATTGGTGTGTTCCTTGTTGCCATTAATGGGCAAAATGTCGTCGATGTAAGAAATTTTAATTTTATTAATATTTATTTTTCTTTTTATTTCACGCTGTATCCCCCATGAGGCAAGGTAGGCAGAGGGAACCCGGGAACCTAGTGTTAAGACACTCCGTTTCACAACCGTTCCCCACTTTCCGCCGAATTTGAGGCATTGCGTGTTGAGTGGCGGAACTCAACGCCGCACTTTTGCCTTATTACCAGAGTGAAGAAATGAAAAATGAAATATTTAAATTGAAAATATTAAATATTTCATTTCCTCGACTGGGGATCAAAGCTAGAACCTGTCGGTTACAGTCACACGCAATGCCTCAAAGTCGGCGGAAAATGGGGAACGGAAATGGAACGGAGTGTCTTAACATTAGCTTTCCGGGTTCCTTCTGCCTACATTGTCTCGTGCGGGATACAGCGTAAAGCTAATATATGTATATACATATATACATACATATATATATATATATATATATATATATATATATATATATATATATATATATATATATATATATATATATATATATATATATATATATATATATATATATATATATATGTATATATATATATGTATATATATATATATATATATATATATATATATATATATATATATATATATATATATATATATATATATATATATATATATATATATATATATATATATATATATATATATATATATATATATCACCATTAATGCAAAAAGGTCGAATCGGGGAGAAATGGTGATGAGGGATTCAGCACTGGCCTAACACATCTATTATAGAAACGTATAATCGTGTATATTCTCTGCTCCAAGCTGTATCACACTCCGTGCGTCTGTGCGTGAGGCATTGCGTGTTAATTGGCGGAATCAATGCCGTGCCGCGCTGTGCCTTGTTATAAAAGAGAAGAAATGAACATATTCCATATTTATTATAAATATTAAATTTATCACTTCTTCGAGGGGGTCGATCCACAACCTGGCGCTTATAGGCAGTCACACGCTTATTTTTATATAAAGTATCCCGAGTTAGATATATTTTTAAAAATAATAATCATCTTTTCATAGTATTCATGCATGAGTTTATATAGATAGAAATAAGATGTTTCAAAAGTAGACTCCCATTATGATAAAAAAAAATTAAGGCAATAATCATTTTTTTTTTAATTTAAATTAAATTATTCTTTCAGGTTCTCCCTCTCGCCCCAGAACGTGCTACCGATCTTGTACAAGCATCATTAAAATGCGTCAAAGAATTAAACTTAGAAAAAGATATGATTCAGAAATTTTTGGCGTGGGAGATAACTGACTCTGATCTGAGCAGAAAATATATATACTGTACTGGAACTGCGTCTGGATATATTGCTGATGATGGAAGCTTGAAAAAAAAAGAAACGCTTGATGTTGTTGGCACCTACAAGGACAGAGCGGAGGCCGTTATTGACGAATGCAACCAGCTCAAATATAACGACAAATATGAAGCAGCACTGCGTAACGTGATGTGTTTTTACAGTAAAACCGGATTGAAATTTACAGTCTAATTACTTATGTACTAGCTACATGATAATAACAAACATTGATGCAACTTACCTGGCCGATTAACAGTTGAGACCTATAATTCAAACCATTAAATATTTACAAGAAAAGGTTCCTTGTTGTAAAATTTAAATAGGTCCTGACTACTAATCCTAATAAACTATTTGCGCTTTCATTTTAGTAAAATGCAGTGCAGTTTCTTGTAATTATTTTTTACTCCTATTTTAAATATTTATTGAGGAAATTGATTAAGATTGAGCTTCATTATTATCACGTTTTTATGCATCCTTGTTTCATATAATAAATACTATGGTAATGGGTTTATTTTATTGTATGTATATCATGAAAATAAAAAAAAAAGTTATAATATGACTTATGAACTTTTCATTAATTAGTTAAAATCTATTCTAATCTAATCTATCCTATTTTTTTACTTAATATAAGTAATAATTATAGCGTATAAGAAGAAAACATATCTGTTGTGTGTCTGTACATATATTATTTAGTCAGTCAGCTAGTGGAAATTGCAATTGACTCCGTACCATAGTTAAGCAAAGCAACCTAACTTTATTTGTGTATTAATGATGTCTAGAGCTCGGATCCGTTGTCATCTACAAAATGTGGTCAAACAGTTAAACTAATCAGTACTACGGTTGTAAACTGGTTTGTTGTTTGAATTTGAGGCATTGTGAGTTAAGTAGGAACTCAACTCCACGCTTTGCCTTGTTACCAGAGCGAAGAAATAAAGACATTAAATATTTAATTTGAAAATATTATTTTTTTCATTTCCTCGAGTTGGGATCGAACCCACAACTTGTCGGTTACAGTCACACGACACATGACACGACAGGCATGCAGGCAAATAGTATAGAATTTATTTTAAATGATATATAATGTAAATCATATTATTCAAAATAGTGCAACGTCCACAAAGTTGAGTTATTATAGGTGTGTTTCCCGTTGACTTCTAATAATAAAATGTTATGAGTACCCCGATGGGTGCAACTGACTTGTGTATGACAGATTTTGTAAATATTGTTCTCAATATTCACATCACATTTTAGTCGTATGTGAATTTTTGTACCTTGCGCATCTATTTTGATAGGATTTTTAAGGATGTTTAAGGATTTGTATGTAGTGTTGATGTATTAAAAAGCGTGATATTTAACAGAATAAGCAATATCAAAAAAATGTCATGAACAAATTACTAGATATATTGCCATTTAGGTATTACTTTTATGTAATGAAGTAAGATATAAAGGCGAACTGTAAATAATTTTACATTTTTTGCGTTTAAGCGCTCTAGATGAATACCTACAAGATGAGGGCTGAGCTTATTTGAGGCTTATTTCTTGTGACACTTGTCACCTGTTATTCAAGTTATATGCTATGGTAGTAATATTGTGTTAGGAAACAGTGTCAGATATGTCGTAAGTTTGATTCCAGGTCGGAGGAATAATCAAGTTTAAATTTTCTCGCTTTGTCTTATTAGCAAAAGAAGGGAATAATAGAACGTCTTAGTTACATTTACTTATCCTTTACTTACCTTGATATATCTAAAAACTTCTATTCCAAGTCAAAATATCAATAATTAGAAATAGCATTAGGGGCTCCTTGTATTTCACATGATATTAAATTTATTTAATGGTCTGTCGTGGCACAGCGGCACAAGAGTGTGACTGTAACCGACAGGTTCTGAGTTCGATCCCCAGTCGAGGAAATGAAATAGATAGATAGATAGATAGATAATTCTTTATTGCATACACATCATAAAAAAAAAATACAAATTAACTTAAAATAACAACTGAAATAAAAAAAAAAGAAGATAACAAAAAAAAAGAAATAACAGTAATACATGGAAGAAGTACGGCATGCAAAGGCGACCTTATCACTATTAGTGATCTCTTACAGGTAACCTAGGCATAAACACTCATTTATATAAGGAACATAGGAGTGCATATAAAAGTTTATTAGAAAAAAAAAAACAACAATAATAATAGATAAACAATAATAATATTATATAGATATACAGCATAATTACTATATAACACATATGTACATACATGACAAACGTACCTATCAAATAATATATATTGATACACATACATATACACATACAGATACACACATATACATACATATATATATATATATATATATATATATATATATATATATATATAATATTATATATATATATATATATATATATATATATATATATTATATATATATATATATATATATATATATATATATATATCTATATATATATATATATTTATTATATATATATATATTATATATATATATATATATATATCTATATATATATATATATATATATATATATATATATATATATATATATATATATTATATATATATATGACAAATTAACCATATTAATACATTTTATTTTATTTTATTAGCTTCACGCTGTATCCAATATGCGGGATACAGCGTGAAGTTAAAAAAAAGTCAGCCGAATTTAAGGCATTACGTGCTGAATGGCGGAATTCTACGCCGCAATTTACGTTGTTACCATAGAGAAGAAACGATAATATTAAATATTCATATCCTCTAGTGGGAATCGAACCCACAATCCTCTGCGTTTACAATCACACACTTGTGCCATGACACGACCTAACTACATTTTTATAATACTATGCAAAAAGTAAAACGAAATATGAATAGTATAATCCTTTATGTTTTTTTTTTGTTTTTATTTTTTTTGTCCTTTATGTTTTTAATTATTATATGCTTTCTTGATTTATTATTTTCGGATTCACGATATCACAAAATTTAACTTTTCGTATCTTAGACAACAATTGCCTCCTCTCTCTATATATATTATATATATATATATATATATATATATATATATATATATATATATATATATATATATATATATATATATATATATATATATATATATATATATATATATATATATATATATATATATATATATATATAATATATATATATATATATATATATATATATATATATATATATATATATATATATATATATATATATATATATATATATATATATATATATATATATAATATATATATATATATATATATATATATATATATATATATATATATATATATATATATATATATATATATATATATATATATATATATATAAATATATATATATATATATATATATATATATATATATATATATATATATATATATATATATATATATATATATATATATATATATATATATATATACATACATACATACATACATACATACATACATATATACACATACACACATACACACATGTGTGTATACACACATACACACATGTGTGTGTACAATATACCCGTTTACAAGTACAAAATAGAATAAAAACAAAGTATACAAAATCTCTCACCTTTTTCTAATAGAAAATGATCCAACTAAGTTTAACAAAGATAAAGAGACAATCACATATAGTATAAAGAGCTAAGGAAAATACTTATTCATAAAAACAATATTATAAATACCTATATGTAAAAGAAAGAAAAAAAAGAAAAAAAAAATACACAGTACAACTAGAAGTTAACAATAAATAAACCAAATTTATATATAAGTATATATACATATATCCACTGAAAATGTTTACCAGTAAGAATAGAAATGAAATGTAATTAAGTATCAAAGAAGGAGATATGGTTTTATTTGATACATAATTTTTTGGCCTTTAGGCGTGTTTTATCCATTGACATACAGTTTTTTCAGAGTGATTTTGACATTTAAATTACTGTCAAACGTAACTTTCGACTATGACACTTATTTACTTGTTAACTTGATAAACAATTAAAAGAAACAAACTAGAATAAACTGCAGTAGATACATATACAACTAAGATACAAAAGTTAGATATTATAAATAAAACTAAAAGGAATATACATATCAACAAAAGATAATTAAGTAAACCCACCACCAATCATTTCTTTACTAGTCTTTTGGACCTGATGGCTTGAGGATAAAGTTTATTGTCTTTTGGGTTATTACTAGAACCGGCACCAGATGATATCAAAGAAATTTGTGAAGAAGCTTGCACAAAACCATTTGCAATTGCATCTAGTTCAGTCTGAGTTAATACTTGGTGGCGCTTACCATTTGTATCAATAATAAAGATTTGTCCATCCCGTGTCCAGCACTTAGAAATACCAAATTTTTGACGTGCCTCCATAAAGACACTATGACGCTCCTTAGTAAGGAATTCTGATATGGTGATCCCAGTATTTTTAAGATTAGATTTAGCAAACCATACACTATCTCTTATAGCAAGATCTTTAAATTTGATTAGTATTGGACGTGACCTTACTTGAGTACTAATTCCCATACGGTGGCAGCGGCTTACAGTATCCACAGAGAGATCATTAATCTTTAAGTGATTTGATAATTCATTCAAAGCAAGCCGAGTCACATCCTCTTTCTTAGATTCTGGAATACCATGAATTAATAGTATTTTTCTCCTGCTTCTCATCTCCAAGGCATCATACTTTTTAGAAAGAAGAGTAACTTGCATTTGTAGGGCCTCTAATGATGACAATACAAAATTTCTAAAAATATTAAATTGTGAAGCCAAATTTGATGTGGGACTTGTCGCTGGTATAGAAGCACTTTGGAGGTTTTTTTGAAATTCAGCCATTTGATGGGTAAAATGTTCTGATAACTGAGCAATTGAGTGCTTGATAGACTCCATTTGTGAAAGTGGTTATTAAATGTAGTTAAATACAGTAATCTTTGTTGTAAAGTTATAGGTGAACTTACAGGAGTAATTGCAAACAGGTAAGTTTATATTTTAGTGCATATTATAACGTTAAATAAAGTATTTTCAATAAATATCTCACACAGTAAATAAAAACGATGTTTACTTTTTTCAAAATATTGAATATTTTCAATTTAAATATTTAATGTTTAATTTCTTCGCTCTGGTAATAAAGCAAAGCGCGGCGTTGAGTTCCGCCACTAAACATGCAATGCCTCAAATTCGGCGGAAAGTGGGGAACGAAAGTGGAACGGAGTGTCCTAACACTAGGTTCCCGGGTTCCCTCTGCCTACCCTGCCTTGTGCGGGATACAGCGTGAAGCTGAAAACAAAATATTGAATTGACATACAGTTTCGTTGCTATGAAGTAATTTGCAAACATTAATTTGTTTTAGTTCTATAATGTTTTCATATTCATTAAATGAAATAACCGAAATTATATACTATTATTTTTAAACACATTATTCTTAATTCTCACTTGCTTTAATCACCATAATTACATGACAAGAGCATTATATCAGTTTACCCTGCTTTAGCATTACTTTTAATATAAAAGTCTTCGATCAACTATTCATAGATTAAGTGTCACACTCCAAAAAACGGCCCGACAAATAAGACCACAAACAGAATTGTGTTCGTTTTTAGTATAAAATTCGTTTTTAGTATGTTCCAACCATAGCCAATGTGCGGACGTGACAAAATGCCTCCGTGTGCTTATAAAAATTGTGTAAATAACCATCGCAACAGTAAGGTTTCAGAAGGAATATCTTTCTTTCGGTAAGTACACGTTAGAATTTATTTTATAATACTTAAAATTCAATATTAAACAATTAAATAACAATATTCCGTCGTTTGACCAATATTGGCGATAACACTACCAACGATTTCGTCAAATAACGATTAGTTTGGGCTAAGAAATGCATAGAGAGATGTTTAAATTTTTTTATTATATTTGTAATAACTTTATATATTTTTTTCTTGTTTTATAGTTTTCCTACTGACTCATTTCGCTGTGCAGAATGGGTATCTATTGTCGCCTATGAAAGAAGGGAAGAATACTCAACGGCGTAGATTGGTAAAAATGGCAATTCCAAAATTGCAAGTATAATTAATAAATTAAAAAATGTTTTTCTTTTGTTTACATATACAGAATACACAAAATAAAAAAAAATAAAAAATATTTATTATAGGCTGCATCTTCAATTCTAAATAATACCAGAATCAACACAATGGATGGCTCCGTCAGCTCTAATTCTTCTACTGCTTTATTATCGGACATTACATCTTTGCAAGATACTCCAAGAAAAGGATACTTAAAAAAAAATAATCGTATCACGCTAAATAATACTTACTGAAACGAAACAAATTAATAATTTAAACAAAATTAATAAACGTTTTAAGAAAAAAGAGTCTTTGTTAAAAAAAAATCATATTTTTTGAATAAAAAAATCCGTCGATGACTCAGTCTTATTAGATCGAAATGTATATTGTAGTATTAAAACAAAAAAAGACGTTTCAAGATTACAATTACTTTTATTTTTAATAAAATAAAAATTATCAATTTATTATCAATAAAGTGACTCCATGATTTCTATTTTCTATTTTCTTACAAGTACTTACAAAGCGACGACGACGACGTGAAATTAAATGTCTTATATCTATTACGCGCTGGTCGAAACTAAACCTTAAGTTACAAGAATAAGGTATGATTTTATTAAATAGATTTTTTGTCATAAGTCTGTGTGTAATAATTTTCGGCATTTCTGTTTATTGTATATTGGAGTGGTGCCACTTTTTTGAGCCGTATTTGTATGTAACGCTTGATCTAGTGAATAGTTGATCGAAGATAAAAGAGAAGTAAGTACTTTAATAATTCATAGCAATGTAACCAAAATCATATATAACATACCTCTTCCTTAAAGTAAAAAATAATTTATACACATTAATGAAATCACTCGCTTTGTCTTGATTACAATATTAATTACATAACACTAAAACAATATATCTCTAAGATCTATCATAAGGAAATCTTGCATGTAATTGTGTTTTTTTTTTTTTTATTTTGTCTACATCCGATGTAGCTTGGGTTGGTATACCTATTATATCCGCCCATTGTTCTGAACTAGGAATTTGAATAATCTGATCCTCTTGTTCCTGGTCAAGAGTATAACTCTGGGTTTGATTTTCTAATTCATTTTCACCATGTTCCATTTCATCACCACTCTCTTTCTCTCTTTCCCTCACCTTTACCAATTGATCAATGTGTCTATGTACTACATTTCCTTCCTGTGTCTTAATTCTGTAACTACTAGGACCTTCTTTTTCCAAAATTTCTCCTGGCATCCACTTTTGCGTTCCAACATAATTTCTATACATAATATTTTTACTATATTTTAAAGTGTTATTCCACACTTAGGACAGAAAATACTAAACTTAATTTTTTAAAATTTTTATACGCTTTTTAAAATAAAAAAATAAAATAAAAATTTAAGTTTAGTATTTTCTGTCCTAAGTGTGGAATAACACTTTAAAACATAGTAAAAATATTAAAATAAATAGTATTCTCTCTTGCCAAACGATAATTCTTACGAGTTGTCTTTGGGTAGCGGAAATTTGTAAAAATCTCCCTACAGAGAGGCTAACAATATAAAATAAGTTGTAACAAGCGTATAAGAATTTCAACGGAACTCGGTGAGAACGAATGGCTTAGTTGGTCAGAGCGCTGGAACGGTATTCCAGAGGCGCGGGTTCAAATCCTGCTTCGTTCAAAATTTTTATACGCTTTTTAAAATTTTAAAAATGTAAGTTTAGTATTTTCTATACATAACATTCTTCTTTCTTATATCTATTTGTCTTTGAGTCTTATCCGCATTTCTTTCAATTTGCTTTTCTTTTTTTCTTTGTCTAGTAATATTAGGATGCACAGTGTCTATTAATGTTCTTAATTGCCTATCCATTAACAGCTCCGCAGGACTTTTGTTCGTGGCTGAACAAGGAGTAGCTCTCAGACTAAGCAAAATCTTAGGGATCTTAATATCCCAGGGCATATTTTGCATCTTCCTTAATTTGTTTTTTCAGTTTGAACCATTCTTTCAGCCTGACCATTGGTAACGGGATGATAAGGAGCAGTTGTTATGTGTCTAATTTTATTAGCTTCCTAAAATATCTTAAGCTCTTTTGACACAAAAGGTGTTCCGTTGCCAGTCACAAGAGTTTCACATAATCCATGCTGTGCAAATATATATCTCAAATGCTTTATAACTGTAGCCAATGTCATATTATTAACTAATTTTATCTCTGGCCATTTATAAAAAGAATCTACCACAATAAGAAATATTTGATTTTGAAAAGGACCAGCAAAGTCAACGTGCAGACGAGACCAAGGTCGTCCTGATGATATCCACTCATAGGTAGTCTTCACTGGCATTTTTCTATTTTCAAGACAGCTTCTACAAGAACTAATCATTGCCTCAATATCTTTGTCCATGTGTGGCCACCACACATAACTTCGGGCCAAAGCTTTTGTATGTACTATTCCACTGTGAGTCTGGTGTAAAACTTGCAAAATAGTTTTTCTCATATTTGGTGTCAAAATCACCCGATTACCAATTAAGGCGCAACCATCTTGTACACTCAGTTCCATGCGATGCAACCAATAAGTGTGTAAATTCTCATCCTACATTCGCGTTGGCCATCCTCTTAATATATACTGCATAACCCGATTCAGGACAGTATCTTTTGATGTTTCTACTGCAATCTCACCTATGTCAAAAGGTAAATCTCGTGGCGTCTCTGCCATTAATAAAATTTCTCCATCTCCAATGTAGATCAGCATTATTGACTGGCACTAGTTGCGGCCAACGACTTAAGCCATCTGCGTTTCCTATTGTTTTTCCCGGTTTATACATAATTTTGTAATCATGTGCCGACAATGCTAGGCAATAACGTAAACTAAACGTGGCGACAACAAATCAGGTATTTTCTTTGAGGGATTAAAAATTCCTAATAACGGCAGGTGATAGGTGATGATTGTGAACTTTCGACCTAACAGGTAATTGTAATTTTTTTTATTACCATAGATAATTGCTGTCGCCTCTTTGTCAATCTGAGAATATCGTCTTTCATGTGGATGCAAAGTTCTGGAACCCATAGCTTTTGAACCCATTGGTTTTTCTACCCCGTTTTCCATAACGTGAGATAGTACTACACCGATGCCATATTCTGAAGAATCACAAGTTAATATCAATGGCTTCTTTATGTCGTAATATGTGAGCGTAACATCTGAACATATCTGATTCTTAGCCACTTCAAAAGCATCTTGTTCTATTTCAGACCATTTCCATCTAGCACTCTTATCTAACAATCTATGTAACGGTTCCAGCAAGGTTGCCTTAAGAGGAATAAAACGCTCATAGAAATTATAAAGTCCTAAAAATGCTTGTAACTGCTGCACATTCTTAGGCACAGGAGTATTAATAATTTTAAATGAAAATCGTTTAAAATTTCAAAAAAAAAAAAATGTCCGTGGTCACGGACTACTGTAAAGTGTTCGAAACGTCGGGTTTCCCAAAAATGTTTACCATTGAATATACGCGATTAATCCGGTTAAAAGAGATTCATTTAAAATGTGTAACAATCAAGAAAATCATAGACATTATTGTATTAATAATTGCTTCTATTTTACTAACCGCAGGACGTATGCCCTCGGCGTCAATCACAAAACCCAAGAATTCTACACTACTTTGAGCAAATCTATATTTATCCTTATTTAATCGCAGACCTGCCTTCGCTATACGTTTCAACACAACATCTAAGCGACTATACATTTCTTCATGAGAGCGTCCCGTTATGATAATATCGTCTAACAGTTCCGCTACACCAGGTATATTAGCTAACAATGACGACATAATTCGTTGAAAAATTCCAGGACTAGCCTTCACACCAAAAGCCAACCTCTGAACTGCGAACAAACCTTTACATGTGTTTAATGTCAACAATTTGGCAGTCTCATCATCTACTGTCACTTGCGTATATGCTCTATCCAAATCGAGGGTGGTGAAATATTTTCCTCCGGCGAGTATAGCAAAAATCTTATAAGCAGTGGGCATTGGGTATGTGTCAAATTCTATAGCTTCATTTATACCACTTCGGTAATCACCACACAAGCGTCTATTCCCATTCTTTTTAATAATTGGTACAACTGGCGTTGCCCATCGTGAATAGGGAATCGGCTTCAAAATGCCTTCAGTAACCATGTTGTCTATTTCTTTTCCTATCCGTTCCTTAAGCGCATACGGGACAGGTCGTGCCTTCAAAAATTTTGGTATAGAATTTGGTGCCAGTCTTATCGAAACTGGTTCCTCACAATACATTCCTAAACTGGAGTCAAAAATCTCCTTGTATTTAATTAACAAATCTTTACAATTTTTACATTCTGTAATTGAATTAACATTTTATATAAAAATATTTACAGGTTGAAACCAATCCCGACCTAATAAATTTGGACCACCCCCATGAGCTACAATAACATTTAATTTTATATTGTAATTTTTATACTGCACTTGAATGTTTAATTGACCTAACAGTTTCACAGATGTATCAGTCCATGTCCAGGTTGTAATTTGTCCTTTTGAGCATTTAGTAAACTATTAAATGTTTAGTATTAATTAAAGAATATTTAGTCCCCGAGTCCACTTGCATTGTTACACTTACACCACATAATAAAACTTTGACCTCCACAGGAGGCATTTTTGTCTAAAAATACTCTTATCTTCGTTTAAACAATATATTCCGTTTAAAAGTTGATCCAATTTGTCAATTTCTGCTGTATAATGAATCTTCCTTGCATTACTGTTTGTACGCTTTTGTGTACATCTTTTCTATATGTCCTTTCTGTCTTCTTAGAATAATTACAAATTGTGTTAATAAATCTACATACACCACTATGCTTATCACCACATCTGTAACACAGGCGATACTTAAACCTTGAAGAATTTTCATGTACTGCACCTATATCCATAGCTTCTTCATTAGACTTATTATTAATCTAAATATCAAAAGATGTCCCTGGGGATTGCATTAAGGTTACATCCTGATGTGCTATCTCTGCCGCAATCATGTCATCTAAAACTTTCTGGTAATGCAGTTTGTTTCGCTTCAACAAATCAAATTTGAATTTTTCGTCTCGCATCCCGCACACAAGGCGATCTCTAAGATTTCGTTCTAGATTATCAAAATTACAGTAAGCACCAATCTTCCTTAACTCTGTATTATAATCACTTGCTCTTTCCCCTTCTCGTTGATTTCTATTGTAAAACCTGTACGTCATAGTTATTTCATTCGTCTTAGGTGTGTAGTGTCTGGCCAATACATCAATAATAGCTTCATATCTGACTTCATATGTTTGTAATGGTGTTATTAATGCTGCTACTAGTTCATAAACTTGCGCTCCCGCAAACTGTAAAAAAGTTTGCTTTTCTAGCCTCATCCGTAACAATGTTGTTTGCAATGAAACAATAATTCAATCTGTCTATGTAATGTCGAAAGTCTTCATTCCCGGGTTGGTACTCGTGGAATGTAACTGATTGTAAGTGTGTCATATTTGTCTATCAATTTTACGTAAAAAAAAACTTTTCTTGTAGCCACTATTATATTTAAACACAGTATTGTCAATTCTCACTTGCTTTAATCACCATAATTACATGACAAGAGCATTATATCAGTTTACCCTGCTTTAGCATTACTTTTAATATAAAAGCGAAGTAAGTTGTGGGTACTTTAATAATTCATAGCAAACTAACCAAAATCATATATTGAGCGTCTGCTGACATTGATATTTTTATCAATGATTGTGTCATTATATATATTTTCTAATTCAATAACTAAAACTCTGGCCTGACGTGGAGCAGTGGCACAAGTGTGTGGCTGTATACACGACAGGTTGTGGGTTCGAGTAATCATATATTTAATGTTTAGTATTACATATTTAATGTTTCGCTCGGTAGTACATTTTTAATGTTTTACTCTGGTACCTAAGGCAAAGCGCGTCGTTTAGTTCCGCCACTCTATGCATAATGCCTCAAATTCAGCGAAAAGTGGGGAATAGAAAGAAGTGTTTAAACACTAGTTTGCCAAGTTCCCTCAGCCTTCCCTGCCATGTGCATGTATGGAATCCAGCTTAAAGTTAAAAAAAAGAAGAAATAGAAATCTTTTATTTTTTTCATATTTTTTTTTATTTCCCGCACAAGACATGAATGATTAAGGCGGGCGGAACTTTGGAATCCCGTGCTGAAACACCCATCCATTCAGACACTTCCGTTCCTCACTTTCCAGTAATGCAATATAAATATATTTTTTAAAAGTTGTCTAATTTATATGTTATTAAAACACCGAGACATTGTGTGGTGAGTGGTGGAACTTGACGCTGCGCTTTGTCTTATTACCAAAGCGACGAAAACAAATATTATTATACATTTGTCCAAGCTGAAACGTTTGGTTTTTCGATTCACGATCATCGAGTTAATAGTCACACGCTTGTGTTTGTGCGCCACGATACCCTCGAAAAATGATGGCATTTCTAATTTATTATCATCCTGGGACCTAAGACTAAGAGAATGATTGGGGAGAAAAAAACTAATCCTTGTTTGAGGTATTCTGGGGAGTAGGGATGGAACAGTACAGCGTAAAGGAGTGAGAGGATATGGATATTACGTCGCTGCCCGATTGTTAGCCATGTGAGTTGGATTCTATACTCTGTAATGTGGTCAATTTTTTTAAATAAAAAATAAACCCTATAGCCATGTTTTGCCGACGATCATGTTTGTTAAGGAGGATCTGAGGGAGGTCACAATAGTATGCATCGGCGTAATAAAGAAGAGGAAGGAGAAGAGTTTGGACAAGAGATATTTTAATTTTAATAGGAAGGAGTTTTTTCCACCTTCGCAATCGGCAGATTACAGAAAAATATTTTCTGCTTAGCTCCGAAACATGAGGTGACCAGGAAAAAGTGTTGTCCATTGTAATATCCAAATTTTTATTACATGATAAATGTTTATTTACTATGTTTTTGTAAGTAAAGACAACTGTCTTGATTGATGAATTGATGAATGAAATAGGAAGCAAGGAGTTATATTCAATTTTTTATTACGTGATAAATGTTTATTTACTATGTTTTTGTAAGTAAAGACAACTGTCTTGATTGATGAATTGATTGAATGAAAACTTTCATACAGTGAATATAACTCCTTGCTTCCTATTTCATTCATAAATTTGGGAATTTGAGGTTTTCGCGCGATTCTTTATCTAGTGCATATAAATTCACCGTTCTAATGTTAAAAGGTAGAAAATAATATTATAAATCATCATCTAAACGGAAAACGTCGCAAAATCAAAAGAAATCAACAGTCAAAAATAGTATTTTTACTTTACTTAAAAATAAAAAAAATAAACGAACCCGTTAATGATTAAATTAAGCTGACCCCTTAATGAAACTTGCATGAAACTTGTGAACCTCCCTCTTTGAACCTCTAATTGTTATATTCCTGTGGCTGTGTAAACAGTTAAAGTCATCTATGTATTTCAAATTATGGCCGGCTATTTTTTCTCATCGTTCTGCGCTGTGTACGCAATGTTTTGCGCATTCGCGTCTGGTTCTCGAATGTAATGTTTTCTATGGCATGCTATTTAAATTCAAAGGTTTTCTTGTAAATACACATTCATAATTGATTATGTAAACAAAGTCCGCACCTTTTTTTTGTTTTATATAACGTAATCACAACTTATATTGATTTTAAGTTCGGCTATATGTATACTTTTGTATAATCGCTAATATCTTGCATTAGTAGTATAATAAAACATATTTTAATTTATATTAACTGATTATAACAATGATATACGAAAAAGTGATGTTTATATTATTCATAACATTTTTAGAATGTCTCAAATAATAGATCAATCTAAAAATTGTGAACCTCATGCACGTATCATCTCTAAACTACCAAGATAATTATTTTCTATTGCATGTTGAGTGGCGGAGTTCAACGCCGCGCTATGACTTGTATCCAGAGTGAGTAACAAAAATATAAAATATTACATTTTCTCGAGTCGGGATCGAACTCACATCCTATCATGTTTATAGTCACACGCTTGTGCCCCTGCGCCACAATAAGCCTCAATTATCAAAAGCATAATAAGTAAATCTTCTTTTTCTTTTTCCTGGCAGGATCTGCATTCCTACTTAATCTACGCCACTTTGGTCAGTCTTTTACATCCTCGGTGGTTAGACCATTGGCTCTCATGTCCTGCATCACGACATCCAACCAGCGCACTTGTGTTCGAGATAGTTCCTAGGCCGGCGCGCAACGCGGCTATACCATCTCAGGCGACGCTCTTGGAGCTTATCCGCTATGTGACGGACTTCAAAACTACCATAAATGAATGTGTTACGCATGCGGTCAGATTGTTTTATGCCGCACATCCACGTCACCATCGTCATTTCCGTGGTCAGGACCTTCATGTGTGCCGAGATAGTACTGGTCAGCATTTGCTGCCATATAAAAGAACCGGTCAAACGATGCTCTTGTATATCAGCCCTTTGAGTTTGGTCGGTATTCTGCGATCGCAGACCACATCGTGACATACCGCCATTTAGCCCAGGTATCGCTTATCCGGCCATGAACATCGTGATCGATGCCTCCAGACTCGTGCGTATCGAATCCGAGGTACTTAAACTTTTCCGTTTTAACGGCTGGTTGAGTAACATATATGGACTTTTATTTTTTCTTTTTTTTTTGCGGGTAGAAGTGGAACTAATAACATCTGTTTAGAACAGCTGATTTGTTTAAACGGTTTATAAATATATTAACCTTACCCACCAGCAATAAGAATCCTAACGAAAATCACTTTTCACTTTCACTTTACTATGTTTTGAAAATATGGAGTCTATCAAGGAGTCAATGACTGTCATAACTGACCTTTTTGACTATGAAATGAATAAATTTCAATATGAATTGCACAAGACAGCTTCACCCGTGTCAACATCTTCATTAGCAACAGAATTCAACCAATTTAAAGGCCTCATTGTTTCCTCATGAACACATTACAACGTCAAGTTGAGATTCTTACTACTGAAGTAGATAGGCAGGAGATGAAAGGAAGGCATAATTTTTTTATTCCACGGTGTTTCAGAACAAAAATCCGAAGATATAAAAACAAGCATTACTGGGTTGATAGGTAACATCTAGTGTTGCCTAATGTTTCTTCTTCCAGCATACAGATTTCATATCGTTTGGGTAATTATTCTGAATAGCCAAGGCCTCTAGTAGGCAAGGCTTATGTATCAACACGGGACATAGTTTGGTTTGCCAAAGGTAAATTAAAAGGCAGCGGTATCACTCAACCTGAATTCCTCACTAAAGTACCTCATAAAGCATTTTTTGAGACAAGACAGCGATTCGGTGTCAATAAGTGTTGGTCGAGGAATGGATGGATCCATATCATAGGGCCAGAGGGTGGGAACACAGAGTTGAAACTAAAGCTGAGGTTGTTGCTATTTCTTGTACCAACAATAACTCTCCTATTGTGCACAACACTATTGTCAAAACAACCGACAAAGTTTTGGTTATTTTTTTTATTCATTTAGTATTTTTTTTTACTTTTAAATAATTTATTTAAAAAAAATTACTTTGTTTATTAGTTATTCTAAGAAGTATTGAATATTTTTATTTTTTATTCATTCATACATTAATAATATTTTACATAAATGTTAGTTTATAATCTAATTTTGTTACGTCTAATATATTTACACAAAAATTTACATAAAGGACCAAACACAAACATTAATAAACATTGAACATTTAGAGGACGACGGACTTTGTAGGGAAGAACTTTATATAGGGGATGAGTTAAGTTGGGGCAAGAAAAAGGATGTGGGAAGAGGAACCGTCGACCAGGCCACATTCGCACAGCGAATGGTCCCTGACCCTGATTTTAGCCAGATACACAGGCGTACAAGCATGCCCAAGGCGTAACCGATAGATTGTTGTAATAATCCTCCGTTCAATATATCTTTGAGAGTAGAAACACGGTCGTCTAGGGATATTAGGTCGGATAAGGGCACTTATCTTTTGGGACTTTGATAAATTCCAGGAATCACTCCAGGACTTACGAAGGTGAGTATCTGCAAGGAATTGCAGATCCTGAGCAGAATTAGAGAAGTATTCAAGTGTGCCACGCTGGATGGCTAACTTGGCGCAAGAGTCTGCAGATTCATTGCCACTGATTCCAGAATGGCTATGGAATCAAAACCAGTGTAACTTCCAGGCCCTTAAAATGACATGAATACAATTCTTCACGAATCCTTAAAACAATTGAAGATCTTAATCTACTATGAAACGGATTTCCCTTCTATGCCATCAAGCAGCTTAGTGAGTCAGTAAAAATAATCGTTTGTTTAAAGTCGTGGGAGCTTGTAAACAGGACTGCTTCTAACAAAGCAACACCGATGATTCAAGGGGACATTTAAATTGTAAAATAATTTTGGATTTTGGTATCCAGCAAGCCGCACCAACACAGCTCTCCTTGGAAAGCTTTGATGCATCAGTGAAGATGAGAAGATGGTTTGGCCAACGTCAATGAACTAATTACTTAAATTTTGTGCTGGTGCCAGGATAACCTATGGTTAGACCAAGATTTGTGACAATAAGTGGAAAATGGACCAGGGCTTTATAAGGTGTCATAAAAAGGGGATTAGATAGATGGCAAGAAAGGGGGTTAGGAAGAGAGTTCGAGAAATCTAAGGAAGAGTCGGTAGAGAAATCTAAGGAAGCTATTCAGCAGATAAGGCAACGGTTTGCCTCGGGAGATAAGACCAGCTAGCTTAGATAGCTTAGTCCATAAAGGATGGGAAAACAGCTGCAACGTTTTACTCACAAATCGGCCAGCAAGAATTAATTAACCCCAAATTATTAACAACGCAAAAATTCATCTTGTGTATTTTTAATATAGTACTGCAACGCAAAGTAGTGCAACTATAAAGTTGGCGACAGATGTCGGCTCGATTCCCAGTCGGAGAGTGAAATATTTAATATTTTCATTTCCTCTCTTTCTGGTAAAAAGGCAAAACACGGTATTAAGTTCCGTCACTCAACATACAATGCTACAAGAAGTAGGCGGAAAGTGGGAAACGGAAATCTTAATGTGCACAGAGTGTTTAAACACTCCAGGTTTCCTCTAACTAAACTGCTACCTGTGAGATATATAGTTTGCTACAAAATAAAAAAATCTGTACACCAGATCATTGATATTTAATATTTAATATTTTAAAATTTGAATTCTTAAGATATTTACAATAAACGCTGATTACCATATTTAAGTAATTCAAAAAAGATCAGTCGTAATTCAAAAAAGAGCAGTTCGAGCTATTTACGGCATGGGAGCTCGGGAATCCCTGAGAGATTTTTTAAAAAAATCGGGTATTCTTACGTTGGCATCACAGTACATATATGATAATATAATACTTGTTCGAAAAAATAGCCACAATTTATTAAAGTACAGTGACAGACATGATATCAATACAAGAAGTAAAACAAGCTGATCACACCTAGTTTTCGTCTTCAAAAGGTTAGCAAAACTTTTATGGGACATGGTACACGTATGTATAATTATATTCCAGAAGTTTAGATTTGCCACTTAAAATTTTTTATGTTAAAGTTAAAAATATATTGTTGGTCAAAGTATATTCAATTCAAGAATATTACCATGATAAGAATGCGTGAGATTAAATGCTGTTGGTACTCACTCAGGAAGCTATGTGATATATATTTTTTTAATTGATATTTTGAAAACAGCAACTGTCGAGTTTCTTGCCGGCTCTTCTCAGCAGACCCGCCTTCCGAGCCGGTGGTAGCTTCCTGTAGGACTGACACTACAGACAATTGTATGTAACTTGACGATTCAAAAGTGCTTGTAATGGCCTATTTGAATAAAGAATATTTTGATTTTGATTTTTGATTTTTAAGCTTTGGTGAAATATCCTAAAATAATGCTCCAATCATATTATACTAGAAATTTAATGACAGTTTTCAGTTTTTACAAGAATAGAAACTAACAACTAGCAATAAATTGTCTATGTTGTAGTTTCAATGGCCAACCAAATCATTCGCATCGAAAATGTATTTTTAATTTGATTTTGTGATGATATAGAACTATGAGTGCGCTATGCAGGTTGTCTATTTCATCCTGCAGCTGGAATGGTTCTTGATCATTAGTATACCTGCTTCGAATCAATTTATTATTAAACAATATTTAATAAAATTTATATTAATTTTTAATATGTTTTTTGTACTGTCGGATTTGATGTATTTGTACTGTCGGATATTAGTAGTTTATTGAATTTATATGTTTATTCAACTTAATATATTTCTTTAACTTATTAAAAGACGAAACTTAATATTTTGTTCCGCGTATCATTCTTTGTCAAGTTTTCTTTTTATTTATTAAATAAAAGTTAAGTAATAAACGCAATTAACGTTTTAAATTGCTGTACTAAGAAAAAACTAAATGTTGATAAATTAATTTTGATTAATTAAGGAAAACCAAAATTTTGATAAACTCCTTATTTATCAACAAAATAAAAAAAAAACCAAATTAATGCTGTAGCGCTCTGACCACCTAACTATACGTTCATTGAACCTATAGTTTAGTGGTCTGAGCGCTTGAAGGTATTTTAAACAACGCCAACATGCTGTTATACTATTATAACACACTGAGTTCTTTGTGAGGTCTTCTTACAAAGTGCTAACGCTTCACACTGTATCCCGCACAAGGCAGGGTAGGCAGAGGAAACCCGGGTACCTAGACAAATCAAAACACTCCGTTCCACTTCTGTTCGACACTTTCTAACACTTTCTAAATTTGAGGCATTGCGTGTTGTTAAATTGTTTGACGTTCAAAAAACGAAGCTAGTAACTTCTTATTTTAAATAAAAATATTTTAATTTGATATTATATAATATTTAATTTTATATATAGCTTTTGAAATATAATATAAGCTATAAGTACTATAAGCTATTATAGCCTTCTTCGATAAAGAAACATGTCTGTTAACCGCGTCCGTTGAAGCCCGTGAGTCTTACGGTACCAAGCTCTACGCGACCATCTTGTATTTTAAAACGAACAGATGTAGTACGGAGTGTCTTAACACTAGGTTTTCAGTTTCCCTCTGCCTACCCTGCCGTGTGCGGGATATAGCGTGAAGCTGAGTCAATATTGTGTATATCCCTGATTTTGCTAAATTCATTAATGTTTAATTAACATACGTAATATTTTCAAAAATATATTGCGATGCAACGGTCATTATATTAATTTCTTTATATTTTTCCCTTAAAGGATCTTTAGGGCCTTATTTATAGATTGCACGAATAGCTCGCTTCTGCAAAGCAAACCTGTCGTAGGGATGAAACTGGCTTTTAACATTCTTTTATTAAGATCAAAAAATGTATTCTAAACAACTGAAAACACTACCGTTCGTGGGAAAATATGAAATATTTCATTTCCTCGAGTGGGGATCGAACCCACAATCGGTTTACCGTCACAAATTTTTATAATGAAAAATTTAAACTTGGCGGATTTGATTTCGCGTCTCATGGAAAGCGCTCTGACGAACTGAGCCAAACGTTTTCAACAAGCTACGTCGAAATTCTTAGACGCTAGGTGTAACTTATCTCTGTAGGGAGATTTTGACAAAGTTTCAGTACACAATTTATTGTGGCTATCCAGATCTTTAATTGCACAGGCCTAGTAGGTAGTAGTTATATGTTTCTTAAGCTTGAGTAATTTGAGACACTCAAGAAATGTTATAAATAATAATACATGCATAACTTTATCTCGTATATTATTGTTACAGTCAGTTAATATAAGTTAAATTATGTTTTTATTATACAACTAATGCTCTTGTATTAGTTAATATATAAATATATATATATATATATATATATATATATATATATATATATATATATATATATATATATATATATATATATATAAAATATATATATATATATATATATATATATATATATATATATATATATATATATATATATATATATATATATATATATATATATATATATATATATATATATATATATATATATATATATATATAAATATATATATATATATATATATATATATATATATATATATATATATATATATATATATATATATATATATATATATATATATATATATATATATATATATATATATATATATATATATATATATATATATATATATTTATATATATCCATTGTGGGTTAATCGATTCGATGATCGTCAACTTTAAACAAACAATGTGTATAAATATTCTAAAGATGCACGAGATCGCTATGATCCTTTTCCCAAATCGTATGTACCTACCGTATTAGATCCATATCTGTCTCTTTCATACTAGTGATGGTAAGAAGTGATTGCATTTCATAATTTTACCTAGTTAGTTATTTAGTTAGTTACTAATTTTTTTAGTTATTGAAATATATGTGCTGAAGCTTCTCTTTTTAGGGCACATATGGTTTGTGAAGTATTAAGTTGAAATACAGTAAATCAATCAAGACAATTAACACTGAGGAGTTGTGATTAAAGGCAAGTTGGCTCGGAGAATTGTAAGTAAAGGCGAGTTGGCCTGGAGAGTTGTGAATAGAGGCCAGTTAGCTTGGAGGGTAGTAAGTAAAGGCGAGTTGGTCTGGAGAGTTGTGAATAAAGGCGAGTTAGCCTGGAGAGTTGTAAGTAAAGGCAAGTTGGCCGGGAGAGTAGTGAGCAAACGCAAGTTGGCCTGGACAAATATATAAAGTGGTGTGTTGGCCTGCAGAATTGTCTAAAGTGGCGGGTTGGCCGTTTATATAGTTGGGTGATTAGGGTATGGCCAGGTGGCCTGCAGAATTGTCTAAATTGGCGAATTGGCTGTTTAGATAATTGAGTTGTTAGGGTATGGGGCCAGGTGGCCTGCAGAATTATCATAATTGAGTGATGGCGAGGAGGCCTGCAGAAATATCTATAGTATGGCGAATTGGATTAGAATTGAGCGCGGAAAGAATTTTATTGTGCTTAGCGCGTTAAGTAGTTGAATTTAATGTTTAAATTAGGAAAATGCAATGTGGAAACGTTGATTAATAATAATAATAGGAGTATATTAAATAGTTCATTTAAAAGCTGGAATTACAAACAAATTTAAACAAACAATGTATTGAGTTTTATATTACCAATGAGATGTATACACCATTAATAGTGTGCAGTTACAGCCCTGAGCTTGAAAGGAAGCGAGAGAAGAAAAGGAGGTTTTTAAAAGAGGAGAAAGTTGACGATCATCGAATCGATTAACCCACAATGGATATATATATATATATATATATATATATATATATATATATATATATATATATATATATATATATATATATATATATATATATATATATATATATATATATATATATATATATATACATATATATCAATAAACAACAACTCAATTATCAACCTAACAACTCAATTATCTAAACAGCCAACTCGCCAATTTAGACAATTCTGCAGGCCACCGGGCCATACCCTAATCACTCAACTATATAAACGGCCAACCCGCCACTTTAGACAATTCTGCAGGCCAACACGCCACTTTATATATTTCTCCAGGCCAACTTGCCTTTGCTCACTACTCTCCCGGCCAACTTGTCTTTACTTACATCTCTTCAGGCTAACTCGCCTTTATTTACACCTCTCCAGGCCAACTCGCCTTTACTTACTACCCTCCAAGCTAACTGGCCTCTATTCACAACTCTCCAGGCCAACTCGCCTTTACTTACAATTCTCTGAGCCAACTTGCCTTTAATCACAACTCGTCAGTATTAATTGTCTTGATTGATTTACTGTATTTCAACTTAATACTTCACAAACCATATGTGCCCTAAAAAGAGAAGCTTCAGCACATATATTTCAATAACTAAAAAAATTAGTAACTAACTAAATAACTAACTAGGTAAAATTATGAAATGCAATCACTTCTTACCATCACTAGTATGAAAGAGACAGATATGGATCTAATACGGTAGGTACATACGATTTGGGAGAAGGACCATAGCGATCTCGTGCATCTTTAGAATATTTATAGACATTGTTTGTTTAAATTTGTTTGTGATTCCAGCTTTTAAATGAACTATTTAATATACTCCTTTACTTACTACCCTCCAAGCTAACTGGCCTCTATTCACAACTCTCCAGGCCAACTCACCTTTACTTACAATTCTCCGAGCCAACTTGCCTTTAATCACAACTCGTCAGTATTAATTGTCTTGATTGATTTACTGTATTTCAACTTAATACTAATAATATACTTCAGTTTTTTAAATTGAATTTTATTGTCAGCCTCTTCACGTATCTCATTAGTATCAAATTCTATTTGTTGCTCATCTGTTCTTAAGAGAATTTAACGGCCAAGCTACGCTACGTATTAACAATTCTAATGGACTTGTTTAGTTACTCTGTGTATCGTTCTATTTATAGACAACAAAATTTCATCTCACGCGTCTTGTCACGAACTATTTGAATTTAATTTACTAAAGATAACATATTTTTTTATGTGCTCATTGTTCGCTCTACCTGTCCGTTAGCACGAGAAGCTCCAGTACCTACCAAATGTAAATAGATGTTGTGACTATGACAAAAATCTTTAAATTCCATGCAGGTGAAGATCTTATCTATCTTTCCATGCAGGTGAAGAGGTGAATCTTTAAATTCCATGAACTATTATACGTACAGGGGAATCAAATAATAACGTGGCTGTTATAAGAGTAATAATATCACAATCGGCATTAATTAGCGTTGAAGGTAGCAGTAACACAAATTTAGTAATGGCGTCTATGATAACAAGCACATATTTTAAGTCACTATTACCTCAACATATTTTAGAAACCAATAATGCCGATATACTTTTTCTAGAATTTTACCCCATTCCAAATATAAAATACGTCATTTTGCTACCCTCTCTCTATATAAAATATCAAAATTAAAAGCTTAAAGGACAGACTACCATCGATGTACTCTAAGTGTGAAATTGATTTTACTTCTCAATACTTTTAAAGAATAAGTGATGACAATGAAAATTTGCCATATAAGTAATTTCAAAATGCTTGATAGAGTTAACAACTGCTAGCGTTGCCAACTCGTATGAATGGTACTTAGACGATCATCGGCATTGATCGTCTTTTTACTTCAGTATTCAACGGGATGTAACCTTCCTTTATTCTTTTGCAAAAGTATTGCACCAAAACCCATATTATTAGCGTCTGTGTGTAATTCCGTGGGAAATTTAATATTGAAAACCATTAAAACAGCTAAACACGTTAAAATAAAATTATTTCTTGTCTCGAATTTTCATGTCCAGGACTCCAGGTCAATTTTGTGTTAATTTTGGCAAACAACCTATAAAGTGGCTGTTTTCACACAAGAAAATCAAAAACAAACTTTCGAAAATATGATGACAATCTCAAGAATTGCCTTAACTGACTGCCTACATTGTCTGAGGAGTTTCAGAATTTCCCGGTGTAATGATCCTACGAGGATTTGCTTTTATACCCCCTGATATTTCATATCCTAAATATTGAACTTTACTTTTAAGGAAATCTATATTTTTAAATTAAAAGAAAACCTGGCATCAGAAATATTTTTTTAAGATTTTCGCAACCTCTTCATACCTTAGTCTATATTAGCCGCTTGTATTATTAAATCATATAAGATGCTCTATCTTACTACTAACTCTCCTAAGGCCGTGTTAATGATTCTTTAATAGATGGCTGAGGTATTACGTAAACCGAAAGGCATGGCTTTGTAAGTACATAGATAAGTACATAGAGCTTCTGGCGTAACAAACCTGGTCTATTTTATCGAATTTTCATTAATTGGTACCGTATTAAAGTTAAACTTCGATAATCTATCAATACACGTTCTATCTAATCCATTGCGATTTATAAATAAAAATATTGGACTAGAGAAGGGAGATTTACTTAATTTAAAATCTCGTGTTGATAATAATTCAATATTTTTATTGCGTATTATAGTTCCTTTACAATTTTGAAGGGTCTACTAATCTCATTCATAATTCATTATTTTTATTGGTAATAAGAGATACCTTCCACAAACGGTACAGCAAAATCACGTAAAAGATTTATTAACTGTGGCTTATAATCGTCTTGAACATCTGTATCTATATTACCAAAATTTATAACAGAGGCCGATAGAGGCCTGTCGTGGCGCAGCGGCACAAGAGTGTGACTGTAACCGACAGGTTCTGGGTTCGATCCCCAGTCGAGGAAATGAAATGTTTAATATTTTCAATTTAAATATTTAATGTTTCATTTCTTCGCTCTGGTAATAAGGCAAAGCGCGGCGTTGAGTTCCGCCACTCAACACGCAATGCCTCAAATTCGGCGGAAAGTGGGGAACGGAAGTGGAACGGAGTGTCATAACACTAGGTTTCACTTCCGTTCCCTCTGCCTACCCTGCCTAGTGCGGGATACAGCGTGAAGCTGAGTAGACCGCGACCTTTACGGATACAATAAATCCTAACGTTAATAAATCTAATCAAAATATCGCGACTCAAAAATTGATCGTGAACATAGCTTACCATATCTTTTTTTTGAGTGATACTTTCCATAATAAGAGAGCAATATATAATAACATAATCAAAACAAAATGAAACTCGCTCACCAAATTCTGTAATGTTACCGGTGACAAATGCAACGTCGCACGTCTCTCTCTCTATTTTATCAGTCAGTGGGTGCGGAGTCATTGCTGGTGGCTCATTGAGTACTAGAGCATGGGGATGCTGTATGTCTTTTAACACCACATTTATAGCACATTATCAGAGGTCTTGCTGTGAAGTCGGAGCGATTGGAAGTAGAAATTAATTTGCTTTTCATTTTTGGCTAAAACATTCGAATGATCTGTGATTAACATTCTCACATTTTTCAAACATTGCACCTAAATAGTACTTAATCTAGGTCGCGCGTACTTAATCTAGGTCGCGGGCGATACATTACATTATTCTGTTTAGTGGAAAACGACGTTTATTAAAAAAAAATACACTAGCTCCCGGCTCATTTTGAAACGGGTATTTATTTCTTTTGAAAAAAAATGTTCAAAAAAATGTTAACTGTCCAACATGCGCAAGGATCATCTCCACTACTATCTCTTCTTTATCTAAATCACACAGCGTGCCCTGAAGAATGTAAATGCATTTGTGCGATAGAAAAAAATTCTTGAAGTAAAAAAAAGTGCTCTGAATTTAGGGAAAGCGATCTGAGACAGCCAAGTATCATAGAGAGAAAAGTATCTGAGGAGGCGCATGTTGCTTTGAAGGGCTTCCAATATGGCGGGCTACCGTTTGATTTCGTTTTCTGGTATTTCTCTGTTATTCCGCGCCCGCACCGCACACTTCTAAAGTCGGTGATTGCTCATCGCAAATCATGTGACCTGTGGGCTCCATTGTGGAGCAGGCAGGATTAACGTAGCAGTTCGTGACTAGTCCTTTATAGTCATGCGATAAACAACCGAAATATATATATATATATATATATATATATATATATATATATATATATATATATATATATATATATATATATATATATATATATATATATATATATATATATATATATATATATATATATATATATATATATATATATAGATATATATATATATATATATATATATATATATATATATATATATATATATATATATATATATATATATATATATATATATATAAATATATATATATATATATATATATATATATATATATATATATATATATATATATATATATATATATATATATATATACATACTTACATATGTATGTTTGTATTTATATTTGTAAATGTGTATGAATATTTATTTTATGCATTGTATGTATTTATATATGTATATATTATAAAAATTGTTTGTCACTGCTTACTTCGCTTTGCACCACATTATTCCCGCACTACTAGATGATATCCTTTAGAAGTTTTAATTGGTTACCTGGAAGAGATCACTCCCAGTGATGAGGCCGCCTTTGCGCATTTTGTATTCAGAAATTGTTATTTTTTTTTTTATGTTTCTTACCTAAGTGTGCAATAAAGATAATAATGTTTTTGATTTTCGCGATTGTTGCACATTTTAAATGAAACACTTTAAACTAGATTAATCGCGTATATTGAGTGGTAAATATTTTTGGATACCCGACGTTTCGAACACTTTATAACAGTCCGTTGCCATGGGTAGACTAAGTTGGCATTGGTCTGTCATTTGATATAATTATTATATTAAACTACCGCCAACGATTTTGTAATTACCTGGGTTCTTTCATAATGAGCTTACTGTATCTGGTCCTCTGGTGTGGTGTGCTTGAGACTTTAATTTTTTTAAGAGTGAATACCAGGTGGTGTGAAGTTTACAACCATCTTCTCTATTGAAATTAGGCTATTTTTGTATTTCAATAGCCTCGTGGATCATTCTAGGGATATATCTGTTCTCCCTAACGAGTATGTGGGGTTTGTCAAACCTGATATAATTGTTGGATTTGTTCGATGTATGCTCACACACAGTTGACTTCGATACATACCCATTCTTGACATCGGAGATGTTTCTCTTTGTTTGACCTATATAGGATAAGCCACAGTCACAATTCAGTTTGTATACGCCGACACACTGCAAAGGAATATTACTTATCACTGGTCTCAAGAATCGGCTCACTTTCTTGTTAGGCTTGCATATAGTTTTAATAGAAGCTCTTCTTAGGATGTGGCCGATCCTGTCTGTATTCCCTTCACATATGGTAAAAATGCCGGTTGCTTCTCAACTGTGGGTGTCTTTTTGGTCTTCTGACAACGCTGGCGGGGTACTTCAAAAATTCGCCCACGGTAGATAACTACGTAGGGTGGTGATCAGATTCACCATTAAAGTACATATCTATTGGTGTGCATGGGTTTCCTATATACTATCTGCCTATTGTCCACGGGCGGACCGTATTGGCGAGTAGACGTGTCGACTCAATCCCATATTTTTTAATTATTATAACGTCAAAAGAGACAACAAGCTGAGACAAAGATAGGTTTCTGTGTACGTAAAAACATCTTCTTACTTAGTACACTGTATGACGTATGGTACAAGTTGCTAGCGGCCGCGGTTAACTCTTGAAAGGAAATGTCGAAACAAATATCGTGCATTTCAGATCCTGAAACGGTGGACTTTGTTGAAGAAGATGATCCGAATCTCAAAACTAGAAGAATTAAACGCCGGCTTAATACACATGATGTCAAGATGAACATCAACGAACCTTTCAAAGAAGAAATTAAAAAGATGTTATTAGACTGGAAAACTGAACAAGACACCACGTTGAAAAGATTGAGTGACAACATAGAGGAATTAAAGACACAAACAAAGAAGATACATATTACCAATATAGAGATAGAAAAGGCACTTGAATTCCTGTCGAAGAACTACGATGACATAAAATCAAGGGTTGAAATTCTTGAAAAAAAATACTGTGAAAAGAACGTCGTGATCCAAAAATTAGAAGAAAGAATTGAATACTTGGAAAGAAATATAAACTCTTCAGCTCTGGAAATAAGAAATCTTCCTAAAAAGGACAAGGAATCTAATAATGACTTAAGAAGTGTAGTACAGGCCACATGCAAAGCCTTAAATGTAGAATTACATGCTTCTGAACCCAGAGAAATTTATCGTATAGACAATAGAACGAATAATGGTCCGATCATAGTACGATTTTCAACTTCGTTTACAAGGAACAAAATATTAAGTGAAGTTAAAAAGTACAACAAGAGAAATCCAGCAAATAAATTTAACTCTTCCCTTATCGGTGCCACCACAAATCACATGCCTTTATATATATCGGAACTGCTAAATCATAAGACAAAAAAACTCTTCTATATTTGTAGAAAATTTGCTAAAGAGAACGGTATAAAGTATTGCTGGACAGCTAACAGTAAAATTCTTATGAGAAAGACAGACGGAATGCGGCACATCATTATCAAGACGGAAGAAAACTTAAATTTAGAATCTTTTAATAGTGAACAGTGACTAGTAGGAAAAGTTATGTGGTTATTTTCTGTTCCCTTAAGCATCTACTCTGCCTATATACAGACTCGCAGTATAACTTATCAAACACACTACATATTTAAGTCATCAGTATTAAACATCAATATATATATTACATACAAACACAGACATGTACTATTATATTTATATATAATTTCATATAAACTTTTAAATAACCATCAATTTTTAACAATTAAACACGATTGCGTGGTAACAAAAATATATTATTATAACAAATATTTTTACATTGGACCACAAGCCAAGTGGAATTTTTATTTAATACGAGACAGCTGTGACTCGGTGAGTGATTGTACTTATATCCTAATCTCTGTCTACCTACATTATTTTATTTTATATTTTGGCCTTATTTTGATTGTGATTTATCGATTAGTATTATTATTATGTTTTTATTTATTTTATTTTTTTTTTCTTTTTGTTTTTGCTGGTATTGTTATTTTGCTTGCATTGGCGCATAAACTTTTTAAAATTTAAATGGATTATACTAAAAAAATAAATATAGATTTGAATAAAATAAATAAAATACCCTGCTCGAGGATAAACAATCAGTCGGAACTATTACAAAAACGAAATAGTTTTTATAAAAATCAGTTCTTGAGGATAATAACAGTAAATATAAGAAGCGTTAACGCTAATTTCGATGCCTTTATTGCATTTTTGACTTGTCTTGATTTAACCAACTGTGATATCCTAGTTCTAACAGAATGTTGGATAAATGAAAGTAGTATTGTACCCACATTACCCAACTATTACTCATTTTCTACCAAAAATTGTATCAATCAAAATGATGGTATAATAATATATGTCAAAGATAGTTTTCGAGTAAACTGTAAGGAACCTAAAATATCTGGAGGCAACTTCTTAGTCCTGGAGATTGCGAAATACGAACTTGTACTAATCTGTTCTTACAGGCCACCATGTTTTACCAACCCCTCACAATATTTATATTCAATTGATTCATTACTCCGTAATCTTAAATATAAAAATATAATATTTACGGGAGATATAAATATTAATATTATAGCGGGAACCACATATACCAAGCACTCAGATATCTATTTAAATCTAATGGCAGCACATGGACTTCAGCAAGGCATTGATAAACCAACTCACAAAAATGCTTGTATTGATCACTATATGATTAAAACAAAGCATACTTGGAATACTTTTATCTTGGAAAATTTACAGATCACTCACCTATCATGCTGGTAATCGAAAATATATTAAAAGCTGAGTCTATTGCAGTTCAAGAAACTTCAAAATTAGATTTTGAGAAGATTAAAGGAACTTTAAAATCACTAAATTGGAAAGAATACTTTAAAATTACTGACTCTAATGAGGCAGTCAACTTTCTAGTAAATAATTTGAAAAATATAATAAGCAAGAATACAATTAAGAGAACTACTGCTAAGAAATATAAAATTCTGAAACCGTGGAATACAACTGGAGTTTTAATATCGATACGTAAACATAATAAACTGCATAAAAGACTTAAAAAAAATCCCACCAATGAACAACTTAAAAGGCAGTTTATTATGTACAGAAACAAATGTAATTATATAATTAAATGTCAAAAAAAAGAATATTATAAATTCAAACTAAAACTGAATTCAAATAATTCTAAGCAATTGTGGAACTTAGTCGAAGAGATCGGCTATAATTTAAAAATAAAATAGATTCCACTGACCTAATCAACATTAAAGATACACCTAAAACTTTATTAAATCATGTTAATCACTACTTTACGACTATTGGCCGAGATTTAGCTAACGAAATTTGCTGTAAGCCTGAGTATTACCACAGTAAAAAATATAAATTTATTAGAAAGCCACGTATTGCCGAGTCAATTTTTATAATACTACTAATTCTGCGGAAGTGAAGAAAATAATATTATCACTAAAAAAAGGCTCCTCGGGTATCGATAACATTAGTGCAGCTACGGTAAAAGCATTACATGAAGAATTAATGGAACCTATTGTTCATTTGTGTAATTTGTCTATTGAGACAGGAATTTTTCCAGATATATTTAAACAAGCACTGAATATACCTATTCTTAAAAGTGGAGACAAAAACACTCCCTCAAATTATAGGCCGATTTCTCTATTATCAACTCTTTCTAAAATCCTTGAAAAAATTGTACACAAACGACTCTTGTCATTTTTAGAGAAACACCAAGTACTTGCTCCTAACCAATACGGGTTTAGACCAAAGCACTCTACAGAGGACGCTGTACTCAAGTTAACTACAATTATAACATCTCACTTAGATAGTGGAGAAAAATGTCTTGGGGTATTTCTCGATCTAAAAAAAGCGTTTGACACTGTACCAGTTCCCAATCTTATAAGTGTTTTAGATGAACTGGGAATTCGTGGTATCTCTAAAAAGTGGTTCAACAGCTACCTGACCAATCGAGTGCAGTGCGTACGAGTAAAGGGACAAATCAGTGACAACATGCCCTGTGAATATGGGGTACCACAAGGTAGCACCCTAGGACCACTGTTATTTTTAATATATGTTAATCAATTATGTCAACTAAAAATTGAAAAAGCTTCTATAATAATGTATGCGGATGACACTGTCATTGTATTCCACGACAAAACTTGGGATGATGTTAAATCTTCGGCAGAGAAAGGATTGTACCTTATATCAACATGGCTTCAAAATCACCTTCTAACTCTCAACACCAAAAAAAGTGTTGCTATGTGTTTTTCCAACAGCACAGCTGGCGAAGCTAATCAAAATTTCACGCTGAATATCCACTCTCACTCTTGTCTTAAACTGAATAACAGGACTAACAATCAATGTCTTTGTGAAGGATTAATCCGAGTAAACACTATAAAATATCTTGGTGTTATAATAAACCACCGTGTAAATTGGAAAGCACATATCACATCTATGACACACAAAATTAGAAGATTACTGTTACTCTTTAAAAGTCTTAAGAACGTCCTAGATGTAAAACATACATTACAAATATATAAGTCCCTATGTGAATGTATATTGACCTATTGCATAGTGGCATGGGGAGGGGCTGCAAAATCTATTCTTTTAACATTAGAAAGAGCACAACGTACTATACTTCAAGTGGCTATGGGCTTATCTATTCGTCACACAACGGTATCTGTCTACAAAAAGTCCGAAACACTAAACATTTGAAAGTTATTTATAAGTAAATGCATTTTTAGATATCACTGCACTACTGCCGCCAAAGTATCAATATCAGCGACA
Source organism: Eueides isabella (assembly GCA_019049475.1). Taxonomy (NCBI): domain Eukaryota; kingdom Metazoa; phylum Arthropoda; class Insecta; order Lepidoptera; family Nymphalidae; genus Eueides; species Eueides isabella. The sequence goes on from CM032388.1 coordinate 10,989,635, forward strand.
AGCAAAAGATTAAATAAATATGAATTCCTTAGGGTGAAATCTTTTTTGGCGCGACGAAATTACGAATTTATATCCCCCATATTATATAGTACCGCTGACAAAACTATTTCATTAAAATCATGCAATAAGTATACTGCGAAAAAGAAGATAGTCAAGTGGCTTTTAACATTCGATTACACCACCACTGAAAATTTAATGACAATACAAAAATGACAAGTACAATCACTCATATGTAATGCACCTATTCACACACTCGCGGGCACGGGCACAACATACTGACACACGCGCATACTTACACACACACACACACACACACACACAAATTCACTCATATACACACAGGGACATTCACAAGCACACGTACATACTAAATTATAGTTGATACTTTATAATTAATTGTATTCTTTTGTTTCTGGTTACACTCAATTATTTTTTTTTGTTTTCTTTATTTTTTATATGTTTGTTCTTTTTTTATTTTTTTTACTTGTTGTTTTTAATTAAATGTACTAAACAGGGAAGTCACTAACTCCTAAAACACAGTTCATACTTATTTAGGAGTTAGTAGCCCATAAAGCTGTAATTAGGAACTTTGTCAATAAATATTTTTTTTATTTTTTTTATTTTTTTTTATTGTGCCATTAGAATTTTTTATGACTAAAGCATCAAGAAAATCTAAAGAATTATTTGCCTGTAATCCCATTGTTAACTGAATATTATTTTTAATAGAATTAAGGTGTTTTAAGAATATGTAAACTTTGTCCGTAGGTAAAATTGTGAAAGTATCGCAGATGACACTTTATATCCTAAGTAGACATGGTGCAAAATTAAGAGCCGTCTTCTCGAAGTTCTCCATGTATATATCTGCTATTATCGGGGACATAGGCGAACCCATAGCAATGCCATCTATTTGTAAATAGAATTCTTGATTGAACACTAGATATCCAGACGTAAGGCAGTGTTCTAAAAGTTCAAGATATTCTATAGGCATGTTGTTCTCCTCTAGCTTCCGCTTGATGATCCTGACATAGTCTTTAATAGGTATACTGGTGAACAGCGAATGGACATCAAAACTGACCATGGTTTCATTGCTAGCTAGCTTAAGGTTTTTCAGTCCGCTAACAAAATGGTAAGTATCACTGACATAAGATGTTGTGTGGCCACATCATTCACGACGTGTCCAGTTTAAACGTCGGTGTATACTATTGGACGATAAAGTACATCTTTTTTGTGTATTTTTGATAATCCATTCAACTTTGGAGGTCTTACACAGCTAGGCACGAGAGATTTAATGTCGAGATCCAACGATTTTGTGTTTTTTAATTAAATCAGATGTATACTTAAGTATTTTTGATGTAGGATCTTTGTCAACAATTTTATATGTTTTTTGATCCGATAGTACTAATAGCCGTGTGATCCCGGCTTAGAATATTATCACCCTGGTATTGATGGTGTCGTAATAGGCGACAAAAGTGCGTGTGGTAGAGTCACGTTGCCAGCAATGGCAACACACATGGGCAGACTCGACCGGATTGTTACCACCCCCGGCATTTAAGACCGGCGTTAAGTAGTGGCTTTCGCCATTGCGTTTCGCATTAGGTAATGCCGGGCCCTGGTGCCCATCCACCTTAAAAGAAGACAACGCTCCTGTAGCTCCTCTGGAGTTACACGGGGCGTGGGCTACGGTGATCACTTACCATCAAGTGACCCGTACGCTCGTTTGCCGTCTCTTTCATAATAATAACCATACTTTTTGTATATACTCATCAGTGTCTAGTATTACCGTCGCGTTACTTTTATCGGTTTTGACCACTCAATATACGCGATTAATCTGTAGGTAAAAAAATATATAATTTAAAATGTGCATTAAAGAATTTTTATGTCATGTTATTTTATGTACATATTGATGTTATGTTATACATGCCTTTTTACAAGAGGATTTTTATTATTAATGCTAAGCACATGAATATGTAACAGAGTAATCAATAATAATGCATTTATTTATGTGTTTGATTAATATATAAACGCGAATAGTATATATTTTGACATTATACTTGTTCGAGCACTGTAAGTGAATATTCTAAGTATGAAGTCTGTCTTGTGCTTAATTGGTGTGTTCCTTGTTGCCATTAATGGGCAAAATGTCGTCGATGTAAGAAATTTTAATTTTATTAACATTTATTTTTCTTTTATTTTCACGCTGTATCCCCCATGAGGCAGGGTAGGCAGAGGGAACCCGGGAACCTAGTGTTAAGACACTGCGTTCCACAATCGTTCCCCACTTTCTGCCCAATTTGAGGCATTGCGTGTTGAGTGGCGGAACTCAACGCCGTGCTTTTGTCTTATTACAAGAGCGAAGAAATGAAAAATGAAATATTTAAATTGAAAATATTAAATATTTCATTTCCTCGACTGGGGATCGAAGCTAGAACCTGTCGGTTACAGTCACGCGCAATGTGTATATATATATATATATATATATATATATATATATATATATATATATATATATATATATATATATATATATATATATATATATATATATATATATATATATATATATATATATATATATATATATATATATATATATATATATATATATATATATATATATATATATATATGTATATATATATATATATATATATATATATATATATATATATATATATATATATATATATATATGTATATATATATATATATATATATATATATATATATATATATATATATATATATATGTATATATATATATATATATATATATATATATATATATATATATATATATATATATATATATATATATATATATATATATATATATATATATATATATATATATATATATATATATATATATATTTAATATTTACTATTTAGTCACGCGCAATGTGTATATATATATATATATATATATATATACACATTGCGCGCGAATAAATAGTAAATATTAAATTTATCACTTCTTCGAGGGGGGATCGATCCACAACCTGGCGCTTACAGTCAGTAACACGCTTATTTTTATATAAAGTATCCCCAGTAAGATATATTTTTAAAAATAATAATCATCTTTTCATAGTATTCATGCATGAGTTTATATAGATAGAAATAAGATGTTTCAAAAGTTAACTCTCATTATGATAAAAAAAATTAAGGCTCTAATAATCATTTTTTTTTTAATTTAAATTATTCTTTCAGGTTCTCCCTCTCGCCCCAGAACGTGCTACCGATCTTGTACAAGCATCATTAAAATGCGTCAAAGAACTAAACTTAGAAAAAGATATGATTCAGAAATTTTTGGCGTGGGAGATAAGTGACTCTGATCTGAGCAGAAAATATATATACTGTACTGGAACTGCGTCTGGATATATTGCTGATGATGGAAGCTTGAAAAAAAAAGAAACGCTTGATGTTGTTGGCACCTACAAGGACAGAGCGGAGGCCGTTATTGACGAATGCAACCAGCTCAAATATAACGACAAATATGAAGCAGCACTGCGTAACGTGATGTGTTTTTACAGTAAAACCGGATTGAAATTTACAGTCTAATTACTTATGTACTAGCTACATGATAATAACAAACATTGATGCAACTTACCTGGCCGATTAACAGTTGAGACCTATAATTCAAACCATTAAATATTTACAAGAAAAGGTTCCTTGTCGTAAAATTTAAATAGGTCCTGACTACTAATCCTAATAGACTATTTGCGCTTTCATTTTAGTAAAATGCAGTGGAGTTTCTTGTAATTATTTTTTACTCCTATTTTAAATATTTATTGATGAAATTGATTTAGATAGAGCTTCATTATTATCACGTTTTTATGCATCCTTGTCTTATATAATAAATACTATGGTAATGGGTTTACTTTATTGTATGTATAATATCATGAAAATAAAAAAAGTTATAATATGACTTATGAACTTTTCATTAATTAGTTAAAATCTATTCTAATCTAATCTCTCCTATTTTTGTACTTAATATAAGTAATAATTATAGCATATAAGAAGAAAACATATCTGTTGTGTGTCTGTACATATATTATTTAGTCAGTCAGCTAGTGGAAATTGCAATTGACTCCGTACCATAGTTAAGCAAAGCAACCTAACTTTATTTGTGTATTAATGATGTCTAGAGCTCGGATCCGTTGTCATCTACAAAATGTGGTTAAGCAGTTAAACTAATCAGTACTACGGTTGTAAACTGGTTTGTTGTTTGAATTTGAGGCATTGTGAGTTAAGTAGGAACTCAACACCACGCTTTGCCTTGTTACCAGAGCGAAGAAATAAAGACATTAAATATTTAATTTGAAAATATTATTTTTTCATTTCCTCGAGTTGGGATCGAACCCACAACTTGTCGGTTACAGTCACACGACACACCCCACGACAGGCATGCAGGCAAATAGTATAGAATTTATTTTAAATTATATATAATGTAAATCATATTATTCAAAATAGTGCAACGTCCACAAAGTTGAGTTATTATAGGTGTGTTTCCCGTTGACTTCTAATAATAAAATGTTATGAGTACCCCGATGGGTGCAACTGACTTGCGTATGACAGATTTTTTAAATATTGTTCTCAATATTCACATCACATTTTAGTCCTATGTGAATTTTTGTACCTTGCGCATCTATTTTGATAGCATTTTTAAGGATTTTTAAGGATTTGTATGTAGTGTTGATGTATTAAAAAGCGTGATATTTAATAGAATAAGCAATATTAAAAAATGTCATGAACAAATTACTAGATATATTGCCATTTAGGTATTACTTTTATGTAATGAAGTAAGATATAAAGGCGAACTGTAAATAATTTTACATTTTTTGCGTTTAAGCGCTCTAGATGAATACCTACAAGATGAGGGCTGAGCTTATTTGAGGCTTATTTCTTGTGACACTTGTCACCTGTTATTCAAGTTATATGCTATGGTAGTAATATTGTGTTAGGAAACAGTGCCAGATGTGTCGTAAGTTTGATTCCAGGTCGGAGGAATAATCAAGTTCAAATTTTCTCGCTTTGTCTTATTAGCAAACGGAAGGGAAAAATAGAAGGTCTTAGTTATATTTATTTATCCTTTACTTACCTTGATATATCTAAAAACTTCTATTCCAAATCAAAATGTCAATAATTAGAAATAGCATTAGGGGCTCCTTGTATTTCACATCATATTAAATTTATTTAATCGTCTGTCGTGGCACAGCGGCACAAGAGTGTGACTGTAACAGACGGGTTCTGAGTTCGATCCCCAGTCGAGGAAATGAAATATTGAATATTTTCAATTTAAATATTTAATGTTTAATTTCTTCGCTCTGGTAATAAAGCAAAGCGCGGCGTTACTTCCGCCACTAAACACGCAATGCCTCAAATTCGGCGGAAAGTGGGGAACGATAGTGGAACGGAGTGTCCTAACACTAGGTTCCCGGGTTCCCTCTGCCTACCCTGCCTTGTGCGGGATACAGCGTGAAGCTGAAAAAAAAATATTGAATTGACATACAGTTTCGTTGCTATGAAGTAATTTGCAAACATTAATTTGTTTTAGTTCTATAATGTTTTCATATTCATTAAATGAAATAACCGAAATTATATATTATTATATTTAAACACATTATTCTTAATTCTCACTTGCTTTAATCACCATAATTACATGACAAGAGCATTATATCAGTTTACCCTGCTTTAGCATTACTTTTAATATAAAAGTCTTCGATCAACTATTCATAGATTAAGTGTCACACTCCAAAAAACGGCCCGACAAATAAGACCACAAACAGAATTGTGTTCGTTTTTAGTATAAAATTCGTTTTTAGTATGTTCCAACCATAGCCAATGTGCGGACGTGACAAAATGCCTCCGTGTGCTTATAAAAATTGTGTAAATAACCATCGCAACAGTAAGGTTTCAGAAGGAATATCTTTCTTTCGGTAAGTACACGTTAGAATTAATTTTAAAATACTTAAAAATCAATATTAAACAATTAAATAACAATATTCCGTCGTTTGACCAATATTGGCGATAACACTACCAACGATTTCGTCAAATAACGATTAGTTTGGGCTAAGAAATGCATAGAGAGATGTTTAAATTTTTTTATTATATTTGTAATAACTTTATATATTTTTTTCTTGTTTTATAGTTTTCCTACTGACTTATTTCGCTGTGCAGAATGGGTATCTATTGTCGCCTATGAAAGAAGGGAAGAATACTCAACGGCGTAGATTGGTAAAAATGGCAATTCCAAAATTGCAAGTATAATTAATAAATTAAAAAATGTTTTTTTTTGTTGACATATAGAAAAGAATACACAAAATAAAAAAAAAATAAAAAATATTTATTATAGGCTGCATCTTCAATTCTAAATAATACCAGAATCAACACAATGGATGGCTCCGTCAGCTCTAATTCTTCTACTGCTTTATTATCGGACATTATATCTTTGTAAGATACTCCAAGAAAAGTATACTTAAAAAAAAATAATCGTATCACGCTAAATAATACTTACTGAAACGAAACAAATTAATAATTTAAACAAAATTAATAAACGTTTTAAGAAAAAAGAGTCTTTGTTAAAAAAAAATCATATTTTTTGAATAAAAAAATCCGTCGATGACTCAGTATTATTAGATCGATTGAAAAATGTAGAAGTAGCGGAACTTTTTAACGAAATGTATATTGTAGTATTAAAACAAAAAAAGTTGTTTCAAGATTACAATTACTTTTATTTTTAATAATACAAAAATTATCAATTTATTATCAGTAAAGTGACTCCATGATTTCTATTTTCTATTTTCTTACAAGTACTTACAAAGCGACGACGACGACGTGAAATTAAATGTCTTATATCTATTACGCGCTGGTCGAAACTAAACCTTAAGTTACGAGAATAAGGTATGATTTTATTAAATAGATTTTTGGTCATAAGTCTGTGTGTAATAATTTTCGGCATTTCTGTTTATTGTATATTGGAGTGGTGCCACTTTTTTGAGCCGTATTTGTATGTAACGCTTAATCTAGTGAATAGTTGATCGAATATAAAAGCGAAGTAAGTTTTGGGTACTTTAATAATTCATAGCAATGTAACCAAAATCATATATAACATACCTCTTCCTTAAGTTAACAAATAATTTATATACATTAATGAAATCACTCGCTTTGTCTTGATTACAATATTAATTACATAACACTAAAACAATATATCTCTAAGATCTATCATAAGAAAATCTTGCATGTAATTGTGTTTTTTTTTCTTATTTTGCCTACATCCGTTGTAGCTTGGGTTGGTACACCTATTATATCCGCCCATTGTTCTGAACTAGGAATTTGAATAATCTGATCCTCTTGTTCCTGGTCAAGAGTATAACTCGGGGTTTGATTTTCTAATTAATTTTCACCATGTTCCATTTCATCATCACTCTCTTTCTCTCTTTCCCTCACTTTTACCAATTGATCAATATGTCTATGTACTACATTTCCTTCCTGTGTCTTAATTCTGTAACTACTAGGACCTTCTTTTTCCAAAATTTCTCCTGGCATCCACTTTTGCGTTCCAACATAACTTCTATACATAACATTCTTACTATGTTTTAAAGTGTTATTCCACACTTAGGACAGAAAATACTAAACTTAAATTTTTAAAATTTTTATACGCTTTTTAAAATTAAAAAAAAAAATTAAAAATTTAAGTTTAGTATTTTCTGTCCTAAGTGTGGAATAACACTTTAAAACATAGTAAAAATATTAAAATAAATAGTATTCTCTCTTGCCAAACGATAATTCTTACGAGTTGTCTTTGGGTAGCGGAAATTTGTAAAAATCTCCCTACAGAGAGGCTAACAACATAAAATAAGTTGTAACAAGCGTATAAGAATTTCAACGGAACTCGGTGAGAACGAATGGCTTAGTTGGTCAGAGCGCTGGAACGGTATTCCAGAGGCGCAGGTTCATATCCTGCTTCGTTCAAAATTTTTATACGCTTTTTAAAATTTTAAAAATGTAAGTTTAGTATTTTCTATACATAACATTCTTATCTCCTATATGTATTTGTCTTTGAGTCTTATCCGCATTTCTTTCAATTTGCTTTTCTTTTTTTCTTTGTCTAGTAATATTAGGATGCACAGTGTCTAATAATGTTCTTAATTGCCTATTCATTAACAGCTCCGCAGGACTTTTGTTCGTGGCTGAACAAGTAGTAGCTCTCAGACTAAGCAAAATCTTAGGGATCTTAATATCCCAGGGCATATTTTGCATCTTCCTTAATTTGTTTTTTACAGTTTGAACCATTCTTTCAGCCTGACCATTGGTAGCGGGATGATAAGGAGCAGTTGTTATGTGTCTAATTTTATTAGCTTCCTAAAATATCTTAAGCTCTTTTGACACAAAAGGTTTTCCGTTGTCACTCACAAGAGTTTCACATAATCCATGCTGTGCAAATATATATCTCAAATGCTTTATAACTGTAGCCAATGTCATATTATTAACTAATTTTATCTCTGGCCATTTAGAAAAAGAATCTACCACAATAAGAAATATTTGATTTCGAAAAGGACCAGCAAAGTCAACGTGCAGACGAGACCAAGGTCGTCCTGATGATATCCACTCATAGGTAGTCTTCACTGGCATTTTTCTATTTTCAAGACAGCTTCTACAAGAACTAATCATTGCCTCAATATCTTTGTCCATGTGTGGCCACCACACATAACTTCGGGCCAAAGCTTTTGTATGTACTATTCCACTGTGAGTCTGGTGTAAAACTTGCAAAATAGTTTTTCTCATATTTGGTGTCAAAATCACCCGATTACCAATTAAGGCGCAACCATCTTGTACACTCAGTTCCATGCGATGCAACCAATAAGTGTGTAAATCCTCATCCTACATTCGCGTTGGCCATCCTCTTAATATATACTGCATAACCCGATTCAGGACAGTATCTTTTGATGTTTCTACTGCAATCTCATCTATGTCAAAAGGTAAATCTCGTGGCGTCTCTGCCATTAATAAAATTTCTCCAGGTAGATCAGCATTATTGACTGGCACTAGTTGCGGCCAACGACTTAAGCCATCTGCGTTTCCTATTGTTTTTCCCGGTTTATACATGATTTTGTAATCATGTGCCGACAATGCTAGGCAATAACGTACTAAACGTGGCGACAACAAATCAGGTATTTTCTTTGAGGGATTAAAAATTCCTAATAACGGCTGGTGATCGGTGATGATTGTGAACTTTCGACCTTCGACTCGAGGTAATTGTTAATTTTTTTATTACCATAAATAATTGCTGTCGCCTCTTTGTCAATCTGAGAATATCGTCTTTCATGTGGATGCAAAGTTCTGGAACCCATAGCTATTGGTTTTTCTACCCCGTTTTCCATAACGTGAGATAGTACTACACCGATGCCATATTCTGAAGAATCACAAGTTAATATCAATGGCTTCTTTATGTCGTAATGTGTGAGCGTAACATCTGAACTTATCTGATTCTTAGCCACTTCAAAAGCATCTTGTTCTATTTCAGACCATTTCCATCTAGCACTCTTATCTAACAATCTATGTAACGGTTCCAGCAAGGTTCCCTTAAGAGGAATAAAACGCTCATAGAAATTATAAAGTCCTAAAAATGCTTGTAACTGCTGCACATTCTTGGACACAGGAGTGTTAATAATTTTAAATGAAAATCGTTTAAATTTTAAATGAAAATGTCCGTGGTCACGGACTACTGTAAAGTGTTCGAAACGTCGGGTTTCCCAAAAATGTTTACCATTGAATATACGCGATTAATCCGGTTAAAAGAGTTTCATTTAAAATGTGTAACAATCAAGAAAATCAAAGACATTATTGTATTAATAATTGCTTCTATTTTACTAACCGCAGGACGTATGCCCTCGGCGTCAATCACAAAACCCAAGAATTCTACACTACTTTGAGCAAATCTACATTTATCCTTATTTAATCGCAGACCTGCCTTCGCTATACGTTTCAACACAACATCTAAGCGACTATACATTTCTTCATGAGAGCGTCCCGTTATGATAATATCGTCTAACAGTTCCGCTACACCAGGTATATTAGCTAACAATGACGACATAATTCGTTGAAAAATTCCAGGACTAGCCTTCACACCAAAAGCCAACCTCTGAACTGCGAACAAACCTTTACATGTGTTTAATGTCAACAATTTGGCAGTCTCATCATCTACTGTCACTTGCGTATATGCTCTATCCAAATCGAGGGTGGTGAAATATTTTCCTCCGGCGAATATAGCAAAAATCTCATTAACAGTGGGCATTGGGTATGTGTCAGATTCTATAGCTTCATTTATACTACTTCGGTAATCACCACACAAGCGTATATTCCCATTCTTTTTAATAATTGGTACAACTGGCGTTGCCCATCGTGAATAGGGAATCGGCTTCAAAACGCCTTCAGTAACCATGTTGTCTATTTCTTTTTCTATCCGTTCCTTAAGCGCATACGGGACAGGTCGTGCCTTCAAAAATTTTGGTATAGAATTTGGTGCCAGTCTTATCGAAACTGGTTCCCCACAATACATTCCTAAACTGGAGTCAAAAATCTCCTTGTATTTAATTAACAAATCTTTACAATTTTTACATTCTGTAATTGAATTAACATTGTTTATAAAAATATTTGAAGGTTGAAACCAATCCCGACCTAATAAATTTGGACCACCATGAGCTACAATAACATTTAATTTTATATTGTAATTTTTATACTGCACTTGAATGTTTAATTGACCTAACAGTTTCACAGGTGTATCAGTCCATGTCGATAATTGTATAGATAATGGTTGTAATTTGTCCTTTTGAGCATTTGGTAAACTATTAAATGTTTTAGTATTAATTAAAGAATATGAAGCCCCCGAGTCCACTTGCATTGTTACACTTACACCACATAATAAAACTTTGACCTACACAGGAGGCATTTTTTGTCTAAAAATACTCTTATCTTCGTTTAAACAATATATTCCGTTTAAAATTTGATCCAATTTGTCAATTTCTGCTGTATAATGAATCTTCCTTGTATTACTGTTTGTACGCTTTTGTGTACATATCATTTCTATATGTCCTTTCTTCTTAGAATAATTACAAATTGTGTTAATAAATCTACATACACCACTATGCTTATCACCACATCTGTAACACAGGCGATACTTAAACCTTGAAGAATTTTCATGTACTGCACCTATATCCATAGCTTCTTCATTAGACTTATTATTAATCGAAATATCCAAAGATGTCCCTGGGGATTGCATTAAGGTTACATCCTGATGTGCTATCTCTGCCGCAATCATGTCATCTAAAACTTCCTGGTAATGCAGTTTGTTTTGCTTCAACAAATCAAATTTAAGTTTTTCGTCTCGCATCCCGCACATAAGGCGATCTCTAAGATTTCGTTCTAGATTATCAAAATTACAGTAAGCACCAATCTTCCTTAACTCTGTGTGTGTTCCCCTTCTCGTTGATTTCTATTGTAAAACCTGTACGTCATAGTTATTTCATTCGTCTTAGGTGTGTAGTGTCTGGCCAATACATCAATAATAGCTTCATATCTGACTTCATATGTTTGTAATGGTGTTATTAATGCTACTACTAGTTCATAAACTTGCGCTCCGCAAACTGTAAAAAAGTTTGCTTTTCTAGCCTCATCCGTAACAATGTTGTTTGCAATGAAACAATAATTCAATCTGTCTATGTAATGTCGAAAGTCTTCATTCCCGGGTTGGTACTCGTGGAATTTAACTGATTGTAAGTGTGTCATATTTGTTTATCAATTTTACGTAAAAAAAAACTTTATCTCGTTGCCACTATTATATTTAAACACATTATTGTTAATTCTCACTTGCTTTAATCACCATAATTACATGACAAGAGCATTATATCAGTTTACCCTGCTTTAGCATTACTTTTATTATAAAAGCAAAGTAAGTTGTGGGTACTTTAATAATTCATAGCAAACTAACCAAAATCATATATTGAGCGTCTGCTGACATTGATACTTTTATCAATGATTGTGTCATTTTATATATTTTCAAATTCAATAACTAAAACTCTGGCCTGACGTGGAGCAGTGGCACAAGTGTGTGGCTGTATACACGACAGGTTGTGGGTTCGAGTAATCACATATTTAATGTTTACTGTTACATATTTAATGTTTCGCTCGGTAGTACATTTTTAATGTTTTACTCTGGTACCTAAGGCAAAGCGCGTCGTTTAGTTCCGCCACTCTATGCATAATGCCTCAAATTCAGCGAAAAGTGGGGAATAGAAAGAAGTGTTTAAACACTAGTTTGCCAAGTTCCCTCAGCCTACCCTGCCATGTGCATCTATGGAATCCAGCTTAAAGTTAAAAAAAAGAAGAAATAGAAATCTCTTATTTTTTTTTCATTATTTTTTTTATTTCCCGCACAAGGCATGAATGATGAAGGCGGGCGGAACTTGGGAACCCCGTGCTGAAACACCCATCCATTCAGACACTTCCGTTCCTCACTTTCCAGTAATGCAATATAAATATATTTTTTAAAAGTTGTCTAATTTATATGTTATTAAAACACCGAGACATTGTGTGGTGAGTGGTGGAACTTGACGCTGCGCTTTGTCTTATTACCAAAGCGACGAAAACAAATATTATTATACATTTGTCCAAGCTGAAACGTTTGGTTTTTCGATTCACGATCATCGAGTTAATAGTCACACGCTTGTGTTTGTGCGCCACGATACCCTCGAAAAATGATGACATTTCTAATTTATTATCATCCTGGGACCTAAGACTGAGGGAATGATTGGGGAGGAAAAACTTATTCTTGTTTTAAGGTATTCTGGGGAGTAGGGATGGACCAGTGGAGTGTAAAAGAGTGAGAGGATATGGAGATTACGTCGCTGCCCGATTGTTAGCCATTTGAGTTGGATTCTATACTCTGTAATATGGTCAATTTTTTTTAATAAAAAATAAACCCTATGGCCATGTTTTGCCGACGATCATGTTTGTTAAGGAGGATCTGAGGGAGGTCACAATAGTATGCATCGGCGTAATAAAGAAGAGGAAGGAGAAGAGTTTGGACAAGAGATATTTTCATTTTAATAGGAAGGAGTTTTTTCCACCTTCGCAATCGGCAGATTACAGAAAAATATTTTCTGCTTAGCTCCGAAACATGAGGTGACCAGGAAAAAGTGTTGTCCATTGTAATATCCAAATTTTTATTACATGATAAATGTTTATTTACTATGTTTTAAAATCAAGACAACTGTCTTGATTGATGAATTGATGAATGAAATAGGAAGCAAGGAGTTATATCCAAATTTTTATTACATGATAAATGTTTATTTACTATGTTTTTGTAAGTAAAGACAACTGTCTTGATTGATGAATTGATTGCATGAAAACTTTCATACAGTAAATATAACTCCTTGCTTCCTATTTCAGTCATCAATTTGGGAATTTGAGGTTTTCGCTCGATTCTTTATCTAGTGCATATAAATTTACCGTTCTAACGTTAAAAGGTAGAAAATAATATTATAAATCATCATCTAAACGGAAAACGTCGCAAAATCAAAAGATATCAACAGTCAAAAATACTAGCTTAAAAATAAAAAAAAATAAATGAACCCGTTAATGGTTAAATTAAGCTGACCCCTTAATGAAACTTGCATGAAACTTGTGAACTCCCTCTGTGAACCTCTAATTGTTATATTCCTGTGGCTGTGTAAAAGTGTGTTAAAGTCATCTATCTATTTCAAATTGTGGCCGGCTATTTTTTCTCATCGTTCTGCGCTATGTACGCAATGTTGTGCGCATTCCTAGTAATGAGTGACAGACACAATTTTGACCAATGAGGGAGACCTTAGTTTTATGTTTGCGCGTCTGGTTCTCGAATAATGTTTTCTATGGCATGCTATTTAAATTCAAAGGTTTTATTGTAACACATATTCATAATTGATTATGTAAAGAAAGTCCGCACCTTTTTTTTGTTTTATGGAACGTAATCACAACTTATATTGATTTTAAGTTCGGCTATATGTATACTTTTGTATAATCGCTAATATCTTGCATTAGTAGTATAATAAAACATATTTTAATTTATATTAACTGATTATAACAATGATATACGAAAAAGTTATATTTATATTATTTATAACATTTTTTGAATGTCTCAAATAATAGATCAATCTAAAAATTGTGAACCTCATGCACGTATCATCTCTAAACTACCAAGATAACTACTTTCTATTGCATGTTGAGTGGCGGAGTTCAACGCCGCGCTATGACTTGTATCCAGAGTGAAGTAACAAAAATATAAAATATTACATTTTCTCGAGTCGGGATCGAACTCACATCCTATAATGTTTATAGTCACACGCTTGTGCCCCTGCGCCACAATAAGCCTTAATAATTAAAAGCATAGTAGATAAATCTTCTTTTTCTTCTTCCTGCCAGGATCTGCATTCCTACTTAATCTACGCCACTTTGGTCAGTCTTTTACATCCTCGGTGGTTAGACCATTGGCTCTCATGTCCTGCATCACGACATCCAACCAGCGCACTTGTGTCCGAGATAGTTCCTAGGCCGGCGCGCAACGCGGCTATACCATCTCAGGCGACGCTCTTGGAGCGTGTTCGCTATGTCACGGACTTCAAAACTACCACAAATGAACGTGTTACGTATGCGGTCAGATTGTTTCATGCCGCACATCCACGTCACCATCGTCATTTCCGTGGTCAGGACCTTCATGTGTGCCGAGATGGTACTGGTCAGCATTCGCTGCCATATAAAAGAACCGGTCGAGCAATGCTCTTGTATATCAACCTCTTGAGTTTGGTCGGTATTCTGCGATCGCAGACCACATCGTGACATTCCGCCATTTAGCCCAGGTATCGCTTATCCGGCCATGAACATCGTGATCGATGCCTCCAGACTCGTGCGTATCGAATCCGAGGTACTTGAACTTTTCCGTTTTAACAGCTGGTTGAGTACATATGTGGACTTTTATTTTTTCTTTTTTTTTGCGGGTAGAAGTGAAACTAATAACATCTGTTTAGAACAGCTGATTTGTTTAAACGGTTTATAAATATATTAACCTTACCCACCAGCAATAAGAATCCTAACGAAAATTACTTTTCACTTTCACTTTACTATGTTTTGAAGATATGGAGTCTATCAAGGAGCCAATGACTGTATTAACTGACCTTTTCACTATGAAATGAATAAATTTCAATATGACTTGCACAAGACAGCTTCACCCGTGTCAACATCTTCATTAGCAACAGAATTCAACCAATTTAAAGGCCTCATTGTTTCCTCATGAACACATTACAACGTCAAGTTGAGATTCTTACTACTGAAGTAGATAGGCAGGAGATGAAAGGAAGGCATAATTTTTTTATTCCACGGTGTTTCAGAACAAAAATCCGAAGATATAAAAACAAGCATTACTGGGTTGATAGGTAAACATCTAGTGTTGCCTAATGTTTCTTCTTCCAGCATACAGATTTCATATCGTTTGGGTAATTATTCTGAATAGCCAAGGCCTCTAGTAGGTAATTATTCTGAATAGCCAAGGGACATAGTTTGGTTTGCCAAAGGTAAATTAAAAGGCAGCGGTATCACTCAACCTGAATTCCTCACTAAAGTACCTCATAAAGCATTTTTTGAGACAAGACAGCGATTCGGTGTCAATAAGTGTTGGTCGAGGAATGGATGGATCCATATCATAGGGCCAGGTGGGTGGGAACACAGAGTTGAAACTAAAGCTGAGGTTGTTGCTATTTCTTGTACCAACAATAACTCTCCTGTTGTGCACAACACTATTGTCAAAACAACCGACAAAGTTTTGGTTATTTTTTTTATTCATTTAGTATTTTTTTATTTACTTTTAAATAATTTATTTAAAAAAAAGTTACTTTACTAAACTTAAATTTAAAAAGCGTATAAAAATTTTGAACGAAGCAGGATTTGAACCCGCGCCTCTGGAATACCGTTCCAGCGCTCTGACCACTAAGCCATTCGTTCGAACGAATGGCTTAGTGGTCAGAGCGCTGGAACGGTATTCCAGAGGCGCGGGTTCAAATCCTGCTTCGTACAAAATTTTTATACGCTTTTTAAATTTAAGTTTAGTATTTTCTGTCCTAAGTGTGGAATAACACTTTAAAACATAGTAAAAATAAAAGTTACTTTGTTTATTAGTTATTCTAAGAAGTATTGAATATTTTATTTTTTATTCATTCATACATAAATAATATTTTACATAAATGTTAGTTTATAATCTAATTTTGTTACGTCTAATATATTTACACAAAAAATTACATAAAGGACCAAACACAAACATTAATAAACATTGAACATTTACAGGACGAGGGACTTTGTAGGGAAGAACTTCATATAGGGGATGAGTTAAGTTGGGGCAAGAAAAAAGGATGTGGGAAGGGGAACCGTCGACCAGGCCACATTCGCACAGCGAATGGTCCCTGACCCTGATTTTAGCCAGATACACAGGCGTACAAGCATGCCCAAGGCGTAAGCGATAGATTGTTGTAATAATCCTCCGTTCAATATATCTTTGAGAGTAGAAACACGGTCGTCTAGGGATATTAGGTCGGATAAGGGCATAATACTTATCTTTTGGGACTTTGATAAATTCCAGGAATCACTCCAGGACTTACGAAGGTGAGTATCTGCAAGGAATTGCAGATCCTGAGCAGAATTAGAGAAGTATTCAAGTGTGCCACGCTGGATGGCTAACTTGGCGCAAGAGTCTGCAGATTCATTGCCACTGATTCCAGAATGGCTATGGAATCAAAACCAGTGTAACTTCCAGGCCCTTAAAATGACATGAATACAATTCTTCACGAATCCTTAAAACAATTGAAGATCTTAATCTACTATGAAACGGATTTCCCTTCTATGCCATTAAGCAGCTTGACTCACTGTCAGTAAAAATAATCGTTTGTTTAAAGTCGTGGGAGCTTGTAAACAGGACTGCTTCTAACAAAGCAACACCGATGATTCAAGGGGACATTTAAATTGTAAAATATTTTGGATTTTGGTATCCAGCAAGCCGCACCAACACAGCTCTCCTTGGAAAGCTTTGATGCATCAGTGAAGATGAGAAGATGGTTTGGCCAATGTAAATGAACTAATTCCTTAAATTTTGTGCTGGTGCCAGGATAACCTATGGTTAGACCAAGATTTGTGACAATAAGTGGAAAATGGACCAGGGCTTTATAAGGCGTCATAAAAAGGGGATTAGATAGATGGCAAGACAGCGGATTAGGAAGAGAGTTCGAGAAATCTAAGGAAGAGTCGGTAGAGAAATCTAAGGAAGCTATTCAGCAGATAAGGCAACGGTTTGCCTCGGGAGATAAGACCAGTTAGGTTAGATAGCTTAGACCATAAAGGATGGGAAAACAGCTGCAACATTTGACTCACAAATCGGTCAGCATGGAATAATTAACCCCAAATTATTAACAACGCAAAAATTCATCTTGTGTATTTTTAATATAGTACTGCAACGCAAAGTAGTGCAACTATAAAGTTGGCGACAGATGCCGGCTCGATTCCCAGTTGGAGAGTGAAATATTTAATATTTTCATTTCCTCTCTTTCTGGTAAAAAGGCAAAACACGGTATTAAGTTCCGTCACTCAACATACAATGCTACAAGAAGTAGGCGGAAAGTGGGAAACGGAAATCTTAATGTGCACAGAGTGTTTAAACACTCCAGGTTTCCTCTAACTAAACTGCTACCTGTGAGATATATAGTTTGCTACAAAATAAAAAAATCTGTACACCATATCATTTATATTTAACATTAATATTTTAAAATTTGAATTCTTAAGATATATACAATAAACGCTGATTATCATATTTAAGTAATTCAAAAAAGATCAGTCGTAATTAAAAAAAGAGTAGTCGTAATTCAAAAAAGAGCAGTCGAGCTATTTACGGCATGGGAGCTCGGGAATCCCTGAGAGATTTTTCAGAGAAACGGGTATTCTTACGTTGGCATCACAGTACATATATGATAATATAATACTTGTTCGAAAAAAATAGCCACAATTTATTAAAGTACAGTGACAGACATGATACCAATACAAGAAGTTAAAACAAGCTGATTACTCTTAGTTTTCGTCTTCAAAAGGTTAGCAAAACTTTTATGGGACATGGTACACGTAAGTATAATAATATTCCACAATTTTATATTTGCCACATAAAAATTTTTAAGTTAAAGTTAAAAATATATTGTTGGGCAAAGTATATTCAATTCAAGAATATTACCATGATAAGAATGCGTGAGATTAAATGCTGTTGGTACTCACTCAGGAAGCTATGTGATATATATATTTTTTAATTGATATTTTGAAAACAGCAACTGTCGAGTTTCTTGCCGGCTCTTCTCAGCAGACCCGCCTTCCGAGCCGGTGGTAGCTTCCTGTAGGACTGACACTACATACATTTGTATGTAACTTGACGATTCAAAAGTACTTGTAATGGCCTATTTAAATAAAGAATATTTTCATTTTGATTTTTGATTTTTAAGCTTTGGTGAAATATCCTAAAATAACGATCCAATCATATTATACTAGTAATTAATGACAGTTTTCAGTTTTTACAAGAATAGAAACTAAGAACTACCAATAAATTGTCTATGTTGTAGTTTCAAAGGCCAACCAAATCATTCGCGTTGAGAATGCATTTTTAATTTGATTTTGTGAGGATTTAGAACTATGAGTGAGCTATGCGGGTTGTCTATTTCATCCTGCAGCTGGAAGGTCTTGATCATTAGTATACCTGCTTCGAATCAATTTATTATTAAACAATATTTGGGGGGGTTGGGTCGATGCTTGATCTCAGTGGTGTTTAGCTAGCTAGGAGCTAAACATCTATAAAATGCTGAGTTGTAGCCAACTGCATCCTAGACAGTGAGTGCAAGACAGTCTTGGGTGCACATCGATCAAATCTTACACACACGTCCACGCCGGCTCCAGCAAGTTGCCACGCGTTGGAGCCGGGCCCACAATCCACCAGTGGGCCGTTCCCCCCGGGCAATGTACCATCAGCTGGGTCTTGAACTGTAAAATCTTCCCCTATATGGTGAAAGATAAGTGTGTGAGGTGAAACCGAGTCCTCGGCGCCTTAAAACCGAGTTTCTATCCAGGGGAGCCAACCCCGGAACTAAAATCCCCAATCTTACGGTGAGGATCGCGCCTAGGAGATGAATGGTTAATGGGTTAATTAATCGCAAGCGCCACCTCGACAGTCCAGGCGAAATGTCGTTGTAATCTAGCCTTCTCTGGGAAATGGGCGTAACACCAAGAGTGACCGTTATATCGACCTCCCTCGTGGGAATGACATGAATGAATCTTTAAAAACAAAATCAAATCAAAAACCTGAACAAGCCAATCAATCGAACGGCCGTAAAACTTATACTCAACAAGTATTTCACAAAATCTTATATGAAACAAGACCAAGATCGAACTTCCTCATAGAGTCACTTTCAAATCTAACCCAACATTTAGACCTGCCCGATCCCAAGCCAATGCATGACTCCAACTTAGAACCAGACACAGGTAAAGTTATTAACATAGAAGTTCAACCTCCTCCGTGGCAGAGAGCACTAAAGAAAAGAAAATTTTCAGATCCTCCTCCTAAAATTTTGACATCCAAGGAAGCAAGAAGTAATCGCTTCTCTGGACTACCTATAGATAATGAAAATGACCTCGTAGCAACTTTTAAACCTCATAGGTCTAACAAGCCACCTCCCATTATCCTCTATGGCATAGAAGATGTCAACGAGCTGACCAAACTCATAGGCAATGTTTTTAGTTTCTTGGAATTCAGGTTAAAAATAGTAAACAAAAATCTTATGAGAATTATGGCAGAAACTGCAGAAACATATAAAAAGGTCATAGAAGTGATAAGGCAAAAAGGACTCATAGGCCATACTTTTTCTAGAAAAGAAACTAAATGCTGTAGGATAGTTGTTAAAAATCTTCACCACTCCACTCCTCATGAAGAAATTGTCAAAGAGATAGGGAAATCTGGGAATACAGTTAGAGGTGAAATTATAAACTCAAAATATGAACCTAAAAAACTACCTACATCCACATTCTTCATCAATTTAGAACCCAGTCCTAACAACAAACAAGTCAAAGACATCAAGTATATCTATCACCAACGAGTTCTCATTGAAGATCCACGGAAATCCTTCAGGATTGTACAGTGCCATAGATGTCAGCAATATGGGCGCTCAAAGAACAACTTTATGAGGCCCTACCGCTATGTGAAGTGTGGTGAAGGACACAAGACCTCTGAATGTCTGAAGTACAGAAATACTCCAGCCAAATGTGCTCTCTGTGCTTGCGATCACCCAGCAAACTTTAAAGGGGGCCAAGTATTTCTGAAAATATCAGCCCAAAAGAAAGTACGTAGTACCCATCTAGCTTTAGCTCGACAAATGTCTGGTCCTCATACCTATTTTCTCCAAGACAGTGAACACTTCCTCTCTCTATCTAGGCAAACCGTCACCTCCAATCTCTTAATTTCCTCCCAACCGCCAAAACCGTCTTTTGCTAATGTTACTGCCAATCCACCGAAAGCGAATGATTCTCCTGAAGAGCCACAAAACTTTCCTCAACCTTCATTGCTTGAAAAGATTCTCACAACACAATCCGAACGGATGGAACTTTTACTTCAACAAATTTTAACTTTGATAAACCTCCTTACAACAGTGATATCCAAGCTTACTCCCTAATGACTACTCTCCGTGTAATGGCTTGGAACATTAATGGACTCTCCCCCAACACAGGTGAACTGGAAACTATTATAATTCATAACAAAATCGATGTTGCTCTCATCTCTGAGTCTCATACTACTGTCAGAAGTTCTCCTAAGATCAACGGATACAAAATTTACTTCACCCCACATCCTGACGGTGGAGCTCACGCTGGGGCAGCAATTGCGATCAAGTCTAATATTAAACACTCATTACTTGAACCTTATTCAACAGACTTTCTGCAGGCATCTACCATTATGCTTGAAGATCGAGTGGGATCCTTGATCTTCTCAGCAGTCTACTGCCCCCCTAGATTTAAAATTTCAGAAGCATTGTTTTCTAAGTTCTTCTTAACTCTTGGTCACCGTTTTATCTCCGGTGGAGATTGGAATGCTAAACACAATTTCTGGGGCTCACGTATTACTCTAACCCGAGGAAGAGAGCTGAAGAAAAGTCTAGATTCTAACAATCTCAGAGTCTGGTCAACTGGAAAACCCACCTACTGGCCTCAAAACCCGAAAAAGATCCCAGATCTCCTTGATTTTGTCATCTGCAAAGGCATCAAACAACAACAAAGCCATGTTGAATCATCCCTGGATGGGTCTTCAGACCACTCTCCCGTCATTCTCAGCATCAACTGCAGAGCATTGGTTTGCAATAAATCAGAATCTCTTTGCAACCACAAGACGGATTGGGAGGGTTTGAGAAGCTACATTACCGAAAACATCAAGCTAAACATCCCCCTAAAAACTGACACAGACATTGATGAAGCATGTAAAAATCTGACTAACCTAATCCAGAAGGCTGCGTGGCTGAATACCCCTATGTTGAGCCCTGAAAGTAGACGTCCAAAGACCCCAATCGAAATAAAAATTCAGCTGGAAGAAAAACGCAAACTCAGAAGAGCTTGGATAACATCTCGCCACCCATCTGATAAAACGAAATTCAACAGAGCAACAAAAGTTCTGAGGTATATGCTGTCAAATTCAGCAAATCTGAACCTCAAGAACAAGCTTATGATGATGTCTCCAACAACTCAAGGTGATCATAATCTGTGGAGGGCCACTAAAAACCTAAGCAAAGCGGTCCAACACCAGCCTCCGCTTAAACTGGGATCCACTTGGGCTAGATCTGATGAAGAGAAAGCTGAAGCCTTTGCAAAACACCTAGCCAAAGTTTTCAAGCCAAATGCAGGAGATAAGGATAGTGATATTAACAGTGTTCTTGGACAAACCTATCAGATGAGCCTCCCTATAAACTCAACAACTCCCAAAGAAGTTGCACGGGAAATTAGACTAATGAACCCTAAGAAAGCTCCTGGATTTGATCTAATCACTTCTAAAATTCTTAAAGAACTACCCCGAATAGCGATTACTGCTCTTACTTGTCTTTTTAATGGAGTTTTCAGAACATGCCACTACCCTGACCTCTGGAAAATTTCCCAGATCATTATGATACCCAAACAAGGCAAACCTCTTCATGATATGTCATCTTACCGGCCCATCAGCCTAACACCTGCCATATCTAAACTATGGGAAAAGATATTCTTGGTTAGGTTAATCCCTCACTTGACGGACACAATTCCTTCACACCAATTTGGCTTCAAAAAACATCACTCGACAATTGAACAGGTTCACAGAGTTTATAATGTTATCCAACAGAGCTTTGAGGAAAAGAAATACTGCTCAGCAGCTTTCCTTGATGTCCAGCAGGCGTTTGATCGCGTTTGGCACGAAGGTTTGCTGTGCAAGGTTAAAGAAAGGCTACCTCACTCCTTCTTTCCCATCCTGGCTTCATACCTAAGCCATAGATTTTTTCAAGTGAAACAGGGAGAAGCTAGATCTGTTTTTTCACAACATTCAGGCTGGAGTACCACAGGGCTCGGTTTTGGGCCCAGTATTATATAATATCTTTACCTATGATCTCCCAACTACAGATGAAATAACAGTGGCAACCTACGCCGATGATATTGCTCTTCTTGCTTGTGACAGGGACTGCCATAATGCTAGTTTCAAACTTCAATCAGTTCTAAACAAAACTAGCAACTGGTTACGTAAATGGCGCATTCAAGCAAGTGCTCATAAGTGTAATCACATCACCTTCACCTTGCGAAGAGGAGACTGCCCCCCAGTGGTATTAAGTGGAGATATGTTACCTCAGGTAAACTGTGTTAAATACTTGGGATTTTACCTTGATAGACGCCTTACTTGGAAAGCACACATTAAACACAAAAGAGACCAGATGATCCTCAAGTACAGAACCATGCTTTGGCTAATGGGACGCAACTCAGTTTTGTCAGTTGACAACAAACTCCTACTCTATACATCCATACTTAAACCAATATGGACGTATGGTATCCAGCTATGGGGCGTAAGCAGCAAAAGCAACACTATGTGTTTGCAAAGAGCCCAGAACGTTATCTTGCGTGGTATATTGAATGCACCATGGTTCACCAAGAATGCGGAGGTTCACAAACATCTTAATATCCCAACTGTTAAGGAAGAAATTGCATCATATAAAAAGCGCTATTATGACCGCCTGTTGAACCATCCAAACTCACTGGCTCGGAATCTCCTCGATAGATCCAATGATGTTCGCCGCCTGAAGAGGAGTCTAGTACTCTAAGCGCCTACCGAGAGGGAGTGACTGCAGTGGCAGACTCACCTTCATACTCCATTTCTGCTCTGAACAAAGTTGATAATAGTCTAATACGACTGATGGCAGCTTCAAAGAGGAAAAAAAAAAAAAAAAAAAAAAAAACAATATTTAATAAAATTTATATTAATTTTTAATATGTTTTTTGTACTGTCGGATATTTGATGTATAGTAGTTTATTGAATTTATATGTTTATTTAACTTAATATATTTCTTTAACTTATTAAAAGACGAAACTTAATATTTTGTTCCGCGTATCATTCTTTGTCAAGTTTTCTTTTCATTTATTAAATGAAAGTAAAGTAATAAACGTAATTAATGTTTTAAATTGCTTACTAGAAAAAACTAAATCCTGATAAATTAATTTTGATTAATTAAGGAAAAACTAAATTTTGATAAATTCCTTATATATCAACAAAATTAAAAAAAAACCAAATTAATGCTGTAGCGCTCTGACCACCTAACTATACGTTCATTGAACCTATAGTTTCGTGGTCTGAGCGCTTGAAGGTATTTTAAACAACGCCAACATGCTGTTATACTATTATAACACACTGAGTTCTTTGTGAGGTCTTCTTACAAAATGCTAACGCTTCACGCTGTATCCCGCACGAGGCAGGGTAGGCAGAGGAAACCCGGGAACCTAGACAAATCAAGACACTCCGTTCCACTTCTGTTCCCCACTTTTTAACACTTTCTAAATTTCAGTGTTATTTTCACACATCAAACATCACACGTCATCACGTCACATTGTGGGTTAATCGATTGGATGATCGTCAACTTTCTCCTCTTTTAAAAACCTCCTCTTCTTCTCTCGCTTCCTTTGAAGCTCAGGGCTGTAACCCCACATTATTATTGGTGTATACATCTCATTGGTAATATAAAACTCAATACATTTTGTTTAAATTTGTTTGTGATTCCAGCTTTTAAATGAACTATTTAATACACTCCTATTATTATTCTTAATCAACGTGTCCTCATTGCATTTTCATAATTAAAACATTAAATTCAACTACTCAACGCGCTAAGCACAATAAAATTCTTTCCGCGCTTTATTCTAAACCAATTTGCCATACTATAGATATTTCTGCAGGCCTCCTCGCCATCACTCAATTATGATAATTCTGCAGGCCACCTGGCCCCACACCCTAACAACTCAATTATCTAAACAGCCAGCTCGCCAATTTAGACAATTCTACAGGCCACCTGGCCAACCCTAACCACTCAATTATATAAACGGCCAACCCGCCACTTTAGACAATTCTGCAGGCCAACTCGCCACTTTATATATTTCTCTAGGCCAACTTGCCTTTGTTCACTACTCTCCCGGCCAACTTGCCTTTACTCACAACTCTCCAGGCTAACTCGCCTTTATTCACAACTCTCCAGGCCAACTCGTCTTTACTTACTACCCTCCAAGCTAACTGGCCTCTATTCACAACTCTCCAGGCCAACTCGCCTTTACTTACAATTCTCCGAGCCAACTTGCCTTTTATCACAACTCCTCAGTATTAATTGTCTTGATTGATTTACTGTATTTCAACTTAATACTTCACAAACCATATGTGCCCTAAAAAGAAAAGCTTCAGCACATATATTTCAATAACTAAAAAAATTAGTAACTAACTAAATAACTAACTAGGTAAAATTATGAAATGCAATCACTTCTTGGCATCACTAGTATGAAAGAGACAGACACGGATCTAATACGGTAGGTATATAAGATTTGGGAAAAGGACCATAGCGATCTCGTGCATATTTTGAATATTTATATACGTTGTTTGTTTAAATTTGTTTGTGATTCCAGCTTTTAAATGAACTATTTAATATACTCCTTTACTTACTACCCTCCAAGCTAACTGGCCTCTATTCACAACTCTCCAGGCCAACTCACCTTTACTTACAATTCTCCGAGCCAACTTGCCTTTAATCACAACTCGTCAGTATTAATTGTCTTGATTGATTTACTGTATTTCAACTTAATACTAATAATATACTTCAGTTTTTTTAAATTGAATTTTATTGCCAGCCTCTTCACGTATCAAATTCTATTTGTTGCTCATCTGTTCTTAAGAGAATTTAACGGCCAAGCTACGCTACGTATTACCAATTCTAATGGACTTCTTTAGTTACGCTGTGTATCGTTCTACTTATAGACAACAAAATTTTATCTAAAGCGTCTTGTCACGAATTTAATTTAAATATTTGAATTTAATTTACTAAAGATAACATATTTTTTTATGTGCTCATTGTTCACTCTACCTGTCCGTTAGCACGAGAAGCTCCAGTACCTACCAAATGTAAATAGATGTTGTGACTATTACAAAAATCTTTAATTCCATGCAGGTAAAGATCTTATCTATCTTTCCATGCAGGTGAAGAGGTGAATCTTTAAATTCCATGAACTATTATACGTACAGGGGAATCAAATAATAACGTGGCTGTTATAAGAGTAATAATATCACAATCGGCATTAATTAGCGTTGAAGGTAGCAGTAACACAAATTTAGTAATGGCGTCTATGATAACAAGCACATATTTAAGTCACTATTACCTCAATATATTTAGAAACCAATAATGCCGATATACTTTTTCTAGAATTTTACCCCATTCCAAATATAAAATACGTCATTTTGCTACCCTCTCTCTATATAAAATATCAAAATTAAAAGCTTAAAGGACAGACTACCATCGATGTACTCTAAGTGTGAAATTGATTTTACTTCTCAATACTTTTAAAGAATTGCTATAAGTAATGACAATGAAAAATTTGCCATATAAGTAATTTCAAAATGCTTGATAGAGTTAACAACTGCTAGCGTTGCCAACTCGTATGAATGGTACTTAGACGATCATCGGCATTGATCGTCTTTTTACTTCAGTATTCAACGAGATGTAACCTTCCTTTATTCTTTTGCAAAAGTATTGCACCAAATCCCATATTATTAGCGTCTGTGTGTAACTCTGTGGGAAATTTAATATTGAAAACCATTAAAACAGCTAAACATGTTAAAATAAAATTATTTCTTGTCTCGAATTTTCATGTCCAGGATTCCAGGTCAATTTTGTGTTAATTTTGGCAAACGACCTGTAAAGTGACTGTTGTCACAAAAAAATCAAAAACAAACTTTCGAAAATATGATGACAATCTCAAGAATTGCCTTATCTGACTACCTACATTGTCTGAGGAGTTTCAGAATTTCCCGGTGTAATGATCCTACGAGGATTTGCTTTTATACCCCCTGATATTTCATATCCTAAATATTGAACTTCACTTTTAAGGAAATCTATATTTTTAAATTAAAAGAAAACCTGGCATCAGAAATATTATTTTAAGATTTTCGCATTTTTTAAGATCTTCATACCTTAGTCTATATTAGCCGCTTGTATTATTAAATCATATAAGATGCTCTATCTTACTATTAACTCTCCTAAGGCCGTGTTAATGACTCTTTAATAGATGGCTGAGGTATTACGTAAACCGAAAGGCATGGCTTTGTAAGTACATAGATAAGTACATAGAGCTTCTGGCGTAACAAACCTGGTCTATTTTATCGAATTTTCATTAATTGGTACCGTATTAAAGTTTAACTTTCGATAATCTATCAATACACGTTTTATCTGATCCATTGCGATTTATTAATAAAATATTTGACTAGAGAAGAGAGATTTACTTAATTTAAAATCTCGTGTTGATAATGATTCAATATTTTTATTGCGTATTATAGTTCCTTTACAATTTTGAAGGGTCTACTAATCTCATTCATAGTTCATTATTTTTATTGGTAATAAGAGATACCTTCCACAAACGGTACAGCAAAATCTCGTAAAAGATTTATTAACTGTGGCTTATAATCGTCTTGAACATCCGTATCTATATTACCAAAATTTATAACAGAGGCCGATAGAGGCCTGTCGTGGCGCAGCGGCACAAGAGTGTGACTGTAACCGACAGGTTGTGGGTTCGATCCCCAGTCGAGGAAATGAAATATTTAATATTTTCAATTTAAATATTTAATGTTTCATTTCTTCGCTCTGGTAATAAGGCAAAGCGCGGCGTTGAGTTCCGCCACTCAACACGCAATGCCTCGAATTCGGCGGAAAGTGGGGAACGGAAGTGGAACGGAGTGTCATAACACTAGGTTTCACTTCCGTTCCCTCTGCCTACCCTGCCTAGTGCGGGATACAGCGTGAAGCTGAGTAGACCGCGACATTTACGGATACAATAAATCCTAACGTTAATAAATCTAATCAAAATATCGCGACTCAAAAATTGATCGTGAACATAGCTTACCATATCTTTTTTTTTGAGTGATACTTTCCATAATAAGAGAGCAATATATAATAACATAATCAAAACAAAATGAAACTCGCTCACCAAATTCTGTAATGTTACCGGTGACAAATGCAACGTCGCACGTTGTCTCTCTCTATTTTATCAGTCAGTGGGTGCGGAGTCATTGCTGGTGGCTCATTGAGTACTAGAGCATGGGGATGCTGTATGTCTTTTAACACCACATTTATAGCACATTATCAGAGGTCTTGCTGTGAAGTCGGAGCGATTGGAAGTAGAAATTAATTTGCTTTTCATTTTTGGCTAAAACATTCGAATGATCTGTGATCAACATTCTCACATTTTTCAAACATTGCACCTAAATAGTACTTAATCTAGGTCGCGCGTACTTAATCTAGGTCGCGGGCGATACATTACATTATTCTGTTTAGTGGAAAACGACGTTTATTAAAAAAATACACTAGCTCCCGGCTCATTTTGAAACGGGTATTTATTTCTTTTGAAAAAAATGTTCAAAAAAATGTTAACTGTCCAACATGCGCAAGGATCATCTCCACTACTATCTCTTCTTTATCTAAATCACATAGCGTGCCCTGAAGAATGTAAATGCATTTGTGCGATAGAAAAAAATTCTTGAAGTAAAAAAAAGTGCTCTGAATTTAAGGAAAGCGATCTGAGACAGCCAAGTATCATAGAGAGAAAAGTATCAGAGGAGGCGCATGTTGCTTAGAAGGGCTTCCAATATGGCGGGCTATCGTTTGATTTCGTTTTCTGGTATTTCTCTGTTATTCCGCGCCCGCACCGATCCCACTTCTAAAGTCGGTGATTGCTCATCGCAAATGACTCTCATGTGACCTGTGGGCTCCATTGTGGAGCAGGCAGGAGTAACGTAGCAGTGATTCGTGACTAGTCCTGTATAGTCATGCGATAAACAACCGAAGAAATATATATATATATATATATATATATATATATATATATATATATATATATATATATATATATATATATATATATATATATATATATATATATATATATATATATATATATATATATATATATATATATATATATATATATATATATATATATTTATATATATATATATATATATATATATATATATATATATATATATATATATATATATATATATATATATATATATATATATATATATATATATATATATATATATATATATATATATATATATACACATTTTTCAAACATTGCACCTAAATAGTACTTAATCTAGGTCGCGCGTACTTAATCTAGGTCGCGGGCGATACATTACATTATTCTGTTTAGTGGAAAACGACGTTTATTAAAAAAAATACACTAGCTCCCTATATATATATATATATATATATATATATATATATATATATATATATATATATATATATATATATATATATATATATATATATATATATATATATATATATATATATACATATATATATATATATATATATATATATATATATATATATATATATATATATATATATATATATATATATATATATATATATATATATACATATATATATATATATATATATATATATATATATATATATATATATATATATATATATATATATATATATATATACACATACATATGTATGTTTGTATTTATATTTGTAAATGTATATGAATATTTATTTTATGCATTGTATGTATTTATATATGTATATATTATAAAAATTGTTTGTCACTGCTTACTTCGCTTTGCACCACATTATTCCGGCACTACTAGATGACATCCTTTAGAAGTTTTAATTGGTTACCTGGAAGAGATCACTCCCAGTGATGAGGCCGCCTTTGCGCATTTTGTATTCAGAAATTGTTAATTTTTTTTTATGTTTCTTACCTAAGTGTGCAATAAAGATAATAATGTTTTTGATTTTCGCGATTGTTGCACATTTTAAATGAAACACTTTAAACTAGATTACTCGCATATATTGAGTGATAAATATTTTTGGATACCCGACGTTTCGAACACTTTATAACAGTCCGTTGCCATGGGTAGACTAAGTTGACATTGGTCTGTCATTTGATATAATTATTATATTAACGCCAACGATTTCGTACTGCCCTGGGTTCTTTCATAATGAGCTTACTGTATCTGGTCCTCTGGTGTGGTGTGCTTGAGACCTTAATTTTTTTAAGAGTGAGTCCCAGGTGGTGGAAAGTTTACAACCATCTTCTCTATTGAAATTAGGCTATTTTTGTATTTCAATAGCCTCGTGGATCATTCTAGGGATATATCTGTTCTCCCTAACGAGTATGTGAGGTTTGTCAAACCTGATATAATTGTTGGATTTGTTCGATGTATGCTCACACACAGTTGACTTCGATACATACCCATTCTTGACATCGGCGATGTTTCTCTTTGTTTGACCTATATAGGATAAGCCACAGTCACAATCAAGTTTGTATACGCCTACAAACTGCAAAGGAATATTACTTATCACTGGTCTCAAGAATCGGCTCACTTTCTTGTTAGGCTTGCATATAGTTTTAATAGAAGCTCTTTTTAGGATGTGGCCGATCCTGTCTGTATATTCCCTTCACATATGGTAAAAATGCCGGTTGCTTCTCAACTGTGGGTGTCTTTTTGGTCTTCTGACAACGCTGGCGGGGTACTGGAAACTTCAAAAATTCGCCAACGGTAGATAACTACGTAGGGTGGTGATCAGATTCACCATTAAAGTACATATCTATTGGTGTGCATGGGTTTCCTATATACTATCTGCCTATTGTGCCATTAGAATTTTTTATGACTAAAGCATCAAGAAAATCTAAAGAATTATTTGCCTGTAATCCCATTGTTAACTGAATATTATTTTTAATAGAATTAAGGTGTTTTAAGAATATGTAAACTTTGTCCGTAGGTAAAATTGTGAAAGTATCGCAGATGACACTTTATATCCTAAGTAGACATGGTGCAAAGTTAAGAGCCGTCTTCTCGAAGTTCTCCATGTATATATCTGCTATTATCGGAGACATAGGCGAACCCATAGCAATGCCATCTATTTGTAAATAGAATTCTTGATTGAACACTAGATATCCAGACGTAAGGCAGTGTTCTAAAAGTTCAAGATATTCTATAGGCATGTTGTTCTCCTCTAGCTTCCGCTTGACGATCCTGACATAGTCTTTAATAGGTATACTGATGAACAGCGAATGAACATCAAAACTGATCATGGTTTCATTGCTAGCTAGCTTAAGGTTTTTCAGTCCGCTAACAAAATGGTAAGTATCACTGACATAAGATGTTGTGTGGCCACATTATTCACGACGTGTCCAGTTTATACGTCGGTGTATACTATTGGACGATAAAGTACATCTTTTTTGTGTATTTTTGATAATCCATTCAACTTTGGATGTCTTACACAGCTAGGCACGAGAGATTTAAAGTCGAGATCCAACGATTTTGAGTGTTTTTAATTAAATCAGATGTATACTTAAGTATTTTTGATGTAGGATCTTTGTCAACAATTTTATATGTTTTTTGATCCGATAGTACTAATAGCCGTGTGATCCTGGCTTAAAATAGGATCACCCTGGTACTGATGGTGTCGTAGGAGGCGACTAAAGTGCGTGTGGTAGAGTCACGTTGCCAGCAATGGCAACACGCATGGGCAGACTCGACCGGATTGTTACCACCCCCGGCATTGTAAGACCGGCGTTAAGTAGTGGCTTTGGCCACTGCGTTTCGCATTAGGTAATGCCGGGCCCCGGTGCCCATCCACCTTAAAAAAAGGCAACGCTCCTGTAGCTCCTCTGGAGTAACACGGGGCGTGGGCGACGGTGATCACTTACCATCAGGTGACCCGTACGCTCGTTTGCCGTCTCTTCCATAAAAAAAATAATAATAATACTTTTTGTATATACTCATCAGTGTCTAGTATTACTATTAAAATTATATAATTTAAAATGTGTATTAAAGAATTTTTATGTCATGTTATTTTATGTACATATTGATGTTATGTTATACATGCCTTTTTACAAGAGGATTTTTATTATTAATGCTAAGCACATGAATATGTAACAGAGTAATCAATAATAATGCATTTATTTATGTGTTTCACTAATATATAAACGCGAAAAGTATATATTTTGACATTATACTTGTTCGAGCGCTGTAAGTGAATATTCTAAGTATGAAGTCTGTCTTGTGCTTAATTGGTGTGTTCCTTGTTGCCATTAATGGGCAAAATGTCGTCGATGTAAGAAATTTTAATTTTATTAATATTTATTTTTCTTTTTATTTCACGCTGTATCCCCAATGAGGCAAGGTAGGCAGAGGGAACCCGGGAATCTAGTGTTAAGACACTCCGTTTCACAACCGTTCCCCACTTTCCGCCGAATTTTAGGCATTGCGTGTTGAGTGGCGGAACTCAACGCCGCGCTTTTGCCTTATTACCAGAGCGAAGAAATGAAAAATGAAATATTTAAATTGAAAATATTAAATATTTCATTTCCTCGACTGGGGATCGAACCTAGAACCTGTCGGTTACAGTCACGCGCAATGTATATATATATATATATATATATATATATATATATATATATATATATATATATATATATATATATATATATATATATATATATATATATATATATATATATATAAATATATATATATATATATATATATATATATATATATATATATATATATATATATATATATATATATATATATATATATATATATATATATATATATATATATATATATATATATATGAACATATTCCATATTTATTATAAATATTAAATTTATCACTTCTTCGAGGGGGGATCGATCCACAACCTGGCGCTTACAGTCAGTAACACGCTTATTTTTATATAAAGTATCCCTGTAAGAAATATTTTTAAAAATAATAATCATCTTTTCATAGTATTCATGCATGAGTTTATATAGATAGAAATAAAATGTTTCAAAAGTAGACTCTCATTATGATAAAAAAAAATTAAGGCAATAATCATTTTTTTTTTTTTTAATTTAAATTATTCTTTCAGGTTCTCCCTCTCGCCCCAGAACGTGCTACCGATCTTGTACAAGCATCATTAAAATGCGTCAAAGAATTAAACTTAGAAAAAGATATGATTCAGAAATTTTTGGCGTGGGAGATAAGTGACTCTGATCTGAGCAGAAAATATATATACTGTACTGGAACTGCGTCTGGATATATTGCTGATGATGGAAGCTTGAAAAAAAAAGAAACGCTTGATGTTGTTGGCACCTACAAGGACAGAGCGGAGGCCGTTATTGACGAATGCAACCAGCTCAAATATAACGACAAATATGAAGCAGCACTGCGTAACGTGATGTGTTTTTACAGTAAAACCGGATTGAAATTTACAGTCTAATTACTTATGCACTAGCTACATGATAATAACAAACATTGATGCAACTTACCTGGCCGATTAACAGTTGAGACCTATAATTCAAACCATTAAATATTTACAAGAAAAGGTTCCTTGTTGTAAAATTTAAATAGGTCCTGACTACTAATCCTAATAAACTATTTGCGCTTTCATTTTAGTAAAATGCAGTGCAGTTTCTTGTAATTATTTTTTACTCCTATTTTAAATATTTATTGAGGAAATTTATTAAGATAGAGCTTCATTATTATCACGTTTTTATGCATCCTTGTTTTATATAATAAATACTATGGTAATGGGTTTATTTTATTGTATGTATAATATCATGAAAATAAAAAAAGTTATAATATGACTTATGAACTTTTTATTAATTTAGTTAAAATCTATTCTAATCTAATCTATCCTATTTTTTTATTTAATATAATTAATAATTATAGCATATAAGAAGAAAACATATCTGTTGTGTGTCTGTACATATATTATTTAGTCAGTCAGCTAGTGGAAATTGCAATTGACTCCGTACCATAGTTAAGCAAAGCAACCTAACTTTATTTGTGTATTAATGATGTCTAGAGCTCGGATCCGTTGTCATCTAGAAATGTGGTCAAACAGTTAAACTAATCAGTACTACGGTTGTAAACTGGTTTGTTGTTTGAATTTGAGGCATTGTGAGTTAAGTAGGAACTCAACGCCACGCTTTGCCTTGTTACCAGAGCGAAGAAATAAAGACATTAAATATTTAATTTGAAAATATTATTTTTTTCATTTCCTCGAGTTGGGATCGAACCCACAACTTGTCGGTTACAGTCACACGACACACCCTACGACAGGCATGCAGGCAAATAGTATAGAATTTATTTTAAATTACATATATATAATGTAAATAATATTATTCAAAATAGTGCAACGTCCACAAAGTTGAGTTATTATAGGTGTGTTTCCCGTTGACTTCTAATAATAAAATGTTATGAGTACCCCGATGGGTGCAACTGACTTGTGTATGACAGATTTTTTAAATATTGTTCTCAATATTCACATCACATTTTAGTCCTATGTGAATTTTTGTACCTTGCGCATCTATTTTGATAGGATTTTTAAGGATGTTTGTATGTAGTGTTGATGTATTAAAAAGCGTGATATTTAATAGAATAAGCAATATTAAAAAATGTCATGAACAAATTACTAGATATATTGCCATTTAGGTATTACTTTTATGTAATGAAGTAAGATATAAAGCCGAAATATACTTAAATAACTTTACATTTTTTGCGTTTAAGCGCTCTAGATGAATACCTACAAGATGAGGGCTGAGCTTATTTGAGGCTTATTTCTTGTGACACTTGTCACCTGTTATTCAAGTTATATGGAAGTAGAGGTAAGTTATGTATGCTCTGGTAGTAATATTGTGTTAGGAAACAGTGCCAGATGTGTCGTAAGTTTGATTCCAGGTCGGAGGAATAATCAAGTTCAAATTTTCTCGCTTTGTCTTATTAGCAAAAGAAGGTAATAATAGAACGTCTTAGTTACATTTACTTATCCTTTACTTACCTTGATATATCTAAAAACTTCTATTCCAAGTCAAAATATCAATAATTAGAAATAGCATTAGGGGCTCATTGTATTTCACATGATATTAAATTTATTTAATGGTCTGTTGTGGCGCAGCGGCACAAGAGTGTGACTTTAACCGACAGGTTCTGAGTTCGATCCCCAGTCGAGGAAATGAAATATTTAATATTTTCAATTTAAATAATTAATGTTTTATTTCTTCGCTCTGGTACAAGGCAAAACGCGGCGTTGGTTTCCGCCACTCAACACGTAATGCCTCAAATTTGGCGCAAAGTGGGGAACGGAAGTGGAACGGAGTGTGTTCACACTAGGTTCCCGGGTACCCTCTGCTTCCCTGCCTAGTGCGGGATACAGCGTGAAGCTGAAAAAAAATTGTGAATTGACATACAGTTTCGTTGCTATGAAGTATTTTGCAAACATTAATTTGTTTTAGTTCTATAATGTTTTTATACTCATTAAATGAAATAACCGAAATTATTATAACATTTAACGTTTAGTATTACATATTTAATGTTTCGCTCGATAGTACATTTTTAATGTTTCGCTCTGGTACCTAAGGCAAAGCGCGTCGTTTAGTTCCGCCACTCTATGCATAATGCCTCAAATTCAGCAAAAAGTGGGGAATAGAAAGAAGCGTTTAAACACTAGGTTGCCAAGTTCCCTCAGCCTACCCTGCCATGTGTATGTATGCAATACAGCTTGAAGTTAGTAAAAGAAAAAAAAGAAATCTCTTATTTTTTTTTATTATTTTTTTTTATTTCCCGCACAAGGCATGAATGATGTAGGCGGGCGGAACTTGGGAACCCCGTGCTGAAACACCCCGTTCCATTAAGACACTTCCGTTCCTCACTTTCCAGTAATGCAATATAAATATATTTTTTAAAAGTTATTACAACACGGAGACATTGTGTGGTGAGTGGTGGAACTTGACGCTGCGCTTTGTCTTATTACCAAAGCGACGAAAACAAATATTATTATACATTTGTCCAAGCTGAAACGTTTGGTTTTTCGATTCACGATCATCGAGTTAATAGTCACACGCTTGTGAAAAATGATGGTCCAAATTTAATAATTAATCTCACATTTAAACTTTTGAACTTTTGAACGAGTTCTATTTATTTAATAAAATTGGTATTTCAGTACGTGGATATCCCGAAAAAATATATTCCGGAAATTAGGAAAACTTCATCAGAATTCATCGTAAAATTAAAGTTGGAGAAAGAACAATTAATATTGCAAAATATTTTGAAGTGGAAATTAAATGAAGCCGATTATAGCAAAAAATACATATTTTGCCTTGGAAATAATTCTGGATATATTTCTGATGATGGAAGCATTGCTAAAGAATCCCTGTATTTGCCCATGATTGAGAGTACTTACTCTCAATCATGGGCAAATACAGGGATAGAGTTGATTGTGTTATTGATGAATGTAATAAGGTTAAATATACCGACAAATACGAAGGGTTATACCGAAGAGTAACATGTTTCTGCGAAATGTCTGGATTGTTTTTTAGAATCTAAGTAATTGTATCACTTTATATTTTTCTTAACCTTGCTTTCTGTTTGTTAAGTTTCTAATGTAGCCTTTTTATTCATCTGTAAGTCAATTTTGATTTAAGCCTTGCACTACATTCGAATTATACTTACTTAAGAAAATATATAGGTATAACGCCTGCTTCTTAAGGCAAGGCAAACATACGTAGCGGAAATTTGTAAAAAATGTCCCTACAGAGATGCCAATAACATAAAAAAGTTGTCACAAGCGTAAAAGAATTTCATCGTATAATAATGTCTTTGAATTTCGCGATTGTTACACGTTTTAAATGAAACACTTTTAAACGGATTAATCGCGTATATTGAATGGTCTAAATGGAGTCTACCCGTGACCACGGACTACTGTAAAGTGTTAACGAAACGTCGGGTTTCCCAAAAATGTTTACCATTCAATATACGCGATTAATCCGTTTAAAAGTGTTTCATTTAAAATTTCATAGTAGCTTGGTGAGAACGAATGGCTTAGTTAGTCAGAGAGCTGGGACGGTTTCCAAGAGGCGCGGATTTAAATCCTGCTTCGTAAAAAAATTTATACGTTTTTAGATTTAGCATTTTTTATACGTTTTAAAATTTAGTATTTGATCCTAAGTGTCATATAAGACTTTAAAATCGTAAAAATGTCTATGTTGTAGTTTCTAAGATCAACCAAATCATTCACAGTAAGTTATCTTAAATCAATTCTGAGTGAGCTATGCAGGTTGTCTATTTCTTCCTGCAGTTGTAATGGTTCTCGATCATAAATATACATGCTTTGGATTAATTTATTATTATATCAATATTTAATAAACATGATATTATTTTTATATGTTAATTTGTATTGCCGGATATTTGATGTTTAGCAGTTTATTTAATTTAGGTAAATTTATTTAATTTAATATATTTCTTTAACTTATTAAGAGATGAAATTTAATATTTTGCTAAACTTACTCCGCTTCACGCTGTATCCCGCACATGGCAGGGTAGGCAAAGGGAACTTGGGAACCTAGTGTTAAGACACTTCGGTCTACTTCCGTTCCTTACTTTCCGCTGAATTTGAGGTATTGCGTGTTGAGTGGTGGAACGAACACCAATGCCGCGTTTTGTCTTCTTACCAGAGCGAAGAAATGAAAACATTAAATATTTCACTTCTATGAGTGGAATTCGAACCCGCAACCTGTTAATTACAGTCACCCCCTTGTGCCGCTGCGCCACGACTGAACGAATTATTCTTTGTCAAGTTCTTATGTATTTTTTTAAATTTATGAAAAAAACGGAATTAAGATTTTAAATTGTTTTGTTAAGAATAAAACTAAATGTTGATAAATTAATGAATTTCTTATATATCAACAAATAATTTTAAATAACCAAATTAGTAACGTAGCGCTCTGACCACTAAACTATACGTTCATTGAACCTATGGTCAGTCAGAACGCTGAACGGATGACAAGAGGCGCTATTTGAAATCCCAATATGTTCAAATTTGTAGAGGTTTTCTGAATAAGTTTTTTTTTCCCAAGTATGGATTATCACTAAAAATATTACTCTATTTCAAACAAAATAACTGTATACTTAAGTTTATCAATTTTTAGCGGTTGTACATCCCGTTAACGTATTATCCTGAAACCTGAATTGGTACAGAGACCTTGGTGGGTGAATCTGACTCGCACTTGATAGGTTTTTTTAAATTGTTCAATTCGTATTGTTCAATGATATTAATAGGTATGCATTAACACTGTGAAAACAGGAAAAATAATGATTTTTTGGTCAAAAATATTCTCTGAACATGTATTAAAGTCAAAAATACTATCTTTTACCGATTTAGTGACCTTTGTCGTTTTTATTATACACTTTCTTCATTGAAATTCATTGAAAATTCAAATGCAACTGAGGATCGAGTAAAATTTAATAAAATAGATGAATAAAATATATAGTAAGGCGTTATTACTCAAGGTTATAATCTCATGGAGATAGAAATCAATAAAAAAAAAACTCTTTACTTATTATTTCTTTTGTATTCAAATAGAAAGAAAGTCTAAGAAAGAAAGAAGACTGTATAGAAAATACTGATTTACCGGGAAAGATTTTCACTCACACAGTCGAAACCTGTGTTCTTTCCATATTGATGGTATAACATAAAGTCCTAACGCTACTAACGTTTCACACCTAATTATAGTTAGGAGTGAGGAAACTATTGTAGTTTTACCAAATCGTCGTCGTCAGTCGAAGAAAATGTAAGTCCTAACAACGACGCATCGGAAATTGCTTTCATTGAGAAAAATGATCCTATGTGTTAAAACATAGTTAAATTATACGTTAAACAGTTCGTAGAAAAAGTCTTATTTGTTAATCTCTTGTATCTTTATGAGGGAAACTCGCATATAGTACAAAAAAAAAACACAATTTCTATAGTAAATTGAATACATTTTATATTTTTCCATTGCGCAAGATTGGAGGAAAAACCCCTAGTACGTCTATACTAATATTATAAAAGTGAATTGTTAGGTTGGTTAAACGTACTAATATCAGGAACTACTGAATTCGAGGAAGGCTATAGGTTGTATTACATCACGATAAGAACAAAAGCAGTGAACCTCAAAAACTATCTTTCTTCTTTTAAATCTATTTGTTTACTTATATATTGGTTTGATTTACACAACACAATACTAAATACAAAAGTCATACAAAATATAGTAATCATTAGCCACGCTGAAATAAAATTTTCGACAAATATAACATTTTAAAACTCAAAAAGTGAATCCTTTTCTTAACATTATTGCGTCGCTTATTTTATATTATATTATAGTTAATTATATAAATACACTTTTGAATGACTAAATCAATTAATAATAAATAAAGCTATCTTTTTGTCGTTTAGTGTAACATGTTTTACTAATATATATATATTTATAGTATAAAAAATTATAAAGTAAAAGATACAGGTGAGTTTTCCTTAAAGCAAACTGTTGTTGTGTGTCACTCTTATTACATTGGTTAACGGCATCAATAAATTTAGCTTTATATTTATAATTTCCTATGAGATTGATCATCTGATCCACAATAAAGTGTCCGTTGCTGTCTATATATCCAGAATTAAACGAAAAGCAATAAAGGAACTTCTTAAACGGCTCACTATTTTCGAGTTTTGGAGATAGAACCTTTTGTACGGCGTCAGCTCCAACTCCAGTACTTTGTATGCAATCAACTGTTGCCTTTAAAATTTTCTCTGCATATTCTGGAGGAACATTGAGAGTCTGAAAGAACATTCGTTAACAATTGAAAAAAAAAAAGAATTATTTATACACGTTAAAAAATGTACATATGTGTTGTTCTGGTACAAATGTAGCATAATAAATAATTAATTATTTGGAAAAAAAATAAAAATATGAACATAGCGGTATTTGAACCCGCTTGATTCTCAGAAACCAAGAGCGGCGTTTTTGTTTGGCAAAACGACAGTTTCCAGGGTGACGGTGAAAATTCATATCCTGCTTAGTATTTTTCTTTCCTAAGGGTGTGTTGATTTAATTTCTTGCAAGATTTCAAAAAGTTAAAACACACTTTCCGCATTGCGTGTTGAATGGCGGAGCTTAACGCCCCATTTTGCCTTGATAGCGAAGCGAAGAAATGAAAATATGATTGATTTCCTCGAGTATCGAACCTACAACCTAGAATTTAATTAAAATAAAACACACCTAAGCGCAGTAGAGCTCCAGCACTCCACACGCAATGTATAAAAAAATAATCAGAAAGAAGCAAGGACGAGACCGGAGTGACTTAACACTGGGTCCACATCCTGCTGAATTTTATTTAACTCAAGTTTTAATTATATTCTGGTCTATCGCTACAAATAAGTATGGTTTAGATATTATAGGTTTAAAAAAAAATCAATACGCCAATGCTTGTAAGAAGAATATGAAGTGATTAGGTACTAATCTGTTTCCGTCTGCTTTGAATATTTTGCAAATCTAAAAAAATATCCTTTTATGAAATTTACTTACAGCTTTTCCGTTAACTAACACAATAAACATGAACAAAAAGAACCACAACATTTTCATTAGTTTTTATATTATAACAATAATATCAAAATTATGTTCTTAGAAGGAGGTGGGAATTGAAAATAATGCCCGAACATCGACATCAAGATGTATTTATACTGCGTAAGCTTTAGTTTTTGCCACAATTAATTCGTGTTAACATTAAGTATAATTTTTTTAAAGTGTATATTTTTGTTTTTTTGTCTATGTATTTTGCTTTAATTTAAAGTAACATTGTTATTTTTATTGCTATCTTGAATATTATTCAATAGACTACAACTTGTGGTCTTGGCTCTGGTCACCAGAGCGAGGAACTAGCGGGGAACGGAATTATCTTAATGAAAACAGAGGCAGGAAGAAACACAAAACAGACGCAGGCAGAAAACACACAAAACAGACGCAGGCAGAAAACACACAAAAAAGATGAGAGGGAGACCTTAGTTTTATGTTTGCGCGTCTGGTTCTCGAATGTAATGTTTTCTATGGCATGCTATTTAAATTCAAAGGTTTTCTTGTAAATACACATTCATAATTGATTATGTAAACAAAGTCCACGCCTTTTTTTGTTTTATGGAACATAATCACAACTTATATTGATTTTAAGTTCGGCTATATGTATGCTTTTGCATAATCGCTAATCTTGCATTAGTAGTATAATAAAACATATTTTAATTTATATTAACTGATTATAACAATGATATACGATAAAGTTATGTTTATATTATTCATAACATTTTTAGAATGTCTTAAATAATGGATCAATCTAAAAATTGTGACCCTCATGCACGTATCATCTCTAAACTACCAAGATAATTACTTTCTATTGCATGTTGAGTGGCGGAGTTCAACGCCGCGCTATGACTTGTATCCAGAGTGAAGTAACAAAAATAATAATAGTAATATTTAAAAAATAATAGTAATATTTTAATATTACATTTTCTAGAGTCAGGATCGAACTCACATCCTATCATGTTTATAGTCACACGCTTGTGCCCCTGCGCCACAATATGCCTCAATTATCAAAAGCATAATAAGTAAATCTTCTTTTTCTTTTTCCTGGCATTAATCCCGGCATGACGTGCCAGAATCTGCATTCCTACTTAATCTATGCCACTTTAGTCGGTCTTTTACATCCTCGGTGGTTAGACCACTGGCTCTCATGTCCTGCATCACGACATCTAACCAGCGCACTTGTGTCCGACATAGTTCCTATGCCGGCGCACAACGCGGCTATACCATCTCAGGCGACGCTCTTGGAGCTTATCCGCTATGTCACGGACTTCAAAACTACCACAAATGAACGTGTTACGTATGCGGTCAGATTGTTTTTTGCCGCACATTCACTAGTACTGGTCAGCATTTGCTGCCATATAAAAGAACCGGTCAAACGATGCTCTTGTATATCAGCCCTTTGAGTTTGGTTGGTGTTCTGCGATCGCAGACCACATCAGTGACCTCTTGGCCAAGCTGCGCTTATTCGGCCATATTGAATATCGTGATCGATGCCTCCAGATTCGTGCATAATGGATCCGAGGTACCTGAACTTTTCCGACTTAACGGCTGGTTCAGTACCTATATGGATAGTGTTCGAGTCCGGTCTCCCGCAAGTCATGTACTCAGTCTTCGACACATTTAGTTTAAGTATTTAGTATCTAGCACTACATTGAATAAGAATGGGCTAAGCGCTGAGCCCTGGTGAACCCCTACTGTAATGTGGAGGGGTATGGTGTCACCAAAAGCAGTCATGGAAACGGAATCAAGACAGTTTCACCCGTGTCAACATCTTCATTAGCAACAGAATTCAACCAATTTAAAGGCCTCATTCTTTCCTCATGAACACATTACAACGTCAAGATGAGTTTCTTGCTACTGAATTAGATAGGCAGGAGATGAAAAGAAGGCATAAGTTTCTTTTATTCCACGGTGTTCCAGAACAAAAATCCGAAGATATAAAGCAAGCATTACTGGGTTGATAGGTAAACATCTACTGTTGCCTAATGTTTATGGAAGAAGTTCCAGCATACAGATTTCATATCGTTTGGGTAATTATTCTGAATAGCCAAGGCCTATAGTAGGCAAGGCTTATGTATCAACACGGGACATAGTTTGGTTTGCCAAAGGTAAATTAAAAGGCATCGGTATCACTCAACCTGAATTCCTCACTAAAGAACGTCATAAAGCATTTCTTGAGACAAGACAGCGATTCGGTGTCAATAAGTGTTGGTCGAGGAATGGATGGATCCATATCATAGGGCCAGATAGGTGGAAACACAGAGTTGAAACTAAAGCTGAGGTTGTTGCTATTTCTTGTACCAACAATAACTCTCCTGTTGTGCACAACACTATTGTCAAAACAACCGACAAAGTTTTGGTTATTTTTTTATTCATTTAGTATTCTTTTTATTTACTTTTAAATAATTTAGTTAAAAAAGTCACTTTGTTTATTAGTTATTCTAAGAAGTATTGAATATTTTTATTTTTTATTCATTCATTCATTTCTTCAATTATGGCGTTCCGAGCGAGCCAGTTGAGCACAGTTCACTTCGCCAATGTCACGTTGTATGGAGGACTCACGGGAGGAATTACTCAGTACAAAAGGAATAATTGAACACAATAATATAATACATGTAAAAAAAGGACCCAGTAAAATTACTGCCTTTACCTATAACAAAACATACAAATATTTAGAAAATATACACATACAACACATTATGTTAGTAATAAATAATATTTTACATACATGTTAGTTTATAATCTAATTTTGTTACGTCTAATATATTTACACAAAAATTTACATAAAGGACCAAACACAAACATTAATAAACATTGAACATTTAGAGGACAAGGGGCAGCTTTGTAGGGAAGAACTTTATATAAGGGATGAGTTAAGTTGAGGAAAGAAAAAAGGATGTGGGAAGGGGAACTGTCGACCAGGCCACATTCGCACAGCGAATGGTCCCTGACTGATGACTGATCTTAGCCAGATGCACTGGCGTACAAGCATGCCCAAGGCGTAAGCGACAGATTGTTGTAATAATCCTCCGTTCAATATATCTTTGAGAGTAGAACCACGGTCATCTAGGGATATTCGGTTGCATAAGGGCATTATACTTACGTTTTTGGGACTTTTATAAATTCCAGGAATCACTCCAGGACTTACGAAGGTGAGTATCTGCAAGAGACTGCAGATCCTGAGTGGAATTAGAGAAGTATTCAAGTGTGCCACACTGGATGGCTAACTTAGCGCAAGAGTCTGCAGATTCATTCCCACTGATTCCAGAATGGCCTGGAATCCAAGCCAGAGTAACTTCCAGTCCCTTAAGATGACATGAATATAATTATTTACGAATCCTTAAAACAATTGAAGATCTTAATCTACTATGAAACGGATTTCCCTTCAATACCATTAAGCAGCTGAGTGAGTCAGTAAAAATAACCGTTTGTTTAAAGTCGTAGGAGCGTGTAAACAGGACTGCTTCTAACAACGCAACAGCCTCGCCTGTGAACACCGATGATTCAGGGGGACATTTAAATTGGAAAATAATTTTGAATTTTGGTATCCAGCAAGCCGCACCAACACAGCTCTTCTTGAAAAGCTTTGA
Organism: Eueides isabella; assembly: GCA_019049475.1. Taxonomy (NCBI): domain Eukaryota; kingdom Metazoa; phylum Arthropoda; class Insecta; order Lepidoptera; family Nymphalidae; genus Eueides; species Eueides isabella. The sequence goes on from CM032388.1 coordinate 11,033,531, forward strand.
TGCATCAGTGAAGATGGTTTGGCCAATGTAAATGAGCTTTTTCCTTGAATTTTGTGCTGGAGTCAGGATCACCTTTGGTTAGGCCAAGATTTATGACAATATGTGGAGAATGGACTAATATTATATCATACTATCGTCATAAAAAGGGGATTAGATAGATGGCAAGAAAGGGGGTTAGGAAGAGAGGTAAATCTAAGGAAGCTATTCAGCAGATAAGGCAACGGTTTGCCTCGGGAGATAAGACCAGCTAGCTTAGATAGCTTAGACCATAAAGGATGGAAAGACAGCTACAACGCAAAAGCAAAATCAAACAACATGCAAAAGTTTATGTCCTCTACCGAATTTGAGCTGTAATAGAGGACGATGTCATCAGCAAACTGAAGAATGTTACAAAAATTATTTACAGATAATTCGAGGTCATGAGTATATATATTATATAGCAGAGGACTACGAGCTGAACCTTGAGTTAGGCCCTTCCAGACAAGTCTGGGAAGGGCAGTAAGGAGTGGATGTTTTACCGATACCACAAGACCGGTCAGCACATTACATATGTAATGAGACAACCTCGGCGGAATACTCAGCTGGTGCAGTTTCTGCCTGAGCACCGGAAGAGGGACATACGCAGATGCAACATCTAGAAAAACACCAACTAGATACTCTCCCTTGGCAAAAGCTCGTCGAATATCTGTAGTAAAAACACTGAGACTATCTATAGTACTTAACCCCTTTCTAAAGCCAAACTGAGAGGGCGCTAAGATATTTCTGTTTTCCACTATCCATTCCAGTCGTCAACAATTTTTGATAACGCAGATGCTAGGACAATGGGTCTGTAAGAGTAAGGGTCATAAGGACATTTTCCAGGTTTGAGAATTGGTATAACAATTTGATATTTCCTTGAGCTGGGGATAATGCATGATTGAAATATTTTATTTACCAAATTTAAAAAAAAAATGTTTCGATTTTATGTTCAATTTTGTAATAAATGAGTTAGAAACACCGTCCTCTCCTGGACTGGTGTCCTTTAAATTAGTTAAGATGTTTTTAAGTTCATCAAAGGAAAAATCCATTTCCTCTGAGGATTCAACCGGCGCGGATATAAAAAGATCAAGGGATGGTAGGATCAAGGAGGGATCAATTTGTTCGCAAAATCGTTGAGCCATATAACAGTGTTATTGGAATTAGGACTACATACAAAGTTAAGTGATCGGCGGAATCTCTTAACATTTGTCCACACCAGAGAAGAAGTAGAGCGATGACTAAGGGATTCACAAAAATTTAACCAACTAAATTTCTTTTTTTTTTCTAAATACAATTTCTAAACTTCGCATGACTGCGTTTGTACTCAATATACTTCTCCATCGTCATAAAGGCTGCGTATAACGCCTCGGCAGATGTTCGCCAAACAACAGAATTAGGGCATTCCTGATCCCACCAAGGATTGAAATGCTTCCGATTCTGAATGGAGTGTTTTTTAAAGGGGCAGAGACAAAGCGATCATAATAAACTATGACATTCTCATAATTACCAGACTCAAGAAGATTGCCCAACATGCAATCCACAGAGTCGGCGAACTCGTTCTAGTGGGCCTTTTTTAAATTATATTTACAAAGCGGGGAAGGTGTGGGTGAAATGGAAGAACTAATATTTAAAAACATTAAAATAGGGAAATGGTCACTACCATGGGTAGAAGGGAGTACTGACCATGATATCTGGGAAGTAAGAGAGAGAGAGAGGATAAAGAAAGATCAATAGCAGTCCTAGGATTTTGATTAAGATTAACCCTACGAGTTGGTGAACCATCAATGAGAATGCAGAGATCAACTTCATCAATCATGTCTACCAACGAAGGAGAAAATCCATCACAGTAATAACACCCCCACAGAGAGTGATGAGTGTTAAAATCACCTATGAACAGCACAGGGGTAGGGAGTGAGGAAATAATAGCCTTAAGCTCTAGGAAAGTGGAAGTAGAAGGATGAGGAATATAAACAGAAAGAAAAGAAATACCAAGGACTCTCACAGCAACAGCATTAATCTGTTGATTGTGATTAGGAAGAAAAATACGGGAATAAGGAGAGGAGTACTGGATAAGAATAGCACTACCTTCATACCCGTCATTTCTGTCCTCCCTCGACACCCTGAAAGGGGAATTAGGCACCAACCGTGTTTCCGAGAGGGCAATAATGACAGGATTATACAGTGAAATAATATGAAATGAAATGACAGCCTCTTGATTAAGGCAACAACCATTAGGAAAGGGAGAGGGGTAACTACTTGTGATGGACTGGTGAACTTGTTTATCAAATCCCTTTGCCAAAGAAGCGCGGGGACGGGGAGATTGGAAGACTGTCTTACGGTAAGATTTAGTAGGAGTAACAAGGGGTCTGCTTTGCTGGGTTTGGGAGAGTGGGAAAATAGGTGGGGAGAACATTTCCTTAGCAACATCTGCATAGGAACGTTGAACAGACGGAAACCGAGAAGATGCTTCCATATAAGATATACACTCCTGTGGCATAATAGCCTTAATGTTCTGTTGTCTTACATACTCAGGGCATTCTTTATGAGTTGCGAAACGTTTTGATGTGCAATGGATGCAGGTAGAATTTTCCTTCAGGGTGTCACATGCCTCCCTAGTATAATCCTAGGAGCACCTATAGCACCTTGGCTTCGATCTACACTGTGATTTCTCATGGTCAAAACGACAGAAACTAAGGCATTGGATATTTATAAGTTCAACATTGGGGACAGATTTATAAAAGAATACTCTTTCAGGCAATTGTTGGCCACGCAATGTAATTACCACTGTCTGAGTAGGGACCCATGTAAACTATACCCTCAATTACATTCTTGCGGTTCATACGTCTCGCTTTTATAACTTCCCCACAAGCAGTAGGGAATGTTAGTTTTTTTTTTTCCAGCTTCACGCTGTATCCCGCACTAGGCAGGGTAGGCAGAGGAAACGGAAGTGGGACTTAGTGTTATGACACTCCGTTCCACTTCCTTTCCCCACTTTCCGCCGAATTTGAGGCATTGCGTGTTGAGGGGCGGAACTCAACGCCGCGCTTTGCCTTATTACCAGAGCAAAGAAATGAAACATTAAATATTTTAAATTGAAAATATTAAATATTTCATTTCCTCAACTGGGAATCGAACCCAGAACCTGTCGGTTACAGTCACACTCTTGTGCCGCTGCGCCACGACAGGCCTCAATGAAACAGGAATGTTAGTGTCCTCACAAATTCTTCTAGAGACCATTCCTCCTTTTACAATTCCCATCCTTGTGATATTGAAGGTTGGAATTACACACACATACTTACATAAACATAGAATGGGATTGCTTAAAAATTTTTTCGCCGCTTCAGCAGATGTAAACTTTACACTGATTTTATGTTGAAGGGTTGAGGTTTCTGTTGAAGGGTCAGGAGATTTCCTACACAATGAAGGGACCTTTATCTGTACTAATGTAGGATTTTGGGGATTCTGACATAGATGGGTGAGTCCAGACATTTTGGATGGAAGGGATAGCAGTGGATGGGTTTATAATTGTTTTTTTAATGACAATTATCATTATTTGAGGAAGTTGTCCTCTCCTAGTCTTTTATTTTGTTGTTTTTTTTTTATGTATATTCAGATGTTATTATTATTATTTGTAAATTTATTATTATATATACTTTTAGTATTTATACATATATATATTTTTCAATATTTTTATTATTATTTTTATAAATAATGAATATAAACTACGAGCGATACTAGCGATGTAGTAAATAATTCCTTTCTATTTCCGAAGGCAACGACAGTCTCGACATCACCCCATAACTTTATAAAAATTATATAAATTATTTTATAAAAATTATATAATTCATATGTCTTGGATGTCCCGAAAAATGTGTATGTCATCTATATAAATACTCAGAGTATTCCAGCTCATTTGCCTAATTTATTGTCATCTTTTGATAGTAAAGCCATACATGCCATCTTAATATCCGAATTATGGCCAAAACCTTGCTTACAGTCAACCTCATACTCACTGCCAGGATTTCATATGATTACAAATGATCGTATCGGACAAGTTGGTGGAGGTTTTGCAATTTATCTACGTACCCACATTCCCTTGTCGTATTGTAAATAAATCACAACCCCTGGCAACACATATGGTGAAACCTTATTCATTGAAGTTATATTAAATCATATGAAACTACTCATTGGAGTTTTTTACAGTACTAACCTTACAATCGATTATTTTTCCTGGTGGAGCAATTTATGCCCTCTTATGAGCATATTTTGATAATGGGAGATTTTAACACTTGCCTTCTTAAAAGAGATAACCAAGTGAACCGTTTACAAACCTTAATAAATTCGTCTAATTAAACATTCTACCTTTAGAACCAACTCATCACTTTACACATTCTAACCATGTCGTAAAGCATGGTCAGTGTCCTGCACTAGCATTCTTCATTCGTCTTACTGAAGATACCAATAAAATTGACTGGACTGTCATTGACAGTGCTAGTACGGTAGATGATCAAGTCAATATATTCAATTCACTACTAACGGAACTTTATGATTCTTATGCACCGCTGCCACCGGTGAGGTTGAAACATTTTTCTGTGCCATGGCTTACTGTAAAAATCAAAATCTACAAGAAAAAAAAGAATTAAGCTAAACGTAAATATCTTTCGGATAATAGTGACGCCAATAAAAAAAAATATGTAAGAGCTCGTAATCGCTGCAACAGCGTTTGTAGATATAGTCAACGACGCCATATCTACTAATCAGTAAACGAAGAATGATCCAGCCAAAGTCTGGAAATTTCTGAAATCCCTGTCCCGGAGTCGGTAAATCGAAATATAAAATTAATCCAGCAGCAATAGATTTAAATTCTATTAATCAACATTTCACCTCTTCTGCTACATTCGATAGTACAAATAAATTAAGCACATCAAATTATCTTTCCTCGATGCCGGCGCCTCAGGTTCCTCCTTGAAAATTTAATAAATTCACTGTATATGATGATGAGAGAAATATTATGGCTATTAAGTCAAATGCAGTTGGTGTGGACTGACTGACTAATATTAGTCAACTGCACTTGTACGTAATTATAGGGTAATTACGTACATTTTGAATAACTCCATTATTATTATAGTTTGACATTATTAGACTTTATTAACGCCTTCAACACTTTTAATTTTGATATTTAGCTATACTTATTTTTCTCGACATATCTCCTGAGGTGATTGATTGGTTTCGTTCTTACTTGTACGGACGCTTACAGCGCATTCGAATAAAAGATTCTTATTCGGAATGGTCTTTGATAAGTGCCGGCGTCCCACAAGGTGTCGTGTTGACTCCTTTTCTATTCTCAATTCTTATTATTACCATCTGTCTAAGAATACCATCGAGAGTATAAATAGCGATCTTAAGCAGCCTTAATTTGAAGCAAATGTTTTGAGCTTACTATAAACCCATCTAAAAGTCACGCAATTGTAATCGAAGAAACATTTCAAATTTCTTCATGACGTCTTCACGATTAGACGTACCAAAACTTTACAAAAAGTAAAATATTACTTAAAAAACATTATTTGAATATTTAATTTAGCCTTCGTTTTTTTTTGCCTCAATATTATATTTACAAAATTACATATTTAATCAAAAATCCACATCAATGTGTATGTATTATATTTATTTCTAAATGTATTTATAATGTGTACGTATTGAATGCACAATTAATACATGTACATATCTATACATGTACATATCTATACATGTATATTGTAATATGCTGTTAAATGAGTATTTATTTAATTGTATTTTATGAACCTAATATAATTACGTAGGTTTTATTTAAAGTTTATTGAATAGTTTTATATTTTTATCACCTAAAATCTATAACCAAAGGTTGCCTAGAAGAGATCGCTTTAAGTGATAAGGCCGCCTTATTGTACATTTTAGTTTTTTTGTTTCAGTTTCTGTATTTAAAAAAGTATATATTATTATTATTATTATTATGTATAGTGCTCAAGTCCAGTCCCGCAAGCCATGTACTCGGTCTTTGACACATTTTGTGTAAGACTACGAAGTTTTAAATTTAAATTTAGTTATAAACTTTTTAAATTCAAAATTAAATTATATAACTAGCTTCGTTTCATAAATATGTTAAATATTAGAGTTAAGTGTCCTAAATCGTGTTCAAACAATAACATTTGATTAGTTTGGTCACTTAAATCAATAACAATTTAAATATATTAATCAACGGAAAACCAAATCAAGACGTACTCGGCTATCTACAAGCAACAGTTCGAGTTGTAGTAGAAGATCAGTTACACTGTCAGATTTTTATTATAACTCGCCCATATCGCTTATATTTTTATTTTTGAAATAAAACTCTTAAGTTAAGTCATATTTTATTTACATTTAAAACTTATATTCTGAAATATATAGGCGTATTATCTTTGAAGCAAACTGATATTTGATACGTTGTATCGTAAACATTACCACCTTCGCTCTTATTACATAGATTAAGGACATTTACAAATGCAGCTTTATCCTTATAATTCCCTAAAAGTTTTGTCATTTGGTCCACAATAAAGTGTCCATTGTTGTCTACATATCCTGATTTAGACGAAAAGCAAAAAAGGAACTTTTTAAATGGTTCAGAATCCTCTAAGTTCTTATTAACAACTTTTTGTACAGCGTCTGCCCCAACCCCAGTGCTTTCTATGCAATCAGATGCTGCCTTTAAAATTTCCCCTGCATACTCTGGAGGAATAGTAAAAATCTGAAAAAAAAAGAAAAATATTTTATATCCACCTCGAATTAAAGTTCCATCTTCTATCACTCATCACGAAATCACAGAAAATACAAATCTAGAAGAAGAAATTCTAACGATGAGAGTTTGTAATATACCTTCGTTATTACAAGTGCTGGGAATCATAAATAGAGCATTGGGGTTCTTTTTTTTATTTTTTTTTATTTTTCAAGTCAAACCAGTAGTTCCTCAGAAAAGCGTTCAAACAATGAACTCTTTATAATATTATTGATATATAATATATTATTACCATTTTGTCAAAAAAATCTAATAAAAATGAATACACCGATTTAAATTCATTTATCATTTTTCTTCTGTTTTTTAGATCTACTTTTTAAAGTACATTATTCCACAAAATGACTACTACAAATGTAAGTGTTTTAGTGAGTCGGCTGGATTTTTAGTATGATAGTATGCGTATTTTTTATGTAATGAATGTTAGAAAAATATCCTATATATACTTACAGCTTTTCCATTAACTAACGCGATAGACAGAAAAAAGGAACACCAGAAGGTATTCATTATGTTATAAGTTAATAGTTGTGTTGTTGTTTTGACGATGTAATTAAAAGTAATATCCAAACAATGTTAAGGTGTATTTATATTACGGTGGAGGCTATTTTTTTGTTTTCAATTTACTCGTTCGTGTAACAACAAGTCAAAACACATCTCATTAACATTAAATTAAAACTAAAACTTTGTTTTTTAAGCAATAAATAACATCTTGAAAATCTTTATATTTGTTTATGTAATAAGAATGTCTCACCTAAGTCCATTCTATGAATCAAATGGCAATAAGTCAGTATATAATAGGTATATTTCGAAAGTATATATATATATATATATATATATATATATATATATATATATATATATATATATATATATATATATATATATATATATATATATATATATATATATATATATATATATATATATATATATATTAACGCATTATAACTAACGCGATAGACAGAAAAAAGGAACACCAGAAGGTATTCATTATGTTATAATTTAATAGTTGTGTTGTTGTTTTGACGATGTAATTAAAAGTAATATCCAAACAATGTTAAGGTGTATTTATATTACGGTGGAGGCTAATTTTTTGTTTTCAATTTACTCGTTCGTGTAACAACAAGTCGAAACACATCTCATTAACATTAAATTAAAACTAAAACTTTGTTTTTTAAGCAATGAATAACATCTTGAAAATCTTTATACTTGTTTATGTAATAAGAATGTCTCACCTAAGTCCATTCTATGAATCAAATGGCAATAAGTCAGTATATAATAGGTATATTTCGAATATATATATATATATATATATATATATATATATATATATATATATATATATATATATATATATATATATATATATATATATATATATATATATATATATATATATATACATATATATATATATATATATATATATATATATATATATATATATATATATATATATATATATATATATATATATATATATATATATATATATATTCACGCTGTATCCCGCACATGGCAGGGTAGGCAGAAGAAACTTTACAACAGTTAAGACACTCCGTTCCACTTTCCGTCGAATTTTGAGGCATAGCGTGTTGAGTGGCGAAACTCAACGCCGCGTTTTGCTTTGTATAAAATATAAAGCATTTTAATCTGACAACCTGCTTGGTTGAATTGGCAAAATAATACCAAATTTTCATACCTTTTTACATTTACTATTTTAGACTATATGTACATAATTAGTTATTTTCATTCGATCGTGCTAGCGGAGTTGCAAGCAAAAGCTAGTTAGATATAAATTATATAAAGACTATTTCAAATGGCAAAAATCTTTATTATATAAAGCTTTCTTTTGTTGTTTACTAACAATTACAATAACAATTTATTGCAGTGTCAGTTTAAAAATTATACAGTAAAAATTATAGGCGATTTATTTTTGAAACAAACTACAGTATTAAACATTGTATTGACAACATCACCACCTTCGGTTTTATTACATAGATTAATGACATCAATAAATTCAGCTTTATCCTTGTGGTTTCCTATAAGTTTCGTCATGTTGTCCAAAATAAGGTGTCCGTTGCTATCCATATATCCTGATTTCGTAGAGAAACAATAAAGAAATTTCTTATATGTTTCAGTATTATCAAGGTTCGCAGAAATAACTTTTTGTATAACGTCTGCTTCCGCTCCAGTACTTTTTATGCAATCAAATGCTGCGTTTAAAAGGTTCCCTGCGTACTCTGGAGGAACGTACACTATCTGAAAAAAGATTTTTAATTTAATTAAAATAAAAAGAATTATTTATATACTTTGGAATATTAATACGTATTGCTTATTTGGTGGAACAATGATGTAATTGATATATTTAAAAATATATAAAAATGTCAATGTCTGCTATTAGATACTACCACTATTTAGATACTTCGATTGTGTGTCTTGTAATTAAGTATGTTAAGTGTTATTATATTTCGAAAGATAGTTTGCGGAAAATTCACTTGAAATTCAATTGCATGTGATTTATAAGAATTGCTCTCTCATTTCGTAAATGACGTGAATTCATTATTGATTGTTTAGGACATCTCGTTCATTACTAGGAACTTTCACATCGCGCAAATGTAAAGTATATTTAAATATACTTAATGACACATAATTATATCTTTTACTTGACGTTTTAAGATTTTAATTATTATTATATTTTTATTGATTTTCATATTTTATCCTTATTATCATGATTTGTATTATAATTAATTTAGAGGAATCGCCGTAGAGCAACAGATAAATCGATATTTTGACTAGATTAATCATCTACTCTTCTATAACCCAAAACGTGAAATCGTTTTGATTTGAAATCATATTAATAAAAGCTAAAATTCCCCCATAACCTGAGAACCAATATGACACTTCCATTCTCCACTTTCCGCCAAAGAACCAAGTGTGCGGAGCACAAGGTTTTGGTTCGGTCTCGTTTCTCTTTTGCGAGATTAAAATGCTTTCATTGATTTGCTATATTTACAAGAGAAAAGGCAAAAAAAATTTTCAAAAAAAAAAAAAAAATCCTAGTTCGTGAGTATCACGGTAAGAACGGAACATCTTAATACAAAATTTTCTACCTAATTAGCTACATATATGCGGCGAAAAACATAAAGCTAAAGAAAATATTGATTTAAAATCGAGTATTTAATCATTTTGTTAAATCATTTATAATTTTTATGTATAACTAAATATACAAAAAAAAACTTAACGGTATCTACTTGTTCTGTTTAAAAAAAGTTATACCTACATAATGATTATTTTTCATAGAAAATTACAATAAGAAGTTTATGTCTCATACTATTCGCCACTCCTAATACCTAGAAAATCAAATTAGAACTAAAAAATATTCCTGTACTAAACTTAAATTTAAAAAGCGTATAAAAATTTTGAACGAAGCAGGATTTGAACCCGCGCCTCTGGAATACCGTTCCAGCGCTCTGACCACTAAGCCATTCGTTCTCACCGAGCTCCGTCGAAATTCTTATACGCTTGTTACAACTTATTTTTGTTGAGGAGATTTTTACAAATTTCCGCTACAGAGATGCTAACAACAAAAATAAGTTGTAACAAGCGTATAAGAATTTCGACGGAGCTAGGTGAGAACGAATGGCTTAGTGGTCAGAGCGCTGGAACGGTATTCCAGAGGCGCGGGTTCAAATCCTGCTTCGTTCAAAATTTTTATACGCTTTTTAAATTTAAGTTTAGTATTTTCTGTCCTAAGTGTGGAATAACACTTTAAAAAAACATAATAAAAATATTAAAGTAAATAGTATTCTCTCTTGCCAAACGATAATTCTTATGAGTTGTCTTTGGGTAGCGGAAATTTGTAAAAATCTCCCTACAGAGATGCTAACAACAAAAATAAGTTGTAACAAGCGTATAAGAATTTCGACGGAGCTCGGTGAGAACGAATGGCTTAGTGGTCAGAGCGCTGGAACGGTATTCCAGAGGCGCGGGTTCAAATCCTGCTTCGTTCAAAATTTTATACGCTTTTTAAATTTAAGTTTAGTATTTTCTGTCCTAAGTGTGGAATAACACTTTAAAACATAGTAAAAATATTCCTGTAATTAAATATACTTACATCTTCGCCGTTAACTAATGCGATGGACAAAAACAAGAAACACCACAACGTGTTCATGGTATTGATATTTTGATATTTATGGTATTACTTCGACAGTGAAATTAAAAATAATGTAAGACCAACAATATCAAGGTGTATTTATATTACAATCTAGGGTTTTGTTTTTGCTATGAATCAATATGTGTTAACAATAATAAGTCATAACTCATTTAATAATATATATATATATATATATATATATATATATATATATATATATATATATATATATATATATATATATATATATATATATATATATATATATATATATATATATATATATATATATATATATATATATATATATATATATAAGTGTCATTTTAAACGATGTAGGGTGTTGTTTAGCATACACAATCATCATTTTTGGAATATTGATAATTCACAACTTACAAGACAATCCGATTTCCAAGAACAATTCAGTATCCCCTAATTTTGAACCTTATACATTTTTTCGTCTGGCTATATTAGGTATAAGGAATTGGTTTACGCCAGGAATATTATCAACATTGTCGAATTAAGAACTAAATTGCGACAGGTAAGAGAAACAATAAAGAATGACAGATTTTTTTTAAAAAAATGAAAAGAAAAACTTTATAGACAATGTAGAAATTGCTTCGAACATGAAGGTTAACCTTTGGAAAACTTCTTATAATTAAATAATTATTAATACTTTTAAAATTACTTTTGTTTCATTTATTAAACTAAAATAAACTGTCAAATATTTTAATTACTGCTTTTTTTCTGCAGTTATTTTTGATTGATTAACAAATTGTCATTTGTCTCTAATAAGGGCAACCCACAGTTACCTGTTTTACATGCTATAAATTACAAAATAATGAAGAGTTATTTTTTAAACAGTTTCTAGTTACACAGTATTGCTATCTATTTACTCAAAAGAGTTACATACGTTGTGCATATTTTATAGATTGAAATTTGCGGGTTGCCAATAAAAAGATATTTTAGAAATTATTAATAGTTACAGTTAGTTATATGAGAAAAGTGATCGTCGGGTCGAGTGTGCATACCACACCGTACGTCCCGCACGCCTCAGTGCATAGCGTGTATCTATATTGATATAGAATATAAAACGTCTTAACTTATCTGGTTGGATTGAAAAAAAAATATTTAAGGTGAGATAGTCCACACTCGATGTGGAATAACAGTTTAAAAATAATAAAAATATTTATTAAATAGCATTCTTGCTTGGCAAGCGATAATTCTGTCGAATTGTCTTTAGGTAGCGGAAATTTATAAAAATCACTCTACAGAGATAATATCCCTTACAACATAAATGAGTGATAACAAGCGTATAAGAATTTCAACGTAGCTTAGTGAGAACTTATAACTTGGTTGGTCAGAGCGCTTGGACGGTTTCCAAGAGGCGCGGGTTCAAATACTGCTCCGTTCAAATTGTATACCTTTGTAGATTTATTATTTAAGACTATATGTAATTATTAATTATTATTCTCATTCGATCGTGCAAGTGAAGATGCAAGCAAAAGCTAGTTAGAAATAAATCAAAAAGGCTATCTCAAATGACAAAATTCTTTATTATATAAAAATTTCTTTATTGGTTACTAAAAATTTATTACAGTATAATTTTTAAATTATATAGTAAACATTATAGGCGATTTATTTTTGAAACAAACTGCAGTATTAAATATTGTATTCATAACATCATCACCTTCGCTTTTATTGCATAGATTAATGGAATCAATATATTTAGCTTTATCCTTGTGGTTTCCTATAAGTTTTATCATCTGATCCACAATAAGGTGTCCGTTGCTGTCCATATATCCTGACTTCATGGCGAAACAATGAAAGAATTTCTTAAATGTTTCAGTATTCTCGAGGTTCACAGCAATCACTTTTTCTATAACGTCTTGTTCAACTCCAGTACTTTTAATGCAATCAAATGCTGCGTTTAAAATATTACCTGCGTACTCTGGTGGAATGAACACGGTCTAAAAAAAGATATTAAAATGAATAAAACAAAAATAATTATTTATATACTTTGGAATATTAATACATATTGCTTATTTGCTGCAAAAGTAACGTAATTATTGAAGAAAAGATAATTAATATATTAATATCTGCGGAAACACTATTTAAAATTTTTGATTTCGTGTCCTGTAATTAAATATGTTAAGTGTGACTATATCTCAAAAGATACTTCACGATGCACGCATGTGTTTTATAAAAATTGCTTTCTTAATCAGTATTAAACGTTCCAGGACATCTCGTTCATAACTAGGAAGTTTCATAACACGTAAATACAAAATATATTTACGGCTTATTTTACAAGATTTAATGACGAATAATTATATATTTTAAGTGACGTTTAAAGATATTAATTAATACAATACTTTCCATTGATTAGCGTATTTTATCCATGATAACTTGTTTTGTAGTAGGTATAATTAATATAGAGGAGTCGACGTAGCGCAACGGAGAAACTAATATTTCGACTAGATGAATGACCTACTCTTGCCTTCTATAACCCAAAAAGTGAAATCGTTTTAATATTAAATCATATTAATATAAAGTAAAATTCCCCCCACAAATCTGAAATCCAATATGATACTTCCATTACCCACTATGTCCGTCCGTTTTATGTATGTCCTTTTTATTTTATTTCTGTATCAATAATAATAATTATGTACGTATTACTTTTCGAAGCCTGTCGTAGCACAATGTCGCAAGTCTGAGTCAGGTTTTGGTTCGGTCTCTTTATTCTTTTGTGAGAATAAATTGCTTTTATTGAGTTGCTATATGTACAAGAGAAAACGCAGCGTCAAGTTATGCCACTCAACACGCAATGTGTCCAAAATTTGATGACTCGGTAAGAATGGAAAATATAAATACAAAGTTTTCTACCTACTTAGCTATGTGCGGCAAACAGCATAATGCTCAAAAAATATTGATTAGATTGATTTAAAATCAACTATTTCTTATTAAATCATTGATAATTTTGACCGTTTTCTCTGCCTACCCCGCTAGGGATATAGGGTTAAGCTAAGTAAGTAAGTAAAATAATTTTGACATATTACTAAATATTCAAAGAATTTATTTCTGCATTAAAAAAGTTAGTTATACCTTCATAATTATTATTTTTCATAGAAAATTACAATAAGAAATATATATCACCAATATTATTCGCCCTACCCTGAATACGTAGAAAACTATATTAGAACTAAAAATATTCCTGTATTAAATATACTTACATCTTCGCCGTTAACTAATGCGATGAACAAAAACAAGAAATACCACAACGTGTTCATTTTGATATAATTGATATTTATGGTGTTACTTCGACAGTGAAATTGAAAATAATGTAAGACGAATAATATAAAGGTGTATTTATATTCCAGTCTATGGTTTTATTTTTGTTTTAAATCAATATGTGTTAACAACAATGAGTCATAATTTATTTCCTTTAAAAGGTGTTTGTTGTGTTATTTGTATGTTTTGATGATTTATTTTAAAAATAATACATTGAATAAATAATTTAAAAAAAATAATACATTTCATTACTTTAGTTGTCCCAATCTTTATCGTTTGGAAATTCGAGAAATCAAATTTGATATATGAGTTGTCAAGCATTCACTTAATAACGAAAGCATTTTGTATGTATAGATAGATTTTATGATAAATCCTACATACATATGTACCCATGTTTAGGACACATCTTAACACAAAAAATGTTTCTTTTTGTCTTCAGCTTTACGCTGTATCCCAGGATAGATATAGGGAACTTGAGAACCTAGTTCCCCAATTTTCTGGTGAATCGTGAGACTTAACGCCGATCGTTGTCTTGTGATTAGAGCGAAGAAATAAAGGAACTTAATATCTAGTTTGAAAATATTGAATATTTCATTTCCTGGAGCAAGGTGCAACGCTAGATAAAAGTATACCCAGCAAGTCTTTTTTAAAAGTTTCCTTGTAAACAAACCTAAAGAGTCATATGTGTGTGTGTGTGTGTGTGTCTTCTTCTTCTTCTCTTCTTCCTGGCATTAATCCCGGCTTGCTGTGCCAGGGTCTGCCTTCTTACTGAGCCTACTCCACTTTGCACGATCTTGTACGTCCTCAGTGGTTAGACCATTGGCTCTCATGTCCTGCATCACGACATCCAACCAGCGCTTCCTTGGGCGTCCGGGAGGTCTCACTCCAGGGACAGACATATCAAGGCACTTGCGTCCGACATAGTTCCTAGGCCGGCGCGCAACGTGACCATACCACCTCAGGCGACGCTCTTGGAGCTTATCCGCTATGTCACGGACTCCAAGACTACCTCGAATGAATGTGTTACGTATGCGGTCAGACCGCTTTACGCCGCACATCCATCTCAGCATCTTCATTTCCGTGACATGAAGCTCCTGAGTGTGCCGAGATAGTACTGGCCAGCATTCGCTGCCGTATAAAAGAACCGGTCGAACGATGCTCTTATATATCAGCCCCTTGAGTTTGGTTGGTATTCTGCGATCGCAGACCACACCAGTGACCTCCCGCCATTTGGCCCAGGCAGCGCTTATCCGACCGTGAACGTCGTGATCGATGCCTCCAGACTCGTGCATAACGGATCCGAGGTACCTGAACTTTTCCGACTTAACGGCTGGTTCAGTACCTATATGGATAGTGCTCGAGTCCGGTCTCCCGCAAGCCATGTACTCGGTCTTCGACATATTTAGTTTAAGACCGCCGTTCTCAAGCGTACCATTCCAGAGGTTCACTTTACGCTCTAGCATCAGCCGGTTCTCTTCAACGAGTGCTATGTCATCGGCATACATCATTAGCCACGGAGGCTGGTCTTGGATGTGAGCCGAGACAGTATCTAGCACTACGTTGAATAAGAATGGGCTAAGAGCTGAGCCCTGGTGAACCCCCACTGTAATCTGGAAAGGTATGGTGTCGCCAACAGCAGTCCTAACCATGGAAGCGGAATTGTGATACATATCTTTGATAATCTCAATATAGGCCTCAGGGATCCCTTTCAAACGCAATGCCCACCAGATACACTGACGAGGCACACAGTCAAAGGCCTTCTGCAGATCTAAAAAAGCCACATGCAGAGCTCTCCTCTTTTCCCTGTATGCCTCCATCAAAGTTCTGAGGGCAAAAATGGCGTCCATAGTACCCGATCCAGGCTGAAATCCATATTGAGACTCAGAGACAGTACACTCTCGGCGGAGTCTGATATCGATAATGCGCTCGAAGAGCTTCATGGTGTGACTCATAAGCTTAATGCCCCTATAACTACCACAATCTTGGACACTGCCCCTTCCCTTGTAAATAGGGGTAATAAAGCTAAGCCGCCACTGGTGTGGCATCTTTCCAGTGTTCAAGATATGGTTGAAAAGGTCAGTAAATATGAGCACTCCAAGAGAGCCCAATGATTTCCACGCCTCCATCGGAATTTCGTCAGGTCCCACCGCTTTTCCGTTCTTCATGCGTCGAAGGCAATTCAGAGTTTCATCAAAGGTTATTGGGGCAAAAAATCCGAGGTTAGGCGGTGGGTCGTGATGAAGACTGCACAGATGCTGAGTGTTCAGCAGCTCTTGGAAATAGCTTCTCCATCTCTCCTTCACAGAAGCGGGATTACAGAGCAACGTGCCCTGGGAATCTTTGACGCAAAGACATTTTGCGATATCTTGCGTCGCTTTATCCCGGCCACGGGCCAGTTTGTATATGAGCTTCTGCCCCTCCGCAGTTTCAAGTTTATCATATAATGGTGATAAACTCTCACTGCGGGCTCTGGCTACAGCTTTTTTGCTGACACGTTTTGCTACTATGTACTCCAATTTGTCTTCAGGAGAGTTGGGTTTCTGCCATTTCTTAAAGGCAGCCTTCTTTTCACGAGTCACCTCCTGCACCTTGTCATTCCACCACCATGTCTCCCTGTCGATGACACGTCCTCCCTTAGAAACGCCAAGAACTCGTCTGCCTGCCGCAATGATTGCTAACTGAGCTCGATCCCAAGCATCCTGAGCAGTCTCGGTGTTAGTCGTAAGATTTCGACTTTTTACCTCTGCTAGGAAATCGGTCTGCATCGGTCCATTCAGCAACCACCACTTGATCCGAGGCCTACGTTTCTCGGCTACTTTCTTCTTTGGAGTGACGTTAAAGTCCATGACAAGAAGACGTTGTTGGGACGTCAAGCTTTCGCCTGGAATGACCTTACAGTTAGTAACCCTGCCCATATGACACCATCTGGTCAACAAGTAATCAATTTGAGTTGAGTTGGGCCCACTTTTATATGTGATAAGGTGCTGAGGATTCGTTTGGAAGAATGTGTTCACAACGGCCAGATCAGACGCAATACAGGTTCTTAGAATATTTTCGCCCTCTGTATTGCGAAGACCGTGTCCAAAACCACCGTGAACACGTTCATACGTGTCTGCAGCCTTACCGACGTGGCCGTTTAAGTCTCCTCCAACTAGAATTACTTCGGTAGACGGTATAGCAAGTAGAACCTCTTCATACTGCTCCCAAAATGACTCCTTTTCGGCCGTGCTACAGCCCGCCTGGGGGGCGTAGGCACTGATTAAGTTTGTGGTAACTCCCTCAATCAGTACCTTTACCCGCATCAAGCGATCGCAGCGACGGTCAACTTCGAGGAGTCCATTCTGAAGCTCTTCAGAAATCACTACCGCCACACCGTTTTTACCAGAAGGTGACCCAGTGTATATAAGCCGGTAACCCTGTCCGATGTTACGGGACTTATTGCCCTTCCAGCGAGTTTCCTGGAGGAAAGCGCACTGGACCCGACGTCTCGTGAGTACATCTGCGAGTTCTCTGCATCGTCCGGTAAGAGTGCCAATATTCCACGTTGCAAAGCGGAGTTTTCGTCTGGGTACTCGCGTCTTTAGCCGTGCCCGTACTTGACACGGTAGCCCTGGCCCACTTGTCGCAGGTGTAGGGCGATGTGCCTGCGCGTCGTTTAGCGGCGACGCCCTAGCCGTACCCATTCTTTTTATTTTCTTTGCCATAAATGTGGCGGTTGGCGGTTTTTAAATGGAGCGACTGCCATCTGACCTCCAAAACCCCTTCACAGGGAAAAACCGCGGGAAAGAGGGATGGGATTGGTGGAAGTGGGGGAAGGATAATTAGGAGGGACACCACTTTTAAGGACTTGATGGAGATATAATAGTGGTGGCTCGAGGATCCGGGGTCGCGTACCCGTATGCCAAAGGACACATATCGGACAGACATATGTCAAAGACACCCTCTGGATATTGTAAGTGTGTGTGTATATATATATATATATACATATATATATATATATATATATATATATATATATATATATATATATATATATATATATATATATATATATATATATATATATATATATATATATATATATATAATATATATAATATAATATATAACGCGTCTCAACCTACTTGGTTAGATTGAAAAATGTAAAAATATTTAATAGATAGCATTCTGTCTTGGCAAGCGATAATTCTAACAAACAAGAAATTTGTGAAAATCTCTCAACAGATATCCCGTACAATAGAAATAAGTGGTATCAGCGTATAAGAATTGTTTCCAAGAGGCACGGTTTCGAATTCTGCTCCGTTCAAATTTTATACCTTTTTTGATTTACTATTTAAGATTATAAGTAATTGTTATTATCATACGAGCATGCAATTGGAGCTACAAGCAAAAGCTAGTTAGAAATTAATTATATAGACAATCTCAAATGATAAAATTATTTATTATATAAAGATCTGTTTATTGATTACTAAAAATTTATTACAGTATAATTTTTAAATTAAATTGTAAACATTATAGGCGATTTATTTTTGAAACAAACTGCAATATTAAATATTGTATTGATAACAGCATCACCTTCGGTTTTATTACATAGATTAATGGTATCAATAAATTCAGCTTTATCCTTGTCGTTTCCTATAAGTTTTGTCATCTGGTCCTCAATAAGGTGTCCGTTGCTGTCCATATATCCTGACTTCGTGAGGAAACAATAAAGGAATTTCTTATACGTTTCTGTATTTTCGAGGGTCACAGAAACAACTTTTTCTATAACATCTGCTTCAGCTCCAGTACTTTTTATGCAATCAAATGCTGCTATTAAAGCGTTCCTGCGTACTCTGGTGGAATAAACACGGTCTAAAAAAAGATATTAAATTTAAATAAAACAAAAATAATTTTAGACGAATCACCTACTCTTATTTTATAACCCAAAACCCTTTATTCTATAACCCAAAACGTGAAATCGTTTCGATATTAAATCAGATTAATAATAAGTTAAATTTCCCCTACAAATCTGAAAACCAATTTGACACTTCCATTGCCCACATTCTGCCGAATTATCTTTGTGATATATCCTATTTATATTATTTCTGTATCAAAAATAATATTTATGTACGTATTACTTTTTGAAGCTTATCATAGAACAATGGAGCAAGTGGAAGTCAGGTTTTGGTTCGGTCTCGTTATTCTTTTGCGAGAATAAATTGCTTTCATTGATTTGCTATATTTACAAGAGAAAACGCAGCGTCAAGTTATGCTACTTAATACGCAGTGTGTCCCAACTTTGGTAAGAACGGAAAATATAAATATAAAGTTACCTACTTAGCTATGTGCGGCAAACAGCAAATTGCTAAAAAGAAAAAAAAATATTATAATGATTTCAAATTAACTAGGGATTAGGGGAATAACGTGAAGCTAAGTAAGTAAGATAATTTTAACATATTACTAAATATTCAAAGAAAAAAAATCTTCATTAAACAAGTTGTACCTTCATAACAAAAACAAAAAACACCACAATGGGTTAATTTTGTTATAATTGATATTTATGATGTCACTTCGACAGTGAAATTGAAAATGTAAGACGTACAATAATAAGGTGTATTTATATTCCAGTCTATGGTTTTGTTTTTGCTATCATTATGTGTTAACAATAATGAGTCATATCTCATTTCCTTAAAGATATATCTGAACATATAAAAAAATGTATTTTTTTTTCTTCAAGTTTACGCTGTATCCTGCAGGGTAGACATAGGGAACTTGGAAACCTAGTGCTTAGACACTGTTTTCCATACCCTACTTTTCCGTTGAATGGAGGGACTTAACGCCGATCTTTGTCTTATAATGAGAGCAAAGAAATGAAACATTAATCATAATTAAATTATTTAATTTGAAAATATTGAATATTTCATTACCTAGGATACCTGGATATAAATAAACCCAACAAGTCTTTTTCAAAAGTTTCCTTATAAACAAACCAAAATAGTCCTTATTATCTGTCCGACCAACTGCATGAGGTAAAAATTACTCCTTACTAATTTTTGAACAATCACAAAATAAAATTGCAAAGTTGTTATACCGAGAACGACCATCACCATGGCAGAGAGTTCCGTCAGCTCATATCACGCCACTATACGATGAACCACTCCTTCCTGAAGGTACTTCTACAAAAAGAAACGTCTCAGGCCTCTCCATCGATCATGTCGATGACTCAATAGCTAAGCCAAAGACGCTTAGTAAATCACTACATACTATCCTAAGCAAAATAAAGACTTAATAAAATTAACCAAACTATTGCATTGTATGATGCAGTTGATCTCTGAAAACATAGTATTTACGATACTGGAAGAATATTACATATTACATAAAGATCCCCACGGCATGAATGAAAAAATTGTTGACAGTGGACACGGCAAAAGAGGTATGCCGAGCATTTGGCGCTTTGTTTTCTTTGGTTACCCTCTAGCGTGAAGCAAAGAAAAAAAAAAGGGAATATGTGGGATGTCAATTACTTGGTATCAATTAAAATACAACAAAGTACGGATGTTTTTGAAATTAATGGATCAGTTCTTTTTCGGTTATAACATCTTGAGAAAACATCAATTGAAAATTACAGCTTGAGATAAATATTTTACGTTTCTAATATTGTCGTTCAATTAACAAAATATAATTTTAAATGAGGCATATAGAAATTATGGCATACAAAAATACCCACAACTATAATGCGTAACGCTTTTCGCAATTTGTTCCTGTTGGAATCAGTGAAAGAATTTGTCCACACAGAAGCACCATATAAACTCGATCGGATCGTTATCACCCCCGGCATTTAAAATCGGCGTTAAATAGTGACCTCGGTTACTGCGTTTCGCATTGGGTAATGCCGAGCCCCGGTGCCCATCCCCAACCTTTCGCTGGAGTATGAAAGCGGCACTTAAAGAGAAATTACCCCAGGAGGGTCTGGTACCATCTCTGACGCTGGAGAATCCCTCCCTGAGGCTTTAACCTCAGGCTGTCCTTTGAATTCTGGGGAGGGCACTGTAGCGCACTCTACACAAGGCAAACGAGGCGTACGCTCCACGGCAGCTCCTGCCACTCTAACATGAATTCCATACATTACCATTTTGAGACGGCACGGCCGGCCTTATTATTTCTGACGGAAACTCAGATTACCTGACCGAGCGACACAGCCTATCTTCAATACCACGGCTACAAAAAATAACATAATTTTGCACATTACCTCATGCCGGGGTTGCTGTGTACGTAAGGGAAGACATGAGTTTCCGTCGTCTTTTCAATTTTGAAGGTCGGGGCCTGTCTACTATCTGGCTCCGTGTGGACATGGACGATCGTGTCCGAATCTACACATGCCTGTACAGGTCCCATAGTGGTAATGTAGAAACGGATCGGCTCATGAAGCACATGTAATCGGCTATCGACGATGCGGTCTCACAGATTCCCGCCGCTGAGGTCGTGGCGGTTTTAATGCGCATAATACCAGTTGGCTTGGGTCACGCACCACCGATCACGTGGGGAGAGCTGTATTTGACCTTGCTACGGCAAATGGATTGTCCCAATTGGTTGAGTCGCCCACGCGAATCCCAGATGTGGACAACCACAACGCCTCCTTATTGGACCTTCTGCTGACTTCGCATCCAGAACAGTACCAGGTCGTCGTCGATCCCCCTCTAGGGTCTTCAGACTACTGCCTGGTACGGAAAACTGTGCCCATTAACCGCGTCAGTCGCAGAACATCAGTGACTCGCGTATGGCACTACAAATCAGCAGATTGGGATGGGATGCGTACATTTTATTTATCTTATCCCTGGGGGCCGGTTTGCTTCTCTTCTGATGATACTAGTGCTTGTGCCGCTGCTGTCGCCGACGTGGTTCTACAGTGTATGGAACTTTACATTCCTAGCTCTGTAGTGCCAATCGGTGGCAAGTC
Organism: Eueides isabella; assembly: GCA_019049475.1. Lineage (NCBI taxonomy): Eukaryota > Metazoa > Arthropoda > Insecta > Lepidoptera > Nymphalidae > Eueides > Eueides isabella. The sequence continues at coordinate 11,055,737 of CM032388.1, forward strand.
ACAGCCTTGGTTTGATACGTCTTGCAAACTTGCTGCTTCCGGCAATCGCGAGGCATATCGAACCTGGACCGAGGCACTTGCCGTTAAGAATCCTAAGGCGAAAACCTTAAAAAGAAAGTACAACCGTGCCGTGCAATTATCTAGAATAATTTAATTGACAAATTACCAGAACAAGGTTCGAGCACATCGCTAAAATCGGCGAGAAGCTTGAGAGCTATCCGTCCGGAACTCGCTAGTTTTGGACCCTCTCAAAGGCTGCGCTTGGCAACTTTAACCAGCCTTCGCTTCCACCGCTACGCACAGAAAATGACATCCTGGTCCATACGGCGAAAGAGAAAGCCGATCTCCTGGGCGCTCTCTTTGCCTCAAATTCGACTATGGATGACCCAGGAACAACACCGGCGACCATCCCGCGGTGTCAGAGCTCAATGCCTGACGTTAAATTTAGTCAGGCGAGCTCTGTCTTCCTTGGACATCCACAAGTCGAGTGGGCTGGAAGGCATTTCTCCTCTCTGTACTCCGTTCATGTTCTCCTGAGCTGACACCGGTACTAACGCGTCTATTTTGTCACTCTTAGTCAGTCGGTGTAGTCCCAGATTCGTGGAAGAGTGCTCTTATCCACCCGATTCCGAAGAAAGACGATGGTTCCGATCCAATTAACTACAGACCTATAGCTATCACCTCCCTGCTCTCAAAAGTTATGAAGAGCCTAATAAAAAGCCAGCTCTTAGTGTATTTTTAGGATCACCGATTGATTAACGATCGCCAATATGGCTTTCGTCAGGGTCACTCAACTGGTGATCTTCTGATTTACCTAACCCACCGCTGGGCTGCCGCTATTGATAGCAAGGGAGAGCCGAAATCAACTTGTGTCTTCCGTTCAGAAGGCATCCCTCCAGAATGTCTCTGTATGGGGTAAAAACAACCTGGTAAAATTCAACCCCCAGAAGACACAAGTCTGCGCGTCAACTGGTAAAAAAAACCCCCTTTGGCGTATCACCAGTTTTTGAGAACACTCCCCTTAAAGCCACGCCCAGCATCAGTATAGGCCTTAGCTTTTCGAACGACTGCCAGTATCGCGATCATCTGGAAAGCAAAGCCAAATTGGCCTCGAAGAATCTAAGGGGTCATCAGCAGAGCGAGACAGTATTTCACGCTAAAACACCGTTTGGCCGTATATGGGGCCCAGGTTCGGCCTCATATGGAATATTGTTCTCAACTCTGGGCTGGTGCACCCCAGTATCAGCTTGAACGATTTGATCGCATACAACGTAGAGCCGCAGTCACTTGCAGACGAAACTTGACAATATACTAAGCCCCGTTGGGCTCTTGACATGGCCGCATATCACACCGCCATCATGCTATCACGCATTCGATCTGATAATTCATCGATGCTCAGGCCAGTACTCCCCACCGTCTCCTAACATCGCCAATTCACTACAATTGCTGCCGACTGTTGCGACTAATTTTCCATCTCGGAAATATTCAAAATGGACCTAAAGACCTAATATTGAATGAGTGAAAACCTCGAACCTAATGTAATGATGGTTTCAAGAATAAGAAGGTCGAACCAAGATCTCTACATCCTCTTTAACTCTCCTATTTGTCACATTAAGCACGCCAGTCGGCAAATATAAAATCTACCACAGAGCCCCCGTTATGTCGTACGCAAGTGAAAGCCGTACCGACGTTACGAAAGAAGAACCCGAATAGTAAAGCCCATACCTGGACCGTTTCACCATTTGAAATGTAGTTACCCCATGCCAAGGTTTTGGCATTGACGTCACCGAGAACCAACATTTTTCGTGACAACGCTTCAACACAATCAAAAATTCAACGATACAAATAATACCTCGGTTTTGCTATATGTTACTAAATTTGCATCTCGCAAAGCGATGCAATACAAACAAAAGAAAAAACTCGAAAAATGAAAAGTTATAAGTATTTAATAGAAAAATGTCATTACAGTATAAAAATTAAAATTCACTGAAGTCGCAAGCGGTAATATTACAGATAAAAATATTCCAAATTGTTGTTTATTTCATAAAACACGAGTGCGCACATGAGTGCGTTCATAAACTACCGCAAATTATATACTTGATTTTTGCGGGTAACATATATTCGAATTTCAATTTTATTGTGCCATTTTATCATGTCTTTCACTTATGTCGCCAAGGTCGGATGTTTTGAAGGTTCAGGTAATGATGATTTGCTTGTACGTGTACGTGCTCCTGCTGTGATTTTTACGTATGAAAAACGGAATTAAGTACGCGAATGCATTGTGAATGTTGACTGTGGCATACAGATAACCTCCATTAGACGTTCCCGATTATCGATGGTATAAAATATTCTCTAAAGGCCGAAAAGATGTGGACGAATAAGAGCGTGCGTGCGTACAAACACCCAAGCACTTTAACATCAGGCGAACTATTTATGAAATGAAGAAAATAGTATAATGAGTTCTTGCCATAGTTTAGAACAGTTAGTAAGGAATATTAACTGCAACCTATGCGCAATTTGCGCAAAATATTCAAGTCGCGTCGCTTGTGAGGGATTTTCTGGCCAAAAACAACACACTTATGATACCGCAGCCACGTTATTCCCCATATCTGGCCCTCTGTGACCTTTTCTTGTTTCTGAAATTGAACAGGCTATTGAAAGGACGACGAAATTTTTTGAAGTGCTTCGAAGATCAGAAAAAATGTTGGGATGGGGATTAATGTCTTCTAATATTTAATATATTATATTATATTATTGATATGCTGTAAAAACAACAGCTATAAAACAGCGTATTTAACGTACTTACTTGGTTAAGGAATAATATAATTATATTTAAGATAATTTCTCCAATATCCCTTCAATTATTTATTTATTTTTAAAACATAGGTTTTGTTTTTAGAACAAAGACCTGTGTTATTGTGGACTTATGTATAGAAATTTTAAAGAGGACTTATTCCATCATACATGGCTTTCGAGATACTTTGACATGAAGGTCGACAATTTCATAAAACTTGTTAAATTGTAAGTTTTATGCACTCATTTGGTACATTAAACATCTAAGCTGATTTTGATTTAATATGCTTATAAATTATAAATTATCTATAATTATAATATAAACATTAACTATTCATTTTTTAGGGTTCCGTGCCTCAAAATGTAAATGTTCTTATAAGATATATAATAAGATCCTTATAAGAAGCCAATTTGTTGTCCATCTTTCCGTATATTAACGACCATTTATTTTGGTAATTGCGTGAAGGTAATAAAATAAAATAATATAAGATATCAGAATATCTAAAGTTATTTTAGTTTGTTACCTTAGATGAGAATCTAAGGTCTCTTGAGCATAGATAAAATCATTTTTCCCAGCAATCGAAAAACATCAATTTCATATAATTAATAAATAGAATAAATAATAAGTACGTAGTTATTATACACTGCATTAAAGCGTATAGTCACAATGAGATAGAAAAAAACAAACAAAAAAACTGTCTTTAGTTACGTAAACATAATAAATAGTGTATTTTTCATTATAATTAATACAAAGAAAATTCTATCTTTCTTTGTATTAATTATAATTTTAAATTAAAATCAATAATTAAAAAACGTATAGATCTTACAATTTCACTGCGCTGGTTACTGTAACTTGTGCAGTGGCGCTCTTTCCCTCACACGGACAAGATCTGTGCTCCATTTCACGAATATGGTTTATATCAGATCAAGATGTCCGAAGAATATTTATAGTCAGTGCGTTTTTACGCGCTTATCTCAGAAACGGTTAAACAGACTAAAATGCACTTCCTTCCTCCGCATATTATATTTTGGCAACATTCCTTCAGCAGCAGCAGCTTAGTGTTTGTTTTACTTAAATCGGTTAATAATTAAAAAGTATTGTCAATTTAAAATATGTTGTTCGACAAAATTTCGACATTATCAAGTTATTAATTAAGCTAAATTTTAGTTTTAATATATAATTATTATCTTAAGTGTTAATTTTATTAGAAAAAGAATGCAATTGATTAGTAAATAAAAAAATTTATTCTAGTAGACAAAGTCGCGGGCTAGTCTCTGGTATATATTATTTAAATTAATTCATATACTACGCTAAGTAAATAATATATAGTTATATACCCAATTTTAATAGTAAGAAAATAATAGTAAGAAAAATTATATTTATTTAGTTACTCGTACATACAAAATTTCAGATGTCTAATTCCAAAACTGATACTGAGGGTAGAACTATCAAAATTCCTTTCTTAGTGTTCATTTAAGCTAAAACAGCAGCCTATCTGCAATTTTCAAGATGTTTCAGTCAATCAGGTTTAGTGAATTGTGTGTTTGTAAAAAGTACAACTACTACTGACATGAAAATACCAATTGATTTTATTTATGTAATAAAAACAAAACAATATATTTTTACTTACTGCAAATAATATAATGACTAAAGGCGCCATCAGGTCAATCATCCATTCAGGTCAATCATATTGCGATTACTTTTAAATTATTTAACCTAAATTACTTAGTATTAAAAACAAAGTTTATCTACATGAAATAATTAAAGCGACCAATGTGTTCGAGGCAACGATTCTTTTCTTGTAAATCTTCACATAAATATTTTATTTATTTTGTCCATAATTCTTTAGGCACGGCAATATACTACAGTAAAATTCGCCTTAGTCAGGATGGATTATCGATAAAACACGTTTCTTGTAAAGTTTCATCCCAGTGGAAGTCATCTTCAATAAGATTAAGCTTTGCAAGCTGCTTGATATGCTATTAATCATATCAAACAGTCATATTAATATCACACCAGTAGCTGTTCTTATATCTTTTAAAAATGTTAGGCCTCTAACAGTGTGAAGTAATAGACGTAAAAAATATCATTATATTGTATGGTATGGTTTCCTCTTTACCTCTTCTTAAAGACTTTATATTGATTATCATACTTCGTCATATATAAGGGTTCTTGTGAAAATGTCTCGACATTATTGAAAATATGCCAATAATGTTGTGTTTTTGAGATTAGTAATTTGATCAATAAAATTTTCAGTCTTGAAATATACTCGCTGTCCATTTTCTTAATAAACATCCATGTGAACTACGGAAGAAAATTTCTTATGTATTGGAAAAGACAGTATACGCTAAGTTGCTTCTGAAATACTAATATATATTCTCGATTGATTTTTTGTTATCTCTCGTTTTCGTTTTTTAGTCCAAACGTAAGGTACGTTCATCGATTCGTTTATTCACACATTTACAAATGTATTTTATAGATTGCACACTGCTGCAATTCTCGAGATTTATATATATTTCGAAGTTCGGGGTAGTTCTATATTATTTCCATTTACTTTAACTTGAGAGACAGGTCCTCCTGCTACCGCTGATCTCCACAGATAAGATGGTTCATACGCGGAGATTTTGAATTAATTAATCTACGTGGTCCATGAATCATATGTTTTTTGAAATTCTGTTTTTATGATATTATATATATTATTATGGTATTATTTTATCTTCATGCCATTAGAAAAATGAGCATGAGGAAGACCTCGTTTCTGCCAATCTACAGAATATACATAACATTTAAGGGTTCAAAAAAAAATTTAAACCAACCAATCAATTAATTTTCTCAACTTCAAATGTAAAATTTTAGCTACAATATCATCCACCGGTCAGATGCAGATTAACCTTGGTACAGGTATCTTGGTATTTCTAGCTAATTAAGATTAATGGTCGTAGTTATAAAAAGATCAGGATGACCATACTTTTTTACATAACTAAATGCATCTTATTTTCGCTAACTCATGTATCTCGCATCTAAATGCATCTTATTTTCGCTAACTCATGTATCTTGGGCTCCCTGTTAAACTGGATCGTATAATAACTTAAAATAACTAAACGATCTACGAGTACATTATCATTATTTATTTCCTTCGACTCGGAAAGCATCTTGTAAGTGAATATAGTTTTCGGCTCTAAATTGTTTTTGATTATTTTTTACAAATGATAATCGCCCAGTTTCAATTGTCGCATACATATGAACCCAAAATTGATTTGAAATCGATAACAGTGTAAATTATTAAACTCATTAGATCTTACCATAAGTCTGTAGTAATAAATTATAAAGCTGAAATTGCTTTATTCGTGTCTTCTACTTTTTGTCCAGAATAATGAGAAGGAGGAAATATATTAAAATTATAGCCATCTTCTCCATGATAAATATAAGTGGATATTGAAGGCCATCATACGATCGGTGAGTCTCAATTGTTCTTTTAAGACCTCCGGTACGAAAAGACAAGACCATATCTCTCTTTGGACATTCTTGATTATACTCTACTTGTAGAAGGTATATTATACCGACCTTTATGATCGAAAATCGGGATCACAGTTTAGTTGATAATAATCCTTATCAGTCAGTCGTGAAAATAAGGATTTATTGTAGGAGAATATATTATACATTTGTTAGTAGATTTTAATATTATTTGTTAGTAGATTTTAATATTATACATTTGTTAGTAATTTAAATAAAAATAGCTATGAAACATATCTGTAATAACTTTGAAGGTTGATCACTTTCAAGAAACAATCAATAAACCAATTAAGTGGTATAATTGTCCCTGGATTAAAAGTTGGCATAAAGTTTCCCTAGACGAAGAAGTTTGTTCCTTCTTGCTTTAGCTGATGATGAACTCAAGTTCGATTTTTGTTTTTTAGGCATTTTTGAACGAAATTATAACAAATAATATATATCATTAATTTGATTAGAAATTAAGTAGATTTACAAATGAAAATCAGGTTAGATACTCTTATTTTAACTGTTTAATAAATTGTACTACATAATTGAATTGACAAAAAACAATTGATAAATGAAACTAAATCTAACCTATAAAAAAAATTAAAAAACAATTGGTACCAATAGGTTTTATATAACTATAAAACCTATTGACGCTAATGGAATAAAAACAATTAATTGTTGTAATTGAACTGTTCTTTTTTTATACTTTTTAGAGATATAAAGATATTTATAAATCTGAATTCTAATTTATAATTAATTCAAAAAGTTAGTTCAAAAAGCCTATGTTTTAAGAGACAGCATCTTTTATACATAAGATTTAATGAAAATATCATCTTAATCAGAGAAATGGTTAATGAGTTCTTTATAACTCACAAACCCACGAAACGACAGGTTGTGGGCTCTATCCCTACACCAGGAAATGCAATATTTAATATTTTCAAATTAAATATTTAATGTTTTCAATTCATCGCTCTGGTTACAAGCCAAAACGCGGCGTTGAGGTGCGCCACTCAACACGCAATGTCTCAAAATTGGTAACCAGAAATAAAACGGAGTGTCTTTACATTAGGTTCCCAAGATCTCTCTGTCTGCCGTGTGCGGGATACAGCGTGAAGCTGAGAGAAATCGTCGATGTAATAAAACATTTTTTTAAACAAACTGGCAAACATGTGAACTGAAGATAAAATCGATTTTGAAGTTGCTATGGTCATATATGAATAGCTCGATAAGTCAAATTCAAATTCAAATTCAAATATTTTTATTTAAAATAAGAAGTTACAACTTCATTTTTTGAACGTCAAACAATTTACCACCAGTTCACAAAAGTTACTGCCTCAGACCTGAGAAGAACCGGCGAAAGAAACTCATCGGGACATGTCCATTCTTTTTTTTTAATCAAAAACTTCAATTATATATTTAAGTGACAATGATACACTTGAAACAGCCTGGAGCGAGCATTTTATTCCCAAGGCGTGTTATCATTTACAAAATCGTCAATATGGTAATAACCTTTAACACACAAACGTCTTTTCACAACTTTTTTAAATTGTGAAACAGAAAATTCTCTGACGTTTTCTGGGATCCTAAAAAAAGTAAAAGCGTACACCCTGTCCCATAAACGAATTACGAACTCGATGCAATCGAGTTACAGACGCACTAAGTTTAAGCCTATTTCTAGTATTAATATTATGTACATCACTGATTTTAGTAAACTTATTAATATTTTTCTTAACATACATAACATTTTCAAAAATGTATTGAGATGCAACGGTCAATATATTAATATTTTTAAACATTTCCCTTAAAGAATCCTTAGGGTTTAAGTTATAGATTGCGTGAATAGCTCGCTTCTGCAAGACAAAGATTGACCTAATACCGGCTGCATTACCCCAAAGTAAGATACCGTAAGACATAATACTGTGGAAAGCTAAAGTAAACAAGGCGAGCCGTTTCCTCATCAGTCAATAGTCTAATTTTTTTTACAGCGAAAGCTGCAGAGCTCAGTCTATTCGCCAATCTATCAATATGAGGTCCCCACTGTAATTTGGAGTCAATGGTGATACCGAGAAATACCGTAGAGTCAACAGGCTCTACGGCTTCACCATTCAAAAGTACATTAGCTTTCACAATTTTTGTTTGAGGTGTTCTGAATATTACACATTTTGTTTTTTTACTATTTAACAGTAAGTTATTAGCGCTAAACCAATGTACTATTTTGGAGAGAGTATTATTTACTTCGTCATATACTTTTTTTAACTGAGACATGACAGTGTAAACTTTTATCGTAGGTACTTATATTTTTATGGCGTACTTTGAATACAAGTATTATATATAAAAAATTGTATGAAATATTTCAATTTTAAACAACAAATGTCAACAACACTTTAATATATAAGATACTATAAAAATATTTATAAAATCCTATACATATATATAAAATATTTAGATTTTAGATTTATTCGACAAGGATATTGAATTGAATATATAGCTTGCCAGATCTAATAGCTGATAAGAATTTCCATGCTTATCAGCTTAGATTGCCTTCTTTATCGAGGTAGGTATTTATTATATTCTATTAGCATTCAAGTCCATCATCAGATTTAGCACACGAACTGTCAACGCTTACCCTGGTCTGGCCGCTGGACTACATACTGCTGATTTTCACAAAAAAGTCGCGTTGGATCCACTAAACCTTCCCAAATAACGTAAATTATATAAAGATTTTAAAAAACGATCGCATAAAGGAACGATTTTGACGATGTGACGATCGTCAGCGAAGGTTCCATAAAATATTGTGACAAAATAATACAATAGATATTTTTCTGAATTTTTTTTTCATATTTATTTAATATAAGTAATTGACGTAATAGCATACAATATTTTCACAATTTAAAAATCACAATTTGAATTGCAACATCGTTAATTATACTGAAAAAAAAAAATGATTGATGAATGATTTTGAAATAACAAAAATTATTATATTTCAAGATAAAATGTTGAGAATTACTATATAAGGATTTTTCTATACATATTCTTTTGTATAAATAAAGTGTCATGGTAGGCATTTGTGTATTCAACTCCCATAAGTTGCAGAAGTCGGTACTTGTTTAGTAAAATAATAAGAAAAAAAAAAACATAAAAATGAGAGCAGTCTTGTGTTTCTTATATTTGACTATAGCCGTCGTTGCGGGATCGCCAAATAGACAAGTAAGTTTTAAAATTAGCATCATATAGCTAACATACAATTTAATATAGTAAAACTATTTTAATGTTTTAGTACATCCTCGTTAAAGAGTAGGAAAATATTATTATATATTTGTTTATTATACAAGCATAATATAATATTTATTTTATTATTTCAATATATTCTAATAAAAAAATGTTCTCGAATTTTTTTTTACAATTTATAAGTTACTTTTGTAGGAACTAAGAAAAATGTCAAATACATTTTTATTATTCAATGCATTTAATATATATATATATATATATATATATATATATATATATATATATATATATATATATATATATATATATATATATATATATATATATATATATATATATATATATATATATATATAATTTTTCATTTCAAAAAAACCATTTATATTTATTTTGAAAAATATTCTTTTTAGATTGTTGAAGTCCCTAAGGAATTTGTACCCGATATTTTAAAAGCTTCAGCAGATTGTGCAGATAAATTAGGTTTGGACGCACTGAATATCTTGCCAAAATTCTTCGCTGGTGAATTGAAAGACTCAGAATCCGTTAGACAATATATGTACTGTCTTGGAATAAACTCGGGTTACGTCAGCGACGACGGTTCTCTAAATAAAGAAAAATTAGGCAAAGCTGCTGGAGAACACAGAAATAAAATAGAGAGCGTTGTTGAAGAATGCAATAAAGCTAAGTACAGCGATAAATATGAGAGAGTATATAATGCTGTTGTGTGTTTCCGTGGAAATTCTGGAATACAGTTTAAAGTGTGATACATTTTCTGTATAAATTAATATATGTTAACAATATATTGTGGTTTGGTTTGGAAATTGTGGTTTTTAATTTTTATTGTGGTATACTTTTAAATCTTTCTATATTTTAATAATTAAATGAGTTTGTTTTATTTATAATATTTACAAAACTAAAGAAGTTAAGACGTGAGATATTATATGGTATAAATATATACATACATAAAACAACTTTTTAACATCATGCGGGCGCAAGCACTGACTGAGAGTGACAAACTTATTTTGTGTCTATGCTACTTAGATGAACTGTAGCGCGGCTAAAAAGCGATTCTGGGATGAAAGTTGTCTACTGAATAAAATATTAGATTTTTTTTAATACATGTTTAAAATGAAACACTTTTATTCGGATTAATCGCGTATATTTAGTATTTATATTTTTGGAAACTCCACGCATTTTGACATTGCTTGATGAGAACGTATGGCTTAGTTGGTCAAAGCCTTTGGGCGTCTTCCTAGAAGTGCGGCTTTAAATCCTGCTACGTAAAATTTTTATATATTTTCTAAATAAGTACTTCACTTTGCAGTAGCCCGTGTTGAAGGGGATACTATATTTATGTGATTAATTCAGTTAAGAGTTTTTTTATTATATATTTCAAAAAACTTGTTACATAACTATGAAAAACTGAAGTCGGTAATAACTGCATTAGTATAAAACTGTGTCGCAGTTATTAACATTCCCCAGGCGTCGCTCATAAAGTATTGTACAATATAATAATTTCACATATCTAGTAATGAGCTGTAAAATATTTACCATAAATTTTAAAAAAGATGGAATAATTATACGCAAACCCTGTACTTAACCAGTACTTGTGCTTGTAGAGATTAATTACCTAGTAAATTAAGTTATAATACGTGCTTTAATTACGCGCCATCTATAAGAATACTAATTACAACCAGTTGATAGGTGTCTTGATTGCATACTGAATGGTTATTATTTCGATCCGAAATACGGAGGTGCCTCCTAAATTCAACTCCTATCAATGTGTTTTTAGTTTTGATAGTTTTAATGAAGCTTAGTTTCAAAGTTATATATATATATATATATATATATATATATATATATATATATATATATATATATATATACATATACATATATATATATATATATAATATATATATATATATATATATATATATATATATATATATATATATATATATATATATATATATATATATATATATATATATATATATATATATACATACTTAAAAACAAGAATATAAATATTTATGAACATCATTGAAGTTTATATTACGAATTAATAATAATTATAATGAGCAAAAAACTATTTATATTTAAGCGTATATAATAAAATGTGCTACAGGTCTTATTTTAGTCTTTTTAAAAAATTATAGGAGTAAAGAAGACATACAATAAAGTGTTTCAAAATGTATTTAATACACTGGATTGTTCTTTTGGCAGTTGGTTTTGTTGCAGGCAAAAGCGTAAGTATTGTTTAATATTTAGAAAGTTTGGACTTATTAATTCTAATCTTAAAATCAAAGCTTCCAAATTATTATTTCTTCTAAAGTCTTTTTATCCGCTATAGCACGTTTCTAAACAAGGATTTCTCGGTTTTTGTTCCATTTATATATAGTATTTTAGGGTAAGGGAATATTTTGATTGACGACCTATATTACTATGCTTCAGCTGCTTCAGAATAAAATAAGAATATAAGTTAAAGTTTTTTTAAATTTATATTATTCTGTTCTCAATCAGGAAATCAAGTTATAACATTCTGTTTTTAAAAGTGATTATATAAAAGTTTGTAGGCAAGTAGGTACATTAAATGATGGAGTACCGATGTTTCTTTATTAGTAAATATCAAAATAAATATAAGATACGAATGTTATAAGAGCATGGCATTATTTTTTGATAGATTTCTTTGTCCAAACTACGTGTCTGTTCTAAATTATCTTACTAAAACCAATTAAATTGTAAACACAAAGCTCTTTTAAATCGGTTCAATTGGTGATCGTTTAATAATAGTAATATATCCTTCTTGGAAATTAATGAATAATTATAAAAAATATTTACAGACTCGTATATCAATTCCTAAAGAATTCATTGAAGACGCCATAAAAGGATCTATTCATTGTACGGAAGAATTGGGATTACCAGTGGATACGCTAAACACATTTCTTTCCAATAATTTTGAAAATTCACTGTCAATGAGGAAATATATATATTGTCTCGGTATCGTCTTAGATGTGGGAGATGAAAATGGAGCTCTAAAACATAGCCTGTCTAAATATGCTGGTAACGATGACAGAAAAAATGAGGTAATAAAAACAATAGATAGATGTAACAAAGAAGAAGCAAGTGACAAATACGAAAAAGCATATAAAGTAGCCACTTGCTATTTAAACACATCTCCTCTGAATTTTTTTGTACCTACCACATAACATCTTTGATAATGTCATACATAACCACTGTGAAATATGTAAAATCATTGTACATCAATAAGTACTTAAGAATATTATTAATAAACTTGATTTCCTTTTAATTTTTACAGTGCTTAAATATTTTTTGTTTGTGTGTTAAGGTGCTTTTTATAAACATAAATAAATGATTTTTTATTATGCTTTCTTAAATTATTCATGTTTTCTTTTTTTCTTACAATAAACATTTTCTTGACCAAGGATTATTAGTTTAAAGCTCGTTGGTAAGGTAAAACGCAGCGTTGAATTTTCCCAGTCAACACGAAATGACTTAAATTTGGCGAAAAGTGGTAAATGAAATGGATTATCTTAGCATTAGGTTCCCAAGTTTCCTCTACCTACACTGCCATGTGCGGGATATAGTTTGAAGTTGAAACAGAAATGATTGCTTAAACCATTTAAACAATCATTACTAATTTATATTCACATAAGTAAACAAAAATAAAAAGACTAAAAACTGCAATTAAAAATACACAATGACAAAATAAAATAAATATATTTAAATTTAAACCATATATTGTTCTGTAGGATTCATAAATAAAAAAAATACACGCTTACGCTACTTTGATTATTTTTCAAATAAAATATGTTGTTTTGTATGAGTGTAGTAACATTTAAATATTTCAAATGCTGTATCAGCGTGAGTGGCGCCTTTTTTATTTTTACAATCACTAAGTACTTTGGCTGCAGTGACTTTATCTATACCTGTAGGTAGTTTCGATAATGCAACATCCGTGTTCAATTTGGCATCAGAAGATAGTACACCAGTCTTTTGGAAGAAACACAATATAAATTTCTTTAGTCCTTCATCCTCTATTAAATGTCCTTTCTTAGCGTCAGCTAAAACTTCAGGTTTAGCGCCACTCTCTTTTATACATTCTGCTGTGAACTCTTTCACTTTTTCCTTTTGTCCATGTGAGAGATGAACATTCTGAAATTAGTGAATACATATCATTTATCTTAGTTTATTTTTATAATGTAAATATTTACTTTTTTATTACTTATTATAAACTCTAAAACAAATCTAGGCCTCTCAAATAACGAGATATACTTTTTTATGCTTTATTTATATAATCATTTTATATAAAAAGTGTTTAAGTAGCTATATTAAAAAAAACTGTTTTAAATTGAATAAATATTGTTTCATTTAGAATAACACGATCTTATTATTATCCAAGGTTCCGTATCTTAACTTAATCAGTATTGACCTTAATTTATTGAAGTTGTTTTAACAAAAGCATTGAAAAACATTCTACAAATAATTTACATTTGAGCAACATGCGTAACTAATATAGTCTATATATCATAAATAATAATACACGACCTAGATTTTAGATTTAAATTAAAATATCGTTTTAGCATAACTTATGATGACTTACATGACCTTCAATAAGGACAAATATTCCAACACAAATAATTAACACAAATTTCATTTTGTAATTATTATTATTATTAATTATTACTTATAGATAAAGGCAGAGCTTTTATTAGACTTATAAAAATCTAGTCATTTTTATCTGGTTTATATACAGGTGTAAGAAGGGCACAAATCCTTAATAGGCTCGATAAAACGTTGTTTTCAATATCATCCAGTGTTTTATACGAGTCGCGTGACCTATGCTTAGTGATAATGTTTATTTAGATACAAAAAGATTCAAATCATACAAAAACGTGGACTGAAAAATATAACCACGTTTTTTCTCATTCTTGTAGGAATTAAAATATAACGTTTTTAGTGTCCTACTACATACTTTATATCAAAATAATTTATACTAAATTTCAACTTTCTGGCTAATTGAAGATTATTAATAATTATCTATTATTATCAATAAATACCGAAAGTATTAAAAATTAGTAAATTTATAATAATTAATTATATTTGTCGATTTTTATTAATAATTTAACCCTAGTAGTGATAATTATTCCCTAACCATTCAAAATATCTAAAATGCACAACGATAATATTCAAGTTTTCACTTCTGCTGGCACTCCCGGAGTGTTGTATATATTTTTTTCATGAGTCCTTAATTGTTTTATTTTGATGTTGTTGTTATTGAAATTTAAATGGCAATATATTTGCACAGCAAATATTTGTTGAATTCTATGATAATTATATTTAAATATAATTTGTGCTACAGAAGATACATTACGGGCAAACCAAATATGATTGTTTATGATTGCTTTTAGAATTCTTGTTGATTTTGTTAATGTGACAATAAATGTTTAATTTTATTTTTGTTACCACACAATTTTATCTTTGTTACCACACAATACAATTTTATTTACCACGAAAGACTTTCTTGCATAAATTTGCAAGTACAAGTAACCTTGTTTGTGTGGTCACTAATTAATATAATTGTAAGATTGTGTTTAATATATTAAATGAATACCTGCTGGTTAAAAAACATTGGATTTTTATTTATTTTATACCTTTTTTTTATTATTAATAAGTTTGTGAAAATATTAATAATTTTTAAGTAATCATATTTACCGTAACATATACATAAATATATATGTGCAATATGGCAATATTGTAACGTATGTAAGCAAGGAGGCAATACAAATGACGTTGACCTTATCCTTTAGACTAGTCATACATGGTGTAGGATTTATAAGAACCTTGTACTAGTATATAAGCAGTTAAGCATAATATTAGGTAGATATATGGAATTCTCTACTATACTTACATAATTATGTAAAACAGTAGTATATATTATTTCTTAATACTACAGATATTTATATAAATTTTATAGATTATATCTATTATAGATTTATAAAATGAAACAAATATCAAGTCTTCTTAGACAGAGGATAAGTTTCACAACTTAATATATAATAGCCAAGTTTGGATGTTCAGAATACGCCATATTTAGATGTTCAGGTACTTATAATTTTTTTTTATGTCGCATATCTGGTGGATCCAGCTACGCGATATATATTTTATTTCTATAACATTCCACACATGTCAATCACAAAATATTAAATACAATAGTTCGCGTTCATAATTTTGTATTAATGTAGGTTATTGTATATAATGAAAAATATAAACATTCAGGTAGGAGGTGAAGCCTTATAGGGCACAGAGGAGGCAAACCTTAGCAAGATGTCATATTTGTTTTTTATTAAGTTTATTTTGTATGTTAGTATTATATTAAAAAAATATTAATGAATAAAAACTTATACTTACATTAGATTTTATCAATAGAACTATACGCACTCTGCACAAAATAATGATCTTAGTGTTAGTTATTTTTATTTTTACATTATAAAATAATATTATATACAGTAGAAAAATGTGGATCCTTTATAATATAGTAAGTAAGTAAGTATCTAAAATGTAGAGACAATTTTTATTAAATTATCTACTTTAATTTCACGTGTTGAATTATTTTTAGTGTTGTCCATTACAGAGTTTGCGTAATTTAGCCTTACCTAGCTTAATAGTACTTTTCTCTTTTGGTGTTAGTTGTCTACCAATATGTATGTTTACCCACTATGAAAATACTAAGAGGCATAGAGGCCATCGGTGAATGATAGATGCCTTTTGTGTTATTTTCTTCGATAATTATTATTATAATCTTTTACAAAGGCCCGGATATCGCGCCCGTATATACACAAAAATGTCATTATAGACAAATATTCCATTTTTGTGTCGTTACACCTATAAATAAATACATGATCTTAGAAAAAAAGGTTGTTTTTAATTTAGGACTCTTTAATTTTTAAATAAGTCCTCCAGTGGAATGGTTCTTCTAGTTAGTTTTATACCGTAAGGCTTTTCCGTGTTTTTTTCACTTTACTATTGTTTATAATTAAAATCATGTTAGAGGATGTGGGAAGTATTTTTGAACAAAAAACAAGGACAAGAACACGTTATAGACAAATGTTCGATTTATGTGTCGTTACTCAGCTTCACGCTGTATACTACCTACCCTGCCATATGCGGGCACATGGCAGGGTAGGTAGCGTTACACCTAAAAATAATTAAATTCTTTTAGAAAAATCTTTTTTTTTTAATCTAAGACTTTAATTTTATTCATATACGAGGTGTGTTCACGAAATTTTTTTTTTTTCAAAAAATATTTATGTACATATTTATGAATATCTGTTTTGTCACCTTCAAAGTAATTAGCAGGAAACATTATACACTTGTGCCAACGTTTTTTCCAATCTTCGAAAAACATCAAAAAATGTTTTTTTTTTATTTTGTTTAGGTTTTTCCTTCGATGCTATATATATTCAATGATAAGAAACTATTTTTTTTATTTTAATAAATATTTCATTAATAGAGTATATCTATAAAATAAGAGAAAAAACAAATAAAAAAAGGTTGGTTTCTACTGAAACCAAGCTCTCTAGATTAAAATCATACGGCTTCATTGGTGTGTCCACGCTCCCTCTTAGTCGGTCTCGATATTGTCCACTTATAAGTTTATCTAGGTTACGAAAACTGCTTAGTTATTTAGTGATTGCCAAACATTACTTTCTTGGAAACGTCGTCTCAGGTAAGAATTAAATATTAACTTGTCAGTGAAAAGAAAATCCGAAATTTCCACTTGTATATCCAACCAAACCAACTAAATAATGTTTTAGGAAAATATTATTATAAAATCAGCATTTATTTATTTTCGTTGGAAAGTTTTTGTTATTAAGAAATATTTTTTTGAATAATAATGTACAATCGGTTTCTTGTACTTTTTTTATATTTTTTTTGTAAATATGTGTTATGCATAAAACCTTTAAATTAACATAAAAGATTTCAAAACTTTATTATATTACAAAATATAGGATTTATTTGCATAATTTTAATATAATATTAAAATTTATAATTTTTTACATGTTTTTATAGTATCGGTAGTCAACAATGGGTGATGAAATAGAATCAACTTCAGGGTGCCAGTTGCGAAGGCGGCGTGGTCTCGGGAAGCCACAATTTGCATTAAATCTAGACATGGGCTACCACGTTAATGAAGGTTATAGCGGACAGGCCACCCCGTCTCCAAGCTACGTAAAGCTGACTCCAAACGCAGTGCCAAGTTCTGCTAGACTTTTGCAAGATTTCAAAAATAAACAACAATCTTTTGATATACGGGTTTGCATAATAAAAAAAATCTTTGACGTAATTTGTTTGTTAACGTCATTGTAAAAGTTAGGAAATGTCTATCTAGTTACATGCGCGACATTCACAAATTATGATTGAATGCCACTCATAGGAAAGATTAGATATAATTTTAATTTCCTTAGTTTGGTTAGACAAAGTTTAGCGTTGAGTAGGTACATGCAATGTAATCAATCTATACAAGCTTTAAGCGAAATAGAGAACAATGAAAATAGAGAACAATGAAACATTATTAGATGATTACACTCAAACTACGTATAATATAGAAGTGTTTCAGACAGTTAAATCTATAAGTAAAATTGAAAATAAATAGTGTTTTTTTAACAATGTACTGTCAATACACCACTTCTACTTTATATTACATATTTGATTGTGATATATTTTTCTTATTTTATGGTGAACCTACATGTTTCATATATCTAATATTTGTTGATTCGGAATTAGCACAGAAAGGTCTCTTTGATTTTCGCGAACATTACATTACATGGTAGATATATATTCCTTTGTCAAGCCTACCCGTGACTGCAAAAGTATTCGAAATATCAATTTTCGAAAATATATAAAATACTCAAGTCATATTTTTTGAATTATCAACTAATGACAAAACAAAAAGAGCTGCAGACTCATAAAAAATTGCGTCTGCTTTTTCCTAAATTTAAAGATATCTCACATGGTAACTTTAACGTATTTTGATACCAAAATTAAAATAATCCTTTCTATTTTTCTTTTATTATTTTATTAAGTATATCCTACGAGATACAATTATCATCTATTAAAATTTTATCATCACTTATAAATAGGTGGAAGATTGCGAAGAAATAGAAATTATAATAGAAAGCGACGAGGAAGACGAAGTCGAAGAAAACGCGGCAGCTATGCCAAATCGACCGGTCACACCGACACCGATACAAGATTTTGGTACCAGCGTGATTTATATGGAAGGTAATTCATATAAATTCACAATAGATTCGTAAATAAAACTTACACCTTCACCTTGACGCCTGTCTTGGCGCAGCGGCACAAGCGTGTGACTGTATCCGACAGGTCTGGGTTCGATCCTTGGTCGAGGAAATGAAATTTTTAATATTTTCAATTTAAATGTTTAATGTTTCATTTCTTCGCTCTGGTAATAAGGCAAAACGCGGCGTTAAGTTCCGCTACTCAACACGCAATGCTTGAGGCATTCGGCGGAAAGTGAGGAACGTAAGTGGAACGGAGTGTCTTAACAATAGGTTCCCGGGTTCACTTTGCCTACCCTGCCTCTTGAGGGATACAGCGTGAAGCTAAAAAAAACTTACAACTAAATTCTTTATATCTACAGGGCCGTAGAGCTGATTTGCATAATTGAGAAATAATTAGATTCATCTTAATACTTCAAGTGTTCTTAGATAAATGATGTTACAAATCAAACATGGCGGCTATGCGACACCATTGTATTTATTATGTTTTTTAATACTGAATTCAATATGGGCATCAAATTAGTAAGTTCTACACGAAGATTTTAAAAAAGTATATTATGATTGTGATTGTTGTAATCCAAAAAAAAATATTAATAAACAAAGCACAAGTTCATTAGGATTAACTATCGGAGCCCGTAACTCTTCAATCAGGTAACCTTAATAAAATAAAATTTAAATAGGATTTCTCTCTTCTCTCAATGGAATGTTTCTTCTATTTAGCTTTTTATACAGTCAGGCTCTTTTTTCACGTTATTGTTGTTTATGATTACAATCATGTTGGAGGATGTGGGGAGTATTTCTAAACAATAGCAAGGACAAGAATTATAAATAATAACAATGTTTCTGCGTAATATAGCTATAATGATAATTTTTACTAATAATAAATATGTACCTATAGGGGGTGTATAAATAGTATTCTAACTGCTGTGTTAAATACATCTTAGTACGTACAATACTATAGCTCTACATATAGACAATTACTGTTAACTTCACAAGATTCTATACAAAACAATACTTATAAGTAATTTTAAATTTATATAAAATTGTTGGAAATATTTTCATTCTATAACTCATTCTGATGAAATTAATAAGTGGACCTAGTTTTACGGTATTATCATCGACATCCCCTCACTCAAATTCGCAGGAAAGTGGAGAATGGAAGTGGAACAGAGTGTCTTAACACTAGGTTCCCAAGTTCCTACAACGAAGCTAAAAAAAAATCATCATGTTATTAGCACTAAAATCTTTAAAAAATAATAACTATAGGTACTATATATTAATATTAACTACTATTACTAGCTTTTACTAGCGTTTCCGCTCGCATGGTCACACGGAAATAATTTATTAGGTACGTATTAGCCTTGCTCGGTAATTAGATTATCTTACTCAATTTTTTTTTTTGCCATTCCAAACCAGTGAGTTCTCGGATTTACGCGATAAAGGTACACCGATATTACAAAGCTGAAGAGTTTGTTTATTTGGTTGCGCTACTACTACTACTTTTTTTGCGATCAGAAAAACTTTTTGTATATAATAGCCCATCTATCGAGGAAGACCATGTTATATGACCTTTATAAGGACGTCCCAGAGAAATAGCGCAAAAATAAAAAAAGTATTGTTAAAAATCGGTGAACTAGCCTGGCGGATGCTGCGTAGGTTTTTCAAGCTGTGCGAAAATTATGTTTGGCAGAATTGTTCACTGTTCAAAAGTTCTAAAAACAGTCCACAAGAGTAGTGCATTTTATACTCATAGGTTCAAATTGCCTTACACAGCATAATAAAAATATATATTTTAGAAGATATACCTGCCTATATCCAACTTCACGCTGTAACCCGTACTTAACTTGGGAACCTACATTTAAAACACGCCGTCCTCCACTTTCATTTCATTTTCCTTTTTTTGTATAGAAGTTGCGGAACTCAACGCCATTGTTCGCTTTGTTACAAAAGCGAGGAAATGAATAAATGAATAAAATAGATCGCATGTATTCACCAATTATATAGTCATTTAATTGCTCATTGTTAGCTAATAACACATTGTATAATGAAATTCAAGAATTGTAATTACGTTAATACTCTTGTTGGATCTTTTAAAAACATATACTTATATAGTATACTTATTTAGTATTTAAGGAGTAGGTAAAGATACTAAATGATATTTGCTTGCTACTACAATTTTCATATTACATACCTACATACTGCCAACAATTCCTTTTGAATTTAAAAGAATTATAAATATTTGTAGATTTAACTATTATTCAGCTTCACGCTGTATCCCTCACATGGCAGGGTAGATAGACGGAACTGGGGAACCAAGTGTTTAAACACTCCGTTTCACGTCCGTTCTCCATTTTCCGCCGAATTTGAAGCATTGCGTGTTGAGTGGCGGAAACGCCGCGCTTTGCCTTGTAACCAGAGCGAAGAAATGGAAACATTAAATATTTAAATTGAAAATATTAAACATTTCATTTCCTCGAATGGAGATCGAACCCACAACCTGTCGTTTACAGTCACACGTTTGTGCCACTCCGCCACGACAGCCCTCATTATTGAATTATTTATGTATCTATTTCTTTTACACACGGGTGCGGCGTTAAGTTTCACAGCTTCCGTTCAACAACAAGCAGTAATGCGGGTCCAGGTGTAAAGCAGAAAACGTATATTTAGCACTAGGTGCTTTACTTACTCTCATCCATTTAATTTCTAGTTAGGTTTAATCTACGTTTTCTCAGTTCTATTTTTTTTTTGGCTTCATATTATTGTAATTGAGCAAAAAAGATTTAAGTCAGCCAAGTAGCAAGTCCACGTGACATTACGTAAATAGCGAGCATTTCAACACGTGATATTTTCACTCGGCAACTTATTCATAATGTATTGAGTATCCTGCTCAGCGGCACAAGCTGTGTGACTGTAACCGACATGTTGTGGGTTCTGTCCCCACTCGAGGAAATAAAATATTTTATATTTTGTAATTTAATATATAATGTTTTCATTTTTTCGATCTAGTACAAGGTAAAACGTGGCGTTGAGTTTCACCACTCAACAATGCCTCAAATTCGGCGGAAATTAGGTAACGGAAGTGGAATGGACTATCTTAACACTAGGTTCCCAAGTTCCTTCTGCCTACCCTGCCATGTGCGAGATACAATGTGACGCTGATATTGAGTATTCTATGCCATTTAATGAAAATATTAAACAATTATTTCGCCGAGTGCGAATTAATCTCATCGTCGTGCTTACAGTAAGTCCATTAATATTTTCCTAAGTTCCCTTTACCTATCCTGATTATCCTGTTTCCATACACCGTGAAGCTGGAAAAAAAAATATACGAAAATAAATGAGCAGTCACGGGACGCTTAGCAGAAGTTGTAAAACGGTAGAAATCATTTTGTACAAATCATATTTTATTTGATTTAATGTGTCTAAATAAAGCATAGTAAAAAAATAAATACTACAATGTTTCCAGAAAATGATGACTGTTTATAAATCAAACATTTCATTTAACACCGCCGCGGACATAATTGATTAATCATAAAAAATAATTTTTATTTGTACTTTTTATCACAGGTCCACAGGCAACAGATTTTTTGAAGGTAAAGACACTGGAGCAAGATTGTTACACAGACGTTTCGGATGCCGGCTCTGAGGACGAGGGGGATGAACAATAACAACTTTACATTTGAAATGACTATAATACGTATAATATAATTAATGAAACGATTATAAATCATATTATATTATAATTATCATATAAATTATACATACAATGAATTCATTTATTTATGTATAATCCGTTGTTTTATTACGTCTTAAAAGAGCAATTAAAATAAAATAAAAAAGTTGTATGTATTGTAGTGCCTTTGGGAGGTAATATCTCATATCTTTATACATTCGGTTACAGGTTCAAAGCCACTAATGTAGTAATAATGCTTAATATAATATATATAATAAATTAAAGAAAGATCTATCTTCTCTTTTGTCTTATACTGTCTACCCAAGGCATTTAAGTTATAAGCTGCTTCTGCTATTTCTATTTATTTTTTTTTTCATTTTATTTTAGTAAAATTTTTTCATTTATTTTCCTGTTAATTAACATGCACATTTTTATTAGTAATTAACCGAATACGAATTTTATTTTATGCAAAAAATTATATGAAAAAAATGATACAACAAAACGTATCTATTATCATATTTTATTGCGCTTAGAACTATATAAACATTGTGATCTTTATCGTTCATTAACATCTATCAAAGGTTAAATAGTTCAGTGCCAGTGGTTATATATTTAAATTTTAAACGTTTTAAAAAAATATATAATTAAGTACATAATATATAACATTTTTTTAGCTTCACGCTGTATCTCGTACGAGGCAGGGTAGGCAGAGGGAACCCGGGAACCTAGTGTTAAGACACTCTGTTCCACTTCCGTTCCCCACTTTCCGCCGAATTTGAGGCATTGTGTGTTGAGTAGTGGAACTCAACGCCGCGCTTTGCCTTATTACCAGAGCAAAGAAATTAAACATTAAATATTAAAATTGAAAATATTAAATATTTCCTTTTCTCGACTGGGGATTGAACCCAGAACCTGTCGGTTACAGTCACACGCTTGTGCCGCTGCGCCACGACAGGCCTTAATCATAATTATAACTGAAAAATAATAAAAAAAATTAAAATGTTTGTCAAAAACGGTAACAGGATTTCTTGTATCATTTTTGCAAGTTTCTTTTTGATGATCATTATGTAAATTTCTGTACGTCATGGTAAGAGGCACAAGAGTACGGAGAAAAGTTTTCATTTGAGTGAATTAAATTTTTATACTTATTGTATGCCCTTGTATGCAAGCGCGGCGTTGAATTCCGACACTGAAAAGTGTCTTAACTCCGGTTTCCCGTTTGCCCGTGCCTACCCTGACATGGACAGAATGCAACAAAATCATATGAATATTAAAGTTAGTGTATACTATTGAAATACCAAATTCAAAATATTCTTTACTCAAATAGGCTTTAGCAAGCACTTTTGAATCGTCACAAACATAAAATTACCACCGGCTCGGAATGCGGTTCTGCTGAGAGCAGCCGGGAAGAAACTCAACAGTTGCTTTTTACAATATTGAATAAAGTTAAAATTTCATTGTTTATTACAATGGTGACTGACTATCTTGTATGAAATTCAAATGACCTTAATTAAAGAAGATATACATGAAGGTTCATATAGTAAAGAAAAAAACCATGATGTTATTTATATTTTGCATATTTTTATTTCAAATAAATTTAAGAATTTTTTTAATAAGATTATAGTATGTATAGAACATTTTTTGTGAATTGATCTAGTTTATTTTAAAACAAATATTCAGTTTTACTCAAATATTAATAATTATATAATTTAACATTTTTTTTATAATATGCAAATAATAAAAAATATATATAAAATATTAAAAAAAGACACATCACTAAATTTTTAATTGCAATTCAGGCAAAATAACGAGAAATAGAGTGATTATAGCAAACAATTGTCAATTTAAATAAATCTATCGTTCACGGACCAATTTGTTAATTCATATAATATCTATCTATTTACAAATCAACTTCGCATTTGTATGAGTGTTCGTATATAGTGTAGATAAAACGTCCCTTGTATTTTTTTTTTTTATTAATTTCTAATATGAACCTTTATCTTTTTTTTCTGACTCTACTTTTACCAGCACACAAATGCAAAGCACAGCTCAAGCCTCGTAAGCCGTAAATATTATTTTGCTTTTATTTAATAATAAATCTATATATTTTTCAAATAAACCAAATCTGTAGTTTCATAAGTTAAAATCAAATAGGTACTAAGCGATAAGAAAAATCGATATTATTTTCATGACTTTTAATATCGATTAACACAATAAATAAATATAATATTAAACTAATTTTATAATAGGAAAATGTCTATGTGCAGAGAAATCAAATTCCGGTTGTGTTGTAGAGTCCTTCTTGTGGCCGCCCGCTAATAACTTTAAAACTACAAAATTTGTTTTGGCTACCTTAATGAGATCTGATACCTGTAAAAAAAATAAACGATAATATTTTAAAAGAAACAAATTACACCAGATTAATTATATTAGCATAAAAACTTTAAACATTTTTGTAGACCCGCCCGACCGTTTCGAACACTTTGGAAGTGTCTGTTTGACTGCTGCCTGCCATTTTTTTTTCTTATATGGAAAAGACGGCAAACGAGCGTACGGGTCACCTGATGGTAAGTGAACATCGTCGTCCACGGCCCCGAGTAAATCCAGAGGAGCTACTGGAGCGTTGCCGTCCTTAAGATGGAAGGGCCCCGGGGCCCGGCGTTACCTAATGCGAAACGCAGTGGCCGAAGCCACTACTTAACGCCGGTCTTAAATGCCGGGGGTGGTAATAATCCGGTCGAGTCTGCCCTTGCGTGTTGCCATTGCTGGCAACGTGACTCTCCCACACGCACTTTAGTCGCATCTTACGAAACCATCAGTACCAGGGTGGTATTCTAAGCCGGAATCACACGGCAAAAAATTCTTGCAATTCGGCCAATTCTTAAGACTGGTGAAAAGTAATAGTAAGTGTCATAATCGCGAAAATCAAACATCTTATGACATTATCTTGTTAAATCGAGCATAAATTTAAGAATTGTTAGACTATAATATATTTATATATTATTATAGGGTATAAAAAAATTAAACGAAGGATTCAAACCTGCTCCTTTTGGAAATTCAGTACAAGCGCTCTGATGTTCGTTCATACGATCTCAAAAACTTAGCAATTTTTTTTGTATATTTTATTAAAAAAAAAAAGGTTGTTCCTGAGTGTGGAATAACACTTCAGAAATGTAAACAATATTGTAATAACATGAATAAGCCAGTCTTATATATGTTAAAATATGAGCATATATGATATAAAGTGAAATAAAATCTTTATTTACATTACAAATGGCGTATTTCAGGATCAAATTCCATTTTATATTTAAATTACAACAACAAATTTTATATATTAAATAAAAGAAACTCAACATTTTGATTTAACAGTTTATTCGTTATTTTAAAATGTATGCACAGCGATTATTTCTCGAGAAAATACAATATTTATTTTCATTTCCTCACAGTGGTGTTTTAATAGGGAACGGTGTCTTAACAGGGATATAGCGTGAAGATAAAAGAATTACTCTCAGCTTCACGCTGTATCCCGCACATGGCAGGTTAGGCAGAGGGAACTTGAGAACCTAGTGTTAACAACACTCCGTTACACTTCCATTCCCCACTTTCCGCCGAATTTGAGGCATCGCGTGTTGAGTGGCGAAAATCAACGCCGCGTTTTGCCTTATACCAGAGCGAAGAAATGAAAACATTGCATATTTAAATTGAAAATATTAAATATTCAATTTCGTCGAGTGGGAATCGAACCCACAACCTGTCGGTTACAATCCACACCTTAAAAGAATTAAAGTAATATCAACAATCAACTTACCAAATAATTTTATTTTATTTAATCAAATATCAACTTACCTCTTGATCTGGCGCAGTTATAGTCTCTAACAGAGTACGGGCTTGTTGGAAATGTTTACAGCCGGCCACGTACAGGATAATTGGATTCTCATATCTGAACAGAAACAGTATTGACGTACAAAAACACATTTTTAATATGCATATGAACAATAAAAAAAATATGGAGTATTTTTTCTCATTTCACGATGTAGGATGTAGTAATAAATGTATGAAGTTTTACACAAGGGCGTTCTAATTTGAGATGTTTTTTTTTTAACATTTTCTTTTTTTTGGTTATTGAAATAATAACCATTTCTTGCTCACTTTAGTTTTTATACATAACATAATTTTATTTAATCGCTTCTGTGAGAAAGCAAAGCGCGCCGTTAATTTCCGTAATTCAACAGTTAATTCCTCGAGAACTTAAATGAAGTGAATTTATTGGGAATGAGGTGTTTTAACCCTAGGTTCCCACGTTCCTTCTGACTACCCTGCTATGTGTGGGATACGGCGTGAAGCTAAAAAATTAAAGCAATCGATATATTCGTTGTACAGTGGACAAGGACATCACTTTTAAAAGAGAGAAGCTATCTATATATGGAAACACATTATATGGCGCAATAAATAATAATAAAAAATTGTACAATATGTTTGCACAACATACCTATAATGAGTAATACTAAGGAAAGTGTCTTTAATAATGTTGTACAGCGTGTATTTAACGCCGTATCCCATACATGGCGGGGTAGGCAAAAGAAACTTGGGCACGAAGTACTAAGATACTCGTTTCCCATTAACCTAATTTTGTTTCCCACTTTTCGCCGAATTCGAATTTAAATTTGTTTACATTCGTATACATATATACAGGTGTCCCGAAAAGTAGTGTCAAGCGTAAGTCCAGAGTTAGCCAAAGTAGCCCGTCAAGCAGTGTTCTTTTTTTAAATGATTATGAGACTGCTCTCAGAGTCTGGAGTATTTTTGAGGCCTACTTAAAAACCATGAAGTCACCATCTGTTTACATTTTTAATTTGAATTTGAATTTTTATTTCAAGTTACGAAGCTAATTATTTTATGCAATTAAATTTAAATAAGTACAATTTAAGATTAATTCAGTAGCAAAGAGAAAAAAAGTAGACAGCACTTTTTATTTTTTCTTCTGAAATAGAAAACGTTTAAAAATTCATGTAATAAATAATAGCTCAAAAACTATGTATAATCACAGAACATACATGGCGGTGATACGGGTACTACCAGAGGTAGAGCACCACCTGGACTTTCGCTCGACACTATCTAAAGGCACATTAAAATGGATTCAATAGATTTATATATTACTTACTGCAAAGGTTGGGTCATTTCGCAAAACTCGTGGTAGTGCACCTGCGGGGGCGTCAGTACGGAGAGGGGGGCGAATCTATGCTTGTATCGTACAGCTTCATTGTCGAATTCTGAATGCGGCTGACGAATTTTACCTTGCAACTTGAACGCGACTAGAGCCTATGAACGCAATAATGAAAAAAAAAACATTTATTAATTTAATTCTTATTTAATAATTTCTTATGCGCTTTTTATTAATTTATTATGTGGTAGACTAGAAAATCGGGAGTAAAGTTAAGATATAACTAACTCATATAGTACATCAATCGTCTTAAAGAGATTGAAAATGGACAGGTTTTTCTCCATTTTTTTAAAGTTTATATTATTTTTTTATCTTCCCGCTGTATCCCGCACGGCAGGCAGGGTAGGCAGAGGGAAGCCGGGAACCTAGTGTTAAGACACTCCGTACGACTTCCGTTCCCCACTTTCCGCCGAATTTGAGGCATAGCGTGTTGAGTGGCGGAAATCAACGCCGCACTTTTGCCTTATTACCAGATCGAAGAAATAAAACATTCAATATTTAAATTGTTCGCTTTGTCGCTGTGCCACGACATGCCTCAAATTTCACAACAAATTACTTATATTTATAGTAATAAAAGTTTTACATAAAACAAATAGAAGCAAATGAGAATATTTCTTATTTTAACTAACGTGGTTACGCACGCACGCACGTATCCATGCACACACACACAGACACACATCAGACATGTTATTACAAATGTACTTCTTTTATGGTCATGTTTAAAAAGTTAACCAAACTAACTAACCCACCTTGAAATATCCCCCACACATATTCTGCATAACTTGACACATCAGTCCTTCTCTAGCATAAGGACGACATCTTTTCTTCTTTCTTGGACAGTTTTTCTTAGCTTCGGGCTTACGAGATTCACCCGCAAGGCCTTCAGCTCGAGACAGGGCTGATACTAGCCATCCGTATAGAAATTCGTAGAGATACCTGGATTACGAAATATATATATATATATATATATATATATATATATATATATATATATATATATATATATATATATATATATATATATATATATATATATATATATATATATATATATATGTATATATATATATATATATATATATATATATATATATATATATATATATATATATATATATATATATATATATATATATATATATATATACATTAAAAATGTATTTTTTTTAATTTATTATTTTTTATGATTGTTGTTACATATACACATATTTATATAACGTTCTATTTTTACGGATTATTTATTCCAGGAAACTCATCTGAGCGTACAGCTGTAGCTACTTGCCAATAGAAAAATTATATTTTCACTACTATATAGAAAAGTAAATAAGAAATTCAAAATATATAATATAAATAATGTATCATATATATAATTAAAAAAAATATATACATAATATCAAAAAAATCATCAAGTAACCTTCAAATATTACGAGCTTCGGATTTTACGAGGTAGTCAAAAGGCACCCTAATTTGAAATACTTACATTTCTGTCTGTTTTCCTATTATTATTTCATACCAACTTACTACATTGTAACAATATAATTATAACCTATTCATATAATAAATCTAGGACTAATCATATTCTGAGGCCTGTCGTGGCGCAGTGGCACAAGCGTGTGACTGCAACCGATAGGTTCTGGGTTCGATCCCAGTCGAGGAAATGAAATATTTAATAATTTCAATTTAAATATTTAGTGCTTCATTTCTTCGCTCTAATAAGGCAAAGCGCGGCGTTGAGTTCCGCCACTCAACACGCAATGCCTTAAATTCGGCAGAAAGTGGGGAACGGAAGTGGAACGGAGTGTCTTAACACTATGTTCCCGGGTTCCCTCTGCCTACCCTGCCTCGTGCGGGATACAGCGTGAAGCTATAAAAAAAATCGTTCTGTACGTAGAAGATATATGAGAAAAAAATATTATCGGGGGCATTTACTAACATAACTGGGGTTCTATTAAGACAATGTTCTTTTTTTATGGTGCCTGTTTACCTTTGCGTTTGTTCACGCTAATCAACCGATATAAATGCAGTTTCGACTTTGTAATCTTTCCTAAATATTTAGTGTTTTTTTTTTTATTTTAATCATTTTTAGTAAAAATAAATATAAATGAATGATTTTGTTCAACAAATCTGCTACAGTAGTAAATAAATAATATTGTAGTCTCAGCAGGCGAAACCAGAGAGCAGGCCGATAGTAATAAATATAAATTGTATGTAAAATGTTCTAGAACAAAAAATAAATGAAATAAAATTACCGACATAACAAACTGTGACGCAAGTTAACAATATACGAAAAACATTATTTCACATTTAATAAAAAAAAAACAGTTCATCATTCTTCTTCTTCCTGGCATTAATCCCGGCTTGCTGTGCCAGGGTCTGCCTTCCTACTGAGCCTACTCCACTTTGCACGATCTTGTACGTCCTCAGTGGTTAGACCATTGGCTCTCATGTCCTGCATCACGACATCCAACCAGCGCTTCCTTGGGCGTCCGGGAGGTCTCACTCCAGGGACAGACATATCAAGGCACTTGCGTCCGACATAGTTCCTAGGCCGGCGCGCAACGTGACCATACCACCTCAGGCGACGCTCTTGGAGCTTATCCGCTATGTCACGGACTCCAAGACTACCTCGAATGAATGTGTTACGTATGCGGTCAGACCGCTTTACGCCGCACATCCATCTCAGCATCTTCATTTCCGTGACATGAAGCTCCTGAGTGTGCCGAGATAGTACTGGCCAGCATTCGCTGCCGTATAAAAGAACCGGTCGAACGATGCTCTTATATATCAGCCCCTTGAGTTTGGTTGGTATTCTGCGATCGCAGACCACACCAGTGACCTCCCGCCATTTGGCCCAGGCAGCGCTTATCCGACCGTGAACGTCGTGATCGATGCCTCCAGACTCGTGCATAACGGATCCGAGGTACCTGAACTTTTCCGCCTTAACGGCTGGTTCAGTACCTATATGGATAGTGCTCGAGTCCGGTCTCCCGCAAGCCATGTACTCGGTCTTCGACACATTTAGTTTAAGACCGCCGTTCTCAAGCGTACCATTCCAGAGGTTCACTTTACGCTCTAGCAATCATTACATACATCATTCTTATCACCCAACGCCGCTGTTAATTTGTTTGTTTGCTGTTATTTTAGTTTAAAAACACAAAACCTAATTGAGGATAATTATAATCATAAAAATACATAATTGATATTTATATGCTTTGTATCAAAATCATATTTTATATGTATTAATTTTGTTTGTGTTTTTTTTTTAAACCGTGAAAATATTTATCTTTTTATAATATATTTCAACGCGCAATGCCTTAAATTCGGCGGCAAGTGGTTACCGAAACGGAGTGTCTTAACACTAGATTCCCATCTATTATGCCATATGCGGGATACAGTGAAATAAAAACAATCATCACATTTTCCTACGTTCATTTTGTTTATAATGTAAAGTAAGGAAAAATGTCCGTTTCTTAGAGAAAATGTTACACAACAATAGTAAATAAATCAGTCACAATTATTAAGTTAATTATTTGTAATTTATATAACTAGCACCTAAGTGTACACTGGTCTTGTAGTTGTAGTTGTATATATTTTCTGAATTCTATTGTAAGAACATAATATAATAAATAAATATATTTTTTCAAAGTTAAAGTATATAGTAGTTATATGATGCGAAAGAAAAGTAGTTATATGGTATGAATTTTGTATTTTCGTATACTCGATTTTTTTTTCGTGGCGTTATGTTAGTATTTATGTCTCTCACTTATGTCAACAAGTTCGGCCATTTTGAATGTTCAGTTAAATGTACGTGTTTTGGCTCGTCTTAGATTTTTGATCTATTCAAAAAATGGATCAAAGCAACGGTATCGAATTTTGTGTGAAAAACAAAATTTTGTGCTTGGACGTGGTGCATACGGTACAAAATGGTCACAGAAGGCAAGCACTTGGACAAACGAAAAAAAAAATGAAATGAAGGAAATGGTATTGGCCAAACATTAGAGAAGTTGCTGAGGATGTAGACATATCGATCGGCTCGTGCCATTCGATCGGCATGGAACACACAGGGAACTTGGGAACCTAGTGTTAAGACATTTCATTCCGTTCCCCACTTTTCAGCGAGGTCACTTTTTTGAGAAATTACGTGTTTAATGGCGAAACCCAACGCCGATTTGCCTTGTTACCAGAATGAAGAAATGCGCGCCACGCAAAATCTCTTTTTCTAATTACTTAGCCAAATATTATTTCAAACGGTGTTTAAAATGGCCATCTCTCAGTTCCGTTCCATTCTAAGTTAAGCAGTTTTTTATTATATTAATGTAAAAAAATAAATAAAAAGGAAATACAAATAAAGCCAAATAGTTCACTAGTATTAAAAGATGGCATTTCAGTTATACAGGGCTCCTTTTGAAGAACCAATAAGGGACCAGAATAGATTAATCATAGTCTAACACTGTGAGATTTCATTAGTTTAGGCATACCATACATAACCTTATTATACGACAGAAAATTGATTTTTTGAGGTAGTTGTGGTGTAGACGTACGACTGTATACACAAAGGGTTCGTTTTCAAGTGAAATAATTAATATTATAATTTTCTTACTCAGGTAAATTAAACTCAAGACACAATTGCAATACCTCGAAAATTCAGTGTCTTAATAGCAATTGAGTGAACATTAGGCTCCCAGGTTCCTTTTAACGACCCTGCTACATATGGAATATGGTGTTCACACCATATTAAAAAAAAATAGAAAAGCTAGAAAAAAATAAAAATCTACTATTAGTTAATCCACCATTTGGCAGGCATATTGTTACTATATGATTCCTAATATACCCACCAAATTAGGGAAAAGTAAATAAATACTAAATAAAGTATACCTATTATAAGAATAAAAAAAGGAACAACTGTTAATCAAACGACTTCTATATGTATTCAATTGTTATAATGAATGTTCATAAAAGCACCTAATAACCATTATCAAATAAATATTCAACATTATGTTCGATGATTTTCATTCATTTTAAAGATATGGCGTCTGGTTGCCGCTGTGATGAGTTTTTATTGACAATCACAAGGCGAATAGATTAAAGAGATTAAGAGTCATCAAAATTGGTCAATATTTTTGATAGGGTAGAAAAAAGCGATACTCACCAAAATATATAATGATACTCATGCACGCTATACAGCTCGAGCTCGAGGCCGGACAGGAGGTACGCGATCATGACCCGCAGCACGTGGTACAGCACCCACGTGCCGAAGCAGGCGCGCGGGGGCGAGCCCGCCGCGCTGCTCACGAGCGCGTCCACGTTCTCCGCCTAGAGGACGTATGGATTATTAAAATCTAGAATAGTCAAAAGTCCTTTTTATTAATTGATTAAAAGTCCTTTTTTACTTTATAATTACTTCAGAATATTAATTGATTAAAAGTCCTTTTTTAATGTCAGAGAGAATTTAGCGCCAAACGCTACGTTCACTCACTTACCAATTACTATTCCATCATAAATATTTTTAATCATTCTTTCATCACTCATTCGATCAACGGGGCCAAACTGGAGAACTTTCTTCTTCATTCTCACTCCGACATCCTCGCTATTACCTGCCATTCTGTGTATTTCTTCATTACGAATTGGATCAGATAAATTGACTCAACGAAGATCCATGTCCTACGAAGAGATCGTCTCAACAGCATTTATTTTTCTTAACTTCTTCTGAAATATTCACATTTCGCTGCCGTATAACGGCGTCGACAGTAATACTGACTTACACGTTCAGTGCGTCTGAACCACCCTATAAGCAACCTCTTCTAACCACCACTAGATAATGGTCACTGATACATGCATCCGTAACATATCAAACACCATTCTCAATCGCCATTATCGAATCCTTTATCAAAATTACAATACCATCTGTTATAGTCATGATAACAGTTAGTGATCCAATATCCCCGTGTTTGAGTACCAGTTGCCCTATTTCCTTTAAAGTGTAGTTCAAATTATATATTGTGAAATTATTCCACCGCCGATTCTCTAATAAATGCATATTAAGTGTTGTATAAACGTCCCGTTTAATTTTCTTACCAAAACGATGAGAAAGAAATATTGTATAGGGCATATGATCGATAGTTATCTTAGTTAGACGCGAGCTCTATCTTCCTTGGACATCCACAAGTCGAGTTGGCCAGATGGTATTTCTCTTCTTGTGCTCCGTTCATGTGCTCCCAAACTGACTCTGGTGCTAACGCGTCTATTTTGGCCCTCTTACTCAGTCGACGTAGTCCCAGATTCGTGTAAGAACTCTCTTATCAACCCGTTTTCGAAAAAAGGCGATGGTTCCGATCCAACTAACTACAGGCCTGTTGCTATAACCTCCCTACTCTCAAAAGTTATGGAGAGCATAATATATAACCAGCTCTTGGCTTATCTAGAGGACCACCGATTGATTAACGACCACCAAAATGGTTTTCGCCAGGGTCGTTTAACCGGTGATCTTGTGGTGTAAACCAGAAGATAACCTGTTAACCTATTGAAAGCAAGGGAGAGGGCCTGGCAGTTAGTCTGGACATGGCGAAGGCCTTCGATCGTGTGTGGCACAGGGCGCTCCTTGCGAAACTTCCATCTTACGGGCTTCCCGAGCAAGTGGATCGCTAGCTTTCTCACTGGGCGCAACATCAAGGTCGCTATCGACAGTTTCTGCCCCATTTACATGCCTATGAACGCCAGCGTCCCTCAATGCTGCGTGCTGTCCCCTACGCTATTTCTTCTGCATATCAATGATACGTTGGAGGACTCTAACATACATTATTATGCAGATATATAGCACTGTGGACGCTGTATACTCCAGCTGGGCAAGTCTCGTCCCCATTTGTCGTATCACCAGTTTTCGAAAACACTCCCCTTAAAGCCGCGCCCAGCATTAGTATACTGGGCCTCAGCTTTTCTAGCGACTGCCAGTATCGCGATCATCTGGAAAGCAGAACAATTTGGCCTCGAAAAAACTGGAGTTCATCAGCAGGGCTAGACAGTATTTCACGCCATAACTTCGTTTGGCCCTGTATAGGGCCTAGATTCAGCCTCATATGGAATACTGTTCTCAACTCTGGGCAGGTCTCCAATAATCTTTGAGGGGCTTGTTACCTTGGCCTTACGCAGAGACGTATCCTCGCTCGTTTGAATTGGTACCTGCCGCCGAATTTTCTAACAACACAGTACGTCAAAAGCTAAAATACCATTCAGATCATCTCGACACGTGGCACTCCACTACTTTGCAGTATCATAGGAATTTGCTTCCACGCGCCACACATCTGTGGAATGGCCTATCCGCGGCAGGATTTCCGGGTCGATACGTCATGGGTACCTTCAAAATCCGGCAACGCACTTGTAGTTCCCCTGGTGTAACACGGGGCCGTGGGCGACGGTGATCATTCACCATCAGGTGACTCGTACGCTCATTTGCTTTGTATTATCCGTTGAAAAAAAAAACAAAAAAATTGTTAATATAAATAATACCTCTTCCTGTAAAGCACTGAAGTCGTCCAACAGCAAAGCTAATTTGTCTCTCTGTCTAGCACGGTTGTGTCCACACACTTGTACCAACATGGCGAAAGGACGGACGCAACGCACTAAAAAATTCTCTACGAACTCACGCGCCTGTAACAAAATATACTGGTTAAAAACACTTTCTACTGAATTTGGAGCATTGTTTGTGGAATGGCGGCTGCTAGAACTTTACCTTGTTACCGGAGCGAAGAAATAAAAATATTAAATATTTAATTTGAAAATATTAAATATTTAATGAACCTGTTTTGTTACTTTAGCCAAATATATCAACGCAACGTTAACAGACAGATTCGACAAAGCAAACGTTACAATAATAAAAACTTTATCGATTGCAAAAAAAATCTGTAAGCACAAAAAATATAAGACAACTAAATTTCAAAAAGATGACCATCTATAAATGTTATAAAAAATTCCACCTGTTTCGGACCAGCTAAGTTCATGTAGTCGGAACTGTTACGGAACATTCATCTAGAGTATTACATTCCCGGAACATGTCACACAATATGTCTAAGATGAATGGGCCAGACAATAGAAATTTATTAACTAATTTATACATTAAATACAAATATCTAATGATACATTGGAATTTAACAAATGAAACTTTCTTTTAGAGATTTATTTATTTTTTATTTATTTTATTATGCCTGTCGTGCCTGTCGTGACGTAGGAGCAGACTTTAAATGCGATAAGTTGCCAGTTCGATCCTTACTAGAAAAAAATAAATATATAATATTTTTAAATTAAATATTTTTTCATTTCGTTGCACTGGCAACAAGGCAAAGCGTGGCGTTAACTTCCGCCACTAAACAGGCAATGCCTCAAATTCTGCGAAAAGTAGGCAACGAAACGCAGTATCTTACAGTGTGAAGGTGACAAAGAGACTTATTTTGATTTAAATGCTACTTACCGGTGGATTACCACCTTTGCCACTCATAGAGGGTGGATTAACAAAACTCTTAACTGACTCCCTCAATATATCTACAAAAGCCCCCGGTTTCTGAGTAAAAAATCCTTGTACAACCGCCGCAGTGGACGCCGGAGAAGGATTCAAGTAGAGAAGTTGTAGAGCCGAGCGGGACAGAATACAGGCGCGTTGACGACTGAATTCCATAAAGAAATCCTGTAATAATGTAATTAGTTAGTTACATAATGTGAGTCAACATAAAAAACTTTATTTACAATCGACAAAGAACTTAGCGAGAAGTTAGAGACGGTTTGGCTCGTCAGGAGACACGCGAAAGTTAGGAACGTGTTGGCTGTGGATTCCATATTCAACTGGAAAGACGATTATTGTGTTTAGATGATTTTAATTTCCTAGCTCTAGTTACAAAAACACGCAGCATTGAGCTTCGTCAATCGACACGTATTCACTCGAAACTTTCGGAACATTGTGTTATGCACAAAAAAAATCCGTTATTGACATTAAATTTACACTAACACAAATAATAAAGAACTTACAAAAAAAACAACATGTCAAAATGCTCTTATTTATTTATTAAAGTGATAGAAAGAATTTATCAAAAAAAAAAATAATAATACATAAAAAATTTTGTTCAAACTTCAAAATAAATCCCAAATCTAAAAAATATGTTAGATAAAAAAAAGAACAAATTGTCACCAAAGCCGTATGAAAGTTGGTACACGACGTTATTTTCCAAGCGTGTCTAAGTCTCGATACTAATTCATCAAAGTACTGGAGCGCTTCAACGCGCGGCTTAATGCGGGTGTAACGCGGGAAGGTCGGCGGTAGAAGACGTTGGTTGACCATTGGCTCGAAACCCATTGGATTTGGTTTGTTCGCTGAAAATAATAATATATTTTTATATTTTTTTATTTATCCCATAGCAGTCTCTATTATTGGTCGTTTTCTGTTTGTAATATACATAAATAACCGCAAAAAATTAATTTTCTCCTATGACTTAACTGAAGCCTAGTACTTATTTTACTTGGTAAATTTTCAAATATTGCCATATGATCTGAGAAATTTGCCTAGTTAGGATTAAAATGGATGATGTCATGATGATGGTTGGTCCTAACTATACAGCCATACATAATATTAATTTATAAGAAAAAAGCTTAAGCTTAGCTTTTTCTATTATTAATATTATGCATAAGTAATAAACAAATAATGCATAATTAATTATGCATTATTTCTATTATGCATAAAAGCTGTAACTCAATTGCATTGAGTCCTTTATTATTTTATGAGACAGCGTGTATGCTTTACAATAGTTTCCCAGAAAATGTCCGAGATTTTTCTATTTTCCAATTTAAAAAACTTGTGAAAAGACATTTGTGTGTTAAAGGTAATATACCAAATTAAAGATTTTATAAATCATGACATATTTTGAAAATTAAATTTCACTTAGAATTAATATGAACATTTGAATACTTAATTTAAAAAAAAATAATTTCTCTTGCACTTATTCATCTCAGGTCTGAGGATTACCTTAAGTGTACTGGTGGTAAATTGTTTTACGTTCAAGAAATAAAGTTCAAAATGAACTTCTTATTTTGAATAAAATATTTAAACTTTAATTTGAATTTGAATTAGGTACATATTACCATATCCCGCACTTAACACAATAGACGGACATAACTTGAATCTATTAAGTTTAAAATACATCAGCAAAAAACAAAAATAATTACAGTTTTCAAGAGGCTGAGTTCCTTTGCCAACTGTTTTTATAATGAGTTTCATCATTTCCGAACATCCATTCAACAGAGCAACACAGTCCGCGCTAGATTGGGAGTCTCTCTTAGTTATTAGCAATAAAGCCTGGTAGAACATTCTAGTAAACCGGATTCTGGCTGCTAAAGCTGCCCAAATTTCACTAGCCTGAAAAGTTTTAAATATAATTTATATATTTTTGATATTTTTCCAGTGTTCCACACTTAGAGGAATTTAGGAAATTACAACTAAATAAGTATAATAAAATTTCTTTAAATATAGGCTGAATTAATTGAGCATTTTATACCAAAAGCAAAACATATTTTACTCTTATCATTATTCTCATAGTGCGGTTAAGTTGGCTATAAAAAATGTGGTCAACAACAATAAACAAAAAAATCATACAGAAATGAAAATTTTTAGAAAAAATTATACAAGCTATCTATGATGATTATCATTTTAAAAAAAATATATGGGACTGACGTCATAAACATGAATAATATAGATTTAATTTTTGACATTGTACAAAAAAAAAAAGTAAATTAAAAAAAAGAGCCTTGATATATTTTTTTTACATGAGATCAATGAGCCTTTCGATATTTCATTTACAATATTGTACCTAAAGCCTCTGCCAAATTTTTCTGTGCATATTTTATTAAATGTTTCATTTAACCAGACTATCCATTTTTCATACTTTAGTCTATTTTTTAACTAATTAATTTAACAAAATTGGGAAGTAAAAAAGATATAAAAAAATCTTTTATTATTAACATACCTCATCCTCAAGGCTTTTGGCCTTTTTATTTAAATCCTCCTCTTGTTCCCGTAACATGGCTATACATTTCTGTTCACTAACTTCCTGACTAGCATCATAAGTGTTGCCCGCTTGTGGATTTGAGCCAAGGCGGTATCCATAGCCCATAGGTAGAAAATCTTCTTCTTCAAAAACTTGGGCTCTGTAAAGGTTTAAAAGATATGATTTATGTATTGTTTCCCAGTTTATTGCCTAAATTATGCTAGTTAATAAATCCATTTCTATCATAATATAGCAAAAGTATGTAATGTATTTAAAAATATGGCCCTGTAAGAGCCAAACTTAGCCAGATCTTCTTTCTGCTTGAATTGGGAGTCACTCAGTTCAGTAGTAGATATCAATATTGTTGTTAATTTTATATAATCATTCTCTTAAATAAAATGTTAACCAACAATCATTACTTTTATAGTCTGATGATTTCCTCAATAAAAGCAACAGCTGCATAGATATTATCAAATATTCTTCAAAATATATCATCTGTATTTAACTGACTGTAAATGTGTTGTGGATTCTATTGTCATTCAACTTTTCTAACTTATATATAAATAGACAAAGCTTGACGTTGAGTACACTCTCAGCTTCACGCTGTATCCCGCACATGGCAAGGTAGGGACTACTAGTGTTAAGACACTTCGTTAGCCCACTTTCCGCCGAATTTGCTTTGCCATATTACCAGAGCGAAGAAATGAAAATATTCAATATTTCATTTCGTTGAGTGGAGTACGAACCTACAAGCTATCGTTTTTAGTCACACGCTTGTGCCACTGCGCCACGACAGTCCTACAATACTGAGTTCTTTCTGAATGACTAAATCATAGCATAAATAAGCTTCACATAGTAGGGTTCACAAAGGGAAAATGGGAACCTACTTTTAGACAAAATTAGTTACCTATTAACATGCTTTTCCTCTTTCTGCTGAATTGTTTAAGCACAGCATGTTGAGGGCAGAAATCTAACTCCACACCTTGTTATGAGGGATGAAGTGGAAATATTAAATATTTTATTCCTTTAAATTGTAATCAAACCCACAACCATTGAGTTGATTGAGTTTAAATATGGCATATTGAAGATAGATTAATAACAGCTGCAATAACAAAAAAAATAAAATTGAAACTTACTTTTTTATACAATCTCTAATACAATCCAGTAATTTGTATACAGCTATACAATATGCTTTCAATGGCTTATCAAGAATAGAATGCGGCTGATGTAGATATATATTTGTAAATACTGTCTGTGCAAGGGAATGTCCTTCCAACCAAGAGACAATACAAGCCATAGTTGAATCAATAATACCTATTATCTCACTAGGCTCTAATTTGTCTATTTTTAGTTTCCCACACTAGAAAAACAAAAAAACATGCATAAAATCCTTGTTTCAATTAATCAGATTATATTTTGGTTTAGCATTTGATCTACCCCATGTATAGCAGGGTGAATAGAAAAATGATACTATCCAATACTCTAAATGCTTCTTTATTTGTTTTTCACACGGACCAGAAACATGGTATGTGGCAGAACTCAATATACAGCAGAACTTAATAAGTCCCTTTCAATATACTATAACACCACCCAAATGGAAGATTTCTATTGAGAAAAAGAATTTAGTATTACAGTTTTACATTTATTTTTCAAATTAGATGAAAATACTAAACTTAAATTTAAAAAGCGTATAAAAATTTTGAACGAAGCAGGATTTTTATATGCTTTTTAAATTTAAGTTTAGTATTTTCTGTCCTAAGTGTGGAATAACACTGTAAAAACATAGTAAAATAATTGATTATTGGAGTTGAAATATTCTGAGCCAATATAAAGATATTATATATTATACATAAATATATCCTTAGAACTTTGCTAAAAATAAGATTACTAACTTCAACAGCTTGTTGGAAATTTAGAGGTTTTGGATTGCCTCTGTTACATAACATCCCTGCATCCATTTTTGGATCCATCATTTCAATGGCCGACATGGCTTCAAATAAACCAAATAAATGTCCATCATGAAGTAATTCACCTAATTGTAAATCTGAAAAAAAAATATTGCGCTTATATTAATTAAAATTTATTTGTTTGTGCCATTGTTAAATTTAATTTAATTTAGAATAATACTACCTTGAATATTTTTAAAGAAGTCTGAAGTAATATCAACCCAATTATAGGTAACTTCTGGAGAGGTCGGTAATGACTCCATTGTCCTGCACAGTTAATATTAACATAGTGAACAAGTTACATTTAAAAGTATTAACTAAACTGTTCTGTTAGTGAAAAATATAACATTCGTCAATTTTATATAAATTGTTATAATATGTATGAAATACACTTATTAATATATCAGAAGGTTTTATATAAATTAATATTATATTAAAATAGGAATAATAAAAAATACTATTATCATTTGCGAAAAAAGTAAATAGTAAATAATATAAAAATATAATAATTATAATAATTTGTGCCGATTAAGATGGGTTAAAACATGTATAAAATAACACTGGTATCAGAAGCAAAACCAATAAAGAATATGCAAAAAAATTACATGATAAACATAAAAATCGTTTAACATTAAAATTAAAATAAAAAGAAATAAACATGACATGCATAACTACTAACCCTTCACCATCACAAAAATCATCATAATAATCCATTATTCAAAGCAAAATAGTATGTATTAATAATAAAATTATATATTACCATTTAATTTTAAATGTATTTATATAGAAAAACAATTAACAAAATATTACAATATAAAAAGTAGGAATTTTCGAAGCCGCTATTGACAGTTAAAGAAAGACAGCCCCCAATCGCTAAAAGTCAGAAGTCAAACAAAATTTAACAGATTACTAAAGAATATAGAAGAAAATAATATTAAGACGGAATAACAATTGGAAGTTGAAAGTACGATAATAAAAAAATTTTGAAGTTATACTTTTTTAGGCGCGTTATAAAAAAACGATGATAGTGAAATTTTAAGATTCGTCACACAAAAATTACAGTATGAAGTTGCAGCGGTTCAGCCGTATGAAGTTGCCTCTGTTGACTGTTTTCATATTCATTGTATTTATTCATATGATTCTAGTGCTTAAATTCACACATGTGTTTTAGTTAAATATAAGCACGATTTATATATTTGCTCATAAATTATATTCAGTAATAATTTAAATTCAATATTTTGATTAAGTAGTAAAAAAACTGTGTTTATAGACTTTTTGAATATAATTGAGGTTATCCGTATATCCGTATGTATTATTTATTGGTATAAATTAAAATATTATTATTAAACATAATTAATACTAAATATTCTTAATTTATTAATGTTACATGTTTATTGTTAGTTATTCAATATTTTAAAAGTAAATAAATTAATTTAATAATAAATTCAATTTAAATTCATAGAATTTAAGTTAATTGTAATTTATTATTGTATACAATTAATAATTATTTTTTAATGATACCAAAGAATTGTAACTTCTTACACAGTTACTTAAGTATACGCATTTTTTTTAGTTTCACGCTGTTAAAACATTCCGTTCTTATTGGGTCACTGCTGTTCCCCTCTCCACCGAATTTTATGCTTTACATATAGAGTGGCGAAACTAAACATTTTGCCTTGTTACTACGAGGAGGAAATATTAAATATTTCATTATTCCAAGTGTGAATCCACAACATCTCATGTTTATAGTCGCATACTTGTGCCCTTGCGTTACGCCTCAGCCAAAACAACTGATTTTTTAAAAATGTTATATAATTCTATAATTGGGTTTTCAATAAAAAAAACGCCTTCACAGACGTCTGTTTGCCATTTACATGCTTGAAAGGTCGTTTAATGCAAGACAGATGATGATGAAAGAGTTGTTTCAGCTTTCGCAAACCTTTGATTTTTTACTTTTAATATAATAAAAACAAACTATTATTGCGAAATCAGAGTTGGAAATTTATGTTATATTATAAATTAAAACTATTACAAACTTATAATTGTTGGTCATTTTATACAATGTAAGTTCATATACATACATACTTTATAAATTGTTGGCATTAACCTACAATCCTGGAATTAGTAATCCTCGGGGGGCTAATCGGACCCACATTTGAGGTATGAAGGTCTATTGACATGATAATTTCTTATAAATCGTTCAACGAACACAATCAGGTAAAATTCTAATTCGTAAACTGACGTCAGTTTTTTTTTAATATAAAAATAATGTTATTATTTTTCATATATTTATGTTTTTCTAACGCTATAAAAAATATGTATTTATTATGATACAATAGAGATCCATAAGTAAAATACAATTACACTGACGGAACTGTTAGATATTTAATTTAATAATGGTCGGCGTGTTTGTCTTTCCTGTGCCTACGATTGTGTTTTATAATTAAAATTAATATTTAATGATTGGTTCTAATGACCTCACATTAGTGCATGAAGTCCAGAATATTCAGAACCCCAAAACTTAGTTAGCCTTAAGCCGAGAAATGGTAGAAATTGTTGGGTACAAGGGCGATGGTACAGGTAAAGCATGGTCGTGTTGGTGTTACAAAACAATCTTTGAGTTTCTTTATATTATCAAGAGTGTCGCTATTTTCAAAGTTATTGTTATTTCTAATTTTATGAAAATCTATTTC
Organism: Eueides isabella; assembly: GCA_019049475.1. Taxonomy (NCBI): domain Eukaryota; kingdom Metazoa; phylum Arthropoda; class Insecta; order Lepidoptera; family Nymphalidae; genus Eueides; species Eueides isabella. The sequence goes on from CM032388.1 coordinate 11,099,137, forward strand.
TTGTTTGGCATGAGCGTATCGATACTGTAGTATGTGTTTGACCTACTGGCTATTGACTGACTGAGTAGTTGTCTTTTGGGTTGATATACATATTGTAATTGTAACATTAATGCTATTGAATATATATACCTACATATATGTTTTTATTTTTGTTGGACGAATAAATCTTTCGGTATTTAGTAACTTTTTTGAAACGCATATATTAAACTAAATTTGAGACTGTTTTTTTTTTCAAAGTATTGATTATTTACTATATAGATATTCATAATTTATAAATTATTCTTACATATTTTTAATGAAAATTATTGGGTATAAAACTTAACAATCGAAGGATACAATTTATTCTGAACTGTGATATACGGAAATACTTATTTATGTGATATAATCACTAATTTAAAAACAATATTTGAAAAAAAAATGTCATGTAGCTCTACCACTTTATCCTCTAAAATTAATAAATAATCGTTTATTAAAATGAAACTTATATAACATTATATATATTTTATACTATTTCCAAACAATGGTTGCTTGGTTGTTTCCACATTATCCTCGATGGGATCGTATACGTCTGCGTTCACTTGAACTTGTTCAGTTGTAGTCTGAGGCTCTGCTTGTAGAGCTGGTTGTGCGCCACCAGGTTTTGAGAGGCCGACGCCACCAGCTCCCATATCCATACAATCAAAATGAAGAATCTGTTGTAAACATAAAAAATAATAGTGAAATTTTGTATTTATTCTGTTCATTTAAAAAAATATATTAAAACGCTACTTACTACAACTGGTGCTTTGTCGATCCTAGTATCCATATCCATACAAACGTGCAGCTTTTGGTCAACAAGCGATACATCAAAAAGCCTAATGCACATGTCCATCAGGCCAGGTGGTAAATATGGTACGGGTATAGGTATACAAAAAGGCGGTGGATTGCGTGCTAAAATACAAATATATTTATTGAATTATAGATTTTTTTAATGGTTTATTGTTACAGTTATGTTTTTTATAAAGAATAAGAGAAATGGTATTTTTTAAAATACCCAAATATTAATAGATACATACATAGACCACTTACTTGAGAAACTGTTACGAAATACACTCGCATTGTTCATACTAACTTCCAAGTCGAAGGTTGATTCAGTTGGCTCATATGTTAAGACAGCGCATGCTAAAATTTTAATTTTAAATCAATTTATCAACGTATTAGTATGTACATAAAATTCAATATAATAATTTAATGAAATTTCAAATACGCACTTTGTCTGTCAAAGTTAAATGACTGTATTCGAACACCAGTGCAGCATTTACATTTGAGCTGTTCACACTGACACGGTCCACCTCTGAAAGGTAATCTCAGTAGCCAACCAGGTTTGTACCAAGGTCTAGGTAACATTCTTTTGATTGTCTGAAATGAAAGATAAACTTTTCCTCAATAATTATATCAAGAGATTGTTTGACGTACAGTAATTACCTTATAAACTATTAACGCATAATGTAATTTAGATGACTATATCGATTTCGATTTATGTAGTTTACAAGAAATTTATCATTCTGTTGTCCATTATGATGACACACATATAATGTAAAAATAGTTTTTATCGTTTATTATATGTATTGTATTGTAGCCTACACGCAGTTAAATTCCAATTGTAGAAACAGTTACACTTCATATTAAATAAATATTGATAATGGTAACATTTAATGTGAAAAATACCTTATTTGTCTGTACATCGTAGTAAACAGAAAAATCTGTAACATCCATAGAATTATCTTCTTTTATAGTGTCCAAATACAGTATTCTTTTTTTTGCAGCATTTTCTAAAATAAAAATATTATTTTGAAAGCGTTAACAAAAAAACTATTAATAGAAATGATACTTGTCAAACAATTTGTTAAAAATAATTTCTTTTCTCTCTAGTGTCTACTTTTTATCATCTATATCCAATATGAGTAATATCTAATTGCACTAAATACGCAGTACGTAGACGTATTACACGTCAGTACAGGCATCCAAATTATAAAACATATTATATTGAAATTATAATAGTATACAAAATATTTCAATATATTTACTATTTAACACTTTCTATATGATTAATAATAACACAAAGCACTTACCACAATTTACAAAGCACACCGTAAAAAACAAAAAATATGTCACTACTTTCGATTTCATTTTGCTTCTATAACAATTGGCTTTATTGTTGTCGTCTCAAGGGGCACTATACAAATGACAACGTATCGATATTCGGAAACTTTTGTCAGTACAAGCAGATTAAGGTTCGATAGTTATTGTTTGTATGCAAGATGTGCAATGTACAAGCGCAACTGGCTAACGGGACTTTCTAGAGAGAAACTCCTGCGCATACACACCACTACTGGACCTCATTGAATATCTATCTAAGCAGTTCTGGTCTAAACAGTTTCTCTTTTATTAACGGTTTATAATAAAGGGAGAGTTAACGAGGAATAAATGGATAAAGTGACGGTCTGAATTAGAAATTTAATAAGGTTATTGATCATTAGTGAAAATGTAAAAAAAACATCATAATATAATTTAAATATTTAATAACATAAAATAAATTATTATAAATAGATTTTAGTGGACGACTTACTTATAATTAATTATCTTTATATTATAAAATTAGTTAATCGTCAAATATATCGAATAATGATTTTACAACATTCTCGTCATAATCTTCTATATCATCTTCACCAGCATCCACAACAGCATCTTGTCCACCAAGTGGATTTGGGATAGATATGCCACCATTTTCATCTGGACTTAACATTGTTATGCCATTAGCGCCCATTCTGTAAAAAAGTTATATTAAAAGGTGTTTTAAGAATATGAAATATAATATTATTGAGTATATTAATTATTGTAATACATATTTGAACCTCAAACAATCAAATACGAAGTCGAACAACTGGAAATTTCGCCATTTTCCAGTCATAGCCAAACAAAAGTGAAAGTTCCTTCCCGGAAAGAATACGTTATAAAACTTTGCGCACACTTTTAAATTACTCAGTCGTGGTGGACTTATACATATTGGTCTTGGATTTTTTCCTAAAAATACACAACAATAGTGAAATATTATAATAATACAATAAATATGAAATATACACTAAATTGTAATATATACATAGTACATACCGGACATGGAATTTTCGTAAAGAATTCTGTCATTCATAGACATAGCAACATCAAAAGCAAAATCTCCGGGATGATAGGTAACCTTCATACAAGCTTTTTGGTTGATTAAATCCATTAAATATCCAGTACAACACTTACAAACTCCCAAATTACAGACGCAACGTCTAGATGACGTAGATGTAGATGTAGAATTTTGTGCAGATCCTTGGTTTTGTCTCGCATAACGTGATATTGTTGCAATTTGTCTCAAATTAAGTCGCTCCAGTAAAGTTAAAGCATTATTAGGTACCTCAAAATCCTCCAACTTTATATTCGTGTTATTAGAATCAGATAACACTAAATAAACAAAATTGAATTAGTAGAGGTGATGGCGCAGGTGCATAAGCGTCGTACTGTCAGCGCGACAGGTTATGGGTTCAATTCCCACTCGAAGAAATGAATGTTATGCATTTTTAAATGTCATATTTAATATTTTTATTTCTTCGCTCTGGTAACAGGACAAAGTGCGGAATTGAGTTTCGCTACTCAACTCACAATGCTGCAAATAAAGCTGAAAGCGGGAAACGGAAAACAGTGTCTTAACACTACGTTCCCAAGTTTCCTCTGCCTACCCTGCCATGGTCGGAATACAACTTGAAGCTGAAAAAAATAGTTCATATATTGTAAAAATACTTTTTTTTAAATATTAGACGTACAAAACGCACTTACCGCTTCTATTTAGGACTCCAAACATAATCACTATAACTACTAAAATATATAATTTCATTGTGAATATAAAATTTTCCAAACGAAGCGTCGCGATAACGTTCCGATGAATAATAAGTTCGTCCCAATTTACCACAACGGATTTGAACCGGTTTAACGATGGCGAAAACAAATATGTATGTATATTGGTTTATTATGTAGTAGCTTTCACACTCTCATTAATTTTCTAATACAATAGATTTAGTTTAGATATATGTGTATAATTAGTATACGTTCTTAGTATTTCACTAAAGCAAAGTACATAAGAACGCATTTTACATTCGTTTTTATAGGTCCTCGGAAGTTAAGGCAATGAACAATGTAACACTTCTTCATGGGAAAGTATTATTTAGAAAGTAAAAGAAATATTTAAGAAGATTTAATTTTATATAAATAACCTTACAATTAAATAAATACGTATGTATATCTATAATATAAATTAAAATTAATACTATAAAAAATATTAAAATTTTATTCTATGTCTCTGCCACCAAATATATCGCCGACAGCATTGCCAATCGCATCTAAAGGACCGCCGTCAAATAATCCACCCTGTGGTGCCCCAAATATTCCGTTTTCACCGCCTAAAAGTGATCCTGCAGCGTCTAATATGGTTCCATCGTTATTATTGCTAGTACCAAAAAGATTTACAGGCTTTGGACCCGAAGACACGGGTTTGGGCTTTAGTCCGGTTTGTAATCCTGATGATCCTAAACTAAAATTATATACTTTATTGAAATAATGCAAAAATGTAAAGAATAAAACTACGTGACCAATTGAAATGTAAAAACAATATGAATAAATAATTATTAATCACCCGAAACATCTAAAGGAAGCAGAATAAATAGGAAAGCTGCCAATATCCGCATTAATATTTAAACAGGCAAATGCATTTCCATTTCGAATGCGAATATTACTTATTTCTGCGCAAACTCGGACGAACGGCGCTCTTCTTGGATTAAAACATATTGGTGGAGGGTCACTAGCTGTAATTTATAATATAAAAGTAAAAATATAAGTAAGAGTTACAATTTATTGTAATAATTAAAAAAAATAGCTCATGATGTAGCGCAGCCGTGGCGCAGCGGCGCAAGCATGTGACTGTAAATGTGACAAATTGTGGGTTCGATCCCCACTTGAGGAAATGAAATATTTCATACTTTCAATTTAAATATTTAAAGTTTTTATTTCTTTGCTCTGGTAACAAGACTAAGCGCGGCGTTGAGTTCTACCACTCAACAAGTAATGCCTCGATTCCAGTGAAAAGTGAGAAAAGGAATGGAATGTCTTAACATTAGGTTCCTAAGTTCCCTTTGCCTACACCGTCGTGTGTGGTATAGCGTGAAGCTAAGTAAATATTTTATAAAATAAAACAAATTAAGTACCTGAAACTCTTCTACGTACGACAGTATTGTTGTTAACAGTTAAGCGTACATCAAATACAAAATCTTCCGGTATAAAAGACATATTTCCACACGCTTTCATTCTAAATCTCTCTAGTATAGTGCCGGTGCAACATCCACATTGTCCACCACCACAAGTGCACGGAAATCTTGTAACTTGTCCGTCTAATTGTTCGTTTGGGTTTTCAGTGGCATCTTGTACCACAGGTACTTGAGATACATCGCTCGAAGCTTGTGTGGATACAGCTTGCGTAGAAACCGACACAACTGCCTCGTCACTCATTACTGATGTATTTTCTATAATAGTTCCTTCAGTTACCTCATTTTCTATATAGTCTGTATCATTTTCTTCATCTTCTTCGGCAACGTGAACAGGTAATGTAATTGTGACTGGAGATCGTAAGACTGGTGTGGGATGTAAAGCTTGATCCCAAACTTGGCGAGGCACCTTTATCTTTATTACATCATATAACCGATCTGCTTTATTTATAAATTCACCTGTTACAAATTGAAACATATTTACGATACGTATTTTGAAATATAAACCATATGAAATAAAATAAAGAGGCCCTTCTTACATAAATGCTACTACTCAAATAACATATTCATATTATATAAACAATGCTCACCATGTCTCGAAGAACAAAAGTGACAATAAAAAGTGACTAATATATACAACTTAAAGGAATACGACATATTTAAATAAATGGTCAATTTCTATAGCAACAAGTTCGTCAGGCTTTCCAGTTGGAATTGTAGGTAATCATGATACTTCCATCTATTTAACTGCTGTCCAGTATACAAAGTTTCAAACCTGGGCAAGTCGCACGTTGAATGAACGTAGTAAACAAGTTTTAAATTTTAATGCGTGGACAAGAGAAAGTGCTCGCTCGCCGTTGAATGACTATTGATTCCTGCTTTCGGCATCGAGAACGCGTGCTGCCTATGTTATTCGGAATATTTGTTTTATTACAATATATACTTTATATTACTATTATCATTGTTGCGCGTAAAGTAAGGAACAGAGACCTAACGGTGTGACAATACAAGGTTCCGTGTACCTACCCTGCTATATGCGGGATTTTAATTTGCTTGTTTTAACTAAGTTGTGTCTTTGATTGTCTATAAATAGCACGATAAATTATACGTAAACTTCATAAATGTAAGTTATATTTAACTTTAAGTGATGGAATTATAACAAAATAATATAATGTTAAACTATTCTTTATTTACAAAGTAGAGTCTTATATTTGCGTATAATTCTGATAGATTTTTAAATATATATTTGCTAGTCAGATCAAATAGTCTTGTATTTGTACATACTAAGAAATATTTTGCTGATATCAGCAAATTCCAGGTTTGTATAACGAATTGTTGTAATTTAAATAAAATAAACACATTATCAGAATACTTTAGAAGTGATAAAATCTTCTTAATAATATTTTTAACGAAAACAATAAATATTGTTTTTATTTTGCAATTCTATAAGCTATTTTTGGTATAAAATACTTTACTCTATTAAATCTAGGACTACGAAGATTTTGAAATGAATACATTTACATTTTGTTATATATTGTACATATTGTTACAAATTTCACAGAATATGTGATTATATGAGTGTAATAAAATGTATACAACAAATACTCAGTCGTTATTAAATTTAAAAGCCAATTTATCAATAAAGTGTTTCATAAATTTCGTTGTAATGCTTGTTTTGTAAATATTTTAATTATAAACTATATTCTTTATTAACGCCTATTATTTTTCCAAACCTTTAAAGGAGGAAGAAAAGATCATTTTATAAAACATTTCTTTATTTTTCTAAAAAAATAAATAGGAAAAAATAAATAACTTAATAATTAATACGACTATTTACACTGACAATAAATTAAGGTGGTATAGTAAATAAATAATTAGCTATAATTAGAAAAACATGATCGTCATCGTCATGCTACCGGCCACAGCCCACGCATCATTTTATTTTGCCTTCTTCGATCTTTTCTGCTTAAATCATCAATATCGGGAAAACTATGTAAAGTTTCACTTAATGCGTCTAAACCTAACATATCATCATAGTCACTAACACCTTTTGCGTTATAAGGCTTGGATGCTTTATACTTGTTTTGTCTTTTATGCCTACCACCACCGTATAATCCTAATTGGTGTCCTACGCTTTCTCCGATACCTGTTAAATCAAGAACATCTAAATCACCTAAGTGGAATCCTCGGTGTTTTTTCTTTGGCAACGAAAGCCCCTCATAATGATTTGTTAGATGAAAGTCTTTATGAGATCTATTATCTTCTATAACGTTTTCACTATCTGCAGCATGTTCTTCAGAATGAGAATCTAAGGTTTGAACAATTTGAACCATGTCTTCTTTGTTGTCATCATCCACAACGGTAGCAAATGGAATAGTTGAATGTGGTTTAGATGTAATTGTTTGTATTTTTTCATAGTTTACTTCCCCATTATTAGGTTCATTATCATTTATATTTTTTGTATCAGTAGGTATTAATTGTGTTACTGGCAAAAGCGACAATTGGCCTGTTATATGAGCTAAAGACATTTCTAATCCTGGATCTTCAAACGATGTGGCACTAGTGCTTGTAGTTTCTAAAGACAACACAGGAGGTTGAGTAATTGGTATAACTTGAGCGTTATGGGGAATGTCCATATTTTCTTTTAAAGACTCATTAACCTTTATATCAGCAACACTCACAGGTGCTAGTGTGGTGGAAATTGTAGAAGGAGTTGAGTTTTCGTCGAGTATTGTAGTGGAGGCAGTGGTAGGTCGTCTAGTAGGTCTTCTTACTGGTCTTCGTGTAGGTCTACGATTAACTGGTCTAACCTTAACAGTTGTGCTTCTTATGATGTTAGGCCTTGATGTAGTTGTTCTCGTAAAAGGTCTAATTGTTGGCCTACGTGACGGGCGGGGACGACGTGTCGTAGAAGTAGAAATTATAGAAGCCTGTTTGTTTTTATTCTTGTTTTTATTCCCTTTCTTACCACCTGACGCTCCTCCAAACAGATCACCTAATAAATCTTCTCCTAAAAGGCTAAAGCCGGTGTAGTCTACACTTTCCACGCCATTGACGGCATCGATACCACCTGAAATATTTACAACATTAATTTAATCTTTTAGGTACTTTTGCTAGTTTATTTATATACGCAAAGATATATAAAAATGTTATAAATTAAACTAATTCATATTATAGACAAAGAAAATAGTTGTTATGTGTAACAAAATAAAAAAGGAAAAAAATATTGGATCGTATTTTATTTATGGGAGTATTTAAATTACCGTCATCATCATCTTCATCGTCATCGCCATCATCATCATCGTCGTCGTCATCGTCATCATCCGCATCGAGTCCAAAATCAACATCATCATCATCGTCGTCGTCGTCATCATCATCATCGTCATCAGTATCCTTCTCATCCTGTGGCACTAATGGCAAAGGATCAGCTGGTTCAGAGATTACACCTCTGGGACCAAATTTAAAACAGGATACTCGAACTGCGGCTTCGACAGCACTTTTAGCTTGAAGCTCTAAGCCTAAACAAGCTCGAAATTCTTCTCCTATCCTTGCAATATTGTATACTCGCCCACAAAACTTTGAAACACCTCCAGGAAGAGGCATACAAACAGGACTAGGTTTGCGGCCTATAAAAATGATCATTTTATAATTAAAAGATAACAAAACATGCAATAAAAGTCATAATAATCCAAATTATAAATCTTACTTGAAAGGGTTCGGTTTGTAATGACTTTATTACCGAAGCTAAGTGACACGGACATTTTGTCGCCATTTAAATACATTAATGAAGCGCATCCTGAAAAATTAAATATTTTGTAAAGTTTATTATTTCTTTTTATTGTAAGTAACGTAGATTACGTAATGTCTAATATTACCACAATTTCAATTAAATCAAATTGACGTTTTTTTTATCAAATATACAGAAACGGAAATCAGCATGTGACCCAGGCAATAAATCTTATATATCACAATTTGTTAAACGTTAAATTGTTATGTTTAAATACCTGGACCATTAAGATTTATTATTGGCACCGCAAAATCTCTGCAACAATTGCATAGAGCTTCCGAACATTTGCAAAATTTATTTATACTGTTATCCTCTATTTGAATGCCGTCACTTGCTTTTTGAATCCCTTTTCTATTGTTTTTCTGGCGACCTGAAATGCATATTATTTTAATAGTTTAGTTAGTTTAATTGCTTGTTGAGTGAGTTGCGTAAAATTCAACAGCGCGCTTTACTTTGACAAAAAATATTTAATTTGAAAATATTAAACATTTCGTTTCATTGAATGGGTATCGAACCCACAACCTGTCACATTTACAGTCACAGACTTGTGCCCCTGCGTCACAGGCTGTTGTGACGCAAGTGCACAGTATAATTGTTTTATTATTTTTTATTTTATAGGCAAGAATGCGTAAATACTTTAATACAACATATATTTATAAACCTAATAAATAAACTATATTTAACTGCTACGCTATTAACAATTGGGAAAGTTATAATGTCTCAAAATAGTAAATTATATTATAATTTTATAAGGATTTAATGTAGTGTAATTGTAAATATCATTTACGAAAATATATTTTTATACGTACCGATATTTTTTGACGCTGCGAACGCCAGCAGCACAAATATCAACAGAAGCTCAAACACCAGGGAGAGCTTCATTCTAAAGACCCTGCCCAGCCTTTGAAATAAAATATAATAAACATAATCTGAATTAATAAAATGTATATTAAAATAAGTAACTTTAAAGTTATAGAATACATGATTATAGTGTTAAATATTTTTTTATTCATACATCACTTTTATCAAAATCTTTGTATGGTATACTTTTACTTTTTTGTAACAAGTAAATAAATCTAGCAGAACTATCGATATTGCCCTGCAAGCCAAGCAAGAGCTCGTTGAACTCTTTACTATGGTACATTTTTTGCGCAGTATTAGTTTTGAATATATTTAATTCCTACTGTAATCAAGTCCTTTTTAAATATTTTTTTTTGGTAATACGATAACATTATTTCCATTTACTATTTATAATATAGGTCTTTATAATATTTTGAAAACTAAATTTACCCACCTGAAAACTTCTATTATATATCACTAGAACCGATCAAGAGTCACACCCGGTTGAGCGTTCACGGCCAATTAAATTATAATCATTAGAACTGGCCCTAAACCGAACCACGTTGTTGTATCAACTGACTTCATGTAACTCCAAGGAGAAATGTGAAACGTATGGAAAGCAGAATCCATCTCTGTCACTCACTGACTATATGTGAAGGACGGGCGCAAGCACTTGACCGCTTTTGAATGTGTTACGCTGTTGTACAAAAATTCTTGAAGACGAGGAAATAGTAGTCGTCCAAAGCGCAATACATATATATTTTTTTAATTATATAAATTCTTAGAAAGTCATGCAATAACATTTATGTATTTCACAATATATTAGTTACTGATTCCCCTTATACTTCCTCATGAGTGAAAAGGCTTACAGTAAATTCTAGAACATTCACTTTAAGAGCAATGATCTCGGATATAGTGCAATTAAAGTGAATTGCTCAAAAATACATCTGAGAAAAAAAATGCCTGAAAAATATTAATAAAAACTAAATTAATATTTTAGTATACACAAAGTTTAAATATTTCTGTATTTTTATATTTGCTATGAAAAATATTTTGTTCTATTCTAAAATTTTGTTTTCTATAACACTCGTATTTATAGTATATTTGTATGTCATTAAATATATATTTAACATACATTACATTTAATCATATTATACCACATAGTTGTAACTAATTTTCCACAAATTGACCTCTTTCTGAATAATTTACAACAAACAATAAATGTATTAAATTATAAAAAAATGACTAATTTCATACTTTCTACATTCAAATTTTAAATTTACTTTACTGATAGACTAGCCTAGACCACAATTACTTAAAACTTAATATAAGGTTACTATTGCAATATCACAAGAAATATTAAATAAATACCAACATACCAATCTACAAAAACCGTACTTTGTCCATTTACAGCACCAAAGCCGCCGTGCGGGTCACTTTCTACTGGAGAAAGTCGTGTCTGCGTTATATGTTTATTTTTCGAACTTGACTGTCCAATCTCAACCACTTATCGTATGTTAAGCATTATTATATATATATTATTATGATGTATTATAACAATATAGATACGGAAAGTAAAAATGAAAAATATACACGTAATAAAACAAATATATTAAGGTAATATTTTCAATGTTATTTTGTTATGTAAGTAAGGATTAACTTGTTTAAGTGTGTGTATTTATTGGAGGTATAGTTACTACATAGTCACATGTGATAGCTAATATGGATTTTCGTTTATTTACGTGAAATTGAAATTACGTCAAAAATCTAGCAAAAGTAACATATATCTGAAATATAATATAAATAATAAGTTTGATACCAACATGGCCATAACATGGTAATATATTTAAACTCTTTTCAATAGCACGGAAAATTACTACAAATAATGTAATTAGCGATTGTAGATAGAGGTACAAAGTATTAAATATATAGTTACATTATTCATATAAATTCGTTTATATAAAATATGTTATACACATAAAATCTGTTCATTGACCTCGATGTGGGCTAGTGGAGCGCGTTGCACTTGGCCATATACGCACCGGTACTATTAGATACACAAGACAGTGGCACTGTCTTTGCTATGTATAAATACTTCGCAGAATAATTAATAGAAGAAAGTATCTACAAAATATTTTTTGAAAATTATTTTGTCGTATGACTTCATTTTAAGATTTTAATATCATAATACAAGAAAGCAAGGGAGGCTGCGGGGTAGCGCAGGGCTATAAACATGCGGCGATAAACGCGACAATTGTGGGTTCAATTCCTACTTGGGAAAATTAAATTTTGATAACTTGAGCTTCGCTACTCAACACGTAGTGTACGTAGTACCCACGGATTCAGCTGAGAGTGAATCGAATGGGTAATATCCTTACACTAGGCTCTCAGGTTCTCTCTGCCTTTCCTTATGTGTCCAGGATACAACGTTAAAATTACGAGTTAAAAGAATGAGCTTGAAGTAGCACATACAAACTGAAAAGTTTTTTAACAGGATTCCATTCCATTCCGTACTAAATTATTGATTTTTCACGGAGTTTTTGGTAATCACCAAGCAATAGCTTTACTTAGTTTTCATTAAAATAGTAGAAGTATAAATAACCCTGCTTTCTAATCCTATCACAATAATATATTAAGACAATAATTAAGACCTGTCGTGCCGCAGTGGCACAAGCACGAGACTGTAAACGATAGGTTGTGAGTTGGATCCCCACTGGAGGAAATGAAATATTAAATATTATGAAATTAAATACTTAATGTTTTCGTTTCTTCGCTCTGGTAACAAGCGCGACTTTGAGTTCCGCAATTCAAGACGCAATGCCTTAAATTTCATTCCATGCCTCAAATTCTATTCCAAGTTTAAACCAATAAAATTTATTGACAGTTATATAAAACTTTGTTTTTGCAAACATTCAAATTTCATTTAAATTTGATAATTTGTTATCAGCAATGCTAACACGCATGGGCAGTCTCGACCAGATTATTACCATTCCGACATTCAGAACCGGCGTTAAGTACTGGCTTCTGCCACTGCATTTCGAATTGGGTAATGCTGGGCCCTGGTGTCCATCCTTAAAGGCCAGCAACGCCCCTGTACCTCCTTTGGGGAGGGCCGTAGGCGATGGTGATCACTTACCACCAGGTGACCCATACGCTCGTTTGCCGTGTCTTCTCCATAAAAAAAGATTTATTATATTTAATTAACTTTATGAGCTTCATTACAGATAAATTATAGCAATATACAATTAGGTAAATTCATTGCAACTAATAGAAGAAATTAGAAAGCTTTTATTGCTAAAAGTAAATATGCAATTTATTTAGCATCACACATATTACTTATGAATCACATGATTGGTGAAAGCCGAAATCAATTTCTACTTTCATTTGTTTGTTTTGTATATCGCGACCTTTAATGTATTTATGCACTATTAATATTCATTTTTAATTTATGTTCGTGTTTACTTAATTATTTCGTTTCTAGGGTTCTTTAGCCAAATGGCGAATTGGTCCATTCGTCGTCTCAGAATAAAATTACTCTATCATAGCCGTTTTATATATATATATATATATATATATATATATATATATATATATATATATATATATATATATATATATATATATATATATATATATATATATATATATATATATATATATATATATATATATATATAATAATATATTTTTCATCAAATAAAAAAAGCTTTGAAAAATAAATTTGTAGGAAATAGCATTTACAGAAACTTATCAGATAGGTTTTGAAGACCCGCAATTATAAAGTAAATCTGAGGCCGTCGTGGTGCAGGATAAAGCACGGTGTTGAATGCCGTTGAATTTAAAATGTCAACATAATAAAATGTAGTATACATTTTAATATGCTACAACAATATAATACTTTAATAGAACAATAATAACATAATATTTATTAAAAAGATTTGTATTTTCTAATGGAAATACTTTTAGACTTCTTCACGCTTCACGCTTTATCCTGCTCACGATTAAAGTAGACCGAGATAACCTGGGATCCTAGTATAAGACAATTCATTCCGTTCATCACTTTCCTCCGAATTTGAGGCATTGCATGTTCAGAAGCAAAACTTAACGAAAAAAAAAAAACAGTATAAACATAAAATATTTGATTATCTCTCGTGTGAAGATCGAACCCACAAACTGTCACGTCAACAGTCACACGTTTGCTTGTGATTTTCTTTTATAATAATTTAGAATTTTTAAATAATAATTCTATATCATTCACATAATTCAGTATCTTGTATACTTTTTATCTTAGCTCTCTCAGTGCATCTCACTGATGCATGTCACCAGTTTATACCTTATTTTAAATTTCACCTTCTATTGTGAGTGCGGAGAAACCGGCTGTGATTCGAGAAAAGGAGCAGTGTTGGTCTGACGTTGGCGAAGCTCGCCCATTTACTAGATATAAAACGTTTTTAATTAAATTATATTATAGTTTTTATTTTTAAACACATTTTTAGTATTAAGTGAATTTTAAAATGTCGGCTAAAGTGGCATTAGTCTTTGTGGCAATGCTAGCATTCGTTAACACTCAAAACTATCTAGGTAAGTTATTTATTTTTTGTTTGCGGTACCTTTTTATTTTTTACCTGGTATTTTTAACTTCTTGCAATTTAATATCTTGCACAATTTCTAATTAACTCACTTTTTTCTACGTAACGTAATAACGCAACTGATAGTAACGTAATTTTCTCATTTTCTATCTGCGTTAGACCTCGCTTTAAATTCTGATATGAATTTTAGGACTAAAAACTACAAATTAAAATGTTACAATTACAGCTCGTTGGAAAATCAAATTTTGAACTATGCTATAGTTACAGGTTCAAATCATACATCACATTCCTATATTTAAATAAAGAATTAACACTAGGTTATTTTTATTAGTTAGCACGATAATGGAATATTATTTAACTGTTACATACCTTTCTACATTCGGTCATCTTACATAATCCCTTTAACATATTTTATTATGAATAAAAAACCATGACCTGACATACAAGTGAAAGTAGTAATGTGAAAGTGACTTAAGTATAATAGAAGTCATATCATTGTTGTATAATATAGATTTGTCGTTATTTTATTATTTAGTTTTTGAATGCAATGAAAAATATGTCTTATAAAACATATATAAACAATAATAAACTAATTTTAATTATGCTTGATAAAAAATACTTCTCGAGGAGGCATAAATTTGGGAGCAGTCCTTTTTATACTGTTTAGTAGATTTTTAATAATACTAATACTTCGGTACTATTTTAGTTCAACAAACTACTGACACATTTTCATATATGCAACATACAAATAACTTGTTAATTATTTAAGAAATTTAAACAGTTATAAAATTATTATTTCTAAAGATGCGCTCGTGAAGCAAATAATACCGGAACAAACTGATCAGCCGAACAGAAACTGCTTGTGCAAAGGTCCAGCCTGCATATGTTGTGTGGATTTTAATATGACATTCCTTGATTTAGGAGGTCCAGGTGTGTTCTAATTTCTTTCTAATATTTTACTTATTAGGTGATTATGAACATAAAATAAATGTAATAAGTAAATGTATGATGAAATGTGCCTTACTAGTAGATAATTGTTGTTTAAAACAACAATTATCTACTAGTGACGTTGTTATACATCATGTTTTTCACGATTCATTCTTGTCAAATCTATCAAAATATTTTATAACATTTCAGTATTTATTGGAAAAATTTAACTTTGCCTTTATAATTCTTTTTTTATTTAATTATTGAAATATTTATTTTGAATAAAACATTTGACATATTTTTTATTTATTTTCAATAAGTGCAAGGAAATCTGTGTCTCTACATTTTAAAAAAAAAAAAAACAATGATTTATGAAATTACTTAAATAAGTAATTTTCGTAAATACTAAATTTATAAAAATTTTAACATAGCTAGATTTGCATCCACGCCTCTTGAAATCCATCCAAAATTGACGGATTTGGACTTGGATTGCAAGAGGCGCGACAAATTCCGATATTTTTAAATTTATATTTATTTCTAAAAAAGTATTTTTCCACAAACACTTAAAAAAAATTATCTTTTTCTTTCATGATTTTAGGGTGCGTACATATGAAATACATTTCACCGGAAGAAGGATTTTCAGTTAAAGTTTCATACGATAAAAATTTGCTACACAGCTCTAAAATAAAAGGTAAGAAAACATTTAATTTAACAAATTGCCTGAAACTCAATATTACTATACTCTTTGTATTTTAAAAAGTATCTGCAGCATTTTTGTAGACTTCACAATGTTTTAACTATATACTGTATAATTTTTGTTTTAGGACCTAATCCAACACCTGTATGCCTAAACTTATTCGGTGCACATGCACAAGTTTGTGCCAATTTTAATGATCTTGCTCCCACCGCTGATGGACTGCGTGGATGCTTAGAATTAGAACTTAAGTTACTTGGGAGCTCACAACTAGAATTTCCAATAGGGTGCTTTAGATCATCCGCTGGTGCGATGGAAATGGAGGACCCACCAACTGAACCAGAACCAGAAAAAGAAGAGTAAGAACTATATTAATATCGCTCTATTTTTTGTATATTCAAGACTAGTAACTAGGTTCACGGAAACTATAAAACGTAAAATCCCATTTTTATCCATTGCCAATGCCAATGCCAAAAGACATTTAATTCATCATAATGTTCCCTGAAATTCCCCAAGACCTTTTCACATGCTTTTAAATTTCAGCTCTCAGTGCTATGCTCTATCAGGCGCCCATTAATAATGCAATAACTCGCACCTAATCGATATGTTTTACAGGACCACTGAAGAACCTACTACAGAAGACACCAATATATTCGACCCAGAAGCTTTTTTGATAAACATATATGAGACAGCTGAAGAAGGTGTCGCTTTCCTTGGTAGTCTTTTAAATATTCCTTCAAAGAAAAATAGTACCACTACAGAGCCCCCTGCCATAGAATCATCCCAAGAATCTGAATCACAGAGAAGATCTCCAAAACATTTTAAACACCCTAATCAATTGTGATATTAATAATTAAAAATTTAGACTTAAGTACAAAAAGGCATTTTATAGATAAGTAGTAGCTTGCCAACATGTTAATGCTTTCTTTTATAAAAAGTAGGCGATATATGTAAATCCTATTTATTGCTTTAATAATTGCGGCCTAATAGGGTTTATACTTAATACTCTGTAGTTTTTAAATAAAAAGAAATATAAAAAAAAATGAGAATTTAATTTAGATATACGACTTGACATTCTTAGATGTAATTATTGTATAGTATCAGAATTTAACGTGATTTATAAAAATTATGCATAAGAAAATGGTGGTTAACAATTTTTTTCTAGTAAATATACGCTGCTTTTGCTGTAAAAATACATTTTGTTGTAGATTACCACAAATATTAAACAGACAATTGTATTTATACCACTAGATAATTTATTTTTAAAGAGTCGGCCACCAAATATATAAATTTTATAATAATATACTTACTCTATTTGTGTGTGCATTTTATTATACCTATTTAATAAAGAGTATACAAAAAAAAACAGTTTTGGAAACTAGTCCGCCTATTTGTAAACTCTTTGATCCTTTACACAATCATAGTAGAGCAGCATAAATATTCAAATATTCTCTAACAGTGAATCTTCCTCAGGTAATCGATTCAGCCAAATAAAAGAAGCCTCGCTCATGATCACATGAGTTTGAGTTGCACCAAGGCATTGATATTCCACCATTAGGATAAAAATCTACTTGTCCTAAATTAGAAATAGCGAAATTCATCCATCCATGTACGAGGATAACGGTTCTACTGCTACGGTAGTCATCATTATTGATAAATAGAGGCTGGATTTTACTTGAGTTGTTTCTTATATTCATCATAAAATTATATTAAAAGTAAAATATTTTATCCTTTTTCACCTTCACGTTGTATCCCCGGGTATAGTGAACCTCCTAGCCTCGTATAGGCAGATACACCATGCTCAAAAAAGATTAAATAATACTAAACTACTAAGCGTCGCCAACAAGATACAAAATAAAAGTAAATAACTAACAAATGAAAAACAAAAACCAATCAACTTTAACATGTACCTACACGCTTAAGACGACCTGAGTTTTGTCTTTAATATTGATTTAATTTTGCCGGTAGGATCTGCGTTAATGTCAAAAAGGTCACTGTACTCATTAACCAACTTGCAAAGTCTAGGAACAGGAGAGTTCGATCCAAACACTGTTTTCCGGGGCGGTGGGTAAAGGAGGGTTATTTTATTACGTGGATACCTCATTGGTACCCGGAAATTAAACTTATTGAGTAGCTGAAAACAATCAATTCCATTTGTGAAAATTTTCGATATAAAAAATAGATCTAGCTGCCCTCTGCGTTCTTCCAACGAATACATTTTGAAATATTGTAACTGCTTATCATAAGAAGGAATACTATTTTTTGAAATACCATTAAAAAATACTAAGTAACGCAAGAATCTGTTTTGTATGTGTTCTATAAGTAAAAAATGACTCGCATAATGAGGTCTCCATACCACTGAACAATATTCTAGGATGCTGCGAACAAGAGAGTTGTAGAGCAGTATACGACCTTTATTATCCCGCAACCGTTTAAGATGTCTAAGAACAAATCCTAGTAGTTTTGAAGCTCTGTTTTTTTTTTTTTATGGAAAAGGCAAGGCAAACGAGCGTACGGGTCACCTGATGGTAAGTGATCACCGTCGCCCACGGCCCCGTGTAACACCAGGGGAGCTACAGGTGCGTTGCAGGCCTTTGAGGTGTACGTAGACGCGCTTTTTGAAGGTACCCATGTCGTATCGACCTGGAAATACTGCCGCGGGTAGGCCGTTCCAGAGATGTATGGTGCGTGGGAGGAAATTCCTACGAAACCGCACAGTAGTAGATTGCCACGTATCCAGATGTTGTGGATGGTATAGTAACTTGTGGCGGACTGTGCGGTTAGAAAATTCGGCGGCAGGTACCAAGTCAAACAGTTCTCCAGAACACTCCCCGTGATAAATGCGGTAGAGAACGCACAGTGAAGATACGTCTCTACGCAAAGCCAAAGTGTCAAGCCCCTTACAGATCATTGGGTCCCCAACGATTCGAACGGCTCTACGTTGTACGCGATCAAATGGTTCAAGCTGATACTGGGGTGCACCAGCCCAGAGGTGAGAACAGTATTCCATATGAGGCCGAACCTGGGCCCTATACAGGGCCAGACGGTGTTTTGGCGTGAAATACTGTCTCGCTCTGCTGATGACCCCCAGTTTCTTCGAGGCCAACTTGGCCTTGCTTTCCAGATGATCGCGATACTGGCAGTCGTTCGAAAAGCTGAGGCCCAATATACTGATACAGGGCGCGGCTTTAAGGGGAGTGTTCTCGAAAACTGGTGATACGATATACAGCTATATACAGATCGGCTCATGGAGCACATGCAATCGGCTATTGACAATGCGCTCTCACAGATCCCCACCGCAGAGGTCGTGATACTGGGCGATTTTAATGCACATAATGCCAGTTGGCTCGGTTCACGCACCACCGACCACGCGGGGAGAGCTGTATTCGACCTTGCTATGGCGAATGGATTGTCCCAATTGGTTGAGTCGCCTACGCGAAACCCGGACGTGGACAACCACAACGCCTCCTTACTGGACCTTCTGCTGACTTCACATCCAGAACAATACCAGGTTGTTGTCGATGCCCCCCTAGGGTCTTCTGACCACTGCCTGGTACGGAGTGCTGTGCCTATTAACCGCGTCAGTCGCAGAACATCAGCGACTCGTCGTGTCTGGCACTACAAGTCAGCAGATTGGGATGAGATGCGCACATTTTACTCATCTTATCCCTGGGGGCCGGTTTGCTTCTCTTCTGATGATCCTAGTGCTTGTGCTGCTGCTGTTGCCGACGTGGTTCTGCAGGGTATGGAACTTTACATTCCTAGCTCTGTAGTGCCAATCGGTGGCAAGTCACAGCCTTGATTTGATACGTCTTGCAAACTTGCTGCTTCTGGCAAGCGCGAGGCATATCGAACCTGGGCCAAGGCACTTGTCACTAAGGATCCAAAGGTGAAAACCTTAAAAAGAAAGTACAACCGTGCCTCTAGGTACTTTAAGTGGCAAATTGCCAGAGCAAGGTCCGAGCACATCGCTAAAATCGGCGAGAAGCTTGAGAGTTACCCGTCGGGAACTCGCCAGTTTTGGGCCCTCTCAAAGGCTGCACTAAACAACTTTAACCAGCCTTCGCTTCCGCCGCTGCGCACGGAGAATGACATCTTGGTCCATACAGCGAAAGAGAAAGCCGATCTTCTGGGCGCTCTCTTTGCCTCAAACTCGACTATGGATGACCAAGGAGCAACGCCGCCAACCATCCCGCGGTGTCAGAGCTCAATGCCTGACGTTAAAATCAGTCAGAAAGCTGTTAGGCGAGCTCTCTCTTCCTTGGACATTCACAAGTCGAGTGGGCAAGATGGCATCTCTCCTCTTGTGCTCCGTTTATGTGCTCCTGTGCTGACTCCGGTGCTAACTCGTCTCTTTCGGCACTCTTACTCAGTCGGCGTAGTCCCAGATTTGTGGAAGAGCGCTCTTATCCACCCGATCCCGAAAAAAGGCGATGGCTCTATATATCTATATCTGTATATAGCTCTGTTCGTTATTTCTTCAATGTGAGGTATAAATGTTAACTTTCTATCAAATAATATTCCCAGATCAATTTGCTCGAGTTCCTGGATGTTATTTTGAACGATATTATAATGAAATTTGACGAAATTTCTATTTCGACCATAACTTATGTAGAAGCACTTTTTTGTATTAAGACCCATTTTATTATGCAAACACCACACGACTCAAGTGCATCAAGATCTTTTTGAAGCAATATTGAATCTTGTATAGTATCTAGTACTCTACAAATTTTTAAATTATCGGCATATATATGTTTTAGAAAATTGTATGGCATTAGGTATGTCATTAATAAATATGGCAAACAATACTGGACCAAGATGAGAGCCTTGTGGGACACCAGAAGTAATTTTCTGAGACTTAGAATGAAACTCATTTACCACTACAGAAAATGTACGACATTCCAAATAAGATTTGATCCATTTTGAGAAATTATCAAAAATACCATAAGCATATAATTTTTTTATCAATATGTTATGTGGCAAACGGTCAAAAGCCTTACTAAAATCTGTATATATAACATCTACCTGCTTATAGGAATCCAGAGCCTCCGCTAATTTTTTTGTGAGATCAACTAAATTGGTACATGTTGACCGATAAGGTACAAAGCCATGTTGTTGAATGCATAAACTCTGCTTAAAGTGATATTGTAGAATGGGACAGATTAGTGATTCTAGTATCTTTGCAAGAGTAGATAAAATGGAAATGGGTCTGTAATTTAAAATAAGATCAACACTATTCGCTTTATAAATTGAAATTACTCTTGCTTTTTTCCATTCCGATGGAAATATACCCGTTCGTAATGACATGTTGTATATAATTAAAAAAGGTTCAACTAAATAAGTAGCACATTTCTTTATAAACACAGGCGGAATCCCATCAGGGCCGGCACCTTTCGTCTCATCAAGATTTTTAACTTTTTTAATAGAGTATCAGAGTCTATTATAGGTAGTGTTAAAAAGAGTATGCTATTTTCAATATTTTTCAAGCAATCTCTGAAATCCGTATGTATTATTATTGTATACGGATGCAAAGTGCGACGCAAACATTTCATAAATTTGTTTACCGTCAGAAGTGGCCACAATTCCATCCGTCATACAAATTGGGTAAGAACTTGTGCCACCACATTTCGCTTTAATGTATGTCCAGAAATAATTAGGGTTCCTTGAGATATTTTTTAAAACGGCGTCTCAGATTGTATTTTTCTTTTAAGCGTCGTTTCAGATGACTACTGAACCAAATTGGGTATTGTGATTTTTTCAGTTTTTGTTTAGGTACAAATTTATCAATATTATTATTATAATATTATTTTATTGATGGTATTATAAAACGTTATAAGAACTTTGTTGACATTTTCGCCATCCCCAAATATCTTTGCCCAGTTACATTTCTCAAGTTCCTTAAAAATTCTCATATAATTGGCTTTATGGAAGACTAATTTGAAAGTTTCATGGTTGAACGTGGTTGAACGGCAGTTTCGGTTCCCTGACAAATGGAATATCTACGTCTAGGGGAGGATGAGTACTGAGATTGTATGACTTGGACGGACTATGCAAGTTGGGATATTAGACAGCACCAAATCAAGTATTCTGTCGGATTTGTTAACTACAGTGTTATGCTGTTTAAGCCCATATACAATCGATTAACTAAGTTTCTGTGAGAACAATTATATCGTAAACATTACAAAGTACTCTTTGAAAAAAACTATGTGTTTTGATTCTTAACCCGCGTGTATTTTGATAATATTATTTTTAAAAAGTCGATTTTTAAAACGATATTTGACAATTACATACTAGCAATACCAAGATTCAGTAAAATAAGTAATAAAAATACAAATTATTGAATGTTTTTTAACATATCTAAATTTTTCACTAGGATGAACTCAGTTTCATCACTTTTCCTCAAAAAGACTTTACCATTCCGAAGCCAGACAAATTTATAACCAATTTCCTTCGCCCTTTTTCTAGCTGCTGCGTGAAGAGCCTTGTTCATAGAGGAAAGATGTTCACAGATAAAAATAGGTGTGCTGGCTCCGGGTAATCCTAGCAATTCAGTATTTAATTTATTTTTGACTAATTTTCCCTTATTGTATTTAATAGACGCAGCAAGAAGCTCATCGCGTAGCCTTGAGGAAGACAATTGCACAATTATACATTGTGGGCGTGGAGAGCTTCGATTTTGCTTGGCAGTACGTGTGCAGTGCAGTATATCATTCTCCTTCAATTAACAACTAACAATCCTTCCGAGATCACAAACTAACTTTATTAAGTTTTCATTTTTATTTTCCGGCAAACATTGAAGCTGAATGTTATTCTGCCGCATTTGTTGCTCTATTTGATTAATTCTCTGATTAAGAAGAATAACTGTAGAACTAAGCTCCTCTGTTTTGATTTCTAACTGAGATATTCTATATTTAAAAGCTTCAGTGCTATTTTTCATGTCCTCATACTTCTCGTCGTTAATTTTTTTTTAATTTCAATTATTTCATCTTATATAGGTTTTATTTTCTTATCAATAATTTTGTCAATAGTGTCTTCCATTTTGGAAAAAAAATCTTGCATTTTCTGGCCTTGCTCTTGCTTCTTATTTATGTACTTTCAGCAGTTTTTGCGCTAATTAGAATATAAAATTTTAGATAATAAAAATTGACAAATAGTATTTAAATTTATTTCAATTATTTTGTATTTGTAAGAATTAAATTTTATAAAAAAATAAACAGTTTAACATAATAAATAAATTAGAACTTGTTAGACCAGGTTGAGGTTGCAATACTGGTTTTTTATTGTGCTGAGACCTTTTTAAGCGAATGGTCTGCTGCTGCTGTTGACCGTGGCCAGGACAAATTTGTCCTGGATGTTCATCATACGAAAACCTCATATTACCTACTCGTATTAACATTCTGGGTGCACTACCAAAACCTATTGATTTTCTAAACAAATAGTTATCTGTAAGGAGTAAAAGAACTTAAATCTTTGATTTCGATAAGGGTAAGATGTATTTTCCAGCGTCTGAAGAAGAGAATAAAATAAGAATTTTAGAATAATTATTGCACATACCGCTGTAATTTTTAACGACTTCAAAGTCTTGTCATGAGATATTCAAATAAACATTTTCGCTTCTATTAATCTTGCGTTTGATGATTTTTTATGGAAGTATACCTAGTCCTTTTTCCATTTTTTCTTTCATTTAAAATATTACTTCTGGTGTTATTTTTCATTTTCTTTGCCCGTAACATTTTTTATGTAATTACTACATAATATCACTTTATTTCGTCCTTATCGGCGTATTATCAATGCAGCTGTTCTATTATTTGTTTTTACTATTTAAGCAGATCTAAATGTAGTTTACTTTAATATTGTCTTTGATTTTCGCGATTGTCACACATTTTAAATGAAACACTTTTAACCGGATTAATAGCGTATATTGAATGGTAAATATTTTTGGGAAATCCGACGTTTCGAACACTTTAGAGTAGTCCGTTGTCTACTCGTGACATATGGTGTGTGGATTTTAATATGACATTCTTTAATTTAGAAGGTCCGAGTGTGTTTTAATTTCTTTTTATTATTTTACTTATTAAGTGGTTACAAACATAAAATAAATGTAATAAGTAACTGTGTGAAATAGTAGATAATTGTTGTTTAAAACAACAATTATCTACTAGTGATAATTGTTAGTTTAATCCGTCTAAGATGGATCGCGGCTCTTGCATTGCAAGAGGAGCGGCGAACCCCGCTACATTCTAATTTATATATTTCTAAATAAGTAGTTTTCCTTCCTATGTGTGGATTAAAAATTGTAAAAAAAATTATGAAATTGTAAACCTTTTTCTTTCATGGTTTTAGGGTGCGTATATATTAAATATATTTCGCCGGAAGAAGAATTTTCAGTTAAACTTACATATGGTAAAAATTTATTACACAGTTCTGAAATAAAAGGTGAGAAAACTAAACGTGTGGAATGCACTATATCGTAATTTGTGCGTCTGTACCATAAAAAATGTTTTTCTTTCCTTATTAACTGAATTGAATAAATTGTCTGCCTTGCTAATATTGACTGTTATTAATAATTTATTTCAATGCTTTTGTAAATTCGTCAAAATAATTGATGACTCAAATAAATTTAAAAACAAAATGTGCTCTTTGTATTTCAAAAAATATCTGTAGCATTTTTGTTCACTTTACTTTATTTTAATGTATACTATATACTTTTTTGTTTTAGGATTTAATCCAACCCCTGTACGCCTAAACTTATTCGGTGTAAATGCACAAGTTTTACCAAATTTTAATGATCTTGCTTCCACCGCTGATGGACTGCGTGGATGCTTAGAATTAGAACTTAAGTTACTTGTAAGCTCACAGCTAGAATTTTCAATAGAATACTTTAGGTCATCCGATGTCGTGATGGCAATGGAGGACCTACCAACTTAACCAGAACCAGAAAAAGAAGAGTAATAACTATATTATTATTGCTATCTTTTTCTTATATTCCAACCTACTGACTCATTTTCTAGAAGAGTTGTAGTGCAACTAGGCTTGCGAGAACTATAAAACGTAAAATCTCGTTATTATTAATTTCTATAGACATTGCAAGAAACCTTATACAGCTCCCTCAAATTCGCCAAGACAATTTAACATGCTTTTAAATTTTAAATGTAAGTGCTTCCCAGTTTTGGCTATACGTTGTCTATCAGGCGCTCATTAATAACAGCGTTTTACCTACCATTAAAACGCTTATTAAGCGATAACCTTATTTGAAGCCTTACTGATTGAGAGAAGGTATCTTGACTTCCGGCGGCGCGCCAGTTTTACTCTAACTTCCGGCTATTCTACTCCGGATGTCACGTGACATCCCCCCTTCCATCTGTTGTTGACTTGTGCCACCTGGGGATCGACTTTAGCTCATTGAGTCTCAAATAAGATTTCTCACCTGGCAGAAATCCTATGTAAGGCTTCAAATAAGGTTATCGCTTAATAAGCGTTTTAATGGTAGGTAAAACGCTGTTATTAAGCTTTGAACCGTTATTTGAAGCCTTACTGATTGAGATATGTTTGTTATCGCCAGGTGGTCAGGAGACGCCAATGTGATTTGTGCAATCTGTAATATCTAAAATTGAGATATAAGTAGTGAAGAAAGAAATAAATAAATCTCACATATCATTCAACATTTTGATTTTATAAAATCAAAACTAGATACATAAAAATGACATACAACTTTAAATAAAAGAAATACACAACTACAGTACCTTAAGAGTAACAAAATATGGACTGTAATTATTAAAGTACATAAGTATTCGACATATAATAAAAATAGCAAAAATGAAATTTAATAATTATTAATTAATTATGATATAATAATTTAACTTATATTTTTTCCTTTCATATTAACCTTTTATTTTGTTATAGGCACAAAATATCGGGTTACATTTAGTCTAAACTCTTTAGAATTTATTTATCGACAGTAATATTTCAAATACATACATTTACTGCGAGATAATATTTCGTCAAGTGATTAATTTAACAGCCAATTGTTTAGCGCAACAGAAATGTAATGCTTCATATACTAGCTCTCATACCAGTTTTTAATCTTTATCCTATTTGAAATACTAACTAGTGCGAAGAGAAAGTAGTAGAAGCAGCTGTAGGACTACCATAAGTAGGTAGTTCAAAATGAGCTATCAATATTACATTTTGATCTCCTTGTGACAATTTAATCAGTCTTTTGACCCAAAAAAAACTAAATTTAGAGTTTGAGTTTCTTTATTTTTAGGGATTCGCTAACTTGATTGCCTATTAAAAACTGAATCGATTTTGGAAACAAACCGTGGCCAAAAAATTACATAATCATTTGAGAAAATACAATAACTCGTTTAATGTTAGTAAAGTTAAACCAATGTACACGTCGGCCTGGCCATAATAATAATAAAATAGCAACATGACAAGAAAATACATAGAGACTGTTCATGTCAAGAGATTTATATTTTAACCAGTTTGATAAACTATGAACATCCCATTTTGGAATGCTTGTACATTTTATGTTACTTTAACCAATTGATTTGATAGCTCGCTTCACTAAAATATCTAACTTATATTACTCTCGGAATCAGGATTACATAACGTACGAGTAGATATCGCAGATTTGTAGACTAAAAAAGTATTATAAGCTAAATTTTGTATTGTATGAAAATCGGTTAAGAATCTAGGTTAATCTGCTGTAATTAGGTTAAATAAATTAATATTTTATATCCGGTCCAAGTAGTCCATAATTTTCTATATGTTTTTATATATGAAATACGCCAACTTTTATGATAACCTGTTTTTGCAAGTCCAACCAATCGGTTAAGCTATTACCATCCCCGAATTTTCAAATTTGTCGATGCATTTCCTGCCACTTTGGTTACGGAAGACTATTGTGGGATCTATCAGTCTGATCTAGATTGTGAATCGTGCATGGGGGTTCAAGTGTCGTGTTCTTGAGTTCAAGTTGCCAGAATACTTTATTTAGCTTCAGTAATAGTAGAAGGAATGGAATCGGAACTTGGCTCAACGCATCGTGAAGATAGGCGTTCCAATCGGTTAAATATATCGTTTCATGTAAAGGTAACATATCTGTCGGTGCTGATTCAACTAGATCTATTATTGATAGTAGTGTTCCTCGTAATCGAAAACTCATTATTCATGCTCATTAGTTCCGTGAGTAAATGCTACTCTCAATGGGCTGACAATATGGTCATCGGTCTGCTTCGATGTTGTAGCAACCCGATATATATGGAAAATGAGCTTCAACGGTTAAATTGTGCAAAAGACCCAGAATCTTCCGAGTCAACTCTATTAGGTTCTTAGATTTGGTGCCCCTTTATAATACAAATTATAACTGTCCGATTGAAGATTCGTATCAGAATTGATGGATCTGCAACAACATGACCTCGATAGTTTAGCACACTACAAATCGCTGACATTTCTTTCCGATTCGAATCTCATTCTTTCTTCTCGGGGGCACTTGTCAGACAAGTCGACATCGTTAAGCCTTGCTTTTCATCCTGAACCTGATGCGTCTATTACTAAGTGGTTCTTTGCAGGAGGTTTGTATATTACAGACCATTTTTTTCCTCACTTATTATCCACCAATCCAACTCTTTTAATGCTGGTTGCAGAATCGCGTAATCTTCGTCTGGCCTCATATGGGGCATTATATTACAATATTTTAAACAAGGCGCGATGATTTAGCTGACCTTTTGGAACCGATAAAATTGTGAAATTCCGTGATCCAATCTCACTTTGCATTTCTTTTACATTTGCCTTTTGTGATTTTCGGTATTTTTACAATTATTATTTTAAATTCTGAGCTTTTTGATGTGAAAGTGATTTCTTGTACTCGTGAGGATTCCATAAAATACCTAAATACTATACGCTTGTTTAAAGAACAAGGTTTGATTTGGCATAATTTTTATTCCACCCTAGACCTTGGAAGATTTGAATGGCTTGTGGCGCTTGCCCTTGGGCTGTGGTGGTTCAAAGGAAAACCGTTCAAGTATACTTATATTCAAATTCCCATATTCCTTAACAAACGCATTACCCATAGCGGCAAATACCTTCAATGCACTGGTTATGCCAAAAGGTAAACCCGTTATTTGCATCAGACGTTCCCTGTATATTATTTTTAAAAATATTTTTGATTTATGGATTGGTCACTAGGTAATCTTGCGATTGCGAAAAAAACTCGAAGTTCGATAAATATTTATTAGCTGAAATTTTGTTAACTGTACATAGCGATTAAAATTTTTTAAAAGGAAAATTAGACGAAATATACCGTCGCTATTAGGCGTTAGGCGCGTTATTATAGAAATATAGACGAGACGAAGCTTGAACCAAGTTGCACAACTTCCCAAAATTTGTACTTATAGTAATTGATCGATTATAAAATCAATTATTGTCATAATGAAATCTCTTATATTTTCTGTTAAAATTGGAAACTTCAAAGACGTAATGACACAGAAAAAGATTAAAAAATGTTAAAAATAAATTGAATTTAGTTTTACTATTATATACTTGGAGCATTCAAATTATACCATCAACTTTTATTTTATATTGATATGTATCTTGTTAATTATCCTACATAAATAGTTACAGGGTCACAATTGCCGTTTCCCTTGTCCATATCAATTACCCGAAAGTTTACCTTTTCTTGAATTTTGTCTTTGAAAATTACGATTAGACCTCAATTGCATCTCACTTATGAAGTTTCTTTTTGCAAAAACGGAGGCTATTGTAGCAAATATTGACAACTGTCAATTGTTAAAAGTGGTTTTACTATTTAAATTTTGAGATTCAACGTGATTTGTGCGAATGTGAACATTGGCAAAGTGATAAGTGCTCAACTGGCACGCTCGGAACGCCATTAACCAAGAACCATACCATACCATAGATTTTGCGAGGGTATATGTATATGTGTTAAAAAAAATAAGACAACATAAAATATTTGTAAATAATTATTTCTAGCATAACTAGGCAAGGCCCGAGTCTGCCATTCGCTCAGCTGAGCTTGCGCAGCAGCCGTTTTGTATACAGGTGCCTTGAGCAGCCAAAAAAAATAAATTTTTACGTCACAACCAGCTTTTCGAAAGCCATATTAATACATCTTTGTGAAATGAGTAGTCGCAAATGGATGGGAATTTTATTCACATTAGCTCTTATCTTTCGACTTTTGCCCACAGGTCAATTAAAATACTTGAACAGATCTTCTGTACACCACTAGCAGCAAAATCTTTGTTGATTTTGTTTTTACAAAAACTGGTGTTAAGATTTGAACCAATCAATTAAAGACTGAAAATTATTCTGCATCGTTTCATTTTCTTTAAAAAGAGCGGGAGTAACAGCCGCCAAACTCGCGAACAATGGAGTTCAAAGAATTATTGTTATCATATAGAATAATTTCGTCATTCATTATATATATTAATTTCTGAAGACGAAAAACCAGACATTGCTTTAATTACAGTACGCATTTTGCACGTCGTCTGTATATTGTACAGTTCAAGTTTCGGTATTAAAATGGTGAAGAGAATTTAACACATCTATATGTTTAAGACTGACTTTGAAATAGATGACTGTCCGAGTACCAAAGATAATACAAAATTACTCTTCGGCTCAAGTTCACCCTATTTCTCATATATAAATCCCCATTAAAATTAGCGTTTACTTTAAAATATTTTTAAAATTATACATTTCTTGGCAAGGGCATGATTGATGAGTAGGTTGGAATGCAACGCTACTAGTTGACAAGATGTTGAATTTGACCTTTTTCTGCAAGCTATTGTATAGTTTTTTATATACAGCAAAGTTTAATATATTTTTCTTTGGATTTTGATCTCTTTCTTTTCTTTTTATCATTATCGTTAGCACTAGGTAATTTCTTGGATGTACCGGAGCACAGACACGTTACATAGAATGAATAAATGCAAAGAATCGAGAAAATAATTGACGAATATTCCAAAGAATAGGAGGATTTGTATCTGTAGATTTAAAGTCTTTAAATGAGCTGGAAAAAAGCTTAACGTAAAGAGCACCACCGAAGACAAGACGCCAATGAGCTAAAGTCGATCCCCAGGTGGCACAAGTCAACAACAGATGGAAGGGGGGATGTCACGTGACATCCGGAGTAGAATAGCCGGAAGTTAGAGTAAAACTGACGCGCCGCCGGAAGTCAAGATACCTTCTCTCAATCAGTAAGGCTTCAAATAACGGTTCAAAGCTTAATAATGAAATAACTCGTACCTTATCGATATGTTTTACAGGACTACTGAATAACCGACTACAGAAGACACCAATATATTCGACCCAGAAGCTATTTTGATAATCAAACATGAGACAGCTAAAGAAGATATCGCTTTCCTTGATAGTCTTTTAAATATTCCTTCAAAGAAAAATATTATTTTTCTTTGAGAACAGACGGGGGGCTACAGAATCATCCCAAGAATCTGAATCACAGAGAAAATCTCCAAAACATTTTAAACATCCTAATCGACTGTGGTATTAATGATTAAAAATTTTGACTTAAGTACAAAAATGCATTTTATACTTAACTTGTAGCTTGCCAACATGTTTGAGTTGATGTGTTCATAAGTTGGGACCTGTCGTAGCGTGGCACAAGCGTGTGACTATAACTGACAGGTTGGGGGTTCGATCCCCACTTAAGGAAATGAAATATTTACTATTTTCATTTCTTCGCTCTGGTAATAAGGCAAAACGCGGCGTTGAGTTCTGCCACTCAACACGCAATGCCTCAAATTCAGCAGAAAGTGAGGAACTGAAATGGAACGGAGTGTCTTAATACTAGTTTCCAAGTTCCCTCCGCCTACCTTGCTTTACCATTTATTCTTTTAATGATTGTTACATATGTTTCATAGCGGTTTTGTTTACTATTCTATAGTTTTAAAATAAAAAGAAATATAAAAAAAGTCGAATATTTAATTTGTTAGTATATACGAGTACTCGTATATAGATAATAGCCATTCATAGATGCAATAATTTTGAACTATCACAATTTAACATTATTTAGAAAACAAATACATATTTTGGTCTGTATTCAGAACAGTTATCCTTGTGAAAATGGTGGTGAACTGTTTGTTTCTAGTAAATATACACCTCCTTCCCTGTAAAAAAAATATTTTTTTGTAAATTAATGTAATTATGAAACAGTTTCTTATGTTTATTCCTCTTGTTAATTTATTTTTGAAAAGTTGCCTATATTTTTTATTAAAACACTTACTCTTTTTGTGTTTGCCTTTTCTTATACCTATTTAATAAAGAGTACACAAAAAAATTACCCAGTTTTGGAAACGAGTCCGCCCATTTGTAATCTCTTTGATCCTTCACACAATCGTAGTAGCGCAGCATAATAATTCAAACATTCTCTGCCAGTGAATCCACCTGATGTAATCGATTCGGCCAAATAAAAGAAGCCTCGTTCATGATCACATGAGTTTGAGTTGCACCCAGGCATTGATATTCCACCATTAGGATAAAAGTCCACTTGTCCTAAATTAGCTAGGTATCCAAAGATGCCATAATTAGTATGAATAACTTCAGTGTATAATCCATCATCAGGTTGGAATTTGAAAATATTGTTTACCCATCCAATTAGAGCTGGGTCGAGGCCTAAAAATTAATATTTTTAGTATGTCTTCATAATACTTTTAATACGTCTTCATGTAATAATATAGTCGCAATGTAGTAGAAAGTTCTTATGAAATGATAAAAACTTTATCATTTCATAAGAACTTTCTACTACAGTTAGTATGGCTAGCATTACAAGAATAATAAAAATAAAATTTATACCTTTAAACAAAAAAATAAATAAATAAAATGCAGATAGCAATAAATACTAGTAACCTCAGTTTACTTTAATACGTTTCCTTAATTTTAAGGTGAATTAAGGAAGAATTTTGATTTAAATAACATTTCCATAAATAAATCAATTAATATGTACTAATGTGTTAAGCTATTTTTTTTTTTTAAATATCTTACCTGTGATATACGCGACCTGACCGTTCAAATTTCTTCCAATAATACCGGCTTGATGTCCACCGACTCCATGACCGATGATATGATATTGGTCAAGAGTGGAACCAGTTTCTTCATTCAACCATTCAATAAATTTAGCGGCTGCTTCTCCGGACAGAATACAGTTAAGGTTGACTTCTCTATAACCAATAACATTTGAGCCAGCACTCCAATCTAATACTATGACATTGAGGTCTTCAGCTGCCAGGAGCACTGTAAATTATTTTATATATATATATATATATATATTTATATATATATATATATATATATATATATATATATATATATATATATATATATATATATATATATATATATATATATATATATATATATATATATACATATATATATATATATATATATATATATATATATATATATATATATATATATATATATATATATATATATATATATATATATATATATATATATATATATATATATATATATATATTTCTATGACTATAAACGTGAGATAGTTGTGGATTCGATTCTTAGTCGTGGGAGCGCAATATTAATAATTTCATTTATTCGTTCTGGTGACAATGCAAAGCTTGGCGTTAAGTTCACCATTCAACAAGCAATGCTAAAATTTGACATAAAGTCGGGAACAAACAATGTCAATACAACATGAAGCTAAGGAAAATAAACTCATATTAGTATAAAAAGAAATTACGATAGCTAAGCCTTACCAGGAACAAGGACGTTATTAAAATTAGAAATAGCAGAATTCATCCATCCATGTACGAGTATAATGGTCCTACGGCTACTATCGTAATTTGAAAGCGTTAGTAAGTCATCATTATTGATAAGTAGAGGTTGGCTTTGAGTTGGGTTGTTTCTGAAATTCATCATAAAATTATACTAATAGTAAAAATATATTTCTTTCCATTTTCAACTTCAATCTGTATCGCGCACATAGCAGCAGAGCAGGCATAGGAAAACTTGTAACGTAGTGTCAAGACACTCCAACTTCGTTCCGTTCCTCATTACGTACTAATATTATATATGTAGACGCACTAATATTATTTGCCAGAGATAATATAAAGGCAAAGGGTTGATTTCCGCAATTTATCATGCAATGTCTTAAAAATTCGCAAAAAATTAACTTACTTTTCCTCTGCCTTATAGTTTTTATGTATAATTATTATATATTCCCACTTGCGCGTAGTTAAAATTATAAGTTATTATAGAACATGTAATATGGTGTAAGCACTAAATATTTTTTTATACCTAGTAAAGAGATGGTACACATTAGTTCTAGCAGGATTGTATCTCGCGATATTTGCCAGATCACTCAGCGAGTTCCACGAGTCAACGAGATGAATCTTTCCATTTGAATCTGGAGCATATTGGTAGCGCAACTGACTCTCGTAAATAGACGCCGGTGCAACTGTAAATGTAAATATAAATCTTTATCTATTACTTATCATTTATAAAAAATCAGATTTTTTTCTTTATTTATTGTATGTGTGTATTGCAAGTTCGCTCAATTGTCGCTGAATTTAATTATTTGGACCCACAAAAGTTCCCTATAGATTGTGATTACTGAAAGAATTTTATCAACAAAAATGGTGCACTAATTCACGTATTTTTCGACTTTGATTCGTTTTTGGCTTCAATTATTCTATATAACTGGTATAACTGGTTTTCGAAGATGGATAGACAAGTATTTAGACATATCGATGTTATCTGGGATATCTGGTTTTCGCAGATGGATAGACAAATATTTAGACATATCGATAGAAAGAAAAAGTGATCCTATAAAGCCGACTTAACTTATTCTTTGTATGAAGTATGCCTCTGGTTAGAGAAAATTCTCCCCTTTCCCCTAAATTTCTACCCTAAGGTAGTGAAAAACAGAAGTAAAATTTTGTGAAGGGCAACGTGATTCCTTTGTTTAATGTACTTCAAAAATAGTATATACATTTTTAAAGGAATTGATAAAAAAGTAGATATTTAGTTTTTTAATGAAATTTATAACGTATTATATTTTTTTTATTAAGAAATTAAAATTATATTGTTATATTAACAACCCGCAACTTTTTATTTAATAACCGATCCATTTATGTTTAAAGGGCTTATGTTTATGTAAGGGAATTCATTTGCTATCTGTTTCAGAGACTAGGGGGTACAAACCCACAGACAAATAGATAAAACGACAATAGTTTAAAATACCACTATTTCAGGGCCTATTACATTAATTAACTTCCCCTGTAATTACTTGACAGTGATCAGTTACTGATTTTTTATTAGTTTAGGTATAGATAAGAAGAACTTACCACAAGAAATACCGGCAAATAAAATGTATACGATTGATTGTATTTTCAACATTATTACATAAATGACTAAAGGAGAATAAAACTTCACTTAAAAATTAGCAAATATTAATTAATTTTCAATAATGATAAAATTAAACATATAATCCTTCTTATCTGCAAATGCCTCTTTATCATATTATTACCATTCACGCACGCACAACGTTGTTTTTTTATCAGTGTTATTGTTCAATAACTAATAAAGAGTTATGTAATGAAGAATTATTTATTAATGGTGAAAATTTCGAACGTTTTTATTAGTTATCAAAATATCTCCCGAATTAAATCTCTGTCCGAATATCTCTGTATGGGGTGAAATGAACCTCATTCACTTCAACCCCTAGAAGACACAAGTCTGCGCACGACACAAACTCGATTTGTCGTATGATGAGTTTTCGAAAACACTCCACTTAAAGCCGCGCCCTGCATCAGTATATTAGGCCTCAGCTTTTGAAGCGACTGCCAGTATAGCGATCATCTGGAAAATTGGCAGCGAAGAAACGTGGGGGCATGATGCTTCACGCCAAAACACCGTTTGACGCTGTATTGGGCCCAGGTTTAGCCTCATATGGTATATTAATCTCACCTCTGGGTTGATGCACCCCAGTATCAGCTTGAACTATTTGATTGCGTACAACGTAGAGCCGTTCGAATCGTTGGGGACCCACTGATCTATAAGTGGCTTGACACTTTGATTTTGCGTAGAGACGTATCTTCATTGTGCGTTTTCTACCGCATTTATCACGGGAAGTGTTGTGGAGAACTGTTTGACTTGGTACCTGCTTCCTAACCGCATAGTACCTTTCAAGCTACATGTAATGTACCATCTACATCAGCTGCACACGTGGCACTCCACTACTGTGCGTATATATATATATATATATATATATATATATATATATATATATATATATATATATATATATATATATATATATATATATACAGAATATTATCATTTCTAGTGTTTGACCAAAAGTCCGCATTAGAAAAAAAACCCCTACACATTGTCTTATGCTAGGGTGCCTTTAAAGTGCATAAGTACTTGTATTAGGACTTCCCGCCCTTCCATAATATTTATATACTCCAAGCTACTCGTTAAATTATAAACATTTTATTAATTTATGAATTTATTTTAAATTTATTTAAGATTAAATTATACAATTTGTGATTATATATTAAAAAATAGGAAAAAGAATCTATGTGGGGTTACAATAGGACAAATTATATCAAATATGGAAATTATCATTTTACGGCTGACACAATCAGCACCAACAACATTAAAGGTAATAGCCATAGTTTTTCTTCAAACATTCCGAAAAGAAAAAAAATAGGAGAGATTATTAGGAGAGGTAAAACCGGCGATTCAATTAAGTGTATTCAGTTTTTTACTACCTAACTCGTTAATGTTACTCGAAGAAGCGAAATATTTATTAAGATTATTATGTACTGAGCGTGGTATTAGAAAATGAACGTAAATTCCTTTTTCTCTAAGAACATTTTATTTTAACAATCGGTGAATATATAACATTTTTAACAGATTAACCACAATACATAGGTAAAAGAATCCAGCAACAATATATAGCAACAATATATTTTAATAAATGTTATTTATTATTCACTATTAATATTATTTTAAAATAAAATAATAGTATAAAAAAACTATTTGATCATTCCAACCTATTGAACATCAAATATCTATTTTACAGGATATTAAATATCTTTTTATTATAATTTTAAAAATGGAAATGAAATACAATATTAATAAAGTTATTACATTTATTTACATGTTTTTCACTATTTCTAATATTTAATCGCAAGTCAAGTTATTTTCGACTTAACCCCTTGCAAAAGGCGGCGACAAGTTTGTAAGGAAAACGTAAATCCCATTTGCCCTGAAACACAAAAAATAACTTACACAATTATCCTAATTAAATCGATTTTAGAATGTTTTATAGAACTTGTAACATTAAGAAAGATACAGAGGCTACCGTAGAACTTTAGGATAGTTACAATATGTAAAAGTGATGGTAATGGGTTTTATTCTAATTCAAAGCTTTTCACTTTTTTGTTTAAACATCGCTCTAGTAAAATAAAGAGTATCGTTGAGAGCCAGAAAACCCAGTGTCTGGTCATTATGTCCAACTGACATGTATACATCTTTTGTATTTTACTTAAATGAACTCACCCAGGCTTGTTGGCTATTCCACCAAAAATAGCATCTTGGTTACCAGTGCATCGTAAACTAATTGCCTCGTCATAAGATTCACAGGCAGTACCGACGAATTTGGCTCCATTGTTAACTTCAGCGCTGACCGATTCAGCATAAAACACATAAGCGTAGGTGTGGGAGCAGGGGATTTGATTTCCACAACCGGTTTGTCGGTTACCACCGTTGGCGTAGAAGTCTATATCTCCAAGGGGTCTGTCATATCCGTATTCTCCTGCTGTGGTGTGAAGAACTTCGACCACATCAGCATCGTCTTTATTTAAAATTTCGGGGTGGTGAGACCAACCAGTTAGGGATGGATCTAGAGCTGAAATAATAACATTTTTTGTCCGTTCATAGTATAATAAAAATATCACATATCTTTTTATTATATAAAAATTGTTCCGTCATCGCAGAAAACTTTTTTCATTTGTATGCAATTTGGGAGTAAATTTACTTGAAAACTTTTTTCGAAACATATAAATATGGTTATATGTATACCTTATAAATGCCACTCTCGTATAATGTATATAAATACATGTATCAAATAATAAATTCAGAGAAAGAAAGAAGCTGAAACCAAGATCGATAACATAAATTCACAACTATTCAACCGCCGAAGATATTCTTTCGCCGGAACATTTGCTTCTGTGTTAGAAGTTTACAACACATTTGAATTTGTAGGAGTTACCTTTATACTTATAGTAAAGCGCTTAATATTAACGCTTTAACAATGATGCGTGAGGCAATTGTTTACCCGATAGAAATATATGACAAAAATCTAGTTGAATTCAATGTCAAACAGCAGGTAGTAAATATGAAAATGTTTTAAAAATGAAATATAATGTATATATGTATACACTAATGGGGTGGGAAGCCGGGGCACGGTCTTGGTGGGAATCACTGACGTAGTGAGGTCAGCATTACCCATAAAATACCAAGAAGCCGTCTGTAGTGTTAAGTAGTGGAACACCAAACAACCCGACCAGTCTGTGTCATCCACGTCCAACGTCGTCCACCCTGGGACCTGCTGCAGACACTCCCAGCGTGCCCACTAGCTGGATTTGTAGTTGCAAGAATGCAGGGCGAAAGGCGAACAATCTGCGCCTCAAAACAGATTCATATCACTAGGAAGGATACCCGAATAAAACCGAGCGCGCCCGGAAGCTCTGAGGTGGCAGAACCACCACCAGGCTAGGATACAGTAGGTTAATCACCCGCTTGCCCGAAAAACTACCTGATTAACGAAATGAACACAGTAAGAAACCGGACCGATCCTTTAAAGACAACATTTAGCATGAAAAAACGGACACGAATAGCTTTTTGGAACGTACGAACACTCAGCGACGACAGCCGACTAGCCCAAGCAGAAGCAGAAATGCTCAGATACAACCTGCAAGTTTTCGATCTCAGCGAAGTGCGTAGAAATGGTTTCGGTGAACTGAGAACGCCTAAGGGCTTAACTCTACTATATTCCGGCAAGGAAAATGAGGAGGACACACGAGAGTGCGGAGTCGGTTTACTTCTGTCCGATGCTGCATTGGAGAGCCTTTTAGATTGGAAACCGATCTCAGACCGAATCATTTGGGCCCGCTTTAATTCAGGAGACCGGAAAATCTCCATAGTGCAATGTTATGCCCCCACCAACACGAAGAAGATACCAAAAACGATTTTTACGAAGCACTAATTGGCACCTTAAAGATCTTAAAGAAACAAGATATAGTGATCGTCATGGGAGACCTAAATGCTAAAGTTGGGAGCGATAACACAAACTGCGGGCACACAGGGACTTGATATACGCAATGAAAACGGGGAACGTTTTCTTGATTTTTGCCAGAATCACGACCTTACAATCGGCGGCACATTATTAATCCACAAAGATATCCACAAGCATACATGGAACTCACCCGATGGCATAACCAAAAACCAAATTGACCACCTTGCCATTAGTTCCAAATGGCGCTCCTCGTTGCTAGATGTACGAAACCGAAGAGGTGCAGATATCGACAGCGACCATCATCTGGTTGTAGCGGAGCTGCGCCTTAAAGTTGCGGTAGCACGAACAACGGAGCGACCGGGTAAGGTTGGGAGAAGGTCTGACGTCGCAAAACTAAAAAACCCTGACATCTACACCAAGTTCAGGCTTGAACTCAGGAACCGTTTTTCCGGCCTGAACACTGATGGACACTTAATAGATGCAGAGAAAAATCGCATTACACTGGTCTATACAGAAACCAGCTCTTTAGTCTTAGGGCACACGACACATGCGCGCGAAGACTGGATGTCACAAGCTACATGGCAGCTTATCAGTGACCGAAGAGAGCTGCATCTAAAACTACTACAAACCACCGACGAACTACTTGTAGCCACCCTCAGACGGCAACAGTGCCAGATTCGCAAGAAAATATACCGTAGCACGCGAAAGGACAAAAGGATGTGGGCTGACGCTGTTGCTGATAACGCCAAACTCGCTGATAACTACGGCAATCTGAGAGATTTGTACAAGGCCACAACAATCCTGGCAAGAAGTAGTAGACCCAGGAGGAAGCCTCTGAAGTCTAAAGATGGGCAGCTCATCGTGACGTCCTAAGAGCAGCTGCGACGCTGGCGCGACCTACGCAGCTGGACAAAGATATCAACCCGCCAACTCACAACGAAGTGGCTAACGCTATGAGGTCTCTCAAAATTGGGAAAGCCCCAGGACTCGATCTTATTACTGCAGAAATGCTGAAAGCCGACCTACACTCCGCTGTCGAAGTTCTGACACCTCTTATAAAAAAAATCTGGACTGAACAGGAATTACCAGACGACTGGAGTAATGCGCTGTTGATAACCGTTCCAAAAAAGGGAGACCTCAGCAATTGCAGTAATTGAAGAGGTATCACTTTGCTCTCATTACCGTCAAAGGTTTTCTACAAGATTATCCGGGATAGGTTGTCGAGGGCTGTCGAACCTCTCCTTCGCAAGAAACAGGCTGGCTTCCGCCCGAACCGATCGTGCACCGACCAAATTAACACTCTGCGTATCATACTAGAACAAGCATCAGAATGGCAAAGGGAGGTTTATCTAACCTTTGTAGACTTCGAAAAAGCCTTTGATACGTTGAAGTGGACGAGCATATGGTCCCGACTCTCCGACATTGGTGTCTCGCAGAAGATTATCGAGCTACTGAAGGCCATCTACAGAAATATTTCTGTAAAGTAACGCACGACGGCCTCGTATCGGAAGACATCGAGGTACATGCGGGCGTCCGACAAGGCTGCTTACTTTCGCCTCTCCTCTTCCTAGCTGTCCTTGACGGGGTCATGCATCGCGCATATGCTAATAAGAGACGCGGGATAGAGTGGGGAATAACCAATGTCCTAGAAGACTTGGACTACCGGACGATCTCTGCTTGCTTAGCCACACACATCGCGACATGCAATCCAAGTTGGACGACCTGCATCGGGAAGCGGGCAGCGCGGGATTCAAAATAAACTGCAGGAAGACGCAAGAGATGAGACCTAGAGTCGAATTTGGCACACCTTTACGAATTGGAGCAGAGGAAGTGGAACGAGTTGATAAATTTACTTACCTCGGGAGCGACGTGTCAAAGACTGGGGGTACTGAAGATGACATCACTTCTCGGATTGTCAAAGCTAGAGGTGCCTTCGAAAAACTTCGACCTGTTTGGCAGTCTAGGAAAGTGACTCGAAGGGTCAAAATTAAAATATTCGTGTCCAATGTGAAATCCGTGCTGCTTTATGGGTGCAAGACTTGGAAAGTCACCAAAGCCATCTCGCAGCGTCTTCAGGTCTTCGTCAACCGTTGTCTTCGCCAGATTCTCGGTATTTACTGGCCCGAGAAGATCACCAACGAGCAACTGTTGGAACGTTGCCAACAATCCCCGACCAACCAGCAGATCAAGCGCCGGAAGTGGAACTGGATTAGCCACACTCTCCGAAGGGACCCCTATCACATCCCTAAACAGGCTCTGGATTGGAACCCCCAAGGAAGACGCAAACGTGGTCGCCCCAAGCAAACCTGGCGGCGCACTGTAATGGATGAGGCGAAGAAAATCGGTAAGAGTTAGAGCGAAATCAAACGCGAAGCTCACAATAGGATAGGATGAAGGACTACTATGAACGCCCTCTGCCCCACCTAGGGGACTTAGGACATTAAGTAAGTAAGTAAGTATACACTAGATATGTGTTAAATATAAAATTATACTAAAATAAGCACTATTCTTAATTCTAAAATCAAAGACATTATGTCTTTGATTTACGCGATTGTTACATATTTTAAATGAAACGCTTTTAACCGAATGAAATGGGGTATATTGGTTGTTATCACTATTCTTACCTATAATTCGTGGCAATTTTCCATTGATGTTTCTGCCGGCAACGCCAGCGATGTGAGCTCCAAGCCCTACACCGATGATGCGAATTTGTGATACATCATATCCGAAGTTACCACTAAGGATATCAATGAACTGAGCAACTACCCTTCCAGCTTGGGGAACATTACTTAAGGCAAAACTGTAAGAAGGTCCGCCTCTACTCCAGTCTACAGCAATAACGTTAATGTTCTCTGCATCAAGATGACCTGTATAAGGAAACAAAACATAAAATAATCAGCAGCTATGAGTATCATTTAATTTCTAAATATTGATAAATCGGTAAAAATTTAAACTTTAAACATTTAAACATTACAATCCTAATGACAATTAAGATAAATCTAGATAATGATCCACTTTTAAAACTATTTGCCGCACGTTGACCCATTATGACAATAAATGATTCTAATATAATTAAAAAAACTTTATATCTAGGACGACAGAATACATTGGTAATAGGAGGAAAAATGAAACAACGCTGTTTCTGTCCTGTCACCTTGATGGCGAAATACTTAAATATACGAGATTAAATTTTATTTCATACCTCGCACAACGAAAGCATTAAAGTTTCCAGTCACAGAATCGTTATAACTATGGATAGTGAAAACGGTGGGCAGGGAAGGTTGGAACTGCGAGGTCATAATTGAGGCTTCTGAAGGAAGCAGAGCCTGACTTTGCGTGGGGTTATTTCTGCAAAAAAAAAGGTTGATTATATTTCATTACTAAATTATCACATATTACATTATATAGTATAGTTTTAAAGTTAATATTGTTTTTTTTTTTCTATATTTCATTACTAAATTATCACATATTACATTATATAGTATAGTTTTAAAGTTAATATTGTTTTTTTTTTCTATATCTTATATTTTATTTATGCTTTCTTATCATTTACTTATAATCTTAAGTAAATTATTAAAAAAATACCTAGTGAATAGATGAAATACTATATCGGCAGGTCCCAGTGAAAATCCCCGTGCTGAAAAATTCAATATTTGTATATTCAATAGAAATATGTAAGGATAGTCCGGTCAATTTAGATGAAAAAGAAGGGTAACTTTGTATTAATTCTCAAAAACTTTTAATAAAGCGCTCGAGTACGACATTCAATATTTTTTATAATAATGCTAAAAAGAGTTTTAAATGAATTAAATACCATAAGGTTGACAACACACTTTGTATAGGGCACACTAATCCCAGAACCATATATGTAAATAGATACTTACTTTTGTTGATATAAAGTAATACCTAATAACATTTTTATATTTACCAAATACTGTAATTATGTATTTATACAATTGTTACCGTGGCTAGCAACTATTATCGAGGCCAGTTGTGGCGAAGACGCGAAGCGTGAGACTATACTTCCATTATAGGAAATTAAATATTTAATATTTTCATTCCTTTGCTCTAGCAAAGACGTAAGAGGCGGTGTTAGATTCTCAACACCCAAAGGCTCCAGTATTCGGTCAATTCTCTAAACATTGTATGGTGAGTGACTGAACTCACCGCCGCGATTGCCTCGTTACCGCGTAACGAACGCGAAAATAGGAACCGAACCCACAACCGCCGCGCTTAGTCGCACGCTTGTATCCCTGTTTATTATACATATAACATTATTATTTAAATTATTCTTTCGGAAATTCATTATTAAGAAATTCATGTCTTTTGATTGAATTTTTGGAGATATTTTAAGAGATTGTACGTGATTGACATCAGGAATGATATTTAAGATAAAAATTAACTACAAATCACATTTTGATGTTAAATTAAATTTACTTAGGGGCGCTGTCATCCCCGATATCTGCGCTTTCATCAAAATTTAACCTTAAAAATTCCTTCACACTCGTCTTCCTACCTTAATAATTACTTTACAATGGCATCCTGTCGACTATGGAATGTCTTACCTCTGAATAGCAGACGTGCAGTCTCTAATTTTTAAGCGCTACTACATTTCCATGCCATCTAAACCTCTTGTAATTTATTACTTTGACATTGTATACTTTATTATATGTATATATATATATATATATATATATATATATATATATATATATATATCTATATATATATATATATATATATATATATATATATATATTATATATATATATATATATATATATATATATATATATATATATATAATATATATATATATATATATATATATATATATATATATATATATATATATATATATATATATATATATATATATATATATATATATATATATATATATATATATATATATATATATATATATATATATATATATATATATATATATATATATATATATATATATATAAATCGTTATGATAAAATAAGATTATTAAAAGTAAATCACTGTATATTATTTCCTTATATGGAATCTTATATATATAATATATATAATATTCTTACCTGCAATAGCAACACATAGGATCAAAACGAACTTCATAAGATACATATTCCTAAAACCCACTTACTTTAATTAACAAATTATGTCCGCTTTGTTTTTTATACACTTAATTATCAATATAATGTTTCCTTCTAAGTAATGTTAATTAAGTTGTTGATAAAACTAACACGACGGTTGTTAAAGTGTCTGATACAGTAAAATATTTATCTAGATTTATGAGCCTTAAAATATTGAATCGATTAAATTTAATACAAGTATCAACTAAAATAACACCGATGAGGCCGACATGAGGCCTGTCGTGGCGCAGCGGCACAAGAGTGTGACTGTAACCGACAGGTTCTGGGTTCGATCCCCAGTCGAGGAAATGAAATATTTAATATTTTCAATTTAAATATTTAATGTTTCATTTCTTCGCTCTGGTAATAAGGCAAAGCGCGGCGTTGAGTTCCGCCATTCAACACGCAATGCCTCAAATTCGGCGGAAAGTGGGGAACGGAAGTGGAACAGAGTGTCATAACACTAGGTTTCACTTCCGTTCCCTCTGCCTACCCTGCCTAGTGCGGGATACAGCGTGAGGCTGAAAAAAAAAAAAACTAAAATAACAATTTTATAACTTTAAATAGGTGAACAATATAGTAAGAATATAGAAAAATAAATGTAGTAAAATAATAATGCACAGTATTTATAATTAATTTATTCATTTTTCTTTCATACTGGTTACTTAAAAGTACACTCTCATGCAATTAACATTAAAAGCCTTTATTTAAAAATAACGAACTTTAAAAATGTTTTACAGAAAATAAACGATTTACCGCGTTCGTACCATATTCTTATGTATTAACATTATTAACAAAAATATAATCTTTCTTTATCTGAAAGCCAGATTAATCCGATAATATAACCTTTATATATTCGTTATTGATATGTGGATTATTATTAACTTTTTGTAAATATATTATAAATATTCTTATTGATTTAGTAGAAAAATTATGAAGATGGATATTAACTCCATCCCTACCTTCACGCCTCTTCATGAAAAACGC
This sequence comes from Eueides isabella, assembly GCA_019049475.1. NCBI lineage: Eukaryota > Metazoa > Arthropoda > Insecta > Lepidoptera > Nymphalidae > Eueides > Eueides isabella. The sequence goes on from CM032388.1 coordinate 11,143,727, forward strand.
TACCATCCCTGCACACTTCTGTCTTCTTCTTTTGGCTTGTCTACTGTTAAAAATCATGAATTGAAATTATTGTTTTTTTTTAAAAAACAATAGTCTTAGCACTGCAGAATCGTCGAATAAACATACAATAAAAGCCAGCATACAAGCTGTTATCGGACCGGCTTAAATCCTATTTAACTGCAATGAGGTGTATATCAAGAAGATTTTTCAGGTCAGGCAGGCAGGTGGATAAATGAAAGATTCATTTTATAATCGCTAACAATTATCCACCTTCTGCCTAATTTCTTAATTTAAATAAAATATTTTAAATATGAATTTATTATTTCTCCCGAATGGCAAATTGTGGAGAAAAATTTTACGCTTCTAGACTGGGAAAGATATGGCATTCACTTGTTTTGCCGATGGCATTCATTTGTTTTGCCGATGATGTAGTATGACTCGCTAAGTCCATGGAAGATCTGAACATAATGCTTAGTCATTATGCTTTATATTTTTAGTAGTTAATCTTTATATATATATATATATATATATATATATATATATATATATATATATATATATATATATATATATATATATATATATATATATATATATATATATATATATATATATATATATATATATATATATATATATATATATATATATATATATATATATAATATTTTCAAAAATGTATTGCGATGCAACGGTCATTATATTAATTTCTATAAATTTTTCCCTTCAAGAATCTTTTGGGCCTAATTTATAGATTGCACGAATAGCTTCTGCAAGACAAAGATTAAATTACAAAGACAAATACCAGCTGCCAAAGTAAAATGCGATAGGACATAATAATATGAAAGTAACTAAAATAAACGAGGCGAGCTGTTTCCACGTAATATTGATTTTTTTAATTGCAAAGGCAGCTGAGCTAAGTCTATTCGCCAATCCATCAATATGAGGTCCTCACTGCAATTTAGAGTCAATGGCGATGCCGAGAAATACCGTTGAATCAACAGGATCCACGGCTTCACCATTTAAAAGTACATTGGCTTTTAATATTTTCGTGTTGGGTGTTCGGAAAATTACACATTTAGTTTTTATACTATTTAAAATTAAATTATTAGCACTAAACCAATGTAATATTTTTGAGAGAGCATTGTTTCCATCGTCATATACTTTTTGTCTTCTTTTCATTTTAAAAAGTAGCGATGTATCATCCGCAAACAATACTATCTCATGGTTCTTTTCAACTAAATATGGTAGGTCATCCATTTATGTTATGTATATATATATATATATATATATATATATATATATATATATATATATATATATATATATATATATATATATATATATATATATATATATATATATATATATATATATATATATATATATATATATATATATATATATATATATATATATATATATATATATATATATATATATATATATATATATATATATATATATATATATATATATATATATATATATATATATATATATATATATATATATATATATATATATATATATATATATATATATATATATATATATATATATATATATATATATGACCTGCATAAAATATGTACGAAACCTTCAATGGTCGAGTCTAGTTCACATTTGATCACATTGATTTTAAAATTAACGATAAGTAAAAGTAACGATAGCAAAACATTAATAATTCCCTGCGACTTTATCTTTTAAAAGCGGAAACAATGATAGCTAATTGAGATATGAGTTTTTATGTAAGTGTGTATATTTAACTATGTATATTTTGAAATCTCAATAATTTGTCTTAAATAAATTAAGGATGTAACGAATATTAAAAATGAACTCTGTCTTACTATAAGTACCACGTTGCTTTAAAAATTTTTGGCAATTTTTGAAAAGAGCACTAGTATGATTATAAAATGAAAAAAATATATATTTATATATTTGCGGCCTGTCATGGCTCATAGGAGTGTGACTGTAAGCACGATAGATTCTGGGTTCGATCCCCAATCCAGGATGTAAAATATAAAAAACGCGGCGTTTAGTTCCGTGAGGACGTGCGAATAGTGACTTGCGAGTGCATGGCCGTTTCGGTATGTAGCTCAATTTCCCTATACATTCTACTCTACAATGTATCTGCTAACGAGTATATATAAGGACTCGCGGGCAGTCTTGACTCTGACATGGCTCGGCACTACTCGTATTATACCGCTTAACCTCGACTTCGTACATATTTCATTGTTGAATCAATGAATTATTAATTTAAATATAAATGTGGTTAATATCTTTTTAAAGTTACATGTAACTGATTTGTGATTATATTGAGATGGAGCCCTGAAAGGCGACCGTTAAAGTATTTGTAATAGACCCATTAAGCCTAACTTATGTTCGAAAGTCCCAGGTTCGAAGCTTTAATAAGATAACACTAAAGCAGATTTTATGAGGCCTGTCGTGGCACAGCGGCACAAGAGTGTGACTGTAACCGACAAGTTCTGGGTTCGATCCCCAGTCGAGGAAAAGAAATATTTAATATTTTTAATTTAAATATTTAATGTTTCATTTCTTCGCTCTGGTAATAAGGCAAAGCGCGGAGTTGAGTTCCGCCATCAACACGCAATGCCTCAAATTTGGCGGAAAGTGGGGAACAGAATTGGAACGGAGTGTCTTTACACTAGGTTCCCGGGTTCCCTTCGCCTACCCTGCCTCGAGCGGGATACAGCGTGAAGCTACAAAAAAAAGCCAAAGCAGATTATTAAGTCTTACTGTAGAAACAACTGGTGATCTATGAGGTATATTTATAAAGTTACTAAGCTCTATTAGCAATGAGATTCAATACATGTTGACATAGGTATTTTCCCTGTCTTCATGCAAAGCTAGTAATATAATAGTTTAAAAATGAAGAAAAAAGTAGTCCTATCAATTTTTGACCGTTGACGGCGTATTGCCAGAAGGTAATAAATACGCTGTGAAATAGTAAAATTTTTGAATAAAATATTCTTAATCAATTATATGGATATTTAAATAGTAAAAGTACGAAGTATGTTCACAAAGTATCGTGAACTTTATGTTTTTTTTTATTATTATTTATTCATATGTTTTTCGTTCCATTCAAAGTAGATTTTTCCAATTTTCGAAGCATTTCTAAAAATCATATTTTTTTATCTTGTTCAGCTCCGTCTTCGATGCCGTCTTTATCTCGACAATCGTAGCGTTGCGTTATCTTTTTCTTTTTCAGTTTTGGGACCGAGAAAGAAGAGGGGCCAGAGAGACGAGGGAGCAAGATCTGCAATCGAATAAAACTGTAAGCAAAACTTTCACATTTAATTTTTGAGCTTTGGTTTCCACATTATAACCGTAAAACCTTCGGTCCAAGGTAGCTTCTCTTTCTCTTCCTTTAATTTCGTTTTTTACACACAATACAAGTTCTTTGATCCATTTTTTTTAATAGGTAATAATCGAAGAAAAGCCGTCTCACGTGCAAGTAAAGCAGCTATCAACAATTAACTGTAAATTAAAATGGTCGAACTTGTCACCACCAAAAATGGTGTACTTGTCAAGTAAGAGACATGAGTACATAACGCTACAAATAATCTAAATTCAAATTTGATATCTTTACGCTGTATTTCGCACATGGCACAGTACGCAAGGGAAACTTGGAAAGCTAGTGTTCAGACACTTACCGAATTTGAGACGTTGCTTGTTAAGGTAGTGGATCTCAAAGTCGTGCTTTGCCTTGTAATATTCAATATTTCTTTTGTAAATAGAATTAATATTTTACATTTACGAGTGGATATCGAGCCCACAACCTGTCAATACTTTTATTAATTGACCCAGTCAATATGTTTTCTATATTTTTTATGTACATTTTTCTATCTCTTGACTATTAATACTGATTATTAATGTATAACTACAAATAATAAACAAAAAATACTGGCGTATTTAATTTGAAGTAACCTATATTTGTATATATATAATATATAATCTTATCACGTGCGAACCTTAACATTTTTTTGCAAATAAAACTAATTTGTTTATCTATTTAATCACAAAACACAGAATTTTGCAAATAAAACTAATTTGTTTATTTATTTAATCTGTTGATATAAATAAAATTATAATTAATTAAAATTATATTATCACAAATTAAAATCCTGTATTTTGCTGAAATAATCTACACTTCAAGATACAGGACTCGATAATAATCAACTTAAATTATTCAAATACGTGCTGGATTATTCCATTCAAAATACGATACGAAATAATAATATAATAAAAAAAACATACATTTATAAGATAGATTTCACCTGGAAAACAATTTAAACATATTAATACTCTCTCTCTACTCTCTACTCAGCTTCAAGCTGTATCCCGCACGAGGCAGGGTAGGCAGAGGGAACCCGGGAACCTAGTGTTAAGACAGTCCGTTCCACTTCCGTTCCCCACTTTCCGCCGAATTTGGGGCATTGCGTGTTCAGTGGCGGAACTCAACGCCGCGCTTTGCCTTATCACCAGAGCAAAGAAATGAAACATTAAATATTTAAATTGAAAATAAATATTAAATATTTCATTTCCTCGACTGGGGATCGAACTCAGAACCTGTCGGTTACAGTCACACTCTTGTGCCACTGCACCACGACAGACCATTAAATAAATTTAATATCGTGTGAAATACAATGAGCCAATGCTATTTCTAATCTATACTAATATTATAAAGAGGAAAACTTTGTTTGTTTGTTTGGTTGTAATGAATAGGCTCAAAAACTACTGGACCGATTTTAAAAATTCTTTCACCATTCGAAAGCTACATTATCCCCGAGTAACATAGACTATATTTTATTTTGGAAAAAAATAGGGTTCCCTAAGATATTTGGATTTTTCAGACACAAACTGAAAAAAATCAACCAAAGAAGTTACTTATTTTGCGTACGCTGCCTAAACTACAAAAGATAGAACCATAAAATATTATAATTAATTGTAGATCTTATAAATATCTACAAAAAAGTCCGCGACAGACTATACCTATCTATGTCGAGTGAGGCACAACAACCACATTTTTATTTAAAAATTTTGATTTTTTTTGGACTACATTTAAACGCGTTTATTTTACTCATGCTATTAATCCTTATCAAAATAAATTATTTCATCAAGAAGTACAGTTTATGTTGATAATATTTGGTCTTTGAATGATTAAAATTGGACGTTTGGTTTTGAAGTTGAGGTGAAATTAAAATATTACGATTTCTGCTGCACGGCCCGTTGCGAAGTGGGCGTCACCAAGGCCAGGGGTGCGCGTGCGGAAGAGGGGTGTTTAGATCTATGCAGGCCCGGTCGACTTCCTTAGGGGCATTGGCGACATACCTACGGGGGATTGGCAATGGTGTGGGTGAAATATATGTAAAATTTACGGTATACGGTCTTTCATAATACTCGTAGGTGTTTAGTGCTGCTAGGTTTAAGTAAAACTACTAATTAGTAGTATTTTGTAAATTTTTGAAGCAGATGTATTTAATGTTTTTATTATATGAATATTTAATAATTAAGAAATAACTTTTCGTTTAATGTTTTTAATATATAGTTTGAGTATTATAAAAAAAAATAATTCCCAAAAGGGATGAAAGTTGCTTGTAAATTAATGTTAAAAAAGAAACTAAAAAGAGAGTGCTATAATTTAATTTTAAACAGTTTTTGTTTTGTATAAGATACAATTTATCTAACCAGTATTCAAAGCATAGTAGTAAAATTGCCTTTCGATATGGCAGCATTGTAATTTGACATTTAATAATAAAATTAAAAATAATGTTTCAATTTGCAAATGGCCGAAGTATTGTTTATTTTCGAAAACGTTAAACAACGCTATCCAGTGTTTTTGTTGTATTATTTAATTCGTTTCTTTTACATAGACACTTTTCTTCATAATTAGCACAAATTGAAAGTAGTGTTCTAGAAGTGATTCGTCGAACTATAACATCAAAGAAGACATTTTATACAGGGACATTTGATACAGGGATTATCCATTCTTATAAAAGGCAAGTGTAAAGTGGAACTATGCTATTTAGTTAGTATTTGTAACGCTTATAATTTTGTATTCAATTTATATTTTTTCTTCAGGTTTTCCATGTTATAAAATTGATTTAAATGTTGGTGATATGAGAGAAGTCAACAAAAGAGCAATATCAATTTTGGAAGATTCTAAAGACAAGACAAGAAATGGTTACTACATTAATCTACTTCACTGCAAGTAAATTACTTCAGAAATGTTTCTTTTAAAACACAAAACCTTAAAAAAATATTGAAGAAGAAGATAATATTATATTAAAATAAGGAAGAAGGTTGACAGTAATATTGTAATACAAATATGTATTACAATCTATTGTAATTAATATACAGAAATACTTGTTGTAAAAAATGTTAATATGCAATAAAATGAAATATAAAGTGTTTATTAGTTTCATTTCAGTATTTATATTTTATAATTATGATCACACCAGAAATGATTCACAGTTTCAAAATCATTTGAAAGTATTGATGTTTAAATCAATATTTCCATGATTTTGAAACAGTGAATCTTTCTGATTTTGCATAAAGTAAAGGTTTCATAAAGCCAAATTTCAATTTTGCCGCCGAGAAATTTGACAGATTAGTTTCCGTGGGATTACGGATGGTGGCAGCAGTGGCGATTTTTGTCCCCCACTTTTTTGTATGAAGTCGACACTCTTTCCGTAGGGTAAATGTGCTCTATGGATCTATGAGTAAGGTACACGCGCGGCTCAGACGCGAGGTCAGCTCCCTACGTAGCGGTCGTGCGCGAAGTCTAATAATTTTCATGAGATTTTTTTTAGATTTTGTTCATAAAACTACATCTACGCAAAAGTTCTTCTCAGAGCTAAACAACAGTCCTTCTCAGAGCTATACAATAGTTCTTTTCAGGGCTAACCAACAGTTCTTTTCAGGGCTAACCAACAGTTCTTTTCAGGGCTAACCAACAGTTCTTTTCAGGGCTAACCAACAGTTTTTTTCAGGGCTAAACAACAGTTCTTTTCAGAGCTAGAATTATACACGCTATTAACATTTTCTTAAACATTTGAAAATGCCTAAGAGAGCCAGGTCTCAACTTTCTAAACATAGTTCTCAAGCAAAAACATATAAAATTTACCAGAAATCTTAAAATAATTCCATCTGAATATTTTTAAATGGCGTAAAACTTCAGGAAGTTAATACAATTAATGATTTGGGCATCACTTTAGACTCAAAACTCACTTTTCTACCTCATATTGATAGAATTGTAAAAAAATCCTCAAAGATTTTAGGTTTTATTATTCGTACTACGAGGAAAGTGTTTGGGACGTCAACCAAAATATTATTATACAACAGCATGGTAAGAAGTATTCTAGAGTACGGAAGTATCGTTTGGCGACCACATTACTCTATCACATTCACTTAGAATAGACTCGCATTCAGAAACGCTTTACACGACATCTTGCCTATTCTAAAGGTATGGCAGCCTCTCTTGAATCATATGACAGCAGATTAAATCACTTCAAAATGACCTCTTTTTCCATTAGAAGAGATGTCCTTGACTTAGCGTTTCTCTACAAATTATTCAATAACCAAACAGACTGTTCAGAACTTTTGCAATTGTTTCATTTTTACGTCCCCCCTCGGTTACCTCGTAATATTATAAAACCTTTGCACATTCCCTTACGTAAAACAGTCCTCGGGGCTAATTCTGCTATACCACGAATTAGCAAATTTTTTAACCGGTGCAGTGGCTCAATTGATATCTTTAACGTCCCTATCAATGTTTTTAAAAGAAAATGCTTGCAATACCTAATTGCAAACTAACGAAACATTTTTAACATATATAATTATTAGATTTTTATACCTAGCATGCTGTGTCAACCTTTTTATGGTATGTACTTTTCCGAATAGTGTATTAAAAATTGTATATTTATTAAATATTGTAAAACTGCTGGATGACCTAAATAAATAAAATAAAATAAAATAATAAAATGGATAAAACACGCCTAAAGGCCAAAAATCTCCTTTATTAATACAACTTAATTACATTTCATTTCTATTCTTACTGTTAAACATTTTCAGTAGATATATGTATATATTCATATATATAAATTTAGTTTATTTATTGTTAACTTCTAATTGTACTGTGTATTTTTTTTTTCTTTTTCTTTTACATATACTTATAATATTGTTTTTATGAATAAGTATTTACCTTAGCTTTTTGTACTATATGTGACTGTCTCTTTATTTTTGTTAAATTTAGTTAGATTATTTTCTATTAGCAAAAGGTGAAAGATTTTGTATACTTTTTGTTTTAATTCTATTTTTGTACTGGTAAACGGATATATCAATTGCTTTATTTTTTGTTTTTTTTGTCATCGATATTGTTTTATGCATTTTTATAGTTATTTTAATCTTTAATCTTATTATCATTATTGTATATATTATTGTTATTGTTATTTTATTTTTATTTTATTATATTTATTTGCAATAGTTTTTTATATATTACTATAATGAGCCAAGCGTTGAATGTAAGTCACAGCTCGTTAATCAATTCTGATAGTTTTTATGATTCTGCGACTGATTTAAATGACAGCTTTCACAGCACATATGTACCTTTAAATACGCTCTTAGATTCCAAATTCTCTATTGCTTCCAAAAATTTTAATGTCATCCATATAAATTCCCAAAGCATTCCTGCATACTACTCTGATCTCCTTTCTTCTCTTGATGTGAAAAATATTCATGCCATACTTGTATCTGAAACTTTTCTGAAACCTTATCTTCCTTCTACTTCTTACTACATCCCAGGATTCCATTTAATACGTAATGATCGTGTAAACAAAGGTGGTGGAGGTGTAGCCATTTACCTTCGCAGTCATTTACCTTTCACAATATTTGATAAATCAGATTCTCAGTACTCAGAAGCTGCTGAAAATATTTTTTAGATAAATCAGATTCTCAGTACACAGAAGCTGCTGAAAATAATTTAAAAATTACACCACTTCATCAAGATAATGCTCATAATATCTTCTATTCATCAGAATGCTACAATAACTTAAATGCTGAAGACTGAACTGAAGAGGTTTTTAAATTATTACGAGTTTACATCATCCATATTACAACAGACAAAGGGGTGAAACCCAATCCTGACAAGACCAAAGCTGTGCAACAATTTCCAATAACAAATCCCAAAATCTCCCAGATATTAAATTCTTCCCTGGACTAGTTTTTTATTATAGACGGTTCATCCCTATTTTCTCTAAAACTGCTAAACCCTTAACTAATCTTTTAAACAAAGATGTCTCATTCCTCTGACAACACTAGCAACAACATGCCTTAGAAACCCTTAAAACTGCTCTTACCACTGCTCCTATTCTTGCTTACCCAGATTTTACTAAACCTCACCTGCGTCTCGAACTTTGCCATTTTGCCTATGCTTTCTCAGGGTTTAATTGGCCATGACCGCTCAATTGCTTATGTGTCTAGAACCTTAAACAAAGTTGAATCAAATTATAACGTTACTGAAAAGGAATGTTTAGCCATATTATTTGAAACTAAGATGTTTCGACCATATTTGTACGGTAAACGCTTCAAAATCGTAACTGATCACAAGCCCCTCAAATGGTTATTCAATTGTAAAGATCTAGGTTCTAAATTTGTCAGATGGATACTAAAATTGGAAGAATTTGATAATGAAATAGAGTACAAAAAAGGCAAAATAAATAGTAACGCTGACGCATTAACGCGATTTCCAGTAAATCTTATACTAAATCCACAACCTTCTACGTCAAAAGATTCCCCGAATCTAAATTTGAATCCAGAACCAGAAATACCTCAAAAAGTTCTCAAAGAATTAATAGACGGAAGAATAGGAGAGACAAAACATAGATTTCAGCCCTTTAGAGCTTCCTTCTATACAAAAATCCCCCTTTAATGAAGACTCTATCTTAATATCGGATCCTGTAGTTGCAAACACAAATCAACCTATGAATAACTCTCTAGATTCTATGATTCCAGGTCCTATTCACAATAATAATGACTATTCCAATTTCCTTAAATCATTTAGCGCAAAAAAACATTCATAAAATACTTATACCAAAGAATACAATGAAAATCTTCTCAAAACTTCTATAACTATTCATTCCGGTATCAATAGGTTTCGATGACTCAAACCCTTATCTTCATGATATTATATCTATTTCTGAAAACCCAAATATGATAACTGAAGGTGAACGTGAACTTTTAATAAGTTTTTTTTTAAAGATAAAATTTTATCTCTTTTTTACTCAAGTATATTTTGGTAATTGTATATATCCAGACTTATTTAAAATTGTTTAATCGGCGAGAGATGACATTTTACTCAGTGGTACTATCAATGTAATTTCTATGTCTGACTTTAAAAATCCATTTAAACAACATTATTTGTTAAAATTTATGGTATCATTATGTATTTATTCAATAATACCAATATTAATATAAATATTTACCATTATATGATAATCTATCCTGTCTCAAGTGAAATAGCTAAAATCCTGAAAGAAAATTAAGATATCCCGATTGTATGACATTTAGGATCTAATAGAATGACAAAAAGGATTAGAGAACGGTGTTACTGGAAGAATATGAATTCAGATATAGAAATGCCTTCTACATTTTATTTCTCTCTGTGGTATACCAAAAACAAATATTACTGATCAAGGCACAAACTTCACTGCAGAACTATTCAAGAAAACAAGTTAATTACTGAAAATAAAATAAATTTAGTCCTCATCGTATCACCCACAAACCCAAGGTGCTCTTGAAAAAAGCCACTACACACTTAAAAAATACTTGAAGTCATATGGAAACGAAAACCAAAGAAATTGGCATAAGTTTGTGTACACGGCAATGTTTACATACAATAGTACAATTCACTCAATTACACAATTCACATTTTCTTTCATACCAGATTCTATTTTAACTTATCATGACTACATTCAAATGCTACAATATCGCCTTAAAATATCTGATGAAAAGCTTTAGAAAATATCAATGCATCAAAACAGAGATCTAAATCATATTATGACAAACACTCAACCAATAACATACAAAGTAGGTGAGTATGTTTATTTAAAAAATCATTTAAAGCTCCGCAAGGCCTTATCCCCATAATGGAAAGGACTCAATAAGATCGTAAAAAATCATAGTAACAATACCCCTTATCCTTACTTATAAATCGGAGACACGTAAAACATCATTACGACGAAGTAAAACCAGCATATGATACCATTAACTAATTTATATTCTTCACAACTTTACATTTTATATGAATATTAATTTTAAAATTTAAGTACTGAAATTTGCAGCCAATAATAATTATAAATACTTATGCTTGCAGAATGATCGTGACGTTCACCGTCTTAACGACTGCTAATAGAGAATTCATCATTTAAATCTCTAGAAGCCCTGGTATATTTTTTGACCCAGTAAGGATTGTCAAGATTATGAATGATCAGTTTTACATCGTTCCTTTAGACTTGTTTTTTTCAGAGAACCTATAGAAAATGCTGGATGCATGTATTTAATATTATTCGGTTTCAATGCCGAGAAACCGAAGATATCGAGTATTTGCAATGTTAAAACATGCTACAGCCCTTAGAATGACTTTATAAAGACGTGCTTCGTGATTATAATTCTTTATCCTATATTATTTCTAATAACGTAAATAAAAGATCCACATGGCTAACTAGCGTAGGTGTCGTTCTTTAACATATTTTTGGAACATTAAACGAAGATGATGCTGAAGATTATAACAAAGCTATTAAAGTGTTATATGATAATGATAAATTATATACAAAAAAATGTCATTATTTCACAATCTGCTATATCCAATATCAATCAATCTTTTAATTAAATGAATTTTAATGAATGTATATATATATATATATATATATATATATATATATATATATATATATATATATATATATATATATATATATATATATATATATATATATATATATATATATATATATATATATATATATATATAATGTGAATATTAATGAATTAATAATTAAATGAATGAATTAAGCCAAACTTAATAGTGTCGTTGATGAGTTGACCGTGGCTATAAATAATGAAAGCCAGATAATAAAAAAAAATAGTTTTAAGATTAAGCTTAATTTTAACTCTATTTTGTTTATGAAGAATAATATATTATACCCTTCAATTCTATCTCCGATGGAAATGTACTACGATATATTAAGTAGTCTTAAATTAATTCCAAAGTTTAAGGATTTTTAAGTAAGCATAGAGTTAAGTTAATATCCATGTTTTAATTAATATTGCTAGTTTAGTTTGTTATTATTATGTTGATAAATTAGTTTTTGTTGTTAAAATACCATTAGTAGATGTTCAAGAATACAATATTTACAATACTATATATACATTTACCTGTTTCACACGATCCTAATAATCACTCTTATGTTATGATACTACCCTTTGAAGACATCAAATGTTCACGGTCTTCAATTTCAATACGTCAAGGGTTGTCAAATGTTCATTATCATCAACTTCACGTTGTATTCGGCATACAGCAGGGTAGGCAGAGAGGACTTGTGAACTTTGTTAAGTCACTTTTTTCTATACCTTACTTTCTATAGAATTTGAAGCATTAGGCGTTGAGTGGCTGAACACATCGCCGTGCTTTGCCTACCAGGTCGAAGAAATTAATATCCTGCAACAACATATCCTTCTTTAGAGCTGATAGGCTGAGGCCGTTGCCAGCTGTGTGCCTGAACTGTCTCCGGTTCTGACACGCCTGTTTCGTCTCTCACTAGAGACTGGAGTAGTGCCCAAATCGTGGAAGCTTGCAAATGTACAACCAGTGCCCAAAAAAGGCAGTCGGGCAGACCCTGCCAACTACAGGCCGATATCGGTCACCCCTATACTCTGCAAGACTATGAGCGTGTACTGAATAAAAGGTTTGTGGCAGATCTAGAGGAAAATGATCTCCTAAGCGATGGCCAGTACGGATTTCGTAAAGGGCGATCGACGGGAGATCTGCTTGTGTATGCCACGCACATATGGAGCGAGGCTATCGAGAGATATGGTGGGGCCCTTGCCGTGTCTCTCGATATCTCTAAAGCCTTTGACAGGGTCTGGCATGCAAGCCTTATAAGTAAGCTTCCCGCATACGAACTACCGGCCGACCTTTGCAAATGGATATCAAACTTCTTGAGTGAGCGATCGATACAAGTGGTCCTAGATAGCCGCGTATCTGCTCAACAGACTATAAATGCCAGAGTTCTTCAAGGATCCGTTCTGTCTGCAACCCTTTTTCTGCTGCACATCAACGATATGTTAACACCCGATATCGTTGGGTACGCCGATGACAGCACGGTTGTTGAAAGATATCTATCCAATGCAAAGGCCAGCCGGATCGTAATCCAGTCTATGATCGATCGACTGAACCTGGCACTTTAGGGCGTCTCCGAATGGGGCGATGCCAATCTGGTCATGTTTAACGCTACCAAAACTCAGGCGAGTTTATTTTCCGCAAAGCGGGGCCTCTTCGGTCTTGCTCCGACTTTCCGAGATGTACCCGTGCCGATAGCTGACCATCTTGAGCTTCTTGGCATGAACCTTATATCAAATTTGAACTTTGGACATTACATCGAGTCTTTTGCCGCAACTGCAGCTAAAAAACTAGGTGTCCTATCAAAGGTTAGGCAGTATTTCACTCCGGGAACAGCTCAAGTCCGATCGAGTATGGAGTACTGCTGTCACCTTTGGGAAGGATCTGCTAAATATCAGCTAGCGACCTTAGACTCGATTGAAAATCGCGCCAAGAAGCTCATTGGCAATTCAGCGATTGTTGAGGCAACGCTGCAAAGCCTTGAGCATCGCCGAAAAGTAGCTTGCCTGACGATTTTCTACAAGATACATTTCGGAGAGTGTGCAGCTGCACTGCATAACTTAATACCATCTTCTCCTTTCTATCTGCGGGATAGTAGACGTAGGCAGGGATTTCACCCATACGTCGTCGATATACCACCTTTTCGTACGCAGCGCTTCGCCTCAACTTTCCTAATGCGAAAGGCTAAGGAGTGGAACTCCCTGCCTGCTGAGATCTTCCCCGATAAGTATAACTTGGCCCTCTTTAAGGAACGAGTGAATAGGTACAACCTAAGGCAAGCATGCTCCACCTTCGTTCGTATCGTCACTTACCACCAGGTGAGATAGCGGACAAATGCTTGACTATCAACATTAAAAAAAAATAAAAGCTACTACAGCACAAAGCCGTCCAAGTCACTAATCCAAAGAAGATGATCTGGGATGAAGTACGGCTCCCAAACTACAGTTACGTCGATAAGCCATGTTATGGACGTAGCAGCAGATTTGATGGTGCCTGAAGGAAGCCAACTCGTCAACTATCCATTATGCGACATATCATCTTCCCTCTGAACTTGAAGGAACTCAAGGAACTTGAAAGAACTCCAGAAGATGCTCTGATTCCTAGGCCATATGTCCCTTTAAGAAACGGTGATCGAGAATCTACGCTACTCATTATACGTCCAGCCGTTATCTTCACTGCAGTGCATAGCATGCAACGTGACTCGGCTTTGCAGGTTTGGGATTTTTGTCCCTCACCTGCGCAACAGAAGCAAAGATGTTGAGCAATTTCTGATTGACTTCTAGGCCTTAAGTGTTTACCTTAGGTTGTTTCAGATCAACAACTTAAGGGGCAGACATCTGAAACAACGTAAGGCTAACGCTCCTTTAAGATCTGAACTTTGATAGAGCTCCACCCTACCAAGATACGTTCTTTTTTATATAAATAATAGAAAGTCACGGCAAACGAGCGTACAGTCCACCTGATGGTAAATGATCAGGACCACCCACGGCCCTGTGTTACTCCAGAGGAGCTACAGGAGCGTTACCGGTCTATAAGGTGGATGGGCACCGCAGCCCGGCATCACCCAATGTCCAAACGCAGTGGCTGAAGCCACTACTTCACATCGGTTTTAAATGCCGGTCGAGTCTGCCCATGCGTGTTGCCATTGCCGATAATGTGACTCTCCCATACCTACTTTAGTCGCCTCTTACGACACCGTCAGTACCAGGGTGATCCTATTCTAAGCCGGATTCACACAACGCTCTTTGTTCCCTGTAGATTTTCCCGTATCTAATGGGCACTGAACAACTACAGTCACCACAACATCAGGATCCCGTGACATATCTGATACAGTTACATTATGAGCTCCACACCCACCAACGCTTGCGACGGCCTCTATTACCTTATTCTTAGTAACTAAATCAACCAGGACTATTGGAAACTTTATAAAGCCTGGTGACTACCTACGCGCCATCTAACGTCACTCGCAGATGTTTTGCGAGCTTATCGGCCTGCTCAGATGAATGTACAACAGCAGGCTCAAGCAATTGGGCGCATTGCATGACGCACTGCCAATCCTTCAGTGATGCTTAACTCCACGAGGTTGATGTCGCTTTAGTCATACATCTTAAATGAGAAGAGTTCGTAGTAGATGACTTCTTTCCCTTTTTGCCCTTCCTAACAACTGTTGCTCAAGAACCATCATCTATCTCTTTATCTCCAGCCGAAACTCAAGATATTGTACGAATTGATTTAAAAGTCCCAGCAACCGAAATGGATTCTAAACTGGATAATGACGAACTGTCCCTCATACGCGATGTTTTACCTGAGGTATTTATACATTTTCGTTGTACTTTACTTTCAGAATGTTTCTCAGTCTCTGTCTGAACACTTTCCCGAGGAATTAGTTTTGCATATGCTGTCAACCATACCCTTCTTAACTTTACGACGAGACCGTAGTTACACAATTGTTCAAACGCTTTCAGTGCGGGAGACCAAGGATTCAATCATTTCCGTTATCACCTCAACAGTGTCCTTAAGTTTTCGCATGTCTTTAAAGTGGCCGGACTTTGTTGCCATCTCCTTTATTGAAGCTATACTTTGTCCGACATAGAGGCACAAATCTTCAGGTGAGCATAGAAAATGACCTTCTCTTATTCGCCACTGAAATGTCACCTGCAACGATCGTATGAGCAGATCTCCACGAGATGGCCATTCAGATAGACTCTGCTCAAAATCCTCCTCATAAATTTCAACACAGCTTTTCTGCGTTCTACGCACACGAACTGATCCAGTGCCGCACGTTTTCGGTGGCTTACCTCTCCTATAAATGTATAACATTTGAATCCATGCATTGTCTTGCTTTCTGAGCCATAATAGCATTCGCCCTTAACTGTCTTGCTTTGCGCTGCAGACTTGTCTGCATCTCTCAAGTCCGAAGCGGAGTTTACATCATCGTCTGTTGTTTTTTTTATTTATTTTGTTATATTGCATATTGTTCCCATGAGTATGGGCAAAAAATTCCGTCCAAGCAATGCCGTCTGAACTTGGATAAACGTGGAAGTTTTCTTTCTCGTAGTCCGACCAGTGAAGGCAAGATTCTCAGTTTCACTCAAGATAACTACATATGACCGCAACCATGAGTGGAGTTCTGATGTTCTCAGCGGGTACATTGTACTTACATAACTTGTTCCTCACACTATATTTTTTGCTAATAAGAGAACACGCTGAAAAACGCCATGGCGTCAGATCAGCTCGCCAGCGAGCAAACATGACCTCAGGAAAAAATAGTCCTGCTAGACAATAATTACTCGCCACCCAGGAACAGCTGGCACATTGAACTGGTAATAATGATTATAGAGCCCATACAAAAATTGAATATAATTTCTTAAGAAAAGAAAAAAAACCACTACGACTTTAATTTAATTTCATTAACGAAACCTAATTATTTTAATTTTAATAAACTGAAAATGACCAGCTGATCAATAATAATAATCTCAATAGCATAAGCTGACATAAGAAAAAAATATCAATCAAACACTAAAGAAATAAAATCTCTAATGGTACTCGGTTGACACAATGCCATCAGAAGAGTTTTCAATGTCACAACAACTGCTGATGCTCCACATCAGTTATAATATTTTGCCACTACTGCCACAAAATGTACATTCTTCTACTTAGAAGATTGCGTAACATAGCTGTATCGCATAGAATGTAGAGCCGTTCGAATCATTGGGGACCCAATGATCTGTATGGGGCTTGATACTTTGGCTTTACGTAGAAACGTATCCTCGCTTTGCGTTTCCCACTGTATTTATCACAGAGAGTGTTCGGGATAACTGTTTGACTTGGTACCTGCTGCCGAGTTTTCTAACTGCACAGTACGTCATAAACTAAAGTACCATCCACATCATCTGGACACGTGGCACTCTACTACTATGCAGTTTCGCCATATATCTATCGAACGGCCTATCTTCAAAAATCAGATCTATTTTCAACTTTAAAAGCAACGCACCTGTAGCTTCCCTGGTGTAACACGGGGCCGTGGGCGACGGTGATCACTCACCACTAGGTGACCCGTTATCTCGTTTGATAATAAGAATCGTATATTACGAGTTACGAATATATATCATGTTCTTTTTAACTTCGTCGTGTTTTGGACCAACAAAATAATAATCTCTTGGAGCTTTTGTAGCTCTCTAAATAGTGGCGTATGAGGTAGCCTTTATTCTTAGTAATATACTCTAATTTTATTATGATATTAAATATTTTATTGGACAAACGTAAAAGTTTTAATATACATATAGTGAAATAACTGTGAGAACGAAGTGTCTTATCACTAGGTTCCCAAGTTTCCTCTGCCTACCCTGTCATGAGCGAGATACGTAGAAGATTATTGTGTATATAAATGTAGGTATAGATAAATGATTTTATAGATTTAAGTAAGAATAGAGATTTGATTGGTTTTTAAATAATTTCCAATAATACAAGATTAGAATCATAATGACGTAGATAAAAGATAATATATAGAGTAGAAAAATGAAACGAGCAAGTCATAAACATGAAGTTTTTAGCAATTGTTCTTGCTTCAGTAGCCTGTTAGTAAGAAAATTAAAATCATAGTATCATAATATTAAGCCGCATTACATATTTCACTGTTAAAATATGCTTAATTTCAGTCAGTTCTTGCAGTGTGATACCCGTTTTACCAGGGGAAAACACCCACTATGTAGAAGGACAGAGTCGCTATATCTGGATGGCAGACCCGGATGGTAAACCTGTTCTCGTAGATCTGCAGGCTGAAGTCAACTACGAGGTCCTCTCCCGAAATGGTGCAAATAACCAATATTGGCTTTTCACCAGGTAATTCATTTTATTTAATTTACTATAATATCGTTGGTATAACATATTCGTTTAGTGTTGCATAAAAACGCAACACATTATAGACCATACATATTTTTTATTTTAATTCTATATTATAGGATTGAGTTAAAAACAGAAGTAATCCAATTAGTATAAAATTAATATCTTTCTCATCTCTAATTTGCATTTCGGGGTGGAAGTGATAACAAATTTAAGACTAAGCTTTAAAATATTGATTCATTGTAATCTTTATTATTAACAATTATGAACAATCTTTAGAAAATACTATTTAAAATTCTCGCTGTGATGTCAAATGTATGTAGTATATTATTAAAGAATGATTACAGGCAAAATCCTACCAGCCGTCAGATATTGGTAAATGGTAATATCAATTCAATTTCGAACTCCAACTACCGAGCCAACCGCCCCACAAAAGTAATTGTTCATGGCTGGAATAACAATGGCAACTCTGATATGAATCCACTTATAACAGCCGCATTTTTAGCGGTAGCAGATGTGAACGTAATTGTTGTTGATTGGAATCGTCTTGCCAATTCACTTTACAACGCCGCTGTACGTGGAGTACCAGATGTTGGTAATCATCTTGGATCATTTCTTATTTGGCTCTTCAATAACGCTGGTGGAAACTGGAATCAACTTCATTTAGTTGGATTTAGTTTAGGAGCACATGTCGTAGGAAACGCTGGTCGTGCTATTGGAGGACGTGCAGCACGTGTAACAGGTATGTACACTACAAAAACAAATCACATCACAAGTAAATTTTCTATTGTATTGATGCGATTTCGAAAGTAAATTTGTTTAATCTTTTAAAAGTAGATGAATACATATATTTTATTTTAGGCTTAGATCCTGCAGGTCCTCAATGGGGAGGAAATTCATTAGCTTTGAATGCTAGAGCGGGACTTTACGTGGAATCTATCCATACGGACGGACGTGCACTCGGTATAATGGATCCAATATCGCATGCTGATTTTTACCCTAATGGTGGCAGAAATCCGCAACCAGGTTGCGTTACCAGCATCTGCTCTCACGGCCGCTCCACAGAATATTTTGCTTCCAGTATAAGAACAAATCATTTCATTGGGAGACAATGTATTAACCTTAACGAAGCACAGCTAAATACGTGTAATGGCGCTCAACTTCGCATGGGTAATAGCGATTTAAGTAAAAGAGGGTACGTAATATGTATTAAATTTACTGAACTTAAATTTAAAAAATGTGTAAAAATTTTGAACCAGCGCCTCTTGAAAACCGTTTAAGCGCTCTGACCAACTAAGCCATTCGTTCTTACCAAGCTCCGTCTAAATTCTTATACGCTTATTACATTTTATATAGTGTTGTGTTGACTTGGAATTATAATGTAAAACATGTATTTAGAGAAAAGATAATACAACGCTAAATGCTAACAAGAGAAATGCAAATTTTCTGTGTAAAAAATAACTAGCGTAAACAGCGAATATATTTAAATATAGTTGGAAAACATAATCATATTAAAAAAAATATTCTCTTGCAGTTGGGGACTTTACTCAGTACTGACAGGTAGAAGTTGGCCTTACTAAAAGTATGGAAGAATTAATGAATCATTGAACAATTACCATATACGATTGTATATATATATAAAATAAATACCATTGTATTCATTTATTTTTTTACTTACACGCGCTTCACCAAACAGGCCATCTCTATAACGCTGGTAAATTTCCTTAATATTATTTCCCAAATCTTCCATGACATGTTTGAATAAAATTTTTTGGAGTGTTAATATTACAAATCTATACTTACATTATAAAGGAGAAGAGCTTATTTGGTTGAACCTACTAATCTCAGAAACTACTCTGCTTTGATTTAAAAAATTCAAAAAGTTTTTAAAAATAACGACAATAAAAAAATTGAGATTCCTAGCACATCTAGTAACGAACTTTTTATATAAACTGTTAACCCCAAAAACTAACTAAGTGAGCATCGATATGCTAAAAGTAGCACAGTTTTTGAAAAATATAATTAAGTCATATAAAATTTGGCTTATGGTGAAGGAATAGTAGTTCCTTAACTGTCTTAATTTATTATTCAATATCTCAAAACTTGTAATATGGTGTTCACCGTGAGCCAAAGTACGATATTTAATTTTTTTTATAACCTCGCTCTAGTGTAAAAAGCGCGACGCTGAATCCGCCACTCTATACACAATTTCATTCAAAATTTCTAAAATGTGTTAACTACAAAAATTAATTCTAGGGCCTCCCTGCTTATCCTGCTAAGCGGAAGAAAATATGAACTTGTTTTTGATATGATATGATATTATTTTTGATATTATAATAAATACTTTAATCCTTCTTTCTGCGCCAATCAATAATTATTTTTAGGCGTAATAAACAAATATATAACACAAATGTCAGATCACCAAGAACTGTAATCTGGTAGATAGCTATAAATTCAAATTCAAATTTAAAATATTCTTTATTCAAATAGGCTTTAGCAAGCATTTTTGAATCGTCACGAACATAAAATTACCACCGACCTGGAATGCGGTTCTGCTGAGAAGAGCCAGCAAGAGACTCAACAGTTTATTTTTTCAATATTGATTAAAGTTACAATTTCATTATTTAATACAATGGTGACTATCCTGCATGAAATTCAAATGACCTTAATTAATTAAATTTTTATCATTCAAATATTCTTGAACAGTGTAGTACGCTTTCTTAATTAACATTACCTTAACAATTTATTGTTAAACTTTTTAGTGGCAAATTAAAAATACACTGCGGAATACTATTATAGATACGTATGCTCAGACCTATAAATGATTAATTTACTTTTTGGAGGCGATAACAAGGCGTCACAAGTTTGTCCTTGCGAACAGTACAATTTCGCATAAATTCTTTGCATAAAATGGTAGATCCAGACGATTTTACATTATTTATATTATTAACCTTCTGGATTCTTTGAGTTAGATACAAGTCAACAAGATCAAGAGTATAAGAAAGTTTTAGTAGCACAGTTTCATGGACTACACAATCAAAGGCTTTGACCAATAATATACTTAAATAATACTCCAATCACATTTTACAATCTCTCCCATGCGTTATAGATGTACTTGAGAAGTGCAGCACCCGCATCTGTCGTTGCCTTTGGTAAAACCATATTGGTCATTATATACAGGGTGGGCCTCGGAGTTTTGCGAATTTGAAATCGCCATAGCGTTGGAACGGGGGAGGGGGGCGGAGCGCGGGAGGTGGGGATCTGTAACTCGGGCCTTGGAAATTTAGTCGCAATGGAGCACTTCACGGGTGAACAGCGTGCGTTCTGTGTAAAAAATTATTACAAAAATGCTGATTCGTGCGTTATTGTTCGACGTTCATTTCGCTCCCACTATGGATTGCATGATTTAAAACAGTGTCCGAGTGAAAGTTTGATTAGGGCGTGGGTCAGAAAGTTCGAGGCTACCGGTTCGACCCTTAATCAGAAACCTAAGGGGCCCGAAAGGACGAAAAGGTCAGATAAAAACATAAACGAAGTCGGAGCTTCCGTACTACGCAATCCTGGGCAATCAACTCGCAAGCGATCAGCAGAGCTATCTGTATCAAGAACGACTTTGCGTCGTATTTTGAAGGAAGATTTAAAATTGCACCCGTATAAACTTCAACTAGTGCAAGATTTGAAGCCAAATGATCACAATTTACGACGTGATTTCGTCGAAACAATGTTTGAGCGATTTCGGAGCTTCAACAATATTCTTTTTTCAGACGAAGCCCATTTTCACTTAAATGGGCACGTAAATAAACAAAATAGTCGTTATTGGGCCTCAGAAAATCCACAATTCAAACACCAAAAGCCTTTGCATTCGCCAAAAGTGACAGTTTGGGCGGCTATTTCAGCACACGGAATCATCGGACCCTTTTTCTTTGAAGACCAGCGAGGGAATTCTGTGACAGTTAATACTAAGCGATACACAGCCATGTTGCGCGATTTCTTTTACCCACAGCTGTCAGAATTTCGAGGGTACAATAGTTCGACATGGTTTCAACAAGATGACGCCACTTGCCATACCTCTAACGAGAGTTTGGCAGCCGCAAAGGAGATGTTTGCTGGAAAACTCATTTCGCGCCGAGGTGACATTCCATGGCCACCGAGGAGTCCGGATTTAACTCCACCCGATTTTTTCTTGTGGGGCTACATGAAAAGTAGAGTCTACAGTAATAATCCGACCACGATTGCAAAGTTGAAGGCCAATATCCGCGAAGAAATGGCCGCTATTCCGCGTGCCATGTGCGAACGAGTTTTTGTCAATTTGAGGTCGAGATTCGAAGAATGTTTGCAGCGGGATGGTGCGCATCTGGATGATGTTATTTTTAAGAAATGATTTTCCCAAATGTTAACTTTAATTTAAAAATAAATTGGTTTTAATATTACTTTTGTTTTTTTTTTATGAATTTTTCAAATTCGCAAAACTCCGGGGCCCACCCTGTATATAATTGTTTCTATGTACGAATAATGAAATCTGGCCAAAAAATATTTTTTCAAATACTTTACTTAATGATGGTAAAATCATTAAGTGGAAAAGTACCGGTTTCTATACATCTATTAAAAATACACGCGAGGTAAGGAACAATACATATATAATAAACCAAGCAACTTAACTGACATATCCCATAAATCACCAGTTTTCTTTAAATTAAGACTTTTGAATACTTTAACAATCTCATCTCGTGATACATATTTAAAGACGAACTTATGTTTTAATTTGTATTCATGTTATAATGTCTTTGATTTTCGGGATTGTAACACATTTTAAATGAAACATTTTTAAACGGATTAATCGCGTATATTGAATGGTAAACATTTTTGGGAAATCCGACGTTTCGAACACTTTACAGTAGTCCGTGGTCACGGGTAGACTGAGGTGGCATTTGTCTGTCAGTTGATATAATTATTATATCAAACTACCGCCAACGATTCCTTAATTGCCTCGCGTACTGCCCTGGATTCTTGCAGAATGAGCTAACTGTATCTGGTCCTCTAGTGTGGTGTGCTGGGGATTTCAAATTTTTTAATAGTGGGTCCCAGGTGGTGGAAAGTTTCCAACCATCTTCTCTATTGAAATTAGGATGTTTTTGTATTTCAATAGCCTCGCGGATCATTCTAGGGATATATCTATTCTCCCTAGCGAGTATGTGGGGTTTATCAAACCTGATGTAATGGTTGGATTTGTTCGATGTATGCTCACACACAGCTGACTTTGATACATGCCCATTCTTGACATCGGAGATGTGTTCCTTCACACTAACACCGATGCTTCTCTTTGTTTGACCTATATATGATAAGCCACAGTCACAATCAAGTTTGTATACACCTGCACACTACAAAGGAATATTACTCTTCACTGGTCTCAAGAATTGGCTCACTTTCTTGTTAGGCTTGAAAATAGTTTTAATAGAAGCTCTTCTTAAGATGTTCCCGATCCTGTCTGTAACACCCTTCACATATGGTAAAAGTGCTGGTTGTCTCTCAACTGTGGGTGGCTTGTTGGTCTTCTGACAACGCTGGCGGGGAACTGGCAGCTTGTTCTGATGAAGAGCAGTCTTCACCTGTCGAAGCTCGTCCCCTAGGTGTTCAGCATCGCAGAGGTGGTGGGCTCTCTGAAACAAAGATTTGCCAACGGTAGATAACTGTGTAGGGTGGTGGTGAGATTTACCAGTGAGTTAGTTGTGTAATCGGATTGTGGTATGTTAATTAAATAACCATCTACCCCCCACCAAAAAATCAACGGGTACTGCAGCGCTGCCCAGGTTTCAGTAATATATTTTTGGATCAAATGATAGACTTGTCTCTGAACTTTAAAAGTTAAAAAACCGCCTTCCTTTATTTGCTTTCAACCAAACAAAGTGATTTAAAAACAAGATTTGCGGATGTTATCCATGAAGTGTACATAATTTGGATGTAGATCATTAACCAGACAGTAAAGCAAATCAGGCAGTAGTTTATACTGCTCAAGTTGTACTTTACAACGGAATCATAGAGTGGACAAGGGCTTTAAATCGAAGCCAATGGATAAATCCTCCATATGGTGGTGTCTTTGACGTAGCCAGCTTCCACGACACCGTGGCGAGGCCCAGATCCTCCATGCCCCTGTGGATCACTAGGTCAATTGTGCTTGTGCGTTCAGACTGATCATGGGGAAAATGGGTAGGCTCATCAGGGCCGTCCACAAAGTATCCATGTCGGTCTGCGTCTTCGAACAGGCGACGGCCACTGGTGCAGTTGACTTGGTATCTCCACGCTGGATGCTTGGCGTTCCAGTCGCCGGCCGCCATCGTGGGTGTGTCACTGCCCAGGATGCCTCGAACTTCTCTGACGTCGACAACAGTGCTGTAGGGGGGGCGATAGACGGCGAAGGTGCGAAGTGCCTCGCCGCCGAGTTGCACTTCCATCCCCAGCGACTAGAACGTCAGCGTATTCGCTTCAGGGATGAGCTGATGCACAATGTTCCTCCTCACTGCGATCAACAGTCCTCTTTTGGACGTGCCTGAGGGGTCGTCGCTCCGATTAATGCGGTAGCCGGGTAGATTTAGGGTTTCTGTGCGGGTCAGGAACGTTTCGCAGATTAATACGACATCCGCCGGTTGCTGACGAAGAAGGAGATGGAGAAAATGGATTTTTCTTCGTAATCACTCGGCGTTCCAATAAATGATCCGGAGCTCTTCAGACATTTTGGAGGAGTTTCATCATCCCATTTAGCACTGTGCTGACAGGGTCTTGACCTTGACCCCAAGGGCGACGAAAATCTCCCTAAGGGCGTCAATGGCCCTGTCTGCTGTTATGAGTGCTGGCCTTTGGGCGTGGGCTGGTGGAATCGTGGTAGTGTGCGTTGGGCGGCCAGGGGCGGAAGCGGTAGGTTGTTGCGCTGTTACTGCTGCTGCTGCTGATTGAGGGCAGACATCAACGTTTCTCTCCCTCATCTGCCCGCTCCTCTTGCCTACTCTCTTCACCTTCTTCCTACGACCTCTCTCGGTGGGCGGATTTGCTGGTGCCATGAGTGTAGGCGCCTGGGATTCCGCCGCTACCATATTCTTGACCACTGTCTTTCTGGAGCTAGTTGTATGAGGGCGACCGTGCCCGCCCTCTTGTTCCTGAGCTCCTTCTTATATTGCGGGCACGCTGTATAATTTGCCGGATGCGCGCCTCCGCAATTGGCGCAAGTGGCTGGGACCTCCAGAGGTCGTGGGCATTCGCGCGCCGGGTGCTCCTCGCCGCTCCTCACGCATGCCATTCGCCGATGATACCCGTGGCTCGAGTGCCCAAAGGCTTGGCATCTATGGCATTGTGCGGGGCCTCTTTTGCTACGCTAAGCCTCTATCTTAATGCCCGACATATAGAGAAGCTCCGTCAATCCATATATTCCTGGCCCGAGGTCAGGCGTGTTGCTCAGGACAACGAAAAATATGCACCCCGGTCTTCCGAACCTCGCTTTAATGGGGCGCACATATTCGGCCTGGTAACCTAATTCTGTTAGGGCTTCTGTGACCTCTTCGGGAGCTGTGGGTACTGGCAGTTCACGGATGGCCACCTTCCTGCTCATCTCTGACGGGAGAGCGTATGTGAACCAGAAGATTGCCTCTGATTTCTCGAATTCTGAGAGGTATGCTTGGATCGTACGGTATTCGCTCTCTGACCCTGGGGTAAACCGTACTAACCGGCCGAATGTGCGCGCGTTAGGTGCGGGGCCCATTTTGTCCTTGAGCGCCCTAAAATGGGACGCCCAGTTTGGTAAAGCTTCTACTATCAACGGCGGGAAGCGAGGTCTAATAGGTTGCGATGCGGCTGCGCCTTGCGTCGGCAGAGGCTGAGGCGCGGCTCGAGCCAGGTGCGCGGAGGGCGTCGGCGAAGGTTCCCTGAGGTTCCCCGCGAAGATTTCCGTCAGGTCCCCTTAAGTTTCCTTCAGGTCCTATTAGTTTCCCAATAGGTTCCCCGGGGTTTCCGAGGGTTTCCGAGTTGCCAGTAGGGCTGAGCGTGGCTGCAGAGGGCCTGGCGGGAAGGCCAGGGCCGTGAAAGGCTCTCTTGGCGAGCTGAGGATCACTTTGGGCTCCAGAGTTCGGTTGTGCACAGAGCCTCTTCGGGTCTATATCTGGCGACTGACCGTTGGAGGACCGGGGCCTCCTAATGGGAGTTCGCGGAGGTGGAGCAGGTCCAGGTCCCAGTTCCCCGCCCGCAGCCGTGTCGGCGGCGCTTTCGAGCTTTCTGCACTTGTCGTTGAGGAACATCGAAATGTGTTCCAGCAACGACCGTGACAGGTCTTCACCAGCGAAGCTCGGCTTGCGTCGAGACAACTCCGGCTGGGACTGGACGATCGAGGGGCGCGACACGCAGAGCGACGCGGAATGCGACACAGGCGCACGGAGGCGCTGGCAAAATTCAACAAATATTTGACAATAAATACGATTGAATTTTAATTGCAACAATATTGACTCGAGCCGGACAGAACGGCGGGCAAACAATCCAATACGACAGGCATCGGGTATATGTAACGTAGTGAAAAAACAACGATAACGCGTTTTAAAATACTACTAATGCCATCTATTGTCAACATTTAGAACTAAAATTAAGTTGTCTTAATTTATTCGTTTCATTAGGTGCCAATAGGTTCAAACTAATAGCTTTACACCCTTCATCATCCCTTATTTTATCCCCATGGGCGTGGAATTTATCAAAATTCTTTCTTAGGAAGTGCCAATTTTTAGCTGTCAATTAGTTTGGGCTGTGCGTTAATAGATCGCCATGTCAGTCATTTAGTCACCTTTGAATTATATATATTTATGAATTTAGATTTATGATTTTAGTGATCTTTTAATGCAAGACTTCAAAATAGTAATCTATGTAAGAGAGAAAATTCTTCTCCAATTACCGTCATATATCAATATTTCTTTTCTTGTCAAAAATCTTGGAACGTATTGTTTTTCAGTAACTGAATCTCTTAGAAAATCGTACATTATCCGAGTTGCAGTCTGGTAGCCGTAGGCAAACTATAGTCACAAATGGCCACCTTATTTTGCCGGTTTTTTGTTTCTGTTTTTTTATTATTGATTGTTATTCGTGTGTAATGTAGACAAATAAATAAAAAATAACAAGAATAACAATCTTTAGGGTATGTTTTTCATAATTTAATTTCTATTCATAATTCAACAGTTACTGATAAAAAAATTGAGCGCCTTATTAGCAAACATGTTAAATTTGCGTTTGTGTGTAATATTTAAAGGTATTTAAAAAAAAGTCTTTAATTCATTTATTTTTTAAATAAACAAAAATAATAACGTATAACTATAATAATGTCTTTAATTTTCGCGCTTGTTACACATTTTAAATGCAGTAGTCCGTAGTCACGGGTAGCCGTGGCCACGGACTACTGCAAAGTGTTCGAAACATTGGGTTTCCAAAAAATATGTTTAACAAACAGTATACGCGATTAATCCGGCTAAAAGTGTTTCCTTTAAAACTTGTAACTAATAGATTACCAGCGACAGAATTGGAAGTCGGATAAGCAATGAACTTAAGTTTAAAATAATGTTTTACATATTCATTTAACACGTATTTAACAATATTCTTAGAATTTCCTAACTCTTGTGATTACTTATTACTGAGGTAAAAATGTACTGCATAACCCTTCACTTCGAAATCTGAGGTGAGGCCTTTTATAGGTGACTAAAGATTTCGACTGAGACCAAGCGATAAGGCAATAACATGACTGATTTACCGGGCAACCGGTTCGCTTTCTGGGTCAGCATACCAGAAAGCGAGGAAGGGGGTCAGCTGTTGAGTAACTCCACACCTCCACACCGTTTTTCAATACCGTTTTTATCAAGATAAACTGTAAGCATACCTAGCATTAAAACAGTCAATGGTTCAATTTGACCAGGGACTGGACTAGCCCAGTCCAGTGGGGCTAGCCCCACTGTTGAAAACGACGTTAGTATCTCAATGATATTACTGAAAAGTAATTTCGCGAGTTTAAATAGGACTTACAAATCTACGCGCGGTGCACTTAATACTCCAAGCATTTCAAACACGTAACTTTTCTGAAGATGATGATGATGTATATAATATATTGTTAAAAAAATGTGTCCCTTAAAACTATTATGTATCTCACTAAAATGTTTAATGGATGTTTCTGGCACGATGATTTTCCTAAATGATAGAAAATTGCAAAAACTGTAGCTAATAAAAATCCAGACAAAGAGGGGACATGTCGATCCAGCTACAGACCTATTAGTATATTCCCTGGTCTGAGTAAGATTTTCGAGATTTTTTTTTATAAGCGGCTGTGATCTTCATCAAGTCACTAGCTTAAAGATAAACAGTTTGGCTTTGTGCTTGGTACTCTACTATTCACCAATTAGTTAGGGTTTCTGAACATATAGCACTTCATCTAAATTGTCTGTGTGAATTCGCTGGGATTTTCCTACTAGACATTGAAAGAGCCTTTTACACTGTCTGTCTGTCGTCTTGGGAGACTATGGAAGCTGGTGTACCTTAAGGATCTAAACTTGCACCTCACTTATTTCAGATCTATCTAAATGATAAACCTAACCAAGTTCGTATTCACCTGGCATGTTTTACAGATGATACCACCTCATACACTTCCGCCTCCAATTTGGATCTTGTTATAAGTCCATTGCAGTTGTCCTTTGATATGTTGCATGTCTACTTTACCATGTGGACGTTAAAACATAACGCAATAAAAACTAAACCATACTATTCAGTCGTAAACGGACTTGCCTTCGGAAACAGTCCAGAAGAAATTACAAATATTCAACTATAACATATCATGGTCCAGTCATGTGCATTACTTGAGAGTGTTACTTAATAAGAAGCTAAATTTGACGCATCAATTTACCCGTCTTAGAACTGTATCGCAGTTAATAAGCCTCCTAAATCCAATATTTGATGGAAAGAACAACCTCAATCGACGTACATAATTACGTACTTATTCTAGTTTTGCATTTTTATGGAAAAGACACGACAAACCGCCGCCCACGGCCCCTTGTGTGTTACAAGGAATTACAGATGCGTTGCAGGACTATAAGGTGGATGGACACCGAGTCCCTGCATTACCTAATGCGAAACGAAGCAGCCAATGCCACTACTTAACGCCAGGTTTAAATGATGGGGGTGGTAATAATCCGGTCGAGTCTGCCCATGCGTTTTGCTGACAACGTGACTCTCCCACACGTACTTTAGTCGCCTCTTACAACACCATTCTAAGCCTGCATCACACGGCGAAATATATTCTTTGTATGGATGAGTACTAGTCTAACAAGTTAAATATATTTTTCCAAATTATTCAAAATAAAACACAAAATCTATTTATAATATGCCATTTAAAACAAACTTCATTCAATTATTTAGAAAACTTACTTATCTTACATTAAGAGAATATATATTTAAATTAACGCATAGGGTCTATTAGTTAATTCTATTAGTTATTTTCTGTCCTAAGTGTGGAATAACACTTTTAAAACTAGTAAAAATATTAAATAAATAGTATTCTCTCTCGCCAAACTCGACAATTCTTACGAGTTGTCTTTGGGTAGCGAAAATTTGTAAAAATCTCCCTACAGAGATGCTAACAACATGAATAAGTTGTAACAAGCGTATAATAATTTCGACGGAGCTTGGTGAGCACGGATGGCTTAGTTGGTCAGAGCGCTTGAACGGTTTTCAAGAGGCGTGGGTTCAAATCCCGCTTCTTTTAAAATTTTTATACGCTTTTTAAATTTAAATCAGCCAGCAATTATCTCATCATCTTGATCAACTTTTGTAAGATATCTTAACTATTTTTAAAAGTGTTATTCCATACTTAGGACAGAAAATACTAAACTTAAATTTAAAAAGCGTAGTAACAGAGATGCTCTGTAGGGAGATTTTTACAAATTTCCGCTACCCAAAACAACTCGTAAGAATTATCGTTTTGGCGAGAGAGAATACTATTTATTTAATATTTTTACTATTTTCATAAGTGTTATTCCATACTTAGGACATATAATACAAAACTTAAATTTAAAAAGCGTATAAAAATTTTAAAAGAAACGGGATTTGAACCCGCGCCTCTTGAAAACCGTTCAAGCGCTCTGACCAACTAAGCCATCCGTGCTCACCAAGCTCCGTCGAAATTATTATACTCTTGTTACAACTTATTCATGTTGTTAGCATCTCTGTAGGGAGATTTTTACAAATTTTCGCTACCCAAAGACAACTCGTAAGAATTGTCGAGTTTGGCGAGAGAGAATACTATTTATTTAATATTTTTACTAGTTTTAAAAGTGTTATTCCACACTTAGGACAGAAAATAACTAATAGAATTAACTAATAGACCCTATGCGTTAATTTAAATATATATTCTCTTAATGTAAGATAAGTAAGTTTTTTAAATAATTGAATGAAGTTTGTTTTAAATGGCATATTATAAATAGATTTAGTGTTTTATTTTGAATAATTTGGAAAAATATATTTAACTTGTTAGACTAGTACTCATCCATACAAAGAATATATTTCGCCGTGTGATGCAGGCTTAGGATGGTGTTGTAAGAGGCGACTAAAGTACGTGTGGGAGAGTCACGTTGTCAGCAAAACGCATGGGCAGACTCGACCGGATTATTACCACCCCCATCATTTAAACCTGGCGTTAAGTAGTGGCATTGGCTGCTGCGTTTCGCATTAGGTAATGCAGGGACTCGGTGTCCATCCACCTTATAGTCCTGCAACGCATCTGTAATTCCTTGTAACACACAAGGGGCCGTGGGCGGCGGTTTGTCGTGTCTTTTCCATAAAAATGCAAAACTAGAATAAGTACGTAATTATGTACGTCGATTGAGGTTGTTCTTTCCATCAAATATTGGATTTAGGAGGCTTATTAACTGCGATACAGTTCTAAGACGGGTAAATTGATGCGTTAAATTTAGCTTCTTATTAAGTAACACTCTTAAGTAATGCACATGACTGGACCATGATATGTTATAGTTGAATATTTGTAATTTCTTCTGGACTGTTTCCGAAGGCAAGTCCGTTTACGACTGAATAGTATGGTTTAGTTTTTGTTGCGTTATGTTTTAACGTCCACATGGTAAAGTAGACATGCAACATATCAAAGGACGACTACTGCATTACTCTGAATGGAGTCCGGTGCTTGCTGGTGTTCCACAAGGTGGCGTGTTGTCTCCTCTCTTATTTTCTCTTTTTATTAACTATTTCTGTCACCATCTAGCTTCTCCCTACCATTTCTATGCTGACGATCTTCAAATATATCGTCAGTGTTCTTTACACGATCTCCTAAATTGTATAACAGCACTATCAAAAGAAGTTGCAAATATATCAACGCGAAGTAAATCTCTAGGCCTGATAATAAACCCTAAAAAAACGCAAGCTATTATAATAGGTAGTCAAAGACTTATTGGACAAATTTCAGTAAACGATCTACCTAATATATTATATATTCTTTATTGCATACATAACTACATTATAAAAAATAACAATTGTAAAACATGTTTACAATGGCGGACTTATTTCTATAAGAAATTTCTTCCAGCCAACCAATGGAAGTGGGAGAAGAAGTCGCGGAGTAAACAAAATCAAAAAGAGTAATTAAAACAATAAAAAAAAAATAGCAATAAAATACAGTATCTAATATGGGCTATATGAACATACATACACATACAAATACACATACATACATATATATACCTATATACATACACACAAATACATATATATACATACATATACATACACATACACATATATCATAGATTGATGATAAATATACAAGAAAAAATATATAAAAAAGAAAATAATAAAGGTTAAGTTAAAAATTTAATTATTTACACTTGCAAGTAAATGCTTTTTCAATTGGGATTTAAAAGATATTAAGGAGGGACTTTTCTGGATAGGAATAGGCAGTTGATTCCAAAGGGACGCAGCATACACGGAAAAGGATTTTTGAAAAAATTTTGTCTTGCTTATCGGAATGTCAAGCGATGGAATGACAAACGACCGTCTTGAGCGCGAGGGAGCTGGAAGCACGTTAAAGCGGGAACGCAGAAAAGTGGGAAAGTTTTGGTAATTGAGAATTTTAAAAAGGAATGTTAGGATGTGCATATCACGGCGAAGACGAATTGGGAGCCAGTTAAGTTGAGCTCGAAATTGAGAAACATGGTCATACT
Source organism: Eueides isabella (assembly GCA_019049475.1). NCBI lineage: Eukaryota > Metazoa > Arthropoda > Insecta > Lepidoptera > Nymphalidae > Eueides > Eueides isabella. Next base: position 11,176,217 of record CM032388.1, read on the forward strand.
TACGCAGGCCATAAACAAAGCGTATAGCCAGATTTTGAAGTCGCTCTAACTTTGTAAGTAGCTCCTCGGTCACATCTAGGTAGTACACGTCGGCGTAGTCGAGAATTAGGAGGAGTAGACATTGCGCTAGCATAATTTTGGTTTTATGAGGAAGGAAGTATTGGAGACGCCTAAGAAATTTGAATGATAAGAGAAATGCATGCGCTTGCTAATTGCATAAATATGAGGTCTCCATGTTAAGTTGCAGTCAATAATGATACCCAAATTGTTTACCTTTTCACAATAGGGAATTGTCACTCCTGAATAAAGAACGGGAGGGACAGACTCCCAGTTGATTTTAACTCTAAGTCTGTTGCTGCCAATTATAATAGCCTGAGATTTTTGTGGATTTATTAACAGTCCGAAAGATTCGGCCCAAGTTTGAATAGCAGCCAAATCGCTATTTAAACCATTAATAACTTCAGTTAAATCGTTTAAATGACTGTGACGATAAAGTTGCAAATCATCAGCATACAGGTGAAAGGGAGAAGTAATGACTCTTGAGATATTATTAATAAATATAGAAAAAAGAAGTGGAGATAGAACGCCGCCTTGGGGTACGCCAGCAGTAAGCTTAAGCCACGTCGACGTGTTATCGTTTGCTTTTATGCATTGCTGACGACCAAAGAGGTAAGAGCGAAACCAACTTAAGGCTTCGTAAGACACATTAACTGTCCGAAGAGCGCCAAGAAGTATATCTAGGTCAACAGAGTTGAAAGCACTGCTAAAATCCAGAAGTGTCATAACAGTGAGCTTGGTATTATCCATAGCACACCGAATGTCCTCAGTGATATTAAGCAGTGCTCCGACTGTACTGTGGTAAGGACGGAAACCGGACTGAAAAGGACACAGTAGATGGTTGGAAGAGAGAAAGGAGTACAGTTGGTTGTTAACTAAAGATTCAAGAACCTTAGATAATATAGGAAGGATGGATATGGGACGATAATCAGTGACATTGGATGGATTAGGAGCTTTTGGAAGTGGGATGACATATGCACTTTTCCACTGTGAAGGAAAGACATTACGTGTCAGTGAAAAGTTGATAATGTGAGTGACCACTGGTGTAATGCTTTCCATCACAGGAAGAATCATCTCTAAGCTGAGATTATCACTTCCGCAAGCTTTGGACGAAATGGAGTGAATACACTTCTTGACATCATCCTCGGATACAGTATTGAAAGAAAAGGAAAAGGAGTCTGGTAGGTCACTGTGAGACAAAGACGTTAAGGTTTCAGATTTTAAGATAGGGTTTATGTTTAATGGGGGAGTTGTAAAAAAAGAATTCAGAGTTTGAAGGTCCACTGAGACTTGACGAGTTTCAGAGGATTTACCCATACCAAATGACTCCAAGAACCTCCAAACTTGTGGTTGACTGAGATCCTGAATAGAATTGTGAAAATAGCGACGCTTGGCATCCCTACACAACCTGTTGCAGATGTTTCGCAACTTTTTATATGCACTAATGTTTTCAGGTGATGGAGATTTTTTGAGCTTAGCCTTGGCTCTGTCACGTTTAGCCATTGTGTTCCTAATATGTTGTGTTAACCAGGGAGCAGGCGCATGCTTCATACGAACCGGTCTTATTGGGGCATGAATATTGTAAATATCAATCAGTTCAGTAGTTAAAGACTCAACCATAAAGTCAATATTATCTGATGACATTATGGGAGACCAGTCGATGTTCCTCACATCTTCCCTTAAGCGTTCAAGATCCATATGCTTAAAGTTGCGCTGAAAATGGATTTTGCCTCTAACCTTAGGAGGACGTAATTTATAAGAAAGGAAGATTAGGTCATGAAAGGAAAACGGAGCGGACATTTGACCATGGGAAATAACAAAATTAGGATTAGAGACAATGCTAAGGTCGATTAAAGAGGGTCTACAATTAGGAAAGTAATGGGTGGGGGAACACATGGGGAGGAGGAATAAATTGTACGAATCATTTAGTTATTTTAATAGATGAGTTCTTTTATCATTTTTCAATAAACAGGTGTTTAAGTCACCCATGCAAATCACATGTTCATAAACAGGCCGTAAATTCTCAAGAATTTCATCCAGAGTGCTAAAATAGTTGACTTGGTCGTTCGGGGAGTATAAGACTCCAATGAGTATTTTTGTGTGATGCAAAGTCAACTCCAAAAAGAGATATTCAAGTGATCCGTTAGGTTGAGGAGGGGAACAAGAGACGACACGAGCTGGGATGTGGTTGCGGAGGTAAATACCAACACCACCCCCACCTCGGTCAGCGCGGTCATTACGGAATAACTGATAACCCGGAATGGAGTAGCTAGTGGTTGAAAGGGATGGTTTTAACCAGTTTTCGGATATTAGGATACAATCGACTAAACCGGAGTCAAAAGATGTGAGAAGATCAATATAATGAGCAGGTATGCTCTGCGCGTTGATATGCACTAAGGAAAGCGAGGAAGAAGGACTTTTAAAAGTGCTTGACAATTTTTCAGCAAGTGTTTCGGTGTCTGAAATAGAAGATTGATTACTATCAGCACTGTCATAATTACTCGACGAACATGAAAAAAAATCATCATCCATATTAATATTTGTATGTAATATTTAAAAAAATCTAAATAAATAATTTAAATAAATAAATAAGTTTATATTTATTATATGTATATAATAATATAAATAAATACACTAGAAATACAAATAATATGGTATATAATTAAAATTGTATGCCTATCACTAATAATAAAATCCACGTGCACAAGTTGACTTAAAGAAACATTTACACTTGAAATAACATTTGCTTAAGACTACAATTTATAACAGTAAAAGAAAAAGAGAAAATTACAAGGAATAAAAAAAAACAACTTACAGACATTAATACGATATTAAGATATTAATATTATACCAAAATTACGATGACAGTCCGTATACAATAACTATATAATCTGTGAAAATTTTATACTAGCTTCTATGGCAAGAATGACACATGTCAACTCTAACAGTGAAGTGACTTAAGAATATAAACAAACAAGACTTATGTATTAAAGACAGTTAAAAAAACATTAGAATTAAACTAAGGCTAAGAAATAAATTAATATACACTACAATAGAAGTGGATGACAAAAAAAAATATTATCACACAAACTGATACATATATCGCGACAAAATAGTCATAGTAAACACAAATAATATAAATCTAGTTAGCGACAGTGGTTTTCATAAGCGGATTCTGATCTATAATTTTGTTAAGTTCTGAATGGGTGGAAAGTTTTATACGGGATTTATTTGCTAGTAGTATTACTATCATGCCATCGGCTGACCAGCATTTGCTTATACCGAAATATTTACGGGCTGCTATGAAAACTTCCTGTGGCGATTTTGTTAAAAATTCTGTCATAGTTATTTTAGAGCCCTTAAGAGAAGACTTTGCATTCCACACTCTGGAGCGTACCTGAAGGCTTGAAAAGCGAACAATAACAGGCCTGGCAGAGTCCCTCTTTGCACCGAGTCTATGACATATTTCAATAGAGACAGAATTAATTTCAGCCAACTTCATTTGCCTAGATAATACATCTATAGTCTTCTCTAAAACATCTTCATTTTTTTCTTCTTTAATGCCATGAAGTAGAAGTACCTTTCGCCTCGACTGGGTCTCCAAGCGATCCATAGCAAGTACAACGAGCTCCACTTGTGATTTTAGTAAACCGAGTGTCTTCCACACAAAAGTTTTAAACATATTAAAGTCAGCAGTCAAGGCCTTCAGAGTGGGTGTGGGAGCAGCTGAACTAGGCTGAGATAAGCTTTTTTCAAACTCACCCATGCGAGAAGAAAACATTGAGGAAAGGTCATTCATGCTCCTTAGTAGTTGTTCTACAGGTGTTTCCATAGTTGAGTTAGTGTCAAAGTGATGTGGGAAACTTAGTTAAAGTCAACTTAAGCACAGGTATTTATATTTCAATACATATATTACTTTACTAATTAATTAAAATATATTAAAATATCAGAGATGTTAAAATGTGTCTATTCACTTTTATCACTTGATGGAAAAAAAAATCCTTTTACTGATAAGGTTAAGAATTTAGGAATTATATTCGACCAACATCTATCTTGGAACCAACAAATCAGTGAAGGGAGTAGGAAAATATTCGCAGCCATTGCGTCATTACGTCGATTACGTAACTTTCTACCTATCCCTACTAAAGTTGCGCTGGCACAATCACTCCTATTACCAATTCTTGATTATGCATACTGTTGTTATCTAGACTTAAAAGAGGAGCAATTAGATAAACTTGAGCGTCTCCAAAACATCTGCATACGGTTTATTTTTGGACTACGCAAATACGATCATATTTCTAAATTTCGTAAAAATCTCAAGTGGCTCCCAGTTCGCCTTCGCCGGAATACTCATATTCTTTGTCTTCTATATAATGTTCTATTATAATACTCCATCTTCCCCTACGTACCAAAGAACGATTTAGATTTTTATGTGAATCTCATGATTTCTCCCTCCGCTCCAAGCAAACCTTGCCTCTTAAAATCCCTAGCCACTCTTCTTCCTACTGTACAAACTCCTTTTCTGTAAAATCAGTACGCTTGTGGAACTCTTTACCCGTAACAGTCAGACAAGCTCAAACTTTAAAGACCTTTAAAAAAAGACTAAAAGATTATCATATGACACTTTGAGAATCTTTATTGTCAAATCTAATTATTACGTTTACTTTTCCTACTATATTTCCCATATGTATATTAGATTGTATGTTTGTATGTATGTATATGTATGTATGTATGTATGTATGTATGTATGTATGTATGTATGTATGTATGTATGTATGTATGTATGTATGTATGTATGTATGTATGTATGTATGTATGTATGTATATGTATGTATGTATGTATTTATGTTTCGTATGTTTATTTATGTATATTGATTTTCATATATATTTACATACTTAGATGTACTCAGTACACCCCTCCCGATTTAATTTGTTCTCTCCTCTACCCCAAGGTTGCCTGGAAGAGATTGCTCACTTAGCAATAAGGCTGCCTATTGTGCTATTTTATTCATTATTATAAACAATCTTAAATTCAAATTCAAATTCAAATTCAAAATATTTTATTCAAAATAAGAAGTTACAAGCTTCGTTTTTTGAACGTCAAACAATTTACCACCAGTTCACTAAAGTTATTGCCTCAGACCTGAGAAGAACCGGCGAAAGAAACTCAGCGGGACATGTCCTTTTTTTTTTAATCAAAACTTTACATTATATATTTATGTGAGAATGATACACTTGAAACAGCCTGGAGCGAGCATTTTATTCCCAAGGCGTGTTATCATTTATGAAATCGTTAATATGGTAATAACCTTTAACACACAAACGTCTTTTCACAACCTTTTTAAATTGTGAAACAGAAATTTCTCTGACGTTTTCTGGGATCCTATTGTAAAAGCGTACACCCTGTCCCATAAAAGAATTACGGACTCGATGCAATCGAGTTACAGGCGCACTAAGTTTAAGCCTATTTCTAGTATTAATATTATGTACATCACTGATTTTAGTAAACTTATTAATATTTTTCTTAACATACATAACATTTTCAAAAATGTATTGAGATGCAACGGTCAATATATTAATATTTTTAAACATTTCCCTTAAGGAATCCTTAGGGCTTAAGTTATAGATTGCGCGAATAGCTCGCTTCTGCAAGACAAATATTGACTTAATACCGGCTGCATTACCCCAGAGTAAGATGCCGTAAGACATAATACTGTGGAAGTAGCTAAAGTAAACAAGGCGAGCCGTTTCCTCATCAGTCAATAATCTAATTTTTTTTACAGCGAAAGCTGCAGAGCTCAGTCTATTCGCCAATCTATCAATATGAGGTCCCCACTGTAAATTAGAGTCAATGGTGATACCGAGAAATACCGTAGAATCAACAGGCTCTACGGCTTCACCATTCAAAAGTACATTAGCTTTCACAATTTTTGTTTGAGGTGTTCTGAATATTACACATTTTGTTTTTTTACTATTTAACAGCAAGTTATTAGCGCTAAACCAATGTACTATTTTGGAGAGAGCATTGTTTACTTCGTCATATACTATTTGTCTTCTTCGCATTTTAAAAATCAACGAAGTATCATCAGCAAACAATACTATCTCATGGCTCCTTTCAACTAAATAAGGTAAATCATTTATATATATTAAAAAGAGAAAAGGACCAAGAATAGACCCCTGTGGGACCCCCATACTGATTAGTGACCCAGGAGATTTCTTGCCATTCACATCAACCTTCTGAACCCTGTTAGTTAAATAAGAAGTCAGAAGATCGAGTGCACGACCTCTTATGCCATAATGATGTAGTTTCATGACCAATGTTGAGTGCTGGACGCAATCAAACGCTTTGGATAAGTCACAGAACATGCCAAGAGCATCCTGCGATCCTTCCCACGCCTCATAAATATTCTTTAAGAGACCTACGTCGGCGTCGGTAGTAGAGCGACCCTTAGTAAAACCATACTGTTTATCATGCATTAGCTTATTTGAATTAAAATGCATTAATATTTGGTTTAAGATCATCTTTTCAAAGATTTTACTGAATGAGGGTAGCACAGACACTGGTCGAAAATTATTTGGATCTGATGTACTACCAGATTTAAAAATAGGTATGATTTTACTAAATTTCATTAGGTCAGGAAACACACCATACTCTATACAATTATTAAATATATCGGCAAGATGCGGAGCGACAGCGTCTATTATATGACTAATCAACTTAACAGAGATACCCCACAGATCTGATGATTTCTTGATATCCAGGGTCTTAAATGTCTTAACAATGTCTCTTGAGTTGACTAGATTAAATTTGAAATTTACATTACATTTGTGAACGCTCTCCTTAAGTAATGATTCAGCGACGGTTGTGGAAGCTATAAGAGTTTTGGTTGTGGAAACTGGAATATCAGCAAAGAATTTTTCAAATTCACATGCAACTTCTTGATCCGAGCTTGTAACGCCAGTGTCAACTTTTAATTTAAAATCATGATTATAATTCTTACCTTTTCCAGTTTCACAATTTATTATGTTCCATGTCATTTTTATTTTATCACAAGAATTTTTGATTTTGTTTCTAATATGTAAAGATTTTGCCATGGAACATACTTTTTTAAACAATTTAGAATAGTTCTTGACATAATTAATAAATGATTGACTGTGGTTATATGTTTTTTCACTATAAAGTTCATATAACCTTCGTCTACTCTTATGAATTCCCACAGTCGCCCAATCATTAAATGACAAGAAACTCCTGAAATTTAATGTTTTAGAAGTAAACACAGCATTAAATTCATTTTCAATAACATTGAAAAACTTCTTATATAATTGGTTAGGATCTTTATTATATTGTAAATGTTGAAGTTTTGCTATTGTTTTACTTCTAAATCTTTCTATACGACCAATTGTCATCGGAATACATTCAATTTTATTTAGTTTTTTAATTTTCTTTTTGCCAAAGTAAAAAGAAGCCAACTGTCCGCTATGGTCTGAACTTAACATATTAATTATTGATTTTTCTCTCGGTACAGAGTTAGTAAAAATATTATCAATACAAGTAGCGGTACAATTAGTGATTCTTGTAGGCTCTAGAAATAGATTCTCAAGGTTATATGAATTCATTAAAGACCTGAATCTAGTGCAAGTGGTGGAGTTATCTAGTAAATTAATATTGAAATCTCCACATACAATTATATTTTTTTTAGATCCAGATAATTTTACAAGTGTTTGTTCTAAAATATTTTCAAAGTGTTCATATAACCCAGTGGGAGGTCTGTACACACTTACAACAATGAAATGCTCAAGCTCAGCACAGGCCATTTCAATAGTTTCTTAGGTATGCTTACAGTTTATCTTGATAAAAACGGTATTGAAAAACGGTGTGGAGGTGTGGAGGTACTCAACAGCTGACCCCCTTCCTCGCTTTCTGGTATGCCGACCCAGAAAGCGAACTGGTTGCCCGGTAAATCAGTCATGTTATTGCCTTATCGCTTGGTCTCAGTCACGCAAATAACGTACAGACCTGTGTTATTCATCCCATATAATTATTAATTAATCTTTCTATGTCTCCTTTTACATTCTACGTAGCTATTTGTAGCTCCGTCCTTCAGGTCGGATAGCGGTCCCCAACGCTGGAGAAATCCTAACATTGCGTGTTTTATAGAGCACATAGTGGCGAAGGGATGCTGCAGCCCTCAAGAGCCTAGACGCAAGCCCTCAAGAACCTGGACGAACTGCCGGCTGGTAGGGATTGTTCTGAGCAAGTAGTCCATCGTGGAACGCCAAATTACTTTATGTAATCATTTTCATTTTACATTCCATTCTGGTTTCTCTTACGATAAGCTTAGTGAGATAGGAACAGCTTTAATATGTAGCAAAATTATTTAATACAGATGCTTTATCTGTATTAAATAACTAGGTAACTAACTCTACAGAGTTTTTACATTTATTTCAAACTAAGGACCTGCCCAAGGCTACGTCCGCTTAAGTTACATTATTTTAGTATACCTGTCACTATGGACTACTGCAAGGTGTTCAAAACGTTGGTATTCCGAAAAAAATATTGCAATCAATATACGCGATTTACCCTGTTAAATTTGTTTCACTTGTTGAATTAGTTTAGCGACCACTTTATTGTATTTCATTATAAATGTATTAATGTTACTATAATGAAAATAAACTTTTAAAAAATTGTAAAAGACGAGATCTTTAGTCTTTACTCATAAAAGGCATCACCTCAGAAGTGAAGGTTATGCAGTACATTTTTACCTCAGTAATAAGTAATCACAAGAGTTAGGAAATTCTAAGAATATTGTTAAATACGTGTTAAATGAATATGTAAAACATTATTTTAAACTTAAGTTCATTGCTTATCCGACTTCCAATTCTATCGCTGGTAATCTATTAGTTACAAGTTTTAAAGGAAACACTTTTAGCCGGATTAATCGCGTATACTGTTTGTTAAACATATTTTTTGGAAACCCAATGTTTCGAACACTTTGCAGTAGTCCGTGGCCACGGCTACCCGTGACTACGGACTACTGCATTTAAAATGTGTAACAAGCGCGAAAATTAGAGACATTATTATAGTTATTATTTTTGTTTACTTAAAAACTTAATGAATTAAATACTTTTTTTAAGTACGTTTAAATATTACACACAAACGCAAATTTAACATATTTGCTAATAAGGCGTTCATTTTTTTTATCAGTATCTGTTGAATTATGAATAGAAATTAAATTATGAAAAACATACCCTAAAGATTGTTATTCTTGTTATTTTTTATTTATTTGTCTACATTACACACGAATAACAATCAATAATAAAAAAAACAGAAACAAAAAACCGGCAAAATAAGGTGGCCATTTGTGACTATAGTTTGCCTACGGCTACCAGACTACAACTCGGATAATGTACGATTTTCTAAGAGATTCAGTTACTGAAAAACAAGAACATACGTTCCAAGATTTTTGACAAGAAAAGAAATATTGATATATGACGGTAATTGGAGAAGAATTTTCTCTCTTACATAGATTACTATTTTGAAGTCTTGCATTAAAAGATCACTAAAATCATAAATCTAAATTCATACCTATATATAATTCAAAGGTGACTAAATGACTGACATGGCGATCTATTAACGCACAGCCCAAACTAATTGACAGCTAAAAATTGGCACTTCCTAAGAAAGAATTTTGATAAATTCCACGCCCATGGGGATAAAATAAGGGATGATGAAGGGTGTAAAGCTATTAGTTTGAACCTATTGGCACCTAATGAAACGAATAAATTAAGACAACTTAATTTTAGTTCTAAATGTTGACAATAGATGGCATTAGTAATATTTTAAACGCGTTATCGTTGTGTTTTCACTAAGTTACATATACCCGATGATGAATGCCCGCCGTATTTATTGATACATACTACACCTAAATATTTCTAGCAGATAATAATTGACGATTTTGGCTGCTTTGGACGTTCTTGGCATATTTTAGTTTGAATTTGTTTTCTTACGGCTTATTTTGTTAGTTAAAAGCGACAGGCTTAATAAGTTTGTAATTTTTAGAAACGGTAACATATGTACGGATTCTGGATCTGAGGACTATCTGGTAAGGCGAATACGATTCAGCCAAAATTTGTCCAGTGGGTATTTTGATACCTATCTTCCCATAGCAGCATAAAAAAATATTCGGCGTCGTATCTCGACTCGGTACTCGGTATCTCTTTAAGACTCGGAACATGATTTTTTAATTGATACACCTTCGCAACTTAAAGTTAATAAGGGTAAGCCTACCAGGGCACCTACCAGGCTGCAATCAGACCAGGAATACTGATGCGAATAGAGTGATTTAGCCTAAAAAAATACATCTCAGGGTGTATGGAGAGGAAGTTGTTTTCGGGTTTGGCGTATGGCCCAGATATAGCTAATGGAACTGACAGCAATGTCGTCTTAGGTTCTACGAGGTACAACTGTCATGCCTTGAAGTGGGCCTCGCATCTGTTATAGCACCGGTAAAGTACAACTTGAGCCGTATTAACAACTGCCTGATTTGCTTTACTGTCTGGTTAATGATCTACACCCAAATTATGTACACTTCATGGATAACATCCGCAAATCTTGTTTTTAAATAACTTTCTTTGGTTGAAAACAAATAAAGGAAGGCGGTTTTTGAACTTTTAAAGTTCAGAGACAAGTCTATCATTTGATCCAGAAATATATTACTGGAACCTGGGCAACGCTGCAGCACCCGTTGATTTCTTGGTGGGGGGTAGATGGTTATTTAATTAACATACCACAATGCGATTACACAACTAAGTTGCAATTGAAAAAAAACTATCTCAGATGTAATTTTTTATTCATACAGAATAGTGATCAGGGAAGGAGAAGATATTTTTTGGTTTAATAAATATCGTGCTCTTTTCAGTCAATATTTGGAAGATGAATACGTAAAAATAGAAACTGAAAGCATAACTACATAAAAACATTCAAGCCAAATTGCACGCAGATAATTATATTCATTAAAAAGATACGAGCCTGCGGATCGGAGCCTGTCGCGGCGCAGTGGCACAAGCTTGTGACTGTAACCGACAGGTTCTGGCTTCGATCCCCAATCAAATCAAATATTTAATATATTCAATTTAAATATTTAATGTTTCATCTTCTTCGCTCTGGTACTAAGGCAAAGCGCGGCTTTGAGTTCCGCCAATGAACACGCAATGCCTCAAATTTGGCAGAAAGTGGGGAACGTAAGTGGAACGGAGTGTCTTAACACTAGGTTCCCGGGTTCCCTCTGCCTACCCTGCCTCGTGCGGAATACAGTGTGAAGACACAATTGGACGTTATCTATTATTCGCTTGTCTTTTGATTAAAGGTAAAAAAAGGTAATGGATTTATTGATAAAAGGGAAAGTATTCGGTGAAGTGAGATGATATGTATTCGACGGAATGGTAAAAACGAGGTCTTCCGCATATTCATATACTTTTATAGCTTCAACATCGCATCATTTCCGATCAACAACAATATTATTTGTGCTGAAATGCCTAACTTCGATCGTGATCCTGAGCTTTACAAAATTGTTAAAAGTATTATGATACATGGTTCCTGTGTATGAACAGTTAGGATGAGAAGGATGAAGTTATAACCCACGTAAATAGTCGATATATAAGTTCAGCTAAGCAGTTTGGCGATTCCATGAATTCCCAATAAATGAGCGCTTTCCTCTTATAGTTCACCTTGCTGCCCATTTTCTAAATGGATGGATGGATGGAAAACTTATTTTAATGAGCAGAACTTATGCGACAAATTGAGTAGTTCTTCTACAAATACACTCTCCGCCTTTATTTGTGTAACGTAGATGACTTTGCAAAGACATATCATCACCTTCGAATAATTCTACATGAAATCAGAAGCCCAATTTCATTTGAAGCGTTTTAAACTGTAGATGATCACTGTCATCCCACTTTCCAATCCGCGTGCAAGGTTCTAGGTCTACTCAAAGATGATCGGCATTTGGATTCAGACTAATTGGAAAGGTAAAGTGACGTGGCGTAAGGGACTCATCGGACCTGATATTTAACAAATGCCTGTCAGCATTAGAGGATGCCATATTATCATTAGTCGGCCGTCCTCTTAAAGAGTATGGATTACCTCAGCCAATAACATCAATACATTTTGAAAATAGAGAGTACATTACGGAACAGTTACGATACAGAGGCCTAAGAAGTAAAAAAAAATATGCGTTCTTGAATGACGAACAAAAGGAAGCTTACAACAAAATTATCACAAGTGCAGATAAGTGAGATTGAACCATGTTTTCTAGGCAAACCATGCTCCACATGATCAAACATGGTGTGATAGCGAATCAAAGTCAAGGTTCGATTCGGTCGTCTGTTACGGCTATGAGTATATTTTTATTTTTTACTACATTTTATTACGCTTACTTTGTTCTCAAAGTCAAAATAATCACTTAGAATTTTGAGAGGCCTGTCGTGGCGCTGTGAAATATATATTTATAATAAATCTGCAGCTAATAAGTGTCTGTACATGGAAGATATATAAAAAACATCTTAGAGAGGACGTTTATTAATATATTAGGGCCTAAAATAGTTATATTAGAAACTGCTAACCAGAAGACCCTGTCATGTGTACAGCGTGAAGCTGAGTTGAGTGAGTAATAATGTTATTAGAGTCGGAGAGTCGCTAGTATTTAATATTCGGAACGGAACGGACTGACTTATCACTAGTTTCGTATACGTATGTTGCTTAAGCTGATTTTTCTTATTATAATCAATTTAAAATATATATTAAAATTACTGATTTACTCAGAGAATCATTATAATATTTTTATAAAGGATAAAATTTAATCAATATTAACTAAATGAAACGGTTATGTATAGAGTAATAATTAAGTCAAAGCCAACAATACTATAATTCATTCTGTCCAAAAAAAATTAATGATATAAAAAACTGTGTTGCGTGTGTGTATTTTGTATTTTACGTTAACATATATTAGAATACAAAATTTACGCATATACTCGTAGCATAATATTTCATGCGGATTGTTATATCAATCACGTATGAAATTTTATTAAAAAATAGGTATTAGACTGCTTGTAAGATTATAATGATTGGTTATCACGTAATATATTAAGTTATATAAAATAATTAATTAAAGATCTGTGCCATTAGTCAAAAAAATCACAACATACAACATATTGTTTGTAGGTGTACAAAAATATGAAAAATATACTACTTTTGACTGCGTACTTGGCATGTAAGTAAGATATTAAGTTTGTATCGCGGGGTATCTACATATTATTTTAAATAATTTAAACGGATATCTTACACAAAATAAAAAGTATTCTTGTATACATAAATATAGTGACATTATAACTTGGGGTTATTTTGACACAAGCAGCTTGGGAGTACACAAGCCAATCGTAATAGTACTCGATTAACTCTCACTCAGAGTAATGAAATATTCAATTTTATTTCTGTAGTAAAGATGTAACCACGGGATTGAGTTCGGCCACTCAATACGTAACTAGAAAAAATCTTTCTAGAAAATTTGGTAGAAAGTGGAGAACGACGAATGGGGACCGTGAATATACTTACAAAATAACTAAAATATATAATAAAAAAATATTTAACACTGTTGCATCTAGTTTGCGCCGGTACAGCTATTAATATAAAATCAAGAGGAAAATATGTTACTCCTGAACCTGCTGGCGAAAAACATGTTAACATTGAAGAATTACCAAATAATGAAAATATCGAAAGCACTATCCATAAAAATCTTTTGGAAGCTGTAAATAACAACGAATATTGGCTATTTACAAGGTATTTATGTAGTTTTATTATGTGTACAATGACATTAAGGTATTAATAATTATATTTGTTTATAAATGTGTACCTATGTCGTTTTAACTTATATTATAATAATTACAGAAAAAATCCTAGGTTTCCTCAAATTATAGTTGATGGTGATATTGATTCCCTACTGATCTTCGAATTATGACAGTACCAAGCCGATAAAAGTTATAGCTCATGGATGGAACCGCGATGGCAATTCCCCAGTAAACACCATGATTACATCTGCTTATTTAGATAACTACGATGTGAATGTCATAGTCCTAGATTGGAGAGCAAGTGCTGCCGGAGATTATGTCAGTGCTTCTGTAAGAGTGCCAGGCGCTGGACGATTTTTGGGAAATTTCTTAACGTGGCTTCTTAATGCTGAGGGTGGCAGTTGGGATAACGTACATCTTATTGGATACAGTTTAGGAGCACATTTGGTAGGCAACGCAGGAAGGCATGTAGGTGGCCGGCCCAGAAGAGTAACAGGTTAGAAAATTTTTGCTTCACGCTGTATCCTATAATTCATAGGGTAGGCAGAGGGAACCTGGGAACGTAATGTTGAAACATTGCATTTCCATTAAGACACTTCCGTTGAAAAATTTCCGACGAATTCGTGTGTTAAGTGGCGCTACTGAAGCTTAGAAATGAAAATATTAAATATTTAATTTCCTCGAAACCACACGCCGTCGTGTATATAGTAACACGCGCGCGCCACGACAGTGTCATATCTATATTTAAATATTAATGAATGTTGATATAAAATACCTATAATTATTATTATATTTACACCAAAATATCATGCCGCATAAATACACTGGAGGCATGGCACGTGATGGTGAAAAGTCCGAATTACACACAAATTCTAGATTCTTCGCTCTGTTAACAAGGCAAAGATTGAAGTTGAGTTTCGCCACTCATCACGCTATATTTAGAAAATTCAGTGAAAAGTGGGGAATAAAGGAAAACATAAGATTTTCTCTCTCTGACATGATGAATTGGGAATAGGGAGTGAAACTAATAAAAAGTATCAATTTTAAATTATATTCATATTTCAGGGTTGGATCCAGCTGGCCCTTTCTGGAGCAACTCTTTTGCATTGAACTCAGAATCTGGTCAATACGTTGAAGCTATTCATTCAAATATTTTGGCTCGAGGAATAACCGAACCCATAGCTCATGCTGATTTTTATCCAAACGGCGGGAGGTCACAACCCGGCTGTGACTCGAATCAATGTGACCATGCGCGATCTTATGAATTTTTTGCTTCAAGCGTAAGAACAAACCATTTTAATGCCAGACGTTGCTCAAATTTATTACAAGCTGTTCTGAACCAGTGTAATGGTGAAATTTTTAAAATGGGAAATGGAAACTTAGACAAGTCTGGGTAATACTATAATTTGTTAAATAATTACTTTTTTTGGTATATCCTTATTTTTTTTTGATGGCAATAACATTTTAGTGAATCAACATTATATTTGCTTATAGACAAATCTACTTTCCCGTTGTAAATATAAACATTTTACATACAAACATTACTTACAATCCTCAACTATCTTACGTACTCAGTGCACGAATCAATAGTGCTAACCCACTTCTCTATAACAATATTATTTTCAAAAAACTATTTACTGTATTTTTTATATTTTTCATTCTGTATTTGTTCGTTTTAGATATGGCATCTACGCATTATCTACTGATAGCAGCTGGCCGTTTTAAAAGATAACGCATTAAAAAATATCTTAATTAGTTACTCTATATAATTGTAAATGTATATAAGGAGACTACCAAAATGGTTATTAAAGTAATTAATAACAGAACATAAGAACTTTCATTTATAACATTTTATTACTCCTCATATAATATTTTATTTATAAAAAAAACTCAATAAAACAAAATCATGTAAAAAAGATACAATATGTACTTGAAAGAACGCGGTTATTTTTAAATCATAGACTAATATTAAAGTAGCAAGACTATAATTTCAGGAACTATAAAATCAATTTGGACAATTATTTTTGTAAAGTAATATTTATTATCATAAGTTTAATGTATTTTCAAATAATATATATATATAAATATATATATATATATATATATATATATATATATATATATATATATATATATATATATATATAAATATATATATATATATATATATATATATATATATATATATATATATATATATATATATATATATATATATATATATATATATATATATATATATATATATATGTATATATAAGCAATATAATAATATTCCTTACTCAATTCAATGCCTATGCTACTATGTCCATTCTATAAAACGTAAACGTACTGTAAAACAGAGTGTATTATTTGAACTGATATATTATATGTTACAGTACAGGGCCGTCATCGCCGATACCTTCCAGATAATGACTAAATATTATGATTACATTGTCTCATTAGAAAAAAACCTAAATATAAACCCAAATATAATGTAATCAAATATTAAAATCTTATAATAGTAATCTTTTATAATACAAGTATAAAAAAAACCAATGAATTCGTGTTTTTATATATCATATTCAGTGTATAAAATAATTAATGACGTTTCGTGGGAAAAGCCGATAATTTATTATAATATAGCTGAGCTGGCGTAGTTCCTCGTCACAAATTACAAATGAATACACATATCTATGGAAAATGCTACTACGACACTGCGACAGCATTTTCTTATTTCATGTAGCTTAGCTGGACCATAATGGTTGATTTTTCTAAAGTGGTTATAACCACTTAGGAAAGAAAAATATTTATTTAGAAAATGTATTAAAATTTAGACCCACCGGGTTCGAATCCCGCTGTGTTTTAGAATAATTCTATGGAATTATCTTGTGAAAATTTGTAATATACTCCCTACAGATATGATAATTAACACTTAAATTTTTATAAGTTTTCTAAATATAGCTTATGGTTCTTTATCCGATGTTTCAGAAACAGCTTATTAATTACAACTTTTATTAGTGCAGCATTTCATTATTAATTATACTTTTGCTGGACGTTATGCTTATTCATTAAACGTTCCAGACCTACCATATTTATACCTCAATACAAATCTAAGACACATAACTTATGTTAAGATGGCATTTTATTATTTTTTACGATTAGCTAGACTTTTATTGTTATTCATCAGATGTTTCACATCTTAAATTTTAATAAATAAATAGTCCTTAGTGGGGATTACGCCCACAGCAATTGTGCGCATATGGGTGCACAAAATCAAATGAACCACGATGGCGTTATTTATTTTTATCTATATTCTATTAATCAACTGCGATGTTACTTAATCTTAAGCTATTCAATAACTGACCTCCTTAAAATTAATTCAATAATTATGCCAAGAGGCTTATTTATTAAAACTAGCAGTTAGCACTCAATACTGCTTACTTACTAAATAGTTAGTAATATATAGGTAAAAGACACGTCTCCTTACACCACAAACTTTAATACGAAACAAGACAGTTGTCAATTATTATTATTTAATAAGAGAAAAAAGGGAAAACGCGAACGAATTCTAAAATTATCGTAACGTAATGCACTTGCATTTAATTAAAATGTATGCCAAAGAGCCTGTGGCAGCCAAACCTACGTTATTTAATAAGTATAATCTCTGTTTCTCACTCAGCTTCACGATGTACCCCGCAAATGGCAGGGTAGTCTGAGGGAACCTGGGAACCTAATATTAAGACACTCTGTCCCAACAACTCTGTTGTGTGTGTCAAATACGAAGGAAAGTGGGGAGCGGACCCCACTTTCCGTCGCATTTGACACGTTGCGTGTTGAGTGGTGGAACTCAACGCCGCGTTTTGCCTTGTTACCGGAGAGAAGAAATGAATAATTATATAATAATAAAATAACAATTGCTTAATTTTATTCGTTCCTTTTCTGCAATACGTGATCCTGGCAAATTATCTTATTCCTTGTAAACACAGGTCATACAAAATAGAAAAAAGCTTACAAGGTTTAAGTTGATTTGTTTGGTTCAGTCCAGTTTGTAAAAAATATATCATAAATTTAAAAACAAACAAACATTACTAAATTTAAATTGTTAATAACTAATTTTAGTGTAATAGTTACATGTTATCAAACTAATCTATAGATAAAGTTATTTTTGAGTACACATTGTTTCGAAGGAAAAAAAATAACTAGTCCAACTGTCAGTAATCCAGTGCTTTAATAAAATGAACCAGTTTTTTATTATTACTATATTTATATCAGGTAATGCGCAAAACTTTATAATTTAATTAGCCAATTAAGAAAATTCTGTAAATATTGACAATTTTTATCGTACAGTTACTTCTGCCAACTTATTACGAGAACAACATAATGAAGAAGGAAAATTCTTTTTATTTCCTGGTGATGGTGATGGTTTGCTTCATTTTGTTGATACTACTGAGCCTATAGATGAAGATATTATAGCAATATATTCCCGACAACCAAGCAGTTATAATTACTGGCTATATACACGGTTAAGTATTACTAACATTTTTAAATTAATATAATTTTAATAACATGCAATACATGAACAATGTCAAGTAATATTTAATAAACTTATAATTAGCTACCGTAATATGTATAGGTTATGGTTAATTATATTGAAACTTTCTTTATGATTTCTCAGTAAAATACCTATTTAAATTTTATATTATTCATTATTTATTGGACTTGACGACAGGCCGTCGTGGCGCAGCGGCACAAGCGTGTGACTGTAACCGTCAGGTTCTGAGTTCGATCCCCAGTCGAGGAAATGAAATATTTAATATTTTCAATTTAAATATTTAATGTTTAATTTCTTCGCTCTGGTAATAAGGCAAAGCGCGGCGTTGAGTTCCGCCACTCAACACGTAATGCCTCAAATTCGCCGGAAAGTGAGGAATGAAAGTGGAACGGAGTGTTTTAACACTCCCGGGTTCCCTCTGCCTACCTTGCGTACTTGCCTATCGTGCGGGATACTTACGGGAAATTGGAAACTATTTGTTAAAGATGGTAATAACAATTCAGGAGACTTACGCTATCTTAGCTTTGAATTTGTCAGATATTCGTTCGATTCGTTCGATTCGTCTCTTAAGATAGAACATATTCTTTATTCTAATAGACAATTATAAACACTTTTATATTCGTTAATTAACATAAAATAGTTACCGGCTCGAAAGGTAATTTTAATAAAAAGAGCCTAAAATAATCTCAACAGTTGCTCTTTTCAAATGTCAATGGTATAATTTAATTATTACAAAACTGGCAGCTATCCTGTATGACATTCAATAGATATTAATTCTATACATTACGATCTTGAAAATATTCTTGAACAGAGAATAAGCTTGTCTTGTTAGTACTGTTAGCAAAGCAAGAATACAATATTATTAAAACACGTATAAAACATTTACTAACTTTTTAGATCACAAGCTATCTTTATTGTTTGTTTCTATTGTGTTTGTCATTGTTTTACTAAGGTTCAATATTTTGTCGAATAAACAGAATATTATAGAATACCTATATCTTCAAAAGTATCTTCCAGAAAATTCCGAGCTCTTAGGCTATAATAAAAACCTGACCGCATTTGAATTATATGTGCAACATTACCCCAAAGTAGCATTACATAATAGAATTCTATGAAAGAACAGCTAAACTAAACCAGTCAACGTCTGTAATTTTACTTATTTTTCTAATTGCGACAGTGGCTGAGCTGAGTTTATCCGCAAGCGTTTCCACCGTAATACCCACCCTATATATTAACTCACAGAAATGCAAAGCCCAACTTAGACGTCGGGGACTGTAGTTGAATCACAAAATTTAACTTACATAAGAGATTTGCATTTATCTTGGTAAAATACTATTTGTGTTGGTAAAATAACCATTTTTATTTGACAGATATCTACCCAAACAATATGAGACCCTCATTTATGAAGACACAGGAAGTATTTTAAAATCTCATTTAGATTTCAATAAAACCATGGTATTTTTAATTCACGGGTGGCTTGGAAGTGGTAATAATGAAATGAACAAACTACTAACAGAAGGTATCTAATAAGTTAACTCATATCAACAATATATATGATTATATATATATATATATATATATATATATATATATATATATATATATATATATATATATATATATATATATATATATATATATATATATATATATATATATATATATATATATATATATATATATATATATATATATATATATATATATATATATATATATATATATATATATATATATATATATATATATATATATATATATATATATATATATATTTATATATATATATATATATATATATATATATATATATATATATATATATATATATATATATACTTAGAAAAACCAGCAAATATCTCCAATCAAGATGCAGTAACCCACAATATAATTAAATGAAAATGTGAAATAAAAAATATTAATATTTCAGCATTCTTTCAGCGTTTCTTGAGGACAATGATGTCAATGTGATTGTTTTCGAGTGGAGCGAACTAGCAAATCGTAATTATTTAACAGCTAAATATGGTGTAGTCACATTGGGAATAGGATTGAGTGCATTCATCGACTGGTTTGTTTCTTTAGGAGCCTCGTATAATAACATCCATATTGTCGGATTTAGCCTTGGAGCGCATATTGCCGGTAATGCAGGACGGAATACAAAATCGCTTATTAGAAGAATAACAGGTATAGATAGATATATTAGAACAAAAATCTTTGTAATGTGTTGCGTATGTATAACGTAAGTAGTGAATACATTTACAATTCAGCTTTAGATCCAGCTGGACCACTGTGGACAAAAGATAACTATCGTTTAAAAGAAACAGATGCACAATACGTCGAAGTAATACATACAAGCTACTTATACGGTTATAAAGAACCTTGTGGTAATGCAGACTTCTATCCAAACGGTGGGTCAAACATGCCGGGATGTTGGATTAGTGTGTGTTCTCACAGTAAAGGTTATGAGTATATGGCGGCTTCAGTGAAACACAACAATCTATACGCAAATGAGTGCGATAGTTTAAGAGACGCAAAGAGAGATGTGTGCAACGGAAATCTTTATCCAATGGGAAATAGTGACTTGAATAAATCTGGGTAACGAAATTTAATATTTAAAATATATTAAAAATATCCATAATGTTATGTGCTAAATAAATAAATATAATTAGTTGTAGTAGGACATATAATTTACCTTTTCTTTTATTTTTTCAGGGCTGGCATATTCCGAGTAAATACAGATTAATTAAAATTTGATTTTCATCACTGAAAAGTCAAAAATCAAAATAAAACAATAATATGTATATATAAAGATAGCTTGCGAGTAAACTGTATGGAACCTAAAATATCTGGAGGCAACTGCTTAGTCCTAGAGATTGCGAAATACAAACTTGTACTATCCTGTTCTTACAGGTCACCATGTTTTACCAACTCCTCACAATATTTTGATTCAATTGATTCATTACTTCGTAATCTTAAATATAAAAATATAATATTTACGGGAGATAAAAATATTAATATTATAGCGAGAACCATATTTTATTATATCCATATTTAATAATATATACCAAGCACTTAAATATTTATTTAAATCTAATGGCAGCACATGGACTTCAGCAAGGCACTGATAAACCAACCCACAAAAATACTTATATTGATTACTATATGATTAAAACAAAGCTTACTTGGATTTCTTTTATCTTGTAAGAATTTACAGATCACTCACGTATCATGCTGGTAATTGAAAATATATTAAAAGCCGAGTCTATTGCAGTTTAAGAAACTTCAAAAATAGATTTTGAGAAGAGTAAAGAAACTTTAAAATTATTAAATTGGAAAGATTACTTTATAATTACTGACTAATTAATGAGGCAGCCAACTTTTTAGCAAATAATTTGAAAAATATAATAAGTAAGAATACAATTAAGAGAACTACTGCTAAGAAATATAAAATTCTGACTCCGTGCATTACAACTGGAATTTTAATATCAATACATAAACGTATTAAATTCATAATTCAAATTCAAAATATTCTTTATTCAAATAGGCTTTAGCAAGCACTTTTGAATCATCACAAACATAAAATTACCACCGGCTCGGACTGCGGTTCTGCTGAGAAGAGCCGGCAAGAAACTCAACAGTTGCTCTTTTCAATATTGAATAAAGTTACAATTTCATTGTTTAATACAATAGTGATTATCCTGCATGAAATTCAAATGACCTTAATTAAATACATTTTTATCATTCAAATATTCTTCGACAGTGTAGTACGCTTTCTTAATTAACATTACTTTAATATTTACTGTAAACTTCTCTAGTCTATTCAAAATACACTGCGGAATATTATTGTAGATACGTATAATCAGACCCATAAATGACTTATTTACTTTTTGGAGGCGATAGCTAGGTGTCACAAGTTTGTCCTTGCTTCTCGTCCCAATCGTGTGTCTGTCACTGTGTTTGCTGCTATAGCACTGAATATGTTGCCGGACAAATAAAATATTGTAAAAAATATATTGAGAAGGAACCGTAAGAATACCTGTATCCTTAAAAACATCTCGCAGAGAATCTCGAGCTTTAAGATTATAAATAGATCTTACGGCTCTTTTTTGCAGTATAAATATTGAATTTATATCGGCGGCGCTGCCCCATAGTAGCATCCCATAAGAAAGAATACTATGAAAATAACTAAAATTTTGTGTTGCAAGATGGGAATTCCATTGAAGCTTGGAATCTATAGTTATATCTAAAAACACCGTTGATTCCGTCACCTCGACAGGTTCACCTTTAATAGTAACATAAAAATTTAGTTTTCTTACGTTAGATAACGAAAATTGAATAATATGCGACAAAGCAATATTCACTTCGTCAAAGTTAACTTTACTTCTGTCAATCTTAAATATTAGAGAAGTATCATCAGCGAATAGTACAATGTCGCATAAATTCTTTGCATAAAATAGTAAATCGTTTTTATATAACAAAAATAAAAGGGGACCGAGAATAGAACCTTATGGAACGCCCATTCTTGGAGGAGATCCAGACGATTTTACATTATTTATATTAACCTTCTGGATTCTTTGAGTTAAATACGAGGCACCAAGATCTGCGTCCTGTATGCTGTAGTGAGAAAGTTTTAATAGCAAAGTTTCATGGTCTACACAATCAAAGGCTTTGGATAGATCGCAAAACACTCCAACTACATTTTGCGATCTCTCCCATGCGTCATAGATGTGCTTGAGAAGTGCAGCACCTGCATCTGTCGTTGACTTGCCTTTGGTGAAACCATATTGCTCACTATGTATAGAATTGTTTCTATGTATGAATAGTGAACTGAATTGCATAAAAGACTTAACAAATTATAAGGCAGTTTATTATATACAGAAACAAATGTAATTATGTGTATAATTATATGTCAAAAAAAAGAATATTATAAATTTAACTTAAAACTGAATTCAAATAATTCTAAGCAATCGTGGAACATAGTCCAAGGAGATCGGCTATAATTTAAAAAATAAAACAGATTCCACTGGCCTAATCAATATTAAAGCTACACATAAAAGTTCATTAAATCATGTCGATCAGTACTTTACGCCTAAGCGAAATTTGCTGTAAGCCTGAGCATTACCAAAGTAAAAAATATAATTTTATTAGAAAGCCACGCATTGCCGAGTCAATGTTTATGTCTCTACTAATTCTGCGGAAGTGAAAAAATATATTACCACTAAAAAAAGGTTCCTCGGGTATCAATAACATTAGGTCAGCTACAGTAAAAGAATTAATAGGGCCTATTCTTCATTTGTGTAATTTGTCTATTAAGACAGGATTTTTTCCGGACATATTTAAACAAGCACTGATTATACCTATTTAAAAAGTGGAGACAATAACACTTTCTCAAATTATAGGCCGATTTCTCTATTATCTATTCTTTCTAAAATCTTCGAAAAATTGTACACAAACGACTCTTGTCATCTGTATCTGATCCTAACCTATACGGATTTAGACCAAAGCACTCTACAGAGGAAGCTGTACTCAAATTAACTACTATTATAACATTTCACTTATATATTGGAGAAAAATATCTTGGAGTGTTTCTCGATCTAAAAAAAAGTTTGATTTTATACCAATCCCTAATCTTATAGATGTTTTAGATGAACTTAGAATTCGAAGTATCTCTAAAAAGTAATTCAATAGCTACCTGACCAATCGAGTGCAGTGCGTACGAGTTAACGGACGGTCGGAAGTCAGCGACAACGTACCCTATAAATATGGGGTACCACAAGGTAGCACCCTAGGACCGTTGTTTCTTTTAATATATGTTTATCAATTGTCAACTAAAAATTTAAAAAGCTCTAGGAGCTTTTTATATATATTATAATAGGATAATAATGAATGTGGATGAGACTGTAATTCCACGACAAAACTTGGGATGATGTTTAATCTTAATGCAGAAAAATGATTGTACCTTAATATTCACCCTCACTCTTGTCTTAAACTGAATCATAGAACTAACAATCAATGTCTTTGTGAAGGATTAATCCGAGTAAACACTATAAAATATCTTGGTGTAATAACAGGTGGTCTATTCCTAAATTAAAAGATTAATTGTACTCTTTAAAAGTCTTAGGAACGTCCTAGATATAAAACATACATTACAAATATACAAGTCCTTATATGAATGTATGTTGACCTATTGTATTGTGACATGGGGAGGAGCTGCAAAATCTTTTCTTTTAACATTAGAAAGAGGCCAACGTAATGTACTTAAGGTGGCTATGGGCTTATATTTTCGTCACACAACGGTATCTGTTTACAAAAAGTCTGAAACACTAAACGTTCGTTAGTTATTTATAAGTAAATGTATTTATAGATGTCATACACTACTGCTACCAAAATATCAAAAACATACAAAAGATTGAATAAATATGAATTCCCTAGGGTAACATCTTGTTTGACGTGACGAAATTACGAATTTATATCCTAGTGCCGCTGATAAAACTATTTACTAATGAGTTCAAATCCTATATTGTACTTCATGAAAAATATAAAAAAATACGAAGGAAAATACAGTAAACAAAATTTAAAAAATATAGAACAAAATTACCTAGACAAGCTTGGGTAAATAACAAAATTATTAAGGAAACAAATAAAAAAAAATGTGCTCTGGAAGCAACACAAAACAATTCCAAAGAATAAAACAATAGAACAATTCTTTATTAAGAAAAAAATTAAGTGATAAGATGATATAAATACAGAAAAGTAAAAGGACATATTACGTTAAATCGTTTCACGTGTCCTTAAGACCCCATAAAAAATGTGGGATTTCTGAATAACCTCTGACCGAATACTAAAAACTGCAACATTTACCAACAAATTACAAATAGATCAGGGATTAATAACAAGTTACAGTAACATTTGTGAATATTTTAACACTTTCTTTTGTAATTTTACTTAAATTTTGCAAAACAAATTCTCAAAACATACTACAACAACCTATCCTGATCGGAACTACATTCAACTGAATTAATCATTACCTTATGCTGATTTGAACCAACTAGTAAAATAGAAGTTTCTAGAATTATAAATCATAAATCAAAATAATCTAAATTTCAATATTAGCACAAGTTGTGACTAAATAAGTTGTGACCAAATTTCATATTTTTTTTAGCTTTACGCTGTATCCCGCACGAGGCAGAGTAGGCAGAGGAAACCCGGGAACCTAGTGTTAAGACACTCTGTTCCACTTGCGTTCCCCACTTTCCGCCGAATTTAATTATATATATATATATATATATATATATATATATATATATATATATATATATATATATATATATATATATATATATATATATATATATATATTATATATATATATATATATATATATATATAAGGCAAAGCGCGGCGTTGAGTTCCGCCACTCAACACGCAATGCCTCAAATTCGGCGGAAAGTGGGGAATGGAAGTGGAACGGAGTGTCATAACACTAGGTTTCACTTCCGTTCCCTCTGCCTACCCTGCCTAGTGCGGGATACAGCGTGAAGCTGGAATATATATATATATATATATATATATATATATATATATATATATATATATATATATATATATATATATATATATATATATATATATATATATATATATATATATATATATATATATATATATATATATATATATATATATATATATATATATATATATGTATAAAGTTTGAATATTTCACAAAAAATAATAATTTCAGATTAATAGTTCATGTTATACAAAATGAGTGTCGGCAAATTAAAGTCCGCGTTTAATATTCAAACTTTATACATATATATATATATATATATATATATATATATATATATATATATATATATATATATATATATATATATATATATATATATATATATATATATATATATATATATATATATATATATATATATATATATATATATATATAAAGTTTGAATATTTCACAAAAAATAATAATTTCAGATTTATAGTTCATGTTATACAAAATGAGTGTCGGCAAATTAAAGTTCGCGTTTTGCCTATTTATCAGAGCGAAGAAATGAAGTAATAAATGAGAATATTAAATATTTAAAATTAAACATGGTATTGAACCCACAACCTGTCATGTTTAGAGGAACATGCTTATTGTATGCGCCACAACAGGCCATCTTATTTTATAAATGAAATTAAAAGTAATTACGGCAGATACTTGCAATTTTATCGGGATCTCGTACTTTAAGAATTTACAAGATGACTTAATAGTATTTGTCAAGATTATAACGATAGGATATGCTAAATTAGATTGATTGGCTAAGCATACAAAATAATTTGATAATTGCTTGTATAAAAACTTCAGTAATTTAGTAAATGTTGCCCAGTCAGCTTCAGAATTGAGTCATGAAACTCTTAGTGATTGCACTGGCTTTTGTGACATGTTAGTGTTTTCTAAAATAATGAGGTATTGCTATACTTTATTTTTAAAAAACAATTTATATTAATAATTGGATTCATTTTAGTGTGCTCTGGAAGTGCAATTCCGTTCACACCAGGAGATAATAGTCATTATGTAGAAGGTAAGAGCAGACATATTTGGATGCCTGACGGTGATGGTAACCCTCATCTCGTAGATCTGCAGGCCACTGATCACAATAAGGCTGATGGAGCTAGAAATGGTGCTCAAAATCAATATTGGCTTTATACCAGGTAAAATAAGAAAACGTGTTTAATTTTAGTATTTTAAAGAATGTTATTATATAGAAAATATACTTTAAAATACTAAAATTATATGCAGTACATAAGAAAACATTTTAATTTCCTAATACTTCAAATTATCATTTTAATGTTTCATAATAGTTAGCAAATAGGAATAATTCGATATGTCTATTTTATTTTTAGACAAAACCCCAACAATTATCAACTATTGGTAAACGGAACGCCAATTCTATCCGCAACTCCAACTATAATGGCAACCGACCGACAAAAGTTATTGTTCACGGCTGGAACAGCAATGGTAATACAGATATGAACCCGCTAATCACTTCAGCGTTTCTCGCTGTCGCAAATGTAAATGTTATTATTGTTGACTGGAGAAATTCTGCTGGTGGATTGTACAACACAGCTGTTAGGGCTGTTCCCGACGTGGGTGTACATCTTGCTAATTTTATTAACTTTCTATTCAATACCGCTGGTGGTAACTGGAATAATGTACATTTAATTGGGCATAGCTTGGGCGCACACGTTGTGGGTAACACAGGTCGTTTTGTTGGCGGTCGTCCCGTTCGTGTTACTGGTAAGTAATTTCAACTATTGTATTATACGTCATGTACTTATGCAAGAGCAGAAAATTAACAAAAATGTTGAGATTTTGGTTGATTTAAAAAATATAATGTCTATAATACCTAGAAAGAGTGATGATCTCCTGAGAAACAAATGGATACAGCGTAAAGCTGAAGAATATAAACTATATATATAAACTCTTAAATTTTCTTTTGGCGTTTGCTTCATATTCTCAAAACTTTTAGTACACAAAATATATGTATATACATTTCATGTGTTAAATATTAATATAAAATAATTATAATATTCATATATTTGAAAAGGAATAGAGCTTACAATTGTCTCCTAAAATTTGTAGGTATGGACCCAGCAGGACCGCTATGGGGAGGCAATTCGAACGCTTTAGATGGCAATTCCGGTGTTTACGTCGAATGCATACATACTGACGGTGGTCTTCTTGGCATTATGGATCCCATTTGCAATGCGAACTTCTACCCTAATGGCGGTAGGAACCGTCAGCCCGGATGTTTGGAGAGTATGTGCTCCCACAGACGTGCACCACAACTTTTTGCGTCCAGTATTAGAACAAATCACTTAGTTGGATAGACTATGCAGTAACCTCAATCAAGCTCAAAATAATCAATGTACTGGTGCTACTTTGAATCTTGGAAACAGCAATTTAAACAAACGGGGGTAAGTTTCATTGATACTTATTTATCAATTTTCAATAAATTGTAACTGCGATTCCTCGCCTATGAAAATGAATTCTAAGATATTTAATTTAATAATATTATCGTAAATCCATATATATCAAAGAATGTATTTTTTGAGATACACTGATTATTTTAATATCATAAAAGTTGTAGAACAAAACATAACTTTTAATATTTTATTCAAGATCCTTTTTTCTATTTTCAGACAAGGACTCTATGGACTTACCACAGGAAGTGCATGGCCTTTTTAAAAGATTTCTAATAATTGGATTCATATAGCATACGATCCCTATATGTGTCTATGATATTGAATATAAATTATTGTATTTGTTTTGTAAATATTTTTGTTCTTTGATTTAAATATTATTTTATATAAAACACGCTTTTATTTACTTGGAGGTCCTCAAGTCCATTTGACACTTAAAGCACGTTTTCGTACTAATTTATAGTATGTTACATAAAAACAAATTCATTATGAAATAGTGTGAGTAATATTTATTTTAGTATTTAAAACATTTCTGTTTAGTGAAAAAAAATATTGCTTAGGCTTTACTATGCGTACTAATACTACGATATTAGGTTAGGCTAGACATTTTCACATATTTAGTATTTTTATAATATTTTAGAGATAAGTTTGGTGCATTTGCAATGCACCAAACTTATTGTTCAACAAAAAATTAAATAATTATTTGGATTATAAAGGTTTTGAAATCAATTATTTAATAAAATTAAATAATTAATGTCAAAACCTTTCTAATCCAAAAAATGTTGTCGTCTTGGCTCTCCTAATTCATTTATTCGTTGCGACATGTACCGTTTACGGTGGCCTAAAATCAACCGAACTAATAATTGGAATGGTGCCCCGTCCACACGAACGTATCAGTGTGATCTGCACCGCGTTCGGTATATTGTGCAGTCGCTCCGAACTAGCTGTACGGATGTTGATAATATTAATGTCCGGCGTACCCTAGGACACACTATCGAATATGGTCCGAAAACGGACCTCATTTTTGGTGCGGTCGTTTTAAGTTCGATCAGCTGTTTACAGTTTTAAAAGCACTATGTAGTGCGTTTTGGCTGCTTGAGAGGATATGTCTACGGCGATAAAGCGCCCGCAGCGGGACTCGAACCTTGACGCGTAGCGCTTGTTAAATGCTTTACAGTGCTCGTAGATCGATTCTAGTTCAAAGTCTCTAAGAACTACTTCTACTGGATGAATTTATTCGCCGTGTCTATTGGAGATACGGAGTCAGTCATGCCTAATCAATTTCTTAAGAGGGAATTCATTAGACCAGAGGAGCTTTAATATTGACGTCAATGGCAAGTACTTTACCCATTTTTGTTCTGCTGAAATTTTATCTTGATGAGTTTGAGAATAACCCTGAAAGGACGTACCAATGTGTACCATTTTTCTAATTAAGGTTATTCCAGGGAAATGAGGTACTTAGTTACTCTCTATTTTAATATTGAAAATACTTATAATAACGGTGACTAATAAAAAAAGATTACACAAAATGAGACGTAAATATTATTAACTTATTGATAAATAAGAAAATAATAAAGCTGTTTATATCTACATATACAGACAAACAAACTTAAAATGGAAACTTACTTATACATAAACATACAAATATAAAATGGAAGTAAAGATATACGTATGTGTATGAATAGAACCTCACTCAGCTTTACGTTGGTAGACAGGGTAGGCAGAGGGAACTTGGGAACCTAGTGTTAAGACACCCTGTTCCACTTTCATTCCCCATTTTCTGCCGAATTTGAGACATTGTGTGTTGAGTGCCGGAACTTATTTTATTTTATTTTGCTAAAGCCCTCAAATCCAGGTGCAATTGAAAAATCTGCGGAACCAAAATAATATTAAAAGTCATGAGCGTTCTTTGCATCGCTGCCAAATGAAGAAATGAAAATGCTTATTACCAAATTTTAAAATATTTCCTAAATGGTAGAATAAATCTTTAAAAATAGTAAAAATATTTTTTTTTTATTTATGTCTCTGCATGTCATAAATATATATTATAAGGCATAATATATATTTATAATAAGATTTCTAATTCAGAACTTTAATTCTAATATACTTTTTTCACTAGATCTCATTTGGCCTTTTGATTACAATATGGAAAGGATAAAACATTTGATTACAATATGGAAAAGATAAAAGCGAGCGTTCCCGTTTATTTTCATCTACAGCTACCATTTTCAGAAATTATACAATATATAGTATAACATCACATGCAATGCCTCAAATTCTGCCAAAAGAGGGGAACGGAACGGAGTGCCTTAACACAGTGTTCTCAAGTTTCCTTAGAATAAACTGCCAAGTGCGCGATACAACGTGAATCTGAATAAATGGATGGATTATTATAGAGATTATTATAGAGATATTATAGAGATATTATAGAGATACTATATTACAGTTCTAAGCCTTTTAGATAATCATACCATCGGATAGGTGGGTAGGTGGTCAAAATAGTAAATATCGTTTTTTTTCGTTCCAATTAATTTTATATAATTGTTACGTTAAATCAATTAATAAAGTGAATTTTCAACGAGAAATGGTTTGCTAAACTAAGACACCCACCAGCTAGTGTTTTTTTTCCTTGGAAGAATAATATTTGTATATATATCGGCAAACACACTTTTACTACTACAACCAACTACGACTACAATATGGAAGCCCTAAAAGAAACACTTACCTCTATGAATGAGATGTTTAATACTAAGATGAGTGAATTTCAGCGAGAATTGAAGAAATCCTCTTCCCCTATAACTACATCTTCTCTGGCCGCCGATTTCAACAACTTTAAATCTTTCACTCTCTCTGCATTGAGTACCCTACAGAGACAGGTGGAACTTATTAGCAGAGAGATGGATCGTCAAGAGATGCGTAGGCGGAGAAAAACGTTGCTGTTTCACGGTATTGTTGAAGAAAAATCTGAAGATCTCTTAGCAAGAGTTGTTACTGTTATTGGTAATAATTTGGATTTATCCGATTTTTCAACTTCCAATATTAAATCATCATACAGGCTAGGACGTGTTTCTGAAAAATCCCGACCCATTGTTGTTAAATTTGCTGATGTTAACACTCGAGATAAAGTCTGGCATGCAAAAACCAAACTAAGGGGGACTGGTATAACGCAGTCGGAATTTTTAACGAAACCTCGTCATACAGTCTTTCTTGAGGCGAGGCAGCGTTTTGGTATTAACAAGTGCTGGACAAAAAATGGCTAGTATTAATATAATAGTTCCTGACGGCTCCAGGCCTCAAATCGAGTGTTCTTCTGAACTGCAGAATTTATCAAATTTGGAATCACCAAAAAACACTGTTCCACCTAATAAAATCACTCAAAAGGTAACATGTGCACGTTCAAAACGACTTTTAAAGAAATAATTTTGTTCTATTTGTTTACGTTCTGCATGTCAATTACATATAGTTATTATTTTTTTACTACCTACATATTCTGTTATTATTTGATTAAAATAAATGTTGAGTAATCCAATAGATTATAGTAGAATAGTTGTAAGGTTTTGTGTGTTAACATTTTTAGTTTATTTTTATTGTTATACAAATTTATATATATGTTTTTTCTTTTTTTCTTTATTCATTGTCATTGTACGTACAATGTATTTATTTAATTGCTTATATAGTATATTGAAAAATATTTTGTTATATGGCAACTGGCAGGTGGGTTAAAGAATTCAACAAATTCTAATACTTGTATAATATTATTTTTATTATATTATTATTTATTATTATTAGTTATAACATTATAACTTATTTATTTTTATTTATTTATTTATTTATATCATTTATATTATTATTGTTATATTTTGTAAATTATTATAACAACAAAGTTTCATTTTAAAATTTATAATAATTATTAAATTAATTAATTAATTTATTTTAGCTAATATTGATTAAAATGTCAGACATTTCACTAAATATAGACACTTTTTATTCTCTTTCATCTGCCTCAGAAGACTCATATACTGATAGCTTTCAGAGTATTCCTTCTTTAAATGAAAGTTTAAAAACTCATTTTACTCCTTACCCAAAAAACCTTAACGTGATTCACATAAATGCTCAGAGCATTCCGGCTCATATGCCTGATCTTCTGTCATGTTTTGATAACACCAACGTCCACGCTATATTAGTATCTGAATCGTGGTTAAAGCCTTGTTTACCATCAACAGCATATTCACTCGATTCGAAATGATCGCATAAGAAGGGTTGGTGGTGGAGTTGCAATTTATCTTCGCGCTCATATACAATTTAATATTATTGATTTTTCTCAAAACAGTAATACCGACACTGCAAGTCCTGAACACCTTTTTATTGAGCTTACATTTGCACATACAAAAGTCCTTCTCGGCGTATACTATAGTCCATCGCTTACAAGTAGATTATTTTGAATCATTTGAAGTTCTTCTTGAAAAATTTACTCTTTCTTATAAGCACACAATTATAATGGGAGATTTCAACACATGTCTGCTTAAAAACGATAGTCGAACAAATCGATTAATGAACGCTGTGAACGGAGCTAATTTGCACATTCTCCCTTTGTCCTCAACTCACACATTTCCCAATTGTACTCCTTCCCTTTTAGATTTAATTTTAGTTTCCTCCACTGACCATGTTGAAACACATGGTCAATGCAATGGTACCGCATTTTCCTATCATGATCTTATTTTCCTTTCGTACAAAGTTAAACCACCCAAAGCAAAATCAAGAATCTTTCTCCAACGTAACTTTATTGGTATGGATTTAGAACGTTTGCGTGAGGATGCTGAGAATATAGATTGAAATTTAGTGTATGCAGAAAATACTATAGACAATCAGGTGTCTGTATTTAATTCTCAAGTTATTTATCTATATGATAATTATGCCCCTATAAGACCTGTACGTATTAAGCATCTACCAGCCCCGTGGCTTACAAAAGATGTTAAAAAATTACAAGATAAGAAAAGTAAGGCAAAATCTAAATATAAAAGTGATACAAATGAGAGTAACGGGCTAAAATACATAAAAGCCCGAAATATATGTAACAGGGTGTGTAGGGATAAACAACGGCGCCATATTCACAAATCTATTGCTGAAGAAGACAACAAAGAAAAAGCCTGGAAATTTCTTAAAACACTTGGGGTTGGGAAAGCAAAGCAGAACACTAATCCTTGTAATATAGATTTAAATAAACTCAATACTCATTTTTCTCCTTCTGTTACAATTGATGTACCCACTAAATTAAGATCTCAAAATCTTATTCGTGCTTTAGCCACCCCTAAAAATCACAGTTTCAACTTCACTCAATTCACTGAAAGTGATGTTAAAGAGAATATATTGGCAATTTCATCAGACTCTGTTGGTTCTGATTGCATTAGTCGTAAGATGATCATACCTATCCTTGATATCCTGATTCCTGTCTTAACGTCAATCCTAAATTTTTCCATAGATAGTAATAACTTTCCTTCATCCTGGAAAAAAGCTCTGCCTAAAAATCGCAATCCTTCGACCATGTCTGATTACCGACCTATATCTATTTTACCATTTTTATCAAAAGTCCTTGAACGTCTTATACATCAACAACTTTGCAAATATATCTCTAATAACAATCTTTTTAATCCACTACAATCTGGATTTAGCCCTGGTCATAGTACGACTACTGCGCTGGTTAGCATATCTGATGACATTCGTCTGGCTATGGATAATCATCAAGTTACTGTGATGATTTTGCTTGATTTTAGTAACAAGGCGTTACTAATACTAATAATACCATAGACTTTGATATATTATTAGCCATTATGTATTCTCTTAACATATCTCCTAAAGCGATTGGCTGGTTTCATTCTTACTTGTATGGTCGCAAGCAACGTGTCCGGATTCAGAATTCCCCGGTAGTTGCTGGCGTTCCACAAGGTGGCGTGTTGTCTCCTCTCCTATTTTAACTATTTATCAACTATTTCTGTCGTACCCTTTCTTCTCCCTACCACCTTTACGCTGACGATCTTCAAATATATCGTCAATGTACGTTACGTGATCTTTTAAACACCATAACCACACTTAATTAAGAATTTAATAAAATTGTAAAACGTAGTAATACTTTAGGCTTGAAATTAAATCCAAATAAGACTCAAGCAATTATAATAGGTAGTCCAACACTTGTATCTAAAATTCATTTAAATGAATTGCCATTTATATTGCTTGATGGTACAAAAGTCCCTTTTACGGACAAGGTAAAAAATTTAGGTATTATTTATGATCAATATCTATCTTGGAAGCCCCTAATTAGTGAAGTAAGTAAAAAAATATTTGCTGCTGTTGCGTCGTTACGTCGACTACGTAACTTTTTACCTATTCCTACCAAGGTTGCGTTGGCACAATCCCTCCTGTTACCAATTCTTGATTATGCTGATTGCTGTTATCTTGACTTAAAAGAGGAGCAATTACACAAGCTTGAGCGTCTTCAAAACATTTGCATAAGGTTCATATTTGGCCTTCGTAAATATGACCACGTATCCGAATTTCGTAAAAAACTCAAGTGGCTCCCAATTCGACTTCGCCGGAATACTCACGTTCTATGTCTATTGTATAATGTTCTCTTTTCTCCACATTCCCCTTCATATCTTAAAGAACGACTTAAGTTTTTATGTGAGTCACATGGTATCCCTCTTCGCTCTAAGTCTAATTTAACTCTTAAAATTCCTTGCCACTCTACTTCCTTCTATACAAATTCCTTTTCTACCAAATCTGTTCGCCTATGGAATTTCTTATCCCTTATAATCATACAAGCTAAAACTATTGAAACTTTTAAAAAAAGGCTAAAAGACTATTATTTAGCACTATAAATATATTCTTATTATTTCCTTCTTGTTTAATGTATACTCGTAGTTGTGTATTTATACCTTTGTTTGTATGTGTGTATGTATTTATGTATGTATGTATTTATGTATGTATGTATATATGTATGTATTTGTGTATATATTTATATGTATGTATAATTAAATGTAGACTTTGTACGCCCCTTCCCTTCTCTTTCATATTCTGTCCTATACCTAAAGGTTGCCTGGAAGAGATCGCTCTCTTAGCGATAAGGCCGCCTATTGTACTATTCTAAATATTATTACATATAATTATATTATGTCTTTCTGGTGTACAATAAAGAGTATTTTGTTTTGTTTTGAACATCTTATATATTACATACAAAGTCTTACGCTTGAATATTAGCCTCTTTTGACTCAGTCAAGTATAAATTTTATTTTTATGCTGAAATTACACGTCTGTCCTAACTAATATATCATGTTTCAAATATTCCAATTGTCTTTATTACACAGAATTAACAGAATCCTATTATTATATCAATTCTATTCATCCATTTTAAATTTGTATGTTTGTATATTGGTAAGTTTCCATTTTAAATCCATGGTTATTGCTATAATAAATATTCTTACTTTTAAAATAGAGAGAATCTAAGTACCTCATTTCTGTGAAGTAGCCTTGATTGGAAAAATGGTGTATACAATCTGTAATCATTTCGAGGTTTAGAAGAAGTTCTTAAGCTCACTACTAAACACGCCACTACTACTATGATCAAGCAACCAAATGCGCTGAATCATAGATACGATATTCTATACAGAAACTGCACGTCCCTAAAACAAGTAGGTTGAGGGAACAAGTAGTAATGTTATGTTATTAAGCTAGTAAACTATAGTTATCAAATTCTTTTTCAACTTCACGCTGTATCCTGTACATGACAGGCAGAAGGAACACAGTTTTAAGACACTGTTCCGTTTTCCACTTTCCACCAAATTTGAGGTTGTAGTAATTAAAATAATATTTAAAAACATAAATATAAAGAATATTACTTGATAGAACATTTTTGTAACTTTGTACTTTTGTTAAACTGTAATCGTTACTTCAACATTCATATTTATTATTATTTAAAATATCCGATAGCGAGATTTATAACAATATATTTAATCATTATATTTTATGATTACAGTTTATTATTGTTATCGTTTGCGATAACACTAATAAAGATTTTATATGTGACCCAACGTATTGAATATGTGATAGTGAGCGGGCCGTGGCGGAGGGACACAAGCGTGTGGCTGTGAACCCGACAAAATACTTATTATTTTCATTTCTTCGCTCTGGTAATATGGCAAAGCTCAGCGTTGAGTTTTCTACTCAGTAATGCACTAAAGGAATCGTAGGAATGTGGGGAACGGAACGAAGTGTCTCAACATTAGATTCCTAAGTTCCCTCTGCCTACCTGTGACATGTGCGGGGTACAGCGTAAAGCTGAACCAATTTATTAGACACTTAAGTAAAATAAATCCAAATTTTATATTTATTCATGTACTAAATATGCAGGTGGGTTTTATCTAGGAATAACATTTTATTATCATTCAATATCTTTCCCCTCTCTCCACTCAGTGCGCTCTGTATAAGAGCAATAATTGCAAAATAAATATTTTAAATAATACAATAAACATTTATTTACATTCTCGTTTAATTATTTTTATATATATAATATATTGTATATAATATAATACTTCACGCCAAAACACCGTTTGACCCTTCGTTGGGCCTAGTACATAAAAATATACATAATTAACAGCATGAGCTGTTTTAAATAAAGCAATGTTAAGTGGACTAATCGCGTATATTGAATTGTAAACATTTTGGAAACCCGACTTTTCCAACACTTTGCAGTAGTTCGTGGTCACGAGTAGAAATGTAAACTGTCTTTATTAGTAATTAAATAAAATTGATAACATGTATGGCGGCGATAATTTTCTTTATAATTTTTTTTTTCAGCTTTTCGCTATGTACCACATATTGCAGAAACAACCTTTAAACTCTTACTAAAACGACAAAATGTAATTTTACTAAAACGACATTATTTTATCCTAGTGGGGACTAAACTCACAATTATCTTATTTTTAGTAAGGGTTTTTAAATATTATTTGACTTATAATATCATACTAATACAAATAAAACCATGTTACTGACATCTTTGTAACTGACATCAAAGCTTTTGAACGTTGTTAAAAAAAGTTTCGCATATCGCAAAGCACTCATGCACTCTTCTTTTTTCATCACGCATTGACGCAATTATTGGTCATTACGCACTCACGCCCTAACCCACGCGCGCCTTCATTCGTGCACACACGTACGGAATAATATACACGCGGTGACTTATAACTTTCATAATTCAAAATATATGGTGTTGAATTAATAGTCTATAATAAAAGGTAATATATGATACTTTTGTATCATAGTTGGGGTAATTGTGATATAAGTGTGCGACTGTAAGTGCGACGATTGTAAGTTTGATTCCCATCTGGGGCAATGAAGTAATATATATATATATATATATATATATATATATATATATATATATATATATATATATATATATATATATATATATATATATATATATATATATATATATATATATATATATATATATATATATATATATATATATATATATATATATATTATTAATTCTACTTTTGTATAATGTATCTCATACTAAATACTTTTAAAATTTAAGAAACTTTCCTTCCTTTACTTTAATTCCGGCTTAGAATAGGATCACCCTGGTACTGATGGTGTCATAAGAGGCGACTTAAGTGCGTGTGGCAAAGTCATGCTGGCAACACGCATGGGCAGACTCGACCGGATTATTACCACACCCGGCCACTGTGGGTATTTGCATTGGGTAATGCCGGGCCCCGGCGCCCATCCACCATAAAGGCCGGCAATGCTCCTGTAGCTCTTCTGGCATTAAACATGGGCGTCGGTGATCACTTACCATCAGGTGACCCGTAAGCTCGTTTGCGGTGTCTTCTCCATAAAAAAAAACTTACAACGCCATAATAATCCTATAATAAATATTCTTGCGAGGGGTCCCATCGATAGATGTTGGATGGAAATTGTGAATGGAAAGGCACATCGCTAACTGTAGTACTGAATCTAGTCTTTCTACTATGGATACTATTTTCTTTATTTTATCATAGGGTATGATTAAATAAAGAAAATATACATTTTTTGTAACGTCAAAATCAAATTACAAGAGTTAACTGTTAAAATCTAAGTTTTACAATGCGGTGCACATCTATTTTCATTTATATCCTCTATATATAATAAATAGGGCTAAAACACTCAGCTCTCAACGTCCGAATTCGATTGACAGAATTTGGAGTGGCCAAACTCAACACTTGCCGTACTTTATCTTGACAGCACGGGGACAATATATATAATCTATATAATAGATACAATAAAAACAAAACAGCAAAGATCTTTCTTTAATTATGCCAAAGACAGAATAATGTATAATTTTATATCCTACCAACACAAATTCAGCAGAGTTTAACGACAACAGATCTCAAAGTGCAACTAAACTGAACTGTACGGTACGGCCTTCACGCCAGACCACCGAACCGCGAACTGTACCGTCCAATAGTGTTATCAGCTTGGGGGATTTCTCCTAAATTTAGGAAAAAAGTAAGTGAAGGGAACTTTAGGGTGAAAAATTGTTTAGGGTATTTTTTTAAGTAAAACAACGGCTAGAAAACTTCATTTATAAAAATGTTTTGTTTCAAATGTCTTTAAAAAAAATTAAAGTATACTAGGTAACGTATTTATATATTGATTATATAGAATGCTCGTAGCTTGGTGCCCTCTGTAATCGGAATAAACGTCTTAAAGCAAACGACTATAAGTAAACGAGTAAAAGTTACATTAAAAGATATTAAGAAGTATTTATTCTTCATACATGTGCACTCTTATTCAATAAATGTAGTAAAAACTTCTTTTTTTTTTAGCAGGGTAGGCAGAGGGAACCCGGGAACCCTAGTGTCAAGACACTCCGTTCCACTTCCGTTCCCCACTTTCCGCCAAATTTGAGGCATTGCGTGTTGAGTGGCGGAACTCAACGCCACGCAATCTTTATCAAATGCCTTATCTTATATCGTTCCTTATAAACAAGTAATTGGTACATTTAAAGGCACAAGCGTGTAACTGTAACCGACAGGTTCTGGGTTCGAGTAAATGAAATATTTAACATTTTCAATTTAAATATTTAATGTTTCATTTCTTCTTTCTGGTATAAGGCAAAGCGCAACGTTGAGTTCCACCACTCAATACGCAATGCCTCATTCGGCGGAAAGTGGGGAACGAAAGTGGAACGGAGTGTCTTAACACTAGGTTCCCGAGTTCCCTCTGCCTACCCTGCCTCGTGTGGGATACAGCGTGATACATTTAAACATAACAGAAAAACTAAAAAAAGATGAAGGTATATGTTAGGTACATTAAGCAAAAAAATATCACAAAAATTCAGAGTACTTTAGTTTGAATTAAGGAGATTTTAAAGTTGCTTTTGATCAGTTGGCAACACTGTCGTCCACTCTGCTTATGCTAGCAGTGTAACGTGAAAGTCTCAATATACCACCTTCACTATCAAAAAATTATGTAAAAACAAATTATTACGTGCATCTTCACTTCAGTAGCGCTTATGTGCTGTATTCCACATGCATTGAAAATCTTTATATAGCTCTAAAAGTTTAAATAATAGCTGTCTTTTCTAAAATAATATTATCGTCTAGGCGCTCTGAATCCATAATTGTTGCGAACATGTTGCAAAAATTATGTTGTGCATATATTATGTTTTGATATCTGAAACATAATTGTATACATGCGTGGTCTAAACAGTTTTGTTGTGTAACTTTCTTAACTACGTCACTATATTATACTTAATATAAAATATATCATGGGTGGAAAAGAAAACGAAAATGGCATATGTGCTTTTTTATGATCTAAACAAGAATGCTGCAAAGTTCAAAGTACAAGGAATTAATAGTGACTGTGATAATAATGTTTTTTTATATTTATAATTCACTATCTACTGGATTATATTCAATGGCAGCCATTGTATTACAGGATTTCCGAAAATTCTTGCCTCAACTAAGTCAAAGATAAACATAAATACTTGTGATAGACGTAACAGACGACCGAACCGAACCTCGAACATGGTTCGCCATCGGACCCTATTCGATCGTGTGTAGCACGTTTCGCCGAAAAAAGGTGGTGCGGACCAACTTCACTTCCGACAGGCTTGTGCGGAGCAACTTTACTTCGGTACGTGGTTTGGACGGAACCGTGTTCGATAGTGTGGATGGCGAACCGAACCAATGTTTGATTCAGTTGCTATTAGGCCACCGTAAGCGGCACACGTCGCAACGAATATGAATTAGTAGCGCTAAGACGACAACATTGTTTCAGATAAAAAAGCATTTGGAGTCATATAAAGAATAAAGACAAGTTTCATCCCTCATATTTTGTAAGAAGCAAGCATTGTAAATAATACGTCATATATTCCCTATATTTCTAAACCCTAATTATTAACAGTAAGCAAGGGTACTTTTATTTGTAAAATATACATAATTGATGAATATACTTATTTATAATTTACAAATTAAAGTACATATCCTTACTTTATAGTATATTATTTTAAAGTGTTAAAATGGACGTAACATAATAATAAATAGAATAAATGCACTTAACGCTGTTTATTGTTTAAAACACGTAAAAATATCTTATATTTAATCATTTATATAAATATATAATATATTTGAAAGATGTAGTAGCTCAGTTGGGAGCCGGCGGTCTCATTGGTCAAATGACCTTGTTCAAGTTTTGGTTACCATATTGTTTTTTTTTACTTTTTGTTGTTTTTTTTTTATTTATTTTGATTTTGTTACCATTATTCTATTATTTTAGTTAACATTTCTACAAACTTAGAAAATTTTCTTTTTTGTTTTTGAGTTTGCATTATGATCTAAATATACTTTCTATATATTATCATTACCCAAAAATACTCTTTACTACGCGCAATAACTATTAATTAATAAATACTTTATCAAAGGTTATACTTACATGTAGACTGTAAACGTTACATGTCGCAACATGTTGGCAACAATTATGGATTCAGAGCATAGGCGCTCTGAATCCATAATTGTTGTGAACATGATGATAATATTATTTTAGAAAAGACAGCTATTATTTAAATGTATTATTATAATTAAGAAAATTAATTATATTTTTTTACTAATTTTGAAGTGTTGTTCCACACTTAGGAAAGAAAATATACAAAATTTAAAACGTATAAAAAATATAATTATAAATTTCCTGTTTTTCAGTTCAGTTCAGTTCTTTCGTTATGGCGTTCCGAGCGTGCCAGTTGAGCACAGAATCACTTCGTCGATGTCACGTTGAATGGAGAACACACGAAGGAGAATGTACGGTAATAAAAATAGAAAATTAAACAAGATCGAGAGAAGAAAAAAGATCCACTTAGTAGTGCCATCACCTAAGCCAAGTACCACGACCTCTGCGGTGGAGATCTGAAAGAGCGCATCGTCGACAGCCGATTGCATGTGCTCCATGAGCCGATCCGTTTCTGCATTACCACTATGGGACCAGTACAGGCTTGCGTAGATTCGGACACGATCGTCCATGTCCATACGGAGCCAGATGATGGACAGGTCCCGACCTTCAAAATTAACAAGACGACGGAAACTCAGGTCCTCCCTCACATACACAGCAACCCCGGTATGAGGTATAAAATTATGTTCTATTTTGTAGCCGGGGTATTGAAGATAGGCTGTGTCGCTTGGTCGGGTAATCTGGGTCTCCGTCAGAAATAACAAGGTCGGCCGTGCTGTCTCAAGATGGTGGTGGACGGCATTCAGATTTGAGTGTAGTCCCCTGATGTTGGAAAATTCCACGTTAAGAGTGGCGGGGGCTGCCGTGGAGCGTACGCCTCGTTTGCCTTGTGTAGTGCGCGGTACTGTGCCCTTCCCAGAATTCGACGGGCAGCCTGAGGTTAAAGACTTAGGGAGGGATTCTCCAGCACCAGAGATGCTGGTACCCTCCTGGGGTAATTTCTCCTTTAGCCGCTTTCATATTCTAGAGAGTCCCACACGTACTTTAGTCGCCTCATACGACACCATCAGTACCAGGGTGATCCTATTCTAAGCCGGAATCACACGACAAAACGCTTGTTACAACTTCTTTTAATTGTTAGCATCTCTGTTGGAAGAAAAAGCTTGGATGGGTCAATTTTTGTGTGTCTCTTAATCCACGTTTCTCCTCTTCCCTTGTCTGGACAAATGTTAAGAGATTTCGCCGGTCACTTAACAATGTCGACAGCCTTAACTCCTATAACTCCTCCTCTCCTTCCTATGTGCCTTCCCAAGATCTCCTTATATCCACGCCGGTAGAGTCCTCAGAGGAAATGGATGCATTTCCCCTGAAGAGTTCAAAAATGTTTTATCTAATTTAAAGGACACTAGTCCGGGTGAAGATGGTGTCTACTATTCATTTATTACTAGACTTAATGAAAATTCTAAGCACCACTTTATAAATTTAATCAATAATATATTTTTATCAGGCAATATCCCGAATTCATGAAAATCTCAAATTATTATTCCTATCCTTAAACCTGGTAAAATTTATCTGATCCTAGTTCTTATAGACCCATTGCCCTATCTTCAACACTATCAAAAATTACTGAACGGCTTCTCAAAAATCGCCTGGAATGGATAGTGGAAAGCAGAAATATCTTAGCTCCCTCTCAGTTTGGCTTTAGAAAGGCGCTGAGTACTACAGATAGTCTCAGCATTTTTACTACAGACATTCGGAAAGCATTTGTCAAGGGAGAGTATTCGGCCAGCGTTTTTCTGGATGTTGCATCTGCATATGATAATGATTTTCTTCCCGTACTCAGCCAGAAGATGCACCAGCTGAGTATACCGCCAAGGTTGAATCATTTTATATATAGTTTGCTAACCGGTAGAACGGTATCTGTTAAACAAGGTCTTCCTCAGGGTTCATCTCTTAGTCCTCTGCTGTTTAATATCTACACTCATGATCTAGAATTGTCTGTAAATAATTTTTATAATATCCTTCAGTATGCTGATTATATCGTCCTCTATTACAGCTCAAATTCTGTGGAGTACATTACTTATAGAGTAAATGCTGCTTTGAATTATCTTAACCAGTGGCTCTCTAATCATGGTCTGGCACTATCTGTAGCGAAGTGTTAGGCGGTGGTGTTTACTAAAAAGAGAGTTATTCCAAATTTTGAAATTTTTTTTGATAATGAATCCATAAATTTTGCAGAAAATGTTAAATTTTTAGGCATGATTCTCGATAAACTACTGAACGGAATTGCCCATGCTCAATATCTCACTAAAAATGTGAAAAAAGTATTAACGCTTTAAGAGCTGTATCTGCTGCGTGGTGGGATGCACACTCATACTCAAAACCTACTGTACAATGCTGTAATCCGTAGTCATATTGATTATGGATTATTCGTTTTAGATCCTTTCAATAAAATTGCTACGGAAAAGCTCAATAGAATCCAATACCAGTGTTTAAGAATTATATTAGGTACAATGACGTCTTCTCCTACCAATGCACTGCAGGTGGAATGCGTAGACCCGCTTTTTCCTATTCGCCGTCAATTTCTTTCCGATTTGTAGGTAAAATGATACAGCTGTCTTTCCATCCCATATGGTCTTAGTTATCTGACTTAGCCCATCTTATCCCTCGGGGCAAGCCTCAGCCTTACCTACTCATTAGCTTCCTTAAATTTACTTCTCTTCCTTACCCTTTATCTAAGTATCCATCCAACCCTTTATTTTGCACACGCTATAAAGCTTTAGTATTTAACCCTCCTGTCATCACCTAGGCCTAACCAAGAGAGCTGGTGACACCAAACACAATATTTCAGACCATAGTAAATGAATATTGGCCAAATCATGTCCTCATCTATACATATGCATCGAAGCTTTCTAAGGAAAGTTATGTTGGTGCAGATTGCTGGATACCAAAATTTAAAATTATATTACAATTGAAATGTCCCCACGAATCCACTGTGTTTATAGGAGAGGCTATTTCAGAAGCAATCCTGTTCACATCCTCCCACAATTTCAAACAAACTGTTATTTGTACTGACTCGTTAAGCTGCATACTGCATATAAAGGAAAATCCGTTTTGTAATAAATTAATATCTTCAATTATTTTAAGGATTCGAGAAGAATTGTACTCATGTTATCTAAAGGGCTTGGATGTTACTTTGACATGGATTCCAGGTCATTCTGGAATCTGTGGGAATGAATCTGCAGACTCCTGCACAAAATTAGCCATCCAGTGTGGCATTTCAGGTAACTTCTCTATTTCGGCCCGAGATTTGTTGTCTCTTGCATCTACTCATTTGGATACATACTAGTCTAAATTCTGGGATCTGTCAAAATCTCAGAAAGGTAAATATTTTGCTTCCATTC
Organism: Eueides isabella; assembly: GCA_019049475.1. Lineage (NCBI taxonomy): Eukaryota > Metazoa > Arthropoda > Insecta > Lepidoptera > Nymphalidae > Eueides > Eueides isabella. The sequence goes on from CM032388.1 coordinate 11,221,019, forward strand.
AACCTAACATTCCAAGCGACCTTGGATTTTTTCTCAAAAAATTACTGAACGGAATATTATAACTACTATTTGTCGCTTGCGCCTTGGACATGCATGTAATCCTGTTCATCTACCTAAGATCAGGGTCAGGGCCCATTCACTTTGTGAAAGTCTGTTTAGTCCTTTATGATCCAACTAACTACAGGCCTATTGCTATTACCTCCCTGCTCTCAAAAATTATGGAGAGCATAATTAATAGCCAGCTCTTGGTTTACCTGGAGGATCACCGATTGATTAACAACCGCCAATATGGCTTTCATCAGGGTCGCTCAACCGGTGATCTTCTGGTTTACCTAACCCACCGCTGGGCTGCGGCTTTTGTTAGCAAGGGAGAGGGCCTGGCAGTTAATTTGGACATTGCAAAGGCCTTCGATGGTGTGTAGCACGGGGCGCTCCTTGCGAAACTTCCATCTTACGGACTTCCCGAGAATTTATGCAAGTGGATTACTAGCTTTCTCACTGGGCGCAGCATCAAGGTCGCTGTCGACGGTTTTTGCTACAAATACATGCCCGTGAACGCCGGCGTCCCCCAAGGCTGCGTGCTGTCCCCTACGCTGTTTCTTCTGCATATCAATGATATGTTGGAGGACTCTAACATACATTGTTATGCAGATGATAGCACTGTGGACGCTGTATACTCCGGCCATGCAAGTCTTTCTCGGGAAAATGTCGACCAGTGCCGAAATCAACTTGTGTCTTGCGTTGAGGCATCCCTCAAGAATGTCTCCGTATGGGGTGAAAAGAATCTAGTTCAATTCAACCCTTAGAAGACACAAGTCTGCGCGTTAACCGCTTAAAAAAACCCCATTTAAAGCCGCGCCCAGCATTAGTATATTGGGCCTCAGCTTTTCGATCGACTGCCAGTATCGCGATCATCTGGAAAGCAAGGCCAAGTTGGCCTCGAAGAATCTGGGGGTCATCAGCAGAGCGAGACAGTATTTCACGCCAAAACACCGTCTGGCCCTGTATAGGGCCCAGGTTCGGCCTCATATGGAATACTGTTCTCACCTCTGGGCTGGTGCACCCCAGTATCAGCTTGAACCATTTGATCGCATACAACGTAAAGCCGTTCGAACCGTTGGGAACCCAATGATCTGTGTGGGGCTTACGGGATACATTGGCTTTGCATAGAGACGTATCCTCCCTGAGCATTCTCTACCGCATTTATCACGGGGAGTGTTCTGGAGAACTGTTTGACTTGATACCTGCCACCGAATTTTCCAACTGCACGGTACGTCACAGACTAAAGTACCATCCACATCACCTGGACACGTAGCATTCGACTACTGTGCGTAGGAATTTTCTTCCACGCGTCACACATCTGTGAAACGACCTACCCGCGGCAGTATTTCCAGGTCGATACGACATGGGTACCTTCAAAAAGCGCGTTTACCTCCACCTTAAAGGCCGGCAACGCCCCGGTAGCTCCCCTGGTGTTACACGGGGCCGTGGGCGACGGTGATCACTCACCATCAGATGACCCATACGTTGGTTTGCCTTGTCTTCCCCATAAAAAAAAGCGTATACGAATTTCGACGTAGATAAGAGCTTATGGCTTAGTTAGTCAGAGCGCTTGGACAGTTTCCTAGTGACAGTCCAAATTTTTATATGTTTTTAAATATAGTATAAATCATAAATTTCATACTGTTAAGTAATTAAAATTATTTTAAATTGTAAATGACTTCTTCTTGTATAATATGTTTATAAAATTTTACCTTTTGGACATCTTCGGATCTGACAACATAAGGAACCTTTGCATCATAGATTGATTCACTGCTATATTTCCGGTCCAATAAAACATAGACCCTATTGAAGCTGACGAGATTAAATGACGTACAGTAATATGAAGAAAGGCTAGAAATTAATGATTTCAAAAATTAAAAAGCTTCTCCTCTTCTTCCTTCTCTTCCTTTTCCTTTTTCTTTACCTATTGTACAATAATTATTTTACCTTGGTTAGAATTATTTCACCTTAGTAGTTCCGTGTACCGTTCCTTTCACTATAACTAACAACATGGCTCCAATCATTACTACTTTTTGTATTACATCCGGCCAAACCACTGCTTTTGTACCTTCCTAAAATTATTTTTGTATTTCCTTCGTATTAACGAAATGACATATCGTTCAGATACAGCATAATTAAAATATTTTTTATATAAGGCGAATTACAATTGTGGAAAATACATATTAATATTTATATATAAATGAAAATTGACCAGTTTTTTACTATAAACTATATATTTAGGCATGATTTTTTAATATATTTTTTAAATTTTATGTAATTGCATATTGAATATAACATGCGAATTGACTCTTTCAAATACATGCTGTCATGGTATATATGGGCGCAAATAATTATGTGTAATGTTGTTTGACAATTTAACAATTTAATTTACTCACCAAACATGTATAAAATATACAAACAAGACACACGAATGGTGATACAATTGGTATTTTTACAGTTACTGAAATAAAAAATGTAAATTAAATGAAATAAAATAATTATGAGTTAAAATGAAATACATGTAATATAATTATTATACCTTGATAAAATGCTGAAACCGGGACGTAAATAACAATGAGAAGCCAAGCCATCTGAACAACAAAAAACATACATTTCAAATTCAAATTAAACTTCTTATAATATCGAATAGCAAATTTAAAGTTAAGAAAGAAAACTATACAATATTACCAGGTAAACGCTGGATATCCGATCCAAAGATCTTAGCACTTATCGTATTACATAGTTCCAGATACTACAATATATATACATATACATATATATATATATATATATATATATATATATATATATATATATATATATATATATATATATATATATATATATATATATATATATATATATATATATATATATATATATATATATATATATATATATATATATATATATATATATATATATATATATATATATATATATATATATATCTATATATATATATATATATATATATATATATATATATATATATATATATATATATATATATATATATATATATATATATATATATATAGACTGACTGTATGCATATGTAAGTTAACATTTGAACTCCACCATAAGAATGCGATGTCAAACTAATAAGAGACTGGCATTTCATTTGCACATTTTGGTTTGCTACACTTTCTAACTCACTTACTCTTAATCTTTATGTACAAAACACGAATATATAGGTATATATTCCTGTTTTGTACTGCTTATACCGCATACTTTTAAATTGTTTGTACTAATACACACCTAGCAACTAAACAAAATCAGACAGAGAATTTATCCATGAAAAAAGCTGAAAGGCCTTTCGTACCTCTAAAACGTCTCTTTCGATATTAATGTTTCATATATTAGTGTCTGGTGTCTAAAGTACGCACTCAATCTCTGAATTACAAGTGTTCAGACGAAGACGCCAATTTTTCAATTACTGCCTACGATTTTTCTCTTATGCTATTTAAGTTTATTAAGCTTATCCGGTACTGTATAAATAACTTCTGTTAGGCTTTGGTAAATAGACTTTCGAATCGTCAGACGAACATAAAAATTACCACCGGCTCGGAATAGGGTTCTGCTGAGAAGAGCCGGCAAGAAATTCAATAGTTGCTCTTTTTAATATTGAATGTAACAATTTCATTGTTTAATACAATCGTGACTATTCTACATGAAATTCAAATGATCTTAATTAAATGTATTTGTATCGTTCAAATATTCTTGAACAGTGTAGTGAGCTTTCTTGGTTAACATTGCTTTAAAATTTTGTTTTTTAACAAGTAAGTGAATTGATTTTCATTTCGTTTTTTTGCATTTAACAATAGGTTATTGACGTCAAACCAACGAAGAATTTAAGACAATGCAGTCTTCACTTCGTCAAAGTTAACTTTTTTTTCTGTCAATTTTAAATATTAAAAAAAGTATCATCAGCAAATAGTACAATGTCGCATAAATTCTTTGCATAAAAAGGTAGATCGTTTATATATAACAAAAATAAAAGGGGACCAAGAATAAAACCTTGTGGAACGCCCATCCTTAAAGGACATCCAGACTGGATTCTTCCAGTAAGATACGAGGTAACAAAGTCAAGAGCTGCGTCCTGTATGCCATAGTGAAATAGGTTTAGTAGCAAAGTTTCATTGTCTACACAATCAAAGGCTTTGGATAGATGGCAAAGTACTCCAATCACATCTTGCGATATTTCCCATGCATCATAGATTTGCTTGAGCCCCCGCATCTGTCGTATTGTTGCATTATTTAATTTAACACTCAAAATACATTTATACTAGCTGCCCGATGCCCGCACGTCTTCGCCCGCTTTATACTAATATTCGAATAATAGTATTAAAACCTTTTATATAAGCCTATAAATTACTAAAAATTATAGAATATATCTATTATTACATTTTATTAATTTTATATAAGTAAATTATAAATTATTAGGAGGGTATAGACCTTGTATTTTCTCCTGTTTTCCCTATCCTGTGCTAGTTTTATCCAGTTGTTCCCCACCATAGATATATCTATGTCATTTTCCCTTTGGTTTTGCGGTCAGACCCAAAAGGTTGGACCGGCCATTTCATGGTTTTATGAGTTCATCGTTGGTCATTGTTACACGTGACATGACCAGCCCATTTTAATGAGAATTATAATGTTGATTTCAATTAAAATATTTTTGCCTCTGAAAAATAAGAAGTTACAAGCTTCATTTTTCAAAGTCCAAAAATTTACCACCGGTTCACTATTACTGCCTCAGACCTAAGAAAAACCGGCGCAAGAAACTCAGCGGGACATGACTTTTTTTATAGACTTTACAGTATATTATTAGTTAACTTAAATGACAATGATACGTTTGAAATAGCCTGGACCGAGCATTTTATTCCCAAGGCGTGTTGTCATTTATAAATTCGTTAATTTGGTAATAATCTTTAACACACAAACTTCTTATCATAACTTTTTTAAATTGTGAAATACCATAAATCCTCGGATGTTTTCTGGGATGGTATTGTAGAATAACTTTTCGTTGTCGTACTGAGCAAACATGTGCAAGTATTCTTTACAATTACGCTAAATCAATTCATGTTCAATTTCCTCCTTATATCAGAGTATTTAGAATCTAAATTGTGAGTTCGCTAGTGCCTTAAAGTGACCTTATACTCCTGCGCAACAGTGAAGAGGACCAACTGGCATCCTTCACTCCCGCGAAACACGCAAAGTTGCTATTTTTTAACTCACTTACTCTTTGAACTGTATTGTATTGACGTAACTCATATTGACGTACCTCAAAAATCTGAGCATTCAGAGGTCACCAACTGGAGGGTCGCAATCCGATTTGTCGATGGGGAGTGATATGTAAATAAAGAACCGTCAATTACATTTTGGAAACGAAAGATACCTCGTGATACCGATTGCTTATGTTCTTAAAACTTGAAAGAAATAGATCAGAAATGTATGTAGGGTCTAACGAGCAGATTTTTAAAAACATGCAAGAGAAAATCACAGATATCAAAAAAGAAATTAGTGACATAAAATCGTCAATGAGAGAATAATAAGTGCAATGCAAGTCAAAATAGAATCTCTTGTCAAAAACTTCACCATTCACATTACACTGGAAAATGAATTATTAATTAACGAAAGATGAATCTGAAGTAGACTAAAGATAAAAGGTAGACTAAAGATGAATCTGAGGTATTTAGAATTTAATTTTTTCTTTGGTAAGCGCAAACATACCAAAACCGTCCAAGGTGTTTAGAATTGGCAAACTCCAGCCAGGCAGGAACTGTAGTATTAAAGTTTGCTTTGAAACCAAAGACCTCGCAAAAGATTTACTCCACAAGAGTAATAAATTACAGGATGGCTGGAGTTTGACGTCCAATGTGTTTAGAATTGGCAAACTCCCGCCGCATGGCTAGGAACTGTAGTATCAAACTGTGCTTTGAAACCAAAGACCTCGTATAAGAGTTACTCCGCAAGAAAAATAAATTGCAGGATGGCTTGAAAATATTTTCAGATAAGAAAACCAACTTAGCAAAAGTTTTTGGAAAACCTACGAGAAGAACTAAGGCGATGTCAAGAAAAAGGTAAAACTGATCTTACAATGAAATATGTGAATGGAACGTCATCAAACATAAAAAATAACAAAAAACTAGATATAATAAATACTTTTATCAATTACATTTATACCAACAACAAACGCAGTAAGACTTATGAACTACTAGATAGTTACCAGGGTTTCAAATCACGCTTTGCATTCCTAAACCTCAAGGCCCGAAGTATACGAGAAAGTAGAAAGTTCGATGAACTTAAATGTATCCTACAAGCAACACCTGACAAAGTACACATTGTTCTACTGACTGAGACCTGGATCCGCAGTGAAGAGCAAGCATTACAATTTTAACTACCAAATTTCACTATTACAACTATAGAACTGATACTACGGGAAGTGGTGTATCCACAAACGTTCATAATAGTCTGAAGCAGCGGTTCTTGAACTTTTTAGATGACGTAACCCTTGTGAAACCTGAAATAAAAGGATAGTTTTTAAAGTGTCTTCTTTATTAATAAGGAAAATAAAAGTACAATGTAACGCTGATTATTACTTCCATTACTACATGGCAAGTACAATAATAGAAGATATTAAAAAAAATCTAACTTATGGGAGGTATGAAACTTTTTTTATTTTTTATCAATTAGTTGATATCAGACAACTAACACACAGCACTTTTGTATGGAACAACAGTGTTTTATGTTTGCTGCCATAATCTTCCCACAATAATAATATCGGGATAATAGTCCAATTGAGATCATTTTCTTTAAAAAATATGTTTACAGCGGTGAACACATAAACGTATTTTCTTAGAAAGAACTTTCATATGGATATCTCACGATAACTATATAAACGATGCTTCAGACTCTGAAGCATCGTTTTATCAGATTTGTCAGAGTATGTAGGATGCAATAATTATTTGTGGATACAATAAGAGAAATATGCACTCGAAGTGGGAATCGTTTATAATCCCGGACATACTAATTTCAAACAATTTAAACTAACAACAACTAAAAGAAGGGATTCTTTTTCACTATAAAGTATTATAACCTATGTCTACTCTTATGAATTCTCACAGACTCCCATTTCTAAAGTTTTCTTCATGACCAGTTATTTAGAAAATTAAATAATGTTATGTTTTATATTAATTTTATTTTTACCAAAGTAAAATGAATACATTATTTATTGGATTCATTAAAAACTATATCTGAGAGCTTATATGCAAACAAAAGAATAAATTTAAAAAATATTAAATGCGTGTACTTATATACGTGCGTGAGACGTTATACTTCTTTGGCATTATTAAAAAATAGTTTTTAATTGTAAAGATAAATTACAATAAATTTTAATTTATTTAATTAAATTTATTTATTTACTTTTGAAATTCAAATTCAAATTCAAATATTTTTATTCAAAATAAGAAGTTACAAGCTTCGTTTTTTGAACGTCAAACAATTTACCACCAGTTCACTAAAGTTACTGCCTCAGACCTGAGAAGAACCGGCGAAAGAAACTCAGCGGGACCTGTCTTTTTTTTTTTTAATCAACTTTTACATCATATAATCAATTGTGACAATGATACATTTGAAAGGCGTGTTATCATTTATGAAATCGTTAATTTGGTAATAACCTTTAACACACAAACGTCTTTTCACAACCTTTTTAAATTGTGAAATAGAAAATTCTCGGACGTTTTCTGGGATCCTATTGTAAAAGCGTACACCCTGACCCATAAAAGAATTACGGACTCGATTCAATCGAGTTACAGGTGCACTAAGATTAAACTTATTTCTAGTATTAATATTATGTATATCCCTTATCTTGGTAAATTCATTAATATTTTTCTTAACATACATAATATTTTCAAAAATGTATTGCGATGCAAATATTGAATAACCAATGATAAATATAATAATAATTTAATAATACTTAGTATTATGTTAAATACTAATATTTTAATTTATATCAATAAATAAGACATACGGATAATTAACCTCAACTATATTTGAGCACTTGAAAAAGTCTTTAAACACATTTCTTTCATTAATAGTTACGAATAGTAAATATATTTATCAAAATACTGAATTTAAATCACTACTTAATATAATTTATCAGCACATACATAAGTCGCACTTATATGAAACTAAAACACGTATGTGAATGTAGATACTAAAAACATATGGATAAATATTATGAATAAGAAAATAGTGAATACAGGCGACCGCTGCAACTTTATACGACTGCAAACGACTTTATACCGTAACTTTTGCCAACCAACTTTATACTTTTAAGTGTCAAATCTTAAAATTTTACTGTCATAATTTTTTCACAACGCGCCTAAAAAGGCGCGTTGTGAAAAAATTATGACAGTGAATATATATATAATATTACTTTAAAAAGTTTAAAGATCTTTCACAAAAAAACACATTTCAGACATATATGTAGTTCATTTTATACAAAATGAGTGTAGGCAAATTAAAGTTCACACTTTCTTTCACTCAGCTTCACACTGTATCCCGCACATGGCAAAGGGGAGCATGGCGTGTTGAGTGGCGAAACTCAACGCCGCGCTTTGCCTTATTACCAGAGCAAATAAATGATAATATTTCAATTGAAAATTTGAAATATGTCGCTTTTAGAATAACATGCTTGTTGCATGTGCCACAGCAGACCACCCTATTAATTAAATTAAAAGTAATTACGGCTGATACTTGTATTTTTACAGTGGGATCTTCGTACTGTTAGAATTAATGAGAAGAGTTAATAGTATTTGTCATGATAATAACGATACGATACGTTAAATTATATTGATTGGCTAAGCAGACAAAATAATTTGATAATAGCTTGTATAAAAACTTAAGTAATTTAATAAATGTTGCCCAGTCAACTTTAGAAGTGAGCCATGAAACTCATAGTGATTGTACTTGCTTTTCTGACATGTTAGTGTTTTCTAAAATAGTTATGTATTAATATATTTTATTTTTACAAAACAATTTCTATTAATAATTGAATTCATTTTAGTCTGCTCTGGAAGTGCAATTCCGTTTACACCAGGAGATAATAGCCATTATGAAGAAGGTAAGAGCAGATATATTTGGATGCCTGACGGTGACGGTGACCCTCATCTCGTAGATCTGCAGGCCACTGATCACAATAAGGCTGATGTAACTAGAAATGGTGCTCAAAATCAATATTGGCTTTATACCAGGTAAAACAAGAAAATGTGTTTATTTTAACTATGTTAAAATTTGTTATTATTTAGAAAACTTACAAAAAACTTTAATGGACCAGTATTGGAAACCGCACCCGTTACTTTTTTTATGCAGAACATAAGAAAACATATTAATTTCCTAATACTTCAATTTTCGTTTTGGTGTTTCGTAATAGTTTGCAAATAGGATTAATTCATAGCCTCATATTATGAATTTATTTTATTTTTAGACAAAACCCGAACAATTATCAACTGTTGGTAAACGGAAACGCAAATTCTATCCGTAACTCAAACTATAATGGCAACCGACCGACAAAAGTTATTGTTCACGGCTGGAACAGTAATGGTAATACAGATATGAACCCGCTCATCACCTCAGCGTTTCTTGCAGTCGCAAATGTAAATGTTATTATTGTTGACTGGAGAAGATCTGCTGGTGGATTATACAACAGAGCTGTTAGGGCTGTTCTATATTGCTAATTTGCTAATTTATTAACTTTCTATTCAATACCGCTGGTGGTAACTGGAATAATGTACATTTAATTGGGCATAGCTTGGGCGCACACGTTGTGGGTAACACTGGTCGTTCAGTTGGCGGTCGTCCCGTTCGTGTTACTGGTAAGTAATTTCAACTATGGTATTATACGTCATGCGTACTTATGCAAAAGTAGGAAAAAGCAGAAAAGTCACAAAAATATTAAGATTTCGTTTGATCTAATATTAAATGCGTGTACTTATGTACGCGCGTGAGAAGTAATACTTCTTTGGTATTATAAAAAATAGGTTTTAATTTTTAACTAAAACAAGAAAAATATAACGTCAAAGATACCTAAAAAGAGTGATGGTCTCCCAAAAAGCAAATGGATTTAGCGTTAAGCTGAAGAATACAAACTAACTTTTGTATTGTCAATTAACGTTTGCTTCATATTCACATAACTTTTGGTACACAAAATATATGTACATATAATTCCTGTAGTAAAAATAATAATACTCGTATATTTAAAAAGGAATAGAGACTACAATTGTCTTCTATAAAATGTTGTAGGTATGGACCCAGCAGGACCGCTATGGGGAGGCAATTCGAACGCTTTAAATGGCAACTCTGGTGTTTATGTCGAATGTATTCATACCGACGGTGGTCTTCTTGGCATTATGGATCCCATTTGTAATGCTAACTTCTACCCTAATGGCGGTAGGAACCGTCAGCCCGGATGTTTGACTAGTATATACTCCCACGGACGTGCACCTACAACTGTTTGCGTCCAGTATTACAACAAATCACTTAGTTGGTAGACTATGCAGGAATCTTAATCAAGCTCGAAATAATCGATGTACTGGTGCTACTCTCAATCTTGGAAATAGCAACTTAAAGAAACGGGGGTAAGTGTCAGTGATACTTATTCATTAATTTTCTATAAATGCTCCCTTCGAGTCTTCGCCCGTGGAAATGAATGTATATATATATATATATATATATATATATATATATATATATATATATATATATATATATATATATATATATATATATATATATATATATATATATATATATATATATATATATATATATATATATATATATGCACTGATTAGTTTAATATCACAAAATTTATAAAACAAAACAACATTTTAATTATTTTGTCAAAGATTGGTTTTTTTTTTGTTGTCAGACGAGGACTTTATGGACTCACCACAAGAAGTGCGTGGCCCTTTTAATAGATTTCTAGATGATTGGCGTCATATTGGAGCATACAATCCTATATGTGTCTATGATATTAAATATATTTTTTATAGTTGTTTTGTAACTAGTTATGTATGCGATAACCCTAAGGCACCGCGTTTACCGAAGACCACCCACTTCGGCCATGTACCGGCAATTCTTACGTAACATCGGATCACACCAGTTATTTGTGCCAATTCTAAGACACTGCTTTCGCCGAAGACCACAGCGGCCCTGTACCGGCAGCTTTTGCGCAACATCAGACCACACCGAACCATCTATTTCCAATAACTATGTATCTTAGTGGTTAAGTTCCCTCACTATAGTAATCGATATTTGGACTTCATTACAACTTCAACACATGAATTCACATTTAGTTTTAATTAATATTAATAAATTTAGTTTAAAGTAAATTCGGTTTTCTTTAAGTGTTTCGACTGCGAACAACGTAATTAACTATTTCTGTTGTTTACATTAAATATTTATTTATTTAAAACACTCTTTTATTTACTTGTCCTCAAGTCCTTTTGACACTTAAAACACGTTTTCTTACTAATTTGTGGTATGTCACACGGTAATGTGAGTAATATTTATTTCAATATTTAAAACATTTCTGTCAAGAGAAAAAAAGGATTTCTTACCTTTTTACCATCTGTACTATTATAACAATATTAGGTTAGGTTAGAAATTTTCACATATTCAGTATCTTTATAATATTTTAAAGTGCAAATGCACCCAACTTTTTATCAAACAAAAAAAATTACAAGAGCGAACTCTACAGAATAGTATATTATCATTATAATTTTTTGTCGATTTCGAAGTATTATTGTTAGCCCTATTGGCGTTTACATCGGATAGTGAGGGAAGAGGGTACTCTGTCCTTGAGAAATTTAAAGTACAAGCAGACAATCGACCTTGGCCGTAACACCGGACTGTGCGGTACGGCCTACGACAGAGACAACCACATCGCACTCCAAACCGTTTAGCGTTCTTGTTAGCACAAGAACTAAAATAAGCATTCTTGTTAGCAAAAGAACTAAAATTTATAGAATATTAGTTTGATATAAAAAAAATTTGGAAAACAAATCTATTTTTTAATAGAAAATAGATTCACAATAATATAGGTATTGTAAATATTATTTTCTATAATGCCGATTATCCCTACAAATATAAGATACATAATCAATCTTAATAAGACCAGTCGTATCATTAAACGTCATTAAGAAGATATATTTTAATCCGCATTGGTCATCCAAATATTTTATCGAATTGTCGCTATTACAATCTCTATTAAAAATCAATTATAACTGATTGTAAAATTTAAAAGACGCTTTATAGTAATATAAAACACACAAACGCATAAAAAATATTTAATAAGTAAGGCAAAATGCTATATATGTATAATATACATAGATCTATATATACCAGTAGGTCATTCAATTCAAAATTTAAATTAAAAATATTCTTTAATCAAATAGCACTTTTGAATTGTCACAAACATACAATTACCACCGGCTCGGAATGCGGTTCTGCTGAGAGCAGCTGGCAAGAAACTGAACAGTTGCTCTTTTCAATATTGAATAGTTACAATTTCATTGTTTAATACAATAGTGACTATCCTGCATGAAATTCAAATGACCTTAATTAAATACATTTTTATCATTTAAATATTCTTAAACATTGTAGTACGCTTTCCCATTATTTATCTTTATGTATAGACAAACTAATAAGGTAAATTTATATATGACCAACTTTAAAAGTTTATGTACAAAATTTTTTATAAATAAAAACTAACAAACTTAAGTAAAAAGCATTTATATATATTCAACCTTATTATCTTAAAAAAAAGACTTTTTTTATTATTATTAGCTTAACAGATTATTATCGTTAAATTTGATTTTAAAATATCAAATTTTATTATTTTATTTTGCTAAAGCCCTCAAATGTAAAATCTGCGGTGGTAAAATCTGCGAAACCAAAATAATATTATAAGTCATTAGCACTCTTTGCATAGTTACAAAAGTGAAGAAATGAAAATGTTTATCACTAAATTTAATAAGATTTTTATTTCAGAACTTAAAGTCTTATTTCTACTATAGTTTTCATTAGATCCTATTTGACCTTTCACTTAAAATATAATAGAAAGAATAAAAGCGAGCCACACGCAATTCCACCAACACGCAATACCTCAAATTCTGCCAAAAGTGGGGAAAGGAACGGAGTGCCTTAACACAATGCTCTCAAGTTTCTTTTTAAAACTTTCTATCACCTGGAACCCACTTTTAAAAAAATTAAAGTCTCAAGTGCACCACAGATACAGTTAGCTCATTCTGCAAGAGTCCAGGGCAGTACGCGAGGCAATTAAGGAATCGTTGGCGGTAGTTTGATATAATAATTCCCTCCCTTATATGATGTACTTCCTTATAAAGTTCCCCGTCCCCTTAATGTTCAATGTTTGTTAATGTTTGTGTTTAGTGCTATTTTTATTATGTCAATTTTTATGTAAATATATTAAGTATAACAAAATAAAATTGTGAACTAACATTATTGTAAAATATTATCTACTACTAACCGTCTATGTTTATATTTTGTATAAATTTATTATTTTGTTTTAGGCGATGGCAATACTAAGTGGGTCTTTTTTCTTTACATGCGTTCTCTTATCGTTTAATTTTCTATTTTTTTTTACCGTACATTCTCCTTCGTGTGTTCTCCATTCAACGTGACATTGGCGAAGTGATTCTGTGCTCAACTGACACGCTCGGAACGCCATAACGAAAGAACTGAACTGAACTCAAATGCCACCTCAGACTACCTGTGACCACGGACTACTGTAAAGCGTTCGAAACGTCGGGTTTCCAAAAAACATGTTTCACGATCAATATACGCGAATAATCCGGTTAAAAGTGTTTCATTTAAAAAGTCTTTAAACACATTTTTTTCAGAAATAGTAACGAATAGTAAATATATTTATCAAAATACTGAATTTAAATCACTACTAAATATAATTTATCAGCACATTTGTAAGTCGCACATATATGAAACTTAAACACGTATATGAATGTAGACACTAAATATTATGGATAAATATTATGAATAAGAAAACAGTGAATAGACGACCGCTGCAACTTTATACGACTGTAACCGCTGCAATCTATACCGTAAACCGTCATTGTGTGTCGAATCTTAAAATTTCACTGTCATAATTTTTTCACAACGCGCCTAAAAAGGTATTACTTTAAAAAGTTTAAAGATCTTTCGCATAAAAATCATTTCAGACATATATGTAGTTTCTTTTTATACAAAATGATTGTCGGCAGGCAAATTAAGGTTCACAGTTTCTCTCACTCAGCCTCTCACTATATCCTGCACGTGGCAGAGGGGAGCATTGCGTGTTGAGTGGCGGAACTCAACGCTGCGCTTTGCCTTATTACCAGAGCAAATAAATGAGAATATTTCAATTGAAAATTTGAAATATGTCGCCTTTAGAATAACATGCTTGTTGCATGTGCCACAGCAGACCACCCTATTAATTAAATTAAAAGTAATTACGGCTGATACTTGTATTGCGGGATCTTCGTACTGTTAGAATTAATGAGAAGAGTTAATAGTATTTGTCATGATAATAACGATAGGATACGTTAAATTACATTGATTGGCTAAGCAGACAAAATTATTTGATAATTGCTTGTATAAAACTTAAGTAATTTAGTAAATGTTGCCCAGTCAGCTTCAGAAGTGAGCCATGAAACTCTTAGTGATTGTACTTGCTTTTCTGACATGTTAGTGTTTTCTAAAATAATTATGTATTAATATATTTTATTTTTACAAAACAATTTCTATTAATAATTGAATTCATTTTAGTCTGCTCTGGAAGTGCAATTCCGTTTACACCAGGAGATAATAGCCATTATGAAGAAGGTAAGAGCAGATATATTTGGATGCCTGACGGTGACGGTGACCCTCATCTCGTAGATCTGCAGGCCACTGATCACAGTAAGGCTGATGGAGCTAGAAATGGTGCTCAAAATCAATATTGGCTTTATACCAGGTAAAATAAGAAAATGTGTTTATTTTAACTCTTTTAAAGTATGTTATTATTTAGAAAACTTACAAAAAACTTTAATGGACCAGTATTGGAAACCGCACCCGTTACTTTTTTTATGCAGAACATAAGAAAACATATTAATTTCCTAATACTTCAATTTTCATTTTGGTGTTTCGTAATAATTTACAAATAGGATTAATTCATGACTTATAAATTTATTTTATTTTTAGACGAAACCCCAACAATTATCAACTATTGGTAAACGGAAACGCAAATTCTATCCGTAACTCAAACTATAATGGCAACCGACCGACAAAAGTTATTGTTCACGGCTGGAACAGCAATGGTAATACAGATATGAACCCGCTCATCACCTCAGCGTTTCTTGCTGTCTCAAATGTAAATGTTATTGTTGTTGACTGGAGAAGATCTGCTGGTGGATTATACAACAGAGCTGTTAGGGCTGTTCCCGACGTGGGTGTACATATTGCTAATTTTATTAACTTTCTATTCAAAACCGCTGGTGGTAACTGGAATAATGTACATTTAGTTGGGCATAGCTTGGGCGCCCACGTTGTAGGTAACACTGGTCGTTCAGTTGGCGGTCGTCCCGTTCGTGTTACTGGTAAGTAATTTCAACTATGTGATTATACGTCATGCTTAAGTACGCGTATTTATACAACAGTAGGAAAGTAACAAAATTTTTGAGATTTCGTTTGATCTAATATTAAATGCGTGTACTTATGTACGCGCGTGAGAAGTAATACTTCTTTGGTATTATAAAAAAATAGGTTTTAATTTTTAACTAAAACAAGAAAAATATAATGTCAAAGATACCTAAAAAGAGTGATGGTCTCCCGAAAAGCAAATAGAATTAGCGTGAAGCTGAAGAATATAAACTAGCTCTTATTATCAATTAGCGTTTGCTT
Organism: Eueides isabella; assembly: GCA_019049475.1. NCBI lineage: Eukaryota > Metazoa > Arthropoda > Insecta > Lepidoptera > Nymphalidae > Eueides > Eueides isabella. The sequence goes on from CM032388.1 coordinate 11,237,021, forward strand.
CATATTCACATGACTTTTGGTACCCAAAATATACGTACATATATTTTCTGTGGTAAAAATAATAATATTTGTATATTTGAAAAGGAATAGAGACTATCATTGTCTTCTATAAAATGTTGTAGGTATGGACCCAGCAGGACCGCTATGGGGAGGCAATTCGAACGCTTTAGATGGCAATTCCGGTGTTTACGTCGAATGCATACATACTGACGGTGGTCTTCTTGGCATTATGGATCCCATTTGCAATGCTAACTTCTACCCTAATGGCGGTAGGAACCGTCAGCCCGGATGTTCGAATAGTATGTGTTCCCACAGACGTGCACCACAACTTTTTGCGTCTAGTATTAGAACAAATCATTTAGTTGGGAGACTATGCAGTAACCTTAATCAAGCTCAAAATAATCAATGTACTGGTGCTACTCTCAATCTTGGAAATAGCAACTTAAAGAAACGGGGGTAAGTGTCAGTGATACTTATTCATTAATTTTCTATAAATGCTCCCTTCGAGTCTTCGCCCGTGGAAATGAATTCCAACATATTCAATGTAATAATATAATCGTATATATATATATATATATATATATATATATATATATATATATATATATATATATATATATATATATATATATATATATATATATATACATATTTTTCCAGCTTTACGCTGTATCCCGCACTAGGCAGGGTAGGCAGAGGGAAGGAAAGTGGAACCTAGTGTTATGACACTCCGTTCCACTTCCGTTCCCCACTTTCCGCCGAATTTGAGGCATTGCGTGTTGAGTGGCGGAACTCAACGCCGCGCTTTGCCTTATTACCAGAGCGAAGAAATGAAACATTAAATATTTAAATTGAAAATATTAAATATTTCATTTCCTCGACTGGGGATCGAACCCAAAAACCTGTCGGTTACAGTCACACTCTTGTACCGCTGCGCCACGACAGGCCTCATATATATATATATATATATATATATATATATATATATATATATATATATATATATATATATATATATATATATATATATATATATATATATATATATATATATATATATATATATATATATATATATATATATATATATATATATATATATATATATATATATATATATATATATATATATATATATATATATATATATATATATATATATATATATATATATATATATATATATATATATATATATATATATATATATATATATATATATATATATATATATATATATATATATATATATATATATATATATGTGCACTGATTAGTTTAATATCACAAAATTTATAAAACAAAACAACATTTTAATTATTTTTTCAAAGATTGTTTTTTTTGTTTTCAGACGAGGACTTTATGGACTCACCACAAGAAGTGCATGGCCCTATTAATAGATTTCTAGATGATTGGCGTCATATTGGAGCATACGATCCTATATGTGTCTATGATATTAAATATATTTTTTATAGTTGTTTTGTAACTAGTTATGTATGCGATAACCCTAAGGCACCGCGTTTACCGAAGACCACCCACTTCGGCCTTGTACCGGCAATTCTTACGTAACATCGGATCACACCACTGCTTTCGCCGAAGACCACAGCGGCCCTGTACCGGCAGCTTTTGCGCAACATCAGACCACACCGAACCATCTATTTCCAATAACTATGTATCTTAGTGGTTAAGTCACTATAGTAATCGATATTTGGACTTCATTACAACTTCAACACATGAATTCACATTTAGTTTTAATTAATATTAATAAATTTAGTTTAAAGTAAATTCGGTTTTCTTTAAGTGTTTCGACTGCGAACAACGTAATTAACTATTTCTGTTGTTTACATTAAATATTTATTTATTTAAAACACGCTTTTATTTACTTGTCCTCAAGTCCTTTTGACACTTAAAACACGTTTTCTTACTAATTTGTGGTATGTCACACGGTAATGTGAGTAATATTTATTTCAATATTTAAAACATTTCTGTCAAGTGAAAAAAAGGATTTCTTAGCCTTTTTACCATCTGTACTATTATAACAATATTAGGTTAGGTTAGAAATTTTCACATATTCAGTATCTTTATAATATTTTAAAGTGCAAATGCACCCAACTTTTTATCAAACAAAAAAATTACAAGAGCGAACTCTACAGAATAGTATATTATCATTATAATTTTTTGTCGATTTCGAAGTATTATTGTTAGCCCTATTGGCGTTTACATCGGATAGTGAGGGAATAGGGTACTCTGTCCCTGAGAAATTTAAAGTACAAGCAGACAATCGACCTTGGCCTTAACACCGGACTGTGCGGTACGGCCTACGACAGAGACAACCACATCGCACTCCAAACCGTTTAGCGTTCTTGTTAGCACAAGAACTAAAATAAGCATTCTTCTTAGCAAAAGAACTAAAATTTATAGAATATTAGTTTGATATAAAAAAAAATTTGGAAAACAAATCTATTTTTTAATAGAAAATAGATTCACAATAATATAGGTATTGTAAATATTATTTTCTATATTGCCGATTATCTACCTACAAATTATAAGATACATAATCAATCTTAACAAGACCAGTCGTATCATTAAACGTCATTAAGAAGATATATTTTAATCCGCATTGGTCATCCAAATATTTTATCGAATTGTCGCTATTACAATCTCTATTAAAAATCAATTATAACTGATAAAACAAACGCATAAAAAATATTTAATAAGTAAGGCAAAATGCTATATATGTATAATATACATAGATCTATATATACCAGTAGGTCATTCAATTCAAAATTTAAATTAAAATATTCTTTAATCAAATAGCACTTTTGAATTGTCACAAACATACAATTACCACCGGCTCGGAATGCGGTTCTGCTGAGAGCAGCTGGCAAGAAACTGAACAGTTGCTCTTTTCAATATTGAATAGTTACAATTTCATTGTTTAATACAATAGTGACTATCCTGCATGAAATTCAAATGACCTTAATTAAATACATTTTTATCATTTAAATATTCTTAAACATTGTAGTACGCTTTCCCATTATTTATCTTTATGTATAGACAAACTAATAAGGTAAATTTATATATGACCAACTTTAAAAGTTTATGTACAAAATTTTTTATAAATAAAAAACTAACAAACTTAAGTAAAAAGCATTTATATATATTCAACCTTATTATCTTAAAAAAAAAAGACTTTTTTTATTATTATTAGCTTAACAGATTATTATCGTTAAATTTGATTTTAAAATATCAAATTTTTATTATTTTATTTTGCTAAAGCCCTCAAATGTAAAATCTGCGGTGGTAAAATCTGCGAAACCAAAATAATATTATAAGTCATTAGCACTCTTTGCATAGTTACAAAAGTGAAGAAATGAAAATGTTTATCACTAAATTTAATAAGATTTTTATTTCAGAACTTAAAGTCTTATTTCTACTATAGTTTTCATTAGATCCTATTTGACCTTTCACTTAAAATATAATAGAAAGAATAAAAGCGAGCCACACGCAATTCCACCAACACGCAATACCTCAAATTCTGCCAAAAGTGGGGAAAGGAACGGAGTGCCTTAACACAATGCTCTCAAGTTTCTTTTTAAAACTTTCTATCACCTGGAACCCACTTTTAAAAAAAATTAAAGTCTCAAGTGCACCACAGATACAGTTAGCTCATTCTGCAAGAGTCCAGGGCAGTACGCGAGGCAATTAAGGAATCGTTGGCGGTAGTTTGATATAATAATTCCCTCCCTTATATGATGTACTTCCTTATAAAGTTCCCCGTCCCCTTAATGTTCAATGTTTGTTAATGTTTGTGTTTAGTGCTATTTTTATTATGTCAATTTTTATGTAAATATATTAAGTATAACAAAATAAAATTGTGAACTAACATTATTGTAAAATATTATCTACTACTAACCGTCTATGTTTATATTTTGTATAAATTTATTATTTTGTTTTAGGCGATGGCAATACTAAGTGGGTCTTTTTTCTTTACATGCGTTCTCTTATCGTTTAATTTTCTATTTTTTTTTACCGTACATTCTCCTTCGTGTGTTCTCCATTCAACGTGACATTGGCGAAGTGATTCTGTGCTCAACTGACACGCTCGGAACGCCATAACGAAAGAACTGAACTGAACTCAAATGCCACCTCAGACTACCTGTGACCACGGACTACTGTAAAGCGTTCGAAACGTCGGGTTTCCAAAAAACATGTTTCACGATCAATATACGCGAATAATCCGGTTAAAAGTGTTTCATTTAAAAAGTCTTTAAACACATTTTTTTCATAAATATGTAGTAACGAATAGTAAATATATTTATCAAAATACTGAATTTAAATCACTACTAAATATAATTTATCAGCACATATATAAGTCGCACTTATATGAAACTTAAACACGTATATGAATATAGACACTAAATATTATGGATATATATTATGAATAAGAAAAGAGTGAATACAGACGACCGCTGCAACTTTATACGACTGTAACCGCTGCAATCTATACCGTAAACCGTCATTGTGTGTCGAATCTTAAAATTTCACTGTCATAATTTTTTCACAACGCGCCTAAAAAGGTATTACTTTAAAAAGTTTAAAGATCTTTCGCATAAAAATCATTTCAGACATATATGTAGTTTCTTTTTATACAAAATGATTGTCGGCAGGCAAATTAAGGTTCACAGTTTCTCTCACTCAGCCTCTCACTATATCCTGCACGTGGCAGAGAGGAGCATTGCGTGTTGAGTGGCGGAACTCAACGCTGCGCTTTGCCTTATTACCAGAGCAAATAAATGAGAATATTTCAATTGAAAATTTGAAATATGTCGCTTTTAGAATAACATGCTTGTTGCATGTGCCACAGCAGACCACCCTAATAATTAAATTAAAAGTAATTACGGCTGATACTTGTATTTTTACAGCGGGATCTTCGTACTGTTAGAATTAATGAGAAGAGTTAATAGTATTTGTCATGATAATAATGATACGATACGTTAAATTACATTGATTGGCTAAGGAGACAAAATAATTTGATAATTGCTTGTATAAAAACTTAAGTAATTTAGTAAATGTTGCCCAGTCAACTTTAGAAGTGAGCCATGAAACTCATAGTGATTGTACTTGCTTTTCTGACATGTTAGTGTTTTCTAAAATAATTATGTATTAATATATTTTATTTTTACAAAACAATTTCTATTAATAATTGAATTCATTTTAGTCTGCTCTGGAAGTGCAATTCCGTTTACACCAGGAGATAATAGCCATTATGTAGAAGGTAAGAGCAGATATATTTGGATGCCTGACGGTGACGGTGACCCTCATCTCGTAGATCTGCAAGCCACTGATCACAATAAGGCTGATGTAACTAGAAATGGTGCTCAAAATCAATATTGGCTTTATACCAGGTAAAATAAGAAAATGTGTTTATTTTAACTCTTTTAAAATATGTTATTATTCAGAAAACTTACAAAAACTTTAATGGACCAGGATTTGAAACCGCGCCCGTTACTTTTTTTATGTAGAACATAAGAAAACATATTAATTTCCTAGTACTTCAATTTTCATTTTGATGTTTGGTAACACTTTGCAAATAGGATTAATTCATAACTTATAAATTTATTTTATTTTTAGACGAAACCCCAACAATCATCAACTATTGGTAAACGGAAACGCAAATTCTATCCGTAACTCAAACTATAATGGCAACCGACCGACGAAAGTTATTGTTCACGGTTGGAACAGTAATGGTAATACAAATATGAACTCGCTCATCACCTCAGCGTTTCTTGCTGTCTCAAATGTAAATGTTATTGTTGTTGACTGGAGAAGATCTGCTGGTGGATTATACAACAGAGCTGTTAGGGCTGTTCCCGATGTGGGTGTACATATTGCTAATTTTATTAACTTTCTATTCAAAACCGCTGGTGGTAACTGGAATAATGTACATTTAATTGGGCACAGTTTGGGCGCACACGTTGTGGGTAACACCGGTCGTTCAGTTGGCGGTCGTCCCGTTCGTGTTACTGGTAAGTGATTTCAACTATGATATTATATGTCATGCATAAATGAAGCAAACGCTAATTGACAATATAAGAATTAGTTTGTATTCTTCAGAATTAACGAAATCGTAACATTTTTGTTACTTTTCTGCTTTTGCATACTTATGCGTTCAGTACACATAAGTATGCAAAAGCAGAAAATTCTGAAGAATACAAACTAGCTCTTATGTTGTCAATTAGCGTTTGCTACATTTTCACATAACTTTTGGTACCCAAAATATATGTAAATATTTCCTGTAGTAAAAATAATAATATTCATATATTTGAAAAGGAATAGAGCTTACAATTGTCTTCTATAAAATGTTGTAGGTATGGACCCAGCAGGACCGCAATGGGGAGGCAATTCGAACGCTTTAAATGGCAATTCTGGTGTTTACGTCGAATGTATTCATACCGACGGTGGTCTTCTTGGCATTATGGATCCCATTTGCAATGCTAACTTTTACCCTAATGGCGGGAGAAACCGTCAGCCCGGATGTTCAGATAGTATGTGCTCCCATAGACGTGCACCACAACTTTTTGCGTCCAGTATTAGAACAAATCACTTAGTTGGTAGACGATGCAGGAATCTTAATGAAGCTCGAAATAATCAATGTACTGGTGCTACTCTCAATCTAGGAAACAGCAACTTAAACAAACGGGGGCAAGTTTCATTGATTCTTATATAATTTTCAATAAAAATTCTAACTTCGAGTCTTCACCCGTGGAAATGAATTCTAACATATTTAATCTCTGGTATAAGCTAAAACACGGCGTTGATATATATATATATATATATATATATATATATATATATATATATATATATATATATATATATATATATATATATATATATATATATATATATATATATATATATATATATATATATATATATATATATATATATATATATATATATATATATATATATATATCTATAAAAAAACGATCTTTGACAAAATAATAAAAAAAATTGTTTTGATTTACAAATTTCGTGATATTAAACTAATCAGTGTATCAAATATATATATATATATATATATATATATATATATATATATATATATATATATATATATATATATATATATATATATATATATATATATATATATATATATATATATATATATATATTTGATACACTGATTAGTTTAATATCACGAAATTTGTAAATCAAAACAAATTTTTTTATTATTTTGTCAAAGATCGTTTTTTTTTTTTGTTTTCAGACGAGGACTTTATGGACTCACCACAAGAAATGCATGGCCTTTTTAATAGATTTCTAGATGATTAGCGTCATTTTGGAGCATACGATCCTATATGTGTCTATGATATTAAATATAAATTATTATATTTGTTTTATAACTATTTCTGTTGTTTATATTAAATATTTATTTATTTAATACACGCTTTTATTTACTTGTCCTCAAGTCCTTTTGACACTTAAAACACGTTTTCTTACTAATTTGTAGTATGTCACATGGCAATGTGAGTAATTTAAGTAATTTCAGTATTTAAACACAACAGTATTTTAAACATTTGTGTCAAGAGAATAAAAAGGATTTGCTTAGCCTTTTTACCATCTGTACTATTACTACAATATTAGGTTAGGTTTTTCACATATCATAACGGATAATGAAGGAAGAGAGTATTCTGTCCCTGAGAAATTTCAAGTACAAGCAGACAATCGACCTTGGTACGGCCGCAACACTGGACTGTGCGGTACGGCCTACGATAGAGACGACCACATCGCACTCCAAACCGTTAAGTGTTCTTGTGCTAGCAGTGCGTGAACACGTTTCCATATGCTACCTTATCCATTTAAACAGGTTAAAATTTAAATATTTGTAGCAATAATAGTTACCAACAAAGAGTAAAAAATTAAAACAATAACATTTTTTATATTCCTTTATTGCGTGCATCTTTATTACAATAAAGTTAATTCCAAAACCTTTCTTATACGAAAAAATATTGTCTCTTAGCGCTTCTAATGCATATTCGTTGTGAGATGTACCGTTTACGGTGGCCTAAAAGCAACCAAACCATATCGGTGCGACCCGCGTTTAATGTGCAGTTACTCCGATCCAGCCGTACCGATGTTAAAAATAATAATGTCCGGCATACCGTGCGCCATACGGAAGACGGACCGTGTTTTTGGTGCGGCCTTGCCAAGCTCGATCGTCTGTTTAGTCTTTAAATATAATCAAGAATTTCATACAGGATGCTGCCAAAGACGTTGAATAATGAAATTTTATTTTAATATTGAATTGATATTACTTTGATATAAAATTTATAGAATATTAGTTTGATATAAAAGATTTAAAACTTGGAAAACAGATCTACTTTTTAATAGAACATAGATTCACAATAATTTACGTATTGTAAATATTATTTTCTATAATGCCGATATTATTTTCTATAATGCCGATTATCTACCAACAAATTATAAGATATATAATCAATATTAGCAAGACCAGTCGTATCATTAAACGTCATTAAGAAGATATATTTTAATCCGCATTGGTCATCCAAATATTTTATCGAATTGTCGCTATTACAATCTTTATTTAAAATCAATTTTAACTGATTGAAAGATATTTAAAAATTTAAAAGACGCTTTATTGTAATACCGGCTCAGAATGTGGTTCTGCTGAAAATAGCCGGCAAGAAACTCAACAGTTGCTCTTTTCAATATTGAATAGTTATAGTTTCATTGTTTAATACAATAGTGACTATCCTACATGAAATTCAAATGACCTTAATTAAATACATTTTTATCATTCAAATGTTCTTGGACAGTGTAGTACGCTTTCTCATTATCTGTCTATACATAGACCAAATAATAAGATAAATTTATATATAACCAACTTTAAAAGTTTATATACAAGATTTATTTGTAAATAAAAAGCTTAGATAATAAAGTAAAAAGCATTTATTTATGTTCAACCTTATTATCTTAAAAAAAAAGGCTTTTTTATTATTACTAACTTAACAGATTATTGTCGCTAAATTTTATTTTAAAATATCAAATTCTTATTATTTTATTTTGCTAAAGTCCTCAAATTTTAGCCGTGTGATTCCGGCTTAGAATAGGATCACCCTGGTACTGACGGTGTCGTAAGAGGCGACTAAAGTACGTGTGGGAGAGTCAAGTTATCAGTAATGGCAACACGCATGGGCAGACTCGACCAGATCATTACCACCCCCGGCATTTAAAACCGGCGTTAAGTAGTGGCTTTGGTCACTGCGTTTTGCATTGGATAATGCCGGGCTCCGGTGCCCATCCCTATCCCCAATCTCTCTCTAGAATATGAAAGCGGCACTAAAGAAGAAATTACCCCAGGAGGGTACCAGCATCTCTGGTGCTGGAGAATCCCTCCCTGAGTCTTTAACCTCAGGCTCCCCGTCGAATTCTGGGGAGGGCACAGTACCGCGCACTACACAAGGCAAACGAGGCGTACGCTCCACGTGGCCACTCTTAACGTGGAATTTTCCAATATCAGGGGACTACACTCAAACCTGAATGCCGTCCACCACCATCTTGAGACAGCACGGCCGGCCTTGTTATTTCTGACGGAGACCCAGATTACCCGACCGAGCGACACAGCCTATCTTCAATACCCCGGCTACAAAATAGAACATAATTTCATACCTCATGCCGGGGTTGCTGTGTATGTGAGGGAGGACCTGAGTTTCCGTCGTCTTGTCAATTTTGAAGGTCGGGACCTGTCCACCATCTGGCTCCGTGTGGACATGGACGATCGTGTCCGAATCTACGCATGCCTGTACAGGTCCCACAGTGGTAATGCAGAAACGGATCGGCTCATGGAGCACATGCAATCGGCTATTGACGATGCGCTCTCACAGATGCCCACCGCAGAGGTCGTGATACTTGGCGATTTTAATGCGCATAATGCTAGTTGGCTTGGGTCACGCACCACTGACCACGCGGGGAGGGCTGTATTTGACTTTGCTATGGCGAATGGATTGTCCCAATTGGTTGAGTCGCCTACGCGAATCCCGGACGCAGACAACCACAACGCCTCTTTATTGGACCTTCTGCTGACTTCACACCCAGAACAGTACCAGGTTGTCGTCGATCCCCCCCTAGGGTCTTCAGACCACTGCCTGGTACGGAGTGCTGTGCCCATTAACCGCGTCAGTCGCAGAACACCAGCGACTCGTCGCGTCTGGCACTACAAGTCAGCAGATTGGGATGAGATGCGTACGTTTTACTCATCCTATCCCTGGGGGCCGGTTTGCTTCTCTTCTGATGATCCTAGTGCTAGTGCCGCTGCTGTCGCCGACGTGGTTCTGCAGGGTATGGAACTTTACATTCCTAGCTCTGTAGTGCCAATCGGTGGCAAGTCACAGCCTTGGTTTGATACGTCTTGCAAACTTGCAGCTTCTGGCAAGCGCGAGGCATATCGAATCTGGGCCAAGGCACTTGCCACTAAGGATCCGAAGGTGAAAACCTTAAAAAGAAAGTACAACCGTGCCTCTAGGTACTTTAAGTGGCAAATTGCCAGAGCAAGGTCCGAGCACATCGCTAAAATCGGCGAGAAGCTTGAGAGCTATCCGTCCGGAACTCGACAGTTTTCCTCCTCCTCTCAAAGGCTGCGCTTGGCAACTTTAGCCGGCCATCGCTTCCACCGCTACGCACAGAAAATGACATCCTGGTCCATACGGCGAAAGAGAAAGCCGATCTCCTGGGCGCTCTCTTTGCCTCAAACTCGACTATGGATGACCGAGGAACAACGCCGCCGACCATCCCGCGGTGTCAGAGCTCAATGCCTGACATTAAATTTAGTCAGAAAGCTATTAGGCGAGCTCTGTCTTCCTTGGACATCCACAAGTCGAGTGGGCCAGATGGCATTTCTCCTCTTGTGCTCCGTTCGTGTGCTCCTGAGCTGACACCGGTGCTAACGCGTCTATTTCGGCACTCTTACTCAGTTGGCGTAGTCCCAGATTCGTGGAAGAGCGCTCTTATCCACCCGATTCCGAAAAAAGGCGATGGTGCTGATCCAACTAACTACAGGCCTATTGCTATTACCTCCCTGCTCTCAAAAATTATGGAGAGCATAATTAATAGCCAGCTCTTGGTTTACCTGGAGGATCACCGATTGATTAACGACCGCCAATATGGCTTTCGTCGGGGTCGCTCAACCGGTGATCTTCTGGTTTACCTAACCCACCGCTGGGCTGCGGCTATTGATAGCAAGGGAGAGGGCCTGGCAGTTAGTTTGGACATGGCAAAGGCCTTCGATCGTGTGTGGCACGGAGCGCTCCTTGCGAAACTTCCATCTTACGGGCTTCCCGAGAATTTATGCAAGTGGATTGCTAGCTTTCTCACTGGGCGCAGCATCAAGGTCGCTGTCGACGGTTTTTGCTCCAAATACATGCCCGTGAACGCCGGCGTCCCCCAAGGCTGCGTGCTGTCCCCTACGCTATTTCTTCTGCATATCAATGATATGTTAGAGGACTCTAACATACATTGTTATGCAGATGATAGCACTGTGGACGCTGTATACTCCGGCCATGCAAGTCTTTCTCGGGAAAACGTCAACCAGTGCCGAAATCAACTTGTGTCCTGCGTTGAGGCATCCCTCGAGAATGTCTCCGCATGGGGTGAAAAGAACCTTGTTCACTTCAACCCCCAGAAGACACAAGTCTGCGCGTTAACCGCTAAAAAAACCCCATTTGTCGTATCACCAGTTTTCGAGAACACTCCCCTTAAAGCCGCGCCCTGTATCAGTATATAGGGTCTCAGCTTTTCGAACGACTGCCAGTATCGCGATCATCTGGAAAGCAAGGCCAAGTTGGCCTCGAAGAAACTGGGGGTCATCAGCAGAGCGAGACAGTATTTCACGCCAAAACACCGTTTAGCCCTGTATAGGGCCCAGGTGCGGCCTCATATGGAATACTGTTCTCACCTTTGGGCTGGTGCACCCCAGTATCAGCTTGAACCATTTGATCGCATACAACGTAGAGCCGTTCGAATCGTTGGGAACCCAGTGATCTGTGTGGGGCTTGATACTTTGGCTTTGCGTAGAGACGTATCTTCACTGTGCGTTCTCTACCGCATTTATCACGGGGAGTGTTCTGGAGAACTGTTTGACTTGATACCTGCCGCCGAATTTTCCAACCGCACAGTACGTCACAAACTAAAGTACCATCCACATCATCTGGACACGTGGCATTCGACTACTGTGCGGTTTCGTAGGAATTTTCTTCCACGCGCCACACATCTGTGGAACGACCTACCCGCGGCAGTATTTCCAGGTCGATACGACATGGGTACCTTCAAAAAGCGCGTCTACCTCCACCTTAAAGGCCGGCAACGCCCTTGTAGCTCCCCTGGTGTTACACGGGGCCGTGGGCGACGGTGATCACTCACCATCAGGTGACCCGTACGCTCGTTTGCCTTGTCTTTTCCATAAAAAAAAAAAAAAAAATGTAAAATCTGCGAAACCAAAATAATATTATAAGTCATTAGCACTATTTGCATAGTTACAAGAGTGAAGAAATGAAAATGTTTATGGCTAAATTTAATAAGATTTTTATTTCAGAACTTAAAGTCTTATTTCTAATATAGTCTTTTCATTAGATACCATTTGACCTTTCACCTAAAATATAATGGAAAGAATAAAAGCGAGCTTTCCATCAACACGCAATACCTCACATTCTGCCAAAAGTGGAGAACGGAACGGAGTGCCTTAACACAATGTTCTCAAGTTTTCTCTGCCTAAACTGCTATGTACCCAATGGGAATCTGAATGGATGGATGGATTTATACTATATTACAGTTCTAAGCCTTATAGGTAATCATAACACCTTATATATTGCATGAAAATTCTCACGCTGGAACATTACCCTCTTGTCACTCAGTCAAGTATAAATTCTGTTTTTTATGTTAAAATTACACGTCTGTCCTAACTTATATATCATGTTTAAAACATTCAAATTATCTTTCTTACATATGGCAATAAAACACAACAGAATTCTATTATTATATCATTTCTATTCATCCATACTTCCATTTCAAATTTGTATGTGTGTATATTGGTAAGTTTCCATTTTAAATCCATGGTTATTGCTGTAATAAATATCCTTACTATTAAAATAGAGAGAATCTAAGTATATCATTTCTGTGAAGTAGCCTTCATTGGAAAAATGATGCATACAATCTGTAATCGTTTCGAGGTTTAGAAGAAGTTCTGAAGCTCACTAAACATGCTACTACTACTGTGATCATGCAACCAAATGCGGTAAACCATAGATTCGATATTCTATACAGAAACCCCTGTCCCTAAAACAAGTAGGCTCAGGTAACAAGTTGTAATATATTAAGCTAGCAGACTGTAGTTATTGATATTTTTTTTTTCAGTTTCCCGCTGTATCCCGTACATGGCAGGGCGGAAGGAATCTAGTTTTAAGGCACAATATGCCTAAAGTAATTATTAAAATAATATTAAAAAAACATCAATATAAAGAATATTATATGATAAAATATTTATTTAACTTTGTACTTTTGTAATTTGTAATCGTTCCTTTAACATTCATATTTATTATTATTTGAAATATGCGGTAGCGAGAGTTATGATCATTTATTTAATCCTTATGTTTTATCATTACAGTAAAAGATAACTCTAATAAGGATTAAATGATGTACTGAAAATCACGTAGCATCAATTGTTTACAAGTAAATTATCTAAATAATAATAATAAAAACCCAACGTATTAAATTTGCGATAGTGAGAGGGTCGCGGCGCAGTGACGCAAGCGTGTGGGTGTAAACCCGACAGGTTGTGGGTTCGATCCACTCGAGGAAGTGTTACTGTTTAACATTTTTAAATGAAATACTTAATATTTTTATTTCTTCGCTCTGATAACATGGCAAAGCTCGTCGTTGAGTTTTCTACTCAGTAATGCCTCAAATTAGAGGAAAATGGAGCAGGGAACGGAGCGTCTTAACACTAGATACCTAAGTTACCTCTGCCTCCCCTGACAAGTGAGGGATACAGGGTAAAGCTGAAGCAATGAATTGAACACTTAAGTAATATTCTATATTGTATAGAAATACAAAATATGCAGACAAAATCTAGGGATAAAATATTATTTAATCAATATATTTCATCTCTCAATTCGGATCGTCTTTAATCAGTCATCATACAAATTCAAATATTTTTATTCAAAATAAGAAGTTACAAGCTTCGTCTTTTTTTTTAATCAAATTTTACATCATATAATCAATTATGTGACAATGATACATTTGAAATAGCCTCGAGCGAGCATTTTATTCCCAAGGCGTGTTATCATTTATGAAATCGTTAATTTGGTAACCTTTGGTAATAACCTTTAACACACAAACGTCTTTTCACAACTTTTAAATTGTGTAATAAAAAAATATTCTGATGTTTTCTGGGATCCTATTGTAAAAGCGTACACCCTGACTCATAAAAGAATTACGGACTCGATTCAATCGAGTTACAGGTGCACTAAGATTAAACTTATTTCTAGTATTAATATGATGTATATCCCTTATTTTGGTAAATTCATTAATATTTTTCTTAACATACATAATATTTTCAAAAATCTATTGCGATGCAAAGGTCATATTAATTTCTTTATTTTTTTCCCTTAAATTAGGCCCTAAAGATTTTTATCTTTAGGGCCTAATTTATAGATTGCACGAATAGCTCGTTTCTGCAAGACAATACCGTAAATAGCTTTATCTATGATTATATATTTCTATCGACCATAACCCCATCGATCGACAGTACAGTACTTTTAGTGTCGATCAATATTATTGAAAATATTGTTGTCTGATTTTCGTCAATACGGAGATATTAACTTATTAATTTTGGTAAAAAAAATATATTAAAATCATACCCAATAGTTTGTTGAATCTCATTATTAATAAAAGTATGGCAGAGGCGGCGTAAGGCGGCCCACACCGCCCACGGCTTTGCGGAACATAGGGCCTCGCGTCTCAAAGCCGAGCATAAATAAAAAAAAAATCCAAAAGTACACGCCATAACGTTTTTTATATAATTAATACATTACCAAATTCCCACCCAAAAGATATTACTCTTCAGCGCACGACAGCATATGAATGAAAAATTCGAAAATATATTTCTTTTTCTGATAAACTATATTATATTAAATGTTTGTAAATTCAAAAATATCTAATTTTGTCGTTTCTGCTCATTCGCTTATATTTAGTCTGGCAACATAAGATGGCATTAAGATGCTGATGATGTGGGGAATCCCCGATTAGAGACGGGGCATAGCTCAGTACTTCCCCACGTTAAAAAGTCAATCAAAATATCGCATGCAGATGCAACTTCGCTTCACCGAGAAGCGTTCACGTTTTTAAATTAACGCAAACACAACGAATTATATTTACAAACAATCCAAGACTGATGAAAAATAGTTTCTAAGATTAAGAATAAATAATAGCGTAACATAGTTTTAAAACCATAATACGGCTTTTTAATAAGTAGAAATTCGGTGTGTGCTGTGAAAAAAACAGTACCTGTGTTTATTTGTGAAGAATAAGGTTGTTAAGAAATAATCACACCATGTATGATTCACCGGAATACGCTCCGTGAAGCTACCACCATCGCTGTTTTATTTCGCAAGACCTCCTGAACGTCGAGCGCTACCGAGAAATATCATACTGTGGGGACCACCTCTTATACACCGATCGCGTTGTATCGTTCGATTTAATATAAATATAATTTAGAATTTAAAGATTTACTTTTTGTTCTGAACAGATTGTCGCGTCTTAGAATTAGTTAGTTGCAATACTAATAACTTAAACAAAAATATAAGAAAATTCGTCTTGGTTCATTTTGCATCCTCAACGACGGCCCTACACAATTAGCGCAGTCGGTAGGATGCTCGCGGAACGTTTCACCTAGATTTCCGTAATAGCGTGAAGCCCCGTCGTAGCTTGTCTAGCTGCATCCAGAGCATCCGAATCTACAAGTAGTGCTGCATCAGAGGTTTATCTAGACATCGATAACGCAGAGGGACCGAAACATGTTCATGTGAGTACACTAGATTATTTTTAGTGCTTGTTCAGTTCTAGCCTTACTAACCTGTGTTAATAAAATTTGCCAAGATTTTTAATTTAAGAAAATCAAAGGAACCTAGGATAGTTACCAGTAGTAGACAATTTTTCATAGATAGAAGAATAGATATTAGTTTGAGTAGTATAGAAAAAGGAACCATTTATAAAGCCTTAAGGTTGGTACCCGAGTTCGATGGGAACCCGAATGTGCTCACTATATTTTTAAAATTATGTGACGAATTAGTAGGCCAGTTTTGTAGTGCAAACAGTAGTGAATTGAGTAGGTGTGCGCTTCTCAATGGGATTTTGAACAGAGTAACAAGCTCTGCTGCTCCCTTAATATATGTTAATGGGATTCCATTCGATTGGCAAGGCATTCGAACTGCTTTAGTGAACAACTTTGCGGACCAACGAGATGAAATCGCTCTATATAACGATTTAGCAATTTTATCGCAAGGTTCTAGCACTACGCAGGAGTTTTATGAACGTTGACAAAATCTATACAGTACTATATCGCTCATATCAGAAGTAGGATTTCATGCGCTACCGACCGAGGATAAACAACCACCTGACGAAAATAGCGCCTTGAAGTTAATAATTAACATGGAAATCTTACTTACTCGAATGTTAGCGATAACGCAACCATCAGTGGCAACTGTTAGCGCCCAGTCTAGAGCAGTGAAACTAGTAGAGTTTAATCCGGAAGATTCAGTCGAGAAAGCTCATCCCCATTCCCGAGCCCAATTCTTTTGGTAAAAAAAAAGGATAACACCGAGAGAATGTGTGTCGATTACCGGGAGCTTAACTCCAATACACGACCCGAACCCTATCCCCTCCTTCGCATCCCTGGATATGGTATCAGGGTTTCACCAGATCCCTATTCACCATGACTCAGTAGAAAAGACAGCGTTTGTTACGCCAGAAGGGCAGTATGAGTATGTATATTGCAATGCCCTTCGGTTTACGTCATGCTCCTTCGGTGTATCAACGTTGCATTACAAAGGCTGTCCATCAACTTAAGAAAAAGCCTCCGATTTACATGGATGAAGTTTTATGCTATTCTGGTGATATATCTGAGGGTCTTAAACGCCTAGATGAGGTTTTGTCTGCTCTCTGCACCGCTGGTTTCTCTTTAAACCTTAAAAAATGTAAATTTATGAAAAAGAAAATTGATTTCTTGGAGTATACTATTCAGTGCGGACAGGTGGGACCAAACTCACGCAAGATACAGACTTTAATAGACTCACCCCAGCCTAAAACTGATACACAAGTCCGTCAATTTCTAGGCTTTGCGTCATATTTCCGAAAATTTATCCCAGGGTTTACAAACATTGTTGGCCCATTGTATCCCTTAACAAAGTTGAAAGGCCCTATAAAATGGGAAGAAAAACATGAAAGTATCCGTAATACCATTATACAGATACTTACCTCCGAACCAGTTCTGATGATCTTTGACCCCAACTTACCCTTTGAATTGCGATAGCTCGGAGGGATATGGGGCGATCTTAATACAGAAAAAGAAGGACCTACTCCATGTTGTAAAATACTTTAGCCGACGAACCTCTGAAATAGAGTCCCGTTACCACTCATACGAACTGGAAACGCTGGCAGCCGTACGAGCGGTAGAACACTTCCGGCATTACTTATATGGCAGACGTTTCAAGGTTTTCACTGACTGTAACTCATTAAAAGTATCGAAATCTAAAATTGTTTTAACCCCACGTGTTCATCGCTGGTGGGCATTTTTACAAACCTATGATTTCGATATCATATATCGCGAAGGTCGTGACATGGAACATGCAGATTATCTCTCTAGAAATTCCTTGCCAGATCCCAATAGCTTAGTTTCCAAATCACAAGTTTCTTTAAAACCTACAACTCAGACAGTAAATTTTGTAGAATTACATCAAGGCCGGCTTTCTGTAGAACAAAAACGTGATGTAGAACTCCAAGACTTGATCAACAAGCACAATAATAACGATTTCCCTGAAACAGTTGGTCAGACATATGACATCAACCTAGTCTTTCTACTACGGATACTAACCATATGACAAAATAAAGAAAATATATAATTTTTGAAACGTCAAAATCACATTACAAGAGTTAACTGTTAAAATCTAAGTTTCACAATGTTTTATACTCTATATATAAGAAATAGGGCTAAAACACTCAGCTCTCAACGTCTGAATTCGATAGACTATGTTTTGAGTGGCCAAACTCAACACCTGCTTTACTTCATCTTAACAGCATCGTAATCTATTAAATTAATTATTCCAATAAAAATTTAAACTCGAATACATCTTATTATATTACTTTAATTTATTTGAAATTTATATACTAATTTGTCAATTGTTTTTTTTTAGCTTCACGCTGTATCCCACACGAGGCAGGGTAGGCAGAGGGAACCCGGGAACCTAGTGTTAAGACACTCCGTTCCACTTCCGTTTCCCACTTTCCACCGAATTTAAGGCTTTGTGTGGTGAGTGGCAGGACTCAACGCCGCGTTTTGCCTTGTACCAGAGCGAAGAAATGAAGCATTAAATATTTAAATTGAAAATATTAAATATTTCGTTTCCCCGACTAGGGATCGAAACCAGAACCTGTCAAATACAGTCACACTCAATAAAATTACGAGTAATGATATCCTACCTACACAAATACAGCCGAGTAAAACGACAAAAGATCTCACAAGTATTTGTGTTTGTCTTTGACTCAGCTTGGGCAAGAATAGTCGCCAAAAATCCCCTTATACAATGGTTGCCATTGAATTTTACCCAGTAGATAAATAAAAAGAAAAAATAAAAAAAAATAAAAAAATAAAAATAAAAAAGCCTTTTATTTCTTGGTAAACAGTGTTACAATAGAAATTTGAAATTCAAAGTAAAATATAAAGTTGTAAAATGAGTTTTTTTTTTTGCAAGAACCCCTCTTTTCAACGGAAGGTAAAGGCCTCCTCCAGAGATAACCAGTGTTGTCTGTTCTGTGCTACTCGCATCCAGTTTGAACCTGCAATTTTTGTAAGGTCATCTGCCCAGCGCGCATATGGCCTTCCCCTTTTTCTTTGGCCCCGTAGCCCCAACCATAATGTTGTCTGTATAGTCCATCGACTGTCTGTAAGTCCTGCTACGTGTCCAGCCCATCGCTATTTAAGCTTCTGTGAGTGATTTAAAGCGTCTATGGCTTTTGTTTTGTGCCTTATAGCAGTATGGCGGATTTTATCTATTTTCCTAATTTTCAGTATGCTTCTTTCCATACTTCTTTGGCATGTAATTATCTTATTTTTTATTTTCCTACTAAATTTCCAAGTCTGGCAAGCGTATGTTAATGAAGGGAGTATGCAGGTGTCCATGACTTTGCTTTTTAGGCGCGTGGGCAAATCGCTTTTAAAGATTTCTTTGAGGCTCCAGAACTTTTTCCACGCTGTGTTAATTCTTTTTTCTACTTCCATTTCGTTATTATTTTGGTTAAACGATATTTGTTTACCTAGGTAAATGTAGTTATCTACGTAGGTTAAAGGCACTTTGTTTAGATATAAAGGTATGTTAGCATTGTTTGTCATTACATTCGTTTTAATTAAGTTTATTTCCAAGCCTATTTTCTGGCTTTTTCATATAACGAATTTATCATGTGCTGTAGTTGGCTTGTGCTTTCTGATAGCAGGACTATATCGTCAGCAAATCGGAGGTGACTCAGATAGCAGCCGTTAATATTTATGCCGACTTTCTCCCAGTTTAGATTCCGGATAATTGACTCCAGTACCACTATAAAAATTGTTGGCGAGACTGGATCCCCTTGCCTTACGCCTCTGTTTATTTGTATGAGTGGTTCAGTAGTCTCTAGCTTCACTCTGCTGGTACAGTTCTCATAGATGTTTTTTAAGATCTTAATGAAATCCATTGCCACTTCTTGGGAGAGTAGGGCTTCCCAAATAGATGAATGACATAGAGTATCAAAGGCTTTTTGATAGTCAATAAAAACTGCATACAGTGGTCTGTTAAACTCTTGGAATTTTTCTATTATCATTTCTAGCGTATGTATATGGTCAACGGTGGAAAAGCCTCGTCTGAAGCCTGCTTGTACTTTAGGTTGTAATTTCTCCGTGGTTTCTTTTATTTTTTTTCTCTATGATGGAGGAAAAAAGTTTGTATATTGACGGTAATAGGCTTATCGGTCTATAATTACTAATGTTTTTTGGATCACCTTTTTTATATAGAAGTATTATTTCCGATTCTGACCATTGGCGCGGGGTGTTTTTGCAGCTTAGTATCATGTTAAACAATTGCGTAAGTGGTTTAGTTAGATGTTCTGATCCTATCTTTATAGCTTCGTTGGTGATTTTGTCGGGTCCTGGGCTTTTATCTGGTTTTAGTGATTTTATTGCCCTAGCTACTTCATCTTTATCAATGTTTGGTTTTGTCCTTTCTGCGCTACTGCTCGGTAACTTATATTCTGGGTAATTTGGCGAACTGTAGAGGTTTTTGTAGAAGTCTGTTGCTACTCTCAGTATTTCTGTTCTATTATGTGTGAGGTTAGTTCCGCTTTTCAGCTCTCCAATCTAAGATTTGTGTGTTCTTAATTTCTTGTATGCTTTTTTGGTACTTCCATAGGTGTGAAGGCATTTTACAATAGTTTGTGTTCGGTGAGCTTTGTAGTCTTGATTAATCCGTTTACTTATAAGCTTATAAAGTGCATTTAGCTCATTTTAATAGCTCTTGTCTTCGGTTTGGTCTTATGTATTTCTTGTCTCCTGCGAATTAGTGCCTTTGTCCGTGCTGTTATAATTTGGTTTTCCTCTGTATTCATATTAGATGTCATTATACGGGCTTTTTTCAGGCTGTTATCTATTGTGTTTGTTATATTATCGTAGCAATTCTGAACAGTGTCACTGTCATTCCAGCGGTCGAGAAAATTTGTTGACCAATTTTTCAGTGTGTCAATATACATTTGCACTTCCACTTTGCTTTTTAAAAGAGATCTGGTACTCTGGCCAAACTTTCTACGATTTATTTTCTTTGGAAGCAAATTGAATGCAGCCCTAACAAGTCTGTGATCTGATGGATAGTTGATATTTAAAACATGGATATTGGTAATATATCTCGCTAGGCTTGATAGAATGTAGTCTATTTCATTTTTTGTATTACCATCAGGTGATTTCATTAAGAGGAGGACCTGAATGGACCGAAAGATAAATACGTAAATTCTAAGTAAGAAAATCAATTATATTTTTTTACTACTTTTAAAGTGTTATTCCTCACTTAGGAAAGAAAAAATACTAATTTTAAAACGTTTAAAAAAATTATAGGTATATAAATTTATTATTATTTATTTTTCTTTTCTAAGTAAGGAATGACACACTAAAAAAAGTAAAAATATTTAATAAATAGCTATATCTCTTGCCAAACAATAATTCTAACGAATTGTCTTTGGGCAGCGGAAATTTGTAAAAATGACCAATCTCTTCAAGAAGGAGACCTTCCGTAACTTTTAGTAATAATTCACAAAATTCTGATTTCAACATGAAAAACTGCCAAGCTCAGCTCAGGCTCAGGCAACAATTTTGCTTTATCTACTTTCATGTAACGTAACATGTTAGTATTTTTGTTCTGACCCAATTGATTGGAATTTTTAACATTGTTTGTGCCGTCTATCCGTCATAATATAATGTGAAGATGCCACTGTAAGGGCAATGTTATTTTGTCGTATTAATTCAGCTAGAATTACCCTTGTCAGATAGATATATTTAGTGCCTCCTTGAGCATGTAAGAAAAACAGCTTTCTTTTGTTACTTAAGGAACCACTTTACAAAATTTTTATCTTTGTTCTAATTTAAATTTAAATACGCTCTAATTAATTAAAGTAGTCAAATCGATAAAACGGTTGTGTGTTTCAGCTATATCTTCTCGATTAGTGCCTGTTGGACTCGATTTCGCTAAGGGAACAAGTAGACCGTTGTCAGTAAGAAATTTGCATTCAATCGAAAATACAATATCCTTTATGGAACGGGAATTATTGACTGCTCCTTCATCTAATGGACTCATATTACTTTCCACATTGCGCCTAAGCCTAATCAGCTGTTAAAAATGTATAGTTTTTTTTTCATCTGAGATGGCACAATAAACAAAAATAATAGTGAATAACTGCCGTAAACTTCTGAGACTGTTGACAAAGGCTTGTTGCTCTATACCATCAATAGTTTTTAAAAAGGAAAATGAATCGGTCCTTCAACAAATTCAACAACGTGGAACAATAGGCGCAAACAGTAACATTCTCCACTATTAGGATGTATGCACTAGGTATATTCTGCAAAAAGCAGCATCTGGCCACAGTATTTTTTTCTTCTGATATCGTTTAATCAGTCACTTTCGACGAATACTTTATATAATCGATAGATTTTGACGATAACTTATAATAAAAACTATAATAGACTTCATATCGCCTCCGAGTCAGAAGTTGTACTAATTAGGAATCTTCAAATGCATGAAAATGAACACAATATGACGGCACTTCCCTCCTCTCCCTTGCGTAGTATGCGTCGCTTACGTTTGTCGTGTTCTTGTATATTTTTTTAGTGTTCATGCTTCTTTCGCAAAAGAAAAATATGCAAACACCCTTATTTACTTTAAAATATATGCTACTATTACACATCTTAAATTAAACAAATTTTACCGGATTAATTCGAATTACCCGATAAATCATTAAACACTCGGTATACGTGATTAATCCGATTATATATTTTTTTTTTTTCACTTAAAACATCTTTTACATTATTAACGTAGTATAAAACATTAAACTTGGCGTTCATAGCGTTATTTTTTTCCTATACTTTATCAAAGGAATTATATTTCCTATCACCACTAACACTTCGTTTTACCACTTTATCTCCAAGAAAATCTGTTAACATTTTTTCATTGCACCAGTATCTTTAGTTTTAGGAATAAGAATAACGCGTTCACATAAATAAAATGTACACATAAAAAAAACCATCTCGGATCTGACTACTTTGCCAAGTATATCAAAAATTCTAATCTGGTCATTATCTTCAAGAAGGAAACCTTCTAGCCTTCTTAAATTTTATTAACAACCATCCAGTTGGGCTATCATATTGATTGATTGATAGCTTTAAATTTTTGTCTGGGTATGACCCTATTAAGAATATTTCAAAGAGGCGTATATTTTATCAGCCCTAGTCACTCGATTTAAAACTTGTACAGTTTGTCTGAAATCACTTCAGAATAAAATATTATAATACTGCTTATTGGCCTGTCATCTCGATGAATGTTTTCCCGCAACATTCTACCAACGGCCTCTGTGCTCTCCTCTCTCTCGGCCTCTCTTTTTATGAGACATGGAAGGCTTATCCCATACGATAAGACATACATACAGAAACAATTCGGCTTTGTCTGATAAAGCAAAATTGTTTCTGTATTGATGCCTTATCTCATGTAACAGAACATGTTGGTGTTTTTATTTTGTTTAAATCGATTGGGATTTTAAAAATTGTGTGCGCCGTTTTTCCACCAGGAAGTGATTTGGCAGCAATACCTGAAGATACCACTTCAAGAGCAATCTTCTTTTGTCATTTTAATCCAGCTAGAATTACCCTTGTCTGATAGGTTTTTCCATTTTTTTAAATTATATATATTCTGTTACTACTTTTTTTACTTTGCATGTTTTTTTGTAAAAATATTTAGATAGAAATACCTTTTTACCACTTTTTTAATATAGCAATTTAATTTAAATTTACCCATCACAATTAACAATTTTAGATAAGCAATTTTACTGTTGATAATTTATATTTCTTTAAAAATATATTTCTTTAAAAATATTTTTTTTTATATGAATAAAAACTATTCATCAAGCTGCCCATCTTTAATTAATACCATATTTTCTTATTTATGATTATTCATGGGATGTTCCATATCTTCGTTTTTAATATGTCAACGTAAAGTGCTCAACACGATCAACAACTTTTGTTAAAACATTATTTCATAATTTATTATACTTAAACTGGACTGTTATGCTTGTTCATAGGATGTTCTTTATCTTCATTTTTAATATGTCAACGTAAAATGCTCATCACGCTCAATAACTTTTGTTAAAACATCATTTCATAATTTCTTATACTTTAGCTGGACTGTTATGATTGTATATGAGATGTCCTAGATGTTTGATTTTAATATGTCAATTCTCAAAAATGCTCTTCACGCTCAATATTTTTTGTTAAAACAGCATTTCATTATTTCTTATAATTTAGTTGGACCGTTACGATTGTTCATGAGATGTTCCTGATCTTCAATTTTAATAAGTCAATGTTAAATACTCATCACGCTCAATTACTTTTGTTAAGACAGCATCTCAATATTTCTTAAAGTTCAGCTTGACTGTTAAGGTTGTTAATATACATACATTGTAAAATGACAATATATAATAATTATTGACATAAAAAATTAAAAATGTTAATAAATGTTAAAAAATTGCATATTGAATAATATGCAAATCGACTTTTTCAAATACATGCTGTAATGGTATATGACAATTTTTAACTCTCCACACATGTATAAAGATACAAACAAGACACACGAATGGCGATACACATTGTATGTTTACATCAGTCACTATTTTTTTTTTAATGAGAATGAACTTAAAATTGCAAGTTAAAATGAAATATATGCGATATAATGATTATACCTTGATTGAATGCTAAAGCTGGGACGTAAATAACAATGGGGAGCCATGCCATCTGAATATTATATAATATATTATTATATAATATATTCTTTTAATATTGAATGGCAAATTTAAATTTAA
This sequence comes from Eueides isabella, assembly GCA_019049475.1. Taxonomy (NCBI): domain Eukaryota; kingdom Metazoa; phylum Arthropoda; class Insecta; order Lepidoptera; family Nymphalidae; genus Eueides; species Eueides isabella. The sequence goes on from CM032388.1 coordinate 11,261,957, forward strand.
AAAAGAAAACTATACAATATTACCAGGTACACGTTGGATATTACAGATGCAAAGATCTTACCTTTGATCGTAACTTATATATATAGATATATATATATATATATATATATATATATATATATATATATATATATATATATATATACATATATATATACATATATATATATATATACATATATATATATATATATATATATATATATATATATATATATATATATATATATATATATATATATATATATATATATATATATACATATATATATATATATATATATATATATATATATATATATATATATATATATATACACATAGTATTCTCATTAATAGCTTACTAACATTCAAACCAAATTTTTACCTCGTACACAGAAGTTAATTGTAATTCATGTAAAACTGGAATGAAAGTATATATAACAACAATATACATTAATAAAGCTCCGATTGTAGTAAAAGCGTAAGAAGTCCCATGTATGTAAAGTTCTGTTGGTACAACAACAAGGCACACGAATTATGATACAATGGGTGGGTATGTTTACACCAGTCACTGAAATGACTTAGACTTACACTTAGTTTCACGCTATATCCCTAGTGGGGTAGGCAGAGAGAACGGAGCGCCAAACGCTACGGTCTCAGCATACCTCTTTCGCCTCGTCCACTGTCATCAACCTCTTAATACATGCCCTCCGGGGGGTCCTCATGCTTTTTACGTGGCTTTCCTCCAGTATCGTCGATACTATATTTTCGAAGGTCAACCGAGATCTCCCCCTCCCTCTCTTTCCACTCACTTTTTCACCATTCTTTCTTCACTCATTCGCTCGACGTGCCCAAACCACCTGAGCACGTTCTTCTTCATTCTCACTGTGACATCCACGCTACACCTGCTATTCTGTGTATTTCTTCATTGGATATACGATCAGATAAACTGACTCCGTATATCCGGCGAAGAGATCGCATCTCTACAGTAATCATCTTTCTTACATTCTTCTTCTGTAATACCCACGTTTCGCTGCCGTATAACAGTGTCGATACCAACACTGCACTGTGTACAGCCAAACGCGCAGCTACGTTGACGTTTCGCCGTCTCAACAATGCAGCTAAGGCACCGTTAACACTATTACCGGCATCAATACGCCTTTCCACATCTATTTCGTATTTTCCGTCTCTGCTAAACATACTTCCCAGATATACTAAACTATTTATGGGCTTATAGTGTTAAGCCAAAATAATGGCTTTTACTTTAACATAATTCTATGGAGTGTATATGTGTGATTTTTTTTTCTTCCTTTTTGTACACGAGCAATTGGTTTTTGCATTGCTTATTGTTGGTGGTTTTTAAGGAAAAATAGCTTTAAAAGTTTTTTATAAAAAAAAATATGATGTAAAATATAATGTATAATATGTTTAAATAAAATAGTGGCTTTATTGTTAATGGCGAACTGTTTATAAATGTGGCTGTGAAATATACCATATGTTTTGCTGGGTGGAGGTTGCATTGTATTACGAAATCACTCTTTCCCTATTCGAAACATTTATTTCATTCACTTGTTCTTATATCTTATCATTTACACTGATCTTGCAAACTGTTCTTTCTTCATTTCTTTCAAATATCAGAACCTTCGTCTTATTCGCATTCAGCCTTAGACCATTATTCGCGCATCCTTCTTTCAGAGTGGTAACCAAAGCCTGCGACTCGCTTTCTGATGATTCAATAAGCACTGTATCATCTGCGTAAAGCAGGTAATTTATACTCGAGGTACCTACTTTCACTCCCATGTCACTTTGTCTCACTCCATGAAGACAGCTGTCCAAATACAAATTGAACAACCAAGCTGATATGGCGCAACCTTGTTTAACACCCGATTGGATGTCAAACCAAGGCGACATGCCAGCTCCTACTTGCACGCAGGTTGAGTGATCTTTGTAAAGACTTTACAGCCTCCAACAAGGGTGCCTGCAGCCTGCAGTCACTGCAATGAAAAATATAAATTTGTTTAAAGAGAATAAACTAAAATAATTGCAAGTTAAAATGAAATACATACGATATAATAATTATACCTTGATTGAATGCTAAAGCTGCGACGTAAATAACAATGGGGGGAACAACTAAATCATACATTTAAAATTTAGACCTCTTTTAATATTGAATAACAAATTTAAAATTAAAAGAGAAAACTATACAATATGACCAGGTAAACGCTGAATATTACCGATCCAATGATCCTAGTCATTTTATCGTAACGTAATTCCAAATACTAAAACAAAATATATAGAAATTAGTATTCACATGAATAGCTTGCTAACATTATATTATTAACTAAAATAATATTTTACCTCGTACACAGAAGTCAATTGTAATTCATGTAAAAATGGTATGAAAGTGTATGTAACAACAATAGACATTAATAAAACTCCGATTGTAGTAAAATCGTAAGAAGTCCCATATATGTAAAGTTCTGTTGGTATTCCTAACCTGAAAAAAAAAAACTACATTCGAAACAATTATTATTTTTTTTATTTGAGGAATTTGAAAACAATACTGACTATATGGATATACAAATATTATTTTTAGTTAACATTTGAAATCCTCCATAAAAATGCAATGTCGAACTAACTAGAGGTTTTTTTAGACATTTCATTGGTGCACATTTTGGTGCACTGGTCTCAAGAATTGGCTCACTTTCTTGTTAGGCTTGAAAATAGTTTTATTAGAAGCTCTTCTTAAGATGCTGCTGAAAATACATTTCTACTAGCTCCCCGGTGCCTGCGCGTCTTCAAAAAAAATAGTTTTAATACTATTATTACAAATATTCATCTATACGAATATTTGTAATAATAGTATTAAAACCATTTTTTTTCCTATAGGCCTATCTTTTATTACATTTTCTTAATTTTATATCAGTAAATTATAAATTATTTGGAGAGTATAGACCTTGTATTTCCTCCTGTTTTCCCTATCCTGTGCTAGTTTTATTTAGTTAGATGTATCTATGTTATCTCCCCTTGGGTTTTGCGGTCTGACCCAAGAGGTAATGAGCCGGCCATTTCATGGTTTTGTGAGTTCATCGTTGGTCACTGTATCTCGTGACATGACCAGCCCAGTTCCATAAGAATTTTAATGTTCGGATCAATTCAAATATATTCTCCTTTAAATTGGAAAGAGAGAGCGTTGCAAAGGCTATGTTGTAGAGCTTTTACATATGAATTATTTTGCTAAAATTACTATTTTTACTTAATAAATAAAAATTTACGGTATTTAATGTACACATAAATTAATATCTATTAAAACGTCGTTTATAAATATATAAAATTGAAAAAACACGTAATGTCACGTCGCAATGACAAATATTATAATTATACATATTTTTAGAATACAAAAAGACAGCTTGCGATAGGGAGAGAACACAGTATGAGATATATGAACCGTGCTTTTGATTTACTTCGCTCAAAGCTGCCAGTTACTTTGGTAACTGGCAGCAGAGGACTGGCATCCTTCCCCCCCGTGAAACACAAAAAGTTGTTATTTTTTAACTAACTTACTCTTTGCACTGTATTGTATTTGACGTAACTCAAAAACCTGAGCATTCAGAGGTCACTAATTGGAGGGTCGCAACCCGATTTGTCGATGGCGAGTGATATATGTAAATAAGGAACCGTCAATAACATTTTGGAAACGAAAGATTCAGCATTCAGCAGTCGAGTTGAGCAGGCGTATACTTAGTTTATCTCAAAATATTGTTAAGTGCTACACAGAAAATTACACTGTAGTGAAACCTATATACGTGCTACAACGGAATATAAAGTTAAATTGTGCATACGACTATTTACTGTGGTGTTTTTGATGTGACGTTGCTTAATACCCGCGCAGCACCCCCGCGGAAGTGATCAGCTGTTATTTTTTATCCTTATCGGAAGCACGAACGTCAAACAGCTGAGAGGTCGATTAAATATCGTGCTAATACAAAATATCTACGCACGAAAAAAATAAGAACGAAAGTAATTTTTTATCATCAATTAAAATATATTTATATATACAATATGAATTCTAAAAATACACCATTAAAAACTAAATATGAAACCGAAAATGTAAATCTAAAAAGGCGGAAACAACCTGAAAAGCCATGCGAGTGTGAATCAGAAATAAAAGGTTTACGCTCAGAATTTAGTCGTATTACGGAATTGCTAGAAAAAACGATTGCCAAACAAGAAATTACACTGGAAAAGATGCAAGAAAATCTAACAAGTATCAAAAATGATATGAAAGAAATGAAAAATATAACCTCCAATTTAACTATTGAACAAAATAATATAAGATCTGATATCTCTGAACTAGATGCCCGAGTGACTAACGGTGAAGTAAAAATGCAAAATGTTGAGTCAAATACTTCGACATTTTCAAGTAAACTGTTTTCTGCTGAGAAAAAGATAGATGCTCTGGAATCAGAATTTAAATCAAAGTTAGTGACTTCGAATCTTACGAGTGAAGAAATCATTAGAGAAATACAAGAGAGAAATAACAGAGCTAATAACCTTATTATTTCTGGTATACCTGAACCTAATAGTACGAATACCCAAGATAGACGTTGCAATGATCAGCGAGAAGTTATGAAAATTCTTAACATTCTCACTGAAAATTCCAGTCCACAACCATCGAAAATATTTAGAATCGGGAAATACAACGAAGAGAGAAAACGCAATATTAAAGTTTGTTTCACTGGGACAGAATTACCTAGATCATTGATGAAAAATAAAGCAAAGCTCAATAGTAATATAAAAATCTTTGCCGATCAAACCCCTATGCAGCAAGATTTTTTCAAGAAAACAAAAGCAGAATTAGTGTCCCGACTAGAAACTGGAGAAACGGACTTGATTATAAAGTATATAAAAGGAGTACCGAAAGTTACTAAAATGCATCCTAAAAAAAAACTGATCACTACAGTCACTTGCGGCAAATTATTTAAGAATGTTACATACGAAGTTCTTAATACATATTCTAATCTCATAAACAGTAAATATAGACTTAATTTTCTTTACACAAATATACGAAGCATTCGAAGAGAAGGAAAACTAGATGAAATAAAGTGTATACTAAGATCAGTATCTAATACAATACATGTAGTACTTTTTACCGAAACGTGGATTACAACACCAGAAGAGACACGAAACTTTCAACTAGAAAACTACACACACTATTTCAACATTAGAAATGACAAAAAAGGAGGGTGGCGTCTCGATATACGTACATGATAGTTTGAACCACAATTGTGTTAATGAATCATACATAGGGGGAAATAATTACCTGTGGGTTCATCTTGAAAGGTATTGTTTGGATGTTGGACTAATTTATTACCCGGGAGATACAAACTTTCCTGGTTTTCTGGAAGATTTTGGAAATCAGTTACAGCTACACAATAGATGTCTCGTTTTTGGAGATTTCAACATAGATTTGTTGAATGTTGCAGACAACAAAACTAAACGTTACAAATCACTACTTCAGGAATGTGGATACCGGGTCTTGAATAGGACGACAAAGGAATTCTCTACCAGACAAACCGCAACAACCAACACTTTAATTGATCACGTTTTGACTAACCTGCCGGACACTAAGTTTCACTTAGCTACTATTGATTCCAGTTTATCAGACCACAAGCAAACCTACGTAGAGATTAAGAAACACAAAGTTCCAAAACTGAAAAAGACGCAATACTGGTCAACGGATTATAAAAAATTACAAAATTTAATTCAAGAGTTTCAACCTAAAAATAACGACTACAATGAACTGGAACAATACATCTTAAAATCTATTTCAGAATGTAAACAAGGTAAAACAAAGATTAATAACCTTCCTTGTAAGGACTGGATTAATAAAGAATTAATTAAAGGTATAAACAATAGGAACAAATTATGGAATGAACTTAAAAAGGAACCTAATAATGAATGTTTATATAAACAATATTACACACAGCGTTATAAAGTGCGATTGGATATTAAAAACGCTAAAGAAAGTTTCTATCTTAAAAAAATTGAAAACGTTATGAATAATCCACGAAAACTTTGGTCATACATTAATAGCTTATCAAATAAAAATGTTAAACTTAATTGTGCTCCTCTAAAACTAAAGACTCCTAATGGCCTTGTAACAGAATCGAGAATGGTATGTAACGTATTTAACGATTATTTTTCCTCAATAGGTCTTAAACTAGCAAACGAGATACCGACAAAATTTCATAATAACTCTATTTATTCGATGCCCTCATTCAGTTCAGACAAAAATTTTATTAAATTCTCGCCATGTACTACTGAAGAAATCATTAAAATTATTAATGGTCTTGACAATAATACAAGCTCTGGTATAGATGGTATCAGCACAAAGCACATAAAGTGTATTAGTAGTTTAGTGGCTCAAAACCTAAGCAATTGCTTTAATAAACTCCTTCACATAGGTCATTTTCCTAACTCTTTAAAACTTGCAAAAGTTAGTCCAATTTACAAATCTGGGGCGTTAAGTGATCCTAATAATTATCGTCCAATCTCTGTACTGCCGGTTATTTCAAAAATTTTGGAAAAAATCCTCTCTGTAAGATTAGAGGAATACTTATCTTCTATAAATTTCTTTTCTGATTGTCAATACGGATTTAGGCCTCATTCAAACACCTTAGCAGCTACTTTAGATTTAGTCACTGAAATAAAAACTAGTTTGGATAATAAAAAGGTTACTTTAGGAGTCTTTATTGACCTACAAAAGGCGTTTGACACCGTCAGTCACAAATTGTTACTTGACAAGCTCGAAAAAATTGGAATAACGGACATACCTCTTCAAATGTTAAAGTCGTACCTTAGTGATCGGTATCAAGTAACAAAAATAAATGACACTGAAAGCGGTAAAAAACCCATCACATGTGGTGTACCACAAGGGTCGATTCTTGGACCGATGTTATTTCTAGTTTACATTAATAATATTTCTGAAATTAATCTGCACGGGAAATTAACACTCTACGCAGATGATACTTGTCTTTTTTACTTTGGGGATTCCATCGATGTAATTATTACTCAGGCACAAGAGGATTTGAACAACCTTTTTGATTGGTTTCGTTATAACTTACTTACAATAAATGTATCAAAGACATCTTACTGTATTTTCAAACCAAAAAATAAAAAAGTCGGAAACTTTCAAACGTTAACTATTGATGGCAAAGTATTAACAGAAAAAAAAGAGGAAAAATATCTCGGTCTAAGAATTGACCACAGCTTAATGTGGAACTCTCAAATTAATTATGTCATGACAAAACTCAGATCGTTTCTTGGTGGTGTTCGACATAGTATTGGCTGTTTCCCCGCAAAGTTCGACTTTTGATATACAACTCCTACATTAAATCTCATTTAACATACCTAATTGAATTATGGGGAACAGCATCAAAAACAAAATTAAATAAACTACAAAAGTTACAAAACAAAATTATAAAAACATTATTTAATTATAAATATACAACCAATACAAAAAAGCTTTATAAGGAAACGAACATTATGAATATCAATCAATTGTACCACTTTCACACGCTATTACTTATTTATAAAATTTTAAATAATAAAATTAGTTCAAAAATAAAGTTAACTCTGAACAATGAATTGCCAAAATACAGTCAACGAAGACCTAACAAAACTTTTCTAATTTCTAAAACTAGAACTAAATACGGACGAAGGACCTTGATTTTTGAAGGAGCACAATTATATAATAATTTACCAGACGCATTAAAAAACATAAAATCATTAAATATTTTTAAAAACAAACTAAAAAGACATATTTTAAATTCATTTTAAATAAATTATATTATTGTTGTATTTTCATGTACATTCCTATGCGGATAAAGTCTCAAACAGCTGACCAATAAGCAACCGGCGGTTGAAACAGTACCTTACCAGCCGTTCGCTTTGTGCGTACGCGTCGTTTATACCTATTCTAAACACAAGCATTGTGAATAATGTACGATTCCAATAATGTACCTAAGATAAGCCAAATTTAATACGTAGACGAAACCATTTATTTACCATGTAACTGTGAAATGCTGAACACTTGTTTGTATTTTACCCACACAATTTTTTTTTATTGTTAATTTCTCATGTAAGTGACTGTATGTTTTTAATGAGAAATAAATATTCTTTAAACCTAAACCTAAGATACCTCGTGATACCGATTGCTCATGTTTGGAAAGAAATGAGATCAGAAAAATCTCGCTTTGGATCTCTATTCGAAAAGTATGTAGGGTCTACCGAGCAGATTTTTAAAAACATGCAAGAGAAAATCACAGGTATCAAGAAAGAAATTACTGACATAAAATCGTCAATGAGCGAATAATAAGTGCAATGCAAGTCAAAATAGAATCTCTTGTCAAAAACTTTACCTCCACATTACACTGGAAAATGAATTATTAATTAACGAACAAACTATATAGGAGATGCAAAATCGTAGTATCAGAGAAAAGAATATTGTACTGGTTGGTCTACCTGAGCAAATTACTAATACCTCAACGAAAGATCAACTAAAGATGATTCTGAAATATTTAGAATAATCTCTTTGGCAAGCATACCAAAACCGTCCAATGTGTTTAGAATTGGCAAACTCCCACCGCATGGCTAGGAACTGTAGTATCAAACTGTACTTTGAAACCAACGACCTCGTATAAGAGGTACTCCGCAAGAGAAATAAATTGCAGGATGGCTTGAAAATATTTTCAGATAAGCACACCAACTCAGCAAAACTTTTCGGAAAACCTACGAGAAGAACTAAAGCGATGTCAAGAAAAGGTAAAACTGATCTTACAATGAAATATGTGAATGGAACGTCATTAAACTAAAAATAACAAAAAACTAGATACAATAAATACTTTTATCAATTACATTTATACCAACAACAAACGCAGTAAGACTTATGAACTACCAGATAGTTACCAGGGTTTCAAATCACACTTTGCATTCCAAGGCCCGAAGTATACGAGAAAGTAGAAAGTTCGATGAACTTAAATGTATCCTACAAGCAATACCTGACATAGTACACATTGTTCTACTGACTGAGACCTGGATCCGCAGTGAAGAGCAAGCATTACAATTTTAACTACCAAATTTCACTACTACAACTATAGAACTGATACGGAAGGTGTTGTATCCACATACGTTCATAATAGTCTGAAGCAACGGTTCTTGAACTTTTTAGATGACGTAACCCTTGTGGAAAGCAAAATACTTGACGGAAACCTGAAATAAAAGGATAGTTTTTAAAGTGTCTTCTTTATTAATAAGGAAAATAAAAGTACAATGTAACGCTAATTATTACTTCCATTACTACATGGCAAGTACAATAATAGAAGATATTAAAAAAATCTAACTAATGGGAGATTTGAACCTTTTTAATTTTTATCAATTAGTTGATATCAGACAACTAACTCAGCACTTTTGTATGGAACAGCAGTGTTTTATGTTTGCTGCCATAATCTTCCCACAATAATGAGAACAATCGGGATTGTAGTCCAATTGAGATAATTTTCTTCAATAAATATGTTTATTTCATTAAAAATTTCTTCCCCAGTAGTGTTTGTAGACAGCGGTGAACACATAAGTATATCTTCTTCGAAAGAACTTTCATATGGATATCTCACGATAACTATATAAACGATGCTTCAGACTCTGAACCATCGTTTATCAGATTCAGCATCGTTTATCAGATTTGTCAGAGTATGTAGGATGCAATAATTATTTGTGGATATAATAAGAGAAATATGCACTCGAAGTGGGAATCGTTTATAATCCCGGACATACTTATTTCAAACAATTTAAACTAACAACAACTAAGAGAAGGGATTCTTTTTCACTATAAAGTATGTGTGCAAGTGCAATTTTGTTTTGATTCCTTTGTGGGCTAATATTAATTTAGTGAGAAACGTCTTCCCAGTTCCACCAGGTGCATCGAGAAATAAAATTTGTCCCAAAGTATTGTTTACACTATGGCAGGCACGGTTAAATAAAGTTTCCAATAGTTCTGTAGCATTATAATTAAGTTCTGCAGCGTATTCTCTGTTAATTCGTTTGTTAGCTATAGTAAGAGTAGGCAAACCGTATTCTGATAGAGTTTTACCTCCGTCAGCTATTAATTCATTTTGAAAAGCTAACAAATACTGATTTATAGCTATACCACGGCAACTGTCATTTATTTCATTACCTTGATTACGTGAGATGTTTTTGAAAAAGTCCTCAGAGAATTGCTCCTTATATTTTTCCCATAACTGCGCAGCGTCAGACAAAGCACAAAAAGTCAACAAAACAACAAATAGATTTCGCAAACGACGTGGATTATTACTGACCCATGATTCTGCTAAAGTATTGTCCCAATGCTGATCATTTTCGAGTAAGTGTCGAGCTTGGCAAGCTTGGTAAGAAGGATATAAAATAGTGTCAACTTTTCGTAAGACAGTAAATGATGTTATAATAAGTGCAAATAAAATCATTCAAAATTGTTTGGATGTATAGTGTAAACTCTTTCTATTACATGTTCCTTGTAAACTCCAGGTGCACTATCTACTGGGGAGCCTCGTCGACGACGGTTAAATACTCTACATTGTTTATCGTATGTGTAATGTGCGGGAATCTCATCATATAGTAAAGTTTAAGCAAAGCTATCAGTGGCACACAATTCAAAAAATGATATAAGAGTGCGTTTTGGATTTACTGCGTGAATATCGAGATGCATTACAGCTGGATGTCGCTCGTGTATTGGAAAACTTAAGATTCGCCACACTGACGAACTTCTGACGAACTAATGTACCATCCCGATTGATATTTAGCTACCTCATCGCGTTTGTTATTTCTTAGTGCAAATGACGCTTGGTCACTACCTTTGGTAATATATTTACATATATACTTAATAGATTGAATACTATTGCACATTTCAACATTTATATATGCTTCGAAAGCTCTAGATAATACTGGGGAATATGGCACGAGCCACCTGTTATCTAAAGTGATTTGTTGGCCAAGAACTCTTTTTTCAGCTGTAAATCCAACGCTACCTAGCGAACGGCGCCGATATAAAGAATATCCGTCATGGCCTGTTATAGTTTGGTCCACTAACGATTTTGAATATCGTTTAGGACAGCGACCGTTTTCCATGCAAAGGGAGTGAGAATGTAGTGCGCCACAGGGTCCATGTACCATATGAGTTTTAATGATTTCATATAATACAGGATCTACATCATGAGGCCGAATTTTGTCTTTCAACCAAATTAAAATGTGAGCGTGTGGTAGCCCTCTTTTTTTCCACTCGACACTGTACATATAAGATAAATAATCGCCAGAAACTTTTTCTTTTGTTAATATTTAATCATTAAATTCAGCTTTAAATGAAAAACTCTCGAAATTATATCGTGTCGGTCGTCTGCTTGTCCTTCAAGTAAATTGTTCGTTATATCCCTTTAGGATTAGTAGTAAATGTAATGAATAAGTCTGGTCATACATGTACCGTGGGCCGCCGGTAAAAGAAGATGGTAAGATAATTGCGTCGCGTAGATGTATATATTAATCAACTCTCAACTGTCTCTGATTTGTACGTATATATACCAGTCGTTCAGTTTCAATTTTAGCATACATATCAACTATGAATTGATTAAACAAACCTCAAAAACGTTGCAAATACAATAGTTGATCACGTCTTATCTGCAAATGATAGCAATAAAATTGAAGAGAAGAAACTTTTTTTCTGTAATTTAAAGAACCTGTAACCGGCTTAGTTTGGTACACTGTAAAATTATAACCATCCTTTCCTCGACAGTAAATTAAAGGGTACTGCAAACTATCATATGCTCTGTCAGTTTAATAAATACGCTGCAGACGGTTGTCTCTAGTATGAATCACGATATCTCGTCTATCACATTCTTGGTCGACTAATACTACTGCAACTTCATTAGTCGTAGGCGCATTGTAGCGCCTGGGGTGTTCTTGACTTGGACGTATAATTATCACATTGCTCTTGAGGAATAGATTCCAAAGCTGACTTAAAACTATGTGCATATGTATTGACCTGATGTAACATATGCTGAAGTGCCAAAATTAATTCTGCATTAAGATGTGGGAAATTTGTATTTCGTACAGCTAACTGTTCGGTATAATCAGATAAAAAATAAATTTGTAAGAATTTCGGTTGATTTTCTGGCAACAGTGATCCAATTAGATCGTAGACTTGGCCTTGAATTTTGAATGTAGGCATGATTGGGCCTTCGGATATTTGTTGAGTGCCAAAAGAAGTCATTTTGAATGCACCAAAAGATGTTTAGAATGTCAAATAGTCTTAGAAATGACATCAAATCCAGTAATCAAAAAGGGTCACGCTGAAAAGCACTGTTTAAAATTACACGCATACAATATTAATTCCAATAAGGACGACCGCTCGCCACACTGGACACGTCCGCTCACATGAAAATTCAGAAATTATATGCATCGCGCGGCTTTTTTTTCTGAGTGACTTAAACGGCTACGCTTTTTTCGACCTCAAACCGCCACTTGCTGAAACAATCGCCTAGGGCAGCTATACTCAACGCACGGCCCAAGGGCCGCATGCGGCCCGTCAGGCTTTTTGATTGGCCCATTGGAATTTCGCACCTATCAGAGAAAGAGTGAGTGGGAAACAGAATATTTTATTGTGCCGAACAAAAACAATGCAGCTACTTGTTTGATATGTCGTGAAAGTATTATATTGAAGTAGTAATAAGAAACAAATATTTTCTGATATAAAAAAACTACAGCTTTCGGATTCAACCTGTGTGAGGCGAATCGAAGACATTTCTAAATTTATTGGTGATGACATATTAGACAACCTAAGAAAGTGCAAGTTTTTAGTTTGGAATTCGATTCCAGCACAGACATTTTATCAACATCGCAATGCTCGGTGTTTGTTAGATATTGTACAGAAAACAATTTAATGAATGAAAATTTTTTCACACTCCTCCGCCAATGAAAGGTCAAACGCGAGGCACAGATTACCTTGATACTATTTGTATTTTTTTAGAACAAAATGAAACTGATATACGAAAAACTGTGTGTGTATGTACAGATGGTTGTCCTTCGATGATTGGATCCGAAAATGGATTTATTTAGTTATTTAAGAAAAAATCAATTTGCCCAATTTAATAACATTTCACTGCATTATACATCAAGAAAACTTAGCGGCGTTTGCTGTAAATCCGGAGTTAAAAGCTGTAATGAAAACCGTTATAAATATTGTTAATTTTATTCGAACAAGAGAACTGAACCACAGAAGATTTAAAAGCCTTCTGCAAGAACTGGGAAGTGAGCATAACGACGTAATTTTACATACCTCGGTGCGATAGCTTAGTAGAGGTAAAGTTTTGGAAAGATTTTTCTTATTACGCAATGAAATAATACTGTTTTTAGACCAAAATAATAAAGTATCTTTTAGCTTTTCTGTGCGATATTACGGAAAAATTTAACAATCTCAATCGGAACTTACAAGGTGAAGATAACATAGTTTCCAGTATGGCAAATAAAGTGTTTGCATTTAAGGAAAGCTAAGTATTTATCACACAGAAATCCAGAACAAACAGTTGCACAATTTTCCAACTGTTATTAAAACTACAGAAGATGGTATTAGCATTTCGGAAGATAACTGCACTATAATTTCAAATTTTATACCGGTATTAATAAACCAATTCCAAAAAAGGTTCCAAGATCTAGAAAAAATAAAAAAATGTTTGTTGCTTATAGAAAATCCATGGCATTTAGAAACAACGACTATCACAGAGTTGGCTTCAGTTTTAAGTTGTAATCACGCAGAATTGTTTGATGAATTTATTTTTAAAAACGTCACCAACCTAGAAGTCGTGTTTAAAGAAAAAAGGGAGAACAGAGAATATATAGAGTTTTGGAGCATTGTTCCCCAAACATATGTTCTAAAATGAAATATACAAAGAATCTATACAGAAATAAACACAGATTCTCATCTGGATGATGTAATAAGAGTAGCATATAGCAAGAAGCCAGATCTTGATAAAACTGTGAAAAATTGTTAACAGTATCAAATATCGCATTAAAATACAGTTTTTCATTAATAAAGTAAATACATCGTTACCTTTGATTTACGTTTTATTCATGACCTAATAATTTCACTTGCGGCCCGGGATCCCATGACTGCAACGTTTTTTAGCCCTAGTAAAAAAGAGGTTGAGTACGGCTGGCGTAAAGAATAGGAGATAGCGCGGAGTCTTGAGCGACTCCGGCGCGGACGAGAGCATCGTGTGGCGAAGAACGCCGTCCTTATATAGGAGTCGGGGAGGCGTTGCGCGTAATCCGCGTGTGCCGCAAACGGTTCAAGCCAAATCCGACATTCGACGCTACAGGTTACGGCGCTGAACCCAATGTGGGTAACGCAACGTGTATTCGCAGTTCTACATAATAACGTCTATGGATAAAACTTAAATGAAGATTTGTTTTTTTCTACGTATTTTTTCAGGATAAAACGTATCCCATTTTATGCCCAGGATAATAAGGTATAATTATACCAAGTTTCATCGAAATTAAACCATTAGTCTTCACGTGCCTGAACATACATATAGACAGACAGACGGACATTTTTTTTTAAATACATATTTGGGTTTGGTATCGATCCAGTAATACCCCTGCTATTTATTTTTTCAATATTTTCAATGTACAGAATTGACCCTTCTGCAGATTATATGTATAGATTACTAACCCTGTGTGTAGGTAATGTATACATTTATTTTAATATATGTATTTTTTTTGTTATAGGTAAAGGTAATTTTTGAACTTGATCTTTTTTTTAATATGCATTCTCTTGTTCTATACTATTATTTTTTCTACCGTACAACCTCTTTCGTGTCTTCTCCAATCAACATGACATTGGCGAAGTGATATGTGCTCAACTGGCACGCTCAGAACGCCAGAAGCAGTATTTCGATTGGTATGGTTCCTAACCATACCATTCGAAATACTGAATTTAAATCACTACTAAATATAATTTATCAGCAACTATATACGTTACACTTATATGAAACTAAAACACGTATGTGAATGTAGACACTAAAAACATATGGATAAATATTATAATAAGAAATAGTGAATAGAGGCGACCGCTGCAACCTTATGCGGCTGCATCCACTGCTACTTCATATATTCCTTTAATCTTCTCAAAATATAATTATGAAATTTCTTGAACTGAAATATAATTTTGAAGTTTCTTGAACAGCAATAGACTTAGCTTTTAATATATTTTCAATTACCAGCATGATAGGTGAGTGATCTGTAAATTCTTACATGATAGAAGTATTCCAAGTATGCTTTGTTTTAATCATATAGTGATCAATACAAGTATTTTTGTGGGTTGGTTTATCAATGCCTTGCTGAAGTCCATGTGCTGCCATTAAATATGGTTCTCGTTATAATATATATATATATATATATATATATATATATATATATATATATATATATATATATATATATATATATATATATATATATATATATATATATATATATATATATATATATATATATAATATATATATATATATATATATATATATATATATATATATATATATATATATATATATATATATTATATATATATATATATATATATATATATATATAATATATATATATATATATATATATATATAATATATATATATATATATATATATATATATATATATATATATATATATATATATATGTATATATATATATATATATATATATATATATATATATATATATATATATATATATATATATATATATATATATATATATATATATATATATACATATATATATATATATATATATATATATATATATATATATATATATATATATATATATATATATATATATATATATATATATATATATATATATATATATATATATATATATCTCTGTATTTGTATGTAATATATATATGTATTGATGTTTGATTTTTATTTCTGATGACTTAAATATGTAGTTTGATAAGTTATACTGCAAGTCTGTAAAATATCTGAGTGCTTATATATATATAGTAATATAAACAACAGAAATAGTTACAAAACAAATATAATAATTTATATTCAATATCATAGACACATAGGATCGTATGCTCCAATATGATGCCAATCATCTAGAAATCTCTTAAAAGGGCCATGCACTTCTTGTGGTGAGTCCATAAAGTCCTTGTCTGAAAATAAAAAAACTGATCTGTCACAAAACAGTTAAAATTTTGTTTTCTTTTATAAATTTCGTGACATTGAAATAATCAGTGTAGAGTATCTAAAAAAACATTATATATATATATATATATATATATATATATATATATATATATATATATATATATATATATATATATATGTATATAAATATATATATATATATATATATATATATATATATATATATATATATATATATATATATATATATATATATATATATATATATATATATATATATATATATATATATATATATATATATATATATATATATATATATATATATATATATATATATAAAGTATCAACGAAACTTACCCCCGTTTGTTTAAGTTGCTGTTTCCAAGATTGAGAGTAGAACCAGTACATTGATTATTTCGAGCTTGATTAAGATCCCTGCATTGTCTACCAACTAAGTGATTTGTTCTAATACTGGACGCAAAAAGTTCTGGTGCACGTCCGTGGGAGCATATACTATTCGAACATCCGGGCTGACGGTTCCTACCGCCATTAGGGTAGAAGTTAGCATTGCAAATGGGATCCATAATGCCAAGAAGACCACCGTCGGTATGAATGCATTCGACGTAAACACCAGAGTTGCCATTTAAAGCGTTCGAATTGCCTCCCCATTGCGGTCCTGCTGGGTCCATACCTACAAATTTTACAAGAGACAACAGTAATGTCTATTCTTTTCAAATATACGAATATTACAATTTTTACTACATGAAATATATTTTCATATATTTTGTGTACTAGGAGTTTTGTGAATATGAAGCAAACGCTAAAAGAGAATATAAGAGTTAGTTTGTATTCTTCAGCTTCAAGTTAAATTCATTAGCTTTTAGGGAGATCACCAGTCTTTTAAGGTTTATTCGATTTTTTTCGATTATAATTTTTTAGATCAAACGAAAAGTCAACATTATTGTTACTTTTCTGTTTTTCAAAAGTACAACATATATAATACCATAGTTGAAATTACTTACCAGTAACACGAACGGGACGACCGCCAACTGAACGACCAGTGTTACCCACAACGTGTGCGCCCAAGCTATGCCCAATTAAATGTACATTATTCCAGTTACCACCAGCGGTATTGAATAGAAAGGTCATAAAATTAGCAAGATGTACACCCACGTCGGGAACAGCTCTAACAGCTGTGTTGTATAATCCACCAGCAGATCTTCTCCAGTCAACAATAATAACATTTACATTTGCGACAGCAAGAAACGCTGAGGTGATGAGCGGGTTCATATCTGTATTACCATTGCTGTTCCAGCCGTGAACAATAACTTTTGTCGGTCGGTTGCCATTGTAGTTTGAGTTACGGATAGAATTTGCATTTCCGTTTACCAAAAGTTGATGATTGTTCGGATTTTGTCTAAAAATATAAGAAATTCATAATATGAAGCTATGAATTAATCCTATTTGCAAACTATTAAAAACATTAAAATGATAATTTGAAGTATTAGAAAATTAATATGTTTTCTTATGTACTGCATATAAAAAGTAACGGGTGCGGTTTCAAACCCATTAACTTTTTTGTAAGTTTTCTAAATAATAACATACTTTAAAATAGTTAAAATAAACACATTTTCTTATTTTACCTGGTATAAAGCCAATATTGATTTTGAGCACCATTTCTAGCTCCATCAGCCTTATTGTGATCAGTGGCCTGCAGATCTACGAGATGAGGGTTACCATCACCGTCAGGCATCCAAATATATCTGCTCTTACCTTCTACATAATGACTATTATCTCCTGGTGTGAACGGAATTGCACTTCCAGAGCAATCTAAAATGAATCCAATTATTAATTTAAATTGTTTTGTAAAAATAAAATATAGCAATACTTAATTGTTCTAGAAAACACTAACATGTCACAAAAGCAAGTGCAATCACTAAGAGTTTCATGGCTTACTTCTGAAACTGACTGGGCAACATTTAATAAATTACTTAAGTTTTATACAAGCAATTATCAAATAATTTTGTCTGCTTAGCCAATCAATGTAATTTAACGTACCCTATCGTTATTATCATGACACATACTGTTAATTCATCTGGTAAATTCTAACAGTACGATATCCCGCTGTAAATGCAAGTATCAGCCGTAATTACCTTTAAAATCTAAATCAAAATCTAAATCAAAATATTCTTTATTCAATTAGGCTATTTAAGCACTTTTGAATCGTCAAGTTACATACAAGTGTCTGTGGTGTCAGTCCTTACAGGTAGCTACCACCGGCTCGGAAGGCGAGTCTGCTGAGAAGAGCCGGCAAGAAACTCAGCAGTTGCTCTTTTCAAAATATCAATTAAAGTAAATATATAACATAGCTTCCTGAGTTAGTACCAACAGCATTTAATCCCACGCACTCTTATCGTTGTAGTATTCTTGAATAGAATAATATGCTTTGCCTAACAATATATTTTTAACATTCACTTTAAATTTTTGAAGTGGCAAATTTAAAATTACTTGTGGAAATTTATTATACATACGGGTACTATGTCCCATAAAAGATTTACTAACTTTTTGAAGACGAAAACTTGGAGTGATCAGCTTGTTTTTACTCTGTATTGATATCATGTCGGTCACTGTTTTTTAATAAATTGTGGCTATTTTTCCGAACAAGTATTATATTATCATATATGTACTGTGATGCCACCGTAAGAATACCCGTTTCTTTAAAAAAATCTCTCAGGGATTCCCG
Source organism: Eueides isabella (assembly GCA_019049475.1). NCBI lineage: Eukaryota > Metazoa > Arthropoda > Insecta > Lepidoptera > Nymphalidae > Eueides > Eueides isabella. The sequence goes on from CM032388.1 coordinate 11,280,947, forward strand.
AGCTCCCATGCCGTAAATGGCTCGGACTGCTCTTTTTTGAATTACGAATAAAGATTCGATATCTGCAGCATTGCCCCATAGTAATATTCCGTAGGACAATATGCTATGAAAATAGCTAAAGTAGACTAGGCGTGCATTATCAACTCCGTAAGCTGCCTCACTTTTCTAACAGCATATGCAGCGGAGCTCAGTCTGCAGTAACAATAATGTTGACTTTTCGTTTGATCTAAAAAATTATAATCGAAAAAAATCGAATAAACCTTAAAAGACTGGTGATCTCCCTAAAAGCTAATGAATTTAACTTGAAGCTGAAGAATACAAACTAACTCTTATATTCTCTTTTAGCGTTTACTTCATAATCACAAAACTCCTAGTACACAAAATATATGAAAATATATTTCATGTAGTAAAAATTGTAATATTCGTATATTTGAAAAGATTAGAAATTAAAATTATCTCCTGTAAAATTTGTAGGTATGGACCCAGCAGGACCGCAATGGGGAGGCAATTCGAACGCTTTAAATGGCAATTCTGGTGTTTACGTCGAATGCATACGGACGGTGGTCTTCTTGGCATTATGGATCCCATTTGCAATGCTAAGTTCTACCCTAATGGCGGTAGGAACCGTCAGCCCGGATGTTCGAATAGTATATGCTCCTACGGACGTGCACCAGAACTTTTTGCATATATATATATATATATATATATATATATATATATATATATATATATATATATATATATATATATATATATATATATATAATCAATATTAAAGATACACCTAAAAATTCATTAAATTATGTCAATCACTACTTTACGACTATTGGCCGAGATTTAGTTAGCGAAATTTGCTGTAAGCCTTAGTAGTACCACAGTAAAAAATATAAATTTATTAGATAATATTAGTGCAGCTACGGTAAAACCATTACATGAAGAATTAATGTAGCCTATTGTTCATTTGTGTAATTTGTCTATTGAGACAGGAATTTTTCCTGACATATTTAAACAAGCACTGATTATACCTATTCTTAAAAGTGGACACAATAACACTCCCTCAATTATAGGAAGATTTCTCTATTGTCTACTCTTTCCAAAATCTTTGAAAAAATTGTACACAAACGACTCTTGTCATTTTTAGAGAAACACCAAGTACTTGTTTCTAACCAATACGGGTTTAGACCAAAGCACTCTACAGAGGACGCTATACTCAAAATGACTACAATTATAACATCTCACTTAGATAATGGAGAAAAATGTCTTGAGGAGTTACTCGATCTACAAAAAGGCGTTTGATACTATACCAATCCCCAATCTTATAGGTGTTTTAGATGAACTGGGTATTCGAGGTATATCTAAAAAGTGGTTCAATAGCTATCTGACCAATCGAGTGCAGTGCGTACGAGTAAACGGACAAATCAGTGACAACATGCTCTGTGAATATGGGGTACCACAATGTAACACCCTAGGACCACGGTTATTTTTAATATATGTCAATTAATTATGTCAATTAAAAATTGAAAAAGCTTCTATAATAATGTATGCGGATGACACTGTCATTGTATTCCACGACAAAACTTGGGATGATGTTAAATCTTCGGCAGAGAAAGTATTGTACCTTATATCAACATGGTTTCAAAATCATCTTCTAACTCCCAACAGAAAAAAGTTTTGTTATGTGTTTTTCCAACAGCACAGCTGGCGAAGCTAATGAAAATTTCACGCTGAATATCCACTCTCACTATTGTCTTAAACTGAATTACAGGACTAACAATCAATGTCATTGTGAAGGATTAATCCGAGTAAACACTATAAAATATCTTGGTGTACTAATAGACCACCGTGTAAATTGAGAAGCACATATCACATCTATGACACAAAAAAATAGAAGTTTAATTGTACTCTTCAAAAGTCTTAGGAACGTCCTAGATGTAAAACATACATTACATCTAGGACGTTCCTAAGACTTTTGAAGAGTACAATTAAACAAATATATAAGTCCTTAAGTGAATGTACGAGTATATTGACTTATTGTGGCATGGGGAGGGGCCGCAAAATCTATTCTTTTAACATTAGAAAGAGCACACCGTACTGTACTTAAAGTAGCTATGGGCTTATATATTCCTCACACAACGGTATCTGTCTACAAAAGTCCGAAGCACTAAACGTTCGTCAGTTATTTATAAGTAAATGCATTTATAGATATCACTACACTACGGCTACCAAAATATCAACGACAGACAAAAGATTAAATAAATATGAATTCCCTTGGGTAAAATCTTGTTTGGCGCGATGAAATTACGAATTTATATCCCCCATGTTATATAGTGCCGCTGACAAAACTACTTCATTAAAATCATGCAATAAGTATGCTGCGAAAAAGAAGATAGTCAAGTGGCTTTTAACATTCGATGACACCACCACTGAAAATTTAATGACAATACAAAAATGACAACTACAATCACTCATATGTAATGCACCTATTCACACACTCGCGGGCACGGGCACACACACACACACTAATTCACACACATACACACACAGGCACGTTCACAAGCACACGTATATACTAAGTTATAGTTGATATTATATAATTAGATTGTATTCTTTTGTTTCTGGTTACATTCACTTATTTTTTTTTTAATTAAATGTACTAAACAGGGAAGTTACTAACTCCTAAAACACACTATATACTTATTTAGGAGTTAGTAGCCCATAAAGCTGTAAAAATTGAAAATATTATGTATGTTAAGAAAAATATTAATGAATTTATCAAGATAAGGGATATACATAATATTAATACTAGAAATAAGTTTAATCTTAGTGCACCTGTAACTCGATTGAATCGAGTCCGTAATTCTTTTATGGGTCAGGGTGTACGCTTTTACAATAGGATCCAAGAAAACGTCCGAGAATTTTCTATTTCACAATTTAAAAAGGTTGTGAAAAGACGTTTGTGTGTTAAAGGTTATTACCAAATTAACGATTTCATAAATGATAACACGCCTTGGGAATAAAATGCTCGCTCCAGGCTATTTCAAATGTATCATTGTCACAATTGATTATATGATGTAAAAGTTGATTAAAAAAAAAAAGACATGTCCCGCTGAGTTTCTTTCGCCGGTTCTTCTCAGGTCTGAGGCAGTAACTTTAGTGAACTGGTGGTAAATTGTTTGACGTTCAAAAACGAAGCTTGTAACTTCTTATTTTGAATAAAAATATTTGAATTTGAATTTGAATTTGTAATTATGAATTTTGTCATTATTTTATTTATTTTTTTTATTTATTTATAATTATTATAATAAAGATGCAGGCAATAACCAAAAACTTTCTTATTCGAACAAATATTGTCGTCTTAGCGCTTCTAATTCATATTCGTTAGTACAGTTTACGGTGGCCTAACAGCAACTGAACGCGCGACCTGCGTTCGATGTGCAGTTACTCGATCCAGCCGTACCGATGTTAAAAAAATAATACCCGGCGCACCGTGCGCCACATGGAAGACGGATCGCGTTTCTGGTGCGGTCTTGCCAAACTCGATTGTCTGTTTAGTCTTTAAATATAAACATGAATTTCTTACAGGATGCTGCTAAAGACATTGAATAATGGAATATTGTTTTAATATTGATATAACTTTGATATAAAATTAATAGAATTTTATTTTCATATAAAAACATTTAAAACTTGGAAAACATATCTACTTTTTAATAGTAATTTACGCATTCTAAATATTATTTTCTATAACACCGATTATCTACCTACAAATTATAAGATACATAATCAATCTTGACAAGACCAGTCGTATCATTAAACGTCATTAAGAAGATATATTTTAATTAGCCTTGGTGGGCAAATGTCTTCCAAATATCTTATCGAATTATCGCTGTAACAATCTCTAATTAAAATTAATTATAAATGATTGTAAGATATTGAAAAATTTAAAAGACGCTTTATTGTAATATTAAACACTAAAACCTGAGGTCTGTCGTCGCTTTATTGTAATATTAAACACTAAAACCTGAGGTCTGTCGTGGCGCAGCGGTACAAGCGTGTGACTATAACCTATAGGTTCTGGGTTCAATCCCCATTCGAGGAAATGAAATGTTTATTATTTTCATATTCATTTCAATTTAAATATTTAATGTTTCATTTCTTCGCTCTGGTAATAAGGCAAAGCGCGGCGTTGAGTTCCGCCACTCAACACGCAATGCCCCAAATTCGGCGGAAAATGCGGAACGGAAGTGGAACGGAGTGTCTAAACACTAGGTTCCTGGGTTCCCCTCTGCCTACCCTGCCTCGTGCGGGATACACGAGTTAAGTTTATATACAAGATTTATTTGTAAATAAAAACCAAGATAATTAATTAAAAAGCATTTATTTATGTTCAACCTTATTATCTTAAAAAAAAGACTTTTATTATTACTAACTTAACAGATTATTATCGCTAAATTTGATTTTAAAATATCAAATTTTTATTATTTTATTTTGCTAAAGTCCTCAAATGTAAAATCTGCGGTTGTAAAATCTGCGAAACCAAAATAATATTAAAAGTCATTAGCACTCTTTGCATAGTTACAAGAGTGAAGAAATGAAAATATTTATTGCTAAATTTAATGAGATATTCATTTCAGAACTTAAAGTCTAAGTTCTAATATAATCTTTTCATTAGATCCCATTTGACCTTTCACCTGACATACAACGTAAAGAATAAAAGCGAGCTTTCCTGCTTTTACACCAACTATGCATGAAATGCCTCAAATTCTGCCAAAATTGTTCTCAAGTTTCCTCTGCCTAAACTGATACAACGTGAATCTGAATAGATAGATGGATTTATACTATATTACAGTACTAAGCCCCAATCCGGCTGGTCCCCGTGGGGTTATAAGACCACCACCCCCCTCTAAGAAAATATACTTAAACTTAAACCATAAAAGAAATAATAAATTATATATTGCAACGCTAAATGTCAGAACACTAATGTCAGATGATAGATTAGAAGAACTGAAGGAGGCCGTAAAACTTATTAAATGGGATGTCATTGGTCTTTGTGAAGTGAGAAAAATAGGAGAGGAGATAAGAGAATATAACGAACATATTTTTTATTTCTACGGTGAAAAACAAGGTATTTATGGAATGGGATTTCTAGTAAAAAAGTATCTAAAAAACAAAATAATTAGTTTCCAAGGAATATCAGATAGAATTGCAGTTATTAATATACAATTACCAGAATTCAAAAGATCATCTTTGATTATCCAAGTACATGCACCCACGGATCAAGATACAAAATTAGCGAAAGATACATTTTACAAAGACCTGACAGAGCTGATGCAAAAGAATTACAAAAACGTAATCCTGATGGGAGATTTCAATGCCAAGGTGGGCATTAAATCAAACAAAGACGAATTTGTCTTAGGCGATTACAGTAGTGGAGAAACGACAATGGACACAGACTTATAGATTTTTCTTTTGCAAATAATCTTAAAATAATGAATAGTTTTTTTAAAAAAGGAAAATCTAGAAAATGGACGTGGATTTCACCAAACGGCAGAGATAAAAATGAAATAGACTTCATACTCACAAGAGAAAAACACATATTCAGTGACATCGATGTTGTGAACAAGCTAAATTTTAATACACACCACAGATTGGTTAGAGGAGTTATACAAAAAACTAACAGTAAATCAAGAAAATATATTACAAACTCAATCCAAAATACGAAGATAATATCACCTATACCACAAAAAGTCATAATGGATATAAAAGATCAATTAGATAAAAATGGAAAGCACCAAACATTGCAGGAAAGATACAATTTTTTGGAAAATCAACTGATAAACTTAAATAAATTATGTACTAAAAAAGAGAAGAAAAATAAGCTAGGAGAAGAAACCTTGAAACTAATGGAAGAAAGGAACATAATGCTAGAGAAACGAAAAGATAACCAACAAAATATCAGAAATATTAGCAAAAAAATTCAAACATCGATTAGAAACCATAGAAAAGCAGAGAGATTAAAAATATTACGAGATCAAATAGATAAAACAGGCGGAATTAAGAGAGGTCTAAAACAGTTAAGAGAATACACGCAATGGATACCTAACATGAAAACTCATAATAAGATGAAAAGCGAGAAATTAACAACAAAAAGGGTATTAATAACTAAAGTCGCGACAGAATTTTACAAAACATTATACATGGACCCAGACAAAACACTCAACTCAACATCAGTAGAGAAAGAAAAAGATACTAACGAGGAAGAAATACCTATAATATTAGAAAGCGAAGTCATAAAAGCTATAAAATCACAAAAAAACTGGCAAAGCACCAGGAGATGACAACATTTCAAACGAACTTCTAAAAGAATCTCTAACCGCAATAACTAAATATGCGACACATCTATTTAACGAAATAGTGGCTACTGAACAAATACCAACACAATGGACTAAATCCACTATAGATTTGTTACACAAAAAAGGAGATAAAAACGAAATAAATAACTACAGACCTATAAGCTTAATGTCCAACCTATACAAAGTGTTTTCTAAAATAATACTTGGACGAATAACGAGACACCTTGAGGAAAACCAACCTAAAGAACAAGCGGGATTTCGCGCCGACTATTCTACTATTGATCACATCCATGTCGTGAAACAAATCATCGAAAAACTTAACGAGTATGGGCAACAATATTACATGGCATTCGTTGATTACAATAAGGCTTTCGATATTTGGAAAACGTTGGATAATCAAGGCGTAGAAAACAAATACATAAAAATCATTAAAGAAATCTACAAAAATACCGCAGCAAAAGTTCAACTCGAACAACAAGGAGAGGAATTTAGGGTTCAGAGAGGCGTCAGGCAAGGTGACCCACTGTCGCCAAAGCTGTTTACAGCCGTGTTAGAAAATATATTCAGGGGTATAGACTGGGAAGAGTTCGGAATTAATATCAAGAGATCAAAACTAACTCATTTAAGATTCGCTGACGACATTGTGATATTCTCTGAAAGACCGGATACACTACAAACTATGTTACAACAGTTAGATTATGAAAGTAGGAAAGCAGGTTTAACAATGAATACTACGAAGACGAAAGTAATGACAAATGGACTAAGAAAACATATAGTAGTTGGACAAGAGGTTATAGAATATGTAACAGAATATATATATTTAGGACAACTAATATCAATAAAAGATCAGTACTCTAAAGAAATCGATAGAAGAATAAGTAACACTTGGAAACGGTACTGGTCACTAAAAGAATTAGTTAAGAACGAAGCTGTACCAATGTCAGTGAAAAGCAAACTTTACAACACAAGCATTCTTCCATGTCTCACTTATGGGTGTCAAACATGGCCTGCTACAAACAAAAACAACCAAAAACTCATAGTTTGTCAACGCAGCATGGAAAGAAGTATGCTAAATATAAAGCTAAGGGACCGTTGGACAATTTCTAAAATAAGGGAAAGGAAAAAAGTGAGCGATGTACTAAAAAAAGTAAGAAAACTTAAGTGGAACTGGACTGGTCACATAATGAGGACAGAAAGAGAAAAATGGACGAAAGACGTAGTGGAATGGTATCCTAGAAATGGGAAAAGACAAAAAGGACGTCAAATCAAAAGATGGGAGGCAGATTTTCCAACAGGATGGAGAAAGATAGCTCGAGACAGAGATGAATGGAAAAAACTGGGGGAGGCCTATGTCGAAAGACAACCTGATCAACAAACTGGTTGCTGAACAATATAATAATATACATATATAGTAGTACCTAATGATGTAAAATAACAATATAATTATTTATTATATATTATAAGAACTAGTTAATTAAGGATAAAATGTATTGAATTAATTAAGATCAGCGAATAAAGGCTTTTATTATTATTATTATTATGTTTCTTGGCTTAAGTTCTCGGGTTCAAAACCGAACCCGGTCCTTTGGAAGGCTTGCGTGGGGACACAGGTCCAACACGTAGAGGCCCCTTCAAGAATGTTAAAATAATTTGCTGTGACGCATTAGCCGGGATCCATCTCTGAATAACCAGAGGTAATTGCCCAGAGATGGTCTCCGGATAATGCGTAGAAACTATATAAAATATGAAAAACTAAATTGGGTCTATGGAATGTAGTTTGGATGTATCGAGAACTGGGCTATTGGAGGAGACTATCGGACGTCCGCCTTTTCAACGTCTCAAATTGAATGATTGGCGGACGGTGACTCGCCTCCCACTAGATGGGCCCCCACAAAGCGGCGTAGTGCCTCGGGCGCAACATCGTTATTATTATTATTATTATTACAGTACTAAGCCAAAAGCTAAATACAAAGTCTTACGCTGGAACATTAGCCTCTTTTGATTCAGTCAAGTATAATTTGTATTTTTTATGTTAAAATTACACCTCTATCCTATAAAACACAACAGAATCCTATTATTATATCATTTCTATTCATCCATACTACCATTTCAAATTTGTATGTTTGTATATTGGTAAGTTTCCATTTTAAGTCCATGGTTATTGCTGTAATAAATATCCTTACTATTAAAATAGAGAGAATCTAAGTACCTCATTTCTGTGAAGTAGCCTTGATTGGAAAAATGGTGCATACAATCTGTAATCATTTCGAGGTTTAGAAGAAGTTCTTAAGCTCACTAAACACGCCACTACTACTGTGATCATGCAACCAAATGCGGTGAACCATAGATACGATATTCTATACAGAAACGGCACGTCCCTAAAACAAGTAACTTTAGTTAAAGTAGTAATGTTACGTTATTAAGCTAGTAGACTGTAATTTTTGATTTTTTTTTTCAGCTACCCGCTAAATCTCGTACATGGCAGGGCAGAATTAACCTAGTTTTAAGACATTATATTCCGTTCCCCACTTCTGCAAAATTTGAGGCATTACGCGTTACTTAATTGGCAGAAATCAACGCCGCACTTTGCCTTGTGACCAGAGCGAAGAAATTAAAATACTAAATATTTATTTGCGCGTTTGCAGTGACACACTTGTGCCCCTGGTAACAAGATGCCTAAAGTAGTTATCAAAATAACATTTAAAAACATAAGTATAAATAATATTACTTCATAGACCTTGTACTTTTGTCAATTGTAATCATTACTTCAATATTAATATTTATTATTATTTGCAATATGTGATAACGAGAGTTATAATCATTTATTTTATCCTTATGTTTTATCATTACAATAAACGATAACACTAATAAGGATTAAATGATGTACTGAAAATCACGTAGTATCAATTGTTTACAAGTAAATTATCTAAATAATAATAATAAGAACCCAACGTATTAAATTTGCGATAGTGATCGGGTCGCGCCGCAGTGACATAAGCGTGTGGCTGTAAACCCAAAAAGTTGTGGGTTCGATCCACTCGAGGAAGTGTACAGTTTAAAATTTTTAAATGAAATAATTAGTATTTCCCTCTGGTGACATGGCAAAGCAGGTCGTTGAGTTCTCTACTCAGTAATGCCTCAAATTTGGAGGAAGTTGGGGCACGGAACGGAGTGTTTAAGACTAGATTCCTAAGTTCCCTCTGCCTCCCCTGACAAGTGATACAGCGTAAAGCTGAAGTAATGAATTGAATACTAAAGTAACATTTTATAATTATTATTTTTAGCTTCACGCTATATCCCGCACGAGGCAGAGTAGACAGAGGGAACCCGGGAACCTAATGTTAAGACACTCCGTTCCACTTCGGTTCTCCATTTTCCGCTGAATTTGAAGCATTGCGTATTGAGAACGCCGCGCTTTACCTTATTACCAGAGCGAAGAAATGAAACATTAAATATTTAAATTGAAAATATTAATCGAACCCAGAATATGTCGGTTACAGTCACACGCTTGTGCCGCTACGCCACGACAGGCCTCAAATATATTATATAGCAATATAATATATGCAGACAGAATCTAGGGAAAAAAAAATATTATTTTATTAATATATTTCACCTTCAGAGGCCTGTTGTGGCGCAGCGGCACAAGAATGTGATTGTAAGCGATCCCCAGTCGAGGAAATGAAATATTTAATATTTTCTATTTAAATATTTAATGTTTCATTTCTTCTCTCTGGTATTAAGGCAAAAGCGCGGTGTTGAGTTTCGCCACTCAACACGCAATGCCTCAAATTCGGCGGAAAGTGAGGAACGGAAGTGGAACGGAGTGTCTTTATACTAGGTTCCAGAGTTTCTTCTGCCTACCTTGCCTCGTGCGGGATACAGCGTGTACCTAAAAAAAATCGTCTTTAATCAGTCATCATACCGTTAATAGCTTTATCTATGACCATATATGCCCATCGACCAGAACCCCATCGATCGACAGTAACGTATTTTTAGGATCGATTACTATTATTGAAAATGTTGTTCGATTTTCGTAAATACGAAAGTATTAATTTAAATAAGAAATATATTAAAATCATACCCAGTAGTTTGTTGAATCTCATCATTACTAAAAGCATAGGAACAATTAAACGTGTATCGTTCTTTCTCTTCAAAATTCAAAAGACCTTGTGTTTGTGCTAACTGTGAATGTGCAGCAATCCACCAAGCACTTATCAATCCCATCACTCCACCACTAAGTGCACTCTGTATAACAGCAATAATTGCAAAGGAAACATTTTAAATTATGAAATAAACTTTTATATACGTTTAGTTATTTTTATACATATAATATATTATATATATAATATAGTACTTTACGCCAAAACACCGTTTGACTCTTCATAGGGCCCAGGCCAGGTAGGCTTCATATGGAAAAAAAATTGATGATTAATAATATGAGCTGGTTTAATTAAAACATTGTTAACTAATTATTTATATCAAATTGTAAACATTTTGGAAATGTTTCTAACACTTTGCAGTAGTCCGTGGTCACTATATGACCTGTCTTTTTTCGTAATTAAATAAAACCGATAACATTTATGGCAACGATACTCTTCATTATAAATATTTTTCAGCTTCACTTCATAATCTTACTACAGCGACAAAATTTGAGTCGTTTTATCCAAGTTAGGATCAAACCCATAATCATCTTATTTATAGTCAGTGTTTTTAAATATTATTTCACTTATAATATCATTTAAATACAAATCAAACCATGTTACTGTCGTCTTCGTAACTAATATGAAAGCTTTTGATCATGGTCAAAAAAAGTTCGCATATTTGTATACTAATGCACTCATGCATTCTTCTTTTTTCATTACGCATTGACGCACTTATTGGTCATTACGCACTCACGCCCTAACACACGCTTTCATTCATACACACACACGAAAGGAATAACATACACGCGGTGACTTATACTTTTATAATTCAAAATTAGAAGAGATTTATTTTATTATATAAAAAATAATATGAAATAACTTACTACTACCTTATACATATTAATTAGCCAAATATATGGTGTTTAATTAACAGTAACTCAAGTCTATACTATAATATATATGTATATATATATATATATATATATATATATATATATATATATATATATATATATATATATATATATATATATATATATATATATATATATATTAACTTACAACGCCATCAATCATTGGTAAAAATAATCCCATAAAAAATATTCCTGTGAGTGGTCCCATCGACGCTGAGGAAAGGCTCATCGCTAACTGTAGTACTGAACCTAGTCTTTCTACTACGGATACTAACCCTATGATAAAATAAAAAATATTTATCATTTTTGAAACGTCAAAATTACATTACAAGAGTTATCTTTATCGTTAAAATCTAAGTTTCACAATATTGTGCACATATATTTTTATTTTTATACTCTGTATATAAGAAATAGCTAAGACACTGAGCTCTCAACGTCCGAACTCAATAGACTATTTTTTGAGTGGCCAAACTCAACATCTGCCGTACTTCATCTTAACAGCACGGGGACAATAACTAATATATAATCTATTAAAATAATTATTCCAATAAAGATCAGAACTCAAAAACATCTTATTTTACTACTTTAATTTATTTGGATTGTAAATACTAATTTATTAATTAAATAGTAAAAAGTTTTGTTACTGAATAACATAACTTAATAAAATTATGATTAATTACATCCTACCTACACAAATGCAGCCGAGTATAACGACAACAGATCTCACAAGTATTTGTGTTTGTCTCTGACTCAGTTTGGGCAAGAATGGTCGCCAAAAATCCTCTAATACAACGGCTGCCATTGAATTTAACCCAGTAGATAGTGAACTACAAATATAAAAGAACATTATTATCACAGTTCCTATGAATTCCTTGTAATTTAAACTTTGCAGTATTTTTGTTTAGATCCTAAAGAAGCAAATATATTAATTTTATCTATTTTTTGCTTTTCAATCTATGATATATTTTATATTATAATATAGTAACCTAGTTAAGGAAGTTACGCAACAAAACTGTTTAGACAACTTATATGTACAATTATGTTTAAAATATCGAAAGATAATATATGCACAGCTTAATTTACATATTATGGATTAATAATAAGACGATCAATAATTTAACCTTAAGGCTGCACTAAAAACACCAGCAACAAATATTCCAGGCATGCCTTTCCATTCCTCTAGCACGTCCATAACAAGTAAAGGAAGTAGCTGATCCTTAGCTAGAGCTAGCTTTGAATTCAATGGATCACATTCGTAGTAACGGGCATATGCTAAAAGTCCACAGTAACTACACATTGACACTATAAATATTACACCACCTAGAAATCCCCAGACGGCTCTGAAAACATAGATTATTTAACTTTACTCAATAATTTTATTGTTAAATTTAAAAAGAAATGTTTTTTTAAATACTCGATTTGTTTATCATTAGGCCTTAACGAACCGACCGATAAATACGTCAATTCTAAGTAAGAAAATCAATTATATTTTAAAACGTAAAAAAAATAAAAACGTATAAAAAAATATACGTTTATAATATATATTTATTGCCTAAGTGTGGAATAACACTTTAAAAGTAGTAAAATACTAAATAGCATTATCTCAAGCCAAACAATAATTCTAACGAATTGTCTTTGGATAGCGGAAATTGTAGAAAACCTACCTACATTGCTAACAAACTACGGGGAGGTCCAAAAGTTCGCGGAATGAAAGAGTTGTTAATAAAATATAACAATAAATTTACTTTACCTATTCAATATAATCACCCTTAAGTCTAATACATTTATTTGATCTATGAATTAAGTTTTCTAAACCATCGAAAAAATATTTTTTGTCTTTGGCCTCAAAATGTGCCGAAATTGCCTCCTTCACTTCGTTATCGTCGGAAAATTTCATTTCCCTTAACTCTTTTTTTAAAGTTGGAAACAAATAAAAATCGCTAGGGGCCACGTCTTGACTATAGAATGGATGAACAAGTGGTTCGAATCCATGCGTGTACAGAGCAGCCATGGCAATTCGGCTCTTGTGAACCGGCGCGTTGTTTTGCAAAATCAACAATCAATGAGTAATATTCCCTCACAATCCGAAAAAACACTGGCCATCAACTTTCTAGCCGATTCTGAGAATTTCTTGGGAGGTGGTGTAACCTTTTTGTGTCATTACATGGACTGTTTTGATTCAGGTTCAAAGTGATGAACCCATGTTTCATCTCCAATGACAATCCGCTTCAAAATCTACACAGGTTCGTCTCCACACACCTCCAAAAAGTGCTTAGACGCGTCGACGCGCTGCTGTTTTTGAAACGGCGTGAGCATTCTCGGCACCCATCTTGCGCTGACTTTTGACATGTCCAGGTGGTCGTGCAGGAGCCGCAAAATAATTGTATTTGATACTCGAACAAATACAGATAATTATTTTTTCTTCAAACGTGTGTCTTCGTCAACTCGTGTGTACAAGTTTTTCGACGTTTTCAACGATATCTGATGTGGTGGGTGGCCTCAACTGGCCGCCCAAAGCGAGAGTCGTCTTCAATTGAATCTCGACTTTCTTCTTTCTTTCTTAGCTTCACGCTATATCCCTAGAGGGGTAGGCAGAGAGAACGGAGCTCCAAACGCTACAGTACGCTTGGATCTCGACCATGTTTAAAAAGTCCATGCCAATTATAAACCATTGTTTTACCAGGGCACTGATCTCCATAAACGGCATCCATTTCATTTAAAATGGTTTGAACGTTTTTTCCTTGCTTGGTAATGAATTTTATTACAACGCGATGTTCAATTTTCTCCATAGTTGCAGTTTGCTTCCGGATTGACTTGTTTAACAGGCGCGTATTAGTAAACGAATGGGGCTATAGGGTTGAAATGTTATATATATATATATATATATATATATATATATATATATATATATATATATATATATATATATATATATATATATATATATATATATATATATATATATATATATATATTTTAATCAGACATCCAACTCTACCCGGGGGGAGCTGGGAAACGGCTCAGGGCGTAAGCCCCCTGGCCATAGTATCTTACGGCACTCATTACTATAGGTGCGTCATTGGTTAGGGCCTGTGGCCTATGTGGAGTAATTAGAAATGCCTCTTTTGACATAACTAGGGTTGAGGGAGCAGCAACAAAAGCAGTGAGCTTGGTGCTACCTGGGCGGTCAGTTTAGGTAGCACCCTCGGTTACCCGAGGGAGTCCCAGAGTAAGCGACCAGCTGCTCAAGCGTCAATTTGGGGTGAAAGAAGGTCCCTCGGCAGACGTCTTGCGCCCAGCGGCCGAGTATGCCAGGGGGCGATGCTGATGAGATGCGGGTGGTCCGATGCATCGGCGCGGCGGAACGCATTTGACGCAAGCCGGCCGATGTGTTGTTAGTGTATAGTGTTGACTTTCTAACGCATATATATATATATATATATATATATATATATATATATATATATATATATATATATATATATATATATATATATATATATATATATATATCTATATATATATATAGATATATATGTGTATATATACTAATTATGAGTGTCCAATTAGTATGACACTAAGCGAGCTACCCTATCCATCCCCTCCATTCCGCGAACTTTTGGACCACCCCTTGTAAATAAGTTGTAACAAGCTTAAAAGAATTTCGACGTAGCTTGATGAGAACGTACGGCGGTGTTGGTCAGAGCGCATGGACGGAAATCAATTACAAATTTCATACTTTTAAGTAAGTACAATTATTTTAAGTGTAAATTACTTCTTCCATAAAAAATAATATAATTATAAAATTTTACCTTTTCGACATCTTCAGATCTGACAACGCAAGAAACCTTTGCATCATAGATTGATTCACTGCTATATTTCCGGTCCAATAAAACATAGACCCTATCGAAACTGACCAGATTGAATGACGTACAGTCATATCTAAAGAAAAGCTAGAAAGTAAAGATTTAAAAATTTAAAATTCGTAAAAACTAAACATCAACATATTATTAAGAAATAAATAAAATTATTAAAATTTCCGTTTGCATAACAAAGCCAATATTTATAAGAACAGGAATAATACATCTCACTACAAACGCAATCCTCAATCGGAGGATTAGATGTATAAAAAATTCGAACTGGTTATTTATACCAATTAATAATTTATATGTTAGTTCATATATTATCGAAATGAAATCTCAGTTTTATCATTAAGCCTGTATCTCTCATAGAAAGAGCTCCTCCTTCTGCTCCTTCTCCTTTTTCTTTGCCTATTTGTCTAGGGCAAATAATTTTTAGGACAAATAAAACAATTATTTGTTTATATTACCTTGGCAGTTCTAATCGTTTGGTTTCCCAATTCCTAGCAATAACTTCATCAAGTCCTCCAACTATTACTGTTCCTTTCACTATAACTAACAACATGGCTCCAATCATTACTATTGTTTGTATTACATCTGTCCATACTACTGCTTTTATACCTCCCTGAAAAATATTTGTATATTTCCTTCGTACTAATAAATTACATATCATTCAGCATAATTAAAATAATGTTTGTTAAAAATAAATATTAATATTTATACAAAAATGAAAATTGACCAGTTTGCTAATATAAACTATTTATTAAGGCATGTTCTCTTATTAACATTTTTATTTTTTTATATAATTGCATATTGTATAATATGCAAATCGACTCTTTCAAATACATGTTGTAATGGTATATGACAATTTTTCACTCACCACACATGTATAAAATATACAAACAAGACACACTAATGGTGATACAATGTGTATGTTTACACCAGTCACTGCAATAAAAGTTGTAAATTTGTTTAAAGAGATAAACTAAAATAAAGCAGCAAGCAAGTTAAAATGAAAAACATGCGATATAATTATTATACCTTGATTGAATGCTAAAGCTGGAACGTAAATAACAATGGGGAGCCATGCCATCTAAAAAAACAAAAAGCATACATTTAAAATTTTGACTTCTTTTAATATTGAATAGCAAATTTAGATTTAAAAAAGAAAACTATACAATATTACCAGGTAAATGCTGAATATTACAGAACCAAAGATCCTAGTCCTTTTATCGTAACGTAGTTCCAGATACTAAAAATATATATATAGATATTAATATTCACATGAATAGCTTAATAATATTTAAACTAAAGTAATATTATTTACCTCGTACACAGAAGTTAATTGTAATTCATGTAAAACTGGAATGAAAGTGTATGTAACAACAATAGACATTAATAAGGCTCCGATTATAGTAAAAACGTAAGAAGTCCCATGTATGTAAAGTTCTGTTGGTATTCCTAATAGCGAAATACCTGAAAAAAAGCTACATTCGAAACAATTATTAATTTTCTATTTGAGAAAATTTGAAAATAATATTGACTATATGGATATACAAATATTCTCTGTAGTTAACATTTGAACTCCACCATAAGAATGCGATGTCGAACTAATTAGAGACTTTGTAGGTATTTTATTGGTGCAAATTTTAGTTTACTACACTTTCTTACTCTTAAATCCCTATATATTCTTGTTTTGCAGTGCTTATACCGCATAGTTGTAAATTGTTTGTACTAATACATACCTGGCAACTAAAGAAAAACAGACTGGCACTAGCTTCATATTCCTTCCACCCATTAAGTAATCTTCAGTCGAGTTTTGCTTCTTAATAAAACCATAATAGATTCCTATACCACCACACGCCGTTAACATAAACACAAAAATTGAATAATCTATCCATGAAAAATGCTGAAAGGCCTTTCGTACCTCTAAAACGTCTCTATCCATATTAATGTTTCATATATTAGTGTCTGGTGTCTAGAGTACGCACTCAATCTCTGAATTATAAGTGTTCAAACGAAGACGCCAATTTTTCAATTACCGCCTACGATTTTCCTCTTATGCTATTTTAGTTTATTAAGCTTATCCTGTATTGTAAAAATAGCTTCTGCTAGTTAGGCACGCTTTGGTTTCACGTGCTCTATTGTTTATTTAATTAATTTAACGCTCAAAATGCATTTATACTAGCTGCACTGTGCCCACGCGTCATCGCACGCCTTATATTTATAATAATAGTACCTTTTATTTTCCTGTAAGTGACTAAAATTTTCAGAATTTGTCTATTATTACATTTTCTTCATTTTATATTAGTAAATTACATATCAGTAGAAGGGTAAAGACCTCGAATTACTTCCTGTTTTCCCTGTCCCGTGCTAGTTTTATCCAGTTGTTCCCCACCATGGATGTATCTATGTCATCTTCCCATTGTTTTGGTCTGCCCTAAGAGAGAATGGACTTACCATTTCATGGTTTTGAGAGGTCATCGCTAGTCATTGCATGTCGCGTGACAATACGTTACCAGCCCAGTTCCACATGAATGTTTAGTACAATTAAAATTAAAATATTTTTATTCAAAATAAGAGTAACAAACAAGCTTCGTTTTTTTTAACGTCAAACAATTTACCACCGGTTCACTAAAGTTACTGCCTCAGACCTGAGAAGTACCAGCGCAAGAAACTCAGCGGGATATCTTTTTTTTTATAGATTATAGAGTTTTAGAGTTTACATAATATTATTATAAGTGACAATGATACACTTAAAATAGCCTGGAGTGAGCACGTCATGCCAAGGCGTGTGATCGTTTATAAAATTGTTAATTTGGTAATAACCCCTTTTCAATTGTGAAATAGAAAATCGTCGGACGTTTTCTGGGATCCTATTGTAAAAGTGTACTGATAAAAGAATTACGGACTCGATGCAATTAAGTTACAGGTTCACTAAGTTAAAGCCTATTTATTAAAATCGTAAATTTGTTAATATTTTTCTTAACATACATAACATTTTTAAAAATATATTGAGATGCAACGGTCAATATGTAAAATTTTTTAAACGTTTCCCTTAAAGAATCCTTAGAGTCTAAGTTAAAGAATAGCTCACTTCTCCAAGACAAAAATTAACATAACACCGGCAGCATTACCCCAAAGTAAAATGCCGTAAGACATAATACTATGGAAGTAGCTAAAGTAAACCTAGCGAGCCGTTTTCTCGTCAGTTAATTTGTATTTTTACCGCGAAAGCTGCAGAGTTAACTCTTTTCGCCAATCTATCAATATGTGGTTCTCATTGCATCAATTTGGAATCAACGATAAAACCGAGAAATACCGTAGAATCAACAGGCTCTACGGCATCATCATTCAAAAGTACATCGGCTTTCACAATTATCGTGTTAGGTGCTATTTTTTTTACTGTTTAATAGTAAGTCCTGTGGTGCAGCGGCGGCATAAGCGTGTGACTGTAATCGACAGGTTCCACAATCGTCAGTTATACTCGCACGGTTCGATCCCACTCGAGTGAATCGAATGAGTTACAAATGTGAATGGAATGAGTGACAAATGAATGGAATGAGTTTCACCACTTAACGCGCAATGCTTCAAATTTGGCGGATAGGGGGAAAAGGAAGTGGAACGGAGTTTCTTAATACTAGGTTCCTAAGTTCTCTCTGCCTAATTTGCCATGTGATGCATACAGCGTGAAGCTGAGTGAGTGATTCAATAGTAAGTTATTAGTACTAAACCAATGTACTATTTTAGAGATTGTTTACATCGTCATATATTTTTTATTAGTTTTGCATTTTAAAAATCAACAAAGTATCACAGGCAAGCAATACTATATGATACTATACTAGCATATATTAAAAAGAGAAATGGACCAAGAATAGACCCCTGTGAGATCCCCATACTGATTAGTGACCCAGTTGATTTCTTGCCATTCACATCAACCTTCTGAACCCTATTAGTTAAATAAGAGGTCAGTAATCATGTAGATTCATAACCAATGTTGAATGCTGTACGCAATTAAATGCCTTGGATAAGTCACTGAACAAGCCAAAAGCGTCCTGTGTCGTCCTTCCGTGTAGCGTCCTTCTCACGCTTTATAAATACTCTTTAAGAGACCTATACCTGCGTCGGTAATAAAGCGACCCCTAGTTAAACCATACCGTTTACCATTCATTAGTTTATTTACTGTTTACCATTCAATCATACCGTTTACCATTCATCAGTTTATTTGAATTAAAATGTATTAATATTTGATTTAAGATATTTTTTCAAAGATTTTACTAAAATAAAAATAAAATTTTCCTTTAAATTTATTTTATATTTAATAGAAAAAATATTTTTCTATATCTAAGTTATTACATATTTATCTGCGCGGCTTGTACTCGCACACGGTAAACGCGATTGATCGATTCGTTCCAACGGCATATACGTTGTTCTAAATGGTTCTATTTTTTAATCAAAATCCCATAAAAATCAATATACTGCTGTTCCGGAGATGAACCCACACAAATATTTTTAATATTTTTTTGTGTTTTAGCATTGTGTAAATAAGTATATATGTATACTTTAAAAATACAATTATATTCTTTTTGTACAATTATTGTTATACAATCTTAATGGGCGAAAAAATTAATAAGCGAAAGCTTATCCGACTAATTTCGTTTTAATACAATTAAAAGATTTTTTTCTTACCTTTAATTTACCTTAGGTACTAATATTTATCAGCGTTACAAAACATATAATATTTTGCATATTTTTTTTTTTTTTTAGCAACTTCATATGTACACAACATATGAAGTTGCTAAAAATGCAATAAAAAAGGACAGACACAATAATTTCGAAACTATTCAGATTTACAAATTTATAGTGATTTTTTTCGTGTTATAGCTATAATTTTTGCTAATCAATAATAAAATAAAACAAAAAAGTTTGATTTAACCATATTTATAATAAATAATAAATAAATAAAAAAAATTTAATACTTATTTTTTAGCTTTGTAGTTCGCTTTCTGCATCAGTAATTGGTTTCATATTGATTGAGGTGGAATTAAGTTGCTGTTGCTTCTGTAATATAATAAAATTAGTTAATTTGAAGATTTATATCTCCAGAAATTAAACGTGTTGACCGGCTCTGAACGGTTGCATTTCAGAGTTGTCATTGTGTAAACATGAAGTATATTTGTTAATAAAAATACAAAGTAATACAAGCACGAAATACCAGACAATGGAGTGACTTTTTGAAGTCATGATGGATGTCAGCATATATGGCAATTTTTTATTTGTATATAAAAATCGAAGGTTAGTAACATCTCATCCGGAGCTCTATTTCAGTTCAATATAATGCTTAAAACTATAGTGCTTGTTCATTGATATATAGAACTTGAGGATCAGTAACATGTAATGGACCAGATGAAGTATATGAATTAGTGACTTGGCGCTATTACCAAAGTTATTCAGTCTGATAAGTACATACTATTGATTTGCATATAAAGCTCGAGATTGATCTTATCTAGAATTTTGATGAACCAGCGGAAGTTTTAAGAAAAATTCTAATTCATTTAAGAAAATCGGTTTGTCCGTAATTCTTTATGGGACAGGTAATTGAACATTTGAACGTATATAACATATTTAACACAAATGTTTTTAAATTGCGAAATAAAAAAATCTGAGACGTTTTCTGAGATCCTAATATAAATGCGTACAGTAATTTACAATATGATCTCAGAAAACGCCTGAGAATTTTATATTTCGCAATTTAAAAACATTTGTGTTAAATAGGTAGGTACGTTCAAATGGTTGAACCATTTCATGCTGGGGTGAACCAGGCCAAGTGAGAACAGTACTCCATATTAGACCGAAACCGAGCCTTATACAGGGCTAATGACCTTTAGTTTTTTCGATGTCAACTTGGCCTTGCTTTCCAGTGATCGAGCAGGTAGTCGTTTGAAAAACTGAGGCCCAATAAACTGAAGCCCTAAGTTTTCTAAAGTGGTTATATAATATTATTTTTGTATAAAAATTACATAAAATCAACAATGCAAAGGTGAACTTATTTAACTCTAAAATGTTCGAGGTTCGGTTCAGTCCTCTGTTACGGGTATTATTTTTTGGTATTTTAAGTGTTTGTATAACACAAGATCGCCAAGAGAGAGTGGGGCTGGGAAGTAAGTAAATGAGGGAGCGAAGAGTAAATGAGCATATCTTGACAAAGATGGATGGGGAGTCAATCAAACTGAGCTTGAAATTTGGAAACGTGATCATGCTTGAGAATACCATAAATAAAACGGGAATCAAGAATTGGGAATAGAGGAATATGCGCTAGTGTTCAGCTATGGGGTGGTTTTGTGAAAGAGGTAAAAATGGAGACGGTTAAGAGAATGATGACAGAAATGTTATATTAATGAACTTAGTAGACGCATTACTAAGTTCATTAATATGTGATACCTAAGTAGGATCTAAATTCCTCAGTGTCATAGAATGAAATTTGAATTCCGGAGTATAGACATTGAATTAAATTAGTTCTTCATTTATAAACAAAATATTGTCAAGTAACTTGTGTAAATAACCATGTCGATATACCTGTAAATCATCAGCATACAGATAATAGGGAGACGATATTATTTTTAAAATATTGATAATGAAAACTGAAAAAAGAAATCGAGATAAAGACGCCACCTTGAGGAACACCAGCAGTGACATCTAGCCGAGATGTATCATCGTTGGCTTTCATACTGTTGGTGAACGAAGAAGAGTGAAACAAGTTGATAATAAATGGAGATATAACTGCACAAAAAGGTGACAATTATACGCTATGTGATACTCGGGGAAATAAAAATTACTCTTAATACGCAATATCTCTAAAATTTGACTCAAAGAAAAAAACAGCAAAAAAAAAATTACTTAAACAAAAAACAACCACAAAATTCCCTCTGCGTACCCTTGCCATAAGAGGGATACAATGTTAAGTTAAAAACAACCTATAACTGACCTTATCACCATAAGCTCGTATAAAAGGTTCATCTGTGGGATGCGGCGGTTCTCTGCACATTCGTCTAACAAACGGTGCAAGTAGTCTAGGTGCGGGCGGAACGTGCGCGGCGCCTGCCATCCTGATCACCCTGCTCGTGATCATGCCCACAATCACTGTTATGAGAGCACCCGCCAGCGTATACCACATGTATGACACGTGGAGCATTGGATTTATTTCTACACTGTAATTGTTTAAGTTTTTCTTGATTTTATATGTAGCAATGAATGGGAAATATTACAGATTTTAACTTAGTTTACGAAAATGTTTCTATAATATGATGTTAAGATATGAATTTCCAACCAGTGAGAGTAAAATCTTTTTCATAAAACCAAATTACAAGGAAAGGGAGATCGAGCTTTCTTGGAGTCCCATTTGACAAATTTTAGATAACGGAGACACTTCTTTACATTATTTTAAAGAAGAGTCCCATTAAGCATAACAATCATTTCTTTTGTTTTCTTTTAACTTCATGCTGTATCCCACATATAGCAGAAGAAACTACTTATACCCTAAATTAAGACACTCGGTTTCCATTTCAAGACACTTCCAATACCCACTTTCCGCTGAATTCTGAACGTATTGTTTGAGTGGTGGAACTCAGTGCCGTAATTGGATTTGTTATAAAAAATCCAAGTGTTCCAAATTTTTGTTTACTTCCAATTTTATTGTATTTCCCGCATTGTGCAAATAAGCGGAAGTTTACAATGGACACATTATATCACTTTATTTTCAATTTTACACCCTATTAATATATAAATGGATTTATTTTAACGGAATATCTTACTGACCAGATTAGGTTAACGTTACTTCACCAGATTGACCGGATTAGGTTAATGTTAATAATACATTAATCCCATATATACGTTATATTTTATTATCTTTTTACTATAACAAAACTCTAACATTAATAAATATGGTATGGTACTTACGTTTCTCTAGTAACACTAATTTCACTAATAGTATAATTATAAGCACACCCATCTACAGTAAGAGGTTTGTGGGATACGGGTATGTGGCCGCGGGCCACCGCTAGTTGTGCTGAGAGACACCACCAAGCCATACATGCGAGACCCACCGCTCCGCCTACTAGTGCAGCCTATGAATATTTTAATATTTTATTTAACTATGAAAAATTTCCAAAAGAAAATCGAAAGATGAATAAAAGCAATAAGGATCCATTCAGGAAATTAAAATCATCAGGACAAATAGACAAAACTGTTTGTCTTTAAAGTCGGTATACTGGTGATAACTTAACGCAACGGTATTCATCAATTTATAAGGCACAAATAATAAAAAATAGATAACTTGGTCCCTACCAAGTGTGGTATGTTTTCGATAAGTTATTTTTATAAAGTCAGACTTGTTAGTTTTACTTATTTAAAAATATAATTTTGCCTTGAAATCCATTTCATATTAATATTATGAATACTAGAATAGCGTGTCCAATATTAGATTTTCATAAACGTTTTAAGATAGCAATAAAGTGCCGTAATGAAATTGTATGTGAGTTTGAGTGAGGAGCAAACTAATGCACATTTTTAACAAAAAAAAAAATCATTGAATATTACCGTAGCATCAATCCAAGGCATCAGAATTCCCATTGAAAATACACCAAGTTGAGGACCCATCGTCATTGCCTCTAAGGTCATCGTTAGTTGTAAAATAGTACCCATTTTTTCAACGACGAATACTAAACCTGAAAATAATATAATGATTACGTTACTTTAAAATAGCAAAAAAATATCTTTACACATCTCACTTTATTATATATGGGAGAAAACGATAGAACCTAATGATAATTCACATGTTTTTCTCAATCAAATGTTTTTTTTTCTATCAAATTAAAACATGCGTGAATAAATTTACATCTAATTCAAGTGGTCTCCTGTTTTTTTTTTCTTTAGAGTTTTGCGCATAAGGTATTCCGTGCAAAGAAATTAAATGGGTTATAAGCAAACTGTACATATAACAACGTGTCTTCTTATGTCCACCACTATTTTGATTTATATATAAAGTTCCCTACAACCGACAAAAAAGATATTTAAATTTTTAACATTTGGAAGAGACATCGAAAAATATCGATCGAGATTGAAAGAAATACGTATACTGTTAATTGAAATATGAATATTTGTGCGACTAGGATTTAAGAAATCATTAATTATTCATACATTGATCCCCGCTGAGTTTCTTTCGCCGATTCTTCTTAGGTCTGAGGCAGTAACTTTAGTGAACTGATGGTAAATTGTTTGACGTTCAAAAAACGAAGCTTATAACTTCTTATTTTAAATAAAAATATTTGAATTAAATACATTATTCGTCGGTAACGATATAAACACCGGATATATAGTCAGGCACTTTCTAAATGTGCTACAGTTACTTTATTTATAAAAATATAATATTTTATTAACAACTTACCTACACATATCGTTCCTAGAAGAATTACAACGCTTTTTAAGAGTAAGTTGGTCTGCCTTTCAGACAGTCGTCGTTTGAAAAATGGTTTGTAAAAATCTTCTAAAACAACTGCTGACATTGAATTTAAGCTTGTTGATAAGGAACTAAAAGAATAAATTTATTTCGAATAATATATTAGAAATAAAAAAAAAAACAATCAAAATTTACAAATCGGGAATTACATTAAAAAACTAGTAAGTATCCCTTTCGTTCCCGCTCGCGTATTTTAATAACATTATCATGTTCTGATAACATTATCATTCTAAGGATCTATTTATGGAAAAGTTACTTTCCAACGAAATATAACATCTTTTTTTAACGTTATTTCGTCAAACAAAATAGATAATTTTTTATACGCTTTTAAATTTAAAATTAGTATTTTCTTTCCTAAATGTGGAACAACACTTAAAATATAGTAAAAATAAATAAACATACTTTTTTTTATAAATTATTTGAAAAAAAAAAAAGAAAGTTAGTGGGGAACGGAAGTGGAGCGGAGTGTCTTAACATTAGATTCCCATTCTCCCTCTGCCTACCCTGCCATGTGCGGGATACAACGTGAAACTAAGAAAGAGAAAGAGAAAAGACTAAATAGATAAGTTGCCAAAATACAATGTTCAAAATCCCATTTAAATCAGTTTAAAATTTAAAATATTCTTTTACTACTTACTTTAGCAATATGCAACCACTGAAATATTGCATTGCCTATACTTATAAATACATCTGTAACTGTTTCCTTTCTGTAGTTGAAAGATATATTTTAAAAATCTTATAGGGGTTTTATAAAATCATATATGTTTATTAATGTAATAGAACTCACTGTTTTGATTTTTACAGACAATTTGTCTGTTGCACTTGTACGCGCTAATCTCAGAAATAGCTAATCAAATTTAAATGCAGCTTTCACTATTATTCTTTGGCAACTTTCCTTCATCATTTATAATTTTATTTAAATTAGTTAATAATTAAAACGTTGCATTAATTTAAAATATTGAATTCGAAAAAGTGATTATTATTTATTTTTCGTTTAGCTACAATTTTAGTTTCAATGTATAAACATTATCTTAAAAGTGATAATTTTATTGGAACAAGAAAATAATTGAGTTGTGATTCGAGCGGGTGAAGCCGCGGGTGGGTCGCAAGTTTATATTTTCATTTAATGAGTGAAAACAATTAATGAATAAAATCAATGAGTGAAAATAATGAATGAAATACAAAAAATATGTCATTTTTAATGTTAAAGCATACCTCAACGCTGCACTAAAAATGCCTGCAATAAAAACTCCTGGTAAACCTGGGAAATCGCCTAAAACATCCATTACTAACAATGGCAGTAACTGGTCTTTCGCCTTTGCTAACTGTAAAAATAATTCTATATTTAATTAAAATGACATGACTAGATGTAGTTAAAATGTATATAAAATTAATTATGTACATTTTCAAACCGCAGCTCTTAATCTTGAGACTGAAAAATGCATAAAATATATTTATTTTTTTTCAGCTTCACGCGGTACCCCGCACGTGGTAGGGTAACCAGAGAAAACTTGGGAACCTAGTGTTAAAACACTCCGTTCCACTTCCTTTCCCTACTTTCCGCAGGAATGAAAAAAATAAATCTTTAATCTGAAAATATTAAATATTTCATTTCCTCGAGTGGGGATCGAACTCATATCGTACAAACCCGTCTTTTACAGTCATACGCTTGTGCCGCTGCGCCCCGTCAGGCCACAATTTTTTTTTTTACTTTTCGCTCTGGTACTAAGGTAAAGTGCGGCGTTGACATCCGCATTCAACACGTAATGCCGCAAAGTCAGCGGAAAGTTGATAGCGAAATTGTCATAATGAGAACGGATTGCCTTAACACGAGACATAAGTTCACTCTGCCTTAACTTTTTTAAATATTTTGACTGTTTAAAATACAAATTGCATAAACTTTTCGTCTTAGTTTCCATATTTTCGGGGCATGTTGATGATGTATGTATGTAGCTTTTCACGTAGGATAAATTGTCAAAAAGATTTTGGGTACAAAACTAGTACAATGTCATTCATGCTCGAAACTTTGCATGGCCCAAAATAGAGTACCTAGATAATTTAAAAAGAAAGCAAATTATATGTACACATAATAACAAAATAATATAGATATTATTTTTATACCTTAGTTTGTAATGGGTCACAATCATGGAAACGCGCATATATAAGTAGTCCACAATATAGACAAAAGCAGTACAGTATTGATATCCCAATGCAGAATAATACAACGGCCCTGAGAATGAAATAGTAAATATAAATACAATTTTAAGTTGTAATAAAGTACTATGTCTCATATATATTCCAACCATATATATGTTCGAGTGTGGATATTCCATATTATAGCATATTGAAGTTACAGAATAGAATTTATTAACTACCTTAATTAGTTTAATCTTAAGTAAGAATTTGTGTTCATATTTCATTTTTTTAATTTTAAATTAATATTTTGAATATATATAATAATTTGTTTATTTGAAAAGTTAAATTTAATGTTTAAAGCATAAATATACACTTAATTTGAAATTAAATGTTACATTGTCCATGTCCATTAAAATCTCTCTTTACTTTAGTTATCTCTTTAGTTAATTCTATGTAACTTTGCCCCTGTAATGTAATTAATCTTTACATACAAAATATTTGTTCCTAGTATTTTTTTGTTGTTATTAAATTATAAATAAATTTGGATTATAATTCCTTACTTACCATTTAGCGCCTCGCAACGTAGGTAGAGCTAAATACCGTTGTACCATAGTCTGATTGACCGCATTAGCTTGTAACCAGTATATGAGACCCCCTATAACTAAGTTCCATATTGTATGTCGCGCTGTTGGTAAAGGATCCCAACTGAAAAAGAAATTTATTTATATTCTGTGTATTTCATAATACTGATATAATTAAATCAGTAAATAATTCTGTACAGCCACTTTAATTCTAATATTAATAAATACAATTAAATACTTTTTATAATAAAAATGAAAACACTAAATCTGTCTTCATTCAAAATGTTCGTAAAAAAATTAAATATAAATTTACTTAGGTGCTTCAATCCGTCCACTCTCCATATTTCTCTGCCACACAACGCCCACTCCGCCTACGTCCATCGTACCTTTTACCGCTACTAAGGCCATGGCACCCACCATTGAAGTTATTTGTATCACATCCGTCCATACTACAGCTTGGAGGCCGCCCTAAAGAAGAATTTCTTTTTACAAATCATTCATTCTAGAGAACTTTTAACTCGTTTATTCAATATTTTTCATAAGTAGTTTATGACTTAGTCAGTCATATAATTAAATATTTATGTTATACACTACATATATTTTGTTTTAGTAATAGCAAAAAATATATATTATACTAGTAAAACGTACCAGAACTACATATATTAACCAATATGGCAATCCAAATAAACTGAACACTTACCGCACTTGTATAAAATATACACACTAAACAAACAATTGGCGTTATTACGTGTATGTCAACCCCAGTCACTGAAATACAATAATGTCATGAATTATTTACTCCAAATCAATAGTTAATAATAGGTTAATATTTTATTTTTCAAAGATTTATTTGATTTTCTCGGTTCGGTTCTATTTACATTTACTTACTATTGAGGCTTAATGTGGCACAGAGACAAAAGCGTATCACTATAAACTCGACATGTTGTGCTTTCGAGCCCCACATGAGGAATTGAAATCTTTAATATTTCAATTTCTTCGCTCTGCTAATAAGTCAAAGCGCGACTTTGAGTTCCGCCACTCAACACGCTATGCCTCTACGGAAAATGGTGTAACTTAACACAAGGTTCCTTCAGCCTACCCTGTCATATACAGGATATAGAATGAAGGAAAAAAAAAAGATTTACTTACCTTGGTTGAAAGCCAAAGCGGGCACATAGATGACGATCGGTAACCAACCTATCTGAAAAAAAAAATATAATTACTATTTCACTTTATATAACTAAGCCACTTGATACTAGAACTTAATAAGTAACCTAATTTTCCATGTTTCTCCTATTTAAAACATTAACGGTGATCTTTATATTATACAATCGTTCTGATAAAAAATAGATTTCCCGAAGTTAATTTTGTACCTACAACCACCGTGTTAAGTTTCATTGTCGGTTTTTTTAATTGTGCCACGGTAGTTTTTATTTAATATTTAACTTTTATTTCTCTAATACTCACCAAAGTGAAAGCGAAAAGTATCGAGCCAAATAACCGCACTCTGTTGTCAAATCTCATGGATAAGTACTAAAAATTAAGAAATTATTCTTAGTGATTTTTATTACTAATTTTAAAGTTGGACACTTTACTTGACGTAGGAAAGAAAAATACTTATTTCAAAACCGTATAAAAAGTTTAACGTTACTTTACGTTTTAACAAACGATAGTTGTAACAAGCGTATATTCTAATTTTGATGTAGCCTTATGAGAACATATGGTCAGAACGCTTGGACAGTATCAAAGGAGCACGGGTTCAAATGCCGTTACTTTCAAATTTTTACAAATTGAAAAAAGTATTATTCTTAGCGATTTTAAATCTGTAAATTTATATCAAAAAATATTTTTATAAATAAATGTTATTTGTGGTATAAACAATACTAACTCTGCAAACTTAATTCAACTACATTACTGTAATATGCATGTAGTATTCTATTACCGCCAACTATATTTTCACATTTTAATAAATAAAAATGTTAAACAAAAAAGCTATAGAATGTATCACTTAAAAATAAAATTTTTAAGTTTCCACCGTTATTAAACATTTTATAATACAAATTATTCATTAGCTTATCGTGCATTATTTATATTTATTTACCTCATAATTAGAAGTTATTTTGAGCTCATGAAAAACAGGTAAATAGACCTGTGTCATGATAATGGACATGAGAAATATTCCTCCCATTATATAGGCATATTGTGTCCCATGCATATACACTTCTGTTGGAGATCCAAGTAATGTTATGCCCGAAACAAAACTAAAATAAAGAAGTACAAATTATCGAAGAAAATATGTGGTATGAATTGTTTCGGTAATTTACTTTATAATTTAAGAGCTCTATACTGATGTATATTCAAATAATCGAGAACAGTTTTTTTTAAATATACATCGAGTAGGTACTTGCCTAGCTACTAATGACATTGAAACCGGCACAACTTTCATATTTCTACCTCCAAGAAGATAATCATTTTGTGTATTCTGCTTCTTGAAGAAACCCCAATAAACACCAACAAAGGCACTTATGGCTAACATTAACACAAATACAACGTAATCTATCCATGAAAACTTTTGCATTTGATATATCATATCTGTAACATCACTATCTATTTCACTCATGTTGAGAATCTCTACTTGGTCTAGAGTTTCGTACCGTCTATACTAGAATGGCACGTGAACTTCAGATACAAACTCAATCTGTTACAATGAAACAATTACGATAACTCGCAATTTAAAAGAGGATGTTGCGAGAGCCCCTCCAATAGTTACCAGGACCGAATCGGGAACTGACTAATACCTACATATTTTAAACTTCAAGGTTGTCTAACGTTGTCATTATTTCGAATTTATACGATATGTCGGAAAATTACTTACAGATTTCTTCTATTTAATTAGATATAATTTATTGAAATACTAAAGTAAATACACATTGCATTACCAAAAATCCGTTGATTATCATCGTGAGTCCCCCTTCACAGTCCTTAGGATATAAGTTTTTACAATGAGACAATGCTGAGATTGGATTGCTACTTCTACCGCTACTCTCTCTCTACTTGCTAACAACTCTATTTTTAATATTATATACAATGTGGAAATGTGGAATAACTTTAAATATAGTAAAAATATTTTTTTTATTTTTAAACGTTAACCCACACTAAGGAAAGAAATATTTATGAAATGTATAAAAAAATTAACGTGGTGCTACTGACACATGTTCCAATCTTGTTACGTTATTTTTTTTTCTTTCGGCTTCACGCTTTATCGGCGAAGCGAACTTGAGAACCTAGTGTTAAGCCATTCCGTTCTCCATGAGGCATCGCATGTAGAATAGCGGTACTCAACGCCTCTCTTTGCATGGTAACCAGTGCGAACATATGAATTATTAA
Organism: Eueides isabella; assembly: GCA_019049475.1. Taxonomy (NCBI): domain Eukaryota; kingdom Metazoa; phylum Arthropoda; class Insecta; order Lepidoptera; family Nymphalidae; genus Eueides; species Eueides isabella. The sequence goes on from CM032388.1 coordinate 11,311,831, forward strand.
ATGTTTAATTTTTAAATATTTAATTTTTCGTTTCTTCCAGCGCAGATCGAACCCACAACCTGTAACGTTTTCAATGACACATTTAGCGCAGGTGGCGCTACGATAGACAACATTCACACAATTTTTAATACGTTTTCTAGACAAGTATTACACGAGGGTGGTTTCCAAAAGGTTCCGACCTAACAAAGACATATACAAGATAATGTCTCATTTTTTTTATTTCTTTACATAGTCTCCTTGCAACTCTACACATTTCTTCCTTCTCTAATAACTCATCCAAACAGTACTCGGCATTTTTCTTAGCAAAATAATAGTCCACGAAGGTGATTGATTCTTTCTTTTGACGAAAATCTTTGTACTCCGAGCGCAATTTTAAAGTGATGGAACATAAAGAAATACTTGAGGCTAGATCTGGTGTATAAGGGGATGGCGAAGCAGTTCAAACCATAATTCGTGGATTTTTGCCATGACTACCATTGAGGTGTGAGACGGTGGTTGTCTTGGTGTAAGAGGATTCTCTTTCTGCAAATGTGGCCGTTTATTTACAAGTTCTGCCTTGGACCACTGTTTGGGCTGTAATATTGTTTTGGGAGTACATTGGTGTATCTAAGTTTCATGTACAGTAATTAATCGGCGCCATAACTCGGATTTATTTCGCCGAAACTACGCCAAAAGAGTGTTGGAAACGTTCATTCGAATATGTTTTAGTCAAATGTGAGCAAACGTGGCACCCATCACGCGGACAGTTTTCTCATGTCTAAATTTTGATTTAATATGTGACAAATAAGTTCCTTTGACATGTTCATAACCTCTGCTGTCTCTCTCACTTTAATTCGGTGGTCGTCTAGCATCATTTAGTGAGGTTTTCATCGGCAGTTGCAGCTTTTGGACGTCCCGAACGTTCACCGTCTCCCGTCGGATCTTACGAGCACGTTTAGAGTCAGTAAAATTTCTCTGTAATAAATAATGGTGCAGAGATCCCATTCACATGAAAAAAAAAAGCGTATTGCCTTTCAAAAACAAATGAATCTAGTGACAGCTCGATACTCGGTTTTGTCTATTTCTAGAAAAAAACTTACATCCATTCACTCAAGCGACTGTTACATAAAAAGTGCGCGTCGTACTGTCAATAGATCAGTAAACGAAATTCAGTAGCTTTTATTAACGAGTGCTGCCATCTAAAGAGATCATGGGGATAAGTCGGAATCTTTTCAGAACACCCTCGTATATAACTTTGGGTATATCGATATCAGAAAAAAAATAAGCTTTACGCTGTATTCCTAGCAGGCTAGCCAATGAGAACGGAGTGCCAAAAACTACGGTCTCGGCGTACCTCTTTCGCCTCGTCCACTGTCATCACCCTCTTTATATATTCTCTCGGAGGCGTTTATGTGCCCTTTCTTCAGAATCAAAAACACTGTGATTTCTAAGGTCAACCGAAATCTCCCCTCTCTTACCGCTTACTTCTGTTTCATACATATTTTGCTACTCTTTCATTACTCATTTGCTCGATATGCCTGAAACATCTGAGCATTTTCTTCTTCACGCACACCGTACGTACCGTACGATATCCACGTTAATTAATCATTTTGTGTATCTTTATAGAGTATGCGTTAAGAAATCGCATCTTCACAGTCATCTATCTTTCTAACATTCTTCTTCTATTCACTGCAGGAAATGAAATAGTTAATATTTTCAAATTTAATACATAATACTAAATTTAAAAGCGTATAAAATTTTTAACGTAGCAGATTTTGAACCCGCGCCTGTTTGTAACCGTCCAAGCGCTCTGACCAATTTAGCCATACGTTCTCATCAACCTCTGTCGACATTCTTATACGCTTCCTACAACTTATTTATGGTATTAGCATCTCTATAGAGAGATTTTTACAAATTTCCTCCCGAAGACAATTCGTTAGAATTATTGTTTGGCAAGAGAGAACGCTATTTATTTAATGCTATGTGTAAAGTGTTATTACACACTTAGGAAAGAAAATTCTATTTTTAAGAACGTATAAAAATTTGAACATAGTAGAATTTGAATCTACACCTCTTGAAAACCGTTCAAGCGATCTAACCAACTAAGCCATACGCTTTTGTCAAGGTATATCGAAACTCTTATATTGCATGAAACTAAAGAGAAAACCGAATTCGTGGCAAATACATAGTACAAGAGAGTTACTTATATTCTTTGTTGCATCTCATATGTGACTAACCGCGTGCGTGTCTCTGCGATGCTACTAATATAGTTACTCACTTAGCTTCACGCTATATCCCTAGTGGGGTAGGCCAAACGCTGCGGTCTCGGCACACCTCTTTCGCATACCTCTTCCACTGTCATCGTCCTCTTCATACATGCCTGCCGAGGGGTCCTCATGATTTTAACATGACCTTCCTCCAGTATCGTCGATACTGTATTTCCAAAGGTCAACCGAGGTCTCCTCCCTCTCTTACCACTCACTTTTCCTTCCTAAATATTTTTTGCCATTCATTCTTCACTTAGTCTCTCGACGTTCACGTTCTTCTTCATTCTCACTGTGACATCTATGCTAGTAACTACCATTCTGTGTATCTCTTCAATGGGTATACGATCAGCTAAACTGACTCCGTATGTCCGACCAAGAGATCGCATTTCTACAGTATTCATCTTACACTCTTCTTCTACCTACGTTTCGCTGCAGTACCTACCTTTCGTTTCGTAATACCTACGTTTCGTTGCCGTATAACAACGTCACTACCAACACTGCATGGTGTACGGCCAAACGTTTCGCCGTCTCAACAATGCAGCTAAGACACCGTTAACTCTGTTACCGACAGCAATACGTCTTGCTTGGAATTTGGAAATACCGTGACATAACAAAGGTGACGAAAACACGGCTGGTGCGGGCGCTTTTGTTCCCCGTGTTGTAGAGACCTGTACCCTGCGAGAAAGTGAAAGAAAGAGGATAGAGCTCTCGAGATGTGGTGCTGGAGGAGAATGCTCGGAGTGTCGTGGACTGAACATAGAACGAATGAGTCCATACTCCAAGAACTGAAAGTGAAGCAGCGTCTATCTTCCATTGTCCAAGCCCGTATGCTTACCTTCTTTAGGCACGTATCTCGCAGAAGAGTCGAATCTATCGAGCGTCTGGTGATACAGGGAAAAGTGGAAGGGACACGAGCGCGAGGCAGGTCACTGATGCGATGGATCGACCAGATCAAAGCGGCTATAGACAACTCTTTCCACGAATGTGTCAGGAAGGACAAGACAAATGGCGGCGGCTTGTGAAGCGAGCTACTGCAACCGATGTCGACTATTCCGTGGCGACCACGACCACTCTGCCAAGAGTGTAATGACCAAGAAGAAGAAGAGGAAGAAGAATTTATCTATTTATATTTACTCACACTACGACATTATTGTTTAATACGATACTTAGAGTGCCCCTACATTTATACAACCATCATTCACATATCTCAGGATATTTTGTAACCTGTTTAAAATTACACGATTGATTTTTATTAATCGTGTGTATTATACACGGTGCTGCTCGCCAGTTCTATTTTGATGAACTTGGCTTGAATAGCTGCAGCGCAATATTGATAATTAGATACCAATAAAAAAATCTTATGTAGTAAAATTATATATATTCGAAAAACGTATTGCAACGTCTTATCCATGATTCAACTTTATTATGTACTTCTGTAGCAAATCTATCAACATTTTTTACTTTAATTGAACAATGTCTGCTTTTGCAATATTATGAGTTTTGAGTATCTATTTTCACATTTTAATTTTTTTAAGCATGGTATCAATTATTGATTACGCATCGATTATTTAATGAAAATCTCTGTTAAGGTTAAGTCGACTACAACACTATTAAGTTTGACGTTTAGGCTTTGATTTTGAATACTATTATATATTTTGAATTTGAAGGTTATAGTTTATAAATACAAATATGAGTTGTACTAAAATTTAAATAATTGCCGTATATAGTACTTATAAGTTAAAGTAAACTTATGTTTTTTTGTTAAACAATGGCAGGCATCTTATTGAGTTCTACAGAAAAAGTATACATTTTGCATGGTGTTCAGGTAAACTAAAATTATTTTAAATATAATTACGTACCCGTTATTTATATTTAAAACAACAATTATAAACATTAAATATTAATTTGCTTACTTAGGACGATTACCGATCCGATGGGCGATCCAACATTGACTATAGGCCAATGGAACTGGAGACTGATGTAGTCAGTCATGCCAGTGGTTCAGCAAGACTTCGTCTTGCAAACACAGATATTCTCGTAGGCGTGAAAACAGAAATAGATGCACCAAGACCTGATAAGCCCAACTTGGGTAAAATAGAATTTTTCGTTGACTGGTACTTGTTTTTCCATATTATTACACTACACATATAAATCAAGCTTAAAATGTGATCATTTAAAAGAGTTAACTATCGTTAGCTTAAAATGATATTTTAAAAAAATAATTCAATAATTCATCTGATATGTTGAGACAAATAACAACAAAATTGGATGCCAAACACATACTGTTCCTGCCAGTGAGACAAAGTCCGAGCTTATCTGCAGCTAAAGCTAGCCAAAGCGTGGAGGCTGCAAGCTATAAAATTCCAACATAGTATCCACAATTCAACCCAGTAGGCCTGCTCTGGCCGAGCAAAGCAAAGCTCCCCACAACTAGCAATTTACACAATCCAAGGTCCATGTCTCGCAGGAGCCTTGCAACTTTGTAGAATCTCTTTATGTCACTCAATCTGGTCTGGTCATCAAACCAATGTCAGAGCTCTTCTAGTTCAAGTCTTCCACACAAACCGGTGGTACTGTAGAACCTGCTAGGGCCAATAGAAACAAAAAGAAGCCAAAATATCTTTATTTTTATTATTTTATATTGCTTTACCTTTTGATATTGTTTCACATGTACAATGTATTTGTCAATGTTCTTAACACATATTGAACAAAAATATTACATTTTCATAACATTTTCCCCTCTGTCTATATAACTAAATATGAAATATTGATAATTATTTAATATATTTCAGTTCAGCAAATGCTACACCCGAATTTGAAGGCAGAGGAGGAGAACAGCTTGCAAATAGTATATCAAACATGATGCAAAGGGCCTATCAGTCATCAGATGCATTTAATTTGAAACAATTGTGCATTTTTGAAGGGAAACAATGCTGGAAGCTTTATGTTGATATTTTGGTAAGCATTATATTTAAATATGATATGATATCATTAGACATCAGTATGTAATAGCACAGAAAATATGATTTATTAATAGTAGGCTTAATCCAAACTCAGGCGAATTTATTTTTAAAATTATATTATTCATTCTAAATATGTGGCTCTAAATATAGGGAACATCATATAAAATATTTTTATTTACTGCTGTGTTAAGCTCCGCCACTCAACATGCAATGCTTTAAGGATTCAGCGGAAAGTACAGTCTTAACATTACGCTCCTAGATCTCTTGTGCCTACAATGTGATGTAGAGGGTGAACCATTATAAATATTTTATATTGTCATTGGATCTGAATATTGATAAACATTTTCCTACATTGATTGATACATTTATAGAGGTATATAAATGTTGCTATTATCATATCATGCTATTTTGCAAACATATCAAGGTTTTAGTTTCTTTCTATAATTAGATTTTAATAATTCAGGTTGTCTTCATCAACATGAGGCTATTCATGTGATGGTTGGAGTATGATTCTCAATCAGGAAAATAATTTATTATCAATTTGTCACTCTGATAACAAAACAAGAGTACCAGTGCTTTATGCTCAATGTCTCATAAAATGTGCAGGAAGTGACAAATACAATGTCATAAATTTAATTATTTTTGCCTACCCTAAGTAAAGTGTATACGGTATACAGTAGAAAGCTAAAAAAGTAACTTTTAAAAATATATGTATATATAAAAATATGTATATATGTATATATATATATATATATATATATATATATATATATATATATATATATATATAAATATATGTATATATGTATATATGTATATATATATATATATATATATATATATATATATATATATATATATATATATATATATATATATATATATATATATATATATATATATATATATATATATATATATATATATATATAAATATATAAATATATGTATATATGTATATATGTATATATATATATATATATATATATATATATATATATATATATATATATATATATATATATATATATATAAAAATATATGTATGAAAAATGGCTACTACAACTATGCCTGATTACAAATTCAACAGATTTTGGAATGTGGAGGCAATCTATGTGATGCAGTTTCACTGGCAGTGAAAGCCGCACTTTTCAATACGAGGATACCTTTTGTTAAAGCTGCCCTCATGGACGGAGGGAATGTGGATCTGCAGCTATCTGATGATCCATATGATAGCAAACTGTTGGAAGTCGGATCTGCTCCACTTTTGGTAAGTTAAGCTTAAGGCCGCCATAGTGAAGTGACAACGTTCTTTTTTTTTATGCACAAGACACGGGCAAATGAGCGTAAGGGTCACCTGATGGTAAGTGATCACCGTCGCCCACGGCCCCGTGTAGCACCAGAGGAGCTGCAGGAATGGGCACCGGGGACCACCCAATGCGAAACTCAGTGGGGATGGTAATAATCGCCTACTGAGTCTGCCCATGCGTGTTGCCTTTACTGACAATGTGACTCTCCCACACATATAAACTGTGAGACTTTTAACGTCTCAATATTATGATTTGCCAAAGAGAATGTTTTTTTTATATTCCTGGCTCTGGTAAGAAGAAATTTTATAAATATTAAAACTGACATTTCACATTTACTACTAGGAAACAAAAATACTAAGTAAAAATGTTATATTGTTAAAATTTTTAAACATTTTTTAAAAAATATTTATACCAAAACATTTCAATTTCAGGTAACACTATGCAAAATAGGTGACAAATGTGTAGTTGATCCATCAGCAGAGGAAGAAAGCTGTAGCGTGATCTCCCTTATAGTGGGCATTACAGGCAACCCTGCATGTTATACAAACTGTAATGAAGAAGTTAGTGTGAAGTGTAGATGTAGTACAATTGGCATGAACGGACCAGGCAGTGTTGCTCCAGAGACCTTGAAGGAAGCTATCAATCAAGGAATGTAAGTAAAAAAACATATATTGGTTTTTTAATTTACATTTTTAAGTGTTATTTACACAAAGAAAGAGAAATATTTAAAAGTATATAAAAAAAATAATATAGTGGAACTACAATCAAGCTTGGATGCTTGACACTGGGCGTGAAGCTGCAGCACGCTGAATCCCGCACGTGGCAGGGTAAAAAGAGTGAAAAAGAGAAGTGTGTAGTGTTGGGGCAATCCATTCCCCACGTCCCGCCGGATTTGAGGCGTTGCGAAACTCAACGCTATAGTGGCGAAACTCAACTCTTTTCCTTGTTACCAGAGTGTAGAAATGAAAACAAATAATTAATTTCCTCGAGTTGTCATCGAAACCACAACCGTGACGGGTTGTTTACAGTCACATACTGCGCCACGTCAGGCCACAAGCCAAGCTAGAGCCATTTTATATTGTTCTACGCATGTTATATTTTTTTATAACACCTGTAGTTGATAATAAAAAGATTAGAGAATACTACATTCAAATTATGATGTATTTCTAAATATTTTCTTAGAGGCCGTCGCAGCGCAATAGTACACCCTTGAAAAATTTTAATTATTAAAATTGTATTGCTTTTTTGATTATAATAACATGATTGTGATCATTATTTTTTCAGTGTCGCGGCTAAATGTTTAGATGAAGCATTAGGTAAAACACTTCTCCGAGAGAGAAAAGAATGTGATACCTTCAAGAAGAACTCCTATGGATTTCTTAAATAAATATGTTTTTTTTTTTTTTCTATTATTTGTTTCATTTCTTATTTAAAGCAGTAGACATAGTTATTATAATTTTTAGTTTTACGCTGTATCATTGTTTTCATTTCTTCACTCTGGTATTAGATCTCCCAGTAATAATGATGAACATTCAGGGATACAGCATAAAACTAAACAAGAAATTCAATTTAAATGTGTGTGTATATATATATATATATATATATATATATATATATATATATATATATATATACATATATATATACATATATATATATACATATATATATACATACATATATACATACATATATACATATATATACATACATATATACATATATATACATACATACATATATATATATATATATATATATATATATATATATATATATATATATATATATATATATATATATATATAATATTTTTCTTTCAGTGTTACTTTAAAAAAAATAAAACAAATACAATAATGCAGTTTTAAATTTTTATTTTAGAATTTCTACTGATACAAGTCAATTACAACACAATCCATATATCACGAAGAAATCACCGAAATAAATCAATGAAATCTTAAAGCCAATTAGCAAGGAATGTTTCAATTTTATCTATTAAAAACATGGAATACAAGTATTTCCTATAACATATTGGTGTTTACCGCCACCATAATAACTAAATAGTACCAACGTACAAGGGTACTTTAAAATGTTGATTATTATAGAATACAAATTAGGCCCTTAACCTGTAATCTAAAGTGTTGTATAATTTCATATTACTCTTATTACATATAATAGAAAGCCAAATATATTGAAATACATTTTGTATAATATTAGATTTTGATACATACAGTATATACTGAAGTCAATTATTAAGAAAAACATATCTATAGCACATTTAAAAAAAAATAAGAAGGAAAAAAGTCTAAATAAGTAATAATGTGAAATACAGATTAAAAATTATTTCTTAGGGTTGACAGGTGTAAGGAGGTCGAGGACAGCAGCAATGTTGCCATTCTTGCTCTCCAACAGCTGTGTGAGCCAACCACCGTCGTTTGTGAAGCCCATGGCTATCATTTGATTGATTGCCGCGTCAATGTGTGGCACTGGAAAATAATTACAGAAAATAAATATATAAATATTCCACTCAAGGAAATGAAATATTTAATACTTTCAAATGAAATATTGATTTTTTTCATTTCCATGCTTTAACAAATTAAAGCTCGGCGTTGAGTTACGCCACTCACGCACAATACGCAAATCGACAGAAATTGGGAAACAGAACCAAGCGTCTTAACACTAGGTTCCCAAGTTCCCTCTGTGTACCCTGCCATGTTCGGAATACAGCGTTAGGCTATAAAAAAAGTTAAACAAATACTATAGCAATACAATCCAAGAATTCCATTTTAATATCAATCAACTGTTTGTATGCGTATTAAAACTAAATAACCTTGTACATAAATTTCAGTATTAGTTACTTTAATATATTTAATAACGCTACAAAATGATTAATCGTGTGATAAGCGCTTGATAACATAATTAGTTATTTGTTATTGTGAATGACTCATATACATATATGTATATATTTATAGACTAAAATATTTATAAAATTATCCTTATTACTTTAAATAAATGTTTTTATATTAATCCTACTAGTAATAATACAAATGAGAAAGTTTGTGAGAATATATGTTTGTTTCAGTTTCACAAAAAAATAGCTGAACAGAATAAGATGAAACTTTACAGTTGTACAGACAATTTATGTAAACTTTTTATACAAACTGACCAACACGCGTATGCGTCGCTAGTAAATTTTAGTAATATATGACAGATGCGGAACTTAACACATCATATGTCCCCCAAATTGAAAAACACGTTATATGTCCCCTAATTGGAAACCGTACGGCCAGCACTGCACCGCTGTGCCACAATGGTTTAATTTATTTTCCAATATACTTAACATTCAAACACACACACACACATACGTCGTTGAGTTCCACCACAATTCGGTGCAAAGTGAGGAACAGACAGTGTCTGCACACTAGGTTCCAAGGTTCCCTCCTTATGCCTATCCTACCATGTGCAGGATACAGCGTGAAGGCGAATAAAAAAAGGAATATTTACTTGGGTGGCGTTGTTTCTCCTTTTGTTGTTTGTCAGCAGGTGCAGACGGAGCTGCTGTGGCTGAATTGTTTGCTTGAGAGTTTCCGGCTTGTGGCTCCTTGGATTGACCTTGTTCCGCTTCTTTGGGATTCAACACTAGATATTAACAAGTGTGTCAATGTTTGATAGAATGGGAACACAATAGCTATGATAGTGATATTTTTTTATTGAAAAATGTGTGTGGTATGGCGGAACTCAACGCCGCAGTGCCCTGTTACTAGAGCAAAGAAATAATTACAATCGAGACAAGAATCGTCTCGCTTAATGAAATGACTGATAGAAATATATTAAATATACATAATAAAACAAGAATAAAAATATTAAATACAAAAAAAAGTTTGTGTATATTATTTAAAAATTATACCCAAGAAACATAAATTTATTCCTTAACATATGAAGTATTTTTGACTATTGTTACACCTTTGTTTAGTTATTTTGGTAAAGATAAAACCACGATTGTCTATAAAAATGAGGCCATGTGATAACAAAATTGAATCTAGTCCATTTTCTTATATGTGTATATATATATATATATATATATATATATATATATATATATATATATATATATATATATATATATATATATATGTATATATATATATATATGTATATATATATATATATGTATATATATATATATATATATATATATATATGTATATATATATATATATATATATATGTATATATATATATATATATATGTATATATATATATATATATATATATGTATATATATATATATATATATATATGTATATATATATATATATATATGTATATATATGTATATATATATATATATATATATATATATATATATATATATATATATATATATATATATATATATATATATATATATATATATATATATATATGTTCATTCTTATAAATGTATATATTAACTTGTTATACTCTGTAACTTACATATACAATAACCTTGTAATTTAAAAATTTAAATTAAATTTTCACTATATTCCTAAACAATTAGTCACTTTCAAGTGACCGCTTATAAATAAACATATACATTTAAATATCACAATGAGGATGAATAAGCCATTTTGTCACAATGATATAAAAAATGGTGAACATTTTAATTCAGTTTACCTGCAGTTGACACGTTAAGTGGCGGGTAAATGTTTTGTCCTTCGGTTATTTTTACACGCTCTTGAAATTCCTTTGGAAGATTAAAACCAATGGTTGGCGCTTGAGACGACTCGGCATTTTCAGAATTTTCAGGAAAATCTGAATATATTTTTTTTATCTCAATTATTCAAATACAATACCATAATATATTGTCAAAGAGCTTTGCACAGTGACTGTATGCACAACGGTTGTAAGTTCATTCTCACTTAAGGGTAATAAGTGATAAATTTCTCACTTTAGAAATAAAAAGCTATATTGAGTTCCCCATACATAAAGATGCAAAATCTCGAAAATTGAGTGATACAATGTAAAATAAAAAAAAAATAACTTGTTTTCAAAATTTAGAGTTGAGAATGACTCAGAACTTTTTACTATGTATGATATAAACAATATTAATAAGTATTCGGAATTATTTCGGAAATATTCGCAAAAAATCAAAATTATAATTCTCTGCCTACCTTGCCTTTTGTGCAGCTGAAAAGGAATTAAAAAAACTCTCTAACATACCTTTATCTTTATTAATAACGGTCCAACCATCAGCTTTGTCTTTCTCCGCTTCAGGTGTGGCTTCTCTCTTAGATTCCTCCGAAGTTGAGGATGGTGCCTCAGTTTTAACTTCACCATCACTTTGTTTTGGTTTCTCTTGAGCCATTTCAACATCATCATTAACAGTAGCTTGTGAAGCACCAGGATTGCATAGGTTCTGAAAATTACTACTCGCATTCATATAAGCGCGTATCAACGCTTCAACATCTTGCCTGCCATCATTTGTACCAAATGGACATTGACCAGCTTGTTGTTGACTGGCAGTTTTATTTGCTGTATTAGCTTCTTGATTTTTATTTTCTTTAGGTTCAGTTTCAATATTAACATCACCGGCTAAGTTAGCGAATTCGTTCATATAGTTGGCAAAAGTTTCCAACCAACTGGTGCGTGTACGTCGGTGGTCACCATCGCCACTGTGACGGTGGCTCCGACCGTGACCGTGTCCGTGACGTTTTCTTTCATTACTGCGTTCACGACGTTGCCTTTTAGCACATTCTTCATCGACTGAAGTTGCTACGGAATGTAGGAAGCGACGGGATCGCCTCAGGGCAGCTTTGATGGTAGTACGCTGTGAATTAATAAATAATATAGCAATTTTTTTTACGCTCTATCAGGTACATATAAGGGTAAACAGAGGGAATCTAATGTTAAGACATTGTTGAACCAATGTGTGTTGGTCGTAACACTGCCGTTTGACAGCTTTGCTGATAACAGAAAAAACCTTTACATCTCTTTAAGTAGAAATAGAAATCATTACATTTGCTATCAGACAACTATCATTATTGATTGAACAATTGTTTTATTTCTCTTTACGTACAATAAAATAATAGTACTAAGTAGCCATAGTTCAGCTGCTATCAAATCTATTTATTTTTATTAACAACACTATCTAATTGCATTAATTACATAGGAAAATAAAAATTTATTATAACAATACACTATTATGACATTTTGTTAATAATACTTGCTTGTTTTTGTGTTTTTTTTTAATTATTTTTTACTACTGAATTTTTTATGACTTGGTCATGAGTAATAAAAATTAACTATTTCTCACTCTGGTAAGAAAACAAAGTGTGATATTTATTGGGCAAAAAGTTGGGAAGTAGTTATCATGCTATATTGCAAAGCAAATGCATGCAATGTTCAGTAAACTTTTATACTATAATTTTATACTATAATATATATACAAAATAGCTCAAACATATAGACAAAATAGCTACAAAATAACTCCTTAAAGGATTCTATTAATTTTATAACAATGTTATGTTAAAGGTATTTTTAAAATGTTTATATATTATAAATTAACTTACAGCAATATTAGGAGTTGGAAGTCGCACCATACAATGTTCAGGATGTAAGCCTACAGATTCACATTTTGTGCATAAATCATAGTCATCACATGTTGTACACTTGTAACGGAATCCTACAACTGGAGTGTCGCATCCATCACAAACTACTCCACAGTGAGGCATGGAGGAGGAGCCTGCTAAAAGAATAGTTAATTTAAAAAAAAAAACATCAGAAAAAAGGTTATCTAGTGTTAACACTCCTCTTCACATGTTTAAGGATGTTCATGTGTTAAGCAGCAGAATTAAACATCTTTTGTATTATTACATAGTGGATTTTTAAATTTGTACAATGGAACTGCATTTGACAGTAATCTTAGAACAACAAGTCATTTTCATTTCCTCATTTTATTAACACTTGATTTGAATGCAGGGAAAATCATGACAAGACCTAAACTGCTATAATGAATGGAGCATACTCTATATGAATGGAGAAAATTGAAAAAGACTTGCCTCCATTATCGGCTACAGCAGTTACAATGATGTCACAGTCATCATCTTGTGGCTTCATATCCTTGCAGTTAACAAATAGCTTTATCAAATTCTGTTGTTGCATAGCCACCAATGCAATCATGACTTCATTATCAGATGATATAGTAACATCATCATCTTCTTCATCTAAAAATGTTTAATTAGTAGTAATTTAAATATTTTAAAAATAATATACACATGACACATATATTATTGCAATTTATACAATATTTATAATATACTAATTCAATTTTTAGATATTCATTATCCTCAGTACCTTTCCAGGAAACTACATATCGCCTGGTCTTCAATCCAGGGAAAACATCTTGGAGCTTAGCATTGATGTAGTGGAAGCTAGTTACAACACTCTTTTCAATACCAAATCTTCTTACTTCAGGTTTATCATCTTCATTCCAATATGTAAAAACTTTAAATGGTACTTGATCCTCCATTTCTATAAAAATACACCTAGTTACAAAGTATCAATTATGTACCTACATGGAAGCCATTTTATTGTGAGAAAGTAATATGTATTTAAATTTAGCATAAAAGCCGAAACATTAAGCGTACAGTAAATTCAAGTTATTTATCATTAAATTGATAGAAAATATACTAATAGAATATTTCAATTGAATACTTCTGTAAAGTATTTTTACGCTTCTTCAAATTACGTGTTTTTACAAAAAAAAAATACAATTTACTTACCCAGGTCTTTGTTTTATCAAACGAAACAAAATAATACTAGCAGCGACAGGCAGTTTCAAGTCGTAATATTTCAACGTGAATGTTGTTATTGCGCAGCGGTCTACTATTTATACAAGCAACAAAATGAATCATCACTCACCGAAGCTTGGAGAAAGAAAACAAAATATTCAATATTATGGTGCAATTCAAAGTGATGCTGTCAGCTTGTTTGAATTGAAAATGACAATGTCATCCTATACTTATACTTACACATCATATCCTCCACAGATTAAATTGATTTTTTTGTGGCGAAAGAGTAAAGTAATATATAAGTGAAATGAAAATATGAATGGATACGCAAAGGACACTCGGGAACCCAGGGTTAAGATACTCTGTTTCACTTCCGTTCCCCACTTTCCACCTAATTTGAGACGTTTCGTTTTTCGGGTCTTAGCATAGAATCACTCTGGTACTGATAGAATCGTAAGTGGCGACTAAAGTACGTATGGGAGAGTCACGCTGTCAACAATTGAACACGCATGGGTAGACCGACCGACCGAATCATTGTCTCCCACGGCATTTAAAACCGACCTTAAGTAGCGGCTTTGGCCACTGCGTTTCGCGTTGGCTAATGCCGGACCCCGGTGCTCATCCACCATAAGTGCAACACACCTGTGGCTCCCCTGGTACTATACGGGGCCATGGGCGACGGTGATCACTGGTGATCCGTACGTTCGTTTGCCGTTTTTTCCATAAAAAAAAAATAAAATAAGAATCGGTTCATCCGTAGTTTATCTAAGAATGTACTCTTCTTTGTGGTGCTCTGTGGTAGCATGGTAGCTCCCAGCTATGATATACGTATAGGGAAGATACATTTAGGTACATATACAGTCAAACATATAGGTTTTTTTACTTTTATATGTATGTTGCGCTTGAAATTAAAAGACATTGAATTGAATTGATAATAGGAGTTGGTATTTACAATAATAGTTTATTTATTTAATTACTATGAGATGTATATAAGGTTGTATATTACTGTTATATTTTCACTGTACTTGTAAATTTTTTTTTATATTTATTTTTTTGTACTGGCATACCCATATTAAAGTGTAATTAGGAAAAAAATTGTCAGACGTCAGTTGAACGACGTACTCTAGAATAGCTGTTTATTTTTCGTATAATAAGTTGCAAACGTTGGGTTCAATAATAAAAAATACCTTATTTATTATATTGTGCTTTATAAAGCAATTTTGTACATCAGTAAGTACAGTTACGGCTTACATATGCAGATATCGATTATAATATTTGTACTATTTTATGATATTTGAGGTGAATCGAGACGCGAAAGGGGGAATAAAATACGCCACATGGGTTTAATAGAATCATAGTACGGTATTATGGGGTCGATAGAGATTAGAAACAAAAACAATAAAAGAGATAAAGAAGTGTTGTTGAACTTTTGGATAAAATCAATGGGAAATGTATAAAAACTAGAAACACTGATGTTAAGTTGTTTCAATCCTGTTCTTTTGTTATAATAACAAAATAATTTTGTATACATATAATATTATTGTGTATTATATTCTTATTATGCTTTAATTATAAATCGATGGTCCCAAAGTAATGTATTAAAAGTAAAAAATGCTTCTTCAAGAAAGCGAAAAGGTTATCTTTTACATAAATATTCGATAGAAACACGTCTTGAAAAAACGCATAAAGTGTTATTAAAATGTTATTAAAAAAATTCACAGTCAAATTACCCTTATTAGTATTTTAAAAACATTATTAAAAAGAATCACAAATTTTCTGTTTTGAGACGTTACATAGGGGCTAAATAGTTTTAAAATATTATTTTCAGAATATGTTACATTTCAAGTCACGATTCGTAATCATTATTTTTAAATAGATATGAAAACTTAACTAGTGACATGATTGCAGGTTAACAATATTCAAAATGCCGCGCAAATACATTGCACGGGAGAATAGCTATAATAAATATGACGTAAACCTTATAGCAGAAGCAGTTAAAGCATATAAATCTGGCAAAAAATCTCTGAAATGTATAGCTGAGAAATTTAAAATAAACAAATCAGTATTATATAGGCATGCTACTCGAACCATGAAAAGGCATGGAGGTCAGACAGCTTTATCAGAGGAGACCGAAGAAATGATTATAAAGTATGTAAATATATGTGCTAACTGGGGCTACCCATTGGATTCTTTAGACTTGCGATTTCTTGTTAAGTATTACCTTGATAAAATAGGAAGAATCGTTACAAAATTTAAAAATAATTTTCCCGGCCCAGACTTTGTGAGGGGTTTCCTTAAGAGGCACAAAGACAAAATATCCCCAAGGAAAACAAGAAAACAAACTTCAAATATAGAAAATGAAGTTGTTAAATCTATAATAGATGTTCTTAAAGAGATGCGGTCTGGGAAAAGAAAAAGAAAATTAGCAGTTGTCTCTTCTGAATATTATGAACAAGAAGAATTAAAAAATAAAAAGAAAAGATCACATTCTGACAAAAATGTTTTATGTGTTGAAAAAATAATCAAAAAACACAGTCTGAATGTCAATGAAAAAGAAGAAAACAGAATGAATATAGCAAAGGGAAAAGGAAAAAAATCAAAAGGAAACAGAAAAAAGGAAGTTGAAGAAAAGAAATTTCATATATTTCCTGAAAAAAAATATAATACAAACACTTTAAATGCACAAAATATTGGAATATATTGTTTTTCTAAGGAAGTCATTGAAGAGATGTCCATCGAAGAAGGAGATTTTGTTTTGTATGACGGTAATGAAATGGTCATAGCAGAGAATTTTTTAAGTACAGTATTTGAAGTTGAACAGAGAGTTTGAGAACTATAACATTGAAAATTACTATGAATAATAAAGCTGTTGTTTATCAACAAGAAAACACACTTGTTGATAGCATTTTATCTTTAAGCTCTTCAAAAAAAGATATTAGTTTATTTAATATAATCCTGTAAAATTTTTCTGTTTTTATATTATTAATATACCTACCATAAGCGGCTAACAAAGTAGTATCATGACTGCACAGCGTTTGCCACACAACTAATTATGCGTAAAATTTGTGAAAATTTCCTAACAGAGGCCCTTACAAAAACAATAAGTAGTAATATCTTTTCTTAGCCTCATGCTGAATTGTGACACAGCTGTTGCAGTTAAGTAGCATAATTTGTTGCTGCGCTTTGCTTTGTTACCAAGCTATGAAATAAAAATATTGAATTTGAAAACATTAAATATTTCATTTCCTCAACTAAGAATCGAACCCAGAGCCTTAACACTAGGTTCCCAAGGTCACTCTGTTTACCCTGCCATGTGCGGAATGAAGTGTAAAGCTGAACATAAATGAGGAACAACAAAAAAAAGTATACTAATAATTACTGTGATTTCAACAATTATTTTAAATAAGCGTAGTTAATAACTAATTAAAAAAAATATTTTATTTTATGAACCATAACCCAAAATGTAATCAACAGAATGTGAATGTAACATAATCAATTACAGTTAAATTAAAAAATATATATTTTGTATTTTTGATGTTTATAGAGTTAAAAACCACGTTTTTTAATTTGTAAATGTAAAACAATTGTTGTGAGTGAAATGTATAAACGAATACTCAACATAAATGAATTACACAATACAAAATAGTTTTTAATTTTAAAATGAAAAATATTAACATAATAGAAATAATAGAAATCAGATTAATCGACTATATTGCATTTTAAACGTCGGAAACTGGACGTTTCGTACCACTGTCCGTGGTCTCTGGTAGACTATAGGTATATATATAACACATGTAAAAAGAGGGGTATAATAAGTTGACGGTCGGTCGGTCATGTCATGCAAATTCGGTGGAAACTGGGGAACTAAAAGGAGTGTCTTAATACTAGGTTCCCAAGTTCCCTCTGCCCACCCTGCCAATGCTGGATACAGTGTGGAGCTGCGTAGAGGAGAGTAAATAGACGGGTACTATGTTTGACCGGTCGAATTGAATACACTTTCTTCTTTGAAATTTTTACTTTTTTTTTCTCTTAAATACTTAATACCTATACATATAGTTCGAAAATTGTTGGGGTCTGATGATTTACAAATAGACGTGACTACAAAATTTCATACTCTATACAATTATTGAATACTCGTGGTACTGCGCACCCTTCTCAATTATTTTATTATTTAACAGTTTTAGTAACTTAACTTAGCTTCACGCTATATCCCTAGCGGGGTAGGCAGAGAGAAAGGAGCGCCAAACGCTACGGTCTCGGCATACCTCTTTCGCCTCGTCCACTGTCATCAACCTCTTCATACATGCCCTCCGGGGGGTCCTCATGCTTTTTACGTGACCTTCCCCCAGTATCGTCGATACTGTGTTTTCGAAGGTATATTGAAAATAAATTAAAAGGCACTTGAAAACCTCGCATAACTATTTTTAAATCACTTTCAGATATTTAAATGTTATTTATATGTAATATCAGGAAGCACTGGATCGATTTTGAAAAATCTTTTTGTATTGAATAGCTATAGTTCATTTTTCGAGGAAGTCTATGGGCTATTCTACTTCTTATTATGACTAATGTAAGTCGTGTATTAATTAAAAGAGCGCATTTGATATTGTCACAAAAAAAATAACAAAATATTTATGACTCGGGCGTTGTATGTGTCGTGTATTCTCAGGCTAACGCTTTAATCTCAGGAGCTACTAATTCTAAACTTAGAACTGCTAAAACTTATTGAATAGTCCATGTATCGAAAGTTTATACATATATACATGACACTATGAGGCAATCAATAGAGCATCTGTCAAAAATTTTGCAAAAACCGTAGCTATATATTCAGCGCCGTACACAAAAATGCTATGTGACCGACAAAAGTTAACCGTTCTCCTCAAATATAACATAAAGTTTAAATATATATAAATGTTTATTCAGTAAATTATTTTGAACGAGTTAAAAGTTTATACTATGAAAATATACGATACGGTAAATATTTTTGTTTGTATAAAAATGCTCTGGATAGCGTGTAATTACTTATACAGTAGGTGCACTGTGCACTTATGCAGTACATATTTATGTAAAAATCATTTCTCTTAAAAAAAGTAATGGTAATGAGTGTAACAAATGAAATTGGCCTCCCTATTGCAAAACAAAATATGCATGAAGATTTTTCAAGGCAAAATATGTTTTGTTTCTAAAACAATAGTTTTGGAAACAAATCATATCTTGACTTTGAAAAATCTTCGGTAATGTAACCCAAGTACTTAAATATTGTAATGAAAATAAAAAAATATATATTAGTAATCTCTTTCAACTACCCTACATGCAATAATAAAAAAGCCAACTAACAGCTTTTGTTAAGGAGGCATTTCAGTTTTCTTATAATCAATGTTTCCTTCATTTCATTATTTCTTAATTTAATTGGGCTGTGTTAAATATTTAATGTTTTCATTTCTTCGCTCTGGTACAAGTCAAAACGTGTTTAGTTCCGCCTGAACTCGCAATGCTTCAAATTTGGCGGAAGATGGGGAACTAAAGTGAAACATAGTGTCTTAACACTAGGTTTCCAAGTTCACTCTGCCTTTTTTTTGTGACGCTGGGAAATGCTTTTGCGCAGACCATCCGTGCGCAGAACAGAAATCCCTTACGGACGGATGGTACTGTGGGACTCATCGAGATGAAATCCGATACTACCCACTAAAACTCAGCGGAAATATCACCACCTGAGTCAAGACGCCGCTTGATCGCTTGCGCCTGCCACTACGACACCTCGGTGAAAGGCCCACATATTGCGAGCCACCATCGTAAGCAGTCATCTAAGGATGGCTCCGTTCCCTATCCCTCTCAACTTCAATGATTGAGTGCAGCAGGGCCTCTAGGGTAGGGGTAGTTGGAGATGCGTGTACTGCCTTCTCCTACCCCCTGTTCTCCGACGACGGAGTGGGTCAGCATTTTCTTGGGACTCTCGAACACGCTCCGCGGCCTCTTTCAATGAGATGATAGATTCGGAGAAAGAGACCATGGCAGACCAGCACCTTTCACTTTCCAGCATGACCCCCACCACACTGGATAGCGAGAGGTCTCTTCCTACTACAGTCATCAAGGCTTGTCGTTGTAAAGCCCAAGCAGGGCATTCAGCCAGAGTATGATGAGCTGTGTCAGAGGGGGCATCGCACTCATGGCACGCTGGCGACAACTCCCAACGTGCAATTTGGTGCAGGTATTTGCCAAAGCAACCATGCCCCGTCAGTACCTGCACCAGTCTGAACGTCAGAACCCCAAAGTCCCTTTTCACCCAGCGTTCTAGGTGAGGGCGAACCGCTTCCACCGTAGGAAGACCTGCCATTGGTGACTCCAGGTCCAACTTCCATCGTTGGATCAGGTCTTTGTCTGCTCTCCTCCTGATCCGCACGATATCTCCCGTCAGTGGGTGTTCACCTCGCGACCGCTCACTTGAACGGAATGCGTGAACTTTAGCAATTACTTCCGCTTGTAACTTCCAAGGCGGATCACCTGCCAAGAGAGTAGACGCTGTCCAAAACACCGTAAGGTAGCCCCGAATAGCTCTCACCGCTATGACCCGCTGTGCTTTTCGCAGTTGGGTCCTATTACGAGCGGTGAGAGAATCTGCTCATACAGGAGCATCATACAGTGCCATGGATCTCAACACGCCTACATACGGCCGTATACCGAGGGCCCCGGTGGTGTTAAGTTCACTCTGCCTACGCTGTCATGTACGGGATACAGCGTGAAGCTAAGTAGAGTAGAGTATAAACTTTTTCAATATATTATTATTATAATTTTTATAAATTTAACATTAATTTACATTTCATATCATAATTTAGTGATTATATCATCTACTAACAACTAATTTGATTGTATAAAAAATATTTATAGTTATAGAACGATTTCTCGCTTAACCATTTCTTTAATTTGAAATAAAAATATTGACACTAGGAGCATTGCGGACATTAAACTTTAATCTGTTATAAACTTACTTCTAGACCCATCACTCTTAACAGTTTTATCCATTTTTGATAAAACTAGACTCTTTCAGATTTAGAGGAATCGACTTGGGAATCGCAAAGAATAGTTACGTCACCAAGTTTTGAAAATATTTGTTGCTGCTGATCGATCACATATAGCCCGACGCTGCATATTAACAACAAATTTAATGTCAAGTTCCAGTTGTAAAAAATATGCTCGGCCAGAAGTGTCTTGGTATACTTTAGCCATAACTAGCATCGCTCGTTACAGTTAATTGATTTTATGTGTTCATCTCATTTTTGACCGTCGTCAAACACGAACATACAGAAATTTATTACAAATAATTTATTTAACATAGTTTTTAACTAGAGGCCTAACATTTCGACCCACAAGATTAAATTTTATAAACGGAGTTTTGACAGTGTTATGGTCTAAGCCGTTAATAGGAAGGCACTCATGTAGGCTGGTGGCTATATTATTTAAGCTTTTCTCCAAGTTGTTAACAGATGACCCTGTAACATCTATCGCAACTTTGCATAAATACATATAACCGTCACATGTTAGAAACGTAAATTAATTAATAAAATATTGAGTATAATTGATAGGGAAGATACTTGCGGGACTCCATTACTGGATATAAGTTTGATTCATCCTATAGCAGATTTTTCATTGAACTATTTCCTGACGTCCTTGAGACATAAAATGTATTAAATTTAATCCATCTTCCATAATGTCTGATTTTCATTTTTAAATATATCTATTTGTAACATCAAATACGTTAGAGAAATACCAAAGAAGAAGAACAAGTGCTATTTAATAATGTCTTTGGTTTTCGCAATTGTTACTCCAACTATTAAACCCAGAGATTATAGGTATTTGGTAATGGGTAAAAAAATAATTGGTTTACTTTTATCACCTTTTTCTTTATACAGAGGGCAAATTTTTATTTCTTTTAGAAGTTGAGGATATGTTTCACATATCCTCAATTTGAGGGTATGTTCCACATATCCTCAACTTATTTCTATCTTTTTATCAAGATTTGGGAGGATAACATATAATATTACGTGTCTGGTTTAGAAAAAAACCAGCATACTTTTTTTACTCGCTTTTCAACTTACAATTAAAAGAGTGGTTCATTATAATTTCGACTGAGAGTGGGCTTGCTTCTAGTTTTTATTGTTACTTTCCACGACATTGGTTAAATTAGACAAAGAGAATAGAGCGCCAAGTGCTACGATCTCGGCACACCTCTTTCGCCTCGCCCACTGTCATGAATATCATAAATTAGCATGCGAATTATTAATTTGTACAGTCGGGGGATCCAACGGTGCTTTTGCAGTTTCACTCGTAGAAATACGATTAGTTTTCGATGAATTTACCTCTCGTTCATCGTTGAAGATTTCATTGATGTTTTGAGGGTACTAGATGCTTTTGGGTAACACTTCGTTATATCTATTATAAAATTAATTAACTTAACAATAATATCCTATAAATCTGAAATCTCTTTGTAATAATAAAAAATACAGGAAAATTTATTTAATAATAATATATGATATACGTGTAATAACTGAAATTATATGGAACTGATGTTTAATCTTAAATAATTTTATATCTGAAACCGTGACCGATAAATTGATGAGCGTTTTCAGAAATATTATCCAAAAGGTAGTCTTTTTCCTTAATCTTTCTTTAGTTTAAAGTTTTAGTTATTGAAATTTCTGGAGACTAATTAATAAAGACTATTCTGAAGTGGGCACGGCCAACAATTTACAAGCTCTACCTACCTACACCTATGGATAAAATGTTCTTCAAAAACCATTTATCCAGATCGGAAACACTACACCCGTAACATCCATACTGAACACAATAAAAATTACCTTTGTTTTCATTAAATAAAAGATTTTTTAAATTATATTTTTATTTTCAATACTTTTGTAACTGAATAACATTTCGGAAAAAAATAAATTAACATTCTTATATTAATTACATAAATGTGTATTCTAATTGGAAATTAACAGAAAAAGATATTAATCTTGATGTACTTTTTCTAAATTATTTTTGGAGCTATCTGCAAACTTTATTGGCCCACCAAGTTGAACTGTTTCTGGAATACATAGTTCTTCATTGAGCTTCTTCGCTAAGAAATATATCTCTGCCAGAGCTATGACCAATGCACACATCACACCTAAAAGTAATCTAAATCCAAAGTCCAAGTTTCCAACCATCCACTCCACCCCTCTAAACCCAAATAGAAATCCAGCAAATATTGAAATAATAAATTGTCCAATGGCAATAAGTTGACGGTTTAGTTGTTTTACTAAAAAAGAAAAAATATTATCATAAAACATGTATTTGAGCTATTATTAAGTTTCAAGATTAATTTTATATATACTTATAGTAGGACAAGCATAGACCTCATAGAACCTCTTAGAACTTAGTGTCAAAATACTCTGTTCTCAGCTTTCTACTCAATTTTGTGGTGGAAATCTACAGCATACTTTCCCCAGTAGGAATAGAAATTACGGCATAGAAATTACGGCCTACAATACATTTAGTCAGTGAGTCACTATGTATGCTGTTATGGTATTTTTATAAAAAACCCTAAAACAGTAGTTTTATATTTCTAAAAAAGTAAAAAAGAAAAATCTTAGAGAGAATAAGAGTCTTCAGGCAATGCATTTTTTAAAATTCATCATAAGATATTTACACAAACTTTGTAAAATTATATGAATGATTGCTTACATTGATATGAAATACTGTCTTCAGGGAATTTCATTCTGACATTATCAACACTTTTTGTCATTTTTCTGTATTCCCGAGCTTCTTGTTGGGCTCTTAGTTTAACACACCTTGCTTCCAAATCTGGATTTCTTTTAATAGTTTCATTTTCTGGAAGTTTAATATAAGCATGTTCCAAAAGAGTGTGAAGATATGGAACATCTTTTTCCCCATTGGATCTTTTAAGTTTGAGATGGTTATACAACCAGTTCAAATCTGCAGTTACAAGATAAATGTCATTTTCATTTTTGGATTTATTATCACTATCATCTTTTTCTTCAGTATTTTTATTGTTATTATTCTCATTTGTTTGTTCTTCACCTGTTTTAGGAATATTATCATCTATTTCATCTTTTTTTTCACATCCACTTGTTGCTATTGTTTCACCAGCATAAAACTTTTTAATTTTATTTAAATTGTCAATATCAGATGAAGTAAAAGATATTGGCTTTTGATCAGCAATGCTGTAACTTTCAAACTTTCTGTCTCCACCTTTAACTATTTGTAATATATTGTGAGGTAAGCTATCTGATATGGGTATAGTTTTCAAAAAATCCAATAATTTTTCACTTGGATAAATTTTTAAATGAGTGTCAACAAGAGAACCTTTAAGATCCATTATTTACTTATTTGTTATATTCAGCTTATGATTCAAATCTGCATATAAATCTTTCAATTCCTCTTCTTTTTCTTCAAATGTATTATCAATTCTTTGGCATTTGAAGTTCATGTCATCAATAAATTGATCCCATTCTTTCTGTCTTTTTTCACGATTCTCTTCTACTTTTTTTCTGCTAGCCTAAAGAAAAAAATAGAGTCAATTTTGTAACTTTTCATATTTTTTTTGAGATTTATGACCTTTTTCATATAATTTTCATTTACCAAACATTATTAAAATTTGACCATTGATCAAAATTATACCATTTACTATGAAGAGAATCTAAGAAAAAAACTTTCAAACTCAGTAATACAACAATATCACTAACATTACCTGACCTTCCAATAAACAATAAGAAGACTTTGAGACATTGTCCATTTAGAAGAGAAAGCTTAGTCTTCCTGGAATGGGAAAATGAAAATAACCCAATTTCACTCATTTGTTTAAGGAATTTGACTCCACAATTTCACTCATCAGAGAAAGGTGGTGAAAACAATATCACAAACTCAATTGTTCATCATGAAAAATAATCAACATTCACCTAGGTGGGATTGAACCCATAACCATTATATTTACAATCAGATACTGTTTTGCTGTGCCACAATGGCTTAAATCATAGATTCATAAGATAGATTTTTTACCACCACACAATTTCTTTTTTGCACAAATGTTTCTTTCCATTTTCATGCTGTATCTCGCACATAGAATGTTTGGCAGAGATAACCTAGCAACCTAGTGTTAAGACACTCCCATTCCATTAAAGCACTTCTGACTTCACACACTTTGATGAGTTCGGATTTGCTGTAGCGGATCAGAAAGAAAGCTCAGGAATACAGAATCAACATGTATGTTGAAAAGTAGAACTCCATGTGGTTATTTACTCATTACTATAATATAAATACTTAATCTACTTAATAACACTGCCTAAGTAAGGAAATAAAGCTATAATATAAATAACAAATAATAATAATAATAATATTACCTTTTGAATTTCCAGATATTCTACCTCAATTTCTTGAGAAAGTTTTGTGGCTTGAGCTAATTTCTCAGCTAAAACTGGTAATGCAGCATTAGAACTTTTTATTATTCTGTCTACTTGAGTATCTTTTATATCTGTAAGATTCTCAAGTATTGCAAATAAATTTTCAACTTCTCTATCACCTCTCTTTTCCTGAAAATTAATATTAAGTGACTGGTAGTAATGAAACTTGGTTAATTTTAGTTTAAATATTTTTAATGTATAATTAGCACAAATGTTTAAATATTTCTTTTAAGTTCTCTTCAAGAATCATTGTTTTCCTTAGTTATTTAGGTTTTTTTTCAATTGTTTCTCAGCAGAGGGGGTGATATATTAAATAACTACAAAATCCTGTACATAATTACCTCAAATTCTTTTAACATAAACTTTATCTCGCCATTAAGAAAAGGTCGATGGTCAAAAAGTCTTGACCAAACTTCGCTAATTTCTAAAACAAATGAATTAATAAATTAGAATATCATGTTGAGTCTTTTTTATACATACATGATAGACTTGATATTTGACGTACATAGACTTATACAAGAAATAACTGTTG
This sequence comes from Eueides isabella, assembly GCA_019049475.1. Classification (NCBI taxonomy): domain Eukaryota; kingdom Metazoa; phylum Arthropoda; class Insecta; order Lepidoptera; family Nymphalidae; genus Eueides; species Eueides isabella. The sequence continues at coordinate 11,338,108 of CM032388.1, forward strand.
ACAAGAAATAACTTGTAATATGTATTAATTTATTTTGTACGAGAAATTTTTATACTATATAACGTATATTATGCACAAATTTACAATTACTATAAGTAACATGAAAAATAAATCATACCTCGTGACAGTTCCGTCATTATCAATAAAAAAGTTAAATGTGTCTATTATATTTAGGAGTGCCAACGGCTATATTTTGTAAACGTTATATAGCAATATGCTATGCTTTAATAACCTGTTTAATCTTATACACTATATGCTATCTGTTATTTAGTAGTTTTGAATACTTTTATCTTTACATTTTATATATATTGTAGTACTTTTTCAGTACCTACAAATATGCATTGCGGCCTAAAAGCAAGCAAAATATAATAATGGACGAGTATTTATATTTTGAATATAATCTATTTATTTCTTTTATTTGAGAAATAAATTATTTATTAATAATTTAACTAATTCAAATATTCATTATTGTTATAGACATTAACCAATGCTATTATAGACATTGTTATAAACATTAGCCAGTAAATATTGAGTATAATTTAGAATGTGAAAGTTGCGTATTCTATAATCACAATTAACGTTCCTTGATTTCTAAAGAAAGATGTCGATATATAAAACGATACCGAAGCGTGTCCGAAAAAAGCTCAATGCCTAAAATGCGCATCAAAAAAGTAGATAAAAAAATACTTGTAATATATAAATATCAGGTGAATGGTATTTGAAAATATTAGTTAAAGTTATCAATTTTGTTTTTAGTACTCTAATATCTATGAATAATGTAATCACTGTTTAGAATATAGCTATATGTAAGGTACAGGTATAAAAGGAACAGAGAATCATCTCTATATATAAAAAAGTGACGATCGTAATGCATTATTTTTTTGAGGGATATATACGTAATGCATTATTTTTTTGAGGGATATATTATTACATTGTTTTGTACAATGTAAGTTTTTGACTCTCACAATTAACTATTTCAGTCACCAATAATATATTGCTTAATTCAGAACATACCCTCTATGTACACCAACACCATTCTGAAAGCCATTCTGCCATTCGTTTACTATATAAGATGATTTATTTTACCTCTAACACTTCAAAATTTACTGCTTAAGCTGAGGATAGATTCAATAAATAAATAAATTACTTTTTAAACAATGATGATAATTGACAGAGTAATCAACTATAAGAATATTGTCAAAACCGTCTTGTAATAAACATGAACTTATTTTATTTTTCTCTAACAATTGCAATTGTATTTTTTTTAGTTAAAAAGCATCTTTCTATTAGGGTAGTTAAAAGTTTGCATATATATTTTTTGAATATTCAGCTCTTAAGAACGAAGAACGTATTTTAATATTGTCTATGATATGAAGCATTCACTCTTTCTGTCAATTATATTTTATTTCATTCCGCCAATCTCGCATTCATGATTCAATTCAATTAGTTTATTCATTCATGACCGCTGAGATGGATGTGTTTGTTTGGTAATTCATACAAAATTGTTTTTATTTGCGCAGAAGTGATTGTGGTTAACAATATGTGTTCAATTGGTCGCGAGTTTCGGTTTAGATAATTTCGTCGGTGTATTGTGTAAATAGCTCTAAACGAATGTGATAGTAGACTTTGATAGTGCAGTTTTGTATTGTGGTCATCATGCCGGGTCTTATTGGTATCGGTGAATTTATTGACGAAACTCGAGAGGATTATAGTTCACCTACTACATCGACATTCGTTTCGCGTATGCCACAATGCCGGCAAACTATAAACGCTTTAGAAGAAGTGAGTAAGATTTTTGTACCCTTTTGAATAGTTCTTTTATGAATTAAATCGTAATTTCAAGTTATTAACATAAAACCTTTAATAATTTATAAGTATGTTTTAAATATTTCTTTGAATGTTACAAATATTCATAAATACTGATAATGGATAAAAATATAAATCATTATTCTAAAATTATTTTTTTTTATTGGTTTTTTACATTAAAATCAATTGAAATAACATTGGAATAGTTTTAAAAGTATAATTCTTTGAAAACCACTAATACTTGTTTATAATTTTTTTTAAGTGTCTAAATTAATACACAATTATGTCTCATTTAAGATAATTTAAATTTGTTGTCCACATTTATGGTCATAACTAAAAGTTTTTTAAGTAATATAAAAATTTTCTGTATTAGTTCTATGAAGTGGCCAGATATTGTAATGTTTAAAGGTTCTTGCCATTTTTTACTTAAAACATCAGTTGTTAAAACATCATTCCTATAATAAATACTATTTTATTTCTATGTTATTAAAAGAAATTGTCACTTTAAAATACACAAAACTGTATATAATTGAGGTGTAAATTATTTTTGCTGCTCACTGTATCATGAAGACATTAACAATTTTTTACATACATTGTTGGTAAAATCTGTATACCAAATTAGTGAGGTCAACAGCATCTGAGTCACTACAAGCAATAATTGAATGCATAGCTTTACATTTTTGAAGGTAACTTATATGTTAGTGACACATATCTACTGTGAACACATCATAATATGCAACCTATTCACAATATTTACTTGGATACTTTTTTATTTATTATTATATTATGCCTTGGGATACTTTTTTATTTATTTATATATTTTTTCAAATAAAAGGTCAATCATCATCAAAGTTTTAAAATAAATACAAATTACATCTTGGTGTTTTGTAAACAATCTTTTGATAATGAGATGAAACCCAATATCAGTTAATATAGAACAAAATAGAGTAAAAATAGCTTAATGGCTTACATTAATTTTCAAATGACAGGTCTATAGTTGCTTTTTCTTGTAAAAATACTATATTAAGCTCTCACTCTTAGCCTAGTAGACCAAAGAGTACTTTGGGGCAATTGGTAGACATCCAGTCCTATTTGGAAATAGAAACTGAATAGAAACTTTGAGACATATATGTAATTCATCATCTATTCTGCAAGGAAAGACCAATAAATTAAAATCATCATAAAGATGCATGCGAAGGGAAAATGTAAAACGAGTGCCTAATCAAAGGAGATTTCCTTTTTCCGTTCCGCTCATCGTTAACCATGACTAGCTTCTGGCACTTTTATAATTCTATATATCTTAATGCGTTCCAAATGACACTAAATCAGAGACATGACATGACATTACATCAAAGTTATTTGGAATAAAGCCATCGAAAAGTTGCGCTACATTTGAAGAACAATTGTTAGTATAGTGTTTTCATGATAATATGTTAGTATTGATTAAATACGTGAAGCTATTAATCTTCCGGTAGCAAAAGAAATATAGTAAATAATCTACACAAAGCATTATTCAATTTTAGTATCAGCTCCTCATGAGCCTCTCAAGAAACGTATGGAAAACAATATGTACAAAAGTGCAATACTGGAAAAACTTAGCGATACATGGGAAACAATAACACCAAAAGATAATAATATCAGCGTAATTACCAGGATTAGTAAGATTAGAGTTTATTTGTACGTAGAAGAGTAGCGTACCGAAATGTCTAAGATATTAAATTTGCTAAAAGCTGTCGGCCTGTCTAGAACTATCATCAACTTTTGTCTAGAATTTGTAGAATTACTTGTAGAATTATTTAGAATGTGATTTAATAATTGGTCCACTAATCTTACACCTGTAAACAAAACTTACACTTGTGGTCGCCAGTCACAACGCTGACTGGCACTGTTCTGAACTCGTCACGTTGCAATACGATAAGTTCGGCACTCTCACAGCTTCTTTGTCTCTTAATAGTAACAATAAAAATTTTAAAGTTAGCTTGTGTTTTTTTATCCAATTTATTTTATACTAAAATGGCAACTAAAGATACCTTCAACAATTTATATTTTTTGAATTTCATCTATTACTTAAAATATGTTAGTCCAAGATATTTAATTTCATTACTTCCTTCAAAAGCAAATTCAAGCATCAAATGAAGTGACAATTAATACGCGTGACAGATATAATCTTGTGTAACTAGTGCATTTGGTACAATCTAAAAATCCAAATGAACACCTGTCGTATTACAATTGGCACGACGATGTAATTCGCGTAATAAACAAATATTTTTAATGTATACTTGTTTTGATTTCAAAGGTCACATAGAGAATATCCTTATCGTATCGTCATTTTATAGTCATATAATGTGATTATCTAAGAGTATTACTCATTCACTATAATTTAATATTATTTTCATCGAAATGATATGGTCCAAGTAAAGATAAGTCGTCCAACTTCAACGATTTATGATAATATATTGAATATGAAATATGTCGTTAATCTATTTTTCGCTGTAGTTGACAAAAAAGTTCTTAATTGGATAAAATGGTGCCTAAAAAGAGGCGTTTTCGAAATTCTTAGAGATAAGACGGGATTAGGTTTATATTTAATGGCCCACACAAACAAACACAACTTGCTTAAATGTTAAATAAAGAAATTAAAAATTGTTAAAGTAGTGAAATATCTTTTTTTATAGAACACATGTGAAAGGGTTTAGTGCTCACTTATGTTTAGTGGCTCACGTGTTCTTATTGGGACCAGTTCGACCCAGATCGAAATCTTGTTTCAAGTTTTCTTTTACTTTCTAACAACGTTTCTGAACAAAATTTGAGTAACTTTCGTTTTGCTGTCTGTAGTATTTCATAATTAAGTGTATAAGTATATTCTATCTTAATTTGTCAATATAAATATAATAATAAAACTACATATTTTAATTATTTATTATGACCATATTTAATAAATTTATTATACTTAAGGAGACTTACGTTATTCCTACACACATTGCGCTCAAAATAAATATCTATTGATATTTTACAATAACCTAACCATCTACCTTTATACATAAAATAAATACATATAAAATTGAAAAGTCTGATTTCCAAATAACTGTGTATTTAACTATATTGTGAAAAACGCGAACGCGACGCGAATGTTTGTTTTTGTATCGAGTGTGTTTGTCTGTCAGTATTTTTCCGAATTTTTCTATTTGTCCGAATTAATCTTAACCCAATCAAAGACCAGAACTGTCAAATCGATTTTTATGGGACCAAAATCGATAGATAGGCAGGATTGTGAAGCAACGTGCAGACTACTTCATACCTCGGAATTCTTGCGGGATAGCAGTTTTATCTAGGTAGATGTCAAATATCTAAATACCTAGATTTTAGAAGTAGAAAAAACATTCGTGACGCTATTGTAGGGTAAGGTCACGAACGTGCGGCTGTGTGTGTAAAACGTGTGTGTGGCTCCAATTCCCACCTGAGATTGAAATATATTTTTTTTTTCATTTCCTCGCTCTGGAAACGAGGCAAGGCGCGGCTTTATTTACGCCACTCAACTCGACCTCGAAATTTGGCGTAAAGTAGGGAACTTAAATGTAGTAATGAAAAGTAGTAAAGTACTCTGCCCTGCTACGATCAGTAAAATAAATATTACAAATCATATCGTTCCAGTTCCATTCGCGATCAGCGAGACGCAAAATAAACATGTTAGCTTACGTCTTATAATAATATTCTGTACATAATACATAAACAATAAAATAGTACGAACTATAAAAAAATCAGGGAGAAGAATCGTCTCGAATACTTGACGACTGCTGGGGTTACAAGGTCAACCGCTTTCGCTATCGAATTTATACAAACATGCACACTTATTCCATTTCCATAATATCCAACCACTTCGAAAATCTCTTCGCAAGTCGACAAAGGTCACGGATGCTAGATTCACTAATTGGCGTGAATGAGAGCTTACCGTGTTATGATTCATGGCTGTTGCAATGTTTTACATCACTAACGATCTTTGATAATAGTAATTGAAGGAATGTTTTTTTTTTGTTTTTATTACCTTGGTTAATTTAACACACACACTCGAACTCACGAGTCTGCATCAATTAATATATGTTGTGCATAATTGGTTTGTAACAATCAGCGAATGAATCTAATATGTAGAATTATGCATAGGTAAATAATAATATTTTATAGTATAAGAAATGTTATTTTACTTATTGACACACTTCGATTTAACAATTTGAAATAAATAATTACATAATCTTTAAATACTTTAGGATACGCATATAATCTTTAGTCAGCATCGGCATTACAAAAATGTATAAATGATATTTCGACAGAAAATATAAATCGTTAAAAAGTTTTAAATATCTATGTGTTGACTTTTATTTAGTTAGATTAAAGTTAAACTTGTAAAAGATAATTAAACTTTAACAAATAAAAATATCCTATAACCGCAACTATATATATATATTATTAAACAGACACTTCGTAAGTATTTTTTCTTGATACTCTGTAGAAATTCAAATATCTTCATAATTTATATTTTCAGAGGGTTGTATTTTATATTTTGAGTAAACTTTGAAACATCAAGCTGCTCTACTATCTTTATGTTACTATCCTTAAAAAATGGAAATAAAAATCTTGAATATATAGTACTGCATATATTGGAGGCCGGTCGTGGCCCAGCGGTAAAAGTATGTGACTAAAGTGTTTAAACGATAGGGTGGGTTCGATCCCTATTCGAGGAAATGAAATATTCAATATTTTCAAATAAAATATTTAATGTTTTCATTTCTTGGCTCTGGTAACAAGGCAAAGCGAGGCGTTGAGTTCCGCCACTCAACACGCAATGTCTTAAATTCGGCTGAAAGTGGGGAACGGAAGTGGAACGGAGTGTCTTAACACTAGGTTCCCTCTGCCTACCCTGCCATGTGCGGAATGTAGTGTGCAGCTGAGAATATATAGTAAGCAAGACCACGGAAAGCTAAGTACGGCGACGGTCGCAACAGGCAGTGAAGTGATATGATAAAAACAACAACTACTGAGGCAACTGAGGACCTCAAGAGTAAGAGCCGCTATAGTTGCACAAGAGACACAGATCAGTATACGCAGGATATTCTATTCTGGTAGTTTTACAGAAAAGGTCGTAAGACCAATCGTGAACGAGGAAGTGTTTGTAATAGCGGCAGTTTTATCATAAATCAAAACTTTTACACCAATCGGAGACAGTAACCAACTGTCCTTCATCGACATCCTTAATCTATTCCAAATGTCAGACCAATGGTTTAGACCGATATAGTCAATATCTAGCTATAGATAATATAGATGTAAACTGTACCTGAAATACACGCTCGAGCTTTACGTCGAAATCTACTCGGTCGCGACCCAACACTCTTTACCTGGTCCATACGCAAGCAGAAAAAGCGCAACTTATCAAGGGATAAGATAACATTACCAAGGTTATATAGTGGAAAAAAATACGTTACAATTTAATTTTAATTTAATCATACATCGTTATTTACGAATATTACATTAATTAATTGTGGATATAATGTTAAAAATGAAACTTAAAAATTCATGACAGGAGAGATTTTATGATCTCAATTATAAAAAGATTTATAATGTGTCACTGGTGAAGAAATGTATTTACTTGTTCATTCATAGGGTTTTTTTTTATAAATATAAGAATAAAAACTTGTAATTGTTTACATGCTACAGCAAAAACAAGCTTGAGCAAAATTCCTACAAAACAATACAATGTAATGCTATGTTCAAAGGTAGCAAGTTACGATGTGACTCAGACCGGAAATATATTTTATGATTCAACGTGAGAAATGTGAATATTAATAATTTAATTCATCTTATTGCGATCTTTTTAGGTTTTGTAATTGAATGTTGTCATATATATATATATATATATATATATATATATATATATATATATATATATATATATATATATATATATATATATATATATATATACATATATATATATATATATATATATATATATATATATATATATATATGTATATATATATATATATATATATATATATATATATATAAATACTTATGTAAAAATATTGTGGAAAGCTTCCGTGCTTTCCAGTATATAGTGGCTCCCTTCTCAAAATAGTCCATAATATTTTTTTGTTTAGTGTTCCAAAAAAAAAACGAATGCCATTTCCTTCCTCGCTGAGCTTGACACTTTAAACTTCTTCTACGTCAGTTCTTCGACTCGTACCCATGTGATCGATATGGGTACGAGTCGAAGACGACGGACGTTATTATGTTTCGGGATCAAAGCGTCCATGGTCACAAAAAAAATCCTAGTCTACTTAGAACTTTTTGAGATTTACTCTTGAAATGTGGACTGGTTTCTTTTTTATCCGTCGATTAACATTTTCTGCCCTGCTAATTGCAAAATATAGCGTGGAGCATCTTTTCACTTGTTCTTAAACATTTCTTTACTCATCTCTTGTCCACACGTGGCGTTGCCCGCTAGAAGTACACATTTATTTATATAATGTATATCACTGAATTACTTTGTTATTCAGATTAATTAATTATTTTCATGTTGAGTCCTTTAAAAAAATACGTTGATAACTAAAATTTCAGTTAATTCTGTAACATATCTGAGGAACCAAATACGTTATATATAAAGAGAAGCGCGGTTAAATCGTTTCTAAGCCGTTTGTGAGCAAATGCACGACGACGCACATACAAACACATTAATTATGTTCATAAATTCACATAATATGTTTTTCTTATATACTTATATATCACTCACTTATATTTACAACAATCACTTATATTTTGTATTACATTATATGTTAAAAATAGATGTTAAAACGTTTAAAACTCTTATGTGCAGGCGTGTAAGTATACAAAATAATAATAATTCATAATTGTAGGTATTTGTTATTTTTACTTATGTAAAAGTAACACTAAGTACTAGGTACCATATGCCGTTTTTTTTCGTGACTTTCTCCCTTTTTGCTTTTTGGATTGCATTTGATAAAATTCAAGGGGTTCCTTTAGATCTTTGTTTAAAGCGACAGATGTTTGCAGCTCCCTTATTGAATGGCTCGTGGATCCTATTGAAAACTGTTCGCAGAGAATGACCGTATCGTTAAAAAATGGGGTCACGGGCTTACTATAGAACTCTCAACTGCACAAAAATAAGTGCAATATTGTAAAGATTATATAAGATGGCTGAATGGAAGTCTTATTACTGTAACGTGGCTAAGATTTATTGATATATTTGTTGAATTAAAATATTATATAAAAGGTATCTAGTGTATAATAAATTATATAAATTGATGTAAAACGTTTTATTTTTTACAGACTCTGGACTTCGACCGCGATGGCCTAACGAAACTTAAGAAAGCTATAAAAGCAATACACAACTCCGGAAATGGTGAGTTTAAAGGAAACATATATTATTTTACATAACATATTAATCATTAATAAAATAAAAATAACATACTGAACTATAAGAGAGTCTTAAATTTTTAAGTAAAAGTATATCTGAAGTGTGGAAGATAAATTTTACGGTTTATTTTCGTCTCAGTTGGTACGGTAGACTAAGTTATTATTAAGATACGGTACGGCAGCGTCGTAGCATTCAAATGTCAGTGGGATAAAAACAGCTTTCTTAATGAAACCGTTTTAGATATTCGGAGTTTAGGTTCATGTTCCCTCAAACGACACGAATGTAAGTCGAGAATAAGAACAGAGGAAGTGTTATATGAATAGAAGAGTTCTAAATATATATAGGTACGTGGATAGGAAAGTTATAATTTTTAAAACACATGCTTTTAAACGTGTGCAGAACTGTATATGTGTATGTTAAATATGTACATAGCATGTGTAATGTGATTGTTTGTGCTTAAGTACATAGTGGCATCTACATAGTGATTTGATTCTAACCAAAGAGTCGAAATTTTTCCAATTCGCATAATTGCTTAATTTTATTAAGACCAGAAAAGGCTCCCAACAATTTTTGCGAAATCCTCAAAGATACATACGAACGCGCATTGTCTTGATAAAACACGACCCGTTTGATTCACAATTTCTGTACTTTTTTGTTTTATAGCCGTCTTAAATGTAAATAATACTTTTCCGATCGTTCTATCGTTTCATTATTTTGTGCTCAATATATAGGAATGTTTGACAATTCCACCAGATACCAATTACGTTCAGAACATAATCGCTTAGGATGAAGACCGGCTTTTGGGGTGACTAAAGGTTCTTCACTTATTCCCCAGGTCCTAAACGGTAAAAGGTAACCCAAATATCGATGAGGTGTTCATGACCAACCTTAACGTACTGTGAATGTGCAACCATACACCATCACGTGTATGGTTGATTTTTATTGATTAGCATCCTGCCTGCTTGCTCATTGACGTAATGTCTAGCGTAGGTTATTCTTGATTTCTGTTCCAATCATATCTTCGTTTGTGGTGAACGGCCTCCCTAGGCGTTCTTGATTATTCATATTGAAATTCCCAGCTTTAAACCACGTAAACAACTTTGCATAAGGCTTAACGGCAACAGCATATGTGATATTTTTGTCTTTTCGGAAAAAGAAAATGATGAAATACCTAAATGACCCTATATTTGCTGATAAATTGTTATCAAACTTTCTTTCAAGTACGACGTGGAATATGTACACATATCATTTGTGTTCAATTATTGTGATGTATTCAGTCAGTCAGTTCAGGTCTCTCGCACTACCTGTCAAATATCGGCACGAACTTTCCAGACTACACTGTATATTTGCTACAAATAATTATATATACTACAAACATTTACATATATATATATATATATATATATATATATATATATATATATATATATATATATATATATATATATATATATATATATATATATATATATATATATATATATATATATATATATATTAAAAAATACACAGTTTTTAATTAATAAAGATCGACGGATGTATTAATAAGTTTTTGCTTTGAATTAATTATTAACATAGAACGAGTTACATATTGAAAGCAACATAGAAACACCGGTAAAGAAATTAAATTAAAATATAACTTTCGTTTTTATGCCAAGTCCAAAAAGTTACGAGATAAGACGCCGAGTTTATTGACTTTGCAATACCATCGCGTGCTAAGGTTTGTTTACTGCGTCTGAGCTGGGCTACGAACTGGTTGTACGGGTTTGGATTGAGCTTAGTCGCAGCTGGCAAGGTCGTGCGCACGCGCCTGCAAAAACAACCAAACCTCCGCGGACATTCTGGCGCAGTGATGTGTAAATAAAGAATTAGCAATCAAAATCACGTTCGGGAAAATGCTAACCAATGTTTACAATATAGCGAACCAATCCAGTCAAATGTAAATTATGAAACGCAGTTGGAAACATTCCAAATAGCATCTTTGTATATAATCACAGCACTCTTATAATAATAAAAGTGTTTATTATATTGATTCAATAAATTTCAAACGATATATAAAATTGTTATAATACGAGGCCGTCGTAAGGCGGCTCGGGCGAGTGACTGTAGACGTGATGGTTGTTGAACCCACAATTCCGACCCATGCCCACGTGCGGATATAAAATCGAATTTGAGGCATTTCGTGTTGAATGGTGGAACTCAATGCCGTGCTTTACCAGAGCGGAGAATTGAAAACATTAAATATTAATTTGAACATATATGAGGCCTGTCGTGGCGCAGCGGCACAAGCGTGTGACTGTAACCGACAGGTTTTGGGTTCGATCCCCAGTCGAGGAAATGAATTATTTAATATTTTCAATTTAAATATTTAATGTTTCATTTCTTCGCTCTAGTAATAAGACAAAGCACGGCGTTAATTTCCGCCACTCAACACGCAATGCCTCAAATTCGGCGGAAAGTGGGGAATGGAAGTGGAACAGAGTGTCTTAACACTAGGTTCCCGGGTTCCCTTTGCCTACCCTGCCTCGTGCGGAAATATATATTTCGATGTAAAAGTGGTTGCGATCCCCACTCGAGGAAATAATATATTTATTTCATTTCCTTGAGTGGGGTGGTGTCGAACCCACAACCTGTCGTTTACAGTCAACACGCTTGTGCCGCTGCGCCACAACAGGCCTTATATGATTTTTATGAAAGCTTGTGAAGTGTTCGTTTAGTTTATACAAAGCCCTATTAAAATGATTATTCGAGCCCAGCGGAGAAATTGAAAGGCATTAGGCTCAAGTATCGTCATTTAATATTCAGAAAGCGTCGTCAATAAGATAGAGCCAGCGAATGTGGGTCTCGACACGGATCACCGTCACACTCAATATCTTTACTCCCACTTATAAGATTTTAATATGCTTAGAGAAAATACTAAGTATATTAAGCATAGATAAAATTAAATATTTTTTAATTAATACCGTTTTTTTTAATTTATCTTTCGTGAATGATGTCATCAATTTCCGCTAAATTAAAAAAAAAACTGCTCGCTAAAATTGAGATGATCTACGTATTACGTTTGATATGCAAACCAAACGTTTTAAAACTGTAATTTTATCAATTTCTTTTAAACTGACGCCACTTATATCTAATTAATGAAATAAATAGATTTGGTCCGAATTGTTTCCTTACTGACCTGAATGTAGCTTATACATATAATATAAAGCGCTATTGTAATCTTTTCGTTAATTAAATTAAAGGGACACAAGACGACTCCATATTATGTTTTCAGTTTCAGTGGAGATTCACTATATGAGATGATTCTTAGTTACCTTTTTTATTCGAGGTCTATTTATTAAAAATATTATGGTAAAGTTTTAGAATCTATTTTTCTGCGCATGTAAAGGGCAAATGCAATGATACAAATATGTAGATCGATAAAACAAACTAATTTAGTTGTGTTATAAGTATGACAAAGATATATTTTTCATTCTAAATACGCTTATATAAAAAATATACTTTTTCTTTTCTACCCAGCTCATGTGGATAACGAGATGTACTTGTCACGTGCATTGGAGAGGTTAGGTGAGAACGCACTCAACAAATATTCTGAACCTGACATCGGCGCCGCATTCTTCAAATTCGCTGTGGTCACCAAGGAGCTGTCAGCACTTATGAAGACTTTGGTTAGTGTATATTCTGTTATTCAAATATAAATATGCATTATGTTAACAATAATATTTAATTTTTTTAAACATTATTGTATCATCATCATTACGTGATTTTGATTGCATACTAATTAGGTATATTTGTTTTATTTTTGCTTGGCGATAGGAAAAAAAAGCTATTTTAAATAAAATACAATATGTTTGATTAAAAAAAAAGATTGTAGAAAAAAACAGCAAAAAATAATACTAATAGGACTTGTTGTAAAAAGTACAATATATTTGATGTAGTATAAATTTGAGACACAACCGACCTCAATTACGGACAATAGAAAGTAAAGATGAGTACAAGTGATTTAAAGCATACAAAAGTGTATGTAAATATATTATTTTCTTTATTTAACAATATTCAAATTGAGGCTACGTCCTAAATTTGTATAAAATTACAATTGACATTTTTTTTTTCAATTATACTGTATACAGACACACGATTATTAGTAATACTAACATACTGAAAAATATTAAATTAAAGTAGCTCAGGTATTTTGCCTCTCCTTAAAGAATTTACACGTTATTGTTAGTGACTTAATATCAACGACATGCGTAGGCGCATAGATTATACTCGTAAATAGGTCAGGGTAGCTTTAACTCGACCCTGTATTGTTGCCGGGCCGGGTGATAAAATATCAATTAGATCATCGCAGATTTTGTATGTTAGATTTTCTCTACCAAAAAACTGAAACTTAAATGAAGTTGATTAAATCAAGAAAAGAATTAATAACTGAAGTAAATATATTAAATAAAGTGTTACTATGTATACTTCGCGATTCGCAAGCCGTGATCAACAAAGGTTTAGTGACTAAAGAGTTCTATTTATAATAGAGAAAACGGTGCACCATTATCTCTAATCCGGTAACATTGTGAGCTTGTTACAATAAGCAATTTGTCTTATCTAGTAGGTACGACTTTAAATAAGGCTATAAATTGCTATAGAGAATATGGTAGAAACAGAATTCTTCCTAAAAATCTTGCGAATGAGAACTTGAGGCTAGGTCCTAAATAAAATGTTATTATTATTATTATAATAAATATTCTTAATTGTTCTTGTAATCTGTGCCTGTATAAGTTTGGAAATAAGATCATATCCATCTAAATCTAGAAAATATTGGCTACTAATCCAAAAAAACAATATTAATACTATTATTTTTTTCAAAGATTGAAAATCCGTTCTAAAATTTTATTAATTATGCCAGATGTATTTCGAAAACTTGCATTATTTATTCTCTTTCAAAGAACCTATTTTTCGCGTTTCTGCAAATCCAATAAGATTAGAGGGAGCAACCTCGTTCCATTTCTGCTCGCTGTGTCCAACCAACTCTTGGGAACTGCGCAGAATCCTTGCCCTGCCCTTGACACGGCGCAATCCTTTGTCCTTCTCTTTGCTCGTTTTTTTAGAAATCTATGTCGCGTAGTAATTAGAAAAATATATTATAACTCTTAAGTTGTAACCTAATATTTTCCGTTTTTATCAATACCGATAACTATTTTTATTTAAAATAATAATTATAGATAGAAAACCACTCCTATGTTATTAGATTCGGAGGTACTAGAAGTAATTGTATGAAAATAAATGTCATACTTTGCATTATTTATACTAATGCTTACAGTTCTCTGTAAACACATATCAAAGATTCAGTCAACAACTTGTCGTAGCATATTACTCAATAATAAGCCTACTGTGTAACGTTTCGCATCAGAGGACACGGCGTTTTCCGCTCCGTTTATTTTTCTTTCTGTGTCGCGCATAATTTAATGAGAAATACTATTTTAAGAAACATAATACACATACTGTGTACAGTTTTTGATCGATAAAATTACCTAGGTAAAGTCACACCTTATAGCATAACGTATGAAGTCACGACAATATTTCAATGACCTCACTCTTTGTGTTCGTACATGTGTTGTACTTAATAAATATATAGACTTAATAAATATTATTGAAATATTTATTCATAACTTTGAAAAAAAATCCTTTAATTTTAATTTTAAGTTCTTTTAATTTTAAATTTATTTTATAAAAGTTTCCAATTAATTTATAATTTCTACAAATATCGATATTCTTGTACAGCCGTAAGATTTTTAATTCTTAGGCTTATCTTACTATGGTGAGAAGAAACACAGAATAGAGAATTTTAAATGAAACAATTTGAACCAGATAAACCGAGTATTGAGTTTTATGGATTTTTTTGGAAAACCGACGTTTCAAACACTCCAGCAGTCCATGGTTACGGGTAGACAGAATAAAGAAGTTCATTAAGACTACAAATATGAAAATTTAATTTTAAATTCCTAAAGAAACTGCAATAACTTGCTTAAGTAACTTCATCAATAGAATCACGTCATACTGAATAAAATTCAGTGCAAAAAATGTGTATAACATTTTATTTCTACACCAGTCAAGTGTAGAACCAACAGCGACGTCATTTGCATACAATAGCAGAGTATAAAGCACGCGCGTGCTCTCAATTAGAACAGTGCTCATAGTCATAGTTACATTATCTTTTTTACTATGTAGAATACGCATAAAGATACAGCATAGTGTAATGTGTTCTTACATAATGGGATTTGTAATTATTTATTATGAGCGTAAAGTTGCATTGTTCATATAAAACAAAGTTGTTGTAATTGTATTTTTATTTGCCGGACCTAAAGTTATTCTGACGCTAAATAAACCGTTAGAAATGAGTTGGGTCGAAAAAAGTCTGGAACTTGACTTTATCTGGTATTCGAAGATATTGTGACGTGCTTTAAGCTTTTAAGAAAATTGAAACGCTAAGTTCAGCCTGTCGTTTGGCTGCAGAAAGACTACTCTTGGAAATAGGTGTACCTACCACTAAAAATGTTGCTCCTGTTATTCATAAAAACGTACATATCTTAGGAGACAGCGTTAAGTAAAAAGCTGTCTGGCTTACAAATAAAATACATGTACGTCTTAAATTTATACCTACCAAGAAATAAGCAAAAAGAAAGGCAACATTTTTTTATTGATTTTCCTTTTGTTTCAAGAGAGAAATCTTAATAAAGAATGTATAGAAAGCATTAAAATGATCCAATCAACTATATAATTATTTATTATTTGACAGCTAACATTATTTTTCTTATAGTTGTCTTTTTGCTAAACAGCATGCCTAATTTTTTACAAAATGGACAATGTGTACGAGGTGTTGCGACAGAAATAATCTGACGCATTGTGTTCAAGTTATTCAAAGACTGTAGCTAAATAATGCTTTTTCATTGCGCTATAAATATGTTGAAATAGACTCGTAAATACCATAATTTGTTTATAATATTAATATTATATATAAATTACTGTTATAAGTGAAATTGTCAAAGGTTCTTAAATTATATTATTTGGCAGTTTATTATTAAACTTGGATATTTAAATTCCTTACAAAAATTGTAAGCTTTAATAAAACTGCAATATTTCTCTTATTATTAGAATTTATTATGTAGCTTTACTTTAGTAAGTATTGCCCAGCGAAATAAAAGAAAAATATTCAATTTGAAAATTGTAGGCTCAACTGTGTATTCAGAAAAATAATTACGTTTGCCCTTGTTTGTTATTAAATTTCCCTTTAGAAACTTTTATTAAGATTGTAAAGCGAGCGCTACTTGACATATTTTTTTAACGGCTCTCAGAATATTTCTTATAATTTAGTTCATTAAATGTAGCCGTTTGTATGTTTAATGTGTGGAAGCGTTTACACTTTTATATAACTACGAATAAAAATTCAAGAAACATGATTAAAAATTAAAAACACTGCAAAGTAGAAGTAGTGCAGTCTTCTTTCTGTACAAAGTCGTTATTTAGGTCGACGTTATTAATAAAATGTTATAGATCGATAATGTTTTACAGTGCAGCAATCATGTCGGCCAATGCATTTCCTTCCTTGGTCGTAAATTTTCTAGTATTCAATTTGAACTTTGAATTCTTTCTTTTTATTAGGTACAGTATGTATTTTGTATTTTTATTAAAAAAACGTTTGTTTTATTCACCAATTAGTAATACGTTTTTTAAGTTATATGTTTAAATTATTGTGGCATATTTTATACTTATTTATTTAACATTTAAAGTAAAATAAAGTATTATTAATTTTTCCCAAATTAAAAAATAAAAGGAGCTAGGTAAAGTATTTTAAAAGACAGTTAATTGACTAAGGAGTGCTTGAATTTTTAATACGTGCATATGTTTTTATCTTATTATTGGACAAAATGAAGCCGATGAGACATGTTAATAACAATTTCCCTATGGCATATTAATTAGCAGAGTGCTCAATGGCCTACGACAATGTTCAGGAAGGGTTTCGATGTGACAAGTTGACAACCCCTTTGTTCCTCTGACCCTCTTATTGTCTGTCAGTGGCGCGTTCGCTCCATTGATTACACAATTAAGCCGCGCTTCAAGTATTCGATTTATGAGCGTTATTATTTTGCTTATATTGCATTTTTTATATAAAAAAAACCCTGCAAGAAGTGCATGCATTTTAAATGTTAATAGAACAAACGAACCACTTTCCTTCACTTATTTTTTCTAAAGATATTAATATACATTTTTGCATTCATATACGACAGCGGTGTTTTTAGGTCAGGGTTGATATTGTTAGTAGTTCCTGTATCTTGATATCCAATTTGCGACAACATTATGGTTACTCAACAGCCATCGCTATTCAGCACACTACGTTTGCCGTCTATTCGGCCGGTGCATTTGCAACCAGGTGGAACATTCTAACAAAATATGAAGTAACTGAGTGTATAGTTGTAGTTCAAGCTGACGCCGACGTTCGACTCTCATGGAATGCAGATGTTTTGCAATTAACATGCGTACAGATTGTAAATTACTGTTTTAGATATATATATTTGTTCTAAGATATAAAACAATACCAAATGAAGATTCATTCATTGTAAA
Organism: Eueides isabella; assembly: GCA_019049475.1. Taxonomy (NCBI): domain Eukaryota; kingdom Metazoa; phylum Arthropoda; class Insecta; order Lepidoptera; family Nymphalidae; genus Eueides; species Eueides isabella. The sequence continues at coordinate 11,355,956 of CM032388.1, forward strand.
AATTCTATATAAACACAATTCTGGTATTTCACCAAAATATTGCGTTCTACTAATATTATGGCATTTTAATATGAATTTATTATTCATACAGTTGTAAGTAGTTTCAGAAATACGCTAGTCTTTAAGTTTTTTTTTTTTTATGTTGCATATTATTAATTTAATTGTTCATTAACAGATGCAGAATATAAACAACATAGTGATGTTTCCTGTAGACAGTCTTCTCAAAGGTGATCTCAGAGGGGTTAGAGGTGATCTCAAGAGACCTTTTGATAAAGCATCTAAAGACTACGAATCTAAGTACCTGAAAATTGAAAAAGAGAAAAAGTCACAGGCAAAAGAAGCTGGATTAATACGAAGTGAGGTTACATCAGCGGAAATTGCCGATGAGATGGAAAAGGAGCGAAGGTTGTTTCAGTTGCAAATGTGTGAGGTAAGATACTATAATGCATCAATATAAAAAATGTATCGAAATTTATTATAAATATTCAAATAATAGATCATTTCACTTAAATAGTTTCAATAAAATATATAACAATAATGATTTCTCTTTTATATTATATATAATATAAAACAGAAAGAGATGTTAGAATATAATGTAATTGATATTCTTTTTTGGTCCTGCTAATGAATACTTTTGGCATAGAGCCTAATAGCAGTTAGTTTGAATTTAGTTTCAGTCTGGCTTCTGTAGTTGAATTCGGAACTTCAACTTTTTTTATAATACTTTATTTATTATTTCAAAACGCGTATGTATTCATGTATTAATAAATGCAAATATTATCTTATCAAGCTATTATTTTATGTTCTCTTTATAATAATATAAATTTCAAAAACTGTTTATCAGTTTAAAATAAGTACGTAAAAGGTTACACGCGGCGTTGAGTTCCGCCACTCAACACACTACGTCTCAAATTCGGAAGAAAGTGGGGAACGGAAGTGAATATATTAAAATTAGGTTTCCAGTTTAGGTAGGCTAGTATCTAGTACCAGTAAGGGATAATAAATGTTTATCACCTAGTCTTCATTTAAGTATTTATCTAAAATATATAAAAACACATGTAATGCAAGACCACGTCATGTAATCTTGTAATTTATCTTTACTGATAACAATGAATGCAAAAATAGTGCTTGTAAAATATATATTCTTGAAAAATAATCGTCTGTTAATTGTAGTATTAACATTTTTAAATTGCGTTTTATGTATATAAAAAAATCACGTATATAAAAAAAATGCCCCAATAGTATTAATTTATGGTAGTTCACATAAATGTCAGTGACTGCTGGATATGCCGTTAAACGCGCGTTCACAATTGCTTCAAACAAAATGTACGATTATTTACGCAGGATGTTAATGTGACATGCGAGAGTAACGGAACACGGCTTGACCATATTATAGATTAAACAATGAAAAATTAATGATATTTATATATGGAAAGTTTTATATGATTGCTTCTTTAAGGCGTGTCAACAACTATGCAAGTAATAAAGATAACCTGTAAAAAGTAAAATAAACAGTCAAGAAGCGGGTAGAGGTGAATAACAATTGACAATGACATTGCGTTGTGTTTATTCTGATAACACCGATTTTTTAATCATATGTTAAATATAAGATATTCATATTTAGTGCCAAATAAGAGCGTTTAAAATGAAATAAAAATAGACTATTTCGTCGGTATTCAGTATTTAAACAATGAACAAAATTTTAGCCGCAATCTGTTGGCAGTAGCGAAATCTACGTCGTCGGTCTGGAATGCCAAATGTCTGTTCCGTTGCTTATCTATGGATGTTAAAGTATGCGTGTGTGTAAAACGTTCGCGGGCACGTTATTGCACAACTGCCAGGCTGAAATTGATTGCCCTCGCTTTGTAACCTACAGCATTAATGATGCATTTTGACTTTATTTAGTTTGACAACGGTTCACTTTGTTTGGAACGGTGAAAAATGAAAATAGAAAAAATCATTTAGTTTCATTGTTACTGTTATACTTTGCTATTTTGTAGTTATAAATAAATTAATATTAAAGATATTGTTACATTTACTTAATATTCAAAAGACCATATTACAAAAACAAATGCCTCCCTTATTCTTATTTGATTATTGATGCTTAAGCTGTTCTATCATGTTGCCATTGTGTGGTTTGTTAACATTTACATTTCTAAGTTGTTTTAATGGTACGTACGTAGTCAAAGAAACTTGTAGAGGAGGTATTCGTTAAACAGGAGCAAATCATAAACCAGTATGGACCGTTTACGGTTACCTTTTGAGTGAACCTGGTGTGACGATGTCATGCTCTACTGCCTACCTTTCCTGATGAGATTTGATCATATTTCATGTGCATTTGCGTGGATATAATTTCTATTCCTTTCTATTTTCCTATCTTTAAGAATCGTATTTTATTGTTTTCATAGTTTTAATTACAATGTATGTTAAATATTCGGATGAATAATAAAACTGGATGAAACGGATATACTTGAAAAAACATGAAAATATATCTATTGCGAATTACGAGTAGCTACAAACAGAACGTACATATATTTATGTACCACAGAACTATCTCGCTGGTCGTGGTCGGTGTGGTAAATAATGAAAGAAAGACTGAGGTGGGTTAGTCAGTGCAGTACTGTAGCGGCAGGTCATCGACCGGCCTTGCGCGACGCAGGGCCGCTGCCGTGCCGTCTTGACCCTCGCTTTGTTCACTGTTCAGCGAAGACACTTCTGCCGTTGATACCAACACCAAAATATATTTTACATATATTGAACGATACTCAACAATAATATCGTGTAATATTTCATTGTAATAATAATCAAAGTTTATTTTGTGTTTGCGTAATTATATATATTATCGATAATTTCATATATGCAAAATAAATGTTGTACCGCTTTTTGTGTTATAAATATAAAAAAAATATTATCAGCCGACATAACAGATGATAAGTTATTAATATAATGTATATTACACGCCAAGGCGTTATAACAGTTGTGCAAGGTCGTGTCTCGTATTATTATTGCACAACTCTGAAATATAAATCGGGATACACTATGGTACACGCGTGGACGTGTGCGTCATCATTTGTATATTTAGCTGCGGAAGGGCAAATAATTTGTGTTTTCACAGTACGATTCCTGCTCGAGCAGATCCCAACTCGTGATCTTTCCCTCATGATGAGGTAATAGGCCCACGCGCAGCTTTCGGCGTCTAACCGTCTGTTGTACTACTGGCTTTGTTCCATATGTAAAAATTGTTACAGTACCTGATAAAGTTCAACGAAATCAAAACGAAAAAAGGAATTGAGTTGCTACAGCACCTGGTGGAGTACTATCACGCACAAACTAATTATTTTCAAGATGGCCTAAAAACGATTGAGCATTTTGGCGTTTACGTTGCGGATCTTAGCGTACAGTTGCAGAAAATTCGCCAACAGCAAGATGACGAGCGGCGAAGGCTGTTAGAACTCAGAAATATGTTACGAGCAGCAACACCACAGGATAGAGAAGTAAGATTTTAAAATTGAACATTCATATGCAAATTCGTTTTAAGCGTCTCAACTTGTAATCTACATAATACTATTAATGTATTTAAGATAAGCAGATTATATGCCTTAAGAATCCTTTTAAATGTCAATGCGTGTACAGCTATTCTATCGCAGGATAAGTAGTCGTTCAACAATTGAAGGCTTCACTAAGCTGATCATTCAAGTTCATGTTTAAATTTACGTTCCTTCAATTTTATTCGTAAAACTGTCATGTCAACCCGAAATCAACTTTTGCATCAATGTCAACCCGAAATCAACGCATTGGAAAAAAATATATTTTCAAACCACCCAATTTTGAAATCATCTATCATTGTAACAATGTAAAAAGAAATTTAGTTTTTAATATATTACTACAGAATTTTTATATTTAAATAATCATTTAATATGTATGTATATTATGAACATATTTTGCAATTGCTCTTAGCATACAGATAATAATGATTGTTACACCATATTAGGCAGCATCAGCGGTGGGTGGATATTCTCTTCACCAATTGCAAGGCGATAAACAACATGGCGTGACACGTAGTGGGTACCTTCTCAAGAAATCTGAAGGTAAAGTTAGAAGGGTCTGGCAAAAAAGAAGATGTCGGGTTACAGCTGAGGGCTTTCTGGATATATTTCATGCTGATGAAAATAAAACACCAGCCAGAGTCAATCTGTTAACGTGCCAAATTAAGGTTGCATCGGACGATAAGAGAGCCTTCGATCTAGTCTCGTGTAAGTTAATTAAATATCATTTTACTTTAAAAAGTAAATATTTTGATAAATCACTTTGATAAATGATATGAGTTGATAAATGATATCAGGAAGGGGTCTTGGCGCATTAGCCTGCAACTATAAACGGGACAGTCGCGTTTTCGATTCTCACTTGAGGGAATGAAATATTATATATTTAGTTATTTTAGTATACGTACGTTTTATATTTTAATTTCGTTGGAAATAGGGACGGAGTGTCGTAACACTAGCTTTCCTCTGCTTACCCGCACCTGATATATGCGGGACAGTATCTCGTGAAGCTAAGAAAGAAAATACTCTTTATTTTTCAAGACCTTGGTCATATTTAAATGTTCTAATACAGAATAAAATGTTCAATTATGCTTCTTATTTTATTAATTCACTTCACGATAGGCCCACGCTGATCATATAGACGTGGGTTGTACTATAGATACATTTTATCCCAATGACCTTTGCCAAATAAAAATAAACTAGCCATCTTATTGCAATTACAATAAGTAATCCTGCTTTATATAAACAGATAATGTTCTTTTAATATAATCTTTTTATATTTTTTACTACGTACGTCATGATAAATGAACTGCGAATAGATAAGTAATGAGATACTTCTGAGCGTGAGTTTTGTAGTGATAAAACGAACGAATGTATAGCATTTGGTTGCGTAATATTTATTATTTTTGTTTGAAACAACGCGCCACTTCATGAGTGGGTAACATCGGTTCGCTACGTTGATTGAAAATGGCTCTGTCAATTTCACAGCAACATGCAATTGACATGATTGCGATGTTCAATATTGCGGGGCGTATTAATTTTAGTGCGATGAGTTTGATTTGTTAATATGACTTATATCAATGGATGTGGTTGTATCTTAGTTTGTTTTTTTTTTAATTTCACGCTGTATCCGGATACATAGTAGGTAGACGAAAACCAGTGTTAAGACACTTCATTTTCCACTTTTCGCCGGTTTTTTAGGCACGAGCTGAGTAGCGAAACTGAACTCTGCTTTTCTTAGTTACAATAAATATTTCATTTCACCAAGTACGAATCAAACTTACGACCGTCGCAACCGCACACCCGTGCAAGTGTAAACGCGAGCACCAGTAGCCCAGCACTGCTATGGCCTCGGTCTTCTTACTTTTATTAAAATATTTGAAACGACTCGATTTTTAGGCAACTGCTATATAAAATCATATAATTAAATTATATTTAAGTAATGATAAGTAATAATATATTTATTTAAAAAAAAGGTGGTTGTGTGTTAAGAAATATACGTGCGTTATCACTGATATTTTTTGTCAAAAAATTAACCCTCGATGAATTCTAAAAAAAAATTGTAGCTAAATATTAATTACACCCATTCCTAGATAACCGTACATACCATTTCCAAGCGGAAGACGAAAACGAGCAAAGGGCTTGGACGTCAGTACTGATTAATTGTAAGGAAGGTGCGTTAATGAGGGCGTTTCATCAACAAGCCGGCGAGAGTAACGACTCGGGCCACTCGCTGTTGGACCTACAGAGGTCTATAATACGAGCGGTCAGATCCTTGCCCGGCAACCAGGTGTGTGCTGACTGCGGCTCCACTAATGGTGAGTTCATTAATTAACTATTAACTTATGTGGGTTATTTGGTTTTATTGTTTTTTTTATTGTTAATGATATGTTTTAAGTGGGTCGACTTGATCTTTGTGATGTCATTTGTTAGTCGTTTATTATATTCCTCATTTAAGTCTTCTTTTTAATGAGAAATTATAGAAGTTGTATGAGTTAACCAAGTATTCTCAGAGTATCTATTTTGCGCAATACTATATGATTTACGTTATAAAATATTATTCTATTTCATATACTGGTTTTCTGCTCCATAGAATAAATATAATGTGTGTTGTTTTAAATGTTCATACATTTTAATATGTCGTCGGCAAATGTTTTGTTACTAAAATTTTCTTCAAATTATTAGAAATAAGTTCCACATCTATGTCAAACATGTAAGCTGTAACTGTTGACATTGTTTGAAGCAAACTTTACCTGGACTCTGTTTTAGTTTTATATTACTTCGTATAGTTAGTTTGAGTTAAAACCTATATTACGGTTACTACACTTTTTATAATAAAAATATAAGAAAAAATAGATATTTTATAATAAAAATGACAAAGGCAACGGCTTATCGTATTCAGTTAGGCTAAACGCAGCGCTATTATTGTGTCTTAAATTACGGTACTTAAAATGCTGATGATATTCTCGTAATTACGGCAATCATTGCAGTAATGTAATGTTTGTATGGTATCTCTAAGCTTGTACCAATTGCATAAACGATTGGTAGATTTTAATAGGGTAATTTAAAAACGTTTGCAATTCCACTTTCTAACTATTTTCATACTTGTATAGGTATATATATATTTTATACTTCATATGTATATATGTTATCAATGTTTTTATTGCTCTTTTTGTAATTTAAATACACTGCATTAAAAGTAATGCTTGTGACGTTAAAATATATCCTAGTTTCACTAAAAATTATTACTGTAAGTACTTATACTATGTCGACCTCCTTTTTAAAGTAAAAAGCCCAGCGCGACCGGTTAAAATGCAAAACGGAAAATGCTTAGTCAAACTCGTTCATTCATCGTAATACTATTATAATATTAGTGGTAGATATGTACGTCAATTCAATGTTCCAAACAGAAATGTAATTCTGTTTTATGTTACATTCTTAGTTCTATGAATTATAATAATTGTATAAAATATGCAAGTATATTATAAAAAATATTAAATAAATTAAATCAAAATTATCATAGGAAGCACAGAAGATAATTATGATTAACATTATAAAGAAAAGAAAATATCGGAGTGTTATAAACGTTGTAAATATGTGTTACTTTTTATTTAAAGTAAAATGTTGTATTTCTCTTTTGTGATTTTTGCCTTTGTTGTTAAATTAATTTGCATAATAATGCAATAAAAAAATATATTAAATATTTTAAAGTATATAATTATATAGATAGTTACTATAACAATTTTGGAACGTGTCTAGACATAACGTATGATTAAAATGCAACATTTAGATATAAACGTTCAATGTTAATAAAAGTTGAGACAAATATGGCCGTAAAACGGAAATAGAGTCTAGTTCGCCGGCCGTTATTTCGTTAGTTTTGTCGTGCAACGAAGTTCACAGGGGTGGCAGTGCAGTGGCACGAACGTAGACAAGTAAATTGAATTCCATTTGATAGGTCAATTTTTTAAGGACTTTATCTTGTCATCCAATAAAGCCAAAGTGAATTTTCTGTAGGAATCTATCTGTGTAATATCTATTCAATATAATATTCACAGTAGTTTTGGGGAATAATTCCGAAATAAAAATATGAATATAATTTGTCCATGGTGGCGTAATGGTACAGTGTATGACTAATTTGTATGGTTGTGGCTTCGGTTCTCACTTGAGGTAAGGAGTTTATTCACATTATCCGCATAAAACCGCATTCTGCTATGTCGAGAACAGCGTGAATATGAAAAAATGTGTATTTTAAACTAAAGCCGCATTAAAAAGGTATATTATTATATATTTATTATTTGTCCATCAGTTGATGTATTGCTCACTACTATTTGTGTGACCACAGACCTTGACAAGAAATTAGTATTTTCAGCAACAATAGGAAGTTCGTTTCCTTTTATAAAATGATAAGAACGTTTAAAGTATACTCGATGGAACAATATAGTAGAAACAAGTTAATTAAAATATTTTATTCAACTTTTATAAATAAAATGTTGAAACACAAGGTGATTATTGATAATATTATATATAGTTTTTTGTTTTCTTTGTGGTCTACTTAAACTGGCGAAAATGTAATGATATTTCACTGTATCAAACGTTCTGTCGTATGCTGATTTTTGAATAACTTTTCTGCTTGTTATTACTTGGAAACTGGGGCACACTTAAAATTACTATCTTACATGAGAGCCACGATGCATTTATTTGTATTTCTTTTTGTTAAACGTACACTGTATTGTTTACGTGAATCTTTTCGAAAATATATTATTTTTAGAGTTGCATTTGTTTTATTCTATACTAGTGATCCCGCAAGGCTTCTCTCGTTTCTTTTTTTTATATTATTTAAGTGAAAATGGGTTGGTTATTTTAGTAATTTTGACTTTACATGCAAAAATTATCGACTTATGATAATTTTTCCGAATTCAGTCTTTCTTTTATTTAATTATTTCTAAAACGATAGTTAATAGGACATTGTTTCATTTCTAGAGTCGTTTTAGTTTATCTGGACTTTTATGATTGTCCATCAGATAATTTAAATCTTAAGTGTCAATAGAAAATGACCACTCACTAACTTTTGTCAGATGTGGTCTACATCAGTTTTAAAATTAAATATAGCCTATATAGATCCTGACCTGACCTAATAAACACGACAAATAAGTTTTATTCAAATCGTTAGTTCAGAAGATGTCCATGTTCCTACCGTGTATTAATTAATTACTCTACTACTTAGCTTCACACTGTATCCCGCACATGGCAGGGTAGGCAGGGGGAACTTGGGAACCTAGTGTTAAAGCACTCAGTTCCACTTCCGTTCCCCTCTTTCCGCCGGATTTGAGGAATTGCTTGTTAAATGGCGAAATTCAACGCCGCGCTTTGTCTTGTTACCAGAGCGAAGAAATGGAAACATTAAATATTTAATTTGAAAATATTAAATATTACATTTCCTCGAGGGGGGATCGAACCCACAACCAATCGTTTACAGTCACACGCTTGTGCCGCTGCGCCACGACAGGCCTCCATTGGTAGATAGATTAATTAATTATACAACATGATTAGATTAATCGCGTGTATTGAATGGTAAACATTTTTGGGAAACCCGACGTTTCGAACACATTCCAGTAGTTCGTGGTAGACAAAAAGTGTTTCATTTAAAATGTGTAACAATCTCGAAAATGAAAGACATAAATCTATGATTTTTAAAATTTTTATCCATATTCACCAAATCTGTGTTTCGCTTATATATTTAATGCTTTTACAAAATTTTGGCTAATTTGTTATAATATAGATTATTATTTTATTCGAAATCTTCAATCTATCGCCTATTGCATGAGTGGCAATTGAAATTGGTGTTAATTGCCGATAAACTTGTATTGTTCCCACTAACTAATTGTGGTTATAATTCATCAGTTTAATCATTTATCCCATTGTTCTAACGAGGCGCTTACTTTTTATTATTAATAATTATGATCTACCGACACACTTTTATTGTATAGGTACCCACTGTGATGTAAAGGTCACCCGAGATGAAAAACATAGTAAACTTTGAATACTTTATATAGACGTAGATATATTTTAAAAGAGGGGAATCCATTAAATAAAGCGCTTTTCGTTGTCGGACTCGTGAAGTTTCATAAGTTAATGTTCTACGTATTTTAAAACAAAAAACTTAAAACAAAAAACTTTAAAAGTTTTTTGTTTTAGCTTTATGCTGTATTGTGTAGATGACATGGTAGACAGAGAGGACTTTGGTAACTAGTCTTAAGACACTCCGTTCTATTCCCCAGTTTTCCGAATTTGAGATTTTTACTTGGTTCTTCATCCATCGTGACGTAGAGCCGCAAGCATGCGACTGTAAATACGACAGGTTGTGGATATAATTATATATTTTAATATTTTCATTTCTTTTCTCTGGTAACAACGCTAGTGTGGCGTTGAGTTTGGACACTCAAAGCGTATTGCCTCGAATTCAGGAGAAAACAGGGAATGTCTTAATGGGAACGATGTTTCGCAATATTAGGTTCCCAAGTTCCCTCTTACGCCTACCTTGACATGAGCGGATTACAGCATCAAATTTAAAAAATAGTTATACAAATTATTACAAGTGAAATATTTAATTTGTGAAATTATTTTAATTCTAACATAATCATTTTAATTTGTAGATCCTACTTGGCTATCCACAAATTTTGGTGTCATAGTATGCATCGAATGTTCAGGCAGCCATCGGGAATTAGGTGTTCATATATCGAGGATTCAATCTTTAACACTAGACAGACTTAGTACGTCACAGCTGTTACTGGCGAGGCATATGGGGAACCAGATGTTCAATGAAGTCATGGAGAATATCCTCGACGAAAGGGATAAACTTACTCCAGAAAGTACTATGTTAGTTTTAGTTATTTTACTTAGTCTGTTATTTATATGTAGTGTTTTAAATAATGCTTGCTACATTCTAAGTTGTTGGTCAAATGTACGTTCAAGAACGAGTGCTAATTTAATTATATGTATACTTAAACTAGCACTCTTGAATTTGTATTATGGTTTTATAATTTACATTGCTGTTAAAACATTTTTATTAAGAATAATAAGATAATAAGATTTCTTAGATTTTTTTAATGTATATAAAATAAAATCAAATTTTCCATCTTGGAAATTACGAAATATTGATTAACGTTGCTATAAACTCATTCGAACATGCAATGCAAGATTAATACAATACATTTTAAATTTGTTAAAGAATATTTACTTTCAGTTATCTAAAAATAACATTGTTTATTTCAATATTTTAGGGAAGAAAGACTAAGGTTTATCCGGGAAAAGTACGTATACAGAACGTGGGCGGCCCAAACTTGTAGGGACGCGGCGGAACGCCTCTCGGAAGTGGAACATGCGGTCAACAATGGACACTTGCAGAATCTTTTACAAGCATATGCTGAAGGTGCTGACTTGGCTTCCTCGCTGCCGAGCTCCGTAAGCTATGTTTTTATTTATTACTGACCTAAGATATCCAGTGTATTGTAGCCAGTCTCTCTTTTTTGTACTCCATATATCGATAATTCTATCTGTCTCTATCTTTATATGACCATTGTATTTTGTTTTGTTTATTTAGAACACTCAGTTCAGCCCTTTTAGCATGTACATATAGTGTATCTTTTTGATGACCAGAGCGAGGAGTATGAACATTTTTTGTTTCCAGTTGACTGACAAACGCTGTGCCGCTGTCACATGATTTGATAATATATCTAAAATTGTATACGTCCATATCATTGTCTATCACTTCCTTGATCATTTCCTTGTTTTGAGCGATAATGAAACAATTGTTTTTTTATTAATTAAAGATTATTTACATAGTTAAAATATTGTTACTTGCTGCTATTAAGATGCTATTTTTTTGGAAATCATTGAGTTCATAATAAATAGCCTTTGAAAAAAAAAACCTTTTACAAATCAAAAGAATTAATTAATAAAATTGTATGTAAGAATTTTGAATTGACATTTTTGTTACTTATTATTATATAATTCCTGTTAAACGTATAAATCTAATGTAACATAGAAATGAGAGCAACAAGGATAAGGCATGAAGCTAAAATATATATGTTTTTTTTTACTTTTCATTATGACAGGATTGCGGCGAAACAGCCCTCCACTTAGCCATATCTCGAGAACTGGGCGACGGCTCCTGTCTCCACATAGTTGATTTCCTAATTCAAAATGGCGGTTCTCAACTCCTTGATAAAGCCACTGTAACGGGCATGACCGCCCTACACCTGTGTGCGGCCATTGATCGCACTGAACCTATGAAACTTTTGCTCAAAGCTAATGCTGATATCAACATTAAGGATATCAATGGCAGGACGCCGTTACATATTGCGAGACAGTTGGGGCATCATGCTTGTCAAGAGCTGGTTAGTATTATTTTGATGTGGTCAATATCCTGTGCTATATGAAATATTAAATTTATAATTAAATATGTAATTGAGATGTGTTTCATTAAAACGTTAGTTGTATAGCGAAACTTGGCAGATGGAACATTATAAAATTTTTTCCTCAGCATATCGAAAAAGTAGTTTTTGTTTATATGTCTAACGAAACTTTGTAGCTTTGTAGTAAAATAAAGAAAAAATGCCTTAATCTATTTATATACTTACAGCTGGAAAGTGTAGATAAAAGAGAGAAGAGTATTTTCGAAAATATCAACATCGACTGGAATTTGTCACATGATGATGGTTCAACAGATTTTTCGGACGACGATACGGTTATTGATGAAAGAGTAAGTATAAATCTGTCAAAAATATGAATTAACTATTATTTTGTGCTCATTAGTTTTAAAAAAAAAATAGATCTATAATATTTTCTTTTGTTTGCTTTTTAATGTTTACTTTTTGTACCTGTTTATTTTTTTTTATTACTGTCATATTTAATTTTTTTTTAAATATTTTTTTTATTGTTTGACCGAGGGCGTTGTGACGCAGCGACAGATCCTGACTGTAAACTTAACGACTGTAGGTCCAAATTCCATTTGGGAAATGAAATAATTCGATTTCTATCATTCGTTCGTTCGGTCTCGTACCAGAGCAATGTTGATTTAAATAGTAATGTAATGTACTTAATACGCAATGTGTTGAAAATTAGGTGGTGCGTCCTATCACTAAAATCAGTTACTTCAATGCGTTATTAATATAATTAAAAATTATAAGAATAAAAAGTAATCAGCATGACTGTATTTTAGCAAAACGGCAGCGTAACACCCGAGAAGAAGTGTCCTCGGTCGCGGCCGCCGTCGTACGCGGGCGCGGCGGGGGCGGCGGGCGCGGCGGGGGCGGCGGGGGCGGCGGGGGCGGCGGGCGCGGCGTCCGGCGGGGACTCCCCGGTGCTGCGCTCGCGCTCGTCCACGTGCGACTCGCTGCAGCACGCGCCGCCCACGCCCACCACGCTGCCGCGGAAGCCGAACGTCTGTGAGTGCACAGCTGTATATATAGCTTGGTGTCTTTTCGGTTCATTATGGGCTTGAATACGCGGGTGCTTGTCTTGTGCTTGTACTGGGTCGTTAACGGGGGAGGGGAATGAGGGCTTGTGAGTGACGGTGTTGCTTGGTCAGTTGGCCATTTAAAAATTGCGTCACAAGAATTTACATGATTTTTTAATCCCCTCTCCTGGGGGATTGAAAATGATGTAACTTGTTATGTAATTTTGTTTTAACATAGCAATTAAAAAAATATCATTAATCCTAGGTATAGATTCCTATTCAGAATGAAATATTCCAGAGTTTATTTCATATCATAATTAAAATTTTAGCAATTAACATGTTTTATACAAATATGGCCAATTTTTATTGGTCACATATGAATATTTATATTAATTATACGTGAAACGTTATTGAGAATCTTAAAAATCTGTTAAGACTATGATAATGTCTCTGATTTTCACGATTGTTACACATTTTAAATGAAACACTTTTAACCGGATTAATCGCGTATATTGAATGGTAAACATTTTTGGCAAACCCGAAGTTTCGAACACTTTACAGTAGTCCGTGATCACGGGTAGACTGTACCCGTACCGTACGTCGGGTTTCCCAAAAATGTTTACCATTAAATTTACGCGATTAATCCGGTTAAAAGTGCTTCATTTAAACTGTTAAGACTTATTGAAACGTTCCTAACGATGACAAATTACTACAAATAAAAATAATATAAATATATTAGTTCTGCTTGTTCACTGTGAAATCATAGCATAACTGGGGATTTCCATGTCGGTTTCTATGATTGAGTTTTATTATTGTTTGCAAACATTGTCTTCAAGAATGAATTATATCTTATTTAATAAAGTGATAAGGTACGATAAATTGAAGCATAGTAGGGAGAACTGTTCTCCGCTCTCTGGACGAAAGACATACTGTAACAAGAACAAAATGACAAGATGAAAATAATTTGATTATTTTTTTGATTATTTAAAGTTTCCCTTCTGGAGTTATTGTCATACATTTTTCGTAAATTTTATTTTAAAAGACTCTTGCCGACTCTCCTCAGCAGAAGTATTATAGATAGAGCTAAATGAAAATGTATATAAATTCTCTTGTAATGTAATGTCCTAATAGATCAAATAATATTTAGATATTTATGTTTTGTTACAGACGCCATAGGCAGCCTAAAGAAGCGCGCGGCGCCGCTGCCTCCGGGGGTGGCGGCGGGGGCGATGGGGGCGGCGGGGGGCGCGCCGCACCCGCGCTCCACGCCCTCGCCGTCCGCCGACGCCGCCCGCTCCATACACGGTATACATTGTTTACTATATAGATATATAGTATGAGATAAAAAAATCTAATATTTTCAAGTCATCAATTGACATTTTTTGTATAAAATCGACATGTGTGTACCATGTCAATTTCATACAAAATAATATTTCTATAACACCCAAGGACTTACGGCACATTCACAACCATTATATGTTCAATTTCAGGCGTCGCAATGGCTGCAGTGGGCGTGGTTAAACACCGGCCGCAGCAGCCGCCGCCGACGCCGCCGCCCGCGCTACACAACGGCGCGCATCGGGATGAACCAACTCCGCCACCGAGAAAGGTACTTTTTGCTTTAGCTCTTTCGAGTCATCACGTGTTGAACTCAATGCAATTGTGCGGTGCAATTGTACCTCAACGCCGCACTTTGTCTTGAACAGAGTGAGGCAATGAAAATATTTCATTCTCCCGAATGAAAACTGAACAAGCAACACCATTGCGCTATGACAGCCTTTATTATGGTTTTTTATAATATCGTTATATTTATGTTAAGCTCTTATATTTTTTTGGGTATATAGTAGGAATCTATATATGTGGTAAAAATTATGTGTAAAATAATAAAATTTCGATTTATATTAAAATTTTATAATGCTGGCGTATATAATAACTTGATCTTGACTTGATCATGTGTGACATTATTTCTTTTTCTACCTTAAAATTGGATTTGTTTCTTACTTAAACATAATTTATCTTTTATTGAAAATAAATGTAACTTCCGTCACTTTTAGTCAGTAAACCTGTGGAATGCTTGGTTGTTACCATGTTAAGTATGACAATCATTTTGTTGTTTTCATATGTGCTTGGGAAATAGAACGAATTGAGTATAATTGGTGTAGAAAATGACTTGTACTTGTTATCGTTGTATGGTAGGCATTTCAGTCCAGTATAAAATTAAATTGTTTAGAAATGTTTTGCTATTATACCTACATTATATTTGGTATTGATATTTTCATATTTTATCCATTTTATAAGACTCATTTTTGCTATATTGTTGTTGTATTTTTGTTTTATATCAACATACACGTATTTCCATATCAAAAATGACATAATATTATTATATATATATATTATATATATATATATATATATATATATATATATATATATATATATATATATAATATATAGATATATATATATATATATTAATATATATATATATATATATATATATATATATATATATATATATATATATATATATATGTATATATATATATTATATATATATATATATATATATATATATATATTAATAGATATATTATATATAAATATATATTATATATATATGTATGTATAATATATATATATATATATATATATATATATATATATATATATATATATATATATATATATATATATATATATATATATATATATGAACAAACTGAGTATTCGGGGCCTTTGGTGTACATTGTCTTTATATGGCAACAAATATAACGAAATAATCGACAAACCTAAAAGTGTGAGATGACGACGATACTGTCACTCATTAAAGTACTAACATAAAAAAAGTACAGGATTTATTTGTTTTTGCTTCAGAAGAAAAATAGATTGCACCTGGAAAATGCAGTGAAAGGGAAACTGAAAAGGGTAAAATACAGAGAGAGCTTTAGTGTAATAACTCGCTTACCCTTGTTTACCTCCTGTACACTATTTGTATTTACTTTGTACCATCGTCTTATGTTGTCAAGGGAGTGATGATGAATTGTTTAATCGATTTTTTTTTGTGTGCTCAAAGTGTGAATCGAGATGTCCTTTTTATTTAATTTGATTATTATTCGATTTTCATTAATCGATTATAATTATAATCTGTATTTCAATTAACTTTTTTTCCTCGCTTCATGCTTTATTGATCATGAATTCATCAAATGTATAAGCTATTTTGAATCTCACTAGTATCACTGTAGTTAATAGAGCTATTTACCAGTAGAATATTTAATATATTTACTTTCTCGACTCTCTTGACAATTATATACTTATGATGTTTTTTTTGTTAAAACATTATACATATTTAATAGATATGTATACCTGATTTGTCAATAATATATTGTTTTTAATATTCATGCATGATTTATTATAATAAAAAGCTTTCTCCAATCTAGTTCTCTGTAATAAAAGATATTGCCAAATAGATTTTGTTTGTAGAAATATGTAACTAAGTCTAGACTTATGTAAATGAAAAGGATTCTAACAGTTTATTTATTTTGAAGTTGTTAAATAACATGCACAATTTTGAAGTTTAAGATTTTTAACTAACCTGAATTATTGTTTTACAGCATGACTTTACACTTCAATAAATACACAAAAATGTGCTTATATTGAAGTTAAATAAAAATATCCCCGAGTCAAAATAATAAACACAAAAAACATATAAATAGTCTCTTAGATTGCTTTAAAAAGTGGTGTTAATCAGTTAAAATTTTCAATTGACCAGAACATCTACACTTAGAAGCTTAATTATTAAATTAGAGAAATGTACTGAAACAGTTCTATATATTCATTTTTGTTAAAAGTGAAAAACATTCAATTTTTAATATCGATCTAATGGAGTTGATTTCAGAAATAATTATAAGAAAACACGAATAATAACTATCAATACCTTGAAAAACAAAAAGCTACTCAAATCCAAATTAAAATATTTTATTTGAATTCAAACAATTTCCTTCTTATCCTCTACGTTTTAATGTAGAATAATATTAATATAGTTTATATGAATGTTTTTCTCTTTTCAATACTTACACCGAGCATAATAAACAAAAACCATACAAACTAAAAAATAACTGTGTAACGAATTTCTTCCAGGAATGTTCTAGTCAAGACTCGTCACTCGAGCTGTGCGATATGTCGGACGGCCTCGACGACAGCCGCCTGCTGTCGTTCGACAGCACGCGGTCGAGGGAACGTTCTAGAAGAAGCGACAGTCGGTCGCTGGACGTGTCGGACACGTCCAGTGTACATTCAAGATCGCCGTCTAGCTCTATTACTATGGTTAGATGGTTTTAAGATTTTTATTATTGATTTTTTGATCTTATTTTATACCTTATAAAAGGACAGTGTTCAATTTTCGTTTCTCGTTGTCACAGATAATCTGTTATACGTCGCCCTATTTTTGAGATATCAGGTCGTCATCGTTGAGTGATTGTGAGAATGAATGTCTCGAAAATTGACATATTAGAATGTCATGCAATGTGGCTTAACACCACGCTTTGTCTAATCAACATTTGATGTTTAAACAAGAATATGTCTTAAACCCCTGCAAGAAATTGATTGCAAACAAGATAAAAAATACCTACGCCGGTTTTTCTCGGCAAAACTGCCTTACGAAGAGGTGGTTGTTTTCCGTAGGATTGTTGCTTATTTTTTTTTAATGTAGTGTGGTAATTCCAAAATAAGCTCCTAAGTTAATGGCTAAATATAAATAATAATTAAAGATAGGAAAAATAATTATACTTTCTAGATGGGAGGTGGTATGCGTCGCTGTCGAGCGCTTTACGACTGTTCAGCGGATAACGAAGATGAGCTGTCCTTTAGAGAAGGCGAAGTCATTGTTGTTATCAACGAACGCACCGAGGATGATAACTGGATGGAAGGTCAAGTCGAGGGCACCGGGCGCAGGGGAATGTTCCCTGTCTCTTTCGTACACATGCTCCCCGACTAGTTAGGGAGAGACAGATATATCTCTCTTGATTCTCCTAACGCCAGCGACGATCCCCGAATATTAAAAAAGAGATAGATATATATATCTCGTTTCAATTAACAGCGATGAAGTTTCTCGAACGATCCGTCTCACTAACTGATATTGTTAGACAGAGACGGATAATATCTACAAGACCATATCCGACAATCGAATCATATATAAGCAGATACAGCCATATCTTGTTTTAAAAAATAAACAGCGATATCTAATTTGAATTTCCAAAATTAACTTATTTCACGTTAAGCTAACATGTATTATAATAACATCGGTTATATTGCAACAATATTTGTTTAAAGATTACAAGAGAATTGTCATAAAAAATATGTTTTATTTAATAATAAAATAAAATGTTAATATTGATCGGAATGCTTTATTTGCTTCTATATAATTCGAATAAACAATCACGTGTTCACAATTTTCTTGATAAATAAGAATAATTAGATCTAAAGCTCTATCTACTTTTTAGAAGTTAGGAACTACTTTGAGTAGAGTAGTGTCTTCAGTTCCATATTAGTTTAAATGTAATTCTTTTAGAGATTCTTATAAGAAAATTATCAGTGAGTGAACGTTTCATGTCGTTTTTGAGGATGTCATTGTATATTAAAATATATAATAATATTTATTACTAATATAATATGTCAGAAGAAAGTATAAATGGAACACTAAATTTGGCCTAAGCTTCAGCGTTCGTTTAAGAGCTATGAGCTTATTTACACTAGCAGTATATATGTTAATATTGAGGCGTCGTGGATTTATTTATTTATATATTTTCGTTTCTTCATTCTGGTAAAAGTTAAAACGCGACGCTTGAGTTCCATCAATCGACACACAGTGTCTCGAAAAGTAGGCATAAGGGAGGGGGAAGTATTATCTTAACTTCCTCTTGGTTCCCTCTGCCTACTCTGCTATATCGAGATTCAGCGTTAAGCTAGAAAGAAATAAAAAAATATAAAATAGAAATATATTGATATGAGTTTAAATATGCACAGTTCGGGTAGTTGCGAAACGCGGCCCCGTTGTATTACTTTATTGTGATATCATCTGCACAAACATTGTTTTTATACAAGAATTTTAATACATACATTTTTAAATGTGATTTTCGACTGTTTTATCGCCTATATTTACACTATTTTAAAAAGTGTTTTTATTAGATTATTCAACAAGTCACAAGCGCTCATTTTGAATACATAACTAGAGTAACATTATTACTGATTTAGTATTACGAACAGTGACACCAATATAAATAAGATTTGCCATTAGCTCCGTCCCGATACGGATTTTTAGTATGTTTTTTTTATTTATTGTAATATTTTTTTATTCTGTATGATTTAATCAAAGGCTATAATAATGATGCTCAAATCAATCCATTAGCTATAAAAGGGGGAAACGAACCTTGTCGATATATTATTATATGTATTGATATTTAAAATGTTTGTGTAGAGTCTATTTACGTCTTGACAGTACAGCTCAGATAGTGATTTGCCAAAAATTATGATAAATGTGATCTTTTATAGTTGGAGTGATATATATTTTGAACGACAAACTATTGGACCAGTGACCGTTTGTTGCGTAGTTGTTCTTGTAGTTAATGTCTTAGATTGTTAATACATACATGTTTCTTAGATATTGTGTTTATTTGGATACTAGGAGTGTTTTGATTACATTACTGTGAAATCAAAATTGTTATATATACATATACATATATATATATATATATATATATATATATATATATATATATATATATATATATATATATATATATATATATATATATATATATATATATATATATATATATATATACACACATATATATATATATATATATATATATATATATATATATATATATATATATATATATACATACTAAATGAACGGACCATAAATATGTAAGTATTAATTGTTATTAACGCATTGTATGCTATTGTGTTTTTAAATATGTTTCTAATGCTCATAGTATCCATGTAAACACTGATTTTGAATCTTGTTATAAATATTAAATTTTATCACTTCACAGAGACCATAGCTGTGGTTATTATATGCTATATATTTCACTTAAAGTTGGCCTTGCGATATATAGCTATATACGTACAGATTAAAGTGTTATTACCTTTATAATGTAAAATGACTTTTGAATCTTTAATATAAATAATAAAATATATATTCATCGTATTAACAATAAACACAGTACAAGAACATTATATTGTGTGTTTCTTATGAGTAGGTAGTAAAGTTAATATTTACTAAAATATGGATTCATTTGTGTCTTACCTTATAAAAAATAACACTCTAATAATTTTATTATTGTGATACACGTTACGTACCACACATTCCCTTGTAATTATATCATTTTTGTGTATATTATTTTGGAAAGTCCTATATTCCCTATTCGTAGTATTAAGACCGCATCCATTGTAAAGTTACCTTTAATAACGCGCGTTGCCATAAAATAGTATTATAAAAATATTTACGCAATTAATTTAATTATTATTAACACATCAACATGTTAACTAAAAATAATCTTAACCAAACACTTTTTTATTACATTCTTAGTGATTATTCAATGTTAAAATTTCACAAATGTTTTAGTCTATACATACTTTATAAGAAAATGTTATGTTGTAAATAAACTCCTTATAAATATTACTTTCTCCTAATATATGTATGTATGTATGTATGTGCTCAAAACTGTAGCATTGTGTATTTCGCTGTTCTATTTATTTAATTGTACAATTTGTGATGAAATGTTTTTATGCCATTATAGTGACGTATTTATAATCACTTTGTACAAAGATAAACTGAATTCGTAACAGTAATTTATATAAAAAACTAATTGAATTAAAAAAGTATTATCGATTTTAGTGCAACTTTGTATTAATTGTTTATAAATGGTCGAGTATGTTAATTATTAAAAATTTATGTAACCAAATGATGCTATAGATTAAGATGTTTTATTCTCTAATGTAGTATATTAAATGGAATTGTAGTTGAAATAGTTTTTTCTAATGTGTATTATCTGAATGAAAATCTGTATGAATTTATCAATACATCGTTTCGATGTGATGACTGCATTATTTTTATTTATGTAGATTTACACCTTTATTCATTCCTTTTCCAAATTTTTTTTTCTTATAACTTACCTAATATAACAGAATATAATTTGTCTTAACACTAGGTTCCAAAGTTCCCTCTATCTACCCTGCTATGTGCGGGATACAGCGTGAACTGAATGAGTGAGTATAACAGAAATTAATATATAATTAGTAATATTGATAATAAACAAATATCAATATATCTATAGATTGTTATTTGCGACGCGTCGACGTCGAAAGTTTACGTCAATGCGATTCAGAAAGACAAATTTTTTGGAAATGGATTTTTTTGAACAGACGAATCAAATTTGCGAGACATGACAAATATTCTTACTCAGCTTCACGCTGTATACCGCATGGCAGGGTGACAAATTGAACTTCAGAACCTAGTGTTAAGACACTCCGTTCCGCTTCCAACTTACTGCCGAATTTGAAGCATTACGTATTGAATGAGTGGCGAAACGCGACGCAGCGCTTTGCCTTGTTATCAGAACGAAGAAATGAATATATTAAAAATGAAAATTTTAAATATTCTATTACAAAACTTTTATTATTATAATCTATATATAATCTTATTTTTATGTGACTTTTTTTTTAATGGAAAAGACGGCAAACGAGCGTACGGGTCACCTGATGGTAAGTGATCACCGTCGCCCACGGCCCCGAGTAACTCCAGAGGGGCTACAGGAGCGTTGCCGTCCTTTAAGGTGGAAGGGCACCGAGGCCCGGCATTACCTAATGCGAAACGCAGTGGCCAAAGCCACTACTTAACACCGGTCTTAAATGCCGGGGGTGGTAATAATCCGGTCGAGTCTGCCCATGCGTGTTGCTATTGCTGGCAACGTGACTACCACACGCACTTTAGTCGCCTCTTACGACACCATCAGAACCAGGGTGATCCTATTCTAAGCCGGAATCACACGGCTAAAAATGTGACTTTTGTGGTAGTGTTGTAAACCTGACTACGTATCACCAAGGGGGTAGGGGGTTTTAAAAATGCTAATTAATGGACCTGCTTATAATTCTAGCGTGATGGTATCATATTTTTTTTATTATCATAACTTTCTAAGTCTCATGATAATATAGAAGGAATTTAAAGTTGGTAAAATAAGCCGTCTTTAATTTTATGACGTAGTTACAAGGCACCAAAGGTATTTTTTTCTAAAAAATGTTCAAAAATTAAAAGAACTAAGATTTGACACTTTCGACACGATATGAATGAATGTAATAAATGATAACAATATAAAGAATAATATCTGTATCGCATTCATTTTGTAATTGTTATCTGTTATATGATGATAGAATCTTGACAGATTGTATTTGACAAAATATCTGTCATTCGATTGTAAAAATATTATGAAAATGATTTTTGTATAAAATTATCTTTTCTTTTCGTAGCTTTAATATATTTCTTTTATTCTTATTTTTTTTTCTATTAATCATTTTTAAGTTATATAAGTAACTTTAAGTCAATAACCTACCATTTATATATAACATTTAATTGTTTATGGTATAAACTTTATAAGATAAATATTTTTATTAGAGATAACAACAACGTCAATATATTAATTGTAAGTGTAAATAAAAAGATTAAAAACAATCAGTCACAGTTTAGCCTAAGGTGACAGTATCAGCAGAAAAACAATACATATTAGAAAATGGTTTCACGGAAAAGAATATTTGATTTATTTCGAACTATTAACGTTGCCTCGTAAGTGTTTTTTAAACTGTTTAAATGTTTATATAATACTTTATTTATAAAATTTAATATCTATGAATATCTAAATGAACACAAGTATAATATTTTATGAAGATTAAGATTGATTACACTACCATTTCTTTTGTAAAGTAAATGTTTTATTTTTAGTTGCCAGTGCCCTGCACATAGTCATAGGGGAAACTTTCAAGTCACTCATGCTACCCCCTCGAAAGACTATGCTTTTGAGGTAATTCTATTTTATTTTCTCAACTAGTTAAATTTAGGTAAACATGTTCATTTTTTTGCTGAATTTTGTCACTTGTTACTAAATTAAATTGTTGAAATAGTTGTCAGAGTTAATATATACGAAATAATTTTATTATAGTGTATTTTAAAACTAAGGGTCATTGTCTGATACAGTGAGTTAGATTATCCATGGGTGTTACTTATTTTTTTTTCCCTATCCTATACAAACTATGTTCACCTATAAAGCAGATAATGTATCATATAAACACCAGCTTCTAACTTCCTGTGTAAGAGAAAAAAAAAATATTACAGATAATACTAAACTTAAATTTAAAAAGCGTATAAAAATTTTGAACGAAGCAGATGATTGATTTGAACCCTCGCCTCTGGAATACTGTTCCAGCGTTCTGACCAACTAAGCCATTCGTTCAAATTTTAAATTTAAGTTTAGTATTTTCTGTCCTAAGTGTGGAATAACACTTTAAAAACATAGTAAAAATATTACAGATAAAATGTTCAACTGTGAGATATGGCTTAGGTGTTACAAGAGAAGTTGGGCAGGATTTAACAAATATAGGTGCAAAAAATGTATGTGTTATGACAGACCCTAATGTTGTGTCTCTCAATCCAATGAAAGCAGTTCTTAATTCTCTCACAAGAAATGGTGTCAATTATGAAGTTTATGACCGGGTTAGAGTTGAACCAACTGATTCAAGGTAAGTAGATAGGTACATTTATAATTTCCTTAACTTCACACTTTAATTTTAGCAGGGTGGCCAAAGAAAATTAGAGCACCAAACACTATGATATTAGTATACTTGATTCACCTTTTTTACTATTTTTAAAGTGTTATTCTTCACTTAGGAAAGAAAATACTAAAGTTAAAATCAAATGATTTTTTTTATGTAGCAGGATTTGAACCCATGCCTTATGGAAACCATCTGAGCGCTCTGACCAACTAAGCCATACATTCTTATCAATCTTTTTCTGTTTAAGATATAATACAAATTAATGTATAAGAATGTTTTCTTATACGCTTGTTACAACTTATTTATGTTGTTAGCATAAAAATTTGAATTCATAACAGTTTATATTCAAAATCATGAGTATATAATCAAAATTTTATCATATTTAACTACAATATGACAAAATATTGATTATATACCTATATCAATGTTGTAATATAATATTGATAAAAAAAATATTGTTTTCAATTTGTCACGGTTTTAGTAAAAGATAAAGTAGGGAATGATTGTTTACAATATTTTTCTTTATTATTATTTCACATAATCAAAATATGACTGTTGAAACTCATGATAAAGGCAATCATAATTTTTTTAAAGTTCGAAATGTGTTCGAAATGTTCGTATAGACAATAGTAATTTAGTCTTTTCTTTGCAAAGAGATCTTTTCGCTAGATGGTATGTAAACAATAAAAATATTCTCTACCAAGGCCGTAAATATTCAGTTACCTTAAAAACAATGATAGAGAGACAGTAAATGCATGTCATTATGTATACAATTTTATAAAACTTGCTTAATAGAAAGTGTCAGAAATAACAACTAAAATATAATATTTATATTTGCTTACTATTCAAAACCATTACAGCTTCAAAGACGCGATAAATTTTACCAAACAAGGTAATTTCGATAGTTTCGTGGCTATAGGCGGCGGCTCAGTAATGGATACGTGTAAAGCCGCCAATTTGTATTACTGCGATCCGAACGCGGAATTCCTCGATTATGTAAACCAGCCCGTGGGCAAAGGCAAACCGGTCGATGTGCAATTGAAACCGCTGATTGCGAGTATGGTTATTTTTATTATTATATATTATTTTGTTTTATTTTATTCGATTTTCAGTTTGATTTTATATTTGTTGAGATAATACAATGATTTTAATCTACTTTCCGAAATATTGTGTAAAGTGAAATGATATCATCTGACCTTATTTTTATACATATTTTTTTGGAAACTTACACAACAAATAGTCTTTTGCGAACGTTTTGTAAATATTTTAGCTATGTATTTTTTATTATATTGAAATGAATCGGCCCATATGTAAAATTCATTTGATTTTTTTGAATCCAAAATAAAAATTATGCTAAATTTGACAGTACCTACAACCAGCGGTACGGGCAGCGAAACAACGGGCATGAGTATATTCGATTATGAAGAAATAAAAGCCAAGACTGGTATAGCGCATTCCGCTTTACGACCAATCCTAGCTCTAATAGACCCTTTACATACTCTCACGGTGCCAAGGAACGTCGCCATTTATTCAGGTTTCGATATATTTTGTCATGCTTTAGAGAGTTTTACAGCTGTACCGTATACCGAGAGAACGCCTGCCCCGGAAAATCCCGCGTTGAGACCAGTTTATCAAGGAAGTAATCCTATATCTGATGTTTGGGCTAGGTTTTGTTTGCAAGTGAGTATTGGTTTTATTTGAATGATTAACATTTTTTGAAATGAAATATTGTGCAATTTCCTAAAGTGACTTTTAGTTGATTTAATAAGCCTTATATAAATAGTATATATAAATATTTTTAGATAGAATTTACGTATCACACAAGTAAAATACATTATGACACATGAACAATTTTATTTTCCTGATATTACAGCGTGTGTATGTGTTTTAAGGATGTTATTATTGTAATAACTTTATCCTAAGGCTGTTGTATAGAACTAAGCTATTAAAATTATCTTGCATAATAAACTTTAGTATTTAATCATAAATTATATTAATCCGCATAAACATTCAGTCATGGGACGAGTAGTCTTTCTACATTATTATGTCTACTTTATTTATTTTTTTACATTTAAGTTCACTATAATAGAAGTAAAGTCAACTTTTAACACAAAATAATTTTAAAACCGAAGATGCTGAAAAAGTCCACTGTTCGTTCAATAAAAGTAGTCAAATGGTAACATGGGCGGATATATCTGTCTGGGCCTCGCTTATCTTATTACTTGAAATGGTAATTAATACCTAATATATAGTAAGGTCGACTCCATGGTCAGCCTAAAGTAACGATTTTTCTAACCGCACAGTACATCGCGGCCTATATATAAATATCATTTTTTCCATCTAGATACGTTGTAATCTATTAGAGCTCTGCAGGAGCTCTTCATTGGAATAATGTGGAATGATCTCTGGCAGTGTTACCGTGTAACTACTTTTAGAAGGTACCCATTTCGTATAGTGAAATAGGAACCTTCAAAAAGTAGAAAGTTTGGCAAGTTATATGTCGATCCATCCTCAGATAACATCAGAGATACATTTCCTCGTTTATTTATTTTATCTATACGTGTATTAAAGGAGTGGGGGCGGCTATGATCACTTACCATTAGGTGACCTGGCCTTGTACGGTCGTTTTGCCTTGTCTTTTCCATTGAAAAAACCTGATCAAATCTGCACAGCTAACTTCAGGACGACCGCGACTCGTGGACAGTATTGTGTATATTTATACATTTTCTTCTGTTAGGTTCACATTGTACATTGCACAAAGTAGGGTTAGAAGAGGTAATATGGGAACTATTAACTATTTAAACACGTCCATTGCCGCCCACTTTCCGTTAAATTGATGTATTGTGGTGAGTTTCATAAATCAGAGCCGCGCTTTACTTTATCTAAAATCTTAAAGTTACTCTTCTTCATATGGTTCTAGAGCGAAGGAAATGAAAGTATTAAGTATTTTATTTCGTCGAGTGAGACTCGAAACCTGCCATTTCAATCGTGCCCCTACGTCCCGACTGGCTGATTATATATACTTAAAACAAAATAATTATCAATCTTCAAATCTCCAGATCTTGCACAAATACTTCACTCGTTCAGTGACCAACGCGGACGATATCGAGGCTCGTTCAAATATGCACCTCGCGGCCACCATGGCGGGCGTGGGTATTGGCAACGCGGGCGTACACATCTGTCACGGCCTCGCCTACCCTATAGCTGGGAATGTCAAACAATATGTGCCTGAGGATTATGGGTAAGGAATGTATTACGCTTACTTTAATTTTGTACTGATGCATTTAATAAACTATTTTATATGGTTGTTCTAACTCTGAATAATTATATGTTGAACCCATGTAAAATGAAATCGAAACGTCAAATTCAATTGAATAAAAAAAACGGGAAGCGTTTACTCAAATAATCTATGATACGTCAAATTGTAAACTGCATTGTGTTTCACATCATATACAAAAAATAACATAATTTGTCGGTTCGCAACGAATTTTCATTCAAAAAAGTCAGGATTACACAAGTTTTAAATTGTAATCTAAAATCCAACATATTGGAAAATCCGACATCAACTTGCAAAACATTTGTTAGATAATGGCGGGTGGACCCGCCCATATGTTGTTTTTATCAACTGGCTCAAGTGACAGCGAGTGAGATCCCAAGAGCACAGAGAACTAAGGTCTTACTTAGTTCTTCATCATATGATTCTAGATAGATATAGAAATCTTAAAATTGTCGACCTAAAAATAGATTTTCTTACATTAACTGTGGGAACTTACAGTCTTTTTGAAAGCATCATCGCAAAAAGAAAATAATAATTGGTGATTCGTTTCCGTATTATACCTTAAGAAGAATATGCGTTCTTAAAATATTTTCTGCTATGACCTTTTTACTAATATATCAATAAAATGACGTTATTGCATCAGCATATTTCTATTCTACATTTTAAACTATTTGACATTTATTAACTTACAATAAATTGTATTTATCAGCTTCACGTTGTATTTCGCACATGGTAGGATATGTAGAGGAAAATTGGGAACCTAGTTCCCCACTTTCTGCCGATTTTTGAAGGCGTTGCATGTTGAGCGGTGTAACTCAACACCGTGCTTTGCTTTGTTACCAGAGCAAAGAGATGAATATATAAAATGTTTCTTTTCCTAGAATAAAGATCGATTTCACATCGAGCCGCTTGTGCCGTTGCGCCGTGACATGTCTTTGTTACATTTGATCCTCATTCCTCATAATATTTACAGATCAGATCCCATAATACCTCATGGCTTGGCCGTAGCAGTGACAGCCCCAGCTGTTTTCCGTTTTACTTCACCCAGTGATCCTGAGAAGCATCTAGAAGCAGCACAATTGCTAGGTACAGATATAACAGGCAAGAAACAGGCAGATTCAGGAAAAATACTTGCTGATACTATAATACGTTATATGGAAAAAATGGATATTGATAATGGATTAAGCGCTTTCGGTTATACAAGTGATGATATACCGAAGTTAGTTAAAGGAGCGTTGCCTCAAGTAAGTTTTTAATTTTTTTTTACAATCTTTTACTTTTAATCATTTGTACTTTAGAAAAAAATATAAATTTGGAGTAATTTATATATGTTTAACTAAACTCCTAACAATATTTAACTAACTTAACTCAGCTTCACGCTATATCCCACACATGGCAGTACCTAGTCTCCGCCGAATTTGAGGCATTGCGTGTTGTGTCGTGAGTGGCAAAACTCAACGCCGCGCTTTACCTTGGCACCAAAGTGAAGAAATGAAAATATCAAATATTGAAATTAAATATATTAAATATTTCATTTCTTCGTGCGGGGATCGAACCTGTCGCTTTTACAGTCATATGCTTTTGACTGAGTCACACGCCACGACATGATATTTAACTAAAAATCTAAAAATCCATTGACAATATATTGGTACACTTTTGAGGATACTTGTTTGTTTCACTTTATACGAGAACATCTGATAGATATTTGTGTGTCTGGACTCTGTTTAGAAAAACATTTATATTTATTAACATTTTTTGTTTGATTTTCTCCATCTGGAAGCTATAAATATAAACTGGTAGATATCATATCTTTACATTAGGTTTTTGAACTTACTCCATTGAGATATGTGGGATAATAATTAAAGGTTGTAATAGATCCTTTTAAAAATTTATTATAGGTATATTATATATTAAGCTTGTTAAATTTTAACAATATTTTTTAGCAATTTTATAAAGTTATATTTATGTCAGTGTTCTATGAAATTTGAAAAAGAAACATATTGAGAATTGTTTCTTTTTTGTGCATCGTTATTTAATATTATAGATTACAAATTAAAAGAAGTAAATTGTGGCACTTCAGTTATACACTGAAAATACTATGTATTTTATGAATAATTTGTAACAGCTTACTACTTTTAATATTTTTACTATGTTTTAAAGTGTTATTCCACACTTAGGACAGAAAATTTTTAAATTTAAGTTTAGCTTACTACTTGTATACTTTATTTTTTTTTTGCGGCAAACATTATAATTAAAATAATATTACATTTTTATTTCATTTTTAGCATCGCTTACTTAAGATTGCTCCAGTACCACAGTCTGAAGAAGATTTGACAGCGATATTGGAAGATTCGCTGACTATATACTAATATTTTTTATACTATATTATATATGATGTAAATTAAAATAATGGTTGTTGTTATTGTTATCAATTTATTTACTGTTATCAATAAAATAATATAACAATTAAGGTTTAATTTTTATTAATTTTAAGTACATAAAATAATACCTATCAACTAATTTGTATAATATATAATTATGTATATCTTACATTAACTAACTTTAATTTGTATCCGATTTGTTATTTCACTATAATTATAAGAAAAGCGCTAGATTTCAATATTCGGAAGGTTAATTTCGGAAAAAATCTGAAGGCACTTACTTAATGCTCAATTTTCGATATGTAGAAAGTTTTGACTAGCGCTTACGTCTATCACTTACTGCTTAAATAAAAGTTAACGCAGTTAATGTGTTTATAAATGTTATTTGTACCGTGACTTACACCGCCTCGGGGACGATGTTCTTGTGGTGGAAGGGACTGCTCTCGTACGACATGTTGGCGGCGCTCACGCTGACGTTGCGCAGCGGCGCGTAGCGGTTGAGGCGCGGCGTGGTGGGGCCCGTCAGCTCCTCCGTGAGCGGCTGGTACACCTGCCCGCAGTCCCGCCGCAGGCGGTGCGGCCCGGGCGGCGCCATGTTGGCGAACACCGAGTTGATGTAACGTATCTGCTTGTTCCGTCTCATAAATACGGTCATCACAAGCTTGGCGACGACGATCAGAAGAAGTAGTGCACCCAAAATGGCAATTAGAATTGGCCACAGGTACTCGTATCGGCCGTGCTCCGCGTCCTTTACAGATGTTTGTATGTATACTTCAGGTTCGAGGTCGTCGTACATGTTATCGTTTTCTAAAAGTTTGATATCTATCTTTACACTATCGCTTTGCGCTTTATCAATCAGTTTTGGTGACGGAGTCGATGATTTCTCGATAAGTTTAACTTTGAGATCGAGATTTTCATCGTCTTCGTCGTATTCTTCACCGGATTCATCTTCGTCCTCTTCTTCCTCACCTTCGTCTTGGTTGTCATCGTCGTCAGCGTCTACATCAGAGTTGTCGTCGTCATTAAATTGGTTAGTGTTGTTATTAATCATTTTAGTGTCATCGGCAATCTTACCGTCGTCTAAAGTTTCTTTTAAGTCAAAGTTGCCCTCTGCGTCTGTTTCGATCCTTTCCCATATTTCTTCATCTGAAACTGATGGCAATGGCTCAACGCGATGTGTAGGTGTACCGCACGTCTGACGTGTCAGCATTTCCCAACTGTATGAGCCCTCGTCTTCTTTAACATCAGTCGCTAAATTAGCGATACTGGCAGTATTTGCATTAGGAGATATTTTGTGACTGCTTAACCAGGCCATGAGGTTTTCAAATTCACGACTGCATGTCAGTAAGTTGTAAGTAATATCAAGTGAACGTAATTTTTTGAGAGTATCTAATTCAGTTTGTTTGATTTCAGTAATGTGGTTATGTGATACGTTCAGGAAGCTCAAGTTATTGAGAAGTGTGGTTGATTGATTTTTCTCTACTTTCCAAAGACCCGTGAGCTTAGCATGACTCATATCTAACCAGGTGAGAATTGGTGTGCGGGTGAAGACTTCAGCTGAGAGTACTTTTAAAGGATTTCCTTGAAGATTTAATTTACCAAGGTCCTTGTTTTGTTCAAATACTTTAGCATCTAAAGTGTTTAGCAAATTATATGATAAATTTATTTCGATAAGTTTAGGACTTCTTGAAAAAACTTGGCTGCTTATTGTTTTTAACTTGTTTCCTGATAGATTAATTTGTGAAAGAGCAGTAAATGTTCTTAGTGAATCATCATAAATTTCTTCAAGGCCACAGTTAGATGCGTCGAAAAGGTAAATGTTAAATTGTTCGGCGGAGCAGTTGAAGCCTTCAGCAGGCAAATGTTTTAATCGAGGGTTGTTGGAAATTTTGAAAATATCCAATTCTATGTTTTCCTTGATAAGAATACTCGAAATGAAATCCAAGTCGTTATAGGAAAGATCCAAATAGTTAAGTTCTACAAGTTTGTGGAAAGCTTGGTTGTGAATTTTTTCAATGTTGTTACCGCTAAGGTTAAGATTGGCAATGTATGTCATACCATTAAACATGGATGGTCCGATAAATTTAATATTTGTTTGGCCGGCATTTAAGGTCAGTAAGTCTGATATTTGTAGTCCATACACAGAATCAATTGGGTTTCTCTGAATGTGAAGAGTAGCCAATTCAGTGTTCTCTGAAAAAATGTCTTCGGGAAGTGATTTGATGTTATTGTCGCTTAGGTCTAGTTCTTCTAAATCAAGAAGGGTCCTAAATGTATCAGCTTCCATGTCTGATAAATAATTACCGGCCAAGTTTAAGTACATTACACCTGGCATATTTTTAACAGTATTAGCGGTGATGTACTGCATGTTGCAATATGAAATATCCAACTCTTGTACTGACGAAGCATTAAGGAAATACTCAGCTGATCCCGGAGCTGGGAATTTAAGTGGATTATTTGAAAGTGTTAATAGTAGCAATTTCTTGTTATTTGCAAATGTTTCAGGGTGTAGGCTCTTTAGTTTGTTGTTAGACAAGTTAACAGCGTATAGCTCGTGGAGACCATGGAAGGCGTTTGCTCCTACAGAAGTTATAGTGCTGTTAACTATTTTGATTGTAGCTATTTGGTGTAGTCCCAATTTTTTGAAAATAAAATCATCCAATTGAATCTCTGTTTCAGCATTGTCGATTACGAGATCAGTGATATCGTCGCCGAACTTTTGAGTTCCCATTTCTAGACGGTTGCACTTTGCTGTTCTGTATCCTTGAGATACAGTGCATATGCAATCTCTAGGACAAGGCCTGTCCTCATTGAACAATACTTCTTGTTCATCTGCGTCATAGTCTTCATATTGGAACAGAAAATTGTCAGAATCCTTGTTATCTTTCTTTGCAGTTTTGTTAACCGATTCTGAGATTGCAAGCGCACAAACTGCCAGGAGCAGCAGCAACTCCCGGGACCTAGCCCCCATGTCGTAGCGAACTCTGAAATGACAAAAAAAATACACATAAATATTTAAAAAACAATACATTTTATGTGAACCAACTGGGTTCAAGTACAAGGTCATCAAACAAAAACTAGTCGAAAAAAAAAGCAAATATTATTTAGACATACATAACATAGGCTTGAGTATGTTATATCTTATTTATCAATTATTCTACCAAAAATTGCAAATACATATAAAAGTATTTAACCGTGTACATTTTAATAAATATATAAGAATCTAATTATCTCTATATATTTTTTTTTTCATACTTAATTAACAATTATAATATCTAAATATTTATGAGTTGCGAAACAGATGGGGCCGTATAGTTTTCATGAAATTTCATACGCGAAATATACATAGGTACATCTGTTATTTAGTTAACAATATTGCTGTGGGGAGAATATTTTTTTTCTTGCTTTCACATAATTTAACTTAAAATGTTTCAAAATTAAAATATGGACATATACTCAGCTTCACGCTGTATCCCGCAGACGACATTGTAGGGAGAGGGTACCTAGTGATAAGACATTCTGTTCCACTTTCGTTCCCCACTTTCCGCCGAATTTGAGGCATTGCGTGTTGAGTGGCGGAACTCAACACCACGTTTTGCCTTATACCAGAGCGAAAAATTGAAAACATTAAATTTAAAACTGAAAATATTTATTTCACTTCCTCGAGTGGGGATTGGACCCACTACGTATCGTGTTTACAGTCATATAGGCTGGTGCTGCAGCGCCACGAGAGGCCTAATTAAATATGGACATAAAAATAATAATGATTTTAATTTTACGTATAATACGTATAATGGCGACTCTGCCAGTTTTACATTACATTTTACCATGCCCATACAATTATCTACTCCATAAAGTATAAGCTATAGTTATCTTAATAAAACAAGTACCGCTGGTTATAGATTATTGTACGCGGCCTCAAGACAAGATACTCCAGTTAAAGTGTTCTATTAAAAGTGACGACGTTATCTTTGTTTACTTAGTAAATAATTTGCATTGTACATTTCTATCACTATAATCCGTACATACTATCTAGCACACATAGAGTACAAGCAAAATATATATAGGTTAGAAATAAAGCCTTTTTTAAAAGCAGAAGTATTCAAAACATACATTTGATCTTAATTTTGTAATGTTAAACGAAAATTAATTTCTTTGATATTTATATGTAAAGTAATCTAGAGATATGCAATCTTTTTATATAAACTGATGCAACTTTTTCTATCTCCGAGTAGTTTTGAGTCTTCAATGCAAGTACAGGAACATTTTATAAACTGTTTGATATATTTATATGTACCTAATACCTATAAGGGCTGTAATAATTATTTTAAGTGATTTTTTACTTCAAGCTACACATGGATGCATTTCATGTAAATGAAATGGTTTATAATATAAAACATGTCTTTGGCAGGTTTTTTTATCTACAATGCCTCATTACATGTTATATCTACTCATATATTTTAAGTATAATGCATGTTTAAATGCATCGAATAAGTCAATGACCTCATATTACAATTGACCCTATTCTAAAATAGATTGAAATGTAATATATCTGATAAGTACAAATATACTGGCTATAATAGAAAGTTAACACACTTTCTCGTGGTCCGGTCACAATACAGTGCAACAAAACCACAGTTTTGTCATCGCGCTTTCAAAGGATTATCGAATTTAGAAGTATCATAATATTTGGCGAACATTGTTTAATAAAATGTAAGATATCTTTAAAAGAATCTGAACAATTTTCAAAGGCAGAGTGTGTGGTTATATTACAAAATTGAAACAAAGAACGGTAAGCATACAATCTCCCCGCCAGCAATATCGTAGAGCTCTAGATAAGATTAGATAACCGGTCCCAGAGAAATGTTCCATAGACTAAGCTCAATATTAATTTCTCGTTTCATCTCAGAATCATTTCACTCTACATATATATATCAATATAGACTGTTTATACGCGAATATTGTTTATATAACACACACATATATATATATATATATATATATATATATATATATATATATATATATATATATATATATATATATATATATTTCAGCTTCATGCTGTATCCCGCACTAGGCAGGGTAGGCAGAGGGAACGGAAGTGAAACCTAGTGTTATGATACTCCGTTCCACTTCCGTTCCCCACTTTCCGCCGAATTTGAGGCATTGCGTATTGAGTGGCGGAACTCAACGCCGCGCTTTGCCTTAATACCAGAACGAAGAAATGAAACATTAAATATTTAAATTGAAAGTATTAAATATTTCATTTTCTCGACTGGGGATCGAACCCAGAACCTGTCGGTTACAGTCACACTCTTGTGCCGCTGCGCCACGACAGGCCTCAATATATATATATATATATATATATATATATATATATATATATATATATATATATATATATATATATATATATATATATATAAAAGTAGGAAAAAGTAAAATCAAACATGCGGGTAAACAAAATTATCCTTATAATACACATGTACATAATTACACATATGAAAAAAATGACGATGAGAGATAAAAATATGAATATTGTTATCCTCATCGTCTTAATTCTTATTCGAATTAACAATGTACAAACCATGTTACTAAATTACACAGAACTACAGAGATGTCTAATAGGATGAAGCGAAAAACAATAGTTTTTTATAAAACTCTTGTAAGAGCTCTTGAAGTAAATTTCTGGTCTATTATGCAAACCTGCCTGTGTATACAAACTTTTTAAAGGTCATAACTATCGTTAATTCCACAATATTATTAGTTAATACCACCACGGCTTTTTAACATACTGGTTACGATCTGGTCCGGTACGCACTGATCTGTACGCACCAGTATGAGGAAAGAAAAATATTAAATATTTAATTTTCTCCAGTGGGGATCAAACCCACAACTTATCGCTTTTACAATGCAAGCTTGTGGTACAGTAAAAAATAGATGCTTCGAGGCTTTTTTTTCTGGTGTTAATACTGAGTTTCGGTATTTTCGACACAGTGATATATTTGTGTTTATCCTGAATTAATAAAACTCTCTAGCTATAAGTCCGGTCCGAAGTTAAATAAGACAATATTATTAGCTTTATGCATCTTAGTACCGTCTGGGTGTTGCAAGAATACTCTACAATATCAAGCACTTACAATATCAATTACTTCCGGAAAAAATCTTCCGGATGTAATTGATTTGTAAGTAACTTTTCAGGTCCAAATAACAATAATGAGACGTTTCAATTAGTTATGGTAGCTGCAATTTATGAGCTCTTCCTTCATACTCTTTTACAAGTCATCTCTTTAATTTTCTATTTAAAAAAAGCTTTACAAGTCACCTCTTTAATTTTCTTTTTAACCATATTAGATATGAATTAGACAATATTTACAAAATAACTTTGATTCGATATTAAGTCATGTCGATGTGTAAACTTTTATAATAAAGGCGGTAACTTTTATATGTAAGTTTCACTATTTCAAGTACTTTTCATGTTTTTTAATATAAACCTATTTTTAGAAGAATCAAGGGAATATTATGAGAAGACTTACTCCTATGTGAGAGAAAACTCTTTGAATAATTTGAAAAATTGTAACGTTATTACAGATAGTTAAAAAAATAAATTAAATTAACGAGTATAATTTACTAGTCAAATTGTAGGATTTTATAAACTATCTTTAAAAACGGTGTTTTGAAAAATAAAACGGAGTTTTGAAAAAATAAACCAGAAATTCTTACTGCACCACGGTTGTGTAAACAACTACATATATGGATAAACACTAATAAATAAACATGATCACATCTTATCTTTACCATTATATTGGTGACAAACGTATTAAATTACGGCTTCAAATGCAAAGTAGGCAGGTGTGAGCGAAATGTGTAAATACTCGCGCGAGCATCTGGTTTGCGATGTTGTTTGTGGCCAGCTGAACGCAAGGTGGATTACAGTATATTCTTATTATTGATTAGTATTAGCAAAAAACTGACTATTGGAACGAACTTCCTTATCTAACGAAAAGTTGTAACGATACTTTTTGCTATAGTGTAGTAAGCCGTGTGGCGTCTCTCTGAGTTTCTCTGTCTCTCTCATAAAAAGCAAACCAATTGTTTTCTATGAGAGAGAGAGAGAGATAGAGAGACATGCTTTTTCTTTGTTGCGACGATTCTTTTTGTTTTGTTAAGTTTACACAAGTTTTTTGTACATAATAAATAATAAAATAATAGAAAATAATAACAATAATAAAATAACAATTACAATTTTTACCACGATTTATCCTACTGATTAAGTTTGTATTACATTATATTTGTTTATATGACATTATATTTGTTAAAAAAAAAAAAAAAATTACAATTTTAAAGAAATAAAAAATATTATAAGAATTCCTTTACTAATTAATCGAAAGGAACTTGGTTCCATCGGGGCCCCTTGTGTTCTTTTGCATATTGTGTAATTAGTATATCAACAATTAACTAAGAATAATGAAAACATTTAAGATAAAACACTTTCTTTTCACTAAATGTGGAGAATTATATTTAATTGCCACACTCTATTTATAGAAAAAGGTAAAAGTAAACATGCTAATGAAATAAAAACATTAAAATACAAATTAAATCAAAAGGAATAATAAAGCTCAGCGATTTGAATAGTAATCCGTCTATTAAAACAAATGAATTATTTTGCATACAATACTGGGCCTACATTGGCGAGGCGTGCAAAAATGCGTACCGCCGCCCACTAGATAGATGACCGATATACTGCAGATTATAGTTTGTGTGTCCGGATTTATTTATATATTAAATTTTAATCTGAGGTAAAGAGTGAGATGTTTTTTCAACAACGTACGTAGTTAAATACAGACGTAAATACTCATATGCTTCTAAATATAATTTATATTTTTTTAAATATATCAGCTAGGTATCGCGCAATAATTCTATTTTTACAACAACATATTAACGAGCAGGCACATACCATACACATACTTTGATTCATGTCGCAGCGCAAATACATTGTAGTGCGATTGTCAACACGATAGGTTGCGGGTTCGATTTCCACTTGAATGAAATATTAAGTACTAGCAATCCGCCCGCGGCTTCGCCTGCTTGTATTACATGAATTTTTTAACTAATTCTATTTATTGAAAATTAAAATGTCACCTTAATGAATAAAAAAATTGTAGTCATTTTGTTTCAGGTTTCCAAAATATAATAGTGAAATATGCATTTGAATCTGGTCAGCCGTTTTGAGATTAGCGCCTGCAAACGCATAGACAAACGGATAAATTTTGAGCCCTATTGCATTAATACACGTCCTCTATGTTTTATTTTAAATACATCCTGCACAGACAGCGACCGGTAACAGATTTATTATAAGTATAGATTCTCATTTTCCTCGCTATGGTATCTAGGCAAAGCGTGTTGTTAAATTCCGCTAAACAATTCGGCGGAAAGTAAAAAAAAAACGAACGTGTCTTTATGGAAGCGGAGTATTATAACATTTCGTTCCCAGATTCAGAAGGGCAGGATAAATCCCGCATATAGCAGAGCAGACATAGGGAATATATGTAACGATATCAAAGCATAACAATTATTTATAATTTATATATATATATATATATATATATATATATATATATATATATATATATATATATATATATATATATATATATATATATCAGCTATTAAGTCGCCTCGAAGAACCAAAATATTCAAAGAAATATCATTTATATCAAAGCATTAAGGTGCAAATTACATTATGTGTTCACGTGACACAACACAGTTGACAATGTCTGTGGAGACGGAGCTCGGTGGAAGGAATTTCGAATGTACTGTCACATGATATTCGCCTTTACGTTTCATAACGAAGGCTTTAAAAGATCCGTTAGGCCTGCGTGTAGAGATACTGAGCGAGTGGCCACAACACCCATATCGGAGAACATTTCGCAAGCACCCTTGCTTCGTAACGAAACATCTTGTAAGGCTGTGGTTTTTGGTTTTAACTATTATCGCGCAACATATACATACAGATAATAGTATAAGTTACACATTATATATATGAAATAATAATATTAAAAACATTGTCAAAACATACCTCTGTCCTAGTTCAGCCGTCCAGATACTTCGTTAAATGAGATCTGTAAAAGCAAGAAACGTTTAACATTATTTAATGATATTTAATAAAATAACATTTTAATTGGCATGAACATTTAACATAGAGTCAGCGTAACCTTATTTAAATTTACATTTCCCTCATATATATCATTTGTACACTGCATATAATTATTTTGACTTTAAAATTTCGATGAACGCAGGCTGTGACCTGCCAGTGCATGCCTATTGCATGCAATAACGGTGAATTCGTATGAAAGTCGTGGTGAGTCATACATTACGCTCGCTTACACAATAACTTTTTAGATCCTTTTTTTATAAATATATATGATTGTATTATTATAAATTAAATATAAGTTCTTATTTTTCTATTATTATATATCAAAATATATAATTATATTTCTATAAAAAGGAGTTACATAGTAGAATTCCTTCTGAAACAATCGCTAATTTATAATCGATGTCTGTGAATCTTTAGCGTCTGACAACTTATTTTATTAAATATATGTTAATTACAAGCTAGTATATCTGAATGTATAATTTTATACTATACAGGGAAATTTCAACATAATGACTATCTATGTTTGCATCTATCGCTTGGGTGTAAGTACTTATTGATGTGCAGAGGTGTGGCTGCTCAACCACTAGAACTTATACAACTGGTTTTAGTGTAGTTGTAGATCTCCTTTTGTGTAAAATTGTAGTATTTCATGAATAATTACAATTTATCGTACCTATTAACAAAAAATGAAAGAGAACTAAAAATATTTTTAAGATGCTGGTCTCTTAATAAATAACGATATAGGTAGTCAAATATTAAATCAAATTTACATCGACGAATCGACCATATCTTATCGAATAGTACAGTTATACAACATAAAACTAAAATTAATTATTAGAATAAGTATTAAGATTGCCTTGAAT
This sequence comes from Eueides isabella, assembly GCA_019049475.1. Taxonomy (NCBI): domain Eukaryota; kingdom Metazoa; phylum Arthropoda; class Insecta; order Lepidoptera; family Nymphalidae; genus Eueides; species Eueides isabella. Next base: position 11,395,463 of record CM032388.1, read on the forward strand.
GTAAAAAGAAGGTCGTTAAAATTATCCGCGTTCTGAATAATAATGCGATAACTTCTAGACTGTCATGGCAGCAGTTATTGTATTTCTTTGGTAACATTTGATATATGTTTTCATTGAAGTTTCATCAGTTGGTTTCGCCAATTGTAGGGAGGTTGTTAAATACAAGCGTAAATAAAACACAACCTATTACATGGATTATTGGTCATAATATATATATGTTTTTTCAACTTTTCTTCTTCGGTTCTACAAAAATAATGTCTTATCACTGTATTTTTATAGATCCTTTTTTATCAAATTATCTTAATATATACCTATAAATTGGCCAATTTAACACAAATAGCGAATATTCTAAAGACAGTCAGTATAAAGAGAACTAGTTCATAAAAAACCGCGGCGGCCTTGGTCTCTATGGACACATCTGCGTATATTTACCGCCTCGCTAAGCGCATCTTTTGTATTCGAACAATAAGACTGGAAAACAAAATTGCCAGTAAAGACGAGGAAGCAGAATTTAAAAGTACTATAGTAGTTTAATGTATTATATCTGAGATTTCAAGAATAATTTTCTATAAGTTTTAAAAGTATTATTTCTATGTAGGACAAGCTTTTCTTGTGTACTACAATATATCTTTATACTTCTTTTAAAAGCATCCGTCTTTTGTTGTAAAATTGTAGTTGATAAGGGAAATCTCTCAATATTCGTTGTGGTTTAGATAAATCTGGGGTGAATGTAATAAGACAATAGTTAATGTTCATTCTAGAGGCACGTCAGATATAACACTATCTATAAGATTTTGTCGAATGTCAAAGAGAACATTATGATTAGATTTCGGAATTTTTAAATTTGTGTATCATACCAATATATATATATATATATATATATATATATATATATATATATATATATATATATATATATATATATATATATATATATATATATATATATATATATATATATTTGTTAATGTTTAAATAAATAATATTTAAATATAAACTTTTACAGAAAAAAAATATTTTCTATATTATTTAGAACACAAAAATATCAAATGTACTTGGGATTTGGTTAACTTCATTAATTTAACATTCTTATATAGATTATCTATGCTTACTTTTGTGTTAGGTTACTCATTTAATTTGATTTGTACGAATTTAGTTATTAAAAGATATTCGAACCCTGTCGAATATCTCTTAATAAATAAATTCGTCTGATATTTTATTGACACTCGACTCGATTTGCAAATATTAAGCAATTACATTTAAGCAGAGCCACTACAAAATTAAATAATTATATTCAAATTAAAGGTGACATTTTAAATATTTTTGGACGTCAAATTATTTACTACAATATATTTGTGACGTCTAATTTTTACAGAGTTATGAAACAGTGTTTCCCTCTAATTATAAGCTTGCTATTTAATTATGTAGGAAACTGAAGGTAAAACGGAACATGCAGGTAAAACGGAACGGAATTTCTTCGAGACTATTTACGCCATTTACTTGATGAGTAGCACAAATTATTAGTTTCTGCCATCTTCTTCTCTGCCAATCAACGTAAACCGGTTATGTATCACAATATTTTATATTACAGTATTTTTTTCCCCAATGGCGATGTAATTTTTTTTTATCTTCAACTACCCTACACATTTGTATATCTTATAGTACTTTTTAGATATCACCGAAGAATTTAGTATTGTTTTGAGTTCACAATAACAAATAGAAAAATTAAAAAAAAAGTATATCTATCTAAAAAATATTACATCGAATCAAAAGTATTGAAAACAAAATGGTTAAACTAGTAGTACTAACTTTTTTTGCCTTCATGTATTATTATGTTATATACTTACTATGAATTTATTGTAGACTTCAGGATAACAAAAGAAAACAATATGAGATAAATAAAAAAAAAACACTTGAAACAGCATTGACGCAAACAACAAAATTAAAATTATATTGAAAAGAATATGTTTATTCAATTGTTTTTTTTTAGCTTCACACTGCACATCCAGCATAAAGCAAGATAAGCAGATGAAAGCTAGTATTAAATCACTAAGCTGAATCTATGTGTATATAAATGTCTAAAAATAAATAATATTTATTATATATGTTTGTAAGTACACCATTTTCTTTCCTTCTTCTATACATAAATTTATTTACGTCTTAGTGAAAAAAATACCGGTAACTTCCAGCTAATGATTTGCATAAAATTTAATTATACTTATTATATTTAAAATGCAAAATATTTTATATGCTAAATTCTAGAACAACATTATTATGATTCATTCGTATGACAATATTATGAAAAACATACTATATGTCTGTCAGAGGTCTGACACAAGCATGTGACTGTAAACGCGACTTTTCTCTGATTCAAGTCAAAGCAGAGAGCTGAGTATCGCCATTAAACACGCAATGCCTCAAATTCAGCGGAAAGTGAAGGAGGTACATAGCCCGTCAACATAAGAACGGAGTGTCATAATATTAGGTTTCCAATCCTTTTGCCTATCCTGCCATGTGCGGAATATAGGGTGAAGCTGTGTACAATTTGTCGAAATTATGACTGAGAACCACTGAGCGATATTTTTTTCATTATATGGTCTGAAGTTGTGCAGATTGCAAAGTCGTCTGTATGATGCTGCGTAGGTAACTACACTCATACTCATTATCTTTTATGTTTAACGATTGCCACAAAACTTTTAAATTTATTTTTACGTTTAAAATTACGGTAACAATAAAGATAAAAACATATTTAATTGTCTTTGTACATTTGTAGGTAGGTATTATATATATTTTTGCAATCTCTCAATCTGAATTATATTATAAAATTTTTAAATATTTGTCATAAACACACGTTAGTAACCAGTTTCTATATGATTAGCACGAAGACCATTTAGATACAATTATGTGGTTTAGATTTATAATAGATTTTTAATAACTATTTATCTGCTAACAAACAAGTTTATAGACTGAGGTATTGAGTTCATGCTGCGTGATTTATTTTAAAATTCATAGGTCTGATCGATGACTATATTTACCGGATCAATCAGTCCGGCCATTGTTTAAGGTCGCGGGAGGAACACTATCACTTTAAGTAGACTAGACAAGTTGAATTAAATACTTTGATAATGACTTAAAAGTAATAACTTTATTAAAACAAGAAAGTGACTGATACTATTAAATAAAATAGTGTCATTCAAGCGGGCAAGTAGTGAATAAATACCCAAAAAATTTTGATTTCGCGAATTTAATATTTTCATCGCGCCAAATGTCATACCTATTGTTTCACAAAAAGTATAACTTTTGATTATGAAGTGAATTTTATTGACATAATGCGAACAAAGGGACTTCCATAAAGATGTCTAAAACATTGTCATATTCAAAGAGAATCTATCATCTTAACAAATTACTGGCTTGTTTGCTAAATAATCTACGTAAACAATATATAAACTTCGTCTGTCTGGCTCTACAATTATAGATGAATCATTGCTTTATTTAACTAAGCAATATGTAAGATAATAAAATTTCACGGTGTTCGCTTTCTAGCACACCTGTTTGTGGCTGTTAAAGACTATTTTTTGCGACTTGTAATGTAATATGTAGTTTTTCGGGTCTATCGAATTACAGACCACCTGGCAGTGCAAATATAATTAATTATGTATCTGTATAATTTATGCTAATTGGACTCGTCTTCCAAAGTTTATTAAATAAATAATAATACAATATAATAGATAATTAAACATTTATATATCGTTATTATATAAATGTTCGCATTTTCTCAGATTTTTTATTTGAAATGTTTAAAAATACTGTGTATCACAAAGGTCATTAAGACGTCCAAAATAAATATAATGTTTATATAACGTATAACGAAAAATATTTGTATGTACTTTACATATAATATTATCCAAATACTGCTAAAAAATTGTTTCGTTGTCAATTTTTATATCGATATCAAATTTATGCATATTATAATCTTATTTATAAGAGGTCAACTGTTGTTCAGGGGCACAAGCTGCTTATGGATTTTTTAAATAAAATAAAATACGGTCAAGTGCGAGTTGAACTCGACGTACGATGGTTTCGTACAAATTTTAAGATCCGAACAAAACTGTAAAACTTAAATTGGTAGACATATGTACTCATTTTGTATGAAATAAAGTGTATAATGGTTATTTTGCAGCTAAATTATGGACATAAAATTATGAACAGAAAACACCATAGGTTTGTATAGGAATAGTCATTTTGAATGGCATGAACGACACATAAATTAGTAATTATTTATTTTCTATGAAATATCCACATATAATTTTTTTTGTTATTTTTTCTTTATATGTATTGTAAGTTCTTACTTCGTGCCAAATTTCACACCTCTAGTAATGATATGAGTCTAGCAAAATCGGTGCATAAATGGTTATTTTTGCACTCCTTCAAGGGACCAATAGGGAAAATATATTTATTTGGTATGGCTATGAACTAAAAATGTAAAAACATTTATTTTTAGGCATTTTAGTTTTTTTTACGAGATATGTATTCTGTTTCTTTCATTCATCTTGAAACTGTATATTGAGCAGTGTTTACATTTGCAGCGCAACGAAATTAAGGAATTACCAAATTGATATTATTAGTTTCAGAAAATATGTAAACTCAACAAGGTTTTTATCTAGACTATCTTATAACACTTGTTTATATTGCTGTGACCTACTAAACGCATCCTTGTTCTTAATTTCCATGAATAGCGAATGATGTCTAGTGAAAATATGAATAAAAACTACAGTAGTGCGTCAGGTGTTTGCGTTGCACCAGACAAACCAGTTCCGTCACAGTCTGGTACCCGCAGCTCATATGTACGTATATATAATAAAGACCCTTTTCTTTGCCAGCATAAAGAAGCGTTTTGGCCATCTCTACTATCTCGTCTCGCTTGCACAATCTTGATGCAGGCGTGAGTAAAGCCTTAATCGAGTTATTTTAAATATAGCTAATAATTGTTTTGCTTTGAGCCAACAAATTTAAAATTTATATGTAAAATAATTTAGATATATATATATATATATATATATATATATATATATATATATATATATATATATATATATATATACATATATATATACATATATATATATACATATATATATATATATATATATATATATATATATACATATATATATATATATATATATATATATATATATATATATATATATATATATATATATATATATATATATATATATATATATATATATAGTTTCTACAGACTCCTGTCATATATATATATATTTTTTAATTTATCTGTTCAATATTTAATTTCGGCTCGATTACTCTTTATAATTTAACTGTACTAATATAAATAAAAAAGTCAGACACCCACGTCTTACGCTTACGTTCATTGTAATACAAATAAATGTATATCATACAAAAATATTTTGTTTAATACATTTCGTTACAGGTTGTATAGTTATCATATATCAAATGTAACAAAAACAGAAAATAAACAAAAAAATGTTTTTAATCTTTATAATTGCAAATAATTTATTCTGACTATTCAAACAGAAGTAAGACTTGAATAAGTTGACATTGACTATAGTAAATTATTATTTAAAAGCTTATATGTTGTAAATAATTGTAAGTAATATTATTATAAACAAATTGAAACTAAACAAGTGCAACAAGAGATTATTGAAAGCATCACGCAACTTAGTCACGTAGTTTCAAACTAAATTATAACGCAAGGAAAAATATGTGACAAATGTATATTAAATGTTATTCAATCTGTTCGGGCAGACATGTCGTGGTACAGGAGCACAAGTGTGCACTGTAAACGAGACAAGTTATGGGATCAACCCTCAAATATTTAATATTTTCTTTATCTTGGTTCTGATAACAAGGCGCGGCGTTGAGCTCCGCTACGCAACACACAATGCTTCGAATTTAGCGACAACCGATTCAATCTGTATTATTTAGAACAAAAAATACAATAAAAAAGATGTGTAAATATATTTTTAAATGAAACTCTTTTAATCGGATTAATCGCGTATATTCCAAAAAACATGTTTAACAAACAATATACTGCGATTAATCCGGTTAAAAGTGTTTCATTTAAAATGTGTAACAATCGCGAAAATCAAAGACATTTCTATGTGTAAGTATAGTTTTTATATTTTTCCTTATACGAGTTGTCCTCTCCGTTAATTTTACAATCTATCTTTTGATCTTCAAACATGCTTTATTTATTCAAATTTTACTTTCTGCATACCTTGTAAGCTTATTCATTTTGTGATGAATAGTTTGCTTATTAAGTACAGGAAAAGTTATTGAAATGTGGCATTTATGTACGTATTTAATAATATTAATTTCAGTTTATTTTCATTGTTGAATAATTTATTTTTCAAATATGAACTGTTCCAGACAGGTATCATTTTAATTTATGAAGTTATTTAAACATGACTTTATTAAACAACATTTATGGTTTCTTATTCAAACGTATGGTGAATTTTCTGATTCCTATATTGGCAATGCTACATATTTAAATAACATGCACCTGGAAGTAATAAAACTAAGCCATTGAGGAACATATCCGCTGCATTTAAAATGTCTGGTACATATTAGATTAATACAGACTATATAAGCATTTAACATAAAAAAATGGTTAAAAAGTTGATATTTATTATAAATTTCATTATTGATAATATATAAGGATATATATTAAAGTTATATGATATTGAACCATTTAGAAACTCTGGTTTTCCTTTTTGATTTGTTAATTTCGTAGGAAATATCCAGTGGGTAGTTTTAATGATATACAGTGGGGTATTTCCGAAAGAGAACGGCATTTTTATGTCGAGCGATCCTATAGATACAGAACAAGGTAAAAAACCGATTCATGCTGATTTCTGTCTACGAGCGGGTATATCGCTACGTCACAATTTACGTGTCATATTTTCCTGCTATACAATTATCATTTTAAGGACATGAAGGCATTTATAAAAATATGTTGTCATGACGTTCGCTTGCTTCGTTGATAAATTTTAGACGTATGTACTTCCGCCAATTTTGCCATTTACGTTAAACCACAATGTTTCATTATGGCTATAAATGGCGTGACACCATAAATCGCGGGGCATGAAGCACATTGTACACTATGGCAGCCATAGGTCTTTTTCAAAGGCGAACGGGACATTGACCTAATTCAAATAGGTTAACTGTTTGGCAAATGTTAAATTAAACTTTATGACACAAGTGGATTGAGATTTATGTATCATATCGTAAAGTTAGTAAAAATCTGATATTTTTTTATTATTATTTTTCCTCTACTATTCCATGTTTATAACATAAATATGGGAAACACAATAGTAAAAACGAAAGGGTAGAACACACAATCATCAAGTTCAAATTTTTCAAAGCAGTGTTACAGTGTTACAACCTTATAAACTAATAATAGTTATAAACAAACATATATATATTTTTTTCTTTAAATAATTAAACTTCTTATCTTTCATTTCTAACATTAACAAGATAGTAGGACACAATAAGTAAATCTCAAGTTTTCCACTGTATGGCAGCACAGCAAAACAAAAATAGAAAACTATAAACTATCATAAATAACCAGTATACGTCATGAATATGTCATGTAATTTAATTCTTTTTTTATTGTGTTTAGGAGAGATAAATATACTTTGTTAGAAAAATGTATGTCTATTCTATTATTTTCAATATATAAATGACGTGCTATATTATATTAAACTGTGCAAATTATAATTGCAAACTTAGTGTCATATAACCTTTGCTAATATGTTGTACCTATGACTAAATTAGTATCGTTCCCTATTCAATACATGTTCTGTCAAAGATTTACGATTCGCATTCGAGGCTGTTGTGGCGTCTGTTCTTTGATTTACACTTAGCGCCGTCAAGTTGACGCTCAAAATAAATTAATAATGACCTTGCAATAACTTGTTGTTACTGTCGATTAAATATTCGCATTTCAAATTTTATAACTTCAAGAATGTGTATTTTAAATACTAAATTTAAAAACGTATAAACATTTCAACGAAGCAGTATTTGAACCCGCGCCACTTGGAAGCGCTCTGACCAGCTAAAGCATTCGTTGTTATCAAGCTGCGCCGAAATTCGTATATGCTTCTCACAACTTATTTATGTTGTTAGCATCTCTGTAGGGAGATTTTTACAAATTTCCGCTAACCAAAGACAAGTTATTTATAATTACAGTTTGGCAAGAGAGAATGGTATTTATTCATTATTTTTACAATTTTTGAAGTGTTATTCCACACTTAAGAAAGAAAAATAAGAAGCAGAAATTGAACCAGCGCCTTTTTTCTTTCTTGAGTGTGGAATAACACTTTAAAAATAGTAAAAATGTGTATTTTAATACATTTTAGAATCTATACTAACGACTTTATAAGTTGATCTAACTATAATAGGTATACTATGTATAAATTATAGGTATATACTAAATCATCAGATGCATAGGTACTTGGAGGTCTTGCCATATATGTTTTATGCGTGGTATTGTAATAAGTTCCATTTGACAGAATGATGGCTTCATCCCTTTTAAAGAACCTCATTCAACTTCAATCTCAGGCTTTCTGCCTAAGCCGTTTTGGTAAAACAATGGGGCATCATATATTTTGTGATAGAGTATTCTAAATAAGTATATTTCCTCAAGTTGTTTATTTTAAGTTTGATTTTTATTGGGGACAAAATTAATTATAGAACTTATTTAATTAACAACATTTAGTGATTGCTTTACTTGAAATCGTTAGAAAAATAATAAAAGTTACGTCAAAAAACATTTAGTTACAGTTTAAAACATTAAGTTCGACAAAATTGTTACATTTTTTTTATTTATTTCGCTGACATTTTATTTTACAACGTAAAGATATCGTCTTTAAATAAATAATGTTATTAAAACAAGAAAGTAGTTGAAATAAGTAAATAAAATAGTGTAATTAAAGCGAGTAAAGTCGCGGTCGGGTCGCTTCTAGTATATAAATTTAAAATATTTGAAGGACCTATTCATTTTAACATACTAAAAGGAAAGTTACAATTAATATTCACCTCACCTCGAAGATTCCCTTTGTTTCCGTAATATTGTTATTACTTTAAAAACTTTTAATAATAATCCTTATAGCAATGTACATAAATTCTCTTTTGGTATGTTCTTGATATTACTAAAGGCCAATGTTGCTTTAAATGACATTTTTTTCTTAGGTCGTTTTAAATTACCGTTACAGTAAGTACCTCGCTAAGGACAATAACAACTAGTACCTAAACCATTTAATACGTTTTATATTGTTTTCATATATTTTTCTCTATACATTTTTTATTACCACAAAAAATATGGTCGTCGTTGTTGTTTTACAAAATATAAAGACAATTGTATAGTTTAAATGACTATACATTTAATAAATCTTGGTTATTTAATAACATCTTAACTTCAAGTTACATAAACAATACAACAATAACATATTTGACCTCTTGCGAAATTATAGATAATACAAAAAAATATTAATAATATAATTAAAGAATAACACAGATAAAATATAATTTTCGTAACCGTAAAGCGCCACCCACCAGGTCGACCTCATACGGTTAAGTCCTAACACTAAACGTTCGCGTCATGCCGCCTAATCGGCATCCTTCACACTATCTAACTAGTTATGCATTATGCATGGATATGAAAATTTTACTTCCATACAATTTGTATAGGTGACGATTTAAATTTAAATAAAGACGTACCTATTTTTGTATTGTAATATAAAACATAATTCCTTATGTGATACAATTTTAAGAAATATACTTTTGAAAGAGATAACCTTCATAGTTCTTATTAAGCAGTTCTATTTAAAATCTAGACTAGCAAATCTGTTATTACTTCAATTCAGAAATAAAAAATATCATGTAAATTGGTACAAAAACTTATGGTAATGACAGCGCGTCGACCTTTCGAGTGCCTTCCCAGTGTAAGATATGATAGTAATAATTTTAGTATTTGTCCATTTATTTGATTTATTAGTTACAGTACAAACACAATTTAAAATGAATAAGATTATATTTTAATAGGCCTTTTTTATTTAAATCTTAGTTTAAGTTTTAAGATACTCGACTTACGAATAACATTTTTCCCCCAGAACTTACTCTTGGAGGAAAAACTGGTCACCTGTTTGTACAAAGGAATTAAAACATACATATTTAAAAAAATCTTACAGGTAAAGTTTATTAATGTAATAGAGCCAAAAAGAGTGATTTTTAAAATGGAACTTTTGTACTTATTATATTATCGGTTTGTACAAACGCACAGATTGTACGCGCTATTCTCAAAAACGGCTTTTTGGCAACATTTCCATAAACATTTAGTGTTTTAGATTTCCTAAACATTTAGTGTTTCTTTTCAAATCAGTGAATAAATATAAAAGTTACGTTAACTTAAAGCATTTAGTACGACTAAATTGTTACAATATTTTTATTCATTTAGCTAAAATTTTAATAGTTAATAGTGATATTGTTATTGGAACACCAAAGTGATTAAGATTAGTAAATAAAATAATGTAATTCAAGCAAGCGAAGCCGCGGGCGGGTTGCTAGTATACTATAAAGCCAGTATTGACGATTCGCGACTCGACGTCAATTCCGCGTCATCGACTAAAATAAGTTAATGGTTATCCTCCTTCTGGCGAGCAATATTAGCACCACGTTCACACCAAAGAATTATGACTAATTTTTATATAAATTATACTTGGCGTGGCGTGATTATAGATATGTTGTTTATCTTATTCGATATAGATAGGGATTTAAGCCTGTGGCACAGGGGCGTGTGGCTTCTAAAGCGAAACATTCTGGGTTCGATACCCATTTGAATAAATGGACTATTTATATTTAACATTTTTATTTCGCCACGCAGAACATAATGCGTCAATTTCGGCGAAAAATGATTGTAGTGTCTTAACACTGGGTTTTCAAGTTCTCTCTGCCTATCCTGCCCCTTATGCGTACAGCGATGTTTGGTAAAATTATGTATAAATATGTATATGTGTCAAAGAGTAGGTAATGTATATCAATACAAGTATATGAGATTTATAGTATAATTTTCATTCTCATTTTGATATCGATTTAAAATTCATTTAAGTTATTATTATGTTATTATAGCTTCACGCTGTATCCCGCACATGGCAGGATACGCAGAGGGAACTTGGGAACCTACTGTTAAGACACTCCGTTCCACTTTCCGCCGAAATTGAGACATTGCGTGTTTAAGTTAATATCAAGACTAAAATATTACACAAAGTGATTTGGCTTTCGAACTATGATATCTTCAAGTATTGTTTATTGACTAGTTAAATCTCTTCCTAAATGACTAGTTAAATCTTTGCAGTTACCGTGTTGAATAAGGTTTTTACACTAAAATACCGTTTGTCCGAATGAAGTTTTTGGCCGGTTTGGCTACAAATTTACTGTTATTTTTCTTATCTTAAGTATTTTAGCTCGGAACCTATCAACAACGTTCATTGTTTAACAAATGCTGAGAAAGCTGGCTTTGTTCGAATACGAAACATATAAATAACCGATTTCTAAACGCTACTCTCATGCAAATCGGTTTTCGCTGCATATATAAAGCTATACATGTTGCAATCCTTTTAAAAGCTTTAGTAAAAGTATAAGTATAATAAGCATATCTTATAAAATCAATACTTTTGTATAGATATTTTATAATAGTAAAATATGTACTTAGTTGAATTCATAAATACTATTTGTTATTTGTAATGTTTTTTTGATAACAACTTTTATTGTAAAACTTTTAAGTATTGTGTTTATTTGAGCAGCAAGTAAATTTAAGTAAATATTTATGTAATTTATTCGATTTGTGGTAAAAACTCACTATAGAACTGGACAAACGGCCTCCATTATATACAAAATGTTTACCTTATTACTTATTGCCGCCGACGCGTACAGAAATAAAAACACGCCCACATATGTGCGTACCAAAACTACCAAACGAACTTTATTTTGTATTAGTAATAGTACTTTGTGAGATCTTCTTAAATTGGTCGCTTTATGCTACAAGAGGAGGCAAAACGAGTGATGCGGTGTCCAAATCATGTGGAGTTCGAGTTTGAATTGCTTGAAAATCGATTTTGTATCTCGCTGGTTCATTTATATTTTGTATGTTACATAAATATTGAACGAACTTTTAAGTAGTTGTTAGAAACTGTACGACTTTTTGTTTAAATTTATTGTCATCATAGCGCAAAGTAAGTCTTTATCTATATCTTTTAATTTCGCACACATATACAAATTAAAGTATTATGAGAATTAACCCAGCAACCTATATTTCATGTAAACCAGCTAATGCTATGGACAGAGTATAAACAGCACATAAAAATAACACTTTGCAATCTAATATCATGTAGGCACATTGCATTTGTTGCCTTGAGATATAAAGTAGTAAATCAATCTCAAACGCCTAGGAATTTTACTGTATACATTTGCTTTAAATGAGCATAGTAATGTTTGATTTACATTGCAAGCTTTGAGGTGAAATGTAATCTCAAACAACCACGTTTCTCCAATAATACCGGAGATATTGTTAAAAGTTATGTTACCAAAGTATTAATATAATATGTAACACTAAATAAAAAAATAACTTTTAAGTTAAGAGTTTATTTAAAGGTGCTGCTATTTTACTCTCAACCTTCTTTTTAATATAAAAAAACGGTAATGGTAAGAATTTTAAGAATTATTTTTAGGAAATTATCGAATACAAGCTGGTTTTATAAATTAATGCTGCAGTTCACTGATGCTGTCATCGGTTGATTTTAACAATCAAGTGTGCATCGCGTGACTAAATCAACCACCGCCATAAATTAGAAATAAAATCGATTAATATTGGAATGTTGCTGCGACTAACTATACGTGAATATATGCAATTCGTGTATACTAGGAAAATTAGGCTAGTTTTATTTGGTCAAAAAATGTGCAATGAATGAACAGTATGTTTTTGATTATGATTATTTGATGATCTTCAAGATTTTCTGTAACATTTTGTTCGTTGTACAGACTATAATTTTCTCCTTGCCGCAGCTTACATAATTGTCATCTGTTACGAAATAATTGACTTAAAGTTATTTGGGATTAGAGAGAAAACTCCATGGAATTCAATAGAATCTTGTGATTGTGTTCTTGATACGTAAAGTATTTAGTTAAGTAAATACAAAATCTAATTCACAATTTCATTGAGTGTATGTTTGAACTGACTGTATTTATTTACTGTATATTAATTTAACCCTACACAGACACTAATATTCTGTACTCTAAGCTTAAATAAAAAAAACATTTGAGATTTTTTATTAATAAAATTGTCACATAGTTAACAATTAAGTACATATAATAGCTATAGCTTTGTCGCAGTCTTTCCACGCACGTAATAGTTACGTCAACTAAGATTGAATAAATGTGAGACTAAACGTTTAATTCACGTTTTAATGTAGTATGGCTGCATTTATGTTGCATGAGTATCAACATTTTATATTTATAGATTTGTTTTGTCATACCTAGCTAAATGATTGTCGACAAGTGAATTACCTTTATTTTCACGATCTCTTTTGAGTAATAAAGCCCATTAAAAATTGTGCGAGCTTGTCTACTTAAGCTTGTTATCTGATGACTGTTATACGAAGTTTTTTTTTTTAAATATTTTTCTTAGTTTCACACTTTATCCCGCATGGCAGGGTAGGCAGGAGGAACTTTAAGACCTAGTGTTAAGACACTCCGTTCCGTTATCCACTTTCCGTCGAACTTGAGGCATTGCGTTTTGAGTGGTGTGACACAACTCTGCACGTTGCCTTGTTACCAGAGCGAAAAAAAGAAAACAATAAATATTTAAATTATAAAATATTAAATATTCCATTTCCTCAGGTGGGCATGCAATACACAACCTGTCACTTCTACAGTCACACGCTTATGCCTCTGCGCCACGACAGGCTTCTTAAACACTAATATTACAAATATAAATAATATATAAATAATATAAAATTTGCTCAAATGACTTATGGTGCAACGGTGGTAGAACTTTTTAATATTTTTTTTTCAGGGGTGAAGGCTTGTATGCAAGCATGCTTGCATTAAGCAAGTTTCAATCTTATCACGCAGTTTGCAAGTGACTAAGAATATATCATGTTTTTCTGGTACATTTAACTTTGCTTACAACATTCCTTAGCGATAAGGAGTTCAGTACGTTAATCTATTGAAAACTGTGTATATAAACTGCATTTAATATTTATAGTTATGTTATTTTAATTTATTAAAAATCATTTGCAATTACTATTTAATATAAAATGACAAGCTATAAGTAAATTTGAAAAATATGTTTCAAACAGTTGTAAGAATATTTTTGCTCTAAAATATAAATAAATAAAAAAAGTGATAAATGAAACTGTTTTCTATTAATATTAGTTTACATTTTTTTTTACAAATTTATATAATATTGAAATGTATGTAATTTTTTTACGTAGTTAATAAATATCTATATACATACTACATAATTATTTTACTTACACAGCCGTATATTGTTTCTGGTTTGAGAGGTTGTTGACTTGCAGTTATTAATTTCTATATTATAACAAATAAATCGATTGAGGTTATCAGGGAAATGGACTGATAGCATGCTCAAACTATGAGGCTAGCTGAAAACGTAAATATGTAATTCTAAGAACAGTTTTACTTCATCATAGTGGTAAAAAAAAATTTTTTTATAAATATATTTTTTTTACCAACCAAAAGGTTAAAAAAATACGTTAAAGGATTTATTATATAGAAGTACTAACTTGTTGAGAAGACCGTATTTAAGACACCATTTAAAATTGGGACATTAAAAATGTCGGATAATAGAGACGCTTCTCATTAAATTTTCTGCGCCACTTTACAAAATGCAGGTGATACATTAAAACGTATTTTAATATTATTTTCTTCGCTTGCATCAGTTAAAGTTGATTAACAATATACAGGAAATTAATGATAGAAGATGATTCTCTTAACAACTGGTTATAATAGTCATTGTACAAAACTAAAAGGAAATTAGTGCTTAAATGTTATTTTTTTCTTACTTTAAAAAAATAGGTCAGAAAATAATACTGCATCTTATTCAACAGAGCTTACTTGGGAACCTCTTAAGGCACTCTGTTTCGTTCCCCACTTTTCGCCGAATTTGAAGTATTGCGAGTCAAGTGGCGGAGCTCAACGCCGCCACTTGACTCGCTTGCCTTGTTACCAGAAACAAAATAAACAAGATAGGTATGGTAACAATATATCTACACTCCTCATTAATAAAGTAAAATTTTGGTGTTTTTAAAATAAAATTACATAAAAGAGTAGAAAATAGATGTTTTCACTTTGTGCCGAATTGTCGATGAGTCACCACCGATCACCGCCGGTCTCATGGACTCGTTTGATTCGATATCAGACTGGTTTTATTTTCACTTAACTCCTTAGTCAGTAACTTTTTTAAAACGGTCTATTTATTATTTAATTAGTCATAAAATGTTTTAATAATATTAGTACCTAGTTTAGTAAAATATATATATATATATATATATATATATATATATATATATATATATATATATATATATATATATATATATATATTTATAGATAATAAGTAATTGTGACGTATTCCCAAATGATGAATTCTGAATTATTCAATTTTCTTTTTTATTATTTTCAATTTATTTGTCATAGATGACCCATTTACAGTTTGTTAATGGGCTCTCTCCAAACTCTTTTCACTCATGCACCCTGCATTTGCAACTTGACACAACGGTTGACTACGTCTGCCTAGCTTTCTTTTGTCTGATGGAGAAATTCGCAAAATTATTCATGCTTGTTAAGTCATTACATCCGTGTAGCGTCACCCTTAAGAAATATACTCCTTTGTGGCGTGTAGAACTAGGTTGCAGATAATTATATCGAATTTATAAATATCGAATACATCAATGTCGAATATTCGATATTATTTAATAATAATAACTAGAATTATTTGTAATTATGTTTTAATAATTGGCCGAATAGACAAAAAGAAAATGTGTAATTTAAAAATATTTTGTCCAATGTCAAAAATAATATGAATAAATAGTATTATTTATTTCAAAAAGACTTAGCGTATCGTAAGTAGAATATTTAATACCCACATCGAGTATAACAGGTAATTAACAATCGCAACTGACGCTTCGAAATGCGATCTGGTGTTTACAAAATCTCAAGCGGAAATCGTAAGCCATCAGATATCATCAGATGACTTCCTTAAAACACAAACAAAACTATTTGAAACGGCTCAATAAAGGCTCGCCGGCGTGCATGTAGTTAGTAGAATGTCGGGAATGTTCTGCAGATTCTAAGAACCGAGTCAGTTCTCTTAACTAACATAGCAAAGATATATATTTTTTGCAGTAATTACTATGGCCGAGTCCTATAATCTCGACATTTTATCGTTACAATCAATTGACATTTAAACATAAGGCCTGTCGTGGCGCAGCGGCACTCTTGCCGCTGCGCCAGTGTGACTGTAACCGACAGGTTCTGGGTTCGATCCCCAGTCGAGGAAATGAAATATTTAATATTTTCAATTTAAAATATTTAATGTTTCATTTCTTCGCTCTGGTAATAAGGTAAAGCGCGGCGTTGAGTTCCGCCCCTCAACACGCAATGCCTCAAATTCGGCGGAAAATGGGGAAAGGAAATGGAACGGAGTGTCATAACACTAGGTTCCACTTCCGTTCCCTCTGCCTACCCTGCCTAGTGCAGGATACAGCGTGAAGCTTTAAACACACAAGATGTCTTAAAGAGATATTACATATTACAGCATAAAAAATTAAAAAAGCTATATATAAAAAATCAATACATCATCTTCATAGTAAGTATTGAGGAGCAAGTACAAAAGTAAAGAAAACAAACACCTTTAAATAATAAATGTTAATGAGAACGAGTCGTTATACGTATACAATGTAAACTAGCTCCACACAGAACTATTATTCGTAGCATCTCATCTGTTAAAGAGAAGCCGACTTCCTTTGTATCAACGTCTGCCTTATACGTGCAAGATTACACATACACTCACTTTTAGATCTGTAAAGATATAGCGAGATAAGTGCAGATTTTGTTGCACTATCAGAAAAATAATACTTCAATATGTCGCTTTGACAACTTTATAACAAAGCCTCATAAGAGATAAAACAAGGGAATAATCACGAAAGGTTATGCGGAATCAATAGGCGTTTTTGCATTAGTTCATTAGACCGTTTCAATTGTAAATTGGTTGCCCATTATCGACAATACTGTGTCATGAAGTCACCTTCCTTTCAGTTGACAACAATTTAAGGAGGTTAATTATACCAATTGGCCGTGGGGAAATTCGTTACGTTCATTTTATGGATCAGTATACTCGTAGTAAAATAAGCTTTACTCATTCATCGGCTCGGTAACTCTTTGTTTCATATAACTAGTAAAATACTTTTTATCTTAAATATTGCTTCCCTTTCCTTTAAAGTGGATAAATAGGTTGCCTCCATTACAGGAAATGGTAAAACAATAAACATTTATGTGGGAGCGAAAAGAATAGAGCTCAATACTGAATAGGATCAATTCAGTACAGAATTTGTGCCCAAGAGTCGACATAGAGGTCATTCAGACCAAATTGGAATCTATCCTGAGTTAATTAAAGCTGAATTGAAGTTTATTTGTAACATTTAAGAGCGATGATGTAATTCATTTTATATCAAAATACCTAGAATACATTTTTGGGTGTGTCACTGTGTTTCTCAATTAAGGAAGAGGAGGTTAGGTCTACTCCATAGAGTAGAAGGAGCCTGTTAATCATCTAGATTTTACCTGAACAAGATTTCAACTGGTCATTGAAATGTAAAAAAATTACGACGGTTTGTCTAATGTAACTTAATAAAGGTTGACATTATCTGTTGACTGACGTAAGATCGCAAATTCTGACATCAAAATAAGAAAAGAAGTTTCTTTCAATTTGTTACTTAAGACAAATATAAATGGTTCAGTTATTTCTAGAATTCAAGAAATATAGTGTTTTTAATTTAAGGCGTTGCAAGAGACAATAAAAATACATTTTATTGTTTATGACGACGAACCGCTTTGTATGTTGGTATTTTTACATATGTATTGTACAAGTATGTGAGTAGATACCACTTTTATGAAGTGAATGACAATGATTAGATAAAAACAGTGATATATTTGCTAAGGTGTGAATCGTTCTATCACAAAGTAACTATGTCCAAGTGTAAATTAAAAGTATCTAAAAAGACACTTTTGAGGAAAAATTATCTATTAACTAAAAAGCAATGACATACGTTGCTTAGAAACTATATTTAGTAAACACATACTAAAATAGCAAACAGTAAATTGATGCTTTAACCTAATATCAGCACTTCATTAATAATATAATGGAAATTATTATATTAATAACTGAATTTCTTAATATATATCTAATGGCTGTTGCACATTAAAATATTATAGACTAGTTAAGTATGTCTATGCAATAATTTATAATTACATATCTACACAGTATACCCAATATGCTAGGCAATTGGTACGAATTAAGGCTAATTGCTTCAGTTTAAGCTTATCTGCAATGCTCAAATTAATCTTGTGTATCAACATACATTTTCATGTCATTTGTAAACCTTATGGACGTAAATCTATAAAATTATAAAGTAAATATAAGTATACAGTATTAGTTGATTGCTAGAGCGAGATAAGGCACTCAACCTCGACGAGGATTACCTAAGATGACAATAATGTGCGCCGACGCAAGGAATCCAAATGTTTTGTACAGCACACAAAGGATTTAAGCGGGCAACGAGCTGTAACGCATAAATCTTTGTTGTTGTTATACACAATTACTGCGTCACAATATAGGCACAATCAAGTAAATACTGTACAGAACTGAAATAACACGTAAATTGCTTAAAAGTCACTTTAAAACTAATGTAGAGGGTGCGCAGGCGGCGGTGATAGCGCCTCTCGCCGCGCCTCGCCCGAGAGCCTCCGACTTGTGTATGCACACCGCCTTCGGTTAAATTCTTTGCATAAATAAGTGTGAAAGCTCCTTCGGGCACTACAATTAAATATTCACTCACTCCGCGAAACAAGATGCACTGCTTCCGAAACAATTTATAAAATCAACTTCCTTACCTTACACTGCGCAGTAGTGATGTTCCAACGCGATCGATGAAGGGAAAACAAGCGAATAGTGGACACAGTCACGTTCGTACGGATACGTCGGGCATAATGGCGCCGGCTCGGTACAACTTCCAACCCGTCGAGTGTTACTCACAGACTCGGAAGGCTAAGCCTTGTTTGCTCAATGACGCGGTACCTCGAACTTCTGTCTCGCTCGCACAAATGATTTTATCATATATTTAAAAAGGAGACAGCTACACCTTATCTGTACCGTGTTTTATACCTGTGCTGCAACCTACATCACCGGTGTGCTCGGCAATGTCACGTCTCGTATTTATTCGTCTTAAAATCATGCGAAATATTAAATATATATATAAAGGTTATTGAAATATTGTCCCAATGTTTCAACACTATAGCAAATCTTTCCAATCAAAGTCCAAATACTGACAGTAATTAAAAGTTTGAGAACTTTATCGAACTACGTTACGGTACTTCTACATGAGATTTTTTTTGTATATTTTATGATTATTTCTGTAATTAAATATATTTAAAATAAAGTATAAAAATTATTAGTATTACAATATTGGTTAAGGTATTTTTGTGACATTTAAATGGTCAAAATAGCGCCATCTGTTGTCAATTTTTTGTACTATTTACTAATGTAGAGTCATATGACTAAGTCATAATAAGTTATCCAAATTTATTTCACCACGAAGTGTTTTATTAAATTGATCATAGATGGAGCTTTTAGTTTTCTTACATCACGATATAATTATTTATTTTTAGTATATCTATGTAAGAATAAAAAAAAATATCTATGACTGGAGCCAATGTGGTAAAACGAACTGTCTATGGTAGTCATGTTTAAAAGATATAATCTATTAAAAAGGACTACGTACTTAACTTTAAAAAAATGTAATCTAAGTACTAGCTTTATTGTAGACAAGTTCACTTCGGCTTCACATGCTTTAACTACGAAATAATTTGTTTTAAACACTAGATTGCATTTGGTCTTAACGTTTTGTAGTGTAAACACTCTAATGATAGATTATTTTTTTAATTGTTTTGATAAAAAAATAATAATGTAACATCAAAGTGTTGATATTACTATTGAAACACACACAAGTAAATACTATATGCTATATTACTACTGTATCTTACCATATGTATATGTTCAGTATTTTTTGTGCAATTTATAATTATTGTTTAAACATATAAAATAAACTTCACGTCTGCATGTGATTTTAAAATAACAAAGTTTTTTTCAAATACATATACTTATTTACAAGTTCATTATAATCTTATTTTTTTATTTGTTTTTTGTAAATACCGCCATTTTTAACTATACTCGATAAATATCCTACTCGCTCCTTTTATATTTTCCGTAATGATAGTTATAATGTCTTAATTACGAATTTTGTTAAAATGATTTAGATTAACTTGTGACTCATCGATAAATTCGTTTCTTGCATAAACTGCATTGAGCACCAAGATGGAAACTATGCTATAATCTGTAAACCGATTAAGATGCCCATACCTACAGCACTGTTACATTGGGATTTCGGTGTATCGACTACCAGCAGCCTCACCAGAGATTATTACCTAACATCGGCGGGTCAATTCTGCTGCAGCCAATTTTCTTGTCTTTAAACGAAACACGTTTAATATCAAACAAGAGGGTCCTCGAGCTGCCGAATGTGAGGTAGCTGACAGCGTGTATCGGGTGTGCTTTCATGGAAAAAACTTTGTAAATGACGTAAAACAAATCGAGTTTTGTATAACCCTATTGATATTGGTTGGTTGAATTGTGATTTGCGTTGTAGAGTTGATTTTGGATTTTCCATTGGATGGCGGGAGCAAACGGTTTTTCAAAAGATCCCCACATGCTTTCCGCCTTGGATATCATATGTCGCTTCTTCTTAATAATTCTGCCAGAAACTGATCTCTCTCTTTAATGCTCCTGGGATGTTTTAAAAGCTTTTTTGAACTCCTTCTGGGTGTTTTAATTTCCCATCCCTTGTAGTCTGGGAACGTGTTAAGAGTCAATAATCACGGGCTCCAAATATGGTGTAAATATGGGTAACAATTTGATTTAACTCTGACGTCGAAGGGTCTCACGAAATTAAGAACTGCTCTCCCGCTCTCCTCCTTGATAGACAATGTTGAAATTTGTCGAATCTTGCCATTCCCCAAGACGTGAGATTGGGCACGTCAACAACCTCCAAATTTGAAACGTCAAACGTCATCAGTCAATACAAGTTCTTTGTACAACAGAGAAAATAAATGCGTTTTCATATCTTATATAGACCAACAAATCATATTGAATTAATTTTAACTATTGCAATTTCAATAACAATAAATACATCATCACTTTCAATTTTAAACGTAAAAGTTAGATACACATCAATTAGATGATAAATTCGAATCATTTCGCTGGAACATGCAAAACGTTCAGTTGGTACACTACAAATATATAATATAGGTCTTTGATACGCCGCTAGAACTATTATTCAAACTGGCAATAATTCATCAACTTGACTGATGTTAAGCTTGTGAAAGTCGAAACCGATTAAACTTTTGATCAAACGATCATAAAATTGACTATGAGATTTTTTGCAGGCCAATAAATATGAATTTTATTACTCCCCATTGTAACTGTAATTCTATTATATACTAAATTATCGTAGGTAATGAAAGGTTTTTAAAAGCTTTACAAAGATGATTACTTTGTACGCAACGTGAAAGCAGATTAAAGATCAAAATCTTATATATAATGACGATTTTTATGTCTTGTCATCTGTATATATAATATATATATATATATATATATATATATATATATATATATATATATATATATATATATATATATATATATATATATATATATATATATATATATATATATATATATATATCTGTATATATAATTACCTAATTTCTCGATTAAATAAACATCAATAATTCAAGAAATGTCCGATCGTTAAGTGCCGTGGGTAGCTAATAAAGATTAATTAATCTTAAGTTGATGGCTGCCTACTTTCGAATGGCAGAAGTTTATCCATTTGCTGGCAATAAATTGATATGAAACTTGCGAATCCATATATCACTGTTGTTAATTTACAGTAGTGAAACACTTGTTCGGTCTTGGCTGAGAGAAAAATAATTAAAACATACAATTAGAGGTGGTATCTAAAAGACATTTATATTTTTTTAATTATTTAAGATGTTGTGTAGCTAACGGTACAGAGTGTGTTAACAGTAGATGCCAGGTTCCCTTTGCTTACCTTGTGGAAAAATAAATGAATATTTACTTTATCACTTTATGGTCTTTACCTGAAAAATAGATTTGAAAGAAAAATCTTGTCATCGACCGTTGTCTTATTTCGATTTTAACACCTGATTAAGACGTATATTTTTTTTGCTGCACGCTGTATCACAGATTGTGTGTATACATTGTAGAGTAGGGTAGGCTGTTTTCACCGAATTCTGGAGGCATTGGGTATTGAGTGATGGAACTTAACGCAGCGCCTTGCCTGGCTACAAAAGCGAGGACATGTGAAAATATTAAGTTTTACGTTTTTTCGAGTGCGGATCAAAATTCAAAGTCTTTCGCATAGTCGCATGCTTATGCCCCTGCGTCACGACAGACCCCTATTAAAGCACTGTTTCTTTAGCTTCATGTTTTATACCATTCAAACAGCAGCTAAATAGAACCTAATATTAAGAAACCGTATTCTCCGCTAAAATGATCATCTTAAATCATCATAGTTATTAACATACCAGAAATAACTAAAAGAGCAATTACATCTAGAAATACAGAACAACTAGAAACACAGTTCTAATATTTTAAGTTTATTGAACTAGCTAAATAGATACTATAATTTTAATGACTGTTACTCTTAAATTATAATTATTTAACAAGGTTTTATTTGAAGTATATTATAACAAGAATAGTTGACCACGAACCACAAATATTGTTTCGTGGAAACTAAGAATGCGGTGGACACTCCAGCTCGCCTAGTTCTGATCGCAATTGTGTAAGTACTAATAGTGGGTTAACAACCGCTAGAAGGCCAGCTCTTGTCAATAGTAATACATGTATGTTCAACGATTTTACTATACGCATATTAAATTGTCATATAAAATTCAACAATTAATGATTGAAAAGTCATTTCTGTATAATTTAAAAAGATATGTTTTTTTATATATTAAATTAAGTTAACTGTATTGATTTTATAAAATAATTTCGGATTGATAGTGATAATTTTTTTTTCTAAGTTTATGAGTCAATATTTATGTTTTGTTCGAAGACCTTTATGTTTTATGGGAAAAATATTGGGTAGTGTGTATATTTATAAATATAGTTAGGGTGAATGGATTCCAAGTTTTCAATTAGCGATAAGTAAAAAGCGAGACTTTAATTTGATTCCTTTTATCGATCTGTCAAGTTTTGTGTTAATAATATCAATTATTTTTATTACAAAAGAGAATACAAATATAAAATTACACTTTAATATATTATACAAATAAATAAAATAAAAGGTATTGGAGATACAAAATTTAAACGCCATACCAAATAAACAGATAATTAAACAAAAATTAAATATGTAAAACCTCTCCTTAATTTTCCGCGCTCAGTGGTAAGCTTCCGAGCTTTCACCGACGCCAGCTCATTACTCTGTATCTGCCGTCATAATATCTCAGACATTTTAATTAGGTGTATATTCGAACGGTTATTAATATTCGGTGTACAACCGTTAGTTCAACATTGTTCGGACATCGTAGCGCAATTTTTCTCACTGTAATGATTTAAATGACCTATTCTATTAAATTCGACCTGGTTTTTGGTTGTGTGCATTAGTCGCGTATGATTATGTATGTAGATTTGATATTTCATAAGAAGAAATGTAATATGATTAAGGAAGTTCCTAGTAGTCACTATTTATATAATTCTTGCACTAATTCAAGGTTAGGAGTAAAGATTTCGCAACGTTTATACTTCAAAATCATTTTGGTGTATAGTCAATTTCTTACTTATCCTGAATACATATTGGCTAAACTATAGTGTAGCTATATACATTTTGGAGGTAAGAAGCCTTCATCCTTTAAAATATCTTTTCGATCATACTAATAAACTTAAAATTAAAAAAAATCGATATTAAAATTGTAACAATTTTAGTTTGTAGTTGTAACATGTAGTTTCGTTATACGTTTTTGTTTACCAATAACATTATATACAGATTTACGCTGTATTCAGCACATGGTAGGGTAGGCAGAGGGAACTTGGGTACCTAATGTTAAGATACTCTCTTTTGTGTCCCATTTTCCATCAAATTTGAAGCATTGCATGTTGGGTGCCGAAACTCAACGCCGCGCTTTGCCAAGACTTGCCGCACTAATAATTTTATTTGATCTATAATAATAAACCCGGTATATTTTGGGCTTATTGGGTCACACTCGATTGTATTGAAGAAAGCACCTGAAGATATGTTTCGTGTATGGTAATATTTTAATAAGAATGTTACGAATAAACTCGTCCGTTTAAAGTAGGTTCATCAAACATACCAACTTTGTAAATTCAGCATTATTAACGGTCGTTATCAAGTCATTACCAACGATTAGCCTCGATGTAAGATTTTTAATCGTCTTCTAAAGTTTACAAGTACATGTGTTAACTTTTATTTATCTTATTAGTACAAATATTGAAAAAATATATTTTATTTATTTATTTATTTCACAAACATATCACTACCGTTACAGGTACACCTAATGTGGCAATGATAGTAACACAATATATTATTTACTAAACTGAGTAGATACAAACATCTGTCTTAAAATCAAAGGCAAAGGTACAATATGCAGCTTTTGTGAATTCACTCAGTGTGCAGTTAAAGATATCGTTATTGTGCGACATCGTATTGAGCGCAAGCAGCGCACGCGTCAGTGGCGCATGCTGTAAGAGCTTGGTGCGCGCGCGCGGTACCACCAGCAGCGCGGGCCTGCGTCGCCGCGCCACGTATTGCCCCGGGACAGACAGCTGAATTAATTCTAAAATCTTCGGATTATGTGTTTTACCACGCAATACTTTAAATAAGTAAGTGGCGGCCGCTACATCCCTCCTGGTCTCAATTTTGAAATAGCCTACCATTCCCAATACAAACAGTGTGGGATATAAAATCGGATAACCCGGGTAAACACCGTACATTCTTAAATAGATAAACCTAGCAAATTTATGTATTGTATACGTTCGAGCATTAATTTATACTTGGCCTCATGTGGAGCCCAAATCACTGCGTTACACTCCAAATGACTTTTCACGAGCGCTTCGTAAAGTGCTTTTAGAGCACATAAATTACTAAATTGGTTAGCCATACGTAAAACCATACCTAAATTTCGGTAAGCTTTTTTGCAAATATATACAATATGAACTCTAAAATTCACATCAGCTGTGAAACGCACGCCTAAATCCCTGACTTCAGAGACACGTTGCAGTGGCTTTAATATAGGTATAAAATAAAAATATATTTCATTTTAAATTTATGAGCGAAAAATTTTGGATCTCTCTAAAGCTTTATCTCTATAGCTTTTATCCCTTGCATATAAGATGTTCTGTCCAATAAGCTTAAATTAGGCTCTAGTTAAAATTTTAAATTGATTGATTTGATTCAATGTTGGTGTAAAAGTTAAACGAATGTAGTTAAGTGGGGTAATGCTTTTAGTGACCCTCACAAATTGAAATATAGGGAAAGAGCCCTTACATCGTTGATTAATTAATTTGTATATAAACTAACTAATTGAGACATTTAACGAGGCTAGAGGGTGGTCAATTGATGCTATTTCCATGAACAATTTTAGTTAACAACGTTTTGTAGGATCTCTTGGTTAGCGGTTTTAAAAAAAATAAGGTGAATGGACTTAGATAAAATAGTAAAATGAGTATATATATTTCGTTTTGTTAAAGGAAAAAATTAAATACTTATTATAAACCGAATTTTGATTGTGTTACTCTAAGGGGTAATTGCCTAAACAGGGATGGTCTGATGAAGTGGAAGTGCAAGATTTTTTTCCGTTACTATTGACAATCTTTTAACGCCTGCACAGCCTATGGTCTAACTGTACGGCTCCAATGCCATGCATGCTCAGTATGTAGCTATGTATTGTGGGCAGTGCTAGGGAGGCAGTGCGTCGACGATATTTGCATAGGAGGGAAAAGATGATCTTATGTAATCATAAGTGCTTCGTTTCTATAATAAGTAGGTTAACGGACATTAAAGTCTGACAAATTGAAAGCCTAGTGGCGTTGGTATGGTATTCATATGGTATTCATATGGAATAATACAAAGTAATGTAACATTCTTCTAGTACATATATTATGCTAATTCATACTAACAAAAATTATATGGACTCAATATCTGAAATAAAGTTTTTTGTTTTATCCTTTTATATCATTCAATAGTATAAAACTAATAAAAAAATAAACTTTATTTATTTCATATAATAAACCTATTTGATAATATATTTAGTAAATGTGTGTAAAATAATAACTTATTGTGATTTCAATCGATCTCTGCAAGTCATATGTATAATTAACTCTATCATGATAATTTGTTAAGATTTAATTTTCGTGCTGTTTATAGCCCTGCTATATTTAAAGGCAACCTTGCCAGATTCCCAATAAAATAATTGCTAAGGCACTTCCTTCCCTGCTCTCCGCCATATTTATCACATTCTGGATACATTGCAATCTTGAATGCGTTGATTGGCGGAGTTCAACGCCGCATTTTGTGCCTTCGTTATCAGAGCGAGGAATGAAATTATGAAATATAGATTTTCTTGAATGATAATCACCACACAACCTGTCGCTGTACGTATAGTCCCATGCTAGAGCCCCAGCGCCACAACAGGCCTCAATTTCATATAACGAACTAAAATTTATTTTTATAAAAATATGACTTTCCCAAATATAACATATAAAAATAAATAATCAATTAAAAGAAATATTGTATTATAAAGCGTCTCTTGTAGTTAAATGAATTACGCATATAATACTAGCTACCTATACAATAAACATTATTTTCACAGTTGTTTGTAGTCAAAGATTTACGACAATTTCCGTTGAATAATAAATCATCAGTTAGTGCATTTTCGATTTCTCTAAGTATTTTATCTCGTACAATATTTCATTTTGTCGTACAATAGCTCTGCCTGAGGCGTGTTCTGCGATCCTGTCATAGAGTTGTAGAGGGATTAACTGTGTATAGCTTTCGTTATAAACTAACTATGTTGTATTGGTTTTCTCAAGATAAGTGAAATATGCCAAAATTACTTTGAAATGATTTTAATTCATAATCGTTATTGTTAAATATTTAAATAATCTTAGTTTTTTCGAAAATAAAATGTTTGTTAGATTTATATTTCTTTTTCTGAACAACCAGGTGTAAAGAGATCTGTGACCCAAGACCAGAAGAATTTTAGTTAGTTCAACCAATTTGCAGGTGTCTACACCTTCATCTTCTCTATAAGAAGTAAAATTAAGTATAGTTATTAAAAATGATTACTAAAAATATTTATATTAAAATATAAAGATTTATATAAAAAATATTATAAATATTTTTAAGCTTTACGTTAGTCCTAGTTATATGGAAGAGTTTTAGTACTTCGAAATATAATATTTCATATAATAGATATTTATATCTTACCAGTCCTGTTTGCTAGAACTGACTCCATAACAATTTGCAATTACTTTGCACAATCCACCTTCGATTCCGCGTACGAGGTACGGAAGTGGAATAGAATAGGTACACAGCTTGAGGGCTATCTCTAGACAGACCGGCTTATGTAAGCATGGTAAGCAACACGTCGTGTCTACTAGACAGGCTGTCAAGCTAACACGAAGACATCATCTTAGATTTATTTACATAAGTGACCACTGTTACTTGAAATTAACTATATTTTTATTTAACGATGTGGTTCAGTTAGTTAGTTCAAATGATGCTTCAGGTCCGAAGCTTGTGAAATCACATTTCGGAGAAATAATTAATATTTTGTTTTTGGATAGTAATTTATGTATTGAAAATAATAATTTTACATAATTTCACAGTACCATAGCAACCAGAAAGGTTTTTGTTAAGTTTAGACACATTTTGTAATTCTTTGTGTAACCTACAGCATATATTGTTTAACGACACTTAATTAGTCGTCATATCAGAATTGAAATTAAATTTTAAATGTTATAAAGAAGCAATTATTGATTTAATTTTTTGAAAGTGAAACAATTTACCATCGTATCTCTAAAGTTACTGCGTACCTGAGAAGAACCGGCGCAAGGAACTCAGCGGGACATGTCTATTATACTTTCTTATAGTATTTATACTAGTAGTTTAGCCATTAACTCAGCAAGTTTACGATGTCGAGTGGGTATACCTAATGCTTAGGGCAACTATACTGATAGTTGCCACTATAAAAAAAATATGTATTGTAGAATTTATAGTGTCATATAACCTTATGAAAAACAGCTTAGGCCTCTAATAATGCAATCTGATTGTTTTAGTAAAATAAAAATAATGAATAATTAAATGATTTAGTAAATAAATAAATAAAATGCCGACACCGTAGTGTCTGGCGCTCCATGTTCACTAGCAAACCCGCTAGATATAGCGTGCAGCTAAGTTAAGTAGCAATTCATAAAAAAAAACCCCCCGAAAATCATTTACTGAATATATTCGTATATTATAATTATTTATAATTATTTTGTAACTTTTACTATCAGAATTATAAATTTATATAGAGTTAAGCAAGAAAATCAAACGAAATAACACCGATTTCATAAATTTGGTAAATAAAGTCAATAAAAGGCAGACGGATAAATTTTCTAATGTTAATTGTTGATTCATTACACGGAGGGTTTTATACAAAATGTTATAAATTGATACGTAGAAGCTCGCATCTTTTTTCTATGGCCAGGGAAACTCTATTTGATATTGATTTCAGCTTATAACCAATTAATTCAGTCTATAATTGTGTATGGTTATCCTGGGACGACGATTCTCAAAAGTAACTAGGGCGACTATCCTTCTTAATACGGCGATTTTTATTTAAATAATAACTAAAAACTATTTAACAAAGTATTACAATATTTTATAACTTTATATTTTAACTTAATTTTTTTTCAGTAGTAAAAAAAAACAAAAGAAATACTGCAATTTAAGTTATAATGCTAGCGAAGAAAAATAACTGAACGGAAATCACGAATAGTTATGAAAATATTCAACAAAAAATACTGACCATGAATATTTAAATATATAAAAAAAAATGATATTGTTTATATCAATGCAAGAAGCATTGATATATTTTTTTTTATATTTAAATAATCATGATCAGTTTTCTGTAACTTTTCGCTTGGAGGTTTCAACCTATGCGTTTATGCTGAAAGTTCTCTTCTTTTATAAATTATATTACTAAATATTCTTTTCAATATAACTCAACAATTTACTAAAGCTCTCATTTTACTAGACAAGAGCACAAATCTATAAAAAAATAACAATAAAAATACAATCAAAATGCGCGCTCTAGTATAAGTAATTACAATTTATTCGATGAACATTGTGCTAATCACAAAAGCCTACATTGCTATACTATAGAGTACTCGTGGTCAAAATATACATATAAATAATTTTCTCTAAGAATTATTTTGTTTCAGAAAATAGGTTTTTAGTTCGGAACTCAGCTTCACGCTGTATCTCATGGTACATGGCATGGTAAGTAGAGAGAACCTAGTCTTAAGACACTGTTCCATTCCCTACTTTTTGTCAAATTTGAGGCATTATGGGTTGAGTGGCGGAATTCAACGCCACTTTTTGCTTTGTGCCAGAGCGAAGATATAGAAACATTCAATATTTAAATTGAAAATATTAAATAGAATATTTCATTATCTCGAGTGGGGGGATCGAACCCACAACCTGCCGGTTACAGTCACATGCTTGTGCCACTGCGCCACAACAATCCTCAACGTAACTGTATGGATTCGGAACTGTATTTCTTTAAATTTTATTACGCACGGATCCCTTATGTTATTTGAATGAAAGCTTTTATTAAAAGACATTATTTTATTAAATGCAAATGGCAAATGATCGTTTGACTAAAACAAAAAAAAAACTATCACTTTATAATTAATAACATTTATAATTATTTAATTATTAACTGTAAAAAATATAAAATTTAGATATCGAAACAAATCTAAGTTATAATATTACAATGTCTTATATTTTGATACTTTCATTTCCTCAGGGCATTATAGCTATTGCTGTCTAGCTTTAATTTCTAGGTATTTGATAGCAGCTGTCAAAAAAACCTGCATACTATCGTATAGATAAAGAGTGTATGTTTATCTTTTCGAATGGAATAAACATATTGATAATTGATAAAATTTACATATTTTTTATCCTAATTTAACAAGCAAAGAAAGTGTAATTAGGTTTTAAAAAGCACTAACTAGTTGTCGCAATAAATATTTTTTAATGTTAGTTTTTTTTATTAGGAAAGTAAAAAGTTTTTTATCTTACACATTTCTCGTAAAATGTTATAGTAAATGTAGCGATATATTTGAATTGTACTCTATGTTAGCAGGCGGAATTTAGCATTACTACTACGTACTATTTTAAATCATTATTCGCGGTGGATAACTAGCGTACTGCTAAATCATATTAATATCATCTTTTGTAACAAATTTTCGTTAATATTCTATCAGAATTATTTAAATTGAGGCCTGCCATGGTCTAGGTATGCAAAAGCGTGTGTAAATGTCTCATGTGTGGGTTCAATACGAGGAATTGAAATATGTATTTAATAATTTCATTTCTTCGATAGAAGATGTAGTAACAACGCAAAGCACGGCGTTGGCTTCCGCCACTCATCACGCAATGCCACAAATTTGGTGGAAAGTGGCAAACGGAAAGGATTGTCCTTAAACTAGCATCCTCTGTACGGAGTAGTGTGAAGCTAAAAAAATAAAAATAAAAGCTTTACTAACTGCAGTGCGTGATATTACATTCTGCGGAAGACGCGTGCATCCTGCAGTTTGGTAAATATCACATGAACTCGATGACCCTGGCGAATGGCCACGTGCGCTTGAGCTTTGTTCTCTTGTACTTCCTAAATATTTAGTTTAAAATACATTTGAAATGGCTACACTTTGTAGTTTGTTTTATTAGTATTTAATTGTAGTTTTAAAAGTAAGAACAAAACTTATAACATTGATATTGCGTAAACTATTTATAAAATACATTTCTATATAGCATTCGTTTATTTTTATGCAAAAATTGAACCTGAAATGACGTATATAACACGTTAAGTTTTTTTGGTAGTATGTGGGGATCCAATGTCAAACTTTATCTGATTAGATAACCAAGTCACAGCGTCAGTACAAGCATATGTGTTTATATTTCTATTATACTTATAGCATTTACTGGAACAGTATTTCAATCTTGAACGAGGAGTGCTGCCGGGATCATCTCAATTGGTCCTCGAAGACATTTAAAAAAATACTCTAATTGATAGATTTTATATTATATTTTTCGAACATTTTCTTGATTTTTATTTTAATTTAGTTTCACGCTCTCTCCTGCACGTAGCTATGTAGGCAAAAGGAATGTGACAAGGTAATGTTAAAATATTTCGTTCCAATTAGACTACCTCCGTTCCTCTCTTTCCGCCGAATTCTTAAGGCATTTCGTGTAGAAAGGTGGCACTCAATTGCCTCTTTATCAGATGAAGAAATTAAAATGTAAGTTGTCATACCTGCGACAGATAGCCAAGACCGTATCAGTTGCACTTACAGTTGCATGCTTATGCCCCTGCGCCATGACGGCTCCACATTTCCTTGTTGTGATTTTCTATTTACTTATATGAATAAAAAAACAAAATTATTTTTTCTATAAGCTTTCTATTAGTATTAATATGGGTTGCTCGTCATTCAATTAACAATTATGTGAATCATCTGGTTATATACAGCATGTGTGTTGGAGAAAACATTCTTTCTTTAATCAACGGTAAGTCGGTAACTTTCCTCAGTAAACACGTAATCAAGTGGAGTGTCAATGTTAATTGATGTTTCTGTCTACACAGAGATTTGATGCCGCTTTCTTCCTGTAGGTAACGTCAGATAAATCTAAATATTATTTTAATTATTCGATAAAGTCATGAATAATATTATAATAATTTAAGATCTTATACAAATCACTTTAAGGCCTTTCGTACAAGTATGTGACTGTAAACACGACAGGTTGTGGGTTCTTCCCTTCTCGTAGAAATGAGTTATTCAATATATTCATTTCTCCGCTCTGGCATCAAGGCAAAGCGCGGCGCTGAGTTCCGCCACTTAACAAGCAATGCTCTAAATTCGGCGAAAAGTGGAGAACGGAAAATGAAATATTTAATATTTTCAATTTAAATATTGAATGTTTTCATTTCTTCACTCTGACATACAGCAAAAAGTGACGTTGAATTCCGCCACTCAACACGTAATGCCTCAAATTTGACAGAAAGTAGGGAATGGAACAGTGTCTTAACACTAGGTTCCCATACTCCCTCTGACGATACTGCAATGTGTGGAATACAGTGTTAAAGCTGCAAATAAACACAAATAACATAATAAACACAAATAAACACAAATGCAAGTAACTTTTTTGTCTAATTTCTGGCCTTACTGGCATAGATATTAAATTATTCTTATTAATTTTTCACTTCAGGTCAGCTTTAAAATTTGAAGGTAATCAATATAACCCTTCTTTTGCAATCGGGTCAGATGTAAAAAAAAATGCCTCGTATAGATTGTTTTTTTGTTAAATTATTATTACTTTTTTTTAAAGTTATGAGAATCCTACGTAAATCACATTCGATACCCATTTAATAAATTAAACCAATCATTTTTTTCTAAAGTTCCTTTTCTCACAGTTTATCCCAACAAAGCCTGTGAGCCTCACTACTTAACTAAAAAACTTTTTATTTAAACTTAATCAGATTAGAGAGAATATGTTATAACAATGGCCGTTATCAGTAAGGACCACCCAAACGACAGGTTGAATAGCTTACCTAATAAGTTATGTGTTTATTCTTGAAATTGATATATATAGTTGTAATTATATATGAACTTCAAATTGTCTCATTTCTTAGTATTGCCTACTAGATTCTAAAGCAATTTATAACATGTATTAGTGTTTTCTTTCATAACTTTAAACAATGAGTACATTAAAGGCCAACTCCGACCTGGATACAAAAAGCACCGCGTTGGGTCTCGCCTAAGCTTTATGAAATGTATATCCTACTATATTTATACTTCTGTGAATATCATTATTAATTAATCATAAGAATTTTCAACTATATTTTTATAGTACTTTACTTTCGTCTCTCTCAGCTTCACGCTGTATTCCGCACGAGGCATGGTAGGCAGAAGGAACTCGGGAACCTAGTGTTAAGACACTTTCGTTCCCCACTTTCCGCCGAATTTTAGGCATTGCGTGTTGAGTGGCGGAACTCAACGCCGCGCTTTGCCTTATTACCAGAGCGAAGAATGAAACATTAAATATTTTAAATTGAAAATATTAAATATTTCATTTCCTCTACTGCGGATAGAACCCAGAACCTGTCGGTCACAGTCACACGCTTGTGCCGCCGCGCCACGATAGGTCTCAAGTTTACTTTCGTGTCTGTAAAAAAAGTTACAAGTCTAACGTAGTGAAGCGCGTTATATAAATACTAGAATCGGTTAAAGTTAAATATTTCACTTCTGTAAGTAACGAATTCGCAGAGTAACATAACGCGTCAATCTGTCTAATAGTACGAACTTGTTCTACAATGTGTCCAACGTTCATACGATACACTCTCTCTTTTATATTACGTAGGCGCAGACCACACAGGCCGGTAGACAGGCATTTACCTAATAAAGCACCGAACACATTGGGTACGGTTACAAGAAAGCATTACGACAATAAAATGGTCTCGATTTCCAATTCGCTGGAACAGATCCTATTACCTATCATTTTGCACAATGCTTGGTGAAAAAAATCCGTAATAGCGCTGTTGGTATTGTTTGATTGTTTTTTGTAAGAAACGCCGGTTTATGCTTAAAAAAACTTATAATTTTTTGCCTTACATAAAAGTTTTAGTTAGATTTGAGGAATTTTACTAAGCATTTATTTTTCATTTTGATGTAATATGTAGAGTAATTTTATTATGTGAAGTACCTTTTAATACAATACTTGACAATTTGTTAATATAAATTCGAAGATCGATAATATAAATATTATTAAATTTAAAAGCGTATAAAAATTGGAACCCGCACTTCTTGGAAACCGTCCATGCGCTCTGACCAACTAAGCCATATGTTATTATCAAGCTAAGTTAAATTAAATAAATAGCATTCTCTTTTGCCAAACGATAATTATTAATATTGTTATGCAAAAAATATTACACATGCATACCAAATAATATATTTTTTTATCAGTAATTTAAAATGTGTACACTTTATTTCGTTCAAATGATTTTAACAAACACTATAATGAATGCAGTACAATTGTTTAGAGTTCGTTAACAATCATCGTTAGGCAGCTTCCTGCATTACTTTGTGGTTTATTTTCACATCATATGGGAACAAAGTCCTAACCGCATACATGTACATGATGTTACAATAAAGTTATGTAGTAAATAAAGTAACTAATAAAATATGAATATATTATTTAAAAAAAAATAGTTTGTGAGCGTATTTATTTATTTTGTATGAAATTAATTACAGATATATGCTTGTAATAGTTGAAAATTAAAATTTTTACTTTATTTATATTGAAAGTTTTCACTTCGTCCAAAGTTCAATATTGTAGGTCCACTTGAGTACCATATAGATTTCGGTTAAGCGGCAATTTTTATACATACAGCAAAATTGATGCATAAATGCTTATTCGTATCTTTCGAAGCTTAAGCTTGGATATTTGAAATTAATATCAGCTCAATACCTCTACGCAATCTTGCACTTACTACTTACTACACGTAGCAGACTGACAACGAAGTGATCTTATTATGGGTTCCGTTTTTCTTTTGGGGTACAGAACCCTAAAAATTATGCTAGTTATCTAAATAGAGGAACATAATTTTCTTTTTTTTCTTCCATAGTGGTAAAAGGTTAAGTAAACTTATTCTACGTTAAGTATTATTTAACATAGAATAGGATAAATCAGCCTTTATCAGATGTATTTCTGATACCTATCTTTTATATAACAAAAGCTTGATATAAAAAGCTTCTATACGCTTATCAGTGACCCATTTTTTATATGTCTAACAACGCATTTCAGGAAAGTTGTTGATAACTTTATCATCATGACCAATTTCCTGTATTTTGTTAGCTCGTTGTTCTGTACAATTGAGCTTTACATACATACTGACTCACTTGTGATATAATAATTGTTTTAACAAGAAATTTTGCGGTTTCTTTATCTGCTCTTCGCAAAAACATTTGAGGAAAACAAAGTGTGACGCGATATCTTCACGGTCAACGACTGAATTCAACCGAAAGGAGTTGGCGTAGTCTAGACAATTGTTCAGTTATAAGCAATTGACAATTCATTGTTATAGCCCTAAGGTTGACTTATCAATAAAATATTATTTATTAACTTGGGTTGTAATAGCTTAATTTCAATAACTATCAAATTATATTCCAAATCAATTACGAAATAAATATCAAGAGAGTTTATTTTCAAGATTTGTAAATATTTAAATGTTTTTAGCAATATTTAAGGTAACAGATAGGTAACTGTTTCCTTAAATATTGCTAAAAACCTTTAAATATTTACAAATCTTAACATATGTGATTTTACGCCAGGTTAGGTAAGCGTCTATATCACAACTGTACAATGACGGAGGTACGTTTTTTTGTTAGTCATATAATTCTTAGAAGTCATCAAGTCGTCTATAGCAAAGTTCAGATATAATCTAAAAAGTTCCACAATTTTTTTGTTCAATAACGGTTTTGTAAGGACAAATATATAAAAAATGTTGCTTTATATAACTCCTGGGTTGGACTGAGCGTTCAATTGTTACGTGGGGACATATTATTTTCAATTTTCCGTTATAAGAAGGTATAGAGCGATGTTGGATTCCGCCACACAATCGTAATATATCGAATTTCGAATTCGATCTCGGACATGAAATGGATAAATGAAATGCCAAGGTCGATGAGATGAGACATGTTGTGGCAGAGGGGTACAAGCAAGTGACTTTTGCAGGAGTACAACACGAGAGACACGTGACATGGACAAACAGAAAGACAATCGGACAAAAAAAAATAAAACGTTTTTATATTTACTAATTAATTTTGTTTTATTGCTAAAGTTCAGAGCTTTACATTCTGCTCACCTTAGTTTTGTCTGTCTCACTTCCTGTAAAGATAAAAAAATATATATAAAACGATTTAAATACGTAATACATGTGTTATTTACATCTTTGTCAATAATATTAAGATTCCAGCAAGAATGTCATTAGTATCTACATACTACAGAAAACTGAGAATTTCCTAAAACTGAACAAGGAAAAAGAAACTAATTATGCAATTCGATTTTGTCAGCGGATTACGCTATCATTGTAACACGTCCGAGGTCATTGATGGTCACGGTAGCGCGCCGGATAACGATCATCGGTTACGACCGATAGAATTTAGTATGTAGGGTTGATATCTATAGCTAATATAGTATATATAAATTGATAAATTAAAATGATACTATTGACATATAAATAATTCATATTTGACTTTGAAGTAATTTCAAAGAATATTTAATTTTTCTTATATCTTCATATATGGATCATGCTTTCCGATTCAAGGATTAAAATAATATATATTTATAATTTATTTTTCAGCTTATAGAGTAGGCAACCCTAATAAATAATCACATAGTGTAATAACGAAAATAACAGTGATCGCTTTGATACCGGCTTTACAGTGATGCTCGATGAGCAGCT
Organism: Eueides isabella; assembly: GCA_019049475.1. Taxonomy (NCBI): domain Eukaryota; kingdom Metazoa; phylum Arthropoda; class Insecta; order Lepidoptera; family Nymphalidae; genus Eueides; species Eueides isabella. The sequence continues at coordinate 11,432,687 of CM032388.1, forward strand.
GAATGATTCATTTTGTCTTGTTACTATATTTTTTATGAATAATACAGTAAAAACCTAGACAAGTCTGTCTGGCTGTAAATTAGTAACAGCTAGTGGTTAGTGACACAGGTTGGCAGATTGAGGGTCGTGGATTTGTTTTATCATAGCAAGAATAGATATTAGGTATTATTTTATTAGAAATGGTAAGTAAGCACCTGATGATGTCTCCGAGAGCTCCGCATAGTTTTTAACATCTTCCTCTAGTATCAAAGTTATTGTATTCTCGAAGGTATCCCCTTTAACACTCATCTTGCTACCTGATGATATTTGAATTTTTATTTTTTACATACCTTGTTATTCAATATATTTTGTCTAAGTCACTTGTCGAAATTGATTAAAGGTAGGTTTTGAGTAAATAAAATGGGTTACATGAACATTTCTTTGAGTACTTAATAATAAAACAGTTTTAATTATTTATATACAAATAAATATTATATCAAATGAACTTTATTTTTAACTAAATGAGAATAAAAGGTGTCTAAGTTGTAGAGATCACCCCTAAACATTTATAAACATTTATATGAATAAATATAAGGCAATATAAGAATCGAAGTAAAATGAAAGGAATAAATCTCACAAGAAAGTAAACTTTCAAACTAAGATCAATAAAAATGAATAAAAAAACATCAAAGCAGCTGTAAATCAAAATTAATTTCCAGAATCAAAATGACACGTATTCCACGACGCCTTCATACATGAGGTAATATTAGACAGCATGTTTTGCTTACTATTGTACAGAATTATAGATCTTATATTTATAAAAATAATGATTACTTTGGAAATTTTCGTTTTTTTTATTTGGTTCTGTAAAGTATTTAAAGTTTTAATGTACCATTAACATTTCTCATCTCAGTAATGAGACGTGGCGGGTGATATTTTCTTATTGGGATTAAGATTTAAGCAGTGTTACAAATTTTATAGAGTTATTTAAGAAAGGTAATATTTTGGTGTTGACTTTAGTCAAATGGACTGAGTAACAAAACTCTTACGTACGTTGCCCATAATCTAACATAATAACTTTGCTGCCTATATAAGGATAATTACACGTGGTTGAAACATAAAGTAAATAACTAAATATAAGTTGTATATAATCTAACAAACAAATATAAAGATATTATTTTGTGTAAATCATCGTTTTTTTTTCAATTATTTTTAAAGTGCTATGCCAGACTTAGGAATAACATTTTAAAAATAATAGAATTTTATTATAAGCTTTTAAATTTATCATTGTTTTTGTTGTCAGGCTCAAGCTGTATCCCGGTTGTTTTGTTTTTCTAAAAAAATCACCTCTGTACACTCAACATGGCAGTATAGGCAGAGAGGAGTCGGGTACCTAGTGTTCAGTTGTTAACACTCCGTTCCCTTCCCCATTTTCCACCGATTTTTAGGCATTGTGTGTTAAGTGGCGAAACTCAACGCCGGCTTTGCTTTTAAAAATAATGGTATCATAAATGGTTATTGAATACAATTTACATATATCATAGATTTTAATGGTAGAAACTAAACATTAAAAGTACTATAAAGACCAGAACTATAAATAAAGATATTAAAGATACTTACTGTAATTAAAGAGTCTATAAAAGTAGATTCAATTTCTCTCAGAATTTATTATGTTTTCGAATCTATATTTCATAGTTTCTCTGAAATGAAGAATAATCATTAATTTTTACTTTCAAAGATCATTAAATATTGATTTATTTCTTTATGTATTTTAGGGTGATCCGTTATCACTGGTCGTCAGAGTAAAGGTGACGAATAAGTAGATTATATTCGCCTCATTCACATTTAGATATCATTGTCGTAGCTAAATGAAAAACATAAATAACTGAAAAACCCAAAAATACACAAACAAAAGAACAAATATTTAATGATACTTGAAAGAGTTTATTTTACGATTAAAGCGAGTGAAGTGAGCCGCAAGTTGTAATAACTTTCAGTAAGTGGTCGACAAATAACGCACGACCGAGACAACCGAATATAGAAAGCCGAAATATGGCTTGCAGGTTCCTTGGGAAATGTAAGAGGAAATGTAAGCACTAAGATAGAAGTTGTCTTTACGAGATTTTTTTTTTATTTTTACTAATTTAAAACAGTTAATCCCAACTGGGAAAGAAAAATACTTATTTAGAAAGTGTATGAAAAATTAAACGTAACATCTATAAACGTATGGCTTAGTGGTTAGAGCGCTTGGACGGTTTCCAAGAGGTACGGGTTTAAATCCCGTTACATTCAAAGTTTTATTCGTACTTTAAATGTAATTATAGAGGATATAAATATAGATTCAATTTCTCTCAGAATATTTTTTTTTAAATATATACATTTTTTGTACTCGAATCTATATTTCATAGTTTATAATTATATTTTTACACTATATTTCACAATAATGCGGGCTACAACTAGTTTTTGTTCATAAGATAACTAAACAAGAGGCGAGCTTATGTAGTCAGTGGGAGCGGCGCGGCAGAAAGTAACCGATCATTCGTCAGTGTTTATGAGCTGAGAAAGTTATCCATTCAATAACTAACTGCGTTTTTATTACATACCTGCCTCTAGTAATTATTTATTATAAACGTTGTCTATTTATTTAAAATTTATATACAGGCCAATTAGGATTTTTTATATTTAAATCATATTTTTTTTTTATATTTATAATGACTTATTTTTTAAATATCGTAATATAAAAGTTAAATATCTATGTAGCTTGATTAAGTAATGTTTGGAACAGGTATTTATCGATCATTAGTGGTTCAAGGATAATTTAAATGATGGTTAATTATAAAATCGGTTGTAATGTTTAAAATGTTTTTCTATTTTAACGGGTTCGCAAAAAAAAGTTTTATATTTATAACCATTAGAATCCGTTCAAAAATTATGATAAAAGCATTTAGCTCTATATTTCAGTAGACTTGAACCATATTTCAATAAATAAATATATATAAATATATATAAATCACATTTAGCCTCCAGCTTGAGTCTCTCCGGTGGACTTTCAAACTGTAATACTTACTATAGTGCACGACTATTAAAAATCACTTATTTAAGTGTAAGCTTTTATTTCAATTCAGTTTATATCCTGAATTCTACGAAAATTACACATACGCTAGCCATACTCAAGATTACAAAAAACCATTTTCCGTATACGATCAAATCATTCTACGTACACGATGATGTACTTTGGAATAACTCACCTAATACAATTCAGAAAAGTATGTCTATTCAAGAAAAGAGTGAAACAACAACTTCTTGGTCAAGTCTTTTTGTATGTATTGTTTAACTTATGTTAATATGCTATGAAAGTAAGTTAATATCTTATCTATTAATTTTATATGCTTTTTATAGGTTCTTCGATATACTATCGTAACGGTTTAATAATTGTATACCAATATACTTATAAGCCATGTTCATGTATAGCCGAAGGCATATCGCTAGAAATAAATACACATATGTATGTGATTATTGCGTTCTAGGACTATAAGAGAAAGGTGATGAAAGTAATTTAATAATAAAATAAAATACATACTATCGATAACGTCGTGTTGTTGCTGTTGCCCTACACTTGTTCTACTCGTTTAGGAGAAAAAAAAAGATTGTGATGTGATGTTATAATATAAAAGTCATTGCCACCAGTGAACGAGCGGTTAAGATTATTGTTTATTTTATTTATTATTTTCTGCTTTTATTTATTCATTTGTCTGCATTAATTTGTTTTTTTTTTTTTTTTTTCTTTTGTCCGTTAATATAAAATATATTTCCTTTCTTTAATTTCCTTGCTCTGGCAATAAGGCGAAGCATCTGTCTTATATATGCGAGTTACGAGGTAAAGTTAAAAACGTGTTGGGTAATCGTTATTATGTCTAGACCAGGGAAATGAAAATACACATGATAAGGGCCGGTTTTATCACTGGCTGATATACTCGTAGTACTAAGATTTTCGCGTTGACGACGTCCCGTTACCTATTACTTGAGTGAATATTGTCTACCAAATTAGTTGCAAAAGAAATTGATGGTAAAACAGAAAAAAATGTAAGCGTTTGTGAGATAGCATTAATTATCAAATTACTATATGAAATATTTATTTAGAAAATGTATAAAAAAATTGAACGTAGCGGTATTTGAACCTGTTTTTTTGGAAACCGTCCAAGCACTGTAGAGTGCTACTGTAAACTGTAAAACGCGAAAGCTTGTGAGTTTCATCCCTACTCGAGGAAATCAAAGATTGAATCGAACTTAAAATTCTTTCTTGCAAAATTACATTGTTAGGAACCTTATAATGATTTTAATTTTCATATTAATGAATCTTTTTATGAATGATTTTTTAATATAAATATTTCAGCTAGAAATAATAGAAAAACGCACGCAATCGGTTTTAACGCAGATCTTAATAATAAATCGTTATATAAGAGTTGTGTGTATAATCATATCGATTTTATTAATAAATACATATATAAATAGAGTTCTAGTCATTTCCTACAAAAGGAAATAGTTATTTCAATAGTTCAATTAAACTTCTAAGAAAATAACATGAACGTAATGTGATAAATAGATGGCTTCTAACTGTTCGTGCTTATGTGACGCTCCAGGCGATTCTACTATTTAATTTTTGTTAAGTGAAACTATATTTAACCAGTTAGAGATCTTCATTTTCTACACTTATCTTGTATACCTATTTATATTCACTAGGATAGTTAGTTAAATTGTTACTTGCAGTAAATTATTATTATTTAACTGTTGTGACAATTGAAGATAAAAAGGAATTATGTTAGGAGAAACAGATTTAACTGTCTTTCTAATGAGGTACTAGTTACTGCGTTTTATTTGTGTGATAGTATTAACTCACAGTGGTTAGAAGCTCGTGATTAGCTTAAAGGAAATTTGTAAATAATTAAAAGTGAGGATGTAGTCTAACATTTTATGTCCAAAATTTTTCCGGTAAATTTTTATTCCAAAATGTTTGTCGTAAAGCGTAAATTCAATTCAGTAATTTAATATAGTAAACTGGCATAATTGACAGTTCTTTTGTTATAACAAGTTAAGTTTAAAGGCGTTTGTATGAACTGCAAACATAAGAAAGAAAAGAACACAAAGCACAACAAATGAGTATTGGTAAATAGTATTTCTTAGAACTAGATATAAGAGTTTAATCCTTAAGCCAATCATATATACATAAATGATTTTATTGATTCTAAATTTAATATAAGATAATATTTCATCCATGATTCAAATACATTTATTTAAAAACTCATTTATAAAATCTCATATTTAAGTCTGTAAATTTTATATTTTATGGTAGCAAATAATACTTCGCATCGTAATCTAAGGGATAGATGCATCATATAACAACAAAAAGGATATGCCCGGCTGCCGCAGTAAAATGTCAAAGGAACGTGTAGAACACGTGTGTTTCGCACATGCGTATGTGCATTGTTTGTTTTTTATTTGCTAGCACCATCTTGCCACGCTCCATCGACCATTGAACGTTATTACCGAGTCTGGCGCAAGCTTTGTTGCATTATCGCATCAAATGTTTATGATAAAACTCTAGGAAACGTTTATTAATAGCAAAGTTGAATTAATATAAATCAGGTCATGTAATTTAATTTTGTCCATAAGCTGTTTATACGTTATGGGGTTTGTTAAATACAAGTTTGGATGTAATGATTTTTATAAGGAGAAATTACCTTTTGAAATTGTGATGAAATTAAGAAATCATTTTAATTTCTCTTTTTACTTAAAATTATTAGGTTACACTATTCGCCTTAATTCAAAATTTATTTTGGTTTTTACCTATTTCAATACACTACGTGTTAAGCAGCACTCTAGGATTTATATATCAGATTGGGATAAATATATTTTTAACTGACCAAGTAAGAATCGAATCTATAACCATCATGTTTGTAACGAGTCGCTGATCCAATGTGTCGTGATGGCCTCTAGTTACAGATTATTTATCGGCTTAGAGCTTTATTATAGCTTGTTAAGGAATGGTTGTGCTTTTAAGTTACGGCCAATTCAATTCAATTATATATACATGTAGTATTGTTTAACCTTCCTTTCACATAATTATATAAAACGATAACTTCCAGGTTAAATTCAATATAATATAGATAATACGTGAGTATTTTAAAAAAAAATAATTAAATAAATTGTAATATATGACATCAATAGTATATAACAATATTCAAGATTTTGAATTTTTATTAAGGAAATGTAAATAAATCGGAGTAAGGTAATGTGAGTGAGATAAAGGTTACATCATATTCATTAAAGTAGGTATGTAAATAAAATATCTATAATTTGCTATATTGTTTACTAACAAAAAATTGTATTTAAATTGACACTGTAATTTTGCCAAAATCTGAATAAAGTTGTCTAAAGTAGTCTTGCACATTCGGCTTCAATCTTCTGACTTACTGTGTAATGTTGTCACCAACAACAGACGCAGAGGACCGTAACGGCACTCGACACGCCCGTTTTGCCTTTAGTCACTAATATTTATATTATTTTACATTTAAATATCGTATAATTAAACCAAATTCATCTTTATTGCACAGTTATAGAATTTCTATCCATTGTTTACAAGTTTCTTAACCGATAGTCGGTGTAGCGTTAATTTCGCGATATTATATAATCGTATCGTCAAAGAAATTGATATTTAATATAATTTTGGTAGGTCTAATTATGTATCTGCAGTTAATGGCTGTGTCGTAACCAGTGATGCGATAAAAGTGCTTTTGATTGAGTTAGTTTTGATGGAGATCAAATGTCTAAGCTATAGCGATCGTACCGAATAGTTTTTCTGTTTATTGTTTGTTATGAAAGTACTGTACCTTATATACCACAGTAAAGTATGATAATACAATAAATATATCGCACTGCTCATAATAATCACTAAATTCATTTTAAATTAATTCATTCATTTTACAACGGTAGACCACCCTTTATTCTTTTTACATATATTACAATACGTAGTCAACATGTCTCTAAGTAAGTAAAGAACGTATGTAGTTACTTACGATTGGACTGCATATCACGCATATCCTGCATTTTGCCCTGCAAGATGCATTCTTTACGTTTATCGATAAAATAAATTTATTCGTCTGCAATAAATATAGTCATATTTTCTTATTATTATAAATTATAATGTCATTTTAGATTTACTTTTAAATATTAAGGTTGTGAAAAAAAAACCAATGTCAATCGTGAGTACTTAAGTATAACTAGATATTTATCTAAAGGTCAATTTTAGCACATTTACAATGCTGGTTGCTTTTGCACGATCTTCTATTTATTGCTCTATTACTAGATGCTCTGTTCCAACATTTTAGTTAAGATTTAAGATATTGTTTGTATCCATTTGTAGTTATATTGCGTACTGCTATAAAATACACATATTAAAATAGTGTACATCCATTATGTAATTAGCTTTTTAAATAAAATTTATCAAATTTGCCGTTTTCACGTTATTTTTCATTAGATTTTGTCAATAATGAAGAAACCCAAAGGCTTTATTGTTATCGATAAAATGATATTTTTTTTTAATTATTAATTTCGATGATCACATTCTTAAATCGTTACTATAGTTTTCCATAAAAATATATTTAATTTCAAAGTCTCATATTGTTTTATAATATTGGTTGTCTTAAACTGCTCATTGGTAATAAGTATAACAAGAAATAGAAATAACATCTTTAAAATCTATTGCAGTTCGTTGGCTCGTTCTCGGAAGTGATGGTGTTAAACACGTGTAATGGGAAACGCGTGTTTCAGTATGTTTGGCATACAAATTAAAATACAACGGTATTTTACTCAAACTACAAGTACATACGACGTAAATTAATATTAGTTTTATTTTTTTTCCCTGATTGTGTTTTAAAATAACATAATTATTATTTTTTGTAAAATGAAATTGTAGTAAAATTTTTGTATCTTTTTCCCCGCTTCATTTTGTATCACATACATGTACATCACACGGCATAGCATACGTAGTGGGAACTTGGGAACCTAGTGTTAAGACATTCCGTTCCATTTCTCACTTTCTGCTGAATACCTTGTTACCAGGGCACAGAAATGAAAATATTAAGTTATTAATTGCCTCGAGTCGTCCCCATAGACCTCTATTTGATCCATTCTTCATTTGTTTCTGTTCCTTAATTCTCTTTAATAGCCCTTGTACGATGTAAGTAAGTAATATGAGATAAAATATAAATAGCAAAATTTATATTATAAAAACATAAATATATAAAAACAAAAAAGCCAACCAACTTTTAGCGATAAGACTTCACAATAACGATGTAAATGTTGTGACTAGTTCCGGTTAGGAAGCAAAAATTTAAATCTGCAAACGTATTCTGAACTATATTATAAGAGAAACGTTCCTCAAAATATTAAGAGAAAGGTTAATACATACAGACCTTGGGTAAAATACGTAATGCGAAACGACTTGGTCACGATTTAGAAAGATGTACTTTACATCTGTTCGTAGTAATCGCTAGGCAATAACACGTGTAGAAAAACGTTAAGGTAATATTACCTTTATATATAAATAGATAAATGCTAAAGTCGTTTATTTCTCCATTCACGTCTTAGCATGCACGATGCATTGTCTAATGCGATATAGTGAAATCTCAATAATAAATAACAGCATATCAATGTTAATAAGACCACCCGCCGTGTCCGAACAAAGGCTAATTTGTCACTTGCTAACTGCCTGATTTAATTGTTTAGTTGTAAAAGGAAACTTACGACGGTCTATAAAAAACGAATTTATATAGGTATTTTAATAAATATAGCGTAACATTGCTATATCGATTTTTAAAGTATGTAGGTATATATACAAAAAATACTGTTTTCGTTATTTTGTGTTGTATGTCAAACTTCTTATGGCGATTGTGGAAATTAGGTCCATTTGTACATATTTATTGATATTTAAGATTTTCTGATGACTACTTCTAAGGAGAGTCCACCAAATGCACCATTGATTTTTAAACTAATGTATATATTTTTTATGTTAACGTAAAATATTAAACCTAGGAAAAGATTGTTAACTTTAAAGTAAATGGAAACCAAGTGATCTGAATAACGTAATCTAGAACGTACAAATTTAAACCGTGAAAAGTTACATGACCAATTATTTCTAACTTTCCTAACGATATGTGTATAGAATATATTTAGAACTAGATTATTCTCTTATATTATTTACTAATGGCCGCCTACAACTTTGTGCGTGGACTTCTCAACATCATTCGTTTCATTAAAACTCGAAGTTACAACCAGTCTATGTATAGTCACATACTATCATAGTGTGGTAAGACCACCTCGTTTCAATAATTCTTATTTGTAAAAGCTAATGTAATGAGCCAATTTAGCCTACATATATCTTATCTACTATAGTCCTTCTTAAAATATCTTATTTTTTGTCTTAACAGAATTGCCTGTTATGTAACGTTCTGTTATAAATAAATATATATTTTTTGCATTTAAAAACAACTAAATGGACCTAAAAATTGTATAAAACAAGTAAATAATGCCTTACTTATTTAAAAGACTAAATGTGGTCTGCCTCAGAACGAGTTTTTAAAATCAACTACTATGACAAAAAAAAAATGACTATACAACAAAGCTATAAATCATTGAAATCTATACTGTAGCTCAGATGATGTTCGAGAACAAGCAGACAAATAGACGTATAGAAGAAAATATTTATATTATGTTATTTTTTCAATTAAAATAAAAATAAACAAAATGTGGCTCAATTTTATCATACAAACTAACCAACCAAATTCTTTATATATTTTTGCTCTATTTCATTTCATATACGTGCACTAATGTGATAAATACTGTACGCACGAGCTGCTATCGAAGGCAGAGTTGTGTAACAGTTGTGCTTGTTAAACAGCCTAATATTATGATTCATTCACCTACGTCACATATTTTCTAAATGATTTGTAAGTGATAGCTTAAAACATTTTAAGGAAAGTACAAAATTTTTCCACTTTTGCCAAAATAGAAATGGGGAAAATGTAAATTGAGTGCTGTCGTGGTGCAAGCGTGTGATAGTAAACTGAACAAGTTGCGTCTTCGATCCCTACTCGAGGAATTGGAATGTTTTATATTTCATTTCTTTGGTCGGTAACAAGGCAAACCGCGGAGTTGAGTTCCTCGCTTAACACGCAATGCCTCAAATTCACTCAAACAGCGAAAAGTAGAGAATGTAACGGAGTGCCCTAATACTAGGTTTCCAAGTTCTCTCTGCCTACCCTGCCATGTGCGAAATATAACGAGTAGCGGGGATTACATATTTTTGACAATAGACCTTGAAAACTTTCATCTGTTCTGTTCTTTTCTGTTTGCGACACTTAGTTTAGAACATGGAAACCTTTAAATATCAAGTTATTTCCACGCGTACAAATTCCACTGTAGCACCAGTGTTGGGGAAACGGCTCGAATGATGTCTATGGGGCTCTTGTCATAAAAGAAAACACAGTGCGTTTATAGTTCTAATGTTTGTGTTCTAGAAATTTCGACCTGGACAATAAGCCCCATAGATCCAAGTCGATACTGAAGTGGTCAACATGAAACGTCCGAGAACTTTCTATTTCAAAATTTAAAAAGAAATGAAAAGATGTTTGTTCGTTAAAGGTTACCTATTACTAAATTAAAATGATAATATAAATGATGTAGCTCCTAATTACGAATTGTTTTTAGTAAAGGTGTTTTTTTAATGAAATGAGCTCCACGCTGTATCTGTTTGGCATGGTAGACAAAGGGAACTTGAGAACCCAGTGTTGAGACACTACGTTCCGTTTCCCACTATCTGCCGATTTTGAGGCATTGTGTGTTGAGTGGTGGAACTCATCGCCGCTCCTTGCTTTGTTACTAAAACTAGAAAATGAAAACATCACATATATAAATTGGAAATATTAAATATCTTATTGCCTTGAGTGTGGCTCAAACCCATAAATGTATCATGTTCACATGCTTGTGCTCCTGCGCTGTAACAGGAGCTCAATTTTTTTTCCAAATTGAATTGGAGAACTTCTAGTCAAATAAAAAAAATCACCTCCGATGGGGTCCGGAGTCCGGGCGGAGTCCAAACCATCTTCAAAGATTTTATTAATTACTGTCTATGAGATGGCAAAAGCGCATATACAATAATAGTTCATACTTTGATATTTTATCCCTCCCATACCAAACGCCAATGAACATATGAAATGTAAGGACCTAATATATAACTTACAGTCAGATGCTGACCGACTGCGTCATGACAAGGTCTCTAATTAAATCAATATAAATATTTATTATTTATGTAGCCTTTAACAAGTTTTATTTACAGACATTTCATTCGCTATCAATCATTATTGTGGGTTAAACAGTTTTTTGCGTTATTTAATTTTGCTTTTGTATAATGTAATTAAAATAATCTTACGGTTTCGCGTAGGTACACCCGTACACTGTACGATTATTTATTTAATATTAAGCGAAAATTCAAAAATTATGTGTTATTTTTATAATATTATACACACGAAGTGTTTGTTTATAGTGATATTTTCCTTGCAGAAATTGTCAAAATTCACTGTATAAAATCCAATTACGTGGGAAAACCGGTTAAGAAAAAAATAGCACATATGTCACAACCCTTTGTAATTTATAAGTAAAGTAGTAAATAAATCCTATTTAATACAGTTCAGCCGTTCCAATACAAAGACAAACACTTAAATTTTATTTATACGCATAAATTATTAAATGTCACTACTTGTTTTCTACTAGCACTTTTGATAATATGAATCACATCATGTATCTATACGAGTATATTTGTACAAACACATATATGATTAATGAACAGAGAAACCTAATATTAAGATAATTTGTTAAACGTTTTTTTAATAGTTGGTGATATTCAAAGTCACACTTTGTTGTTCTTTTAAATAGTAATTGAATCTACTAAATTTTAATTTAAAAGCGTATAAAATTTTGAACGTAGCAGGATTTGAACTCACGCCTCTAGGGAACTGTACAAGCGCTCTGACCAACTAAGCCATACGTTCTTATCAAGCTACGTCGAAATTCTTATACTAAAGATTTCGACGTAGCTTGATAAGAACGTAAATTAATAAATTTAGTACTTTCTTTCCCAAGTGTGGAATAACTTAAAAAATAGTAAAATCAGAAATTAAACATATACCTACGACCATGTCAAATCATTTTTACTATAATAATAAGTACATGTAACTCTATAATAAAAACACTGGCCTGATCTAAAATCTGGCATGTACGAAGAAGAACAACTGATCTTAGTATTGATAAAGCAAAAGATATATTTTGTTGTATCAGCAAATGTTACCTAAATTATAAAACATAATTTTTTTCAACATGGAGACAAGAACATACCGAATATATAATTTCGCAAAAATGTTTTATTCTCAGAGTCTTGTGAAAAAATAGTAGGTACTCTGTTATTGTTACCGGAAAATGTTGTGGCTATTTGACCTCATTTTAAAACATGTTCAAAGTAAGTAATTATAAGAAACATTTCCTTATCTTAAGTAACTTAATAAATGCTTCTTTAATTTTTAAATCACAGTTCAAAGGTGATTGCCACGCGCCATGTTTCTTGCCAATGGCTTGTTCAATGTTACTATAGAATATAAATATATTTTTTTATTAAAATAAATAAATGTAGTATAGTCGTATCATTTCTTGAAATTATTTTACTTGCTTGGGAAAGCATATGTGACGATTAACAGACTATTTGTATAGAAATAGATAATTAATAACCTCATTAATTTTATTTTAGAACTAATTATGATCTGATTATTTAAAACAACATTTCATGTCACAATAGAGCAACATTATTATACACATTACAAATACAAAAAGTTAAATCAAAAGCTTTTTTGTGTAAACGAAACTTGTCTATCGAAACATATAACGGTAAAATCAAGATTCAAGTGCTATGTAACATATGCATTGCTCGTTACATAAGAAAGCGCAATTTGTATTGTAATTATTAAAATGCATTGTAAAACGGGCAATTGGTTTGGTACAACGATGACATTTCAAGATTGTCAGAACGTGCTGTCTGGCCGCGGTCTAGTCCAAGTCATTGGCAGTCCCACTTTCACGAGCAGAATCTCGTGCAATTTTTTCGGCCGTTACAATAACTGAACATCTATTGTGATTACAGGGAACGGACAACGGACACCTCAATTATTTGCGCTGTAGTAATTTATCTTAGACCAACCAGTTCACTCTGAAGATATCGTTCTTAGAAGTTAAGAGAATAGTCTTTTCTTGTTTGTTGGAATACCTACCTATTTGAAATACCAAAAGTTGTGCATAGATGTATATTATGTATATAACTATTTAATACTAATAAAAAAGATGATGAAAGAAATTGATGGTCTTTATTATTATTTTTCAAAAAAATATAAAAATACATTTTGGAATATTTTAATTTTTATTCAATAAATTAGAAATATAATCAAGATAAGCGATCCGCTCCCAGTTTGCCCCGCTTGTATTACACTTTTTTATTTACTACCTTTAATTTGTGTTATGTTCGAATGACATTATCACTTTTAAGACAATATCTTTATATTGAAATTGTATTTTCAGCTATATTAATAAAAAAAAATAATATAGCTGATCAATAGAAATGCTATAAGAGAAACCACGAAACGTACGCGGCCTTATTTTAAAACTAGTTTAGTCTTTTTACCTCAACCTACATAATCAGTGAATTTATACAGCTGAAAGGCTGAAACGATGTCTTGACCTTTTAAGAGTTTTTGTATTTTTATAATTATCCCGTTTTAGCGTAGTAGTGATAAATCACTTTGTTTTTTATTTATAACGCCACAGGCCGTAAGTACCAGTAGGTACACCTATGTAAGTAAGTACATCCAACACTGTCTATGTTAATTATATATTTTGTAATACTGCAGTTTTCTTTTGTTTAAAAGATGTTATTCTTCCGTTTCAGCTTCGTGATGTAACCAGCATTTCCGCCGAATTTGACGCATAGCATGTTGAGTGGCGGAACTCAACGGTGCGCTTAGCCTTATTACCAGACGAAAACATTACATATCCCGAGTAAGGATAGAAACCACAACCTGTCCCATTTACAGTCACACGCATGTGTCCCTGCGCCTCGACAAGCCTCGAAAAGTGCTAACGTCATGATTTTTATTTATTTAGTTCAACTAAAAATGCCTTTTTCTTAAGTTGCTCATATACGAGGAACGCTATAGGCTATATTATATCTTGATAATATTTTCAAATAAACCTACTGTAATCGTAGACAATATTACCTTGTGTATTTAGAAAGTGTCTTGACAATTCATATTTATTTCCGACTTACCACAGAGGTACGTATATGATAAGTCTAGTATTTTATAAATACAAGGCTTCACGCTGTATCCTGCAGAAGCATCATCATATCTCGTATATCAGGGAAAGAGGAGGGAACTTGGGAACCTATAAATAAGATATTCCGTTCTCATTAAGACGCTTCCGTATTATATATACAAAGATTTGTGCAAATGGAATTTAAACACAAAATGTTTAACTTTACCTATAGATTTTTTATATAAGACATAGTTGCACATCGTTGAATTGTTAATCTAATAATAGTGACTAAACGCAGTAAGCTATATATTTTATGAAATTATTTATTTACATTTGTAATCGACGTGCTTTTGATCTAGCAACTTAACTTATGAGACAAGCCATTAATTAATTAAGTCAATTGAATATAATAATTTACTGAGATAATAACACTGGGTTTCACATAATTTTATTTTTGTTTTATTGAATGCCTTTCGATTTCCGGTCACTGTTCTAATCAACATAAATTAATCGATGTTGGTTTTAGCGATCTTAATTAAGCTATAATTAACGAATATTGCTATTTTTTATGTAAACTAAATTATTATATATGTGTTTTCTCTGTTAAATTAATGATCGCTTAATAGTTATTGTTAATAATATACCTGTAATAATTCTTATTAATTACATTTTGCAACATTAAATTAAAAGCTGTAAAATAAATTGACTTTGTTAAATGATATTACGTTACGTGGAGTTTTGTAATGTTACACTTTCTTTTTTTATCATTTATCTAAATTATTAGCTAAAATTATTAGTTTATTACTAGAGTATAACAAATGTTGAGCAATTTCGATAGAATGTGATGGAAATAAAAATATAATTCACAAAAATTTAGATAGATTTTTATTCACATACTGTATTATTAACTGTGTACATAAAATAAAGCACTGAAAAAATAAACCTTTAGTCAACGCAATGAACAATAAGCGTTTATACTTAGTTTTTCCCACATATTGTTTGATATTCAATACCCACCAGGCACAGACTTTTAATCAAAATAGGCATAGAGAAGAGAAAATAAATTCAAATTTAATCAATGAAATGTATCAACACATTCCGTTACCCGCTTTCCATCCGAATTCGAGACACTTTATGTCACTCTTATGAAATTTGGAACAAACTGAGAACTTACAACCGATAAAGAAAAAAAAATATGGGTAAAATACTCCAGGAAACTATTACAAGTTTGTATTAAATATTGAACTATACATTTCATACGTAATCAATGGATATACCTGCAAACTTAAATTTGTTGACTTTAGTCGCCGTGTAATCAAATCCTTTTGATTATTTTTCTTACTTATAAAATTTAACGAGAAGTGAAAACTTGCAGAATTTGCAAATAAGAGCATTAATAACTATGTACTACAGAATTATAGTTGTATTTAATTTTTTTTATAAAATGAGTGAATATTCCTTTCAAGTTAAGTTTGTCAATTGTTATCGGTTGTACTTCCCGTTGACATACAAAACGAATTCTGAAATCGGTACGGTACCCTCGGTGGACAAGTCTGTCTACTTGATCGGTTTTTTCTAACGTAGTCCAATAACTAACAATATAAATTAAAGCATAATTAAACTATGAACAGTTTGAATGAACACTTTAATATCGATTATCATAAGTATTAAATACATTTTATTATGTAATAAGTAGTAATAGAAAAACAAGCGCTCATATAGCCAAAGTTAATTTTGCACTGGTTTCTAAATAGACGAAAATTACCATTGTGGCTTCAATATATACTAAAAACTTAATCCTCCGAACTAATGAGACTAGTGTTGTCATAATCGGCCTATTCTGATGTAATAGAAACCTCGTGGGCGCTCACCGTGTCGATAGGGTCATTTAGCAAAATACTATTAAAGATGAAGACAAATTTAATTTTATCGTTATTTAATACCTAGATATAATTATTATGTGGAAAATAAAAAAATAACGTTTGATTAAGTATAATTCTTATTAATATGATACGTACTGTAGTCTGCTACACTAAGGCTTGGCATATAGATGATTCACTTAGTCATATTTCTATATAATTTAATAATTAACATTCTCTATAAAATAAACTTTTACTTAAAATATACTGTTACCAAATATTTGATAGAAGCGAGAATGCTACAGCTGTGTGCAAAAAAATTAAGCTATCAGATATAATTGGAGCATGATTATTCATACTGATATTTTTTTTTTTTTAATTTCATAGCAATCAGCAATAATTACCATGGCAATGTGTGCTCATGACCCATAGGAAGGTTAATTTTTGACCGGCCATTGGGTCATCTAGTACTAATTTGAAATTTAAACACGCAGGATACACTTTAGAAATCAGGTTTGACTTGGTTACTTGATAGCAGTAATTATAGTTTATCGTGAAGCAATTTCCTTTTCGCCCGCAGTGGTCGGTAGGCGGTGCTTAAGTTATACGAAGACAGTCATTATGCAAATTTCTTTGGTCGTAAATGAGATGGTAATGGTACTACAATCACTTTGCGACTCAATCCGACTCATCTTTTAGAATTTTTTAATTAATCTAATTTCTGTTAAGTGTCATTTACATATATTTTTTTTATTGAAATCAATTTAGGCCTAATTTAATGGAAATATTTTGTTAATCATTTAATGTACATGGAGTTGTCAAAAATATAATTTATAGTTTTTGATTAGGGAATGTGAAAGATGTTGGCTGACGTCTTATTCTATAAAACAAACATTAAAATTACTTTTATTTTTTATTTTTACGCTGTATCCCGCTCATGGGAGGGTAGGCAAAGGGAACTTGATAACCTAGTGTTAAGACACTCCGTTCCATTCCTTACCTACCAAAATTCGGATTTGAGGAATTGCGTGTTGAGTGGCGGGACTTAACCCCGCACTTTGCCTTTTTACTAGAGCAAAAAGAAATGAAAACATTAAATATTTCATTTCCTTGAGTTGAGATCGAATTCACAACGATTTTGCACGCTTATGCCTCTCCGCCACGACGAGCAGATTGAATAAATTAGGAATAACAATATTTTATTTCTACAGAAGGAGTTATTTAGATATACTTTTGAATTAAACTAACCACTCAATAGGCTAGAAAAGAAGTTTGAATATTATGTAAATACAAAATATTCACATTAGGTATACACATGCCAAGCTATTTTTAGAGTAATTTGGTGTAAAAATGCACTCAAGGACCTGTCTCGGTGAAACATTAATTGTATCCTGACTCCTGCGACAAGGTCGAGGATGATAACTGTATAATGCGAAGATTGGTGATGCGGGTTCTTAAAGTAGTGTCCGAGAAAAAAGAAGGACAATTTTGCCAAGACATTAAAATCAATAATACATCTATTTTACATTTTTATACTATCCAGATTTTTGTACAATAAAGTTATATCATGGTATTTATATTTAGATAATTTCATTTGGCTATTTTATATATAGATAAAGTCGATAAGGAGTTCTGCAATAAACGCAAATTAATGGTTAAAAATATTGATTGAAATTAATCAAATTAAAAATATTGATTTGATTAATTTCAGTTGAAACTAATATTCTATATTAGTAATATACGTTATCAATAAAAAATGAAACTTAGCTGGTTCATAAATTATAATTTATACACCAGCTAAGTTTCATTTTCTTTTATTAAGTTTAAAAATAAGTCACAAAAAAAATATATGTATTTTTGGATGTTGCTGCTATTCATGGTAAATATATGTATTATTTGTAAAAAAAAATGCTTATTTTGTCTATAATATACTATAAATACTGTAATAACAAAGTAATTTTTACAGATACAGACAGGGTTTTCCATTGTCTGTAGCCTTGACCTCGCGACATCGATTAACGTCTTGACATAACGAGAAGCCATAGTCATAAAAACTTCATCAAAACACTGTACGGTCTCCTGTATAACAAAAAAATTCTTAAATATAATGTGATGTAAATGTATAATGATATTGAATAACTACCAAATGAGGTGCAGAGAGCATAAAGATATTTAATCAACACTTAGGAAAGAAGATATTCATTTAGAATACGTATAAAACTTTGAACGATGCGGGATTGAAATCTGTCCCTCTTGAACCGTTGAAGAACCTTGACTTGAACCAGATTTTCACCAGATTAGATTTTATAAACAATTATTACGTAACATATATGTATTGCGTGCTAGTTTCGTGTACATACGGGTGTAAAATTGTTATGTCAACCGTACAACGATATATTTCGGTTTGCGAATGAAGATTGATGGCGTCTGAGATTATTTTGTCTTCACAACAAACTCCCAAGTGACGATGCAATGTTGCCGGGACTTCCTCATTCAAACTATTAACAGGTAATTTAGTTTGGAAGTAGACTCGCAAAAACTTAGGTCTTTAAAACTGAAATTTATTTGTGGTTAAAAAAGTGTTTTAAACTGGTTTGTATGGATATTCGAAATAACTAGCCAGCGTTTTGAAGTATGTTTGCAAAAAAATAGTTAATTATATAACAACATAACTACCGCCGAAAAGTACTGGCAATGTTTGAAACTATTTACTACAAAAAATTCAAAGTCAAAATAAAAAACATTCATCAAAAGTGTATTTTACTAGCGACCCGCCCGCAGCTTCGTCCGCTTATTGTACACTTTTTTACTTATTAAATTCAATTACTTTGTTGTTCTAATAATGTTA
This sequence comes from Eueides isabella, assembly GCA_019049475.1. Classification (NCBI taxonomy): domain Eukaryota; kingdom Metazoa; phylum Arthropoda; class Insecta; order Lepidoptera; family Nymphalidae; genus Eueides; species Eueides isabella. The sequence continues at coordinate 11,451,779 of CM032388.1, forward strand.
TCACTTTTCTTCTAATAATATTATCACTTTTAAGACCATATCTATGTATTAAATAAAAGTTCTGTAGCATTATCGTCAAACAAAATATTTCAAATTGACGTAAAAATAAACATTAAATGTTTTGGGAAAATTACTAAAATATAAAAATAAAAACTGCATAAATCTGGTAAGCCTTTTGAGATTAGCGGGTACTGACTCACACGCGTACTAACGAACAGATGAACAAACAAAAAGTTTAAAACCACTATTTAGGACCCTTTCACATTAATAAACGTTCTCTATAAAGATTATTTAAATATATCTTCCATGTACAGAAAGTGATAAGTTATAGATAAATAACGACATTGATTTACACATACACATATTTAAATTATCACAATGAAATGACAGATATATTTCACTATATAAAAAGATTCATTACTAAGCGTCACTATCGCGTATCGTTCGCGGTCAAGGTGCATATTAACTTTGGATAACCTTCAAGGTTAACGTACAATTTATTTTAGATATATTTCATACGTTAAAAGGTTGTTATAAAATGTTCATGAGAGTTCAACATTGAATTATAAGTATGTTACCTATTCGAATCGATGATAGTGGGTTCTATTCTGGTGTTTTTAGTATCTACTATATAAATGATGGTTATTTTTATTTTTAGGCTTGTTTTATTTTCTCTGTTTTATAGGACAACTTAGTTGTAAGTTTGCCAGAACTTATTATAGAGAGATCGCGTTAACCGCCATTCTCACCTCCTCATCATTCCTAACTCACTGAACTTAAAATTTTAAATATTTATTTATGTGTTCTGTGTGTACAGACTTTGATGGGTTGGTTCTCCCTCTGGTGCCTCAAGCCAATACGTTGAGTTCCGCAAATCAACACTCGTTACTCGAATTCCGTTGGAAATTAGAGATCGGATTCATTAGTAATTCTATTTTTTCATGTTGTTACAAAAAATATTATGTAAAAAAACATCATAGTAAATATACAAATAAATAAGAAAAATAACAATCAAAATCATTTATTAATTACCAAGAACGACACTAATTCGTGTGTCAACAAATAATTATCTAATTGAAGTACGTTAAAGCTGTCACTTAACGCTTAAATAGGTAAATTTAGTAAAAAGCAATAAATTAATTTTGTACATAATTGATCTATTAAGAAATAATACTTATATTTATTTATCTTTTTGTCTCATTTTAAAGAAAAATTTGTACTTTTCTGCTTTTCAAATTTAATATTAGTTTAGTATTTATCAGATAATATATACGATATAAAATATAGCTAATAACTCCACACTGTGTTATAAAATCCGCTAAGTATGAACAAAAATGTTGTGATTCGGTACTGAATAACCATATTTCCTTTTTCTTCTCTCCTTACATTATGAAATATAGTGTGGCAATATGTTTTATAATATTACATAAATGTTGTTGTATATTTTCATAAAGAATAGTAAATAACATAATAAATGATGTTTTGTCATTATATTCTATACATTTGACCTTTAATTATCACAAAAAAAAAACTATGTCACAAGCAATAATTAAAGATATTCTATTGCACGCGAGAATTATGAATCTAATGAACATTTATAAATATAATATTAATAATTATATCTAATAATCAAAACAGGCCTCAAGCAGTCTTTCTCATTACTTTACTTGTTAAATACACATGTACATGGTACAGCCTTCGCTGGGAATATTATCTTGTTTAAACGAGGTCATTGTTTATGAGCCGGTAAAGTTAAATTATTAATTCACGATCAAAACTGTGGGTTATTAAATAAAACACCTGCTGTAATAAATATAAGATTTAATTTAATAAGGTCAGTGATGTTTAACCAATATTATTATTATTATTTGTTATTTCTCTTTTTTCCTCTGTCATACATTTAATACTTGTTAAATTATTCTGTTAAACTTAATTTTGTTTTTCTCTTATCCACTCTTCTTATTATACTTTAGCAAAGTACATACATATGTATATACGTAGTAGTAGAAATGTACTTATTTTGGATTTTCTTTTTAGTTTAAAATAAATTAATGTTTGAAATAATATCTCTTTAACAAACTGTGTAATTTGTGTGTTTTATTCTTGAAAACTACTGAAATTTCTTTTTTTTTATTATTATTTACATGACATATTTATTAAAGTATAAAATTTGCACACCATCTTTCTTTGTACTGCTTTTAATTACCAATCGATCGCCTGTCATTGGCATACGATGAGTTACCACCCGCAACTAAAAGTACTACGCTATTGTATTATTTTTTAATAAACATGTTTCTTCGGCATAATTAAAAAAAGATATTAGATTTCACATAGTTTATTAGTGTGTCATATTTTCTTCAGGACAAAAACAAATATAGGATCACTTTGTTATCCATCTGTCAAAATATAATAATAATAGAGATAGAAATTGGAATATATATAATTTTTTTTTACATTTATGGACTCTTGAAGTACTGAAATCACAGGAAAAATGTGCTGCCATTTGTATAAAAGTCACCGAGTAATCAAATATTTACATGTACCACATTCAAAATATAAATTACTACAAATTTATAATTGTAATTCAATTCATACAAAATAAGTTTATACAAACGTATATTAACTTAAGTTTGTCAACTTTTATAATTTTGCATTCTCTTCTCCACCAGACATTACTTTTAGCTTGGTTCTCTTCGAAAACTATGCATATTTGAAAGTTGCCTAAAGTTGCCTAACATTTAGAAAAAAAAATATCTGAATACGCTAAAATTAACTAAAAAACGATTATTATTTACGACTTTTTTCAGTTACCCATTCAAATAGAAACACTCAAAACAATCTTCGGGCATTAAATTGAAGAAATGCTTCCCACGATTATTTAATCAAACAATTCGGTAAGGACTTCCCGCCAATTATCGAAATGGCTCTCGAAACTCAGTGTTCGAACTGCTCTACTAAGTAACCTGGACTTATACCTATAGACTTTTGTATCGATACAAACATACATTATATATATGTCCCAAATAAAAATCGATAGGTTTATCGATTTGTTGATCGATACAAGCATACGTATATTTTAATGTAATATTGTACATTTAAAATTCTCCACCAGATCGGTAAGTATTTTAGTATTTTATTTGTAAATAATAAATATTTCATCGTACCGCGAGTCGTGGATTCGGTTTCCGCTGTAGAGAGTGTAATATTATCTTTTTTTTTTAGCTTCACGCTGTATCCCGCACGAGGCAGGGTAGGCAGAGGGAACCCGGGAACCTAGTGTAAAGACACTCCGTTCCACTTCCGTTCCCCACTTTCCGCCGAATTTGAGGCATTGCGTGTTGAGTGGCGGAACTCAACGCCGCGCTTTGCCTTATTACCAGAATGTAATATTATCACATTGCGGAATTTCATTATGCGGGAAATAGCGTTAAGTGGAGAAAGAACAAAGCAGTTAAATAAAATATAAATATATACTATAACGATTAGATTAAAACTGCAGTCATAAAGTGTTATTGAGGTCTGTTGCGGCGACGGGGCATGGTCAACACGGGGCAAGTTGTGGGTTCGATCCCCACTCGAGGAAATGTAGTACTTATTTAATATTTTCATATTAAGTTTTTCATGTATTCACTACATCGCTCCGGTAACAAAGCAAAACGTGGTGTTGGGTTCCGTCACACAACACACAATGCCTTAAATTTGACGAAAAGTAGTGAATGCAGCTGGTCATAATATAATCGTAAAAATTACACGAGAATCGGTTAAGCCCATCTATAAGGTTGATTTATGTATTATATGTTTGTCTTGTAGGATAAAATGGTACAATCAGTTCCATATTATATTACAAAATGTATAACATAGAATAATATATTAGAAAATATATTTAATTCATCATTAGCCTGTCCACTGCTGAACATAGGCCTCCCTTAGAGCGCGCCACCTTGCTAGGTGCTATGCCTTCGTCATCCAGTGTGTACTGGCGATCTTACGGATGTCGTCAGACAAGCGGGTCGGAGGCCGTCCTACGCTACGCTAATATGTATTAAACAGTAAATATTAATTAATATCATTTAAACAAGCATTAAGTGGCAATTATAAATATTCTATCATCTGTTCATATTTCAAAGTACGTTATATTTTTATATGAAATATTTGTTATACTTTTGATGATATAAGCTGACACAACAGTCTTTATGAATAGTTCAATGCGATATAAAATTATTTCAAGCAATTATTTTCGTGTTCAATACAGTTTATGCAAATACATAACATAACATGTTCTTCATTTTCCGTTTTATATTTTATTACTGTTGTTATTTTTAATATTATATTCAGCCCGTTTTTTTTTGTTAAGGAATAAAATATGGTAAGAAATTAGTTTAGTTTAGTTAGTTTATGAGGTATTTAAACTATTTTTTACAAGTTTTTATTTGTCTTACCGTTTTAGTATGTATGAAATCTTGTAATCTCAATTTGACCCACTTCTTAGTGTTCGATTGTGCTGAAATTTGGACTACGACTTCAATTCAAAATGGTCGTTATAACAAGATGGCGGATTACGATTTTTTGTACGTCGAATATGAATATCAAATAAAAGGGCAAAGAGCTTGATTTATAAAATATACCTTAAAAAACAGAAAGATTTATTTTATTCATATTTTATGTTACATTCCCTTATATAGCGGTGTTGAAAGAGAGACACTAGTAATAAATTCCATTTCTCATTGCCCAACAGTCGAAATATTGTGTATTGACTGCCAGAACACAAAGAGATACAATGAGAACACTAATTTCTTTTTTCAAAATGCTCAAATTCAAACTGTTTATATAACAAAATATAAAAACTAGAATGATTAATATTATAGCTATATAATGGTGAAAGTATTAATTATTACTAGTATATAATAATTATTATGCATTTGTCTTATAAATAATTCTAATTATTTGCGATAATTAAATGATAGAGAAACCAAGTACAACATCCTAATATGGGTGGACAATAGCACCGCCCTCTAAGATTACAGGTCAACTTTCAATACAAAGTTTCTTAGTTACGATACATTATTATTTAGCTAAACTTCTTATCGTTTAGCGTTATGCATATTTAATTTATTGGCCGTTGTATGCTTGTAGCATATCAGCTTTTTCCCACATCGCAGGATAGGTAGAGAACTAGTGTTAGGACATCGTCCGTTCCCGATCTTCCATCCAATTATTGAGACATTGCGTGTTGAGTGGCGGAGCTTAACTCAGTACTTTATCTTTTACATTTTCTGATGAAACTAGAAGTAATGATAATATAATACATCTTTGAAATTGTTTGATTTAAAATTAGCAATGATAATAATTACTTCATTCAAGAGGAATTATTAAAGTAATAGTGTTATCTGTTTGTCTGTGCCTTTGTACGAGCTAATCACAAGAAACGGCTAAGCAGTTTTTACTATTATATTTCGGCAACTTTTCACCAACATTTATTGTTTGTTTTATTTAAATCGGTTAAAAATGAAAAAAAAAACTACATCAATTTGATAATATTTTGTTTGACAAAATTTCAATATATTTTTTATTAATTTTAGATTTCAATATAAAAATATCGTCCTAAAACGCCTAAAGCCTTAACCAAAGAAGCCTAAAAGTACACTTAAATAGAACCTTAGTATGAACCACCTGACGATATTCATATTAAACATACACGAACATAAATTTTTATCGCTTTATACGTCCATCATGATGGGAACTTCCGTCTTAAGGTCTTCAGGCACTAGGCGATGTAATTAAAAATGCTGGGGACGCCCATAACGGGAAATCGTATAGGATACCGAGTAGTAAATCAACGGATGTCGGCTACAATAAATGCTATAGTCATAGTGTATACGTTGTAAACGTGGGCGAGCGCTCCTTGATAGGGTTGCTAGCGAAATCGTCTCATCCTCTTGATATTTGATTGGACAAGTGGTTTCACTAATACTTCATACTGTACCTTTTGGCCATACAACTCAGTGGTTTTTTTTTTCTTTTTAGACATCATCAATTTGATGTTTTTTTTTTAATCTTATTTTATATTCTGGCAACAAATATTTAAATGTATATGTTTAAATATAAAAAAAATGTAATTTTTTATGCTAATTAATAAATATATTATGCCATAATTAACGTCTAAAATATCGTATGATCAAATATTTGCATAATTGTAAGTGTGTCATTTGCAAAGGTTTCCAAATGGCGATGCATAATTTTAATATTTGCTTATCTAAACACTAATGTTTATCATATGGCAATAATATTTGTGTGATTCGTTTAAAAATATATATAGTTATATAGTTGACAATATTATTACTACAATGTACTTTTCACAGCATTCTAGTTATATTGTTTTTTTTTTCAATCAAGTTCATTATTTTCAAGATCCTACTTGTTGTTGATAGTAACTTGTACCGTTGCGCCAAGATACTAATATTGTTTTACTATTGTTTTTAAGTTTTTTTTATAGCATAGGTGGTTTGGATTTACTTATTTGAGAACATCTACTGAACTCAACGCTGCGCCATTTGCCATTGGCATTGTTACCAGAATGAGGGCATGAAAATAATTGTCGTTATTAAAGTTATACGTTTGTACTCCCGCGCTACTACAGCATCGATTTGATTTTATTCTATAAATTGAAAGTATAACAAAATGATGGTCCTGTGTGCCTTCCCTATTCACCTGACACCTTGACGGTAGAACTGATCGGTTAACAATCTACACTATCCTCTAAGTTACTGCTTAGGCCGTAAATTATTCAGCTGTGGGCGAACTAGCACTAGACCCACAGCCTATCTCAAATATGCCAGTTACTTACTGGTGTACTTGAAATTCTAGCCTAATAATAGTGACCTACGCGTTTAATTTAATAATGCGGTGGTATCTTATATAAAGAAAAATATACATTTTAAATGTTATAAAATAATACTAAAAAAGCAAATGAAAGACATAAAGACATTCCTTGAAGTGTGTCATGGCGCATAGGCACAAACGTGTTACTGTGAAAGCGACAGGTTGTGGATTCGATTCTCACTCGAGGAAATGAAATATTTATTTTTTAAGTTTCTACATATATTTCTATGTGCATAAGGGCAATTACTCGTATATAATTAACTAATATCTGTATCTGCCCCTATGAGCACAACATAGAGAATTGTATAAATAAAATGAAGACAAAATTAAACTTTTGCGTTCTGATAAAAATAAGTAATTTGTTATTTCGAGTTTCGAGTAATTTATAAAAAAAACCTTCAAGGACAAAGCATACAATGACCGATATAAAAAATACATCATAACTAAACAAATTTTGTTTCTTCTTATTTTTTTCTTTGTAGAGATACCATATCAATTGCAACGAGTAACGAATAAATGCTCTGTTCTAGATTTTCGTAGAAAAACTAAAAAATATATATTGAAAAAATCCACTTAATTCGGTGGTAACCAATCCATACAGTGGCTTTTCGATTCACATATCAATGACTGAATGAATTTGAAGTTCATAAAACGAAGCTTGTAACTTATTTTGAATAAAAATATTTGAATTTGAATTTGAATGTCACAATTATTTCGTTTAATCCTAATCGTATTTACCTGAACACAAGTATTTGCCATAAATTTTGAAAATTATAAGTATTAATTAACGTTAAAAGTAAATGCCCTTTGTGACTTTCACTTGTTCTAGTGAAACTTGTTTGTGTTGCCTTTGTCAATCTATTACTTTACGAACATTCTCAAAGTGAAAACAATTTTAACCATTTAGTATCTGGGTTGTGATGTTTGAGTGTTCCGCCTCTGACCGTAACCTCGTTGATTGTGGGTTCAAAAATTTACTGGGTTCAAAAAATAATTATGTTTCAAATAATTTTACGTTGTATTACATAACTCAATACACAATGTCAAGAATAATTTGGGGAAAAGTTCGGATCTTAGCGTCTTGGAATATTGTCTACATAGTAAGAATTAGGCATAAAGCTGCTTTGTTTCTTTGTCACATTAATCTCCAAAATGCTTTGATAAATAAAGCACAGCGTTGTAGGAAGAAGCAAATGGAGCGATATAAGTATATACCTCTATTTTTATTAATAAACAATCTCGATCGAAAATCAAAACTCTGTTTTTTCATCTTCATGCTGCCCGCACATAGCATCTGATATTAATTGTTATGTCCTAATGATTTTAGCATTAGGACATAGTGCGGAGTACCGCGGCGTTGAGTTCTGCCACTTAATCCAATTCCTGAAGGTCTATATTATAGGTCGCATGCTTATATCTCTTCACCAGGTTGTGGGTTCGATTCCCACTAGAGGAGATGAAATATTTAATATTTTAATTTGCTGTTTCGCTTTGGTAAAGAGGCAAAGCGCAGCGTTGAGTTTCGTCAACACTGTTGTCAGTGTAATCAGAGGATTGTATGAGGTATCCAAGTTCTCTGTCTTTGTGAAGCATGTTGACTGTATATATAAAAATGCTGAAATATATTGTTCAATAAAAGTGTAGAGCTCTTCTTATGGGAGACATTGCATAACCTTGAATTGTTTGATGGGTTAAGTGCTCTTCGATATCTATGTTAAGAGCACTTGATTCCGCTACGTTAATAAAAGGCAAAGGTAATATGAGTTTCAAGCGTTGTTTAAAGGAACGTTTGATTCGATGACTTCGTCTCAAGTGGGAATAAATTTTGTGACAAAAATTTGTATTTGTATAAATATCAGTATTTTGCTAATAGAAAAAATATTTATATCATTGATTTCAATAATATAAAAATGTTTTTACATTGTTACATTGGGACAATATGTACTAAAATATAAATTGGAATTACAAAGCAATGTGCTTAAACTTGTTTGCACAAATAACTAACATTTTTTAGATGTATTTTTTGAGTTTAACTAAAAGCGCAACAGGTTGTGGATTCGATCCTCTCTCGAGGTGATGAAAAATTTTATAATTTCTTTGCTCTGGTAACAAAGCAAATCATGGTGTAGTGTTCCGCCACACATCAATCAATACCTCAAATTTGGGAAACTTTAATTTACCAAGTTTCCTCTACCTACAATGCCAGCAGCCGTTCGGCCCGTTCGAGATACAGAGTGAAGCTAAAAAAATATAAGAAGTAAAGAATGTATAATGTTACAACTTAAGATATTATCCTGAGTCATATCATAGGTGTGTATTATTATAACAGGAGATCCATGTAACATCATATCTGCGTTTAAAAATTTACAAACTTAATACACGTAAAGCGCATTTTATGCGCAACATCATAACATCCTTTCGGATGTTGGCGTAATTTTCAACACGTATGAAGGCAGAATTTGAGACACATCCTTGATCTCATGACTTAGACGCCGAAATCGTTCATTTCCCTTTCTTGTGTTCTTCAAATGGAGACAAATAGATGCAAAATTTGGTGCTAACATTTTAGTCATTTGTACTAACACCCATATTGCAAATAACCGTTAGTAAATAAATGCCTTTTAATAAAATTTCGTTAAGTGTAATTCAAAACATCCAAAGAAATTAAATGGCTTAAGAGGATCTTTGTGAAGCTGGAGCATAGTTCGTAGATATTTTAAATGGGTTAAAATATCTATGCCAGAGCTATTCGGCGGAAAGTGGAGATTAGAACGGAGTCTCTTTAAAGTAGGGTCCCAAGTTTTCTCTGCCTATCCTGTCATGTGCGGCATACAACAACTACTCTGGTTACCCAATATTTGAATGTAATTATGTAGTACAAGTGCTTTATGGTTTAGGATCAGTATTTGGGCATATTTGTTCTGGGAAATCTTAATGTTTGGCAAAAATTATAGTCTTAATTTTATGGTCTTATTGAGAATAATCGTACTGAAGAAACATTTATTCTTTTTTATATACATTATTTTATTTTTACGGTGCATATAAGTCAAGCATGAGCCATTGTCCACATTTTAATTTACTAACCAAAAGACAAAGAATAGACTGTATGATTAAGTCCAAAATTTTAATTCCTATACAGTCAATGTAATGCTACAATTAGTTAACTAGGCCACCATTTTCTACGGTAACAGAGCATCTAATAGATTAGCCGTTTCCATCTACTTCCATTATCTTGCAAATGCGGTAATTGTCTTCGTTATCGTACGACGACACGCTGCACGGATACTTATTGTGTCGCTCACGATTACTCAGGTTATGTTAACTTTCTTCCAGTGACATCCATTTAAGTAATTACTTCAGATAGTCTGTCCTCCATATTACGTGGCGATAGTGTTTTACTGTTTTATGAGACCACAAACGACCAAGTTTCATGTTGTCTAATTCCATATCATATTTCTCTTATATACACAATAATATTGCAGAATCTATTTTTTATGTGTAATAGACACTATGGTATTTGCATATTTAAATGAAAAGGATGTTTTTCGAAAAAATATTAATGTTATTTACATATATAAATATCGATATGTTATTTCGAGGAATTAGTGTGTATGTAGTTATTTCTAAGCAAATTTGTTTGCGTAAAAAAACAACAAAAAATTTTCAAACATGTCATGTTTTTTGTAAACATGTCACAGTTGGTGAAGAGCAATTATTTTCGAGTAATATAAGTACCAAGCTTTATTATTATATATTAAGTTATAAGTAGGTATATTAAGGCAATCGTGGGATACCTGATTGGCGCACTGTTTTAAATTCAGGTTGAAAATGGAGAACGGAGTGTTTTTAAAAACAAGTTTATGCGTACGATTATGATGTCACAGCAATTACATGTTGTAAATGTTTACTTCCCATATTATAAGGAATATATGAGCAAGGTTTTTTTCATAGAGAAGATAACGCTGATAAGATTACTTTTTGAAAAGGATTAAAACATGACTAGGCCTTCGAAATATTTGTACTATCTAAAATACTGATAATTGGCCTTGTATTGAAAATCAAATAGTCGTCAGAGCTTATAATGGGAATAATATATAGACCTGTCGTGGCCAAGCGTGTAAACGAAAAGTTGTTCGATCCCCACTCGAGGAAATGAAACATTTAATATTTTCAATATAAATACTTAATGTTTTTTTTTTAATTTCTTCGTTCTGGTAACAAAGCAAAGCGCAGCGTTGAGTTGTCGATCAAGTCAAATTCGTCGGAAAGTATGGATTGGAGTGTTTTAAAACTAGATTCCGAAGTTCCCTCTGCCTACCCTGCCATGTAGGTGCGTGTGAAGCTAAAAAAAAATTTTACAAAGTATATTATTTACACACTAATGAACGAAAATATATTTGTTTTTTAAATATATATATTTTTTGTTTGGAGTGTGTGTAAATGATTACAAAACATACATACGTACATATATGAATAACTACTTACATATTTCCAAAATATGTACCGCATATCAAGATAACTCAAATATAAAAATATGATAATTTAAAATTAGGTGTCAATAGTTCTAACACAGATAAGGCACAGTTCTTAACTTTTTTTTTATTCCGACAGGATAGGGCAGATGGGATCTATTTTTAGGGTACCGTACCTCAAAATGTAAATAGCACCTTATAAGGATTATCCGGGCGGTTTTCATAAGGGATTGGACCTTTGTAACGGATCACTTTGTTATCCATCTGTCATTTAATTTGTATTTAGACGATATGATATCAAATATTCTAGTCTACGGTTTCTTGTAAAACAGAAAAAAATCAAGTTTGTGATTGTATAATGAAAGGATACGAGTTTTTTCTGTTTTTTTTTGTATAAAATTCGCTACGTAATCAAAACCTTAGGGGTATTTATTTCACGTGGAGGGTTTCCAAGCATGTCCAAAAAGCAATATACGCGATTAATCCGTGTAAAAGTATTTTAATTAAAAACGTGTAACAATCGCGAAAATCAAAGATATTATTATGAGAACTAAATTTATATTGAACTTTAAACTTTTCATATAAATGAACTTTAAACTTTTCATATAAAAATACTGCATATACGCTCAACTTCTTTCATCCTGATATTGGTACGGAATTCTCGGTGGGCAAGGCCTTCTCCCACTTGACCAGTTTTTATAAACAGCAATCGATAACTGTCATGTTGTTATTGCGTGCAAATATTAATACTATCAGTTCTTTGTTAATAGACGAGTTTTCTAAAAACAATTAAATGTAAATAGAAATGTACATAATAGGTACAGATTTTACTTTAAAAACATAATACTAATTTAAACACTGTTTTCACAATTTCTAGACTTGTATGGCTATATATTTTTTATTTAAGATTCCGTCTTGGATCACTGTTAATAATCAATAATCAATAATCATTCATAAAATAAAAATTACGCTTATACTTAAAAAAGAAGCATAGCAAGATGGAAATCTAGTGTAAAGACACTTTGTTCACTATTTTTCATCCAATTTTCTATACACCAGTTTACCAACTTTTTCTCCACTATCTCTCTGGTTCTCTAGTTATGGTTGAAGAATATCATTTAAATTTCATTTCCCTGAATGGGAATTAAACATACAACCGTCGAGCCACTACGTGTACATCTTAGTAGTAAGACGTAGAAGTACTGTTACAGGGTACTATTTAATATTAATAGAATAATTAATTAAAATATTAATATCATAATTTACATTCAAATAACAGGCTTTATACGTTTTAATATTTGTATATGAAGCATTAATGCTTGTTTCCACTTTGAAGTCGCCGGCACAAGCTTCTTTCATATACCTATAGTTAAAAATAATAAATTAAAAAAATATGTATGATGGAACTTATGATCTTTTTAAAAGGATGGATCACATTCTAGTTTGGAAGTTGACGTGTAAAATCCCTGAAATTAAATTATTATATTTAAAAAATATATATCTTAGAAAGTTAGTACGAGTGAGAGGTGTAACAATGAAATATTTGTACCTCTAGTTTGCTTTAAGATCTGGCCTTAACTTTAAGTATCATAAATTCATTTCTAGATCGTACTATAAAGGCGAATTAGTGATCATTTCAAATTTGGTTACGTACAGTGAGAGTAACGATGAGCGTTAACGAATATTTAATAAAGAAACCCTTAAGAACATCTTAAGATCGTAAGTTCTAACCACCGCTTTAAGATATACACCCTGCAACGTTATGCGATGTCTGTAAGTAGTCTACATACATTAGGATTCTACCTACACTTTAAATGACTTAGAAAGTATAACGTCAAGAGGGGTCAAGTTCAATCCATTGTAAACTGCAGGCCTATAATAGAATAGAATAGAAAAGTTGTATTATAAATTATACTTATATTATAAATTATACGGCATATTGTTTAAACATATTTAAACAAAATTGTTGCTTCAAATCATTAATCATTTTTCACTTTAAATGTCGACTGAGTGAAATTTGAGTGTACAATGTCAACGAAACACGAGCAACTTTCTGCTTACGACGTTTTACTTGATTCTTATAATTGAAATTATTTAAAATTTCAAGTAAGTTTTTATTTGCATATAACTGTTATTTATTCGTTATTCCAATTAACAGTATTAAAATTATGAAAATGACTCTGATATTTTTAATTAATATAATAAATATTTAACGTTTTGTTATTTATTTTGGTATGTTCCAATATATTAAATATTTTTTTAAATTATAAATTCCTTTTAGTCCTTCAATAATTGTCACCTTAAAACGAGTATTTCAAAACAGCGTATCTTCAGTAAATATTTTTATTTAACTTAATTACTATTAAATACTGACGATATGAAATCTAAAAATATAATGATAAGTTGCTCTCATATGAAAAGAGGGCAAAAAGCAAATATAATTGGAATTTCAATCGTACGAGTGAGTTCTGCGAAACCTTGGATATTACATGGCCATTAAATCGAATATTATCAGGCCTATAAAATAAATATGTGGATGTGTGAATAAGAGCTATCTACTAAAAAAAAATTGTTGCTAAGGTCATTTGGATAGCGATAAAAATAATTAAGAATTTCGTCGTAACAATTGTAGAATAACGCGTTATAACTCCGTTATTTATATAAAAGCAGTGTAACCACGTAACTAGGAAACGCGAATTTTACTCTTAGAAAAAGCAAGATTTTTTGTACAATTGTTTTAGGTGGCGCGATTGTCGTACGATTGCGGGTCTGGACCGGTATTTGAGTTAGACGGCTCGGTAAGGCATGTATCGGTACTGCTTTTAGGGTCAAAATACACTATTCAGGGGCGGCGGCTGGTTTTCGTAGATATCGTTTTAAACTGGATTAGTTACTTTCATATTTCTCACACAATCTGCTGTTTAACAATTATTGTAAAAACTTAATAAATTTAAACGACTTTTAATTAAGTGCAGATTGTTATCATTAGTTTTCTTATCAAGACCCAAATTGAATATTTTCAAAAGACTATTCATGCGTGGTGAATGAGTCGAAAACCATTAGCATTGTGTTTATTATAACCACACAAATACTTATCATTCAAAATAGATAAATGAAAAGCATATTTAGAGGTCTATGAGTTAGTTCGTCGTGCTCATAGCGGAATCGGAATGAAGTAAAGTCGACAGTCGTTGCAGTTATACGGCGATAGCGTCTACGAGCGTACACTACACTGTGACCGCCAGTCCGTACCGATCCACCGTCAAGCTAACACGCCACGCGTGCAGCCGCAGACGCGACGTGGCGTGATGACCACAGAATAAAAAAGCCGGTACAACCATTGAAAAGTGACAGTGCGTCAGTGAGAAGAATTTGTGCTCGGGATTTTTTATTTTATTATATTCAGATATTTAAGGACACATTCAATCATATTTCAATATCAGCTTCGACGTCTTCTTTTGCATTATTTTTATAATTTGCACTACGCTATTTAGGTAAGTTTTTTTTGCATTTTTTTTATTTGTGTAGTGACGTGCTTCAGTAATTAAATTTTGTGTTTTCTAAAATTTAAAGTCAAATATTAAATACCGCTTGACACCACGGTTCAAACAAGTTTTCAAGGTTCACAATTTAATGTTAAGTTAAGTGTAAATTATAGTGAAGCCAAGATGTAAAAAATTCACAAATAGTTTACGGAATACATATTTTTTATACAATTGACGTACATATTTTATATAGGCAAATATTGTACAAAAATTTATTTGCTTAGAATTTACTTAACGTCTGCTAGTTATTTTTTATTTGCATTTTAAACATAACCGCCGCTGACTCCAACAGAGTGTCTACAGAAATTAGCTATTTACTAGTAGTTACCTGTAGTATATAGTAATGTATTTCTTGTATTATTTTCAATATTCAGGAGATACAATAGAATATAACATACAGGAGGGTAGTTGAGAGAACATTTTAAAATTAATTAAATGAAAATAATTTATCTCTTAGTTGGCTTATATTAAAATTACTGCCGTATATATGAATAAAATGCCTTCAGTATTTTCTCAACATTATTAATTATAACAAATTAAAATAGTAACTGATTTCTCTCTTTGATTATTTTTTTATGTAAATTTAAACAATTCGTACCTTTTTAACCTCTTGCGTTAAAAGAGAGCTGTTATAAACTTGACCTGTTAGTTTGTGGCACCGTAGCTCCTAAATTAAAGAGTGATTTGAGCGATATGAGCCCGGTTTTTTAATCGAAAATTAAATTATAAAAGTGGGGAACGGAAGTGGAGTGTGCGGGATATAGCGTGAAGCCGAGTGAATTATTAAATTAAGAGCTACAAACACTTGGTTAAGATAAGGTAGTGCAATTTTTGGTCGGTGGATTTTTATTTTTTTAAATTTTGTTTCCTTGTAAAATACTTTTTTAAGATATTTTAAATTAGGAGAATCGTAAGAGGAGGATGAGATATAGACAATATGAGGTGTTTGATAAAAAATATATACATATCTACTTTCGTGGTTACTATAAAAATTTTAGGCTTCTTAATAATAGACGACACAAAAAATATAACATTTAATTCATAAAACAATTTCTATTGTAAATCGACTTGACTCTCCTAATAAGACTCTTCTATAACAGAATTTAAAAAAAAAACTTAAAGTTCGACAATATTAAATAACAATCAATATAAAATATATCATATAATTGCTTTTGCATACGCATACGTTATGCGGGGATTGTAAAAACTACATAATCGAGAGGGTCTATGTCCTGTGATATTATTTTTACTTATTTTCCGATTTCAAGGCTAGATCAAGGCATAAACCGGTGGTAGACGGCTTGGAGTCTGTAAGTTGCAATATTATTATGGTACGCAATTTGCAACCGACTTTGCCTGTGGAAGAAGTCTCGATGTTTAATCATATGGCTTTACTATTATAATACTTTAAAAGTATGCAAAATTCGTTGTTATTAATTGTAGTTACATGGTAGGAGATTTTTTAGAATCATACGTTTTTAACATAAATAAACGGTGGTATAAATTTTAAACTGTTATTTAGGAAAAGATTAATTAACGTAATATATATGCAGAACAATTAGCGCCATGAGAAACGAAATTTTATATTTTTGGGTCAATGGTGATATTAATTAATCGGTTGTTAATGAACGCGAATATATTGCTAGAATTTTCTCTATCTATTTGTAATTAAGTACTTATGTAAATGTGTTTTAACGGTAAAACGAATCACATGTTGAGAAATTTTGAGTTATACGAATTCTATAAGTACTTGATTAAGTACATATGTGTGTGATATACAAATACATACTAACTTTCATCCGCGGCTTCGTCGCCGTTCTTAAATAATACGACGGACGGAAATAATGCACATCCAAAGTGTAGTTACATAGAAACCATATAATATTATAGCCAGCTTTTTATCAGTTTCACTGTTGTATCCCGCTCATGGACAACTTGGGAACCTAGTGTTAAGACACAATGACACCGATCGCTTCCCCACTTTCCGTCGAATTTGAGGCATTGCGTGTTAAATAGCGAAACTCAACCCCGCGCTTCGTCAGGTTACCAGAGCGAGGATAATGAAAATATTAAATATTAATTTCTTCGAGTGGATAACGAACCCGCAACTTGTCGCGTTTACAGTCACTTGCTTGTATCCCTGCGCCAAGACAAACTTCAGGCATTAGGCCTTTATAGCTTTTTCGATCAAAGTTCAATCCAACACAAAAAAGCTGTTCTAATCAGTAGTTGCTGAGATTGTCGCGTTAAACCAAATAAATTCTTCTGCTTTATTAACAGTATAAATAATATTGTTACATTATGACTTATACGCTCTAAAAGGACTTGTCACGATCCAAATCATCGTGATATGATGTCTCTTGGACATGTGATGTGTAAACCACTTTTATGTTAATTTTGTTTAACTTGAAATAGTCGTGAATCATGTTTCACCTACATGTTTCTTATGCACATGCAAATATATTAAAATTTCTATTATATACTTATAGAGTTATAAGAAGATTATGTAATATTTCAAATACATTTTTTTTAGACACCTATAGAATTATAATTCCAAGGTGATTTATTTGAATAATATTATAACTTGGAGGCAATTTTCCATATTAATTATTGTTTGAACATAAAATATTAAGATATTAATTAAATGTTGAATGAAAATTGTAATATTTATTTTTTAGTGACGCTCTGTTTGCTCTTATGCAGTTATGTTCATTTTTATATTGCACAGATAAAGTGTTATTGCCACGGCAGAGATAGTTGTTGTTATGTACCGATTGCCTTTTTATCACCTACAAATACGGTTGAATGCTGTAAATTTTATGTAATTATTTTCAATTGATTTAATTATTTTTATTTGTATCTACATAATTTGTAATCTTACTAAAATAACATGGGAAACCTCAATGCCTGTTATTACTGTTGAAATAAATGTATTAAAAAAAATATATATTAAAAAAACGTGTTTTCTTAAAAGTCTCCTTGAGCATTTCCGTGCTTTAAACTAAAACCTTGATGTTGTAACTGAAGTAGAAAAAAGTTAAAGACTATTGAAATCTTTATATGCAATTGGCGTACGTGAGAAGCTGATAGCTATCATTATTAATGCAAATAATTTACAAACGTAAGTGTAAACATTATTCAGAACGTTTACTTGCGTCTGTAGTATATATTTTCACTAAACTAATTACGTAATGTAATACATGCTAATTTTCAATCAATCAAAACACTATTACGTGTTGGGTACAAATACATATAATTAAACCATCTGTATTTTTGGCCACTGTCAAGTAAACGATTAAATCAAATGTTGCGGTTTGTTGAACCAAATAGTAAAGACTTTTACATTAAAAATTTTGTCCAGAATAGGAATATTTCAATTATTGATGACGTATATATTGCAGAAACGGAAGTGCCTTTTGACGTGAAGATAAAAAAAAATATATATTTATAAATAATAAATAACGTATCTGTAATTTCACGTGTGTGTGTGTCAAGTGCAATGTCAAGGGAAAAAGAATTTCGCCAAATATCAGCTGCTCTATGAATAAATATGGACAATTTAACTTTAATATTTTTTTAATGATAAGCTCATTATTATAATAATAAAATATAAACTTAATTATATGATGATTACATTTAATAGCTCGGCTTAACTGTATTTGAACAGTAATGTAACAAGCGAATAATAAACATTAATTTATGAAATAATCACTATTAGTTGCAGTAAAAAACAAGTTTTGCAAGCAACTCGCGTTTATTTCGTCCAAGTTACAGCATATGATAATGGCATATTTAGCTAAGTTTTAAATTTTCATTTGACATCTGACATGTTTGAATATAAATTGCCTTTGTTTCAGCTATTAATAAACTTCACAAAAACATGACTTTTACGAATATTAAATTATTATTATTTTTCAACTCAGGTATGGGATATTAATTAACAGTCGCTTTAGTTATTTCAGGAACGAATAAAATTGTAGTTAATTACTTAGATAAAAAAAGAGAAGTCATTTTTCACTCTGTAAGCTAGAAAAGTCTTAAGATAGAATAAGCTTGATATTTAAAGCAAAAGATTTTCAATGTCTTTTTAAAGTTAACTTTTTCAAATGTGTCTTTGCCTGGCTCCCGGGTCATCACATATGAATGGATTGTATGAACTCGTCGCTGCATCTGAAAAGCTATTAAATGGTCTTTTACTGTAAAGAGAAAGTCGCCTTCAAATAATTAGCGCGTTGAACTGTATCAAGTTCTGAGTGTGCAAAAAAGTGTGCCATTTTTTCTTCGAAATATCAGTATGCAACTTATAAGAGCATTAATACTGACATTTTGAAATACACTTTTATCTTAATACGCATGAAGAAATACTATCAATGTATCTCTTTTAATATATCTTGCGAGTGCATTAAGAACTGTTGTTTTTCAACTTTTAATGTACGGCCGTTGCACGTGTTTATACTTTTTTGGCCCACTATTTAACAATTTATAAAAAAAAATAATAATATTCATGCGTAATTTTTAATTATAGTAATTTTTATCTGCAATTGTAATTATAAATAATTTTGTCGATCAATTAATTAGCAATTTGAATTTCACAAATCTTAGTACAGTTTTATAAATGTAACAATTTTTTGAACATGACCTAAATTTAATAGGAAAAAAAAATATTAATATACTATTGTAATTAAATAATTATGGTATTAAGTAGATAAAACATATCTGCTTAATTAATTTCGAAATTAATTTAGCAAATATTAGAAGTACTTATGTAAACGAAATTGTGTTACTGTAATAATATTTTGTTTCCACAAGTATAGGTTTAAATACGCTAAGCTGATAATATAGAAAAATAGAACACAATGCAGGAATCGACGTAGGATTGTTACGTAGAAATAGAAACAAGGAAGTTTCAGGTTACATTCACAACCTCGGGTCATTGCGGTGCTTTCAGCTGCTTTCTCTCAGTCTTATCTGATGCGCGCATTCATCGACGCTAATTAGACAAATATTTGCACCAATGCCTTAGGTTTTTAAACGGTGGTTCTCACGATAATAACGAATTAAAAGACGATTAATTATATCTCGTTTACAACAAGTTTCATACTATTCAAGAGAAATAACGATTATTTTTACAACATTTTTGTACTTTACGCAAGTCGAATTCGGAATTCAGATATACCAGTTTTTAACTACGTTATAGTTCAATAAACTTTTAATATTAGTGAATTTGCGTACATGTTTAGAAGTTATTTAGATTTTCTGTTACTTTTTTTATATTTTTAAATATAACGGTTGAAATTTATTTTTCTATTGATGTCACTATAATTAATCAATTTATTTAGCTTTTAAAAAGGAGCCCTGACGTTTATTTTTTAATCGATATTATTATAATCATTCGATTTACTTAAGTTTTCATAAGGATCCCAGGCGTGGTTATATCGAGAATCTAAAATCGGGTCATTTGACAGAGGTGCGTAGCAAATGGGTCAGAGGCCATTATGCGATTGAGCAGAAGCCATTGTAATCGTATCTATTGTGTCACAACAATAAATAATTATTACCATATACAAAATGAATCTAAATGCACCGCGGCGTATCCTAGAACAAATACAGCCCATTGTTTGTAAATAGTTTTAGAGAGTCGCCATGTAAGCTTAGGCTTTTTTTGTAATATTTGTAAAAGCTTTGTGTTGTTAGTGCTTATTTTATGTAAGAAGAAGAAGATTTAAATAGAAAATAGAGCCAATTTTCTTTAATTCTTAATTAAAATAATACTATAATGTGAAATTAATTACTAGTTATTAAGAAAAATAGACCAGAAGTCTCGAAAATATTTTTATATTATATTTTAAATGATTCTAATAATATATTACAAGGACGTCCACTAATCGTAGCATTAATTATGTACATATCTATATATCTCTAAATACATTATCAGTTGAAAAACGTCGGCGCCACAAATACTTGAATGATAATGTAGGGGACTTCACGAGACGTGTCGCAAATAAAACGCCACTTAATAATTTCTTCAAAGGATATTTCTATCCTTGAAGTTTTCAAAGGTTTCTTAGGTATGGTGTGTACAGCAAACGCATGCTCTTTGGCTTTTCCGTTTCTTCTGAACATGATACTTTATATAGAGCTATATAAAGTGGTTAGGCAAGAGTCTCAGTCAGTAGAATGGATGTTTTTTATTAAAGTTATGGACCCCTTGTAAGAGTTCAGATTATTTTTTTACTATGGCATTCCCAGTGTGTCAGTTGAGCACAAATTTATTTGGCCAATATCGCGTTGAATGGGAAACACACGCAGAAACTCTCAAAAGAGTTTAAAAAAATAATATTTATTCTCAATACTCGACGTAAATTTGAACTAGCTGTTCTGCTAGCCATTTTTCCTCATGGTTAAGGTTAAGTTATGATCGCGTGTTTATTTAGTAGTAGTTGGTATTCGTTGCTCGATTATACATTTGGATTTCTACAACATGATTTTTAGTACCTTTTGACTAGTAGTGATTCCATGTGTATATACATACGTAGAGAAAACAATATCTATCTAATCTACGTCGTCCGTTACAAATAACATTTATCAACTCATTAATTGTTAGAATTCTCTAACATTGGTACTAGTAATTTAATTTTATTAAACTATTGCGACAGAGTGAAAACATATCAACAAGCACAGGGTTACGTTATCTTTTTAGAATAAGCGTCTTGTTTCAAATGAAATAATCAACATATTATATGTTTTGGTAAGTTTCTTCTTGTTGCTGCTGCTTGCATGCTGTTTGTAAACAGTATTTTCTAAGACTTCTAAAGTGATCTTGATTGTTTAAATATATTAATATTTATTTTTTTGGTTAAAAAATACCTTTCAAATGCCTTAGTTGAGTAAATACATGAAATAAATATAAAATAACAAAAATAAAATATCAGTTTCATTACCAATTGTCGTCGTTTTTGAGGCCTGCCGTGGAATAGTACCTACAAGCTTATGTAAACGACAAGTTGTGGATCGAAGAAGAAGAAGAAGTGTTAATATTTAATATTTTCAAATAAAACATTCTACCATCCACTAAGTTATTAGAGACAATACTTTAGAAAATAATACGCATACATCACTTAGTGTTGCCATATGACTTTCTAATAATGTAAACATTTGGGACTTTGACGAACCGACCCTCTTACAAAAGTTGTTAAGTGCATAGTACTTCCTCAGTCTATTACCTACTTTCTTGTTCTTACTTTACTATGATGAAGCCATTAAAAGTATCTAGAAAATATGTCAATTTCAATGAAAAATATGTTAAATTGAGGAATACCTGTTAAAATTTACAGCATAAAATTAAAAATAAACGCTATCAAAGTAGAGGTCGGTCGTGGCGGCAGGTTCAAGAATACGACTGTAAACGCGGCAAGTTGTGAGTTCGATTTCTACTCGAGGAAATTAAATATTTTATTTTTTCGCTTTAATGCCATGACTAGGCAAAACTAGACTTAACAAGAAATGCCTCCAGAATTCACCAGAAAGCGTGAAGGTGAAATGGTAAATGTAAATATTTAAAAAAAGTATGCTTAACATATCATATGTCATATATGTTATTTCAAAATACAAAAAGTATATTCCCTTATCGAGGACGTATCAATTCGTAAAACTTGCTTATCCTGCTAGGAATATAGCGATTACATTTTTTAACAATCATTATTTTTAATTAATACTTAGTTATACATATCTTGAATATAAAAATATATCGTAAATTATGAATAATAAAAATGTAAAACACTCTTTACTTATTATATTAGCGTTCTGATGTCAGACAACTTCGCGGAAAATAATCCGTATAAATCAAACATTTTTTGCATTGTGTCACTCCATAAGTCACAATGTCAAACAAGTATATTTAATATAAATAACCTCAGTTTGGTCTAGGAAACAGTTATCGAACAACTTTCCAAGTGTCAGCTATGGCAATAGCGGCAATTCTTTATATAGCCTGCTCCTGCTTACCCTTTGAAATACACTCGTTAAAATGCAGTAGAAATTCCTTACTAAGTATAGTATACTATGATTACGTATTTTGATGAACTTATTTATACGATATGTAAATAAATCTATACGTATAACAGAAGACTTACAGATATTAATAATATTAACAATTTAATTGTGTTTTTTTACGATAAGATGGCAAGTATTTCTTAATAATAAAATCATTCCATTTCCATTCATAAGCTAAGTTTAGAACCACCGCGATGGACAAGGCTTTCGATAAAAAGAAACACACTCAAATCAGTTTAGTCATTCAAGTGTTACGGGTACACAGATACACAGAGGTCCAACTCCTAACACCTTTTGCGTCGGAGATTAAAAATAAGAAATATAAAATTTTTAATATATTAATAAATAAAACTAAGATTTTAATAAAATTCACGAAACCGTATAGTTTTATCTACGTGCAAATAGTTTATATTTAATATAATGCGGGTAGAACACAATTGATATTTCAATAAGGAAGTTGCATTTCAAATTGACCATTTAATGAAGTACCCTACAGTTTTATGGTCCCTATCTGGTTGTAACGATGCGTTAGAGGGTTAACTGTTTAGTTGTGGGGGTTGACCATAAAAAATGTTATTTATGATGGTTATTAATGTTATTCCGCTGCAAATTCAATGGCATTTTGTCTATACAGATTTTATAAACGTAAATTCATAAATAGAAAATAAGAGTATTTTTTAAGAATGCATTTAAATTAACTACTTTATTTTTTTATATCAAAAGATTTAGGGATCTGTGGTAGCTCAGCGGCACAAGCGCGCGACAGGTGGTGGATTTATCGCTATTAGAGGAAATGAAATATATATTAAATATATATATATATATATATATATATATATATATATATATATATATATATATATATATATATATATATATATATATATATATATATATATATATTATAATTTTCATTTCTTCGTTTTGGTAACAAGGCAAAGGGCGTTCCGCCATTTAACACGCAACGCCTCAAATTCGGCAGAAAGTGAGATACAGAACGAAGTGTCTTACAATTAGGTTCCCAAGTTCCCTGTGCCTCCCCTGTTATGTGCGGAATACAACGTTAAGCTTAAAAATGTATATATGAAGCAGGTTATAAGAAAAATATCGGCTTGCTTTTTGGGCTATGAAAAAAATAATTTAATGATAAAAATAGTAATAATCATTTTAAATTATTTAAATCTACATAAAATTTATTATTATTACTAAAATATACATAAAATAACGATTATCATATTTTTTGCATGTGAGTGTAACACTTTAAATGTTGCTGTTCCGGTTGAAACAACATTTGGCTCTACGTGTAGCAAAGATTTTTTTCTAAATATTAAAACACAAATTTTATACGATTTTTATTAACAGTTAAGTTTATTCTAAATATTTTTTCATAGTGTATAGTATTTATAATGACATATTAACTTTTGTTGCATAAAGCTATAATCTATAAATGATAAATTTGAGTATTTTTATAATCAATAGCTATAAATATTATATTTTATGTCCATACTTGGATGATTTAAATCAATAGATGAGACGTTAATCGACACTTACAAAATTTTATACACTTCTAACGACACTTTGATATGAATGAATGATATGAATTGCACTTTCATAAGTGACTCGCGAGTCTCATTAGTATTTATATAATTTTTTGATTTGTAATACTTTTGCAGCAAATGTCGTTATTCGAGTTGAAGTTAAATTAAAGCATTCAAAGATCTTGAATACCTTTTTTTGGATCTAAATACTCCACTCTCTTTCCTATTTTCTATTTATTGTTAATATTTTCAAATTATAATTAACTTATTTCGATTTAGGTTTGAACCTAGAATCATGTGAAAATAACACCCCAACTGCTCCAACACAGTAACAATTAATAAATGTCTAGATATATCCAATATCTAGAAAGCTCATGTTTTATTGACGATTTCTCATTACCGTATTTCTATATTCTAGGCTAGAAGCAATAAACTGATCAACTTATAAAATATCCTTTATGATGGCTATCCATATTTAATGTGGACGTTTATTGAGCTGCTTCCTTTGAAAGTTCAAGTGGTACTAATAGTATGAACATAAATGTGACCAAAGAAAATAACGACGTCGTTGTAGCTTAGTGGAGGCAAATCTGATGATATCCAATGTGTGTCACTTCAAATTTCTGTCTTGTCTTTACCAGTTTTAAAGCGAATGATGAATTTTAATATTTATGGAAAACGTAGATTGTAGAGACTAACCACCATATTGAGGGTATTGCATTAACAAAGATTAAAAAATATATAATACACGTTATTTAATTATGCTAAACTTATAGAAACAAACAATCGAGAGCAATTTGAGAAATCACATAAATAACTGTTCAACTTGAAAAAAAAGGTGGCACAGAATTATCGTTAATTCCAAAATAAGAAAGAATAATTACTTTAAACGAGCAAAAACGCACTTAAAATGTTTGCCTTTAGCTAATTAGGCAGTCAAACGAGCCGCGGTGAAAACTTATTGCCTTCACTACACACTTCGTCTTTAGAAACATCAGCCAAATTGCTATCTCATAGAGATACCGTGTTCGAAGATCATAAAATTCTTAGTTAACCAGTTTAACTTATTTGTCTCCGTAAATGGTAGGTAGGATATGTTATATGCATGGTCAAGACATGTTGATACGCCCTAGGCCGTGATAATGATGGACAAGTATAGTCGGAAACTATATACCAGTGTAATTACGGTAATAGTACGCAAGCATGCATTTTCTGAAGCAGTTCCTGCACTCGTTTGAGCGTTTATTAGATGGAATAACGACTATTTGCGATGGCTTAAAATTAACCAAACTTAGCTATGAAACTTCATACGGCTAGTTAAAAATATTGTTAATTAGATTTTATACTAAAATAAGAAAAATGAGCAATAAATTCACATTTAATTACTGTTTTATAGTTTATCGTAGTCATGCAGTTATGAGGTATGGCCGTTAGCTGTGTATATGTATATCGATGGCTATCGGAGCGTCGACCATTTACGTCCAGACTTGTTTGTTCACTATTGAATTACAATGTAACACTTGTTACAGATTGCACTAAGCTAAGGCGTCATTTTATTTGGATTATGTTGGTTAGCGCGTGATTGGCATAAGTGCCTCTGGTCTAATACAAATTACTTCTGCTCATGTATTGAAACCCAACTTGAAACAAATCAATGGACAGCGTCAATTATTTTTGCACATGTTGTAGTGTGATGGACATACGTTTAATTTATACAAATGTTAGAGTTTGGTCATCTTATTCATGTTGCCGTATTGGCATTCAGTCGCATTGTTTTAATTATTTAGCTTAACTAAGGTATAGTTGACAATAAAAATACATTTACATAAGCATTTTTGTAAATGAATATATTCAATTATATATTTTCTCTTAATATAAAATCTGTAAAAAATCTTTAATCAATTCTATACATGCATACATGTGTTTGTAAAATAGTTAGTGATGGTAAAAGATCACGCACTGTTGTTTGGTTTGACTCGAATGAAAAATTTGAATAGAAATAAACGGAACTTGAAAAAATTGATTATTCGTTGAACGTGATAAATATTTAGAAGTTGAATTCAAATAGTGTTGACCCTGTCTGGGCCTGCAGCCGAAGTCCGCTAAGGGTACATAATTTAACGTTGTTTGATTTAAGAGGCTTATTCTGATCCTTTTTATATAATACAATGGAATCCTTAGATATTTATTTCTAAAAAGTTATACTTGGCTTTTTTAGATTTTTGACAAAAAATCTTTATAGCTACAGTACTACTGTGAAACATTCATCTAGGAAAATCTGTTATTAATATTAAAATATATAAAAAAGGTAATATATTCCTTCAACTCAAATTGTTTTAATTATAAAAACTCACTTTTGACATTAATAATGAGGAACTTAAAGTTATATTTCCATATATAATGAGTCTCATATTTTTCCTAATATAAACAGTAATGTAATTTACAAAGCCATGTAAAGGCAACGTATTATACACATAACGGAGTCACGTATGCCGGCGGTAAAGTCGTCCTTATTTGTGCAAACAGTTGCCTCTGAGATAGCAAAGTTTGCGCTCAAATGTAACCACGATTACTGAGATAATATCGGCTACGACCAATGTGAACTCACCGCTAGAAATTCCTACCTGAACTCGTCCCACTGACGCCCGATTCTAAATGGCTTACAAAAAGTCGTTTCCTATACATTCTGTTTACAAGACCTCCGACACTGAGGTCCCTTTGTACTCTCTTCCGTCCAATGCGGCATAGCGACCCTTTTTTGTTCGGGTTACTTCAAAATTTCTTCGGTTCGCGCGTTTAAAGCTAATTATACATAATCTACGTTAGGGATTTAAGAGAATGTTAATGGTTCTTAACTTTTTGCCGTGTGATCTGGAATTTGTGACAAAAACAAACACTATCTACTTTAATGACATTCGTATTTAGTTTTACTAACGCATTTCAGTATGTGGATACCAAAATTATATATCAAATCTATGTTATATGTACATATTTGCTTCAATATTGATATAATATTATTGATTTAATTTGTGCATAGAATGTTTCTTTTTAATTTTATCTCGCCATCATACTCTCTACATAGAGGATGACATATTTGCTACAGGCAAATAATGTGAATCAATCACTCCCACTAGCATTTGAAAGGTGTCTCTTACACGCTAATCTGTTTTAACAATATTCACTGTCTATTTTTATTACAAATGCGTTGTACGAAGTGAAACGTTTTTAGTATTAGCGATATACTCAGGGACAGTTTGTATATATCGTTTTCTGTTGATATACTCGATATTATCAACTAAGTTCCCAAGAGATAGCAGATAGGCAAGAAATATGTGTGTATTCAGTCTAATGTGTCAACATTGTTGCCGACGTCCCTCATGACCTTGTTGATGCGAACACTTAAGAGGACTTTCATAACTATTTTAACATGCCATTAAATGATAATATAAATTGTAACATGCTTATAACTAATAATTATAATTTAAATGAAAATAATCTGCCTTATTATGATATAATTTAATTCAATGTATTTCACATTAAATGTATTTTAATCTGAGTTTTGTGTTCATTTTATCGTGGTACAGAAATAACTTTGTTGCCTCAATATTGTTATTGGATTACTATTAGAAGGTAAATAGTAGGTCTATTTTTAAAAACAGCATATCGTATTAGTGTAATTGCGTGTACTATTCTCGTATTTAACTCGCTTAGATACTTCTGTTGGTTTTGTAATTTTATATTAGCTTTAACGTATTCTGTGTAAACTTTAGGAATAAATTGAAGATAAGATAAGAGTATCCATTTTAATGAAAATTGAAAACCCTTGATCCATTAATAAATAGTTGTGTACCAATTCAAATCTATTTGAGCTGTATCTTGTACCGTAATAAAAAAATTAAACATTTTAATTATATTACAGATATTGATTAAATAATATTCTTGATTTTAAAATAACATCTGTATTCTTGCTAATATTATTTAATAATATGTTGTGGTGCAGAAATCTTCCATATAAAGTGCATCGAAGACTCCCCAAGCAGCTATCAAGATAGATGACAAAACATGCATGAAATCAATGAGCTTCGCTATGAAGGAGTTTCCCACGACAGCCAGTAGTTGCATGTTAGCTAATGAATGTTAGCCAGATGAGATTACTTCAACTTGTATGCAATTTACGCACTAATGCGTAACTACAGACAACCGCAAACGTTCCTGATTTGCACGATTCAAATGTTACCGCGAAGTGTTGTAATGTTTCGTTATGCGTGATATCATTCGGTTTTTAGGACAATATTCTGTTTACCTTTTTCTGTAAATTTCATTACAATTATGATATGCTATGACACTGTATCCTCAATCTTTAAAAGCAGTAGTATATTTTAAACATCGTTAATGTCATCTTGCTACGGCAATAAATTTTTCTAATCTCGTATAGTTTTATGTCAACCATGTCCTTATAAAGATGTTAAAAAGTTGCTCTGTACAACTTATACTATTTAAAATCTTGGCTGTGACTAAGTCAAGTTTGTAAAATTGATTATGTATTTGTTTTTTTTTTTTTATTCGTTATTTATCATTTCCTTATTTCTAAATGCGATTTAATATGGATCTACAGTTTTCAAGAAAAATATTCATTAAGTAATATATTAAAACACCTAGGAAATAATTAGTGCAAACTTTGTGAAAAATCAACATCGGTTGCATTTCTGGCTATTTATATATTTATTATAAATTTACTGTGTGCAGATGAATCTTCTAGCCTCTCAAATTTCAACTTGTATGATAAATGTTTTAAATCAATATTACTACTGGTCACACCAGTAGTAATATTCCATCCATGCAAATTATAAACAAATATTCTTCTACTAAATATTAGAACCCGAAATCAAATAAAGTAAATTTTGACAACACCATGTCAATTCGTATTTAATTAGCAATGAATATCGCATTATACAACATTAAAAATATATCTTTAAATTTAACGAAACTGCAAAGACTGTCAACGAATAATTATGATTATGCCATAACTTTCACGCTATCGATTGTATTTAAATGGTTGGGAGAAATCAAAGTGGTATTGTTTCTGATCTGTAATTCACTCGGTAGCTTATAATTGACAGTACTATGATCCGTTTTGCAAAACAATTTATGGGTGCCGCCCACTCCTTCACAATTGTACTTTCACTTTTTCCTATAGTAAGACCTGACCACGATTTTGATCTGATTTTTATTAGACAACTATGTCAGGCGCGACTAAGTTGTACTCTTTTAAATCACTTTCTTTAAAATTTGCCTAAAAATAGATTGGTGCAATCTATTTTCCAATAGTCCAACGAATTTAAACTAATATCATAAAACTAAAGACTTGAGGCTTGTCGTGGCGCAGCGGCAGTGGGTTCGATTCCCACTCAAAAATTGAAATATTTAATATTTTCATTTTTTCGTTTTGGGAACAACGCAAAACGCGGCGTTGAGTTTCGCCAATCAACACGCAATGCCTCAATTACGGCAAAAATTGGGGTACAGAAATGGGACGGAGTGACTTAACACTACGTCCCCAAGTTCCATCTGCCTAACCTGCCATGTGCGGGATACAGCGTGAATCGAGTATATGTATAAGAAATTAATTTCGATCAGTTTCCCTCTAATTACAGGAACTACTATTTCGAGTTACAAAAATATTGAATATTCTATTTACAGAAAGGCTGTAGCGTATACTAAATTACGTTTATCATATCGATGTAACACACTGTACATGCCTTCGGAGTTACATAGTGGTCTTAGAATGTTATGTGTACAATGTTAAAAGCAAAAATATGTAACTTTTAAAATAATTAAAAAAGTCGACATATAACCTACAAAAAGATAAAATTAAATAAACAGTTACCATTAAATCAATGCAAGATTTTATTTTCTCCAAAGTTGGTAATAAAAATCCGCTACGGTATTTGCAGCGGTTTACGTTTACTGTTACTTTAACTATGTTACACTTTTTAAAATGACCGCATAGGGTGTCGGGATTATTCAATTATTTTAAATGAAACTAATTTAACCAGATAGATCGAGTATATGTAAAGTATTCGAAATGTCGGATTTCCTAAAATGTATGTTGAATTTGTTGCATTTAAAATGTGTAATAATCACGAAAATCCCAGATCTTATCATATTTATTAAAGTAAAGTAAAACAAACTAATTAACAGTCAAAGTTGAATAATGGTACTGTCATAACGTAATTCAGAGTAAACAAATTTACGAAAATGGTATATCTCTAAATATTGGTAGAATATTTGCTTTGCAAATTCATACCAGTTATCGCAATTTATCATTAACCGTGACAAATACTACACACATGTGTTCATACTTAAATTTACGTCGTATAAATTCTAAATAGAATAGCCGGATATTTCAGTAAAAGATACAAGGTACACAAAAATTTCTTAATCTACATAACCTTAGCCTCGTTGTAGTGACAATGATTCATTAAAATTCAGTCAGAACGATATGATAATGTGATAATATAACGTAATTATATTTATGATAAATTATAAATGGTTTGTTGTAAAAAGGCTTTTTTATTGTTTAAAATATATATTTTATAAAATAAGGAAAAATGTGCCAGTGCTGTTTTTTAGCATTGTATAGTTAAAAACTATATAATTAAATCCAAAGAATATGACGTTCATACATTATTATTATTTCTTAAAGTTTATTAAATTTTAATTATAAATATAATTTGTAAATCTGTTCCAAGCAAACAGACCTTACTGCAAAATGGTCGCAGATGCAATAAAACTTTGTAATCTCGCCGATAACCTATTCGATATTGAGGCCGAAATGTCAATCGCGACAATAATTTATATATAAGTACTCTTTGATATAGCGGTTGCTTGTTTGAACTAAACAGATTTAAAATACAATAAAAATGTGAAAATCTTTAATTAATAATATGTTGTATTATATCTACATATATTTACTTTTGCAGTCGATTTTTGCATGAAATATTTACAATTTTGTGTAGAAAAATACTTCTTTATAATGTACCTATGTATATTTCCATGGCAAATGCAACCATTTTTGTATAATAAATTTAACCGTTGGCAAGATGGTACAACCGTTTATATTTTACCTGCCAAATAATAGTGTTCCCCAAAACAGCTGTTTGGATTCTGATTATTGAATGTTATAATGCGGGATTTCATTTCTCATGTCCTGTAAGATCATTGAAGCAATTTTTTATTGTATTCTTTATTGAACATTTGTATGTGCAGCTGCAATTTTGTTCAATGATCAAAGTGCATGGCCGAATGATTTAAAGTGTGCTATCTTTTTTTTTCATAAATGGATGCCAGTTTTTGTGATATATTAATTTATTATTCTTTGTGTTGTTACAGAAGTGCAAGAAGGTGGAGGAATGTCATAACAGTTGAAGCTAATTTTGTTTGGTAAGTAGCAGTTTTGACTTTCTGATAACAGCTATAATCAATAAGACCCGTTATTCGAGAAAGCCATTGATTTATTGACGTCATTACGAGTTTCAGATTGCAATCTTAATGAACTGATTTCTTTTACGACTGCACGTCACTTTGTTTGACGTTACTTGATATGAGATAATAGTAATGATTGTAAAGCTACTGCTTATTCGTAATGCTTTAGTAAACTTTGTAAATTGTAATGTAATATATATAAAATATTTCATATCATCATTCCTATCATCATCATTCATATCATCATACATTGAAAAAAAGGAAAAAATATTTGGCTATATAATTGAGGTATTTAGTGGTGGGTTGATTTTAGCTCATTATTTTAAAAGCACAAAAAATATATAGGTTTGTCGTGGCGCAGCGGCACAGGTTGTGGGTTCGATCCCCACTCGAGGAAATGAAATATTTAATATTTTCAATTTAAATATTTAATGTTTTCATTTCTTCGCTCTGGTATAAGGTTGAGTTCAGCCACTCAACACGCAATGCCTCAAATTCGGCGGAAAATATAGAACGGAAGTGGAACAGAGTGTCTTAATACTAGGTTCCCAAGTTTCCTCCGCCTACCTGGCCAAGTGCGGGATACAGCTTGAAGCTGAGTGAGTAGGTGAATGAATACATTGAAAAAAAAAGTTTATCTATATAATTGAGGTATTTAGTGGTAGGTTGATTTTAGCTCATTGTTTTAAAAACACAGTAAATATATAGAAATACTATTACTGAAGACAATATTATTTATTTACAGTACAAAGGTTTACTCACTTGCATTATTATTTTGTTCTAAATCCATATTAAACGAAGATGTTTTAAAACATTTGTCACAATATTTATATTCATAGTTCTATATTTACTATTCTATTGTCACGCATGACATCAACTTGACTGACTAAAAATCTGAGTCATTAGTTACTTAAGAATAAATTACAATAACTAATGGAAATGAAGGTACTTTATTATTTTTCTAAGACTAAGGCATAGAAAACACAACACCTCCATATTACGTTTGATTTACATATATATTTAGATATTGTATGATGACAGGCGACCCCGACGTCCCGCTTCCATTCCCGACGTTAATTGTCATTGAAAAAAAAATAATAATAATTTATTAGAAAAAAATATCAAATCTATGTACTTAGATTGATTTTATAATCTGTGCTGATATAATATGATGGCAACTCTTTTACACTGTCATTTTTATAACTTTCTATGTTATGCGTCCAGAGTTACCATTTTATTATTTATTGGTCTTTAAATTAACTATAAAAGAATTTAGTACATTACAATTGAACATTAACTTGGCATGATTATTTATCATTCAATTATCATAAATCGTTTACGCATCAAATCTGTGGCTTACGCGTTAGATATATGTGAATATATCTTCAGCCAATAGCGTAATGTTCCCGCTATCGATATCTCGTTTTCAAGTGACATAATAGGTCCATAGTTTAATTTTAAAGTCCATTTAGCTGCTAGATATGTTGAGTATCATTTGTATTGAAATACTGTATTTAAATTTCTTAAACTAGCAATGTATAATAATTATAAATTAAAAGCAATTAATTATTAAAATAATTTATTATAAACTGTTTTCGTGCTATAATTTATAATAAAAATGTGTATCAATCAAATACAGTGGAAATTATTATAGAATATTAACACAATTTGTGTTTCTTTCTTATATATTTTTTAAGTGCAATAAAGATGCGATGTATATACAATACATACGTACATAACAAACGTATCTCTCAGCTTAGAATAGATTTATTTGGTTCAGTTTTTGTATGATACAATTCCTTCAGGCCTATCGTGACACTGAGGCACAAGCATGTGACTGTAAACGATACGTTGTGGGTTTGATACCCACTTGATGAAAATAAAATGTTTCATATTTTCAATTTAAATTTTTAATATATTTTTTTAATTTCTTTGGTACCAAGGCAAAATTTCTCTGGTACCAAGGCAAAACGCGAAATTTAACTTCACTCAACAGGCAATGCCTCAATTACGGCGGAAAGTGGGGAACGGAACGGAGTGTCTTAACACTAGGTTCCCAGGTTCCCTCTGCCTACCCTGCCAAGTGCACGATACACCACTACTATTAATATTTTTAGGCCTAACCTACTCTACAGTCTACGCAATATTTTTTAAACTGTATAAAGTAAAGTTTGTCGAATAATATGTCAACAACAGTTGGTAAGGGGATAAACAATTGGTTTTAATTAAACTGCATTACATCAATCGACAACCAATTATTTGTCGTTGAATTGGTGCAGCACGAATGTGCAGTTAACATACATACATATATTAAGTCACGAAATACCACGCACTTAAATGCGTTTATAAAAATATATTTATAAAATTACAATGGATGTTGGCTTAAATTTTAGATTTATTGAATGTTATATCTAGAATAAAAATCTAGTTAGCTCTTATTGCGGCGTTGAGTTTCGTACAATGTCGTATACGGACAAGTACATCAGTACTCACGGCTTAGGTGCCTACATCGAAATTATGAGGGAGATTTCCACTCGAGGAATTGTGATTTTTTTACTGCCTACCCTGCCATGAGCAAGATGAAGTATGAAACTACAAAATAAAATCAATATCGTGAAAATTACTCATAAGAGCTCGTTTAGTGCGTGAAAATAAATATACCTACTGTAAATATATATATCCATTTCTTTATATATATATATATATATATATATATATATATATATATATATATATATATATATATATATATATATATATATATAAATATATATATCCATTTCTTTAATTCAACTTTAATTTCAAATCTGAAACCACAGGGCGGTTAAGTGCAGTTAAGTTAACCTTTCCACTGCGCCATGAGTGTTATATATTTCTCTTCACAGTCAACATTATAGAAATATTAAATTATATATAAAAAAAAAATATATATTTATAAATGGGGAAAATTATGGTGGTGTTCCAAAACAGGATATACGTAATTTTAAGCAAATATCCCGTAGATTAGCAAATGTTATCTACAGATAACATTATCCTACTAAATTAAGTCCTCTAGAAGTTTCTACGAATTTTTAGAAAATGTTTTGCTGGGTCTCTAATATGTTTTGAAACACAAATGTGTCATTAAGTGGCTGTTACCTTTTTTTGCCCGTTTCACAGACACTACTGTGAACTTCTGAGAGCATACAAACTCGTAGTTTTTTTAGGTAAATATATATATTTTTAAAGATAAAAACAGAAACTGTTACTTAATCTCTATCAATATAATAAATGTCCTTCCCTTGTCCTTTCATTGAATAAAATCTTAAATTAGGTTTAATATGTCGTTTAATCAACGCTCCGTTTATATCTGACAGATAAAGGATATTAATAACTTATCAGTAAGGTCGTTTGTGTAAGTAAATAATCGATAACAGTGTATATGTACTGTTGCGTATAATATTGATTGAAATAACAAAATGCATTGGCGTGTGACGCTATTGACTTATTTAGCTTAGTTACTACGTGAAATATAAATTGAAAATAATCATTTTAAATAATATTTTGAATACTATATTAAGTATTTGCTTACGAGGATTTGGAGTTATGATATACAAAATAAAATTACTTGTCAAAATACGTATTGTTATAAAGGATTTGTGGATTTGGTTAAAAATACACATAATTTTATATTAAAAAAACCACTGCGTCGTCTCGGCAAAGTGTTTGTAAGTCTTAAACTAATGATCCAATTTTCATAACACAAAGTTAAAATATATCGACCGTAGTGCCAATCACCGCTTGGGACAAAGATTTCGATCAAAATTTTTAAATCGGTCCATTCATTAAGGACCGCAGAACGTTACAAAGACAGGTACAAGAAGACAGGTCAAACTGTTAGTACTCCTTTTTAACATTGGATATAAATTAATATAGGCAAGTCACTCTCAGTACAAAAGTAAACCTTTCAAATTTTGGCATCCCACATTTAACATCTATTTAGTATTTAGTTACCTAGTATAACATCTTTTTCTATATACATATAATTAACAAAACCAGTTAGAATATTTTTATAATTATGTTACAGTGGCACTACCTAAAGAATGTTAATGAATGAATAGAAAACATATTGTTTATTAATAAGCTGGTGTTTATTTTAGTCTACATACATTTCATTGGAATAAATAGTAACATTATAACATGTTATAATTACCATATTGTACGTCTTAATCACTTATCAGCCATTTCACCTTCTGCTTATCTATCGCAAGAATGAAGTGCAAAATATAATTAATTTCTTAATTGAGTACATAATCATATAAATTACGAGCATTAAGGTAATTTATAAGTAAATAATTTTAAATCGATTGTAAAATATAAACATAATAATTAAATTTTACGCATCTAAAGTATATACTTTAGAAATAATTTTTATATTATTTTAAAAGGTTTTAAATAATTTTTATTCAAGAATATATTGTCACAGGAAACATCGTAAATGCTATTAAAAAGTTACATCATTGTCCTTCTAGTGTTATTTTTTAAACATTATAAAGAGATAAACGAGCGAGGAATTAAGAAAGACATTATTTATCCGACTCAAAAAAATAATATTTGTAAATTGTTATATAAAATGGTTGTTAAGGCACAGCGTCTAGATGGTTGTGAATTCCATGCCCCAAAAGGGAAAATGATTAAATTTATATAAGTTTCATTTTTCCGCTTTGATAAAAAAGCGCTGCATCGATTTTTCGTTAATGATGATTGGAAAATGGGCGGAAACGAGTGAACGAAGAGTCTTAAGTTCTGTAGCTCTGTTTGTTCTTCGTCTTCTTTCTTGAATCTCGGTTTACTAAGTAATTTTAAAATAGGCATGAAATGTATAATAAATAAAGTAGTCGTATAGTCTCGATAGTCGTATATCTTTTCAACTCACGTGTTTCTAATCCAACTTTGTTAATCCAATATGTATATTGATTTTATGTTACCTGTGGAAATTTTCTCATACTTTCAATAGCGACATTCTTATAATATTTACCATATAAAAAAAAAATAGAAAAAATTATATGATAATATTATAATAAAAAATAAAACAGTGCAAATCATATTCGGTGGTTGATAGCTCTTTTAGATTACTTTTTTAGCCTCACGCTGCATCCTGTACATGGCAGGGTAAGCAAAGGGAACTTGGGAACCTAACGTTAAGATACTCCCTTCCGTTTTCACTTTCCGCTGAATTTCAGGCATTGCATGATAAGTTTACCTTATTTTCAAAGCAAAGAAGTAAAAATATTAAATATTTAATTTCCTCTAGTGTTGATTGAACCCACAACCTGTCACGTTCGAAAATATTGGACATATTTTCGTCCGTATACAGAAGCAAGTAACGTAAATAGCGTAGTTAATAATAGATAACAGTGAAGTAACCGCGTGACAAGCCTAGATCGCAGTATAATAAGAGAAATATAAAATGATCTTCAATTATATTGGGCGACAAAGCGTCTCAACCACCTGCCTAGACATTGGCAACTGT
The DNA here is from genome assembly GCA_019049475.1 of Eueides isabella. Classification (NCBI taxonomy): domain Eukaryota; kingdom Metazoa; phylum Arthropoda; class Insecta; order Lepidoptera; family Nymphalidae; genus Eueides; species Eueides isabella. Next base: position 11,489,262 of record CM032388.1, read on the forward strand.
CCAAGCGAAACGGTTTTTTTTTCATCAATTGAGTGAAACTATGTCTGTATGTCAGTTGTAAGTGAACTTATTATTAGCTGCAACAGTTCCTCTAGCTTACGTAAAATGTAAGTCGGATTGATGGTTTTATTATAGTTAAATAAATAGGTATTATAAATAAGTGGGGAACAGATGTGGAATGTCTTAACACTAGGTTCCCAAGTTCCCTCTGCCGACCCTGCCAAGTGCGGTATGCAGCGTAAAGCTGAGTAGAGTAGAATAAATAAATATTCCGAAAAAAAAAAACAATACAGTTTCAATTAAATTCACAAAATAAGAAAAGACTATTTGATTTATGATTCAAATGTTAATAAAAGTTTAAAATTACTTGTGGGTAAATAATTTAGCATATCGCATTAAGCTAAAATATTTGAAAATTATAATTTCGTTTTGTTATAATGTGAGCAAAACATTTGCTGATGCAATAATATGTCTTTGTAGGAAGTGGAGAACAGAAATATTTAAAATTGAATTCTATTAACCTTCTCTAAATATACAGGAAATGCATAAAGATAAAAAATGATACACATGACTGAATACAATAGCAATTAACTGTCAGTGTCATGTATCTTTGACAATACAAATCTGACAGTCACCATGACAACGGTGACTATAGATACATAATATTATTATATCAATTACGAAGTGCCGAAACATGAAATGACTAGTTTCCTATGTCTTATTTCTGTTCGCGTACGGCAATAGCGCGTAACTATAGTAATTATAGTGGATGTAATAAAATTAAAGATTCTGCTGTCGAGTTGTTTACAATGATTTTGATCACAAAAACGAATGACGTACGTTTGCTGTTGCGTGTTGTATGAGCAAAAAAGTGAATAAAAATACCGCGGTATATTAATATATTCTGCGGTATAATATGCTGTATGTTTTTAGATGTATGATAAATATGTAGCTTTGGACATCAGTTATGACCTCGTTTTTTTTTAATGCGTAACCAGAAAATTCTAACAGGATCTTGAGATTTCCAAGGTTTTGTCAATAAGAAAATAAAAAAAAAATATGTAAAATATTGAGCAGCAAATAATAAATATTGTAAAATATTAAACTATAGTAAACTATGTAGGTATTTACGTTGTAAAGTAAGGTGGATTATCGTTTGTATATTCTAGAATCCTATTGGAAAAATCCTTTTGCTTTGATATATCTTTCAATACAATTATATTTTAACTTTAATTACTGGAAGCTTCGTGGCAAACGTCAACTAAACGAAACCTCTTTTTCTTCGGCACAAAACGGCAATTATTTTTTTTAAATATGCTTAGTAACTTTAAGGTGCTTTGGTTTTTTTTCACGACACGACGAAATAAACATTCTTGCACCCATTATCAGTCAAATTAGATTCAGTTGTTTTTTCAATCGACCAAAATGTCACAAATGGACAGTCTCGTTCAAAACGGGACGTCTGATCACGTAAGTTATGTGAAATAGAATATTATGTGAACATCCCTACTTTATTGGATGAAACATATTGGTCTTAACTAATTGAGAATCAAAAAACCATGCAAAAACCAAAACAATTATTATCAATTTTAACGTAAGAGATTCTGCAGTGTAACAATGACAGTCTACAAGAATATCTGAATAAATGCCGTAAAATTTTCAAAAACATACTTGGAATGAGTCCAGCGAGACAATAATGTCCTCACCTTGAAAGGGAGACGTGAATGATATGCAACCCGTTTACATTGCGATTTGCGATATATCAACAACAGATTTTTAATTTTAAATTATTAGTGTATATATAGTGTACTGTTTACTCTAAAGTTTTTTATTCTTTATCCCGCAGTAAAAACGTGAATTTTGCCTTGTTTTGTATATTTACACTTTATGTGCATTCAAGGTACTTATAATATTCACAAAAACTGAATTATATAATAATATTATACAATGACAAGATATAAAACAACTTACTCTATTGTTTACTTATTTATTAAGATATATAAAATTTTATATAAATATATATAAAATTTTATATATTATGTTCAATAAAAGATGTCACGTCGATTTGAAAAGGAGTGTTTGTCTCTCCAATTGCATTGCATTCCGCGAAAAAAACCTTTCCACCGAAACCCGACCCATTGTTAGTAATTGCAGCGTTTGTTTAAAAAGTGTGTTTGTAATTATGTGAAAATTGTATAGTCTTCGTTAAACGGCATAATGTGTACAGAATTTTACCCTTCCACCTTCATATAACAACCGTCACTGTCTAACTATAAAAAGATGTAGGTTCGATGCCGACCCAGGGAAAAAAATATGAAATAATTGAAATATTTTATTTTTCTACTTTGATATATATATTCCAAGTAAGAAACGCGATGTGCCTAAATCGTACAATATATTTTTGATTTGCCCCTAAAAAGAACGCAAAATACAGTGAGAGATGTTTGTTCCAACGTAACGCAGAAATTCCTGAACGGATTTTGATGACACTTAAAAAAAAATAATAGTTTTAAGTAAAATTTTAAGTAATCTTATCCGCGTTTTAATCGTTGCTATATTATAAGCTTAATTATTAATTGCAAAGTCTATCTACTGTTTATTAAAATTAATAATTTATTTCACCCTTTGCTTGGCAGACTGCTATTATTATATATAACCTTGAGGTGCGAGGATAGATCATGTGCTCGCTCTGAGTTTTTATATGTATGTATTTGTTTTCATATAATTCTTTAAAGTTACGTCAATGTATTATGACGTAATGAAGTATATAATTTAGCGGATCATGGTCAGGTCATAAAGGTTCAGGGCGCCAACGCTTATACGACAGTAACAATTACTCGGTATTTGCAAGCTGTATGTAAATTTATAATATATATTTTTACATTTATGCCAACGACTTTGTTTACGTAAATTTCATTTCATAGTATTTTGCACATGAGAAGGTAGGCAGAGGGAACTTGGAAACCTAGTGTTAAGATTCTTCGTTCCTTTCCTCGCTTTCTGCCGATTTTAAGGCAATACGTGTTGAGTGGCGGAACTCAACAACGCGCTTTGCCTTGTTGAGATGAAAATATTAAATATTTCGTTTCCTCTTGCGGAGATTGGACCCACAACCTGTGACATGACAGGCCTCAGCAACACAAAACTATGTTTCCTTTTAAAAAAATATAAACCTTAAGAAACTATAGCTGTTTATTACTTTCTCTTTGTATATATAATATGAAAAATAAAAAATATTAATCTGATAATATCATACAATGTCATAGTGCTTTATTTTGTCAAAGACTTTAAAAAATATACAAGAATAATTCGCCTGCTGGTGTCTAAAAGGTGATTTCTTATGTGTCTCTTTTATAATTGTTCTATGTCCTTATTTTATTATCTTTTTTTATTATGAAGATATATGCAATGGACTTTAAAACGTGAAATCATTTCTGACGAAGAGGTAAAATGAGTTCGATAAGAATGATTCACACTGATATTGTATATTCCAAAGGTATACTACATGTACATGTATGTACTTAATTATTTTGCATTTAATTATTATTGAATTAGATAATAAATTGGCCACCAGCCCACCGAGGGTTTCGTACCGATTTAAAATTTGTATATCGACGATCAAACATTTAAATGAACTACAAATAAGTTTGTAATGACGATTTCTATATGAAATTAATGCACAAAACATGGAGTGCCGGCGTCGGCAAACCATCTTTTCTGCATTCATTTAATATAGAAATCGTATTATGCAATTGCAAATGTATTATGACGATCGATTTAGAGGCCTGTTGACGCAGAGGTAGTAGGGCCAGGGGCATAGCAACAGTGGGGATCGATTCCCTACTATACTCTAGGAAATAATATTATCAAAAAATAATATTATATTTAATATTATCAAATTAAATATTTAATATTTTTGTTTTTGTTTTTTTTTTCGGGTAACAAGCTAAATCGCGGCGTTGAGTTCCGCAACTTAACATCACTGTGTGATTCTATGTGTCCATTCAATCACTAGGTTTCCAAGTTGCATTGCATCTGCCTACCCTGCCATGTGTGGGATACAGTGTGAAGCTGAAAAAGAATATTACGATCGAATTATAGATCGATATTTATAGTTTAAGATCGATTTTTATAGTTTAATTTCGTCAATTTTTGATCACGATCAAAAATTGACGAAATTAAACTATAAAAATCGTAACAGTGTAATGGTTATACCGTAATTTATGCTGTACCAAATTGTATACAGTTTTTACATTTGTACTATGTTTTAAATAACATTATATATAGTAAGCAGAACATTAAATTAAATTGAAGCGTTGCTATAAAATTACTTTACTATTTACGAGGATATAAATGATGTCCTAAGAACATCGGTCGGAAAAGAAGTTGTTCTAATCTTTAAAGTTTATAAAGTTTACGACGAGGAGTGGGCGCGCATAAAGTGAGCATTATTATTCAAGTTGAAAGCACAACTTAGGTTTTATGCTTAGCTTTAGAGAAATAATCTTAAAGAGCTTTGAATTATCGAAACTGCTGAAAGGTTTCAAACAAGCGACATACTTTAGAAGTAAAAAAATTAGATAAAAATTAAATATAAAATGTCTTTTCTTCACTTTTAGGGCAAGAAAATTAAATGTCCTTTATTTTAAGCGTATTTATTAGTTTGCTTTTTGTTCAATTATAAGAAATTCTAATGCAATATTTTTTTTTATACATATCAGAAACAATTTTGGCCGTCATTTGATGGAAATATTTATTGACGATTTGAAAAGTAACATAAAGAAAACTCAATTGGAAGGTACTGTAAAATTTCACACTGGATTTATAGTCAATCATGCCCACGCATTCTTACTGAGTGTAGAACTGAATAATAATATCGCTTTTCAAGCTTAAATAATAAATAAATTAAATATATTAAAATATATAACGCTTACTTTATTGTCTTTACAATTTTATTTATAATTATTCGAATACGAAAAGACACATTATATCGGCTTTTAAAGTACTAAAGCAAGGGGAAGGTTTAAACCAGTTTTATACTTAGTTTAAAGTAGTCCTTTTTAACAGCTGAACTTATTCTACGGTACAAAAGATTGGCCTTGAACATTGCGATTCCCCTAAATCAAAAGAATAATATCTACTAGTAGTACACTAGTAGTATAGGCGATCATACATTTTATTTGTATATTTCTCTAGGAATCTACAGAGAAGGTACGACTTTAAAATAGACCGTGGTAAAGAGACAGTTGAAAAATGTTGATTTTAAAATTTTGTGGCAAAACGATGAATATCTTGAAAAAAAGGCCTGTCGTGGCGCAAGGGCGCAAGCGTTTTACTATAAACGCGACGGGTTGTGGGTTCGATCCCGACTCGAGGAAATGTAATATTTAATATTTTCTAATAAAATATTGAATATTTATACTTTTTCACTTTGATAACAAGCTAAAAAGAAGCGTTAAGTTTCCCCACTTAACACTTAATGCCCCATTTCGGCAGAAAGTGGGGAACGGAACTTGTCTTAATATTAAGTTCCGAAGTTCCCTCTGCCCTGCCACATGCAGAATACAGCGTGAAGCTGACAGGGAAAGAGAGAGAGAGAGACAGTTCTTGAAATAACCGATCTTCTGTCAGTATCAAGAGCTTTCATTACAAATACAGAAAGAAATATCTCACATACGTTGATGGTCAATTTACATTCATGTACCAGGATTAATGTTATATGATACATTGCCAATTTAGGAGTAGGTTAAGGTTTCTTTGTTAACATATTAACGAGATAAGGAAGTTTTTGTTTAAAATATCACCTTGTTTTACCTTTAACGCGATTTTGAAGTAACTTTGAAAGGTCTACTCGTATGTTTAATATTTTGCCAATTGGTAACGTTGCAAATTATTTTAAATATATTTATTGTGAAAACTGTTGTTTTGTAATTATCGAAACTTTATTTCAGGAATGCGATCAAGAGCAACACGAGCGAAAGTATAATAAATGTATAATTGGTTTCATTGTAAGTGCCAAATGACTCGAAAATTATACGATTAAAAGCTCGTTTTATAGCTAAAGCCGGCTTGAAGTTAATTTAGTATTGGACTAAATAGGGTTACTGTTTTACCTAACTGCAAGTATAAATGAACTCGATATCTAGCTCTCAAGTTTGCAGTTGAGTGAATTTGTGCATAGAACATTCTAAGATCCAGTTACATTGCAAATGGAAACTCAAATAGAGCGTTGTAATGTATTTTCACTTATCAGTCACTAAGTCAGTCATTATTTAATTAGCTTTACATCTTCATATAAAATACCAAATTTTAATTGTGCTTATGTTTTATCTTCATAAAAATAGAAATATTTATAAGTGGGAGAGCGAAGTGAGACAGAATTAGTGATAGTGACCTGCCCGCGGGTTTGTTCGCTTTAATTACACTATTTCATTAAATAATCTCAATTAATTTGTTTTTCTTATAACATAATCACTTTAAAATTGAAAACTAAACTTCCAGCTCAATTAATAAAAATATTATAGCCATTTAGTCGAAATAAATATTTTATGTTTTAACCGAAGAATAAATACTAAATGTTGTAGGAAACTTGCCAAAATAATTGCAATTAAATATGGCTAGCTGTTTCTGAGATTAGCGGGTACAAACGCACAAACAAAAATATTAAAAACCACCATTATTGATCCAAAATTAAATATATCTTCCATATACAGACAGTAAGTAATCAGCTATAGATTTATTATAAGTAAAGATTACATTGTAACATTTAGTTCACTATAAATATTAGTCAGAACACAAAATTACAAAAGTAGGTGGGATATCTAGATATTTCACACTATGACAAACACTCGCACATATTTCGAAAAGGCACCATGATATCATACAACCTTCATTTCGGCGTTGCCCAGTATAAAAGTACAATGACGCAAACAGTAAATCCAACGGTAACAAGATAAAAGATGCTTATACGATTTCATCCACCATTGTAAAATTAGCTAGCAACTATGTAATAGTGTAAACATTAACATAACGTGTTTTTCATTTATATGATATTTGGACGTCAGAGACTTTCTGGACACATGACCTTTAATTATGGAACTGGTTCCATTTGTTTGCGTAAAGATTGCGATTGCGTGAGATACTTATTTAAATATTATGTAACTATAATAATTTTTATTATCTTATAATTAATTTATTACAGATTATTATTGTAATATGTAGAACGTTAGAAAGAGAAAAAATCTTTTATTTGCACATGGCAGTGTAAGTAGAGAGGAACTTGGGAACGTAGTGTTAAGACACTCGATTCTACTTCCGTTCCCCATTTATCGCCAAATTTAAGGCATTGCGTGTTGAGTGGCGGAACTCAACTCCGCGTTTTGCCTTGTACCAGAGCGAAGAAATGAAAACATTGAATATTTAAATTGAAAATATTAAACATTTCATATCTTCGAGTGAGAATTGAACCCCCGGTGGGTTACAGTCACACGCTGGTGCCACTGCGCCACGACAGGCCTCGAAATTCTTTTATTAACATTCAGTTTAAATAGAGAGAGAAGCTCTGTCAGTGGTGGCGATAGTTAGTGTTCGTTTTAAAACGTATATTTAGGCTACACTTAAATCAGAAGCCTTATCGTAAATGAAACTCTAAGAAATTTCTTATATGTATATGTATATAATTTCTTAGTCAAAAGACAGACGGACGTGGGAATACCAAAAGGAAATTCCGCCTTAAAGATCAACAAACTGGGAGATATTTATTGCACAATATATATTCAATTTGTATGTTTGTTAGTGTTTTTACAGAAAATTTAATAATTATTTAAATATGTTTTATATCGTTATCGTTAATAAGTCGTTAATTAAATCTTTTTATTGTGCTCGTAAAAAAAATATATATTTATAAGAAAAACGTCACCAGCCCGGGACTTCGTCCTCCTGAATTACAATATTTAATTTGCTAGTCTCAAATACTTTCTAGATATAATAAAATAATCACTTTCAAGATAATATTTCTATATTGAATTTCAGCTAAACGAGTAATAATTATTTTAAAGTCTATCTAAATATTTTAAAATGACGTAACTTTTTATTTATCAACCGATTTAAATGAATTAATAACACTGGTCAACAACGGTTTTGTTGCCCTTGATGTGAAAGTAGTTTCGAATAATTTTATGCATACAATTTATAAATCTGTGAATGGTTTTGGAATATTGGCTCTAGTTTTTTTTTTAATCTTTATTTTCCTATTTGACTACAAAACACAGAATGAAACAGTTAGAATATTTTTAATTTCATTTATTTATTACCAAAGTGTCACTATTTTTTGTTTAAGTTTTTAATTAATTAACGTAGAAATAAAAAGAGAGAACAAACTTTTAAACTTTATTTATTATTTAAAGAAACACCTTTTAAGCTTTGCGTCTATAGGTAATTTAGGGCCAACAATCCTTTTTTTAAGGACCAGCTGTAATCTGCCATCATGTGACAATCCCATCTGCCCTGATACTTTTCTTTCGTCACTTATAGGTCTTGGTGGAAGCATTCTCCCTTTTTTTCACTGTAATCTCCCAGATTGTTGGGAAATCTATCCAGATGGCTGTGGATGAAGTGTAGCTTTATTCTCATATTTGCGTCTAAATTCTTGAAGCTTTCCAATATCTGTTGCACAATTTCTATATAATTTGGTGCTTTATAGTTACCTTAAAAGTTTGTTACTATTAACACAAAACCTTTCCATGTTCAGCATCAGTCATAGCTTTTGTGAAATTTTCGTCTTTTATGAATGTTCGTATTTGAGGACCGTCGAATATTCCAGCTTTTAACTTCTCCGTACTCAGCTTAGAAAATGTTGTACAAATATATTTAAAACATTCTCCTTCCTTGTCCAACGCTTTGACAAACTGTTTTATCATACAATTTATAAATGAACTTAATGTGTAATGGCGGGAGTATGATTTTTTTCACTACATATCAGTGGCTCATTTAATACATTGACCAACTTACGAAATTCGTTCCATGCGTCCTCCGATGTTTTCGAATAACAAAGAAAAATGCAGGAAAGCATGCGTGGTAGTAAGAAGTTTGCTTTTTGCGTATGAATACGCGAAACCATTCGCAGAAAACATTTTTTTAATAATTCGTGTTCTAAACAACCGACGTAAACTGTTAAGAGTTTTAAATTTATGATAAACCAAATTAAAAAAAAAACTAGAGCCAATGAAATATTTTTGCCCAATATATTCGCAAACAGTGTACTTAAAATATATAAATCTGCAGAAATATCCAGGGCAACAAAAAAATATATATATTTTGTTGAGCTGTGTAATAGATACAGACATTAATTATTTCCAGATTTATGATTAGCCTATACAATACGTATAAATATGTAATAAGTATCAATAGTTAGGTTAGGTACGCGCACACGTCGGTTTTCTTCGCGTAAATATCGATCTCGCGGGAATTCTGAGATAAAAAGTAACCTACAGGTTGCTTCACAACCCCCTTTATCTTTCAGTGAAAGTTCAATAAAACAATTGAGTTATCCAGAGATTAGCTCGGGCTAACTAAGATAGACGGCAAAAAATATTTATTTGTTCTTGTTTTAGTATCCTGTAAATAAATATATGCATTTGGTAACATTTTGGTTTTTTCGAAATCACAAACTTAAAATGATTACCTAAAATTATTTATGCATACGTATAGATAACTAAAATTAATAAAAATAAAACAAGACATTTTTTATAGAATTTATTAAATATATTCTATATTAAAAAATACAAAATGTTTTTTTTTTAATAACAAGCTATATATATTGTTTCATCTTATATTTCCTTATAAAATCTGTTGATGCAACACTATTGTGTACATTATCGTAAAAGTTGTCCGCCACAAATGCCTTACAATTTAAAGGTAGATTTAATAGCTGATTCCCTGTTTTATTGAATCATCATAGTACATTTCCATTATATATTGTCTGACTGCAAATATAATGGTTGTGGGTTCGACTCCCACTCAGGAGAATGGGTCTCCCTATGTAAGCTGAGCAAAACAGTCAGCACTTAAGTATATTTCCATAATAATATCACATAACGTATTGTTTTCATTATATTTCATCAAAATTCGCAACCAAGTTTAAAGTAAATTATATATTTTTTGTGTCAACCGATACAGTCAATTCAGCCCCCACGGCCATTTAATATTTATTGCAGCGCTATATCCTTTGCAACGACCTCAGTGAGTCACTATATTTCATCATTATCTGTCCAGCCTTTATCGATATTATCTCAATTGCAAGAAAAGGTCATTTCTGCAGTTACATTATTTTCACTTAAGATTCAGTGCAAAAAATTACTTCATTTAAAAAACGATCCTTTTAAAACGTGTTACTTTATTAATATTTAATAGGATATTATAGAAGAAGTAGGTAATATTATGCAACACAAAATATAATATATTTTATAATGTTTGAGCATATGTTTAAAATTATCTAACACATTCACACATATATTATAATATTTAAAAAAAACAAGACACAAACGATTGGGAATTAAGTAATATTTTATTGTTGGATTAGACAGATAATTATGTATTTTCTAAATCTAAATCCAAGGCCAAAGATATCATCGACAGACGGAAGAGTCTAATAGAAGCCACTCGATGAATTTGCTTGTATGACTAAATTGCCCCAGGAACATACATTATGATAATAATCTTTGTGGTATAGATCCGTTAAAATAAATAGTTTTAAATATATATATATATTTAAAACTATTTATTTTAACGGATGCTTTTTTTTTAATGTTTTTTTTTTCATTGTACATTTTTAAAAGAAACATGACAACAGATATTTTGACTACCAACACGAAAGTTTTCACTCATAACTGCGTTTAATCGATTTGACACAAATTGTTTTAAAATAACTTAATTTATAACTTAATGTTTACGAGGTTTTGTAAATAATTTACAAAAAGTTATTTTTATATGTCTTTTTAATATGTTTTAATGAATATGATTAATTAGTAAAAAAGAAGTAGTATTGTAAATATTTCATTCTCTTTATCAGGAAATGAACCCACACCATCGTCCTTAATATACACGCTACCCTGCTTATTACGATTATTGAGGGTAATACCAAAATCTTAAAATACATATTACACACTATTTAGATTTAATTAAAAATAATAATTATTTCAGTTTGTAAATAAAGTTTAACTGTAATATATCCGTATCACCTAAGACATGCCTCCCGCGGAGATGTGACGGCATTTGCACAAACGGTTAACAATTCTCTTCCTGTCTCTAACATTGAACTACTTCTGGTCGAGCGCCGGCCAAGTGCACCGAGGATGTTATTACGTGGCTACAAATAGAAACTGATTTCAAATTATATATACTCCTACTTGTTTTGCGATTTAGTGCCAGCTGTTGCTTGTCATTGATCATTTTTCTTTTTTTTGTTTTCATGTATATTGGTATTTAATATTTTTATTTTGTTTTTTTACTTTGATTAATTATCAAATTATTACGTTGTGAGACAGTTCTAATCTACCATACTGTGAATTAGTTCACAATATGGTATGGCTTAATCAGATTCACGCTGTATCCCGCACAGGGCAGGGTAGGCAGAGGGAACTTGGGAACTTAGTGTTAGGACACTCCGTTTCACTTCCGTACCCCATTTTCCGTCGAATGTGAGGCATTGCGTGATGAGTGGCGGAACTCAACGCCGGGATCACATTTACATTTAAAATATTTTCGTTTCCTTTGTCTTGTATTTGTAAAAAGTGGGGCGCTGGGTCTCTCTATCAGCATATATTATTATGATATGGCCAGTTTTACATTAGTTAACGATATTTCATGTGACTATTTATTATATGTTTATTTTTTTTTCTTTAAAGATGAATTAATAATTGAAAAACATAATTTATATATATTTTTATTTAACATAATGGAAACAAGCGTGACATAAATTGTTTACGATTTGCGGCTGTAACGTGATACAATATTGTCATTGTAAATAAAATGACCTCAAAGATTTTAACACTTGGCCTTAAGACTGATCATAAGTAGATGTGAAATTAATTCAGTTTTTATAATATTTAAAACACTTACGACGATTGTTAAATGAGCTTATTATATGGGGTAGATAAAATAAAGTTATGTCATTAGAATTGTCCAAAGTTGGGATAAAAATTTAAAAGAAAATATATTTATTACTAATTTTATCGTTTCAGGTGACGTCTAAACGACAAAATGGCGTGGCTTCCTATGTGTGTGTATCTTCTTGCGGCATCACTTCTTCTATCGCCGACATTGGCTGCTGTCTGCCCTAATAGCTGCGTATGTAGCACCACGCGGGATGGCCTTCACCGCGTTACCTGCAGTAATATCGCTGACATCTACAAATATACTATCCGACAAAAGCATCATAATATTAACATTCTAGATCTTTCCCACAACAATATAACCAAAATCACTCACGAACTAGATAGATTAACAGAACTCGTCACACTTGATCTATCTACAAATGGACTAACAGAACTGAATAAGTTCTTACTTAATGCAAAAAAATTAGTTCACTTGAATTTAGCGCATAACAGAATACAAAAACTCTCATTGACGCACTTGCCCACGAGCATAAGTTCATTGGACCTAACTGGTAATCTACTACAAGATGTGCCTTCAGATATATCACATCTGCAAAATTTAGAACATTTAGAACTCGATGGAAATCCTTTAGATTGTTCATGTGATAATATAATTGCTCGTAACCGGCTTTTACAGGCAAATGTATACATAGATAGTGCCAAGTGTCATACTCCATATTATTTAAAGAATCATTCATGGTTAGAAATAAAAACAAAGGACATTTGCAAAGGCTATAAAACAGATTTTATGGATGTAATGATGGGCGATCAACCCATGGATGCTGAGCAAGTTGGTGAAGAGACCACAGCACTAAAATCAATGCCTTTAATAGCTAGTAGTGATTTAGACGACGGCAAAGTAATACATGGTGCGGAACCAGAAGTGGACGATGACAGTTCACAATTCATAAAAGTGGGTCACTTTGCTAAGCCTTCACCTATTCAAGAAATAGAAGGGTCCGGTGAAGCAGAAAGTACAACAATCAGTGATATAATGGAACCAATCCAAGAAAGGAAAATGTATAGCAATTTACTAGCAAATGACGAAATTTTACCTGCTGATAATTATCAAACTACTGAAGATCCTGGCGAAGGTTCTGGGGAAGGATCTGGATTTGGCTTATTTATTCCCTTTGGAAATGAACACACAGAAAGGATACTAGAAACAACTACTCCAATAATCGAAGATTTAAATCCCGAGCCAGTTGTGCCGATATTCAAAGATGATGAAAATTCTACAGATTTAGAATTTCCTATGCCTGAACCACCAACTATATACCAGGGTGGTTCCGATTGGCATAGTAAAACTAACGCTGAAGTAGTAACTGGTATTTCTGCGGCTCCAGAAGTTACTAGAGACACAACTGTTTCAGAACCAATCCGAGTAACACATCTTTCAGAAGTTTTAGGCCAAGCGCCACCTATCGAAGAAAAAGCACCACATAAAACTGGTACCTATGTTTGCATAGCACTTATAGTTATTTTATTAGTTGGCCTTATTGGGTTTGCGATAGCTAAAGGACAAATGAGAAAGCGTAGAGATCGAAGACTTTTGCGGCAACAGAAAAGAGATATCGAAAGAGCTTCTAAGGAAATGGTTGATATGAATAAATCTTTATTAGGTAAACCTGCAGCTATGGAAAGCGCTGCTGAAAGAAAAATAAATGGAAAATATGAATTAGTACCTACACATGAGACACATTCTAAAAAAGTTGAAAACGGTGAAATGGGAAACGGTATTAAGCGTACTGAAAATGAAAATAAAAGGACTGATAGTCCTCGAGACACGAATCAAAATAAGAGCAGTTCAATTGATAATAATTTAGCAAATGAAAATAGCGTACCTGCGCAGGAGACGTCATTTGAATCTGATCTAGGAAATAATTCCAGAAAGGATACAAATTCTTTATCGAGTGAAGATATTTTTGTTCCTATAAATGATGATGATGGTCCTAGAATAAATGGAAACAGAGATTCAGATGTATCTCAACAACTGATAAATGGAGATCCAAATATTGATTCCGACTACTTGTCGCCATCCCGTGAATATGTGCCTGTATATTCACCCGACATGGGACGCGTTCGGATTAAAATGTCAGAAACTCCAAAACCTAAAACGCCCGTTCTAGTTACCAGAAGTAGGTCGAATGCCGGTGACATAATCATAACGCCATCGCTAGACGGAAATGCGCCTAAGTCGACTACTTGAGATTTAGTCATATTGAACAGGACAAAAACAATATGTGTACATCAGTGTCAATTTGCAAACGTTTCACTATTGGCAAAATTCTGTGATTCAGTGTGCGCATGAGAAGGAACAATTACGTATAAATTTATGAAGTTTTTGACTGTATTAAGTACTGCCAAAGTGTGTTTGTAGTCGACAGTGCCTTTATCATAATTCGTTAGTGGTTTAAATATATTTATGAAAGTATACTGTGCGATAAGTAAAATATTTTTATACGTATAAAAATGTTGCCATTTTCATTATAGATGTTAATGTTTAAATTTATATTAATCTCGTTGAAACTGTATAATATGGTAACACAAATTATATTACAATATAATTTTACATTATTTGTAGCATATCATCGGTTTTTGGGGTACAATTGTTGAGATGTCAGTGGTTGTGTACTTACCTATCTCGTTTTGCATATTATTTGCAAGTGGCTATTTCGAACAACGAATAATACAACTGGTTGTTGTCTATCACCTTGTAACTTTCTACTTTAGAGAGAATTATTTTTCTCATTCTATGCATAAGTTCCTTATGAATAGTTTTATTAAATTATTAGTTCTATAAGATTGTGATACCATTTATTTTAAGTAATTCATGCTATTGAAAAATTATGTATGTATGCAGTAATATAATTATTTCGTTGTATATTTTTTTAGTTAGTTATATATGAAATTATTCTAAATTGTAACTAAGAAATATAATGTAGCTCTTGCTTTCACTATTCTCTGCAACTTTTATTTTCACAATTTATTGACTATTATTAAAATAACGAACCTCTGTCAACAATATGAATCAAAATAATGAACAATGAAGTATTTCGATGTAAAGAGATTTATAATTCTTGTAATTTTATTTCTAAACATATAAAGCGTTAATTTAAATGTGGTTGTTTCATATTGCCCCTTTATTATATAAATAAGTGCCTATCATATTTAAATTATGAAATATATTTATGTTATACCTAGAAGCACTTTTTGCGTAAATTGAATGAGAGATCCCGATTTATATCACTGAGCCATAAAAATGTAGTCAATTACATAAATTTAGATCTTGAAAAAGATATCTAATGATATTTATTAATATTTTAATAGTTTTCGTAGCTTTTCACCGTCTCTTGCATATAGCAAGGAAAATGGAACCTTGGACGTAATGTTGACATTCCATGTGATTAATAATCTTCCGTCACCCATTTTCCTCTGAATTCTCGAGGAGAATTGAGCGGCGGAAAGCCGCGCTTGGTTTCGTTACCAGAGAGAGGAAATAAAAATACTGAGCAGGAGCACAATCGTGCCATAAACGCTACGTGTGGTGGGTTCGATTAATAGCAATAGAAAATTCAATGTTTAATATTTCTATTTTATAGTTATGATATTCTCGGAGGCGGACTCTTACTAGGTGAAATGGAATGGTTGTCAGTTTTTAATTATATAATTTAAACGTTTTATTAAATAGGAAGTTTGTTGTTTGTATTTTTATTTTAATTTAAATTTCTAAATAAATATCTGAATTGGGAGAGATATTATGAAATAAAAAGAATAAAAACATATATATTTAAGTGATTAATGTAACACTAATATTGGATATTGAAAAAGTATTGGTAGATTTAAAAAATAACTCCTACTTTAAATAAAAAGTTACTACCAACAAGAAACTATTATAAAAACAAGAAAAGTAGCAAAAAATAATATGGTTGGATATTAAATTAGGATTCTTTCAGGAGGAAGTTTCACACTGTATCCCTGACATGGTTTGGCAGGTAGAGAGAACCTAGTGGTTAGCCAGTCTGTTAGATTGGCTTAACACTTGGTTCCGAACTTGAACTATTGCGTGATGGGCGCCAGGACTTGACGCTGCGCTTTGCCTTATTATCAGGGCGAAGAAATGAAAATATTAATTATTTCATTTCCTCAAGTGGGGATCGAACTCACAGCCCATTGCTTTTACTGTCAAACCTATGCCTATGCGCCAGGACGGGCCTCAGTATTCGCAGTCCTATTATTTACATGTAAAATAAGAAATATTGAAATTGTTACAAAATTCGCAATCTTTATTTTGTACAAAAATAAATAATTATTTTTAGCTATATTCAAGTTTCAAATATTTTTATTTTTATTTATAGCCGTCAATGGAAGTTGATACATGTCAATTTGAATGTCCTTCACACATACAAAATAAGAATTAACTTAAAATTAAATTATATAGTTCATATTTATACAGTTAATCTATAAACTGCACAAAGCTCAGCCTCACGCTGTATCCCGCACATGGCAGGGTAGGCAGAGGGAATTTGAGAACCCAGTGTTAAGACACTCCGTTCCACATCCGTTCGGCGTAAAGGTGGGACTTTTCGCGGAATTTCTCAAATTCGGCGGAAAGTCACCCCCCATTTACGCCAAATTAATAATACTTAATGCCTCAAGCATTGCGTGTGGAGTGGCGGAACTCTAGTCCGCGTTTTGCCTTGTACCAGAGCAAAGAAATGAAAATATTTAATATTTAAATTGAAAATAATAAATATTTAATTTCCTCGAGTGGGGATCGAACCCAAAACCTGTTGTGGTTACAGTCACACGCTTGTGCCGCTCCGCCTCGATAGGCCTTAATTAAATAAGAACAGATATTAAATAAGAATAAGATGCAAGAGAGGTTGAATAATAGACAGTGTGTGATAAACTATATTAAAAATATATTTTAAACTTAATATAATAAATTATTGATTCTTGACATCGACTTAATTATATACAACCTAACAATTTATGTAATTTATCTTTTAAAAATTACTTTCTCTTGGTGGGCTGTCATTGGAAAAACGTCGATTTCTGGGTCGTAACGGCCTCGACAGCTCAGCTTCAACTTCTATTGTAACACTGTCTTCGTTTACATATTCAGACATCCTCCTTCGTCTGGCTCCAGGACTTTGATCTAATTCCGCTATATCGTGACTACCGTATCTACGATTTCGGCGACGACGCTGTCTCTTATTTTCGTTTGACACTTCTGAGAGTTCTATATCGTCTACTACAGGTAAATCACCATTTCTCTCAGTTTCTTCTAGTAGATCTCCACTCGATTTAGTTTTCCTTCTACCTCTTCTTCGTTTGGTTTTACCACTTCCTGCTTCATTTAGAGAATGACAAGAAACATTTAGTTTCGGCATTGAAAGAGCTTCATCGTATGAAGGTGGGGCGATCAGATCCCTTGGATCTGGTGTGTTACATAAAGCCTCTTGTTCTGCACGTATTCTCATTTGTCTAAGTCTATCTCTAGTTTCTTCTACTTGTCGTTCTCTCTCCGCTTGCATAGCCGCGAGACGTCGGTTCATTGATCTTCTCACAGTGTTAACCAAAAGTAGACAAAGTGATAAACCTACTACCATGATGACTACAAACCATATCAAACTATCAGGATTCGTTGATTTCTCACTCGGATTCCACGTAAAATAGCATGCTTCTAACCATGATTGTCCTATCAAGTTTATTGGGCTGTTGCAAATTAAGTTAAATGACTCTTCTTTTTTATTTGGTTCTAGTGTGATAAATTCATAAAAATCATACATATTGTCATCGGCACAATCGCATCTCCACATATTATCTGATAAGTCTAACCTTTCTAAGTAAAGATTCGATTCAAAATAAGATTTATTCCAAATATTTGTAAATCGATTTCCTATTACACTTAAACTAGTTAATCTAGGCAGCATGAACAATGTGTAATTATTTATAGAACTTAGTCTATTATAGTTTAAATTTAAATATTTAAGTGTATTCGAAGAGATGCTGTCGGGAATACGCGATAAAAGGTTATGTGATAAATTTATATCTACAAGTGACGGTAGCCCTTCTAATGAATCTTTGCCAATTACGCTTATTTCACATGAACTTATATCAAGTATTGTTAGAGAATTTGATTTCAAATGACCAACTTTGTTCAGATAGTTTCTGTTTAATTTTACATGAGTTAATGATGGTGCTTCTAAAAAACTCTGTTCTGGTATATCACCCAACTCATTCCAGGATAAGTCTAAATATCGCAGCATGTTCAATCCCCTGAAACTATCAGTTTTGATTGACCCCACATTGTTATAAGATAAATCTAAATATTCCAATTTCGTGTTATTTATAAATTCATTGTTTCTTAAGACTCTAATCAAATTATTCTTCAAAATGGCTTTTCTTAAGTTTGGAAATCCATGTAGATTAGGTTTTAAAATATTACAGTACGATATGTCCAGAAACCTTAAAGAGTTCGAAAAAATGACATTCGATACAGTTGATAGCTCGAGGCGATAATTATATGATATTTTTAAATATAATAAAGATGGTAAATATGAAAATTCATTATGACTGATGTAACTTAGTTGACAGTTGCTTACATAGAGGCTCTTTAAAGTAGGTGAGATGAGATTTTGAATTCTTAATAGGGGGTTATTATTTATTTTTAGAACCCTTATGTTAATCAACCCACTAAGTGGTGATCGTCCATGTATTGACTCTATTTGACAATTATCTAATATCAATGTTTCTAAGGAAGGACTTATCAACAGTTCTTGATTAGCTAAGTTTGCTAATGTTTTGAATTTATTATAAGATAAATCTAATATTTTCAAATTACTGGCTGGTTTCAAAATTTCATTAGGATTTAAGTTAGACCAAGAGTCAAAATAATTTCTAGAAAAATTTAGCACTTCCAGGACTGTAAGATTTTGTAATGCATTTTCAGGCAATTGACTCAATCGGTTCCCGCTGACGTCCAAAGATATTAAATTGTAGAGGTTGCTCAAATTTTGAGGGAATGTTGAAAACTCATTGTTTGAAATATTAAGTTTAGTGACCTAAAAACAAGGAAATATATTAGAGTCAAATACTAAAATAGGAAAAATTTACTTGTTACATTGCACAGTAAATACCTTATTACTGATACCATCGGAAAGGCTGGTTAATCCTCTGTTGGAGCAATCTACGCTGGTTCTCTCCGTATTACAAGAACACAAATAGCAAATTTCACTTGTATGTTCATCAAAATCCAATATTTCTGCTCTTACAATGAGAAAGAGCACACAGAGCTCCCAAATTTGCAATAAAAACATCACGTATGCGTTTCATCACTACCTGTAACCAACATATTTTGTCATATATAAACGCCTGTCATTATTTTTGTTGATCAATCGCTATGATTCATCATGACACCTGCATTGCTTGATCAGTTAAACTAATTTAATTTTCCCGTCACGTGTACCCCACAATTAAAAAGGAGTAACTATTTCTAAGCCAGAATAAAATAACAAATTGTACTTCTACATACAATAATTTTATCTACGTTATCAGCATTTGATAAAAGAGGTAGTGGAACACTTAAATTTAGGTCGCTCTTGTATGTATCTAAGTAAAATTGTAGGTTTTATTACTCTTTTATAATTTCTTATGTTTACTCAACCTTTAATGAGTAATACTTTCAGAAAGAATGAAGTACCTATCTTCGATTTATGAATTTCTGTCTTTGATTTCCATAGAGGCAGGTAAAACTTGAATAATATCAAAATAAAAAATATATATATTTGGTAAATATTGTTGCAAATAAATCCAGCTTTGTGCCATTATCATTAAAATAATAAAGGATAAATACCACTTTTTTCATTCATAATGCACTCATTTTAGATCAGCTTCAAATAACTTTTCACTTCACCCTTAAATTTAGTTTATTTATGACAAAATATTTTATAAAAACTATGCTAAAATTAAAACAAATAGAAACGATAACTTTAAACGTGTGCCTTCGCCGGGTAGATAACTTTGTATGAGCCGAATTAAATACATGACGTGTTATCAATGATAATGATAAGCTCCATAAAGACGCTATAGGTGTGGTAATTGTTAAGTAGTACTGACCATTATATTGCTATTAATATAGTATTAGGAGAGTTTTGAATCATATCATTTTTTTAATTGATTAAACAACTTATTGAATTTGACTTATAGGTGGGATACGAGGAACTTGAATTAATAAAACAGACACACTAGTCTCATCCAGCCTGTTAAAACCCTTATAATGGATTTTTTTTCTCGTTCTGACACGATTTTTTTGAAAGATTAATATCGATGTGAAGCATGAATGTGTATATAATTATTTTTTTTTTAAATAATATAATGTATATATTATTATTTTTTTTAAAAGAGTGTAAGGTATATATTTGTTCTTCCATTATAATGGATATATGTATATATTTTTAATTTGAATCCTTCAAATAAATAAAACGTATAGAGAGAAAATCAAAATCACATACGATATAACAGCCCAAAACACAAAAATTTCACCTACCATAATAATATAGTATTACTTACTTACGACGGGCAAATGTAACTCATAAATCAAAAGTTCATTCACACCTCTTATTCTAAGCTTAGTTAGGTTGTCGGGTTTATAAAGTATTATAACGAATTCTCTTACTGTGCTTCGGACTAAAATCTTGACCAACGTCATCAAACTCAGCTGGTATATTCACCTGTGAGCCAGCTCTCAATCACTCGCTCGTTGATGGGATTCATTATATTTGTACATTGTACATATCCGAGATCTCTTTGAAGGCTGCAAATGTGTACGACAGCTTATTAGTTTACCAAAAGCTCAGCTAAAGTGGAACATGACAACGAGTCATACTTTTTCGTGCGTTCATCGATTTATCAGATTTATGAACTTGATGAATAATTAAAGCCTCTGAAATTTCTACTTTACATGCCTTATTCAATAGTTAGATTAATTGTATGACAATATCAGCTTCATACTGTAACCCGCACATGATAGGGTAGGCCGAGGAAACCCAGTGTTAAGACACTGTTCTATACCGCACTTTCAGCCGAATTTGAAGCGTTGCATTGTTATCAGAACTAAGAAATGAAAAGTGAAATATTTCATTTTAAAATATTAAATACTTCATTCATCTGCTTTAGAAGGGATCGAACAAAAAACTTGTTGTGCCTCACGCGTGTGTGTCAGCACCACACCAGGCCTTAATTACATTAATTATATACTAAACTTAAATTTAAAAAGCGTATAAAATACTTTTTTAAAATTATTCTTTTCTGAATTTTTTGTTTACAAAACGGTGATAAAATTTTATAAAAAAAATATTTTTTAAATACATCATTGTATTGTAAAATAACATTTTTATAAATATTTCAAGATTGTATTTTTTATTCTTATATACATTTTATTTCTTAGCGACATCTAGTGGTCAATAAAATAATTACATAACGAGAAAACTAGTGAAAATATTAATTGAAAATATTTTTCAAAGTGTCTCATAGAGGGCAGCTGCTGTATAACAAATGTTAGAAAAGTTATGTTAACAACTTATTACGTACTTTTTTGTACTCTATGAAATATTTAAAAATTCACCTAATACAATTTTAGGTTGATCATGTTTTTTTATTTTATTTTGTTTATTTTTGGGAAAATAAAGAAAATAAAATAAAAAAACATGATCAACCTAAAATTATGCTTATTGAAGCTATAAGCTTTATGTTAGATATTTCTGTTAGTATATTTTTTATAATATTTCAAGGCTAAAAGTTTTCCCTAGTAATTAATACAAAGTATGTATGTATTAAAAATATTTATTTAAAGCAATAATATATAGAATGATTAAAAAGAGGAAGAACGTAGTACGAAGTGTGCATTATAAGCTGTTGTCAAGACAATAAGATTTAAATAATAATATATGCGCAGACATATAAAAAAAATACGTTTCTTTTGTTATAAGAATTAATTTAATTTATTATGAACAAGTCTTCAAAAATGTCACATGTAT
Source organism: Eueides isabella (assembly GCA_019049475.1). Lineage (NCBI taxonomy): Eukaryota > Metazoa > Arthropoda > Insecta > Lepidoptera > Nymphalidae > Eueides > Eueides isabella. The sequence goes on from CM032388.1 coordinate 11,511,457, forward strand.
CTATTATCTCATACACAGATAACGTATAAAAACAGTAAAATTATCAATAAATAAAAAATAAAAAATTACTTGGGATGTCTTAAAATTAAACTTTATACAATCTTGTCAATAGCATTTATGCTTTAAATAGATATTTCTAAAATTAATCAACACGTATATCTACTGCTCGTCTTATTGACCGTCTATCACCTAATCTAGGCCTTGGTTCAGTTAAATCTCCTATAGATCTAGATCTTCGAGGATTTCTGTTACGGCCATCTCCTTGTTCTTCGACAAAATCAGGCAATGAATGAAAAGAATCATTTAGTCTAGGCATTAAAAGGGCTTCGTCGTATGTCGGTGGTAAATCCTCCCTCAAAGGGACGCGTAATATAACTGAATCATCTCTCGTTTGGGTTGCATTTAACACAGCAGCTTCAGGCGAACGTTGTGGTGTTTCAGACTTGTTCATTGCCATTAGAATTCTACATATTATTGAAGTAAGTATCACACCTATAATGATACCAATTATAACAGACATCAAAGTGTATGTAGGCAAGGATGAAGCTTCGACATCCCACGTCCGTATGTAAGCCTGTTGCCAGCTCATTTGTGTCACATTTGCCGGGGAATAGCAAATCAACGAGTTGTCCGTAACTTTTGGTGGTTCCTTCGTCAAGAATTCGTATGTAAGAAGCAAATTTACACTAAACCCTTCGCAACTCCAACGATTTCCTTTCACTTTAACTTCTCTCAAAAATGGATTTGAGGCGAAGTGTGAAGTAGGCCATACTTCCTTGAAATCATTCCCTCTCAAATCCAATACCGCTAAGTGCGGTAGCGACGAGAAAGTATAATCAGTAAGTTTTTCAATATTATTGTAGCTTAAATTTAACTCTTGTAAAGAATTTGAAGTTAATTTATCAGGAAGAAGTTCAATTCCATTCATTGATAAATCCAACTCAAGCAAAGAGCGCATTCCATTTAGCGAATTTGCGTCAAAGCTGTTTATTTGGCAAAAGCTGAGGTGTAAATTTCTTAATGAGTCAGATTGGAAATCAGGTACTATGGACAAGTAATTACGAGATAGAATTAGGACTTCTAGACTAGTTGCTTGGGATATTACTTCCGATGATATGTTATGTAAGCGATTTTCTGATAAATCAAGTATTGCCAGTTGAGGCAGCTTACTGAAAGCGTCTTGGTCGATGTTATTTATTTTATTTTTAGATAAATCTAATTTTATGATATTAGATGTAGTATTAAAACCATACCAAGAATCATAGTTATTATTTGATAAATTAAGAATTTTTAAATGTTGCCACATCTGTACGTGTAATGGCAGATCTCCACTTAGCCGGTTGCCAGAGATATCTAATTTTTGTATTTGTTGAAAATTTGCAAGTTCCGTGGGAAATTCAACAAAGTTGTTATTCGCTAACAGTACCACTTGAGCCTGAAATAAAAAGCAATTATTAGACAAATTCTTCAATTTCTTTTAATAGAATAGTGACTGGACAAAACCCGATTATCTAATTGTGGGTTCGATGCCCATTCGAACAAATGAAATATAAATATTTTTTTATATTTATTTTAATATCTTTATTTTGAAATGAAATATTTTTATTTGGAAATGAAATTATCGTAATGAGGATGGACTGTTTTAACAGTAGGTTCCCAAGTTTCCTTTGCCTTCCTTGCCATGTGCAGCAAATATTTTATATTGACATAATTTTTTTACTAATGATCCGATTGAATAAAAAAACAAATTTTGCATTTTAAGAGAACTTTACCAAATTACAAAATTGAAAAAAGCGTATAAATCGGTGAATCGTTTCGGAATAGCGTGCAAAAACTAACAATCCACCTCATATTTTTTTTAAATGTAAAATGCCACTAATAATCTATTTTTTTATATATCTTTTAGACAACGACCAGTTACTATATAACTCTATATTATAAATAAGTATAAATTTCTTACGTTATTATCAAGCCCTCCAGGCAGCTCGGTGAGTTCTTTATCGGAACAATCCAGGTACAGTAGTTCATCACTACTGTACGTAATGCAAGATTCTTCACGTCCTTCCTCTAGTTCTCGCAGAACACCAGCACTTACTGCCACAAACAGTAAACTTGACCATATTAACCTATATATAATACCTAGAAATAAAAATATACTTCAATATTTAGTTATTTATCAAAGAAACACTTTCTTTGCCATTGGAACTCTTACATACATTGTAATATTTGTAAATGGTTAGGTTGAAGATAATAGTTTCTTAGGTAACGTACAGCTCATGTTTGCTTGTCAATAATATGTATAAGGTATTTTGTTATCTACACTAAAGTTATACTTTTTTTTATATATTTTCAATCTTAATATTTAATTTTTCGCTCTGGTACAAGCAAAACGCGGCGTTGAGTTTCACCACTAAATACGCAATGCCTCAAATTCGGCGGGAAGTAGGGAAGGAAGTGGAACGGAGTGTCTTAACACTGAGTTCCCAGGTTCCCTCTGCCTACCCTGCCATGTGACGGATACAGCCTGAGTACTCTGTATCCAACACATGACAGGGAATTTGCAAACCTAGTGTTGAAACACTCCGTTGCGTTCCATAAAAAGTTATAATATTCTATATGTATTTTACATTCTCTAATGTAATGATATTCAATTTTTGTCACGATTTAAGTAAAAAATATATATGTGTAAAGTAAATTTCTTTCAAATTCCTTCTATTATTTTCAAAACCTTTAATACATCATTCAGAAGTATATATCGAATATAAACATACCCATGTATATGATAAGATAAATATTTATGATTCACTGCAGGAAATAATGATTAATTTTAATGTTAAAATCAAAAAATAATTCTAGCTTAAGTATATCGTTGTTATACCTAAATAATCGTAATATTTTAATTTTAATTTCATTTTTACTTATTAATAAGATTACTGAACATATATCATCTATAAGTTTTATTTCCAGTTTCTTGTATAAAAATATTCTCCACATTATTGTAGAATACTAACTGATGATACAATAATCACCTTTTATAATGTTAAGAAATAGACATAATCCACGTATTATATATTAATATATTTCAATTCGTTTAGATTGATCGATAGAGAGTAGAAAAATATTTTTCCACCATTTAGATGTACATATGTATGTATGTTAACACGTGATACGTTTTTTAATATTAGTAAATTGAAATATTCATTTTTTATTATATAATAAATAAACTATATCATACAAATCTAGAATCATATTTCGATAAAATTTACACAAACACCCATAATATATTTATTAAAAAAAATAACTTAACAAATATTAAATACCCTCAACAGTATTGATAAAACTTACCCATTAGCGCTACTTCTATCACGTCATATTATATACTTTATCACACACTCAAACTTGAAAATTTTTGATAAGGGCTGCACTGTATGATTAATAGTTATTTTATACATTTACGTTTTTTAGTAAATATATATATGTCATTTTATATAGGATGGCGCGTCGACGTGAACGGATTGGCACCACTGGCCGTGAATGACGATACGTACAGGTTGCTCAAATGATAACGTAGATAATAAACTAAAACATATTATTATCACTTACCAAAGAATCTTCAAAAATATTAATAAATAACTCCTAATATATATGGTTATTTATATATAATTATATTTTGACGCACTTTGTAGGATAATATTTATTGATAACACGTTTGATATAATATTGATTAGGTATTTAATCTTTTATAAGTGCAAGTTACCTTCGACATAACACAGTTTTGGTATTCCAAATTAATGTCACATTTTAAAATTCTACCAGCTTTTTAATTATTTAAAATCAATGAAGAATCTTGATCGTCACATACCTTATGCTTTAGCATATGATATAAATAAATATCTACTATATTTATAGGAAAATACAACCATTACACAAAAATTCAAATATAGCCTAGGACATGATCACCGTTTTGCTTTTTGTATTAGTTATATTTCATTTGAAGAAAATAAAATCTTAGGGCTCGGTTGCTATAATCAAGTATTTTTTTTATTTTTTACGGTTACGTACCTCAATAGGTAAAACTTCTATCACTTTGTTCTCCGTCACTTCTCTGTTAAGACAATTTTTCATATTATTTATTTGGTGATTAAATTAAATATTTAAGTTTTCGCTCCCTTATGGCACATAAAAATAAAGTAAACACAATCAAAGAATTTGAGCATTTATGTATCGTTTTTGCTGCGTTTTGGATAAAATTCATCATATCGAAATTGAAACGTATAGGTTACTTCTGTAGACTACAATATTTGGCACGAAGTGAAAATTTTTAATAGAAATAAAGAAAAAAAAAACAAAAAGTGGTATATTGATAAAAACTATTACAAAGTATATTTGTATCTCATTTCATACAAAATCAATGGCTACGCCTGGTAACATAAATTCGTCCTTACACTTGCAACTTATTTGTTACTACATTTATTGTACTTATTTATTATCGGTTGTACTGTCGTTGACATAAAATTTTGAAATTGTTACGGTATCCCTGGTGGGCAAATTCGACTCGCACTTGACCGGTTCGTCAAATATCTATTATATATAAAGGAGTATAGGTAGGTCTAGAAATCAAACTTTAGCATCTCTTTAATTTATTATTTATAAGTTTCTTGTTTAAATAACATGAAACACACTGTATATATGAGATAATGTTATCTAAAATTTCCTATCTCTGATTAGGTACATATTGAGCTTGCTTCACCCAAAGAAATAACAAATATCCATTTCGGTTTAAATAGTTCTGAGTAGGTAACTTCAAATCTTGTTTCATTAAATCATATTTATTTAACTCATAGTAAGGTTGACGAGTCGTGGCCGTTCTATTGTTAACCGTAGAAGAAGCTGTACAAATATGTTAATTTCAGGATTATCCTAACTTAGGACAATTTTCTTTCTTAATGAACATTACACAAAAAATTCTAACTTCTATAGCAACCACAAGTCGTCGACCATACTGTACTTATAGCAATTATATGTATATCCCCCTTTTCTATATAAACTTATAAGTATGGACAAATATAAATATATAAAAAAATAATACTGTATTTAAGTTAAGCACAGCATCATAGGCAGTTATTTTGATCTCTATAAAGACGAAAAAGTTATCTCTGAAGAAAAATCTTTTTACTTTACACATATATCTGTGTGTGCGTGTGTATGTATTTTTAAGGCACTCCAAAGAAAATTTTAAATGTATCTTACACCTATAACATGTAGACTATATACAAGCCCAATTTTAACTACCTTACGAGATATTGCATTCTTGTTACCTGAGCGAGAAATTAAATAAAAATCATTAGTGTGGGAATCGAGTTCGCAACTGTCATATTTATTTATTTTGGTCATCCAGCAGTTTTGCCAATTATAAAAAAGTATGATAGGTGCAAAAAAATCAAAGGACAATATCTATTTAGACTTAGTTAATTAGTTTGCAATTAGATACTGCAAGTATTTTATAACAAAAAAATACTAAAAGAGATGTTATTATAAAAATTTCAATTGAACCATTGCACCGGTTAAAAAGTTTGCTAATTCGTGGGATATGTTAGGAGAATTAGTCCCGAGGACTGTTTTACGTAAGGGAATATGTAAGAGTTTAATGATACTACGTGGGAACCAAGCGGGGTCGTAAAAATTGAACAACTGCAGAAGTTTTGGACAATCTGTTTCATTATAGAATAATTTGTACAGAAACACTAAATCAAGGACTCTCTTCTAATTTATATCCCTAGGTCATTTTGAAGTGATTTAATCTTGCTTATTCGAAATTATGACTGATTCAAGAGAGTCAATCATACTTTCGAATAAGCAAGAAGCTGTGTCAATCATGCCGCCGCGCGCCTGACGTTTTGTTTTACCAGAGCTTAGAAATGAAAAAGAAATAGTGTGCACTTCCACAGGGCGAAGGTAAAAAAGCTTTTTCACTCAAAGCTATCATGCTTACAGTCAAAATTTTAGTTTCAAGACATTACTTATTTTCACGTTACATAAATAAACAGATAAAGCTATGACTAATAAATATATATAGTTCAAAGTTATTAACCGATCTGTCGTCGCGTGTTTCATCTCACCTCAAATCCTGAGTGCTTCAGGATTAAAATCAGTGCTCGAGTGCAAAAACGCGACACGTTCCTATCACGCCTGTCTGAACTCGTTTATGACCTGTTTCCTTCCCCCTGAAAAGGTGAGCTTTTACTGAATTTTCCAATAATTTTACTGCTAATTTTTATCTGTTTTCAATCAATGATAAAACGGTTGTAAGTAGGTTTTTCTTGTCACTCTTTATAGAATAAGGCAATAATGGTTTTTATTTCACCATAAAATAAATAATGTTATTTCGACTTGAATGTAATGAGCGTATAAACATTTGATTTTTCCTTTTATCTGCTATATTTAAATTACTACTTACTAGACTAGAATTCACAAACCAAATATGGGTCATCCATATATTTCTTGGATTGTTGCATTTGAAATGCTATAGGACCATGAACATTCTATATTATAATATTATATATATATATATATATATATATATATATATATATATATATATATATATATATATATATATATATATATATATATATATATATATATATATATATATATATATATATATATACATAGTAGGTACGTGTAAGAGGGTACCTACATACATGTATTGCAGAACAGAGAATATAAATAAAATGAAATCTTATATAAATTGTTGTTTAACGTGAAAATTTTCAAATTTTCCTCATGGTTCGGTTGCAGTGAGCTCAATAAATAAGGATACAGCCCATTAGAGACGGTCCAGCAAATCTTTGGACGCCGAACGCCACTTACTTAGACTTAAACTGTTCCCGAGAGCTATTTACCACAGATTTGGGATTGCCAACATTTTGAGATACAGAAGTTGGAAAGAAATTAACTTTACAATTTAAAAATATTAAATATATAATAGATTCTTATTTAGATATATTAGATTGTTTAATATTTAGTTGGAATGTGTTGGGCAGTCCAATGAAGAAAAGTACATTATTTGTAAAAAAAAAAAAAGAATAATATCGTACAAACAAAACACATGCAAAACATTTCACCACAATAAAGACAATAAAAAACAATAAAACATTCGACTTACCTCAATGGGACCGGGAATTATGTCCAGAAGATCAATTGCTGACCCCATCGTATCTTAATACCCAGATCAGAGAAATATAATACGGTACGTATTTATTTGTGCTCACTAAGGATTTGCCCTTCATATGTTAAGATGTTTGACCCTTGAAACGAGATGATGGTAATTTGCTGTGTTGACTTCTACTTTTTGCTATTATATTTAAATTTTAATATATATGATGTGTATAGGAATACAAAAGTTTTTCGGTGATACGGTTTTTCCCACTTTCCGGTGACGCGATATTGTATGCTGATTTCGGAACTCAACATCGTCCCTTGTCTAATTATCATTAAAATTAAATGATTAAATTCCTCGAGTAAAGGAAATTATAATAAGATATGGCCATTTTCTTTAAGATTTGCCATTTTTCACCACTTTTCACCAAATTTGAGGCATCATTCAACGCCGCGCTTGTAGTACGAACTGAGACTAACACTTAGTTCCGAAGTTCTCTCTGCTCACTTTGCCATGTGCTGAAAAAAAACACATGATAATATTTTACTTAAGTATCTATAGAAAGAAATACAATTCGATAAAGTCTTTCATTTATTACAATAGCTATTTTTGTACCTTTTGAAAGTAACATTGCATATTAATATGAGTATTACAGTTTTGAAATATAAAAATAATATTATATATATTTAATATTAGTAGCTTCGTACCATTTTAAATCTACTTTGTCTCGATCTCAACCCGCTCCTTCGATCGAAACTTCAAATGTCAATCCTTTTACGTTAGGGAAGTTTGTTGAAGTATTATTAAGTATATCGATAATATTGCAATACTTTTATGTAGTATTATTTTAATCTATTTTAGCTTCACGATCCCGCTTATGACAGGGACTTGTAAGCTAGTGTTAATACATTTCGTTACATTCCCCGAATTTAGGACATTGCGTGTTGAGTGGCAGAACTGAACGCCGTGCTTTGTCTTATTCCCACAGTGAAGAAATGAAAACTTAAAATATTTAATCATAAAATATTATTTATTGTTTTTCTCGATTGAGGAGGGAACTCGCAAACTATCGCGTTTACAGTCACATGCTATGGGGCATGTGCCCCCCCTGAGCCATGACAGGCCACAAAAAAACAATATTTTTGTAAATTTTTATAAAAAACGAATAATTACTTATTGCTACCCATCACTATACCATTTTAAGTATTGATGGCAGTAGAATAAAACAGCATTGAGTCGATGTTGCATCCCTAAACCCCGTCGTCGGGAAACAGGCTTATTCTTTCGATGAGTGCTATCGCTCTGCCCTCTTACCAACCCCCGCGGGAGCTCAGCCTTTTACAGTGTGTACGTGGCTTTATGCGATCGACATTCAATATGAATTTCAGATAGGTTAGATCGTAAGCCGGTGTTCCCAGTTTGACAAATAGGCTTGTGATCGTTTGTAAAATATTGTATAACGTAGTCTTTTTTCTCTTAATATTGTAGTATTTTATTTTTAGAGGTTTCTTTTTTTATTGATTTATTTATATTAAAGTATGTTGTGTTAGTGTTGTTGTGTTGTTATTGTTTATAGCTTAGATACGCAATGTACTCATAAATAAATAAGGACATAACGAAAATTAAATACGCTTTGATAATTTTTTGTCAGAAGTCACATCTTACTTCGGAGTTGCGGTAAGTTTCCATAAAGTAATAGTTTCTCAAAGCCCGTCGCGAAACTGCGGAACATTCCAGAAAATGAAGAAGCAAAGCATCCGAGTGAAATGAAGGCGCCGGCTGAGGCGGAATAAAGTTGACATTTTTGCAAAGCTACGTTAGAATTTCAACAAAATTAAATGTGGCACTACACGAAATGAAAATAGTGTGAGGCGTCTTTCTCGCTTCGATGTCGACTCCCGCACACCACCGCCCTATTTTTGTTAAGAATTTTCAAAGTTTAGTTTCTACCTTTGAAGTGGATGGGTAATGAGAATAGTGTAACTTTACCTTTATTATTTGTTACATTTTTTTTTGGTTAATATCATTTTTGTGTATTTGTATGTTCCGTTTTAGAATAGATGTTCTCCTAAATTGTATGTACATTTTAAACCTCCCTAAGGCAATATAAGTGTAAAATGTGACATAGTTGTTTTGTTTTCCTCCAATATCTAATTGTCGTCACTTTGTAAGGCAGCAAAATCGAGACGCAAAGAAAAAAAATACTACATAATATTTAAAAGTATATGTAAACGTTTGACCATATTTTTTTATCAACTACCGCAGATATCTTAAATTGTTAGACTGAAAATTCACATATGTACATACATAAATATATTTTTTCAAACTAGATCTTTTTAACACACATTCCCTTACTGTACAATATCGCCTATTCTTTACCATAAGACTTCCTTCGTATCTTCTCCATACAACGTAAGATTAGTGAAGTGATATGTGCCCAACTGGCACGCTCGGAACGCCATAATCAAAGAACCATATCATACCATACCATATATGTAATATAAAACATAAAATATATCAAAAATAATCTTAGAGTATATATACATAAATAGTTTTAACTTTTAACCAGCAAAGCGTTGCCAAATGCAAACTAGATGCAAGCACACATTAACACAACGAATAACCTCTGCCGGGCGACTATCGCGCGCGACATAAACTAACCACAACATTACCAGTGTGATACACACAGACAAAATAATAAATAAATAACGTTTAATTTATACATTTATGTTACCATCGTGACATAGTTCCGTCCGGCAAGTCACAAACGTAATCAATGTACATGTACATACTGAAGAAGAAGAATAATAGGATAGGACATGCCTATCCTGTTATTCTTCTTCTTCTCCAGTTTCACGCTGAATCCCGCACAAGGTAGGGTAGGCAAAGGGAACTTGGTAACCTTTGTTAAGAAACTTCGTTCCGTTCCTCAGGTTTGGCCACGCCGCGTTTAACTTGTTCCCAGAGCGAAAAAAGAAAATATTAAATATGGTACTTCCTTGAATCGAACAACCCCTGCACCAAGAAAGGCTAATTTTGTATGTTCCTAATATTGTTTGCTTAACAAAAATCGATGTTGGGAATAGAGGCGAGGGAATTCTATAAAAAACCACATTTAAGTATATCTAATAGAATTAATAGGAGGCTTAAGCCAAAGCTATCTTCGCTCGTCAACTGCCACTAATTTCACTCAATTTAATGCTGATAAAAATTCAAACTCCGTGGGATAATTATGTATATTTTAGCATTTTAACACCTGTGAGTATTTAAAATCACTCAAACAGGTTTTTCGTGTGATTCGTTCTTAAATATAGTAAATATTTCTTACTAAAGTGTTTCTTTCGTTTACAACATTTTACTACAAGTCAGTGTGTAGAAAGGCTATCAAGACCCCACTATCGTAAGGCTAATGTTCCATGATCGGAGCCCGTAGCTTATAAAGTTCATTGTTATATTTTAAATATAAAAGTTTATATCTATAAAATAACAACAAGAAAATGCGTCAATAGATAGTTCACAGTTATGTATATAAAGAGTAGTTGTGGGTTCAAATGTTATATAATAAAAGTCATTTATATATATATTTATACAGCTTCACGCTGTATTCCATACATGGCAGTATATGTAGAGGGAATTTTGGAAACTAGTGTTAAAACACTCCGTTCTATTGCCAATTTTCCGCCGAACTGCGTTACGTTATTGAATTGTGTTACCAGTATGTTGGTTATTTATAATAATTGTTACTATTTATCCATTCATCGATCACTTGTCAAGATTCATCTGTAATTTATGAAGGTACTTAAAAAGAAGTCTTAATGTGATAAAAAATAACATACAGTTTTCTTAGAAAATGGTTTCAAGTATTAATATAGGTCAAATTTCTCTTACGACTTATGAGACTGCGCGGATCGATCGATTCGTTATTGGTAGGATAACTTAGTTGCTGAACGTCTTACGTTCATGTTTATTTTAAAATAATTTAAGTATTCAAACATACATATATTTAGAGGCCTGTCGCTTAGGCACATACATGCGAGATACTGGTTGTGGGTTCGAACCCACTCGAAGAATTGAAACATTTCAAATTCCAAATAAAATATTAAATTTTCATTACTTCGCTCTGGTAACAAGGCAAAGCGCTGAGTTCCGCCACTCAACACGCAATACCTCAAATTCAGCGGGGAACCTCAAGTGGGGAACTTAGCGGAGTATTTTAACGCTAAGTTACACTGCGAGTGGGAATCAACCGCAAAACTAGCCTTTACAGTCGTACATACGCTTGTGTTCTTGCACCATGGTCGCCTTAAATATAAATAGGCCGGCCGGTGTTAAAATATTTTGCTTCAAATTTAATAATACAAAAAAGATATTTCTAAAAAAGCAGAAAGATAACTAGAGCTAGTCATATTATATTTATTTGTTATTACAACAAACTATTGATAGATGACAAATGATATTATTTTAAGATTATCAGTTGTAGATAAATGTTTTTTTTAGCTTCATGCTGTATCCCGCACGAGGCAGAGGGAACCCGGGGACCTAGTGTTAAGACACTCGATTCCACTTCCGTTCCCCACTTTCCGCCGAATTTGAGGCATTGCGTGTTGAGTGGCGGAACTCAACGCTGCGCTTTCCTTTATTACCAGAGTGAAGAAACGAAACATTAAATATTTAAATTGAAATTTAAAATGAAAATGTTATTTCATTTCCTCAACTGGGGATCTGGGGACAGAACCTGCCGCTTACAGTCACACGCTTGTGCCGCTGTGCCACGACAGGCCTCTAGATAAATGTTAACATATAAAATTAATATAACAACATTACACGGAAACAATCTCATTATGACTATATCAAATAATCGAGAAATAGTTTATTGAAAAGAAAACATTAATAAAAAAATAAGATTAAATTAAGGTCATCTAAGAACATTAGTTGCATCTTTTTATTACAATCATTTAAACTAATAATATAATAATAATCAGTAAATAAAATGAGGAATGACATCTTAACAGTTCCCATTGCCATGTGCGGGATAGTGAAGAAAAAAACATTTTCTTACTTCACGCTTTATCCTGACATATACACCATGTCAAAGCTCTCCATTCTGTGCACTTATCATAAATAGGACTGTCGCGCGTTTATCCGATTTAAATGATGCGCATTTAAATTATCAGACAAATCGCGGCGTTAAACTCCTCCATTCAACATGCAATCTTTCGAAAATTAGAGAACAAAATGTCTTAAAACTAAACTTACTCTACCTCCCCCACTATATGGCAAAATGTAGGTATTTACATTTCTATTGCTTAATCACAAATGCTTTAAAAATATATTTTCTTACTAAAAGTCATTATATATCCAACAGACGAAAACGATGGGGCGTGTATCAAGCTTTATCGCCAGAGTTAAATGTCATGAAATTGGCGTCGGTCCATCTTTAGGCAATTAGGGGTAGCAACATTCAAAATATTCATATCTTCTTTGAAAACTACTTTTAATTCCAAAAGTTATTTGAAATTATGGTAATAAGCAAATGGATATACGATATACATGTTAAAATAAATAAATAAATATATAAGTTGTAAATTTTATTCATAATTAGCTCAAATTTAGTACTGTTTATGTTTTTTTTTTTGACTTTCCCACTTTGTTTTTTCTCATCGCAGTGTGGGCCCTAGAGTTAAGACACTTTGAAAAGTTACGTAATGATTGCAACAATTCATCACCGCTCCTTGTATAACCGGCCGATTGACGTCGTCTTTAAAGCACAAACGTGTGACTGTAAACGATGTGCGTTTGATTCTTACTCGAGGGAGAGAAAAACATTACATATATTTATTTCCTCGCTCTGGTAACGAGGCAAAGCGCGCCGAGTGTCTTAATGACACAGATTGTCTTATCACTAAGTTCCTAAGTCAACCCTGCTATGTACGAGACACAATGTGAAGGCGAAAAACTAAGAAAAACACTTTGCCTTACCAGGGTGGGAATCCACAATCGTTGTGGCATTCAGTCCCCCACTTAAACTTATAGTTATTAATAAATCTTTTCTTAACTAAAAAACATTGCAGTTATCATTTTCATTCACCGAAGCCAAGATGTCTTTAAATGACAGGACTTTTTGCTCCAAGAACGCAATGATATGCCACATCTTACTATCTGTCACTTAAAACTAAACAATAAAAATAATGTAAAACGTCCCCTTTCTTTTACTATTTTATAAAACAAAAGGGTTAAAATCAAAGACGGCTTTTATATATCAACAACATATACACGTGACCAATTAATTCAAGCAAACTATTGAAAAGCTAATAATTGGTCTGTTAAAACAGTTTACTGTTATATACTCCTTACCAATATTGATTTAAAGGCGAAATTCTACTTGCGACGAGGTTTAATATGTGCATAAATATGCCTATCATTTGCTAGAACGTTATAGGTACAATGCACTAATTATATCAGTGTCTTAGAAAGCCTCTAACCAGCCCCTTAACAGTTTTCCACGGTATCGGAGGGGCATTAGAGCATTTCCCAGTAATGCTTCTAAAGACGGTTGGCGCACGATGACCAAGGAGGTCGCACAGTGACACCGTAGACTGTTTTGTATATTAAAACGACGTTTAAATATATTGTTAACTAATAGTTTAGCTTAAATAAAAAATAAAGTTTTAGTTCATGTACATATAAAACATGAAGATATGTGTATCCATTGTCTACTTTAAAATGGATAAATAATTCAGATCCTGTGAATATAAATTTACAACTTGATGAAAAGTTGGTTAAAACATCGTATTAATATACAATGTTTTTACATACAAAATACTTCATTTTATACAGACACATTTCATTACATATTATATTTAAATAAAATAAGACGAATAATTTAAATACTTTTGCTTAAAATTATAATGTGAAACTTGCCATCTTGGCTAATTTAGAAAGCAAAGTGCTTCTCGTGTCCGGACCGGACCGCGTACTCAGAGGGAACTTAGACTTAACGGTCACCACTCAGGCCAGAACTTAGTATCAATATGTGATCCTTTGATAAAGTTACTTGTGGTAATAAACTGACGTTGATATACATAAAATGCCGAGCAAATGATAAAATCAATAACTGATACACACAACTTTATTTTATGTGTATTTTTATTTTTAACCTAAAATTTACGGGCATGGTGAGTAGATTTTTCTTATATTCGTATTTCAATAATAAATGTTTGTCTGTATTTATAATACCATTTTATTCATTACGATATTTATTTATAGATTAAAAAAAAAAAATTCTTCGTTTACAAAATAACAATATATTTTATAATATTATCGAACCAAAAAAAGATATTATATTCATACATGAAAATAATATATTATTCTTTCTATATCTTTATTAATATCTTAAAGCTAATAAGTTTGTTGCATTGATCGCGCTTATATCAGGATCTATTGCTTCGAACTGATAAACCCTTTTGATATTGAAAGGTATATTTGTCACCAGGTTACAGTCACACGCTTGTGCCGCTGCGCCACGACAGGTCTCTATCTAATATATAACTTAAATATGTTTCAAAATCAATTAAGGTCCAGACAAGATTACACAAAGGTCCAATCTCTACATCATGCTCGCATCTTAATTGCCGAATATTGTCTCGCAAGGGATCGCTAAACCGTTAAAAGGATCTGTTACTGTTAAGTGCTGGATCGAGGGTTTGATTCGCCGTTGTAATTCGATTCTCCAATTAGGAGTTGTACTGCAACCTCATCTTAACTCTTAAGGTAAGTTGAATTTTGAGATTTTAGTCGTTTGAACTGTACGAGATGTTATATGAGTAAAATTCACGTTATATCTACAGTAAAGGTGGCAATTGAATGAATCAAAGTACTATAGGTAGAAATAATTATTCTATGACAAACTGAACAAAGTTCTAATTAGTTTTAGTAATGGTGTTTTTATATGTTTTTGATTAGTTTTGATGTAAATTTAAATTAAAGATTTTAAATAACGGTCTTGTATTTCCGAATACACTTATGATGATGCTAGTATTAGCATTATAGTTAATACAATAACATAATAGATGAGGCGATGTCATAAGAAAGTCTTGTAACATCGCCTGCCCACCATCTAATTTATCTCCTATTCATAAAAACATTATCTAAATATTTCTTTCTTTTCTTTTTTTTCTTTTAGCTTTACACAGTATCCCGCACGAGGTAGGCAGAGGGAACCCGGGAACCTAGTGTTAAGACACTCCGTTCCACTTCCGTTCCCCACTTTCTAAATATTTCAATATATTAATTTCATACATAAATTTTCAGGCGCAGGTTATAATCAATGCTGAAACAAGAAGGAATTGAATTTACTGTCGCCATACTAACAGAAACACCCTAACGCACTTCCATCACTACGGCCGCGAATAAATAACAGATACTTTTTAAACAAGTAGATTTTTTTCAGTAGGCGTGGTTATCTCGTATAAGCGGGTAACCGTATATCCGAGTGTAGCTATATCCGAATATCCGCGGGGGCGGATCAGCCGGATTTCCAACAGGTGGGGGATGAGCCGCAAGTAGATACGCCCACTGCCACGTGCTTAACGCGTTAGTAGTTAGGATTATGGTATTATAAACTTACTATAGTAAAATAGTGATTTTAAATTAATGTATGGTGTATTGGTGATTATGTTTTAATCATAGAATAGTTTGATTATTTTCAATGATTAATTACTACACTACTAGAGGTTAATTTATAAAAAAAAAATGTAAATATAAAGAAATTCTGAAACTAAGCAGAAATCATCTTCCAACTTAAATTAATTTAGCCAGCATAAAGATATTTAGGCATTAAGTATTTTCTAGCTTCATACCGTATCCCGCATATGACTACCCTAGTCAGAAACTTGAAAACATAGTGTTAAGCCTTTTGTTTCATTCCTAACTTTTAATCAAATTTAAGGCATTACGTGTCTGAACGTCACGCGTTCCCTTGTTACCTGAGCGATGAAAATGTAAATATTTAATTTCTTCGAGTGGCGATCGAACCCACAACCTGTCTCGTTTACAGTCACGATCTTGTGTCCAAACTTAAAAAGACTTATTTATTAATTACCAAGAAAGATGTAATAAATAAAACTAAATTACAAAACAGCTTTGTGACATAAAACAAAATGTGATATTAGTTAAAGATGGCTCAAATTATGAGCCGGTTTGATAAATACACATTAGTGAGTGAATTTATTAGGCCATTTTACAGTTTGATGGCAATATCGACGAAAACATTTGGTTATAAACTCGCCGGGTACCATTAATAACGAATCAATCTCATTTGAATTGACGTAGTTTTAATGCCTATGGGAAATAAGGTATTAGCGGATAGTAATATATTTATTTTATGGTAAACACCCAAAAACAGGTTGAAGGCTTAGTAATTGGGAAATTGTGTTATGAGAGTGTCTTTGGGTTTGTTATTTTACTTATTTTAATAGTAATAGTTAAACAATTTAATTAAATTTTTTTGTAACTTTGACGTTTTTTTATAAATAAAACCTACATTTTTTAGTTCATACATTCGACAACGTTTACGTAAACGAATATTTCATATATGAAATGTTTCATATAATAAAGTATTCTTAAGATACATAAAGTTAATAACTCTCGCGTATCCCGGTTATTTGTCGGTATAAGAGGCAAATTAATAGTCCAAACTTCTTGGATTCCACACGCCTTACTCGAAGTTGGTCGCCAATTAATTTATTATACTAACTTTGAGTTATTTATTGCAAATATGTAGAAAAGATATTATATTATCTCGAGTTTAAACGTACATAAATGTAATATAATTTTTACAATATTTCAGTAGTATTGATCTACATTATGAATGGTATTTTAATAAATTATACATTTTCAACAGCAGAATTTGTCAATGTAAATTGACTTGTGTTTGAATTTGAACAGCAGGTATGCAGTATGACTTGGAATATTTTTCATTTATTATTATTTGTAATTAATTTACTAAGTACTTCGGTTTCACTAGAATAAATATGAATTTGATCCCACTCGTAGAAATAAAATATTTAATGTTTTTATTTTTTCGTTCTGGTGACAAGGAAAGGCGCGGAATTGAGTTCCACCATTCAACATACATTACCTCAAATTTAGCGGGATTGTTTGAGTGGAGAAGGAAACGTAGTGTCCCTACACTAAGGTTCCAAGTTCTCTCTGCCTACTCTCCCATATGTGTGTTAGATACAGAGTGAAACTGAAAAAAATCGTGAACTTACGTAAGCAGACTCATTCATTAATTTATATAAGTATTTCATTACAATATTTTTATTCCTAGCATTGGACATCATTATGTTTTTCACACATAAACATTTCAGAAATGAAAGACATAGCGCAAGTGCTGCCAGTACCACCAATAAAGTAAATCACGCGTATACACCACGGCAATTCTAATTAGCCCTTCCTTATTTATGATTCATAAGCCGATGAACAATAAATTCTCAGAATCTTTCCGTCCCACATGTGCTACTAAGCCTTGGCATTAGCGAATGTTGAATGTTGGTTCTCGCCTAATAAGAGACGGGATGTAAGGAATCGCTCTGATTACTATATTATTTATTACGCTACGTGCCGCCCGTGTAAACGCTTCCTAATACTCCAATCTACTGCCATCTTAGAGTGTTGCGCCTTTAATACAACATATCTTTACCAGCTATACTTCAACAATTATTGGTTTTTATTGTGAAAATATGATTTATTATTTTAATATATATTGCAAGAAGCTTGAAATGAAACTTTTTTAAATTCACAGATTGAATGATGTTATTCAGGACAGACAGAAAGAAATATAATATATATATCCTTTTTTTTTTTTAAAGGTGAATGTAATTCTGTTGGCTTTTTGGCAGCTTTATTATGGCGACACGGGATGGGGCGGGAAGAGGGACAACATAGTACTTCTTATGGACATACGTCCATAAGTCATAAGTCCTACGTTACTCCTTGGACGTCCTGTGTAGGACTAGAATGCTAGGGTTGCGGCCGTCGACCGGGCATGAGGATTCCGTTCTTTAAGAAAATCTGCCGCGATCTGAAGACAAATTAAGTTACGCTAAAAGTACCTGACAACCTTTTATCGCAGGACCATTAAATAAGTCTGTGTTCTCTTTTGTCGGCATTTCTACAGACGTTGCATTGATCAGCACAATTTTTTTGCCTAGCTGAATTGATGATGAAAAAGTAAGCCCGTTACTATTTCTATAACGTTATTAGCTTTCAGTAAAAACAACCTTGCGATCAAATGTATGTATGTTGTTTGAACTAAATTATTGGAGTGTTTAGTAATTATTTTTATATTTAACAAGTATTTTTATATTTTAAAATATTAATTACTTACAAAAAATACTTTTATTTGCTTATTATTATGTATATTTATTAATTTAATATTAGGATAAATGTTGGTCATATTAAAATTATTAAGACATTTCATGTAGACAACCAATGTTGAGTGGCGAAATTCAACACTGCGCTTTGCCTGGTTACCAGAGAGAGGAAATTAAAATAACCAATTTCATTTTGACACTGCCCAATGAGTGACAGAATTTAATACCGCGCTTTGCCTTGTTGCCAGAGGAAATTAAAACAATAAATATTTAATTTCTTCAAATGGAAACTGAACATACAACTTGACAAATTTATAGAGAGAGGCACTTGCGTCACGACGATCCTCTTTATTTGATTTAGAATAATTATAAAATCCCTATACAATTCATTGTTATTAGTAAAATATTATATTTATCTAAGGATATAAATCTATTCTTGAGACCGCCGTGTGATTAATATAACCCAACCAATACAAAATCTTAACAATGTATACAAAGCGCTATTGAATAATGTTCTCATATTTTGTCCTATCTCTTCTTCTGCCGAAGGGGGTGGAATAGACTAAAAAAGATTATAGAAGTAGTATCAAAGATTTATCAAGAGCGCAAAGTGATTTATAAATGTAAAGTATTTTAAAATGGAGATTGGTATCCATAAATATAGTACTCTGTAATATAATTTGGAAATTAATTATATTGAAAAATATAAATATTTAATGTTTCGTCACATTTTATTCTTATTACTATTGTACCTAATGCATATAATATGTAGGTACAAATATTTAAATCAATAAAAAATGTAAAATGACTTAACGGTTTCAACGCCGTTACTATTTTTAAAAATAAAAGCATTTCGCATAAATTCATTACAACGACAGCTTTATGCCCTTTCTTATTTATGATTTATTCTATGGATAAAGTATAGAAAATGCTTCATACGCCACCTTTGAGCTTACGCCCGAGAACGCTTTAGTGTTAATTATAATGAATATTTATATTGTTTGTGCATTTACTTTAACTTGAATATTGTATAAGAACTCGTATGTTTAAGGAATGGAAAGTTTAAATTGGATGACGTGACGGAGTTGATATATCCGAGTTCATAATAAAGATATTTCGAACAAACTTTTCAAAGTTGCGTCGAATTTGAGGAAAATTTTATTGTAGCAATTACGTTATAACTAATTTTGTATTTATATAAAAACAATCAACATTCTTTTTTTTTCAGCTTCTGGCTTTATTCCGCACACGGTACGCAGTGTGTGTAACAGTGAGAATTAGAAAAGTGTTAAGAAACTCCGTTCCCTTCCCCACTTTCCACTGAATTGATGGTATTGCGTGTTGAATTGCGAAACTCTTTAATTTAAAAATATTAAATTTTTAATTTCTTTTATGGTCGAACCCACAACCAATCGCACTCACAGTCACACGCTTGACCCTGTGTCACAACAGGCCCGTAATATATATGAATATTTTTAAAGATTTATAATTGTACATTTATATTATATAATATACTTATATCACGTGTATAAAGTTTTTTCGAACTACCAAATATATAATACCTAATCATTTAATTGTATAACGATCTCAAACTTCAACTTAAAAAAAAAAATATATATTTTCTGTGATAAAGCTGGTTCAGTTTCCAAAAAAATCCTAAAACTCATTTATACTTTATTTATTGTAAGATCATTGTAAAATTTAAATTATATCAAATTTAACATACTATTAACAATTTAAAGTTCATACATACGTATCTGCGCAGGCTTTAAGCATCGACCGTCTTGGAGGCGCCATGTTTCATCCACTAACCGTAATCTACGGCGCACTGAATTATTATTTATAAGGTAATTACAAAAACACTCTCACGCACGCTATCTCTAATATAATTTATGGGAGGATAAACGCCGATGGGTAATTTTTGCATATCCCCCTTCTCCGTATCGCGAAATTGAATGATAACGTCTTGGAGTCACATTATGCAGAATAAGGTGAAATGATGATAGATTTCCGTGACATTAGCTGGCTTTGAAATATTAATACAATTATGTTTTTAGCTTTACGCTCGCGTTGGATGTCATATTTCAGGGCAGGCGGAGGGAACTTGGGAACCTAGTTTTAAGATACTCCGTTCTGTTCCCCTCTGTACGTGTAAAGTAGCAGAACTCAACGCAGAACTTTGCTTTGTTACTAGAACGACAAAGGAATATATTAAATGTGTATTTGAATATATGAAATATTTATTTTTTTATATAATAAGAATCGAACCCACAACCCCTTATTCAATTTTAGATATAAACTTTTAAAGGGACGCGCCTAAGGAAGAAAATAATTATTTGGTTGGTTTAAGCGAATCAGATATATTTGATTTAGTTAATATTAAGAATTAATCTGTTAAAATATATTTACTACATAGTACATACTGACGTATTTAATATATGAAAGGTACAATTGAAATAAAATGATCACTAATTTTCAATTAGCCAAAAGAATAACAAACTTTATTTCTATTAGCCCCAGGCATGCGCGGTCGTTAAACTGTCACTAAAATTAAAATCCATACCTCAGGGAGAACGTGAAACTTTATTATCGGTTTCCGCTAAACGTATCCGAAGTTATTTTGCATGTAGCCGAGATAGCGTGTGTTGCAGTTTGAAAGAAACTCATGAATTATGGCTCTCTGCCTACATATCTGCTAACTTTACAAAGATATTGTAAAACTGGATGTACTTTATATTAGTTTTCATAACATTTTTAACAAAAAAATTATGTAACTGGTTTTTTTATTTCTGATTTTATACTATCATATTGCAGTCGAGGCTTTAGACTATAAGATAGACGTTAATTTTAAATTCTATGGAGTGAAATATTTATATTTATAATCTAACTTTTTTAACATTTTGTTCTAAAATTTTATCTTAATGGTTATGGGAAAATAAAGAGTGTAATAATGGCAAATTTGAGAAGTTCATTTATGCGTTTCAATATACTTGTTAAATATTTATGTATATTTTGTTACGATAAGCCAAACATAATAACAATGTCATTTTGTTTTCCAATATTGTATTAAACAAAAATGTAAATGTTTATTCATAACTCAAAGAATAATAGCCCTTTGACACTAAATACCTCTTATGGGAACTACATCCGCTCGGCAAAGAAAATCATATTCATAGAGACGATAAATTCCCATCCAAGCAACGCACACCTCTTTAATCGTATTATTTTAATATACGTAAACCAAGTATTGTTGGCTGTCCCGCTCTAATATTGAATATGGCCTATATAAGTGTCTCTCTCGTTTTTCGGAGGATATCTTAATAAGATTCATGAAAGGACCCCATATTTTATATCCGACTCTGTCCTCTATCTTCTTATATTATCCCGCAAGAAGACTGCCTTTGAAATATGTGCTTGCTTGGAAATTTCCGATCTTTCAATTACACCTTTGTTGAAGTTTCAAATATTTTGAAAATTGTAATAAAGATATTACTTTACCACTTTCTCATAGTATTTGATATCTTGAGAAAAATTATGCAGTATGCATTTTATAATGCAGTGTAATATGTATATTAAGGAATTCCAGTGATAATTGCGTCTTCGGCTTGAATCACCAAAAATACTTGCAGAAGTGAAAAGTGAAGTACAATAAAATTAAAAAAGTGATCTGGTTCTCGTTTAAAGGAAAACTACACTTGAATAATATTCTGTACTTATATATACTTATATTTTTTTGGAATTTTTTAGCTTCACGCTGTATCCCGCACATGGCAAGGTTGGTAGAGAGAACTTGAAAACGTAGTGTTAAGACTCTTAGATCCGTTCCTAACTTTCCGCCGAACCGTAGGCATCGCGTGTTGATGGGCGGATCTCAACGTCGCACTTTGGCTAGTTTCAAAGCGAAGACATGAAAATATTAAATATTTTCATTCCTCAAGTGGAGATCGAGCCGACAACCTGTCGCGTTCACAGTGTATTTGTCTTAAATTCTTTTCAATTATATCTTTTAATTAAAATTATTATTACTCAAAACTATTAAACAATAACAATTTAAATTAAAAAATATAATAACAGTTTAATTAATTTGTTAATTAAAAACATAATATTAAATATATATATATATATATATATATATATATATATATATATATATATATATATATATATATATATATATATATATATATATACATATATATATTATTACTATACAAGTATAAAAGAAATATAAAGCGTTAGATACTTTTAATATATATATATATATATATATATATATATATATATATATATATATATATATATATATATATATATATATATATATATATATATATATATATATATATATATATATATATATAAGATAGTGTTTCGTTTCTTTTCTTGAACTTTAAGAAATATCATTCAAGAAATCATAAATACATCAATGAAGTACATCAGGCCGAGGACGGTTTCTTATACATAGGCAACTGATATTCCTGAGATTCGTTGGTGGTCGCGAGATCATCGGCAAAATGCCACGGATTCTTTCTACTTATTTTGAATATAAGATTAATTTTTCTATTAGAATAACTATGTACGAGTGTATGGTAGTAGCTATGGTAATATAACACAATCAGCATTAGAACCGCTAAATTAACGTTTATACGTATACTTCCAATTATGCAAATACGAGGCCCACGGGAGTTTCCTGCTTACAGGAGATACCATTAATCATTATCTAAATTAATTTCGAACGCTTAACAAAATCTCCTCTTAGTTTCTTAAAGTTACAATAAAGAGAAACGCGGCGGTGGCCATAACTCATCTGAACGTAAGATTACTGATCTTTAATCCTCCCCCGGTTTTCTCTTAAAGTAAAGATTTACGACCGAAGGAATTACCGCGCCCCCGAATAAGGAGTCTATGAAAAAACTTTGCATGTTGATATACTTAGCGGTGAAAATGGAATGTTTATGTTTTCATCATTACAAATGTGTCATTTGAAAAAATTACTTTTAAACTAAGTTATATAAATCTTTTATGATATTTTTTGGAATTCAAGCGTTTTGAACATTTTGCTAATGCCAAAGTATTTCATTTAATATATGTAAAAATTGCAAAAACAACAATATTTTAATGTCATTTGCCTTAACGATAGCTTGTTACTGTATAGTAATTATAATTCACGATTTTTAATTAGTACCACTTTTTAGAAATATTTCTTTCAGAAAATAATGTATGGTAAACACTGATCACTGAATATATAACTTTTTCTATAAAATTTTAAGACGTTCAACAAATTACTGTATTTATATATAAGATTTTTTTCCATATGCTTTCACAATATAGGTTTGCTTTGTTCCAGTTAACTGAAGGAATATTTATAGCCGTAACTTTATTTAATATTCGTTGCGCACGGCCTGCGGACGAAACTTTTAAGCTACACAGAAATATTAACTTAGCCATGCAATATCCATATTGATGTTATGATTTCTACAGAAGGCTATTTATGTATAACTTTTCAATATACTACAATAGTACATTATATTATCATATCAAAATTATTACTATACAAGTATAAAAGAAATATAAAGCGTTAGATACTTTTAATATATATATATATATATATATATATATATATATATATATATATATATATATATATATATATATATATATATATATATATATATATATATATATATATATATATATATATATATATATATATATATATATATATATATGTATATATATATATATATATATATATATATATATATATATATATATATATATATGTATATATATATATATGTATATATATATATATATATATATATATATATATATATATATATATATATATATATATATATATATATATATATATATATATATATATATATGTATATATATATATATATATATATATATATACATATATATATATACATATATATATATATATATATATATATATATATATATATATATATATATATATATATATATATATATATATATATATATATATATATATTATTAAAATTATCTAACGCTTTATATTTCTTTTATACTTGTATAGTAATAATTTTGATATGATAATATAATGTACTATTGTAGTATATTGAAAAAGTTATACATAAATAGCCGTCTGTAGAAATCATAACATCAATATGGATATTGCATGGCTAAGTTAATATTTCTGTGTAGCTTAAAAGTTTCGTCCGCAGGCCGTGCGCAACGAATATTAAATAAAGTTACGGCTATAAATATTCCTTCAGTTAACTGGAACAAAGCAAACCTATATTGTGAAAGCATATGGAAAAAAATCTTATATATAAATACAGTAATTTGTTGAACGTCTTAAAATTTTATAGAAAAAGTTATATATTCAGTGATCAGTGTTTACCATACATTATTTTCTGAAAGAAATATTTCTAAAAAGTGGTACTAATTAAAAATCGTGAATTATAATTACTATACAGTAACAAGCTATCGTTAAGGCAAATGACATTAAAATATTGTTGTTTTTGCAATTTTTACATATATTAAATGAAATACTTTGGCATTAGCAAAATGTTCAAAACGCTTGAATTCCAAAAAATAACATAAAAGATTTATATAACTTAGTTTCAAGGTGATTTTTTCAAATGTCACATTTGTAATGATGAAAACATAAACATTCCATTTTCACCGCTAAGTATATCAACATGCAAAGTTTTTTCATAGACTCCTTATTCGGGGGCGCGGTAATTCCTTCGGTCGTAAATCTTTACTTTAAGAGAAAACCGGGGGAGGATTAAAGATCAGTAATCTTACGTTCAGATGAGTTATGGCCACCGCCGCGTTTCTCTTTATTGTAACTTTAAGAAACTAAGAGGAGATTTTGTTAAGCGTTCGAAATTAATTTAGATAATGATTAATGGTATCTCCTGTAAGCAGGAAACTCCCGTGGGCCTCGTATTTGCATAATTGGAAGTATACGTATAACGTTAATTTAGCGGTTCTAATGCTGATTGTGTTATATTACCATAGCTACTACCATACACTCGTACATAGTTATTCTAATAGAAAAATTAATCTTATATTCAAAATAAGTAGAAAGAATCCGTGGCATTTTGCCGATGATCTCGCGACCACCAACGAATCTCAGGAATATCAGTTGCCTATGTATAAGAAACCGTCCTCGGCCTGATGTACTTCATTGATGTATTTATGATTTCTTGAATGATATTTCTTAAAGTTCAAGAAAAGAAACGAAACACTATCTTACGTAAAATATTGGACAGCTTTTTAAAAATTATCTTAGTTATATCCAAAAATCTAGAATTAACATTACAATTTTCTAAAATCTTGTTGACACTGAGGGCTTGGCACCTATACAGTCCACGGACTAAATTGTAAGACCAAATAGATTCTTCTATTTTAATTTTTATGTATATTTTTATCTCAGGAATAAACTGATAAAATAAGTTTAGTGACAGGTCATTCACATTAATTTGTTTTAATTATTTCAATGGCCACCGCCGCGTTTCTCTTTATTGTAACTTTAAGAAACTAAGAGGAGATTTTGTTAAGCGTTCGAAATTAATTTAGATAATGATTAATGGTATCTCCTGTAAGCAGGAAACTCCCGTGGGCCTCGTATTTGCATAATTGGAAGTATACGTATAACGTTAATTTAGCGGTTCTAATGCTGATTGTGTTATATTACCATAGCTACTACCATACACTCGTACATAGTTATTCTAATAGAAAAATTAATCTTATATTCAAAATAAGTAGAAAGAATCCGTGGCATTTTGCCGATGATCTCGCGACCACCAACGAATCTCAGGAATATCAGTTGCCTATGTATAAGAAACCGTCCTCGGCCTGATGTACTTCATTGATGTATTTATGATTTCTTGAATGACATTTCTTAAAATTCAAGAAAAGAAACGAAACACTATCTTACGTAAAATATTGGACAGCTTTTTAAAAATTATCTTAGTTATATCCAAAAATCTAGGATTAACATTACAATTTTCTAAAATCTTGTTGATACTGAGGGCTTGGCACCTATACAGTCCATGGACTAAATTGTAAGACCAAATAGATTCTTCTATTTTAATTTTTATGTATATTTTTATCTCAGGAATAAACTGATAAAATAAGTTTAGTGACAGGTCATTCACATTGATTTGTTTTAATTATTTCAATGTTTAGAAAAATAAAATTGCGCCAGTTTTACTTTTCTAAAGATTGAAATAAACAAGATCAAGTTACAAATATTATTTTCCAAAGTGTAAAATTAATTTGGATGTAGAAACGTAAAAGTTTAGGCGTAGCGTAAGTAAAGGCGGTCGCGGTACAGGAGCATAAACGTGCGACTGTAAATGCGACAGTGAAACAGTTCGATTACCAATCGAAAGAGTGAAGTATTTAATATTTTTATAATATCATTGTGCCAAACTAGGCAAAGCGAGGCTTTAAATTAAGCAGGAAGTGGAGAACGGAAGTGGCTTAAAGAGGAAAGAGTGCCTTAATAGTAACATTCCCAATAGGCTCCCTCTGCCTACGATGCAAAGTAAAAAAAAATAGAAATCTTATAGGTCAACTAAACTAAAACGTTACTTATTTTAACAACTTATAATTTTTTAATCAATCCCTCTCAAATCGCAACTTCTATGAAACAAAATCAAATATTTAAGCAAAACGACTTGTTTACTCCAATTTAGATTAAGATGTTAAGTGGCCAAAGTGATTTGTCATAGCTTACTTTATCACGCCCATCATCCAAACAGCGGCGCTTATTCATAAATCTTCCGGTATTATTTGGAAGGTGAAACAACAAACATTACCGGTATAAATCTGCAACGTATCTCGGTTTGCGAGTTATGCGTTTTACACACGGCTCCATAGAACTGACTGTAAAAGACAGTTGAAATATAATACATTGAAAAATGTTTAAGCTGGTCTAGACATAATATTAAAATTTTTATATTACTTTATTATTTATCTATAGATAAAATAATATAGAAGATTAATTAGGAAGTAAATTAAGGACTTATTTATACTAACCAGTTAAAAAATATATGTTGCATTTAGTGTGGGTGTTGAACCCACTATCGTTCATAAGATATAAGCGTCCTATCAGACAAGATATAATCGTTATAAGAAAGCAAGTAAGAATCAAAATTAAGAATAAGTTAAGGCTATAGTGATATATATATATATATCATTACTCTTCTCTGTTATCAGTGATTTTGTGTACAATCATAACATGACGTAACGTGAAGCTGAAAAAATATGTATAAAAATATGTATACATATTTTTTCAGCTTCACGATGTACCGCACTTGGCAGAGTGGGCAGAAAGAACTTAGTCTAAAGACCCTAAATTCCATTCTCTATTTACCTTACGGAACTCAACGTCACACTTTGCCTTGATACTAGAAATACCTCATTTTTCGAGAGTGAATCCAAGCGAACAGTTATACTTGTCGATTTTGCCATCTCACACTTACCCCCTTACTACAGGCCTCATAAAATTGATAGACTAAATCATATTCATAATTGATTGATTTATAGTTTCATAATCAAAAGATAATTACATAACTTGCAAAAAAATATACATTTTTTTTTAAATATAACTTGATTCTTCCAGACCGTGCGTCCCCACTGTTATCTGCTACCGTCGCGCCATAAGACAATAGTAACGCAATAATAAAAATGTTGAATAGCCGTAATGATATTGTTACTGCGATGCATTGTGCCCGTGATAACGGATAAACTGTACCCAGAAGACCATATACTATCGCGCCTTCTGACTTATTATGGTTTTATCTGTGCAGAAGATTTTTCGTTTATTCTAAGGAAAATATAATTTACATAACATATACATTCATACTTGTGCTTTGACGTAAGAAAACGTTATACTAGGCGATGTTAGTGTAAAATATAAGCATTTCCCTGAATTTGAAATATTAAAATTGACGCAAAGATCTCATTTTCCACGAAAAAGGTTGACATTTAAAGTTTCACCAGATTGTATTTACGAGATGCCATCACAGCTTTTCACGTTTCCCGCAAACATATATTTCGAGCGTTTATTATCCTTACTTATCTCAAAGCATTGTTAAAAAGCGTGATGACTTAGGAACTGAAAGTCCCATTAAGTAGGTCTATTCATGTGGTGAAGGGTGGGTGGGGGTACAAATAAAAAGGAGTTATTTAAAAATATAACAAGCGAATATTCTTGTAGATAAGATGGTTGCGTTTCCGGCGTTTTCCCTGTCACGGAATTATTTCAGTGATTCGACGAAACACGATGTCGCGTTGCTGTCGCATTCAACGCTCTATCTTTAAAAAATTAAGGGATGTTCGAGGTTATTATATGTTTTTTATATGTTTTTAATCGATTTAATTCCAAATCTCGGGGTTTTCGATTATCATTTAATAATCATAATATCTTTTTTGGTTATATATTGCACACAAAGTACTCTATACCTTTGGTCTCCATATCTACCCATAATAATGTAAGGCATTCTTTAAAATACGTTATCACGATTATACAACTACGTGCAAAGATTATTTCTTAATAAATTACTCAAAATATTCAGTATAAAGAATATTTCTTATTTTCTCGGTATAAATACATTTAAAAAATGAAAATTTAATTAAAAACCATTAAAATTGTCGATATCGAGTTTTAGTGTATGTTCCATGACTAGACACAGATCTCTAAAGAGCGACCGTGTCAGATGCCCGCCGCTGTTTCTTAATTTCCTCTCGCAAAGATAAGATTGGCTTTTAGCTTTTTATTGAATTTTCTATGTTATGTACTGACTTTACAACTCACTCTGAAATGGCGTTTATTTTTAAAAAGATAAAGAGAACCAAGTTAACTTATTAAGTCTGTTACGTTATAAATAATATTTTTAATAGATATTTATATTTTACTTAAAATTATGCATTAAAAAGTATTTTTTTATTTAAATACTTACAATAGAGAACCAATGTAATATTATGTAGATTATATAAATATTTCTGAGCGCTTATTAAAAGAAAAATATATATTTTTGCCAAATTATCCATCAACCATTCGCTTTCATAAGCCGCTGTATCTTCGAGGGAGGTTATAGCACTTTATTTTTCGTATCTGTGTAATGTGTTCGAACATAAGAATCCGAATATATTTGCGTTATCTTCGTAAACCGCCTTAGCTACGACTCTACATTTCCGTAGAGCACATTTGACGAGATGGCTTTGCTTTCCGCTGCACTTTTATCTTCCATTTAATGACGCTATGGTACTTATATACTTTTTATTGAAATAATCAGTATAAAAAATAAAACGTAGAAGAACGACCATTAATTTATTATTTACATATGTAAATTAACGTTAAATATAAAATTTTATATTTGAAGTATAGGCAACACAACTTCAAAGCAAAAATAAAAAATAAACGAAAATACAAATTCAAAAGAATCACATCTTGGAATAATCTGACAGATTCTTTTGATTCTTTTAAACGGACGATTTAATTTAGAAAACTCAAAAATTATCTTTTAATTGCTCAATGCGGTGCGGCGGGACGGTCGAATTAGAGAAGATAATCGTGTTACAGTTGACACCTTACTGTCAAAACGAATTGGGGATGTTTTAGGGGATCGTGAATAAACTAAATAAGCGTGAGTAAAAAAAAAAGAAAAATATATTTCTAATGTTTTTTCGATAAATTTACGCTACAGTTGGTTTTATGTAGTAATTAACATATAAGACCTTACTGGTAGAGTAGTGCAGTTAAAAAGCGTCTGATGATTATAAACGAATATCGGTTTATTTAATTATGTAACTCTAATAAGAGATCAAACCGCGGCGTTAAGTTCTTCAACTTAGCACGCTATGTCTCAATTATTAGGAGGCGCGTGGAGGATGGACTGTTTTAAAGCTCAATTCTGTGATACGACGTAAAAAATATAGTAATTTCAATGGTTCTGGGTTCTCAAACAGTATGACCTTATAATTTTAAATTATATGTTTTTGATCTCGTTCTTTTTTTGCGCGTAAACCGTTTACGCGCTTGTACCTCTGTACAAGCGTGTAAACGCGACCGTTTTGTGGGTTCGATCCACGCTCTGGTGACTATTTAAAGTTCCTCCTGCTTACCCTGGAATGGAGGATTAGGACGTCAAACTAAAAAAAATATGTACTATCAAAGACAGTTCTGTTTCCTTATATAAATATAAATTACAATTTGTTTAGTTCCTTTCCTATAACAGTGAAAAAAATCCTATTAAAATATCACAGAGGCGCGTACTGATTAGCCCCTACTAAGCTTAGCTGCCCTGAGGGATGTAATTAAATAATTTTGATGAGTGCTCGTTAAGAATTCACTTGTTTTGTCTAAAGGGACCGTTACAGTAATAACAATTGACGTTTCAACTTTTATTCGGTACTTTATTTATACAATGAAGTGTTTTAATGGTGCTAATTAAAATATTATTGTTATTTTGTTTTATTTATTTTGGTTTACGGTTTGATTGATGTATATTTATTTTATCTTTTGGATTTGATGAATCAGTTTGTATATTAATTCAATTTTAATAAATCAAGTGACCGACTTGTATGACTATTGATTTGCTTGAAAAGTCTTAAGGAAATTTAAAATCATCTACTGAAAAAAATAATGCTGCAATATGTGCACACACGTTTTGCTTTCAGAAGTATAGAAAATAATAAGATATGTCTTTTTTATTTCCGAGAATTCAGTGTCATGAAGCTGGAATAACAAAATTTTCCCGTGGGTTCACGTTTTTAGTTACATTTTAATCTACAATTAATATATGCACACGATGTGTTACTCATGGATTTCTTAACGCAGTCCAATTATTTATAAGTCAACAAAGAAGATAAGCAATACGTTAAGCAACATGATATTAAACATCTACTCTATTACATAGTTATTTAGAAAACGTAAAAAAATAACGTAACCGGATTGTATGTAGGCAGAGCGCATATTCAATTCACGCTACGTTAATTTTTGTAAATGTCTAAAACTAAGAAAAAATCTAATCATAATTAAGATGTTTCAACAAATTTGTATAATTACTACATTTGTTATGACGTTCCCCTTATACATTTTGTGTCAAAATGTAAATATATTATTTATAATAGTCAATACATATTGGGTCTAATGCGTCAGTATAGATAATTCCACACCTGATTCTCATTTGATTTCATACTCGAGTAAATTTTTTCTTGGTTGATAACTTCTCGCTGTATTCTGTAGTGTAGGCTCCTCTATTCTCTTATCACTGCATTCTGGAGGCATTGATTAGCGAAATTCAACGCCGCCCAATACCTCGTTACCAGAACGGTAAAGGAGGAAATGAAAATTTTAAATGTTATATTTTATTGAGCGGGAGTCAAACCCACAACTTGATTTATTTTAGTCGCAAGTATTTGCCCCTGCACCATTATTAGGCTTAAGTATACTTTTATTAAAATAAATTGAATAGTCATTAAAATAGATTAAGTATTTTTATCATGTTTTAAAGTGTTATTCCACACTTAGGACAGAAAATACTTAAATTTAAAAAGCGTATAAAAATTTTGAACGAAGCAGGATTTGAACCCGCGCCTCTGGAAAACCGTTCCAGTATTAAGTATTTTTTTTTTCTCTTTGTCACACGTTGATCCGCGAGCTGACAGACAATGGTATACATGTCAACAGTAGCAGTAAACAGTTAAGCCAGCGCAGACGGTGGGTGAGCGTGGGATCTTTTCACCTGAGGTCGCGGTAAGCATGAGGGAAATTTGAGATATTCAAGAAGAGTTGTTAATACATAAATAAAATAATACAAATTGTAAAATATACTTAGCTTATAGTTAGTTGCGTTTATAGTTGCGTTTATAATTGACTAGTGTTTTTTTATATAATTAAAGAAATGACATCCTATAAAATTGTTGTTAACATAAACAATGAAAAGTGACATTCTTTTAGATCGTTCCCACAGAAATTTAGAAGAATGTCTAATAAAATAAAAAAAAATCTCTAATGTTTATATTCTCCAAGGAAACTGTGAAATTACAGAGGACACTCAGAGGATTTTAAATATAAATTTCATTGTATGTGTTTATTACCAACAGTCTTCCAAACT
Source organism: Eueides isabella (assembly GCA_019049475.1). Taxonomy (NCBI): domain Eukaryota; kingdom Metazoa; phylum Arthropoda; class Insecta; order Lepidoptera; family Nymphalidae; genus Eueides; species Eueides isabella. The sequence goes on from CM032388.1 coordinate 11,544,129, forward strand.
TAAAATCATTATGTTCCTATTCGCCACAAAAAAAAAATATAGTGCTGCAAAATTTTTCATTCACCACATTTAACTTCAAAAAATATAAAATTAAAATATAAAATATATATTTTAATTTTATATATTTTTTTAAATAATATTAATATTTTAAAGTTTGTGGTAAAACATCTCTATACAAATACAGTTAGTGGATGCATAAGTGCGATTTAGCAAGATGTCAGGGCGTGCGGCCTCCTCATGCGTTAATTTCGTCGCGACAAATTAATTCTAACATAGATTTAGTTGAGAATAAAGTGTATGTCCGTATTCATTTGTGTTTATTATTAAATGGAACCTAAGCACTGTCTGCACGCCTTTGTTGAGGGTCAGACATTTCACTCAGAAATATATTTTGATTTATAATAAAGTTAGCTTTTCTTATGAAAGAAAAATGTGATATCAAAATATCTATACCGCATATTACGAATATGTTTAAAAATCCTCATTTATAAGTATAATATATATTATTAAAAGTGTTTTGAGGTCTGTCTTGGCGCAGAGGCACAAGTGTGTAATTGCTAACGCGATAGGTTGTGGGTTCGAACCCCAATCAAGGGAATTATGATTTTTATTTTTTTTGCTCTGGTAATAAATATATGCAAATCGCGGCCTTAAGTTATGCCACTCAACACCCATTACTTCGACTACGGCGAAAATAGGGAACGGAACGGAATATCTCAATACTAGGTTCCAAGGTTCTCTTGCTTGAAGCTGACAAAAAAATATAAAATCACAAAAAATAATAAAAATTCCTTACGTATTGTTCTTTAAAGATAAAACTCTATTGTATTTGAATGTATAAAATACTGTATTTCATCTTGATTACGATTCGATCACTCGAATAAATGAGAGGAGGATAATTGAATATCCCCCGATTGGCTCTGATGCAATGAATAAAAAATAAGCCGCGGTTGAACCGCAGAGATGAAGAGGGGAGTAAAAAAATAATATTATCCCGTGGAAATGAATTAAGCATCTCACAGATATTGCGGTTCAGGAGGCTGGGGGCAGCTCAGTGTGGAATAGGCACGAGCTTTAATAATTTCAACGAAGCTTAATATAGTTTTAAATTAATATCTAATACTGAAACAACTTACAAAGTATTTGTTTTGAGATATTAGTCATAATAAATATTAAATATTGTCGACTGTGGGGATTATTAGTATATAATATTTGTAATAACTCTAATACAAAAAGAAATTAGTAGAAGAACTGAACTGAACAGATCACCTTAAGTAAATATAATATTATATCGTTCAATTAAAATCTAATCTAATCAAGGTGTGATTGATAATAAAAACTTAAGCCACAAGAAACAAAAAGGAATGTAAAATAAAAAAAATATATATCCATACTGATGCAGCTCCAAATCTTTCGATCCTGGGTAAGTAGGGAATAAAATTAACCGAGGATCATCGCTAATGAAAATAAATTGGCGGCGGGAGATTTGAGATTACACCGACGGCTGAGAGAGTGCGGCCGGCGACCGCGACAAACAATTTTGCTTCGCATATAGATACCATAATACTGCCTATAGGACATGTTTTATAGATACTATACTGACGATATAAGTATCGTTTTATTATAAAGTTCAACATTGGATTGATTTTTCCCAACTGTTCAGGAAATGTTATGTGTATCGCGTTTTCTTTTATGTATGTTCAAATGTAAATTATCTCTCACCTTATATCTTGAGAACCGCTGAGTGGATTTACATAATTGAGATATCGCTAGCTTTTTAGATAGATGACGTTAAAATAATTGTAATAAGGCAAAGCGCGGCGTTGAGTTCCGCCACTCAACACGCAATGCCTCAAATTCGGTGAAAAGTGGGGAACGAAAGTGGAACGGAGTGTCTTAACACTAGGTTCCCGGGTTCCCTCTACCTGCCTGCCTACCGTGACGCTAAGAAAGAAAAACGTTAAAATATAGTAAATGAGATGTTTTCAGTAAATTGTTTTTTCTTTTAATAAATACTACAACATGGGTAAGAAATTAAAGGGGTCATAAAAAGGAAGAGATCAAAAAGGTATGTAAAAATAATCATTACAAAATATACTAATTATTAAGAAATAGATGGTAGTATATTTTTCAATAATTACATATTTTAGAACTTTATTGTTATATTTTTAAGCAAAAAACATTTTTTATGATTTAAAAGTAATGATGATAAAAAATAATGCTACAAATAATGCTTACTTTTACTTGACTATGTGACTTGTCGTGGTGCAGGTGGACAAATGAGTGACTGTAAACACGACGGGTTGTGGGTTAGATCCCCACTCGAGAATGTGAAATATGTAGAATGTTCATCTCTTCGCTCTTGCAAAGCGTTACATAAAGTTTCGTCATTCAACACGGAATGGCGGAAAGTGGTAAACGGAACGGAGTGTCTTAACACTACGTTGCCAAGTTTCTGTATGAGGCTACAAAACAAACAAGTCACTTAACTGGTACCTACTGTGCAATGTGCCGATGAGTAACAATTGCGCTTTGTTTTAAGGTATAATTATTATTTCAGTTGTAGTTTCAGTTATAGTTACTTTACTTTCAAGTATTCATGCTGGTACTTGCTGGCATCCCGCCTAAAGACACTCGCCATAAAACAAAAAAGTTTTATTCAAATGCGTCTTTGTAGGTACTTTTAAAGATTTACGTTTACATAAAGGCAAAAAGATAAACAGACAGATATAAATGTAAAAAATCATAGATTACTATATTAGTATAGTATTTTTATGTGTATAAGTATTTATATTTTCGCAAATTATAATTATGAACATGCAAACCTTTTTTGTGCTATTCTTAAATTATATTATATAGTAAATACCCACCCGTGGCTTCGTCCGTTTGAATTACACTACTTTATTTACTAATCTTAAGTAGCAATCTTAGTCGAGCCAAATATTTTGAATTAATGTAACTTTTTAATTTATTAAACGATTTAATGAAACAAATACTAAGTAAAACAAAAGATAATAGATAAAATTGTATTTAAAGCCGTTCTACTGATCTTAGAGTAGCGCGTACGAACGCACAGACACAAATCCAAATTTTTAAAAATTCATTTTTTGGAATTATATGAATAAACTATTTAACATATATTTTTTACATATATATTTTCCATGTACAGACAGTAATGACTTAGAGATTTATTATAAGCATAAATTATCCTCAATTACCCGGTTAATGAGATGTAAAGCTTAATTTTCTATTAGAAAAAGCACATTTTCGTTTCCCTTTAATTTTCGCAAAAATATACCTAAGAATATTTTAAAAGTTTACGTAAACATTGGCTTAGTGAGGGTAAAAATGCCATGTCAATTAATAAAGTCTCTGTAAGTCTCGGCTTAGCCGATTCCTTGTTATATCATAACTAAGGTTTGGGCCAGCCGACAGATAGGTTCAAAGGTTCCGCTTTCACTTTAATATAGCTTACTATATTTTTCAAATGGCCATCATTTACTTATCTCAAATGAACGCTTCATTCATTACCTTATAAGGCCTGTCGTAAGCGCACAAGCGTGTGAATGTAAAAGCGACAGTTTGTGGATTCGATCCCCACCGGTACAAGTGAAGTATTAAGAAGAAAGAATAAAATTAATATCTTAATTTTTTAACACTTCTGGTAACAAGGCGCAAAGCGCGTCGTAGAGCTCCGCCACTCAATACGCACTGCGTCAAATGGGTGGAAAGTGATAATACTCTAGCATATGCCAGCACTAATGATTAATATTGACTTCTAAAACAAAATTAAGAAAATTACAAAAATATAAGTCGGCCTGTCGTGGCGCAGCGGCACAAGCGTGTGACTGTAACCGACAGGTTCTGGGTTCGATCCCCGGTCGAGGAAATGATATATTTAATATTTTCAATTTAAATATTTAATGTTTCATTTCTTCCCTCTGGTAATAAGGAAAAAGCGCGGCGTTGAGATCCGCCACTCAACACACAATGCCTATGCAATTCCTCAAATTCGGCGAAAAGTAGGGAACGGAAGTGGAACGGAGTGTCTTAAGACTAGGGTTCCCTCTGCCTACTCTGCCTCGTGCGGGATACAGCGTGAAGCTAAAAAAAACATAAATAATAATTCATATACATAATATTCATAAATTAATTCATATATCTTCGCTTCATATAGCAGCGCAGTACAACCAAGGGCTACGCAGTGTATTAAGTAGCTCGAGTAAATCTTCCAAACAGGGCTTAGGAGTTTTATTGCGCAATGTATAGGCCAGTCGGATGTCCGGCTAAATGACACTTTGGCTAATAGCTTCTTAATGCTTACCATTTTTTATACTATCATTTAATAACTATGCTTATAAGTATATATATATATATATATATATATATATATATATATATATATATATATATATATATATATATATATATATCTATATATATATATATATATATATATATATATATATATATATATATATATATATATATATATATCTATATATATATATATCTATATATATATATATATATATATATATATATATATATATATATATAACTATGCTTATAAGTATATATATTATATTTATTAGTTTCACACGGTAGCCTGCACAAGGCATGGTAGGCCAGAGGGAACCTGGGAACCTATTGACAAGACCACTGTTCCGTTTATCACTAATCGCCGAATTTTGTAGACATTGCGTGATGAGTTGCGAAACTTAACGTCGCGCTATCGTCTCGTTCCCAGTGCAAGGAAATTAATATATTATTTTTTTTTTATTTTCTCGAGTGGGAATTAAACCCAGAACCTGTCACGCTTACATATACATGCTTATGGCGCTGCGACACGACAGTCCTCACTATTACCTAATTATATTATGGAATGGCTATATGATGAGAAAGTGGTCAGTAACATTGGTATTTACTTATCGAAATATCCAAAGACCTTAATTATGTAAATATATGTACATATATTATTGTAGCACCCAACATTTAAGTACAAATAAAATACCATTAAAATATAGATGAAGCAACTGTGGTTGTGGGTTCAACTCTATAATCATAAATCTTTATCTACATAAAACCGAGGCCTGTCGTGGCGTCGGGGCAGAAGCGACTGTAAATGTGACGTGTTGTGGGTACGATCCCCACTCAAGAAAATGAAATATTCAATATTTTCATTTATTCGCACTAATAATAAGGCAAAACACGTTGTACCCCAACATGCAATACTTAAAAATCAGCGGAAATTAGGGAGCCTAACATGAGCCTAACTATGTTCCTAAGTTCCCTCTGCCTACCCTATCCGAAAAGAAATGCCGCAATAATTTAATTTGTACATGGTGAAATTGTGATACGATATCATATAGTACAATGATGCAATTTCAGGTTTCACTCATAGCGTGATAGGCAGAGAGAAATTAATGTCAAAATATAAATAAATTAATAAATAAATTAAATTAATTCCACTTTTCGCTTGAATTAAATACATTGTGTATTGACTATAGTGATGTAATTTACCGCCATCCTTTACTCATAATTATTTTCCTTGATTGAGGATAGCATCACATTTACAGCACCCTACTTCTCCACGATAACTGTAAGTTTAACTTGAGATGGCCTCAATAATTTATATTTTTAAATACAATTATGCTTAACTTCACGTTGTATCCCAAGTAAAGTAGCCAGAGGGGACTAAGTGACAAACGCTATGTTCTCGGCATACTGTCATCAACCTCTTCATACATGCCCTCAGGTGGTTCCTCTGGCTTTTTACGTTATCCTCTTCTAGTATCGTAGATATTGTGTTTTCGGAAGTCAACCGAGATCTCCCTCTCTTACTGTCCCATGACGTACTTAAAATATTACATAATAAATGTACCAACGAAATATTTTTATATAGCATTAAAATAATTTTAAAACGTTATATAATAATATTGTTCAACAATAATTTTAATATAAATTACATTGAATTTATTTTCTTAAGATATCATATATTTTCTACAGAAAGTCCTTGTACGCTCCGACCAAGACGATAGCTCTATTACTTAGCGTGTAATAAATTACTTAATTACGGCGTGTCATAATCCATGGTTAACTAACATAAATGCGCAGCTCCACTCGCCGCAGTTTGTTTAGATTAAAACTTAATACCTACATTATTAACATAGACAATATATCTGCCGTGAAATATGTTTGTTTCGAAAGAAAACTTAATATAAAATGAGAAATTGTTTCGTTCAGGACTGTCGCTGTTCATATTATATGTATCAATGCATAGAACGTACTGGGTATTTGAATAGATATTAGTTTTAGTCTCAATTATGTTCTATCTTTTCTTTTCTATTTTTTTTTCTTTTTCAGCTTTGCTCTTTATCTCGCATATAGCAGGGTAGGAATGGAACATTTTGTGACCGTTTGGTTCAATATTCACAACATTCTGAATTTGAAACATTTCGTGTTGAGTAGCAGAGCTCTACGCCGCACTTTATCGTACCGGATGGAGGAAATAAAAATAATTAAACTAAAACACTTTAAACATCTCTAACCTCAAATCTTACATTGCTATCAACCCCTTTATATTCTTCATACGCGTTTTCGTACGTTTCATGTTTCACATGAACTTCCTTTTCCTTCCAAAATATTTGTCTTTTACACCCTTCTTCTGTTATACCCACGTTCGGACAAAAGAACAAATATGCGGACTTTTGGCTTTTACCGGTGACAATCTTTCTCATTCATTTCGTATCTTTTAACTCTTTAAGCATACACGTATACCACTTCATTTGAACTGTCTGAACATCTTTTCAATTACACTTATCTATCACTCCATTCCTTCTTTATCTATCTATATACCAGAATTATATCTTACTCGAATATGGGGTTGCTGTGGACTATTAGTTCCACGGCCACCTTTCAGAGTCGGATCATGCAGAAAAGTTGCATCATCTGTGTACAACAGGAAATTTACTCTCGGCCTCAGGTTACTTTTATATATAACAAACTAGTTTTTTTCCTAAATTAGGTTTATTTCAAACAAGCTTCTTGCTTATTTTTTTTTTATAATAATGTTCATTTTTGTAATATAAGTTAAAACAATATTTATATGATCTACGATGTGAAACTGCCTGATAAATATAATAGCAATATTCAGTATTGGAAAAATTATTCAAAGCGCCTGCTAGTTTTTGGTAGCTCTGATGATTTTGCTCCTACAAATGGGAAAGTGTACCAGGCGTAAAGAAATGAGACGGATTTCAATAATATTATATGAATACTGCAACTAGTAGTTTTAAATGTCTATTATAAGGGAAATTTGAAAGAAATTTTAACATGTAAACAAGTTTATTAAATCCTATATGTATGTGTACCAAACACGTCGGTCCTTATCTATTTTGTCATACAATGCTTAAGCATATTCTTTTTGTTTTTGTTTTTCTTTATTTCATAATGTTTGTCAGATTTTCAGATATGATAACTGAACTGCAATAAATATTACCAATAACTTACCTATACATCCACATTAAGTACTTCTTAGGGTCTGGGAATATTATAACAGTATCGACAATATGAAGTGTGAATAAACATTATAAAAATAATAAATGCTTAAGAAACTTTTTCTGATACATACGAGTACGTACTCGTATGTATCAGAAAAAGTTTCTATACAAAATTCTCTTTATATATGTATAACGTGTGATTTAGTTTATATTTTGTAGGCACAGCGTCTGAACAGTCAAACGCTGTAACAATCGTTTGTGGGTTCAATTGCCGACGAACGAATTCTACATTTTCGCTTCCCACTACACGATATCTCGTAAATTTTATGTACTCGTTTAAAGTAAACGGATTGTTTTTCCTCTAGATTTACGTAGCGTACTCCGCTAACCGCGTAATATGGTGTAAAATTTATTATGTACTAATTAATTTTCTAAATGATTCAAAGTTTACTAAACTACCTTACAATTTCTTATCTATATCTTAACGCACCTACCTCACCTAGGCACGTTAAGATACAAATAGGTACAAGTAAGATGTCTCAATCCAAACTTAGCCAAAATCCCGAGACATGATAAGGGCGGTCATTCACTGGCGATGTCGCGACAATGCGTCTACAGATATCGGCAACGATTACACTTGCAGTTTGACAAGTGATTTGGGTTCCCGTCGCCTCTTCCGTCGTAGTACCTATTGACACATGTTGTTTCGATGGGTGCTACAATAATATAGAATTATAAACTATATGTATGTATATTGTAACAATATAAATAAGTAAATGTATAATAGTCTGACATAGTATAATAGTAAGTTCTTTGATATTCGCGATTATTATACATTTTAAATGTAACAATTTCAACAGGCCGGTAGACTTCCCCGTCTACCCGCGTCCATGGACTACTGTAAAGAGTTAGAAACGTCGAATTTAAGTTTTACCCATGTTGATAAGAACATATGGCTTAGTGGACGGAGCGTTTGAACTTAGATTCAAAAAGAACGAGTTCAAATTCTGCTCCATTAAATTATTTTATAAGTATTATGTCTATTCTTAATATGGAGTAGCAGCCTTCACGCTGTATCTCGCATATGTCAGAGGGAACTTAGGAACGTAGTTTAAAGACACTCCGTTCCCAATGTTGCCCATTTTCCGCTAAATTTGAGGCATTGCTTGTCGAGTGGCGGTGTCAACACCACGCTTGCCTAGTAACCAGAGCGAAGACTTGAAAATATTAAGTATTTCATTTCCTCGAGAGTGGATAGAAACCAACAACTTGTCGCGTTTACAGTCGTACGTTTGTGCCACTGCGCCACGACAGGCACGTGTGTGCAGTGTAGAGTAAAGTATGTTAAAATAAATAGACGGGTCCAAAGAACAAAATCGTATATGAAAAATGATCGACTTTCAATATGAGGTTTTGAAGTTCTGTGTGAATGTAATCATCAACTATTAACGCAAATACAAAATAATTGCAAAAAAAAATGTTAAATAGCTGTTCAATAGTTGATGATTACATTCACACAGAACTTCAAAACCTCATACTGAAAGTCGATCATTTTTCATATACGATTTTGTTCTTTGGACCCGTCGAAATATTTAATGAATTAAAATAATGATGAATATCTTATGAGGTTTTTTTAAATCATGATCTATTACAATATATGAGTGACAATTATAATTTGTAATGATATGTTCGACATCGTAAATTAGATGTCTAAACAAGATAAAGAAACAGAAGAATTGTAAATCAACAATGTCAAAATTTAAATTCTATACTAGATAAAGAAATGCTAATGAGAAAAAATATTTTTTCTCATTAATAAAAAAATATGGACTACAGAATTTTCGTTGACTACAGAAGTTCGTTCGGATCTATGTTTTCTGTATTTTGTATGCATAAAGACTATTTTTTTCAGCTTTAAGTAGGAACTTGAGAACCTAAAGTTAAAACATTCTGTTCCGCTGCACACTTTCACCCATATTTAAGGCTTTGCGTGTTTAGTGGCGAGGCTCAACACCACGCATTCCCTTGTTACCAGAGCAAAGTAATGAAAAATTTAATTGAAAATATTAAATATTTCAGTTCGTCAAGCAGGAATTGAGCCCACAATTCCTTGCGCTATGACAAGTATCAAAAATGATCTCAAAAAAAATAAATATAATAGTTAATTACAGTATATTTTGTTATAGACTATGATTTCATTAGCAAATAATATATGTATCTATTATAATTGTTACATACACAAACTACATAAAAATATTTTTTAAATAAAACATAAAGCTTAAGATGATGATTAGTTGATTTTAAGACAAAAAAAAAATGTCTCTATGAGTTTCTTGTACCAGTTCTTCTGTCTAAGGTAGTAGTAGTAACTTTAATGAACAGATAGTAAATTGTTTCATGTTTAAAAAATATAGAAAATTTGTAATTAGATTTGAAATTGAATTTCTTGCATTAATTAAAATTGCATTTTAAATTGATCTTAAATAGTTGAATTCGAAACGTCGAAATTAAAGGATGAAGACACAATAAAAGACATATTCAATATCGTAGTTACTATATTCATTAAATTTTCGTTTATATAATTGAATGGAATAAACACTTAGCCAATTATTCCCAATATCTAAGCAGTAAATGCTTATTTTCCTGTGAGCCTAGAGACATATTTAAGATAAAACCTTATTTAACATTAATAAAATATTTACATTATTTGGAAATATCATCACAGCTTTACGAAACAAGCATAACATCGATATAACAAAACAATTCGATAGCGGTTACCACTAGAGACGTGTTTAAAAACTATAAAACAATATCAATGTATAAATGCGTAAATACTGTAACAGTTTTAACTTCATATAAAAAGAAACCAGTCATACTAAGCGATGCTACAAGAATATTTTTATATTCTTCGGTCTAGCTGTAAGCAAATTTAAATTAGAGATAACATATAAAATTCAATGTACGAGTATTTATTATCACTACATTTTTTTTTGAAAATTCGTTAAGCGATTTCCAAAAGACAGTAATAGTTATTTAGAACGTATTTAAGTGAAATATTTTATTACATTCTATCTTTACCTTTTGAAAGTAATATTTACAAAAGACTATTTTATTCTTGCATTGCTTAGTAAAACAAGTCATCGTACACTACTATTGTTATATTAGTAACTAGCTTTTTTTATTTTACAATATAATATGGATATCAATCTTTGGATTGAGTATTTCCTAACTAACAAATGTGAAGGAATGTGCGTTATATTTATATATTTTAATATCAATAATTATTAATACATCTACGTTCATACATCCAATATGAAATTTGAGCTCCTAAGAGCGATAGATTGTTACATTGTTATATAATGTACAACGTGCAATTTTAATTACAGATATAACGTAATGACTCAATTTTACATTCAAATTGTTATCAATCTAAGTATTTTACAGATAATATAAAAAAACAATGGAAACTTTGGTATCTCCATTTATATAGGTGTTGTTAGCTAACATTTACAGCAACTATGTAAACTAATTTAATATTTAATAAATAGTTCTTAAAAATATCTTAATTATAAAACGGGAGTACTGAATTGTACTTACATTTGAGATTCTTCTACATTACTTTGAAATTATTCGAAGCGATAGATATATAAACGTGTTGTGTAGAAACTATTTTTTTACGTTTAAAAGCTTTTATATTTTTCACTAAAAGTAAATTATTTATTTCTATGCAATATAATTATAGCCTTTTAAAGTATGTCACCACATTAACACTAACATGGCACTTTATACCATAACGAATCATATTCAGTCTTTCGTATTAAAATTTGCTTTTCATAACACAAACTAATCACAAATAATAATACACGTTGAGAATCTTCTTTTTGATATTAATTTAAAGGTGTTGAGTTCAAACCAATTTTCTTTCGACAATAGCGTGATGGCCAGGATGCACGTAGTGTCCTGGAGATGTTGGTTCGTATAAAGACATTTTTAATCTCTTGCACTTTGCCCGGCGGTTTTTGAACCAAAATTGCACATTTTTCGACTCAAGTCGAGGAAATTTTTGTCTATATGGCATTCTATTCAACTCTTCCGTATATTTCAGTATCAAGTTGTGCGAAGGATGTGTATTCATGGAAAACCACTGTTCCAAGACTGGTACCTCAGAAACAGGGTCAATGAATGTACGATTCCTTTTTCGACGTTCATCAGAAGCTCCAGCAAGGGCCAAGTTAAGACCACTAGCACCCTCTCCAGGGACACCTCCGACGCCAGGAAAACCACTCATATACTGACTCATATACATGATTCCATGACCGAACATTGGATGATTTGGCACCATAGGAAATGGTAAACGATCTAAGTGAGGAGAAGAAGGTCTGTAATGACGTTCTTGAACTAATTCTTCATCAGAAGCAATGTCAGGATCATCTCCAACTCCATTCTCTTCTTCAGTGTTATTATTATTGTTGTTGTTATTATGTGAACTATCACTATTCTTTGTAGGAGATCGCTGAGGTGAAAGCATTTGATCTGATTTAGTTAAATCCCTTGGTTCTTGTTTGATGTCATGTACCTGCAAATAAATATGTTTATTTATAAGTGACTTCACACAAACATTTAACACAAGGATTTTGTTGAAATATTAAAACGGCAAATTACATAAGAGTTCGTTTTACCTTTATTATATCTGGTGGTTTTGGGGATTCTTTAGTATTTTCTTCCCTTTCGTCAACAGTTTTCTCCCTTTTGGTTATCAATGAAAGTGGAGCATCTGGGCTTTCAGGTCTGTCATCATTATTCATATCACCGCCATCATCATCTAAATCAGATCCAGCATTAGATAAATTATCTTCGGACATTGCAGACATCGGATATCTGGGACTTCCGGTTAGTTGCATTGGACTCTTTATAGAATTGTGATCATGAGAACTGTAGTTGTCATTGCCTGCCATTAGTGATCCATTGCTTGGACTATGGCTTCTGCTATTAAAACCATTCATGCCCAGATGGCCTCCGAGTCCACCAATATTGCGTAGCTCTGCGCGTTTTTGAGCGGCCCTCGCATTCTTAAACCAATAAACAACATTATTAACATCTAATGGCTTCCGTCCTCTTCTTGATTCTAAATTATTTAATTCTCGTACATATTGCTGAATTTGCTGTCTGCTTGGATGCTGATTTTCAGAAAACCAACGCTGGAGTTTGGGTAATTCCAATTCGGGATCAAAACTCGTCCTCATCCTTGTTTTTTGTGTAGGATATTGACTTTGGACAGTTTGTAAAGCGGGATGAAGATGCTCTGGTAAAGGATTTAACGTCGGGGAACGGTTTTTAGGACTAGGTGATGGATAACGTCGAGGACTGAAAGGAGGAGGGCGCGGAGAAACTTGTGCACTCCACCATGACTCAAACTTTCGTCTAGTTTCTTCTGATAGTTCATGAAAATTATGAGGGCCAGAAGATCTATCTTGGCCACGGCAAATCTGTGCCAGCGTCACCTGTAACAATGAATAACACCTTCAAAATCACTTTATACTGCCTTAAGTACACAAGTATATCTAAATAAAACAAGAAGAAACGTAAACAATTTTAGACGGTTTTAAAGAGGTCAGTCTAACCAGTAACAGATACAGAGATAATTGTTTGAGTAAACACTCAGCATTGTTTCACAGAACATCGCCATTAGATTATGAAAATATTAGGTCGGTTGTTAATGTATGTGTCATGCACGCGCGGCCGCGCCGGTTCTTACGGGAGAAGGTGTTTACTCGATGGTTAGTGCGCATCACTCCTTCACCGCCGCCGAAACTTCAATCATGGCTTGCTCTAAAACAATGAGCGGGAAGGGCGTCTTCGCAATTAGCATCCTCCCACAAGCCTTACAAAACGCCGGCGTACCAATATGGACTAAGTGGTTGTACTAAAATGTTTCCACAGTTTTTCTATGAGAAACAGTTACTCTACTTGTCAAACACATCAAGTTTTAACAGCATTTTCTGTTATTATGAGACGAATTTTATAAAACTATAAAGTGAAGAAATGTTTATATTTTTTGTAACATCTAACATATTATATTTGTTCTATCCTCTTCTAAATGCTCTAGAAAGTATTCATAGATTAGGACAATGTCGCCATTGCCACGAATAAATAAGCTGCTAGCCTAACTATTACTGAAAAAATAAGTTAATATATTATAATAATAAGCAACAAGTTAATATAGAAGTGAACCGTAAAACGCCTTGTCAGATTAAAAGTGTATAGCGATTAGTTTATATTGCAGTATTGCAAGCCTCTCGTATCAAAAGATTACATAGAACAATGCTAGTGATTATGTCGTCAAGACAGCTGTCAGAAGGCATTGCCAAATCAAAAACAAGTAAAAGTATGTGTTACATACAGTGATTGTACTCATAAATCATGTCACCACAGAGGCATTAGCGCCTAGCACGAGTGATACGTTAATCCAGTTCTTTATTTTGAGTTTTTAAATAGTGCGGTCATATTTGCTCTCAGATATTGTCTACTTGAGCTACGTAAGATTTACGAGAGCTGGCGCCTACGCGATAACTCTGTCACGTGTAATCTGCCTCTGTACGTAATTCGGTGTGCTATTGCGAACATCACTCGATATACAAAGATATGTTATATAGGTATATTATAAGGACAAATTAAAACAATAGGCTTAGCCTTATCAGACGTTAATGTCATGTTTACATACGCTACTTTATGTTGCTGATGAAATAAAATAATCACTATTTATTTGTATTATGTGCGTTGTTTTAAAATTTTAAGTGAAAATTAAGTCTCTAAGTAGATTTATGGTTCAAAAGTGATCTCATTGGCATCCTTATAACCCTTCTCTGAAGTATTCCGCGAATGTCTTAAAAGTTTATTCCGAATTAAAATCGAAGTGGCGCAAGTTGAAGTGTGATAAATTACCATAATATTATAGAAACGACTTCATCTTGTATTTAGCCTAACTTCGACGTTCGAAATATTTGATGATCTTCTCCCATGGGAGTATCTTTTCGTTTACAAAGTACTTTCATCTTTAACCTTTACATGGAACTTACCTACATACTTTCAACGAATATATTTTCAATTCTATCATTCTAATATATTATCAATTGTATGATATCAAAATTTGAATATTATACAACTGTTTTTAAACGGCGATGCCACGTAAGTACGTGTGCTATGAAGAGATGAATATTGAGCCAACCCAAAACTCGGTATGCCTAATATTGAGCGTTAACCTCGCGTTTAATAAGATTATAAAGCATTATTTTCTGGTATTAATAAGATCAAAAGCGCTGGTACATCTAAAACTCCTTTAACCCTCTTTCGTCCTGACTCAAGTTAGTAAGACGAGGGCAACTGTACGCGTCGCGTTTAAACACTAGTACGTACAATAATAGGGGAAAGCGATTCAGACGGCGTTTCATATTAAAAGGAAATACTTAAACCAATATAGAAATTGTACTTCTAGAAATTACGTTCAACCGAAATGTATGAAGGAGTTTTCCTAATAATATTACCATTTAAACGTTTATAATTAAAATATGTTTCCAAATCTAATGTAAATGATATGTACTCTATTTAAACTAAATGCTTTATTACCGTTACGCATACTACTTAGTACTTGTACTACGTATATGTATTTAAACAATTTTCTTTTAAAGTCTTTCCGCTTCCGCTCTTAATATGTTTTCACACTAACCCTTTCCAACAAGGTGGATATTTAGAAAATATAATAAGGCTCTGAAGCGCGGATGAGTCTGAGATTCAATTAAATTTATTATGTATGAAAATCCCGCATATAGAGTATTCGCTCGTAACGCCGACAAATTGCTCTTGCTTATGCTATTGATACACGAAATAGATGTGTTAACAAATAACTTTTAAAAATATATACATTTCATTTTATTATAAAGTACTCTCAGTTGGATTTTAGATTTATATTTATTTGAATATTAATTAATGTCCATAAGAATATGTGTATCAACTCAAAATATTCGTAGCTAAAATCTTTTACTCTAAACTTGGCCTAATTAGTACTTATCATTTATAATTAAGCCACTGGTTCATATAAATACTCAATAATCATCAACATTCTAATTAGTACGATAATCTATTGAACAAAATGTAAATTACTATTAACAACATTTCATAACGAGCCGAGAAATACTCAAACATCAAAACAAATGCTTCCTTAATTCTTCTCTCGTTTGATGATCCTTATTAGCAGGGACTTAGATGTAACCTCGCAAATTATAAAGACTTCCAAAATTGTACGTCTACTTAGTGGAGTTTGATAATCTGTCTACATCGCGAGTTCTTCAAATCCGACCTGATGAGCACATTTATGTGATGTTTTGAGAAATACTTAAAAGTCGAGATGAAGCTTACAAGATGTAAGGCTTAATGGAAATTTATATTTTCTTATTAAATAGAAAGCGGAAGTGTTATATACATATTAAAAGTATAAGTAACGTCTGAATCTGAATAAGCTCATTGCGAACTTTATTTAACCGTACAAAAAAAAAAGATATTTAAAAAATCATAATGCTATTTTTAAAGACAACATTCTGAGTTTAGTCGTATGTACGTAATACGTTTAAGCTCTATTAAATTTTACTTATTTTAATCTTTTTTTTTTAGTAAATGCTTATGAAATTCATTTAAAAATATATGTAAAATGAAAAATCTGCTAACTAAATAATAATAACAGATTTATATAATATATAAATTATGTTTAAAATTGTGTTGAAACGTCCATTAATGCTAGTAATCCTATAGCCATATCAAATATTTCAATTGCGAGCATACAGCTATTCAGGAGCTTAAATATTGAAAACAATGAGTTCTCGGTAATAAGGGGGGTAGGGTAGAAGTGTATTGTTCAGGGTCGGGGTTAAAATCAGGTATTAAAGAACGTAACATTGCCGGGACAGTGGGAATCTGGCTCAGCTCAGTGTACCGAATATGCTTTGTCGTTAAGAATTCGGTTTCAATGCTACACTTCGCACTATTCGCTGTTTTGTTTTATTGCGTTTTATATAAGTTTAATCATGATTTATATTAATTAATGTATTTTTTTTTTGGTTTTAATTTTTTTTAATTATTGAAACTAGTAAATTATGTCACTGTAGTTTGAATTACAATAGATCACATTTACCAGAGTAGGTAAGAAAGATAGAGAAAAAACTTTGAGACAATACTTAATTTTCCTATTATATATATTCTCAGAGATACTGCGTGTTAGAGATTTGAAGTATAAATCTTTTTTCTACATAAATTCTTAATTACCTCATCCAACGGACATCCAGTAGACATTAGCAAAGGCCTACTCTGAACTAGCAAAAGCCTAAGCAACTTGTCTTTTATATCTTGCAAAGGGGTAAGTCTTGGTCTTAACAGCTGGATCCTCAGTGTAGCTACAGTAGTAAGTTCACCCAGCACTTCCCCTACTGTTGCCAATGGCCCGTCTGATATACGTTCAAAGGGTAATGGTTTCCAGTTGTTGATCACCACTGAACCTATAACAAAAAATAAATGCTAAAACAAAATCCTTTATTCTCAGCTTCACGTTGTATCCCGCACATGGCAGGCTAGGCAGAGGGAACTTGGGAACCTAGAGTTAAGACGCTCCGTTCCACTTCCGTTTCCCACTTTCCGCCGAGTTTGAGGCATTGTTGAGTGGCAGAACTCAATTTCGCGTTTTACCTTGTACCAGAGCGAAGAAATAAAAATATTAAATATTTGATATCCTCGAGTGGGCATCAGACCCACAACCTGTCGGTTACAGTCACATGCTTATGCCGCTGAGCCACAACAGGCCTCAAATGCTTACTTTTTCTTCAAATCCAAATATAATATGGTTCACTATGATTAATACAGATGTGTATGAAAATGTATGCAAATAACATATTAATATTTGTTGTTTAAACAAATTTAAATGTTGAAATGTTGAATTTAAACGCTATGATAGTTTTCGTCATTATATTTATAATTTGAAAAGATTGAAATTTATTTAAATTTGAATTTCCATCTTAAAACAATTGACACCATTCATTTTAAATTTCAATATTCAATAAAAAACTAATAATTATTAAAAGCTCAGAGCAAGATTTATTTAAAATAAAAATAATTTACTGTTACTTTTTTGTTTGTTTTAAATAAGCTTACTTAATTTTAGCATGGGTTGGTACGTATATCATATTATCTTATTCATTGTAAGTACCTTTGGCAGAAGCTGCTAATTCATGGGGATAACCAAGTCTCATCATAGCAGCTGGTACGAGCTCGTGGAAGGCAGTAGCTGCTGGTATAATGACATAGCTATCAGTTTCTACAACAGCTCGCCTTCTCCAGGTACCCTCTTCCAAGGATGCTACAGCTTCAACTACGCAGTGTACCGGTAGGGTTTTACCTGAAACAATTTGAATAATGTTAGTTAAGAAGTTAAAATTAAACACCATAATATGAAAAATAATCACAAATTTTATTACTATATTTTATTTGTGTTTAGTTTGATTGTGTTATTATAATGGTCCAAATAACTTTCTCCAGTAGATAAGTAATTAAGATATCATGTTCTTTAAAAATATTCAAATCACTGGCTTTTAAATGTGTAAAGGTACTTTTTTGTACTACAATTTTATAGACATAAATTTAATAAAAAATAACACTGAGAACTTCTTCCTAAAGTGCCTGTTTGAAAAATCAGGAACTTAATGGTAGACGTCGAAACGTCGTCGTTAAGAAGGCGTCTTAATTATTTAGCAACTTTTCAAGCGAAAAAGCAATGCTTTTGACTTGTTCGTAAGCGCAGCAAAAAACCGAGTGAAATGTTAAAATAATAATTAATCCTTGTTCTATGTCGGCGCGGCCGTCTCGAGATTGCTTTGTGCCCGTGCTTTTACCGTCCGTCTTTGTAAGACGCTTCTTTAACACGATATTAAATAGTTTTTGCCTCGTTGCTCATTTTTACTCAGATACATTTAAGAGCTTTAATACAATTTGAAGGCCCTTTTTATGTTTTATTAGATACCCCTTTTATGTTTCATTAGCTAAGGCAAAACAAACGTGAATCTTGCTGTCTTAAGTTAAGACACTTAACAAAAATTATATAACTCTAACGGTGATATAAACAATTGATTTACCGTATTTACAGAGAACAAAAGGTTCTCTTAAAGCAGTATTTACATAAAACTATCCAAGGCTTACTAAACACGGGCTTTAGAAAATTATAAATTTGGCAACACAATAATCTTTTAACTACTCGCGCTTACCGGTAAAGTTGTAAACCTTTAAAATAGTCTAAAATTCCGGTCCGCGGTAATCGCGTAAAGTAACTTTCAATAGTTTTAGACGGCAAGTTGTTGAGTCGGAGAGATTTCGAGGGTGGCTCCAGGTTAGCACCTATGCTTTAATATTGCGCGTGGATTACTTGAGATTTGGTCCGCAGATTTCTACGACGGGCCTGGTGGTCAGTTAAAGCCCTGGCTTTGGTGTGAAATTTATTAATATCTTTTATAGTTGTGAAATAGCGTTGTTTAATTTCGTAGTTTAATATAATTATCATAATACTCGTTGTGAAAAACAGTTATTATTATTTTAAACGTAAAAACATATTTTTTTATGTTTAAATACTAACAAAATTTTGAGCACTTAAGTAAGAAATACAGAATTAATTAAATGTCATTTAGCATGTTTGGCGAATTAACATAAAATATTATCCGAGCTGGTAGTGGCTCGCGCTTATAAGTTACACAGATTAGAAAAGATGTTGCGGCCAAAATGAAAAATTGGATATTCTATCGAATATGTTAAGCGTTAAACGCTCATATATTTCAACATTCATCACCTTTACAAATGTATTCGGTCGTAAATGTTGGATTTTCGAATTTAATTACTTATATGTATTTTGGTTTTGATAGTTCCCACGGCACATTTCGATATTTTGCAATTTTACTTAATATGTACATAATAATTTTAGTTTGCGATTTTTGCTTGCTTCTGAAATAAACTATTTTGTTTATATACAATCGTTTTTGAAAAAAAAAATATTTTTTTTGTGGACTATGGTTTTTTACGTATTTTGTTTTATCTGAGTACGTAACCTATTATCTAATAATCAAGTTTTCTTTCAGTATGACAAAATTTTTAAACATCATTTAAAAACGTATTTGCACACAACGTCTTCATTTTATTATACAAGCAATAATAAAATAAAAATGATTCAATCTTATCGTATAAAGCTTAAACCGTACAACGATGTAGATAAGACACCTCTTACTCGAACGCTAATCACTTGAAGAACTTGTACTGTAAATTGCCAAGCCGAGTACGATGTTCATTAGCTAACATAAAATAGCAATTAGATTGTAGGAAAGAGAACGTTAGAGGCTTAGCTAGGAGTAGAGGAGGGAGCGAGAGGTACAGCTTAGCTCTACCAGAGCACTCTTGAAGAGTTCAGTTAACAAAGGATTTGATGTCAAACAACGTGCGAGTAGTGTAAATTTTAATCTTAAACTTGAGTATTAAGTTTACTTAGAACACCGATGAGACAGTAGAACGAAGTAAACGATATCCTTTAAAACCGTTTTCTTTTCATTAAAAACAAATACCTCATAATTTATTAATAGTATTAATTAAACTGTTAATTAGTATACGACGTTAAAGTTTTTTAGTATAGGAATATATTAACATGTTTTATAAATATAATATAATATTTCACGATTAATTAAAATAACTGTTTCCTGACAATGTGATGAAGCTTACATTAAATCATTAATAAAGTATAGTTTATCTATCATTTAAAAAATGGTGAAATGAATCAAAATCGATTACAGTAACTTTTATTAGCAAATTAATTACTGACAAGAAATATTATATACTTTTATTGTAAACGGATATATATGGTATGAGTGTAAGTATAGTTTAAATCACACTCGGGCTTCCTATATAAGATATGAAATAAAGTACTTGAAAAAACATTTTATCAAACTGTTCATCACATTTAACATATTCATTTGTAGCATTTTCCTATAAAGTGTATTTTAGATTTTTATTAAGTAATGGAGAAATAATAATAGATATAAATGATATTAACATGATAAAAGTTCTTATCTATTTTCAAGTGCAGTATTATAGATAGGTCATATCCATATACCAGTAGGTAATCATTTAATAGTTTTATCCAATTTATATTTGGATTCATTAGTCTCCCAAAGAAGAGGACCAAGAAGAACATTTTAATATACTTTAACAACGTCAAGGACAACTACAATGGCTACTTAAGTCATTTTTTTTTATTTGACACCATCGTGACGTAGGGTTCGAGAGTTAAATCCACTACTATCGCGTTATTTTAACTACTGTGCCGAGACACACAATAAATTATAACTTGTATAACTCTAATTACATGCATAGGTAATCTTTGTTTAGTAACAAGGTAATCAGTTAGGAATTTCTTTTAAAACACGTCTATTACCATAGTGATTACTATAATAGAACTATAATATGGTTTGCAATTAGCGTCGATATGTTGCGAAATTGTGTTCTCAAGAAGTCGTTTCTTTACATTAAACGAACTTCCTTTACCATCCTATAATAGAATTTAAGAAATGTTTGTTTTATTTTAAACTTTACTAATAAATCAGTTCAGCCACTTAACATGCAATTTAACATAACCACACAAAGACGAAGTAGTGATGTGACACTGGGTTATCTCTGCCTTCCCTGATACTGAGAAAAGTATGAAACTGAAAAATGCAATTTACGGTTAATAACACGTGACACTTTTCTTAACCATAGGACCTACGTAATGGAAAAATACCAATAGTGTAAATATAAACGAAAAAAAAGTAAAAAATATAAATTAATATATACATATATCTATGTTCATAGACTAAAAAAGTCCATATACCTAATCGTTATACCTAATCAATTGCGCTCAACATATTACGGAATTAATAATAACTATAAATAACAGCACTATAATAATTGTACCGTTAACGTAAACGAGATTAAAAAAATAGATATGTTTGTATGACTGGATTCAATAGGATTCGCGTGCGTCCCATTCGTGAGTGATGATCTGCTTAGCGGTACCTAATCGTGGCGTGCCAGATGCTGAAACCTAGCAAATACAAGCTAATCGCGTGCTTGTACCGAATGTTTTACGTGCGAATTGTATACGGGTGTAAAGGCTGCGACAAGTAAATAACAGGTGTCCACTTTTTGTGCTGACAAAAGTTATATTTTTATTGCGTTTTTTACTATACCACTATGAACGTTTTGATCAAACTAACTGATTAAAATATTCACTACATTCTAATGGAATAGGAACATTCTGTAAATAAATAACTCGGCTTTACTCTGTATCCCGCACATGGCAGGGTAGGCAGAGGCGTTCCATTCCCCACTTTCCGTCGAATTTAAGGCATTGCTTGATGATTGGCAGAACAAGGAAATGAAAATATTAAATATTTCATTTCGTCAAATGGGGATGGAACCCACAACTTGTCGTTTACAGTCACACGCTGGTGCCGCTGCGCCACGACAGACCTTATTCTAATAAATATTTACATTATAATATAAATATTCTCAACTAATTGATTTTAAATGTAACGTAACGTTTTACCAAATATATTACAAAGCAGGTTTGTATTTAATTCAAAACTGATTTTATAACGTACTCCCATTACTATAGAATTAAATATACATATCAGCTCGAAACATGCCTATTTGCCTATTTATTATAAGATAACGGCTACTTAACCTATAAGAAGCATATAATGAATTGGAAATAGCTTATTAAGTCTGTTTCGGATGGTGTGTGTGAATGCTTTGACAGTAGATTTAATATCTGGTATTAGGCAATTTGTATGAAAGTATGAAACATACGACTATAAATTGAATAATAAGTGGATATATTGAAGGAAATATTTTGATTAAAATGTTTTAATTTAATTCAAATGGAAATGAAGATACGTAATATAGTATAGTATCTTTTAAGAAGTACGATTTGGTGTATATACTTGTACTAGATATTGAAATTAGTTAAATTTAATTTCTATTAAACAATCAAATAGTGAGGAACGGAGACGTATGGCTGGCTATCGCCTAAGCTCCAGTAATCTCCTTATAGACCCCAAACTTTCACCTGACCAGTGCAGACGGACTAATTCTAAGCCAAACAATACATGTACTTGTAGACTCACATTCACTAACCTATTAAGATTTTAGTCCTTAACAAATTAGTTCTGTTGATATTCGGAAATGGCACGAACGTGTGGCTGTAAACGATAGGTTGTGGGTTCGATCACCAAACTAAGAAATATAATATTTTCAAATGAAATATTTAATGTTTTCAAATGAAATATTTAATGTTTTCATTTCTCCTCTCTGGTAACAACGCAAAGCGCGGCGATAAGCTCCGCCACTCAAAACGCAATGTCTGACTCAAATTCAGCGGAAAGTGGGGAACGGAAGTGGCACGGAATATCTTAACACTTAGGTAGTTAGGTTCCCAAGTTCCCTATGTCTACCCTGCCGTACGGGGTAAACCTGAGAGAAAGAAATAGATATTCGAACTTCGGTGGCTAGTACGCCCATGTGAGCCTACTGTACGTACTACTGTATGTACTAACACAACACATCCTACTAACGCACAACAAAAAAAAAAAAAAAAGTCAGTTGGTTCTCACCTTAGTATGTAAGCTAGATAAGTCTCGACGAAGTTAAGTAGCCTATGTAATAAACATAAATAAAGTAACTAAAAAAGGCACGGGCAATACGAGCCCGTGGATGTTGTTTTATTCGAAAAAAAAAAAAAAAATAGTAGCCTATATATTTTTCTGATGTTTAAGCTAGTTAATGTAAAGATTCATCCATTCAGTAGTTTTTGCGTTAAAGTGAAACAAATATCCATTCTCACAAACTATCACATTTAGGTATAGTTTCTAGGATATAGTGTCCTGAGACTAAGTTCTCTCTACATTTTGCGAGATAATATATGAAGATTTTTTTAAAATATAAAAGTAATAGGCATAAGAGTGGGAAGATGGTGTAACGTTATGTGTTGATATATTTAGTATTCTCCTCTAAAGTACATTTAATGCAAATAATAAATCCAAGCAAAAAAAGGTATTTTTTTTAATTTTTTGAGTGAAAACAAACGTTTAGTCATAGAATTAAAAGCCTCATAAGTTTGAAAAATCGAATTTAAAAAGTTGTGAAAAAAATGAAATAATAATTAATATAAGCCTGTTTAATTTAAATATGTCATGAAATTTTAATATGTATGTAAAATTATACTGTCACAAATGTGCATGTCAATTTATTCGATTTATGCATACCATATCGAATTAATGAACAATAAATAATATAAATCAATATATTAAATCTTTGACAAAAAAAATAAAGTAATCACCAAACAGATTTCTTCATTTTCCGTAGTTATTAATTAAAGTTAATTTGAGAAGTTATGCAAGAAAATTAATATTTTTCGAATTAACAAAGCTATGATGGTCTATAAATGAAGGTATATGAAGGTGTTGTCCATGGCCTCGCCGCAATGGCTAAAATTACAGAATTCCGAATAAAAAATAGGTTAATATACGGTAATCTTAATAATTAAAAGGTTTATAATATAATTTAATCACATACTAACGTCAACCCTGCGCTTAATTTCATAATGGTATTAAAAATGTAGATTATTCTTGTTTTGATTTTTTTTAACAAGTTTAATATTATAATTTTCAATACTAATAATGGCCACGTGCCACCTCATTAATATGTTTATGATACATTCGTAAGCGACCACGCTTCTTAATATTTATAATATTAAATCTAGTGGATAAGAAATCTATAATACCTCCGAAATTAAATATGTTCAACTATAATCGTGAAATATTTAGTGTCCAATGCGTCATTGGAATAAGGCATATTTTTATTTAAATTGAGGCTTCTCTATTGCAGATATTACAGGAAACATATATATTTTTAGTTTCACGCTGTAGCAGCAGCAGGAAAATGAAAATAGAAAATATTTCATTTTTATAAGTGGGATTCGAAACCACAACCTGACGACGTTTACATTCGCACACTTGCGCCCCTGAGCCATGATGGATGGGCTGAACAACGACGTGACACATATGTATATGACCTTTAACAAGTTTATAACCAATACTGAAATAGATATTCTTATGTTATTTCATATTCAATACCATTTATCATAATTAGCAGATTAACAAATCAAGTTTTAAAATAGCCACATATTTTAGAGGTGTATGAAATTTAAAAACATGTCAGAACGGCAGGTTATAAATCTACGTGAAAATTTAACTAATGTCTTATTTATTTATATTACAAGTAAAAATGCTTTGAGAAATGTGAAATTAACAAGTTTCATTTTAAATTTTTAAACAAAGTAAATGTTCTATAGAATTAATATTGAGGTCATATAGAACCAAAACCCAAGGGGAACGAAAATAATTCATCTCCTTAACAAAAGTAACATGATCAATTTATCTGATTCCATGACAACTGGATCTTGTCCCCCCAGACAAGTGTAGGCGTTACAGCTTGTCATACATCCCATGTTTTAATTAATATACTCCCTTACTGAATGACCTATTTAAAATATGATCTATTAGCTAACAAATGCTAACTATTTGTAATAATTACACACACATATCTAAGGTATATTTATGTATGTACAATAGATATTCCTATATATGTGATAAATTAGGTTTTAAAAATCTTTGAAAACTATCTTGATACAAAAATTGAAATCATTTTATGGATGCAAATTTCAAATTAAATATGCTAAATCAAATCTTATTTAGAAATCCTAAATTGAACATGTGTTTGTTTGAAAATTTGTATATGCAATGAGAACAAGGCCTAATTAATTTATCGGCAGAACTAAACGTGGGGTGGTAGAAGGAAATGTCATCATTATCTTAGCTGGTGTTGTGGCAAGTTACACAGAATACGCGCGGCGTGTCGTTCAACCTTTTGTCCCGTCCCTCGTCAATCGCTAACACATTTACCCACTTACTACTGGGTGAAAACTCGCGAAATGAACACCATTGTTAAGATCGCTACAAACACAATACTTTGTGGTACGCTTATCGACTCCACGACGTCAAAGAAGTTCAAAAGCTCGGTTTAGACGTTCGCTATCGTGCCATCGTTTGTCAGTTCTCACCGGGAGAGACAATTGTCTCCACTTTACAAATAGCCTTTTTGAGGGCGCCCCGCCTCTTTACATTTTAATTGACATCGCAAAAGCATCATACACTCCACTCCCGGCGTATTGGAAAATCTTACAATTCGATGCCATGATATACGGATACGTGTATTCGTAACAAATATATTCGACTTTGACTTGTCCTTGTTGAAAGAGCAAAAAGCGAACATATTATTTAGAAGCCTACTTACGTAACGTCGTGTGCGTTCGTGTATTAATCTCATTTGTGTAATAAAATCTGTGCCTTAGCCGAGCCGATGGTGAGGAGTGATCCGGCCCTGAAATGCGTGCCTCTGCACGATAATCCTGTTAGGTTAAGAAGGTTTCTACATATTACGTGCTTTGCTACGCCTTAAGGATTAAAACGTCACATAACTCGATACTTTACGGAGGGCTGGCTGCCTATAGCTACTATTGATTTTCCAGTAAAATAGACAAGACAATATTTAATCAACACAGCTATGAATAGATATTCATTATTCGGCAACCCCCGACGAGCCGGGCTTAAACGATTACCTACGGCAAAGATGCAACGTAGATTTAAAGCGAAGCTCGCCATGACAAGGTGGTCATCGCAAGCCCTGGGATCTTTACGCCGGACAATGAAGACAAAGGACGCTTAAATTATTCATATAGAGGAAAAGCGACTTTAATGACTCCCACATAGACTCCAATCGTAAATATTTAACTTTGTCCACCAATTTCGGTTTAAGACATATACTTTGCATGAGAGAAATCGGAGAACGTCTGGGAACTAAATTTACCCTACGGGCAAAGGGGGCCGTCCATAAATAATTAATCTGGAACGATATGCGTCCGACGCTTAACTAAATCCTGCGGTGCTTAGGCTGGAAGGGAGTCGGATAACTTGTTAAATCAAGGAAAATTGGAACCTTGGAAAGTCGTGATTGTAATAACAATAAACAATTCAATAACATTATTTATGTAAGTTAATGTACAAATAATGTTAATTACTGACACATTTTCTTTTTAATAAGTTTATATTAGGTTCTTAAAATATAACATATTTTGATTTTTTCTCAGCTTCCCGCTGTAACTCCCACATGGTAGTGTAGGCAGAGGGAACTTGGGATCTTAGTCTTAAGAAACTCATCACTTTCCGCTGAATTTGAGGCATCCCGTGTTAAGTGACGGAATTCAACGCCGAAATTCTCTTGTTACCAAACCAAAAAAGTGAAAATATTAAATATTTCACTTCTTCGAGTGGGACTCGCACTTACAATCTGTCATTATCAGATACACGCTTGTGCCCCTGCGCCACGACAAAAGGCCCATTACAATTTTTATATAGTACTATATAAACCAATTAACTGCGCTATTACATATAAGTAACAAATAGTAATAAGTAAGGAATCATTGCTCCCGTATTATTCTTACATGAAGTTTTCCGCACACAGTGTAAATGTACGAAGCCCCACCGGCGAGCAACAAGCGGCGTCTTACGGCTCTACGATCGGACGTGGATTAGGCCGGCTTTACCCGCAAGACACGACAGATATACATAAATATATCATATTATATATTGCACCTTAGCATTGTTTACTTAATTTATAACTTAAACAATGTTGTTGGTTGATAATTCAAAGGCCACTTGGAAACGTTTATCATTTTGATTTTTTTTTTCTCCCACTATTAATACAGTTATAGTTCAGTGCTAAACTTCGCCACTCATTAGATTGCATACTGAATTCAAGGGTGAGAAACAGAGCCTTTATTCAAAGTCTCTTTATTTATGACTATGCATAAAAAATAGTAAAGCTTTTTTTTAACAAATCTTTTGTTTTATAATAAGTTATTTAATTTAACATATTGTCATGTATAATATAATTTTAATTGAATTTAGTCAAAATTTTATTTCATTGACGTTTCAAATGTAGTTTCCATTTATTTTTATATACAGTGTACGCGTCACTCAGTTTTAAACTGTAAGCTATGTATCTATATAGTTATTTAACATAAAATTATGTTAATTCTTAGTCTTTATTAACTCTAAACTGTATCCCCCACAAAGTGTACATCTTAACTTAGTGCGTATTCACTTCATTGCCATTATAACACTACAATTTTCTATTTAACGCCATACTTGAAACATTGCGCGTTGAGTAGCGGAACTCAACACCGCGCTTTGTCTCATTAGGGCCAGAAAGTGAATAAATATTTCACCTCCTCCATTGGCAATAGAATCCACAACCTGTCGCGTTTACTGTCGCTTGTGCGTCACGACTGGCCTCCATTATCTTGTTCTTAGTATCATATTTTAAAATAATTCTATGTCAGATAAGCAAAAATTTTTAACATATTGTCTAAACGATGTATAAAGATTATGTTAAAGGTCAAACTTTAAATAACTAAGTTAATGGAAACATTATTTAAATTATATTGTATACTTTGAGTATAGTGTAGAGCCATAGAATTTTGATACATGTTTTGCTCAATATACACGTACACGTAAAGGTTGTTGGTTGGCCACAACGTCCTTAAGCGTTAACCACATAAGAATCTCTATTGTAATAACAATTATACGAAAATCGAATTCACGACCTTCATGTTGAAACAAAAAGACGTTTACGACGTAACATGTTACACAGTTAATAACAAACATTTGGTTGATAAATTTCATTAGTGACAGAAGCTAGGCTTTTAGCAAAAAGTTTAGTCAACTCTGTAATCGAGCGGTAACTCAATTGTGAGCTTACGACTGGATATTGGATTAGAAACAATTTTGTACTCAACTTTGCCTTCAACGGATATAATAGTTTACATAAGAGTAAAAATGCTCTATACCTTCAAATGTTTTACTATATGTAAGATTTTTTATGCTCGCAGCAGACAAACCAGAGTAAGCAGAGGAAATCTAGTGTTAGGACACTCATTTTTCCATTAAGGAAGGAATTACCACAGTTCGCCGAATTCTTCAGGTGCAGAGTGGTATAACTAAACACTCCGCCTTGTTTTTTATTCGGAAATAAAAATAATAAATATTTTATTCTTTTAACGAAAAACGAACCTTCGAAATTTCGCCTCGAAGGTCTCGGTTACCTTAGGAAATACATTCCAAAAAAAAGGTAAACAATTCAAACAATTTTCATATTAACCTCTGACAGCCCACAAAATAATAATATGAAATAGCTAATAATATAAATAAATCAATCAAATTCAATTAAAATACATTAAATATTGAAAACCGTCTATAACGCAACAGATAAATGCCGACGAAACATTAGCGAACTAAAACCTCATAATTCTAAATCAATAGCGGTTGGAATAGCAACCAAATAATCTGTGTGCACTTAATGAACGCATTTGAAAAGTTAAAAGCCTGTTAGGCCGCGGGCACGCAACGCGACTAATTAACATCGGATGGTAATACCGCCTAGTGTAGAAGCGGACTTAGCGGCATTATCACCTAAATAGTCCTAATGTTTAGTTGCGAGTGCAGGGTCATTAGTGATTTCGGATACAAATTTGAATGTACACTTTGATCTCAGTGCTTGGACGTTAGGTGCCAGATTATGAATAAATGATAATTATATTGTTTTGTATTACTCTGTATACGGCACATGGCAGAATAAGCAGAGGAAATTTTGGTAACTAATGTTAAAACACTCCGTTCCCATTCAGCCTGTTTCGTTTATGACTTTTCGTTAAATTTGATACATTGCGTGTTGAGTAGCGGAACTCAACGCCGCGGCTATCCTTGTCATCTGAACGAATAACATGAAAATATTAAATATCTCATTTCCTCATGTTGGATTCGAATCAACATCCTGTCGCGTTTACAGGCGCACACATACGCTCCTGCACCGCGGAGATCTAATATAAAATTTTACACGAAATATATTATTTAAGAATCTTATTACTATATTGGTATAACATTCTTTCATATAGTCAAAGCGAGATTACATACGTCATCTCTACACTTTATCTAACTACACAAAAATAACTTATAATTATAGATATATAAATCAACCAAACATCCCTGGGCAGTGTTACACATCTAAACTTGCATATAATCTATATGGCATGAATTGCGGAAACAATCATTATGAATAGGGGATTAGATTAGTGAAGAGGCAAATTACGTGCAAATGTGAGAGCGGTGCTTTGAAACGCACTGTATTTAGACGGCGCAGCGCGGCGCGGGCGACAGACAGACTCGATTTAGTAATTAATTTTACCGCGCGAAGTGCTCTAAATGCACTAGAAACTATAATCCTCATTAAAATGGGAATAGGCGACTATTCACTTCACCATCAAATATAATTTTGGCTTCTAAACAGAATTTCGACAAAATAGTATGTATGTGCGGGTCGGCAAATGTACCTATCATTTAATATCCGCAGTGGCCGCATCTTTTAATTAAAATTATTTATTAACAGACGCCGAAATAGAAGTAAGTATTTATGTTCTATATAATATGGTTATATGTCAATTATACATACAATGTTGTATCAAGCAATACATGTATTCATATTTATATATTAGTTAGTATTCATATAGGTATAAAGACTTAATAACTTAATTTTGATATTGGAAACAATTATTAAATTTATAAATGACAATCCAACGAAATAAAGTAACTCGAAAAGATCATTTTCATTTGCTCGCCGGGCACTCAATTTTTCGCATAACGCACCACCCAATGAAAACACAAATTAATCTCCTCATTTTTTGCTTGCTTCATACAATTTTATTATCATTGAGCCCAAATATCCGGACGCGATGCATTTCACGTCGCGTAATCCCGTGACACAATGATACTTACGGATTATTCTTGACGAGATTGAATTATTTCATCATAATAAAACTGCATTATTACTTTATGAGAACGGGTTGAATCCGCAAAAAGGTCGGCGTGTTTGTATATGCCTGTATACGTAGTATATGTATACGCAAGTACACGTACAGAGGTAGGCAAAATAAAATCCAGAATCAATATAGAACACCAGAGTGTGGAGAGCGCCTGTGTCGACGCGATATCCGACATGGGTTCGGATTAAGCAACGTCAAATCCGGGATTACGCCCGGCCGGGATAAAACAGGGCTGGGTCCGGCTGAGTCCGGGTCAGCGGGATTTCATCTCGGCAATAAAAGTGTCTGCAGCCGATTTAAGCTGAGCCCATAGGCAATTCGGCTCGGTTACCAATTGCTAGGTAATTTCGGCATGCGAGCGCGATCTGTCTGCACAAAGCCGTTCTAATGCTCGCCAATGGGATTAGCCTAGTGTTGTCCGGTCTTTACGATTTATCGGACGAAATCATATGTCCGATTATGATTATACCAACGAATGCAAATGAAATGTTTAAATATTTTGACTGATTCATATGAAATAATAAACTTTCAAAAGTGATAGAAATGGTAACAGATAAGTAAAAGTTACCGTCCCAAAATTTCATAAAAGACTCGATGTGAAATGTACACGTAAAAAAAACTATTACTTGTAATTTTTTTATTCTGCTTCGCGACGTTATCCCGCGTACGGCAGAGAAGGCAAAAAAAAATTGAGAATCTAGTGTCTAGACACTCTGTTCCGTTCCTCACTTTCTGCCGAATCTGAATCATCGAGTGACAAAACTCAACGCCACGTTTTTTCTACCAGAGCGAATTGAACCCACAAGCTAACACATTTAGTCACACGCTTGTTCCGCTGCGCCACAACAGGCCCCAGACTTATTATTTATTTATTAATTCACTATATTATTTGTTCAACAAAATTGATTTCATATATACATACTATGTATTTAGGCTATAGATAAAGAAGATTTATCAAATTTTTAAACAGTTAGTGATTCGGCATACGTTGTACAAAATTGTTTTAATATTGCAAACATGCTTTTGCCCTCGGATGCACCAATATAATTGGAGTTTTTCTAAGCTTTATCCGGTCGTTTGCAGCGGCCGACGTTCAGCCATTATAGGCGTACGTTAATCCGGATTGGAGATTCATTAGGGCGAGATTATTCTCTATTGAAATCTGGCTTAAGCGCGAGGGATCGGCGGAGAGGTGAAGATCATCGTTTAATTTAGATGAAAAGCATGCGAATCGATTGAAACTTTTTATAACGTTGTTTTTTTTTGTTTATTATCAACAAAATATTTTATAAACCGTTATTATTATTTATAAGGAATAAAATATCAGTTTTACTTTGTAAATAATGTACTTATCATTAACTTTCACATGTTTTTCTGTACATAATTGAGAAAGACACGTGAAATTGTAT
Source organism: Eueides isabella (assembly GCA_019049475.1). Classification (NCBI taxonomy): domain Eukaryota; kingdom Metazoa; phylum Arthropoda; class Insecta; order Lepidoptera; family Nymphalidae; genus Eueides; species Eueides isabella. The sequence goes on from CM032388.1 coordinate 11,576,141, forward strand.
GTTAAATTAAAGTTAATTCAAGCAATTCCTGATTCAAATTTACATTTAGTATTTGGTGGCGTAGAAGGGGGGGCGTTATAGCTGGCTGTACTCAGTAGCATTATAACAGTATCTTTATGTTTTATATAAAATTAAAAATAAAACAATATTTTCCCAGTCAAATTCCAGTTCAAAACATGTCATATAAAAACTGTGATTACACAGTTTCAATACAGAATCTATACTCGTATATAACGTAATTGTACATATCAAAGTAAATCGAAAATCAACCCCTAAATAACTAAAGCCAATTTATTCCGCATGATAATATTGGCGTTGTATCTAATACCTTGAAAGAAATCAAAGGTAGGGAAAATCAACAGCATTAACTTATTGGATAAGACGATGTGAGATACATCAAACGAGTGTTACTATGACAAAAACAATGTGGGCACATTTGGTAATGAAAAGAGTAATTACATTAATTTATCAAATTCATAAGTTATCGTTGATGTATTATAGGAACGTTTCTTGTGTGTTGAATTAATATTGAAATATAGTATACATTATTACCTATAAATTATTTTTTTTTGATTTTTTTTTATCTTCACGCTGTATCCCGCACGAGGCAGGGTAGGCAGAGGGAACCCGGGAACCTAGTGTTAAGACACTCCATTCCATTTCCGTTCCCCACTTTCCGCCGAATTTGAGTCATTGCGTGTTGAGTGGCGGAACTCAACGTCGCGCTTTGCCTTATTTCTATAAGATTACAACTAAAAATATTATTTAGTTGCATTTGGTAAAGTGCCTACATTTTTACAATAATTCTAATCCAAATAAATGCATTTTTTATTTTGTGTTTAGTAGAATATTAAAATAATGTGTCATTCTTGATTTTTATATAGACAAAAGAATCGTGTATGTAATCTATACGCAGATGCCAAGCTCTGCATTTAACTCGAGCACAAGATCTGGCTCAACCCGATCGTAAGCTTTACATATTTTAGTAAAAATAAATTAAAATTGTTAATACAAGATAATATAACGTTATCTTTCATTGAAATAACGTATATGTCAATACATTAGCAAAAAGAAAACATTTGTACAGTATTCGACAACACCCCAAACGCTACGGTAGGTCGCGGTTTTACCCCATTGCGAGGTTCATTGACTATTCGCAACCCCTAATGTATAGTGCGTTTGATTTTCAATCTTACTGCGAAGTATATAAGGTCTATTTTAGTGTACATCATTCAGTTTACATTGAAACCTAAGATAAGCCGTTGGATTAGTAAAAAGAATAAAAAGCATTAGCTCAGATTGAGTTCGAAACTTTTATGAGTGAGCACGCGCCGCGCCCGCGCCGCCTCCGCATTCTAAACGCTTCCAAATACAAATTATGGTCAGATATTTGACCTCGAGAATAATTATATTGATCTATCTACACATAGAGCACCGAAGATAAGAAGACAACATCATTTTCTGTAGCTTTTTATATGTGGAATAATTTATAGATTTACATAATTGATAGTTTTGATAATTATTTTAATTAGCAATATCAAGTTCAAAAATCTTGTACTTATTTGTCCAAGGCAAGGTAAAGTGCGAAATTGATATTTAAGTGCTTAAGTCGTTTGGGGTTTAAATAGTTAGTAGTCATTAAATCCAGTTTCGACAGCACTAATATATTATTTGATTATTATTTGGATAATTGCTTAGATTCAGCTTATGTTTTATGGGCACATTTCACATTACAATATATTGATAAAAGAAAATTAAAATGGGAACTTTTTTATTAATATTTAAATATAGTCTTGGCGCATTGGTGCATTGGTCTGACTATCAACATTATACGGTTGTGGGCTCGATCTCCACTCGAGGAAATAAACAATTTAACGTTTTGAAAGTAAATATTTAATATTTAAAATTAATGACATATTTAATATTTTCATTTGTTCACTGTGGTAAGAAGGCAATTAACACGCAAAGTCTCAAATTCGGTGGAAAGTGGGGAATGGAACGGAGTATGTAAGCTCTCGGTCACCGAGTTCCCTTTGCCTATCCTGCCATGTGCGGGATATAGCGTGAAGCCGAAAAAAAAAAACTCTTTAAACTTATTCAGTACAAACAACAAATTGCAACAGTTGTTGTGACAATTTCAATATTAAAAGTCTTTTTTTTAGCAAATACTTGGACATTCAAAAAGTGTTTTATTTATAACTACATATAGATGTGCGGCGACTTGGCGCGGTCTGTAGGGAGATAATCTCGTCGGCCATCCCTCTCGCACACGCGAGGACTGTCCGCAAATCCTATTCGCGTCTCTCTCTAATCCCTTATTTGAATCTTATCAGATCTCAGGAGATACACCGGTAGTGGTCGTAGTCCGATGTGTGCATGTTAGTTGTGGGTTTAACGTATAGGGTTATCAACGGGTTTTATTATTTATTATTAAATTATTTAACTCCCAAACTCGTTTCGTTCTTTATATCCCGCACATGGCAGGGTAGGCACAGGGAACATAGGAAAGTAATGTTAAGACACTTCGTTCCACTTCCGTTCCCCACTTTCCACCCAATTTGAGGCATTGCGTGTTAAGTAGCGGAACTTAACGCCGCGCTTTTGTTAACAGAGCGAAGAAACTGAAAACATTAAATGTTTACATTAAAAATATTAAATATTACATTTCCTCGTGGGGATCGAACCCACAACCTGTCGTTTAAAGTGTTATTTACTTATAAAGTATCTACTATTTCACAGTGTACTCTCACTCATATGTACTCTCAATACTCTAACGGATTCCTACAGACGCGGATTCAAATCCCGCTATGTTGATTTTTATACGTTATCTCAATAAATATTTAATAATACAGGTATTTTTTCAATTGTATTGACACTTTTTAGTAGGTATATTATATTTATCTGTTAAATTAGATATAATTACAGTATAATAAAATTATATTAAAATCAAGCTGTAATCATTTTAATTAACATAGAAGTTATATATAAATATTTAATACACTCGGTTTACTTGAAACTGTTTTCAAATGAAATTAATAAAAAAGTTCAAAAATATTTGAGTCATACAATCACATTTTTTCTAAAGAAGACACTTTTTTAAAACTCATATACTTACTTTGAGTGCTATATAATATTGGTTAAGTACAAATTGACTTCGCGCACTGTCGAGGCAAACTTTACGACACGTTTTATCATTTTGATCGTTGATTAACAAATTTTAAATAAAATTAACATTTGTATCAGTAAGTGTTATAATAAAAATTTTATAGCTATGTGATACTTGCTGATTCGTTTTTATAGATTAATAAAAAATTTTTAGATAATTAACATTTATTTTGTAGTTACTATTAAAAAAAAAGAAAAATAAAGCAATACTAATAAACTTTAAATATATATATTTTATTTAAAGTGGAACTGCAAAACGCAGTGTACATCCCTACAAATCGGGAATACATTTAAGGTGCGTCCACACTGAATCCGCGATTAATGGGCTTTGGATGGCGATTGAAGCTAAATTTATGTTTCTGCATGTCACCAGATTACTGACGAGGGACATAAGCAGCTGCGCTAATCTGTGCCTGAAATATATGAATTATTGATAACACCTGCCTTATTATATTATACTATTTATACAAAACATCTTAAATATTCATTAATTTTCAAGTAAGAAATGTGTTATGGTATTTTACTATAAAGAAAACAAAACAGAGCATTAGTATTTATGAAGAAGAAATAGAATAATAATAATTATTTGAAACGTTGCTGTACCATAATATTTCAAAGAGGCAGAAAATTAAAGGTTTATAATTTTCTTGTGAGTATAATAAGATAATATCCTAACCCTTTGTAAGGATTAAGATTTTGTTAAGGGCTGTAAGCCCCACGTGCCAGACGCTGCGATCAACCCCTTGTCTCACTTCTATGGTTTTTATGGCCCAAACGCCTAAAATTTAGCTAGTAAAATTTAAGTCACTTCATTGCTATTAATAATTGTATTTCAATATTTATCTTTTTTAAATTTAAATTTATCGTATGAAAACAATAAAAGAATCCAATTTGAATTAAAAACAAATAAAATATACAGAAGCGTACACGTGGAAACTTTTAATATAAACAAAAGTTGAAATCAAAACAAGTTTCATACTCAGAGCGTAAGCCTGATCTTGACAAATGGTCGAGATCATCCTTACGGTCATGGTTTCATCCACATGATTTGATATTTTTTATCGATTGATCAACGGCTCAGCTGATTGCGTCTCTGTTGTTGCCGGCGGATTAAGCCGCTCGTTGGGAGCCCACCTTATTGCATTTTGAAACTTCATATCACGATTATAGAGACGAAATTAAGCAAGCTGTCATAATCAAAGAACGCAACAAAAGAATCAAGGATTTGCATTTGATATGTTATTGGGCAATTGCTTGGAAGAATATAATTTCTTAATGTCTGAAATATATTAATAACGTTGTCGTTGCTTAAAAAAATATTTTACGCATACAGTAAGTTTATTTAGTGTACGTTTCACTGCTGTGTTGTTTAATATAAATATTACTCACTCAGCTTCACGCTGTATCCAGGACATGGCAGGGTAGGCAGAGAGAACTTGGGAACCTAGTGTTAAGACACTCTATTCCACTTCCATTCCCCACCGATATTTTTTTATATAAATATTACTTATAACTATTTATTATGAATACTTTATATTGAACATTATGTCCTACATTTTATATTATTTAAGTTATTATATTTATATTATTTAAGATTAAAAAAAAATAAAATATTTTAGCTTCTAAGTTTTTAATGATATCATATCAAAATAATAATAATAAATTATAAATACAGATAACAATAATAAAAACGGCTATAAAAATCACAAAGTGCAATCAATGTTGAGGGTAAGACTGTATAATATAGGCTGTGGTATAATCTTATAGGTCTGTGTGCGTTAAGCTGAATGCATGCCTCAAATTGGGCTGTGCAAGAGATAATCTCCCAATGATTGATGAAGGAGCTACCCTCCCCGATGGCTTTAAGATTTAATCCTTGACTCCTTTATATGGATCGATAAATACGAATAATAATGAATAAGGCTATTTATTTTGACTTTATCGATTTTGTTTGTTAAACATAATTTTTTTGAATTTTTTTGATTTTGTTTGTTAAACATAATTGAACTATATATATAAATAATCGAGTCTCGATTATTTATTTATATAGTTCAATTCGAATAACGTCCAAGCATAAAACAGACCATCCCTTTAGCCAGTATAGTAATAAATAGTAGTAAACTTAAGTCTTCTTTTTAAAAAATATATATACCTAAGCCTGTCGTGGCGCAGCGGCACTGTAACCGACAGGTTCTGGGTTTGATCCCCAGCCGAGGAAATGAAATATTTTCAATTTAAATGTTTAATGTTTCATTTCTTCGCTCTGGTAATAAAGCTAAGCGCGGCGTTGAGTTCCGCCACTCAACAGGTAATGCCACAAATTCGGCGGAAAGTGGGGAAACGAAAGTGGAACGGAGTGTTTTAAAACTAGGTTCCCACTGGGTTCTCTCTGCCTACCCTGCCTCGTGCGGGATACAGCGTAAAGCTAAAAAAAAAGATATAATAATTTTATTCAATTTACTTTAGCGAAAATGCAATGTTAATGCTATGATGATTAATACATTTCTGTTTCGGTATTAAATATTTTCGCACTCTGAAACAAACATTGTGGCTGAACAACGAAGTTAATCCGATACGCTTATCCACAAGATTAGGTTAACTATTCCAACAACGGCTCACACGCAAAATTAATTTGAACCCTATTCATTGTGCATACGTACGATATTCACACAGCTTATTAAAATATAATATTCGAAATTAATTAACACATTTTCGAATTTATCATAACAGTGTTTCTATCATTTTTAATGATTTCATATCATGTGTATGTTTGTACGGGAAGCCGTATTTATATTTTATCTATATATAATAGCTAAGCTTACTGCACTACACGATTTCTATTATACTATTTTCACAAAACCTTTGAAGAAATCAAAAATAAAATACCAGACTAAAACTAGCACAGAATATAATACTAAGTTATAATGGTCGCGAATAAAATCCTATAACAAAGAGAGCTCGACATGGACTAAGTAAAGCGTAGCACACATGCGGGCGCAAGTAAAGCCTAGCACGGCTAAGTACAGCTCTTGATCCGGATCAAAGGATTAGACGGCAGCCGCTGCCCGGCCGGGATACATCTCCTACGGGATTACACGAATCCGGATTTAGTTGAATAACTTGCTATGGATTTATAATAATCGCCTTTATATAATAGTTAATAGAATACCGAATTATAAAGAATAAGCTGATTTATTAAGTCGGTGACCTCGATGTTATTTTAAAATTGTTTTTACGAGAAAATAATTTGAAATATCCACTGACTTGTCTCACATAGAACCTTTGTTGGAATTCTTCATTCTTTATATGAACCATTTGACACTTCTAATTTGAATATATGGAGCTGTTCAATATAAGAAATGTTTAATTGTCATAATTATTAAATAAACTATATAAAAAAGTAAGATTCATGGTCAATAATATTCTTAATATACAAAAAATTCTTTGCCAATCTCCCATACTGAATTCCTATATATCACTCTAGTATTCAATATCTCCAATTTGTTTGTAACATAAGCATAAATGTCTTCCTCTACAAGATTTATTAGTACAAGTACGATATAGAATGACAGAAACATGTTAGTTAAGTGGGATTTTTAAATATGTATAATTAAAAATATTTACACAATTTATTGAAAAATATAAATTTAAATTTGTTTTGAACAAAATATACGAACATAAATTCTAGAATCTCTTTTGCCACCATCGTACAACATAAACGTGGCACACACGAGTACAACAGATCAGGCAAAGCTACACACACATACACGGACAGAACGAAATAGTATAAGTAGCAGTATGTGACACACACACATGCATTATACGGATCAGGCCTAAGTCGGATTACTCGACCGTCGGATCTGGATTGTATTCTGAGGTCGGGAATATTACGGATTTTCGCATACGAAGCTCTGAGGTAAAAAAGCTAAGGATAGAAGTGACCATTCGAATAACGTACTACATGCGTACTTATATAGAGAGACTTAGAATTCTCGAAGTCTACAAGGTCTCTAAATTTTTAATATTACTATAGATTTGCCCTTTATTCGTAGCGGAGGAAGCTAAGAAAATGTCGTGACAAAAATTAAGTCTTCTCTTACCTCTTTCTCAAACTTTTTATTCATGCCGCGCGATTATTTCTGTTTCTGACTGAACATAATTAAAATAATAGTTAACATTGATTAAATCTAAATAGGTAATTTTGATTTTTGCCGAATACTTACCTACCATATTTATACAAAAATTAGGGTTATCCGGACGGATTGTCTGAAGCTGATTTGTCTCATGTCTTCTATAGAAGAAGATTGTAGAAATAATTATTATTCGAAAGGAATAATATTAATTTATTATTTCTCAGTTTTGTTTCATATACGTTATTGAAATTATTGGATTTAACTTTTTTTATATAAAAAATATTTAACAAAAAAAAACCCACGATATTGTAAAATAAATAAATATGTATTATACACTTGAATATTTCCTTGTATACTAGGCGCCGTATCTTCCCTTCTATTTGATAAAACATTGCTTATTTAGCGTTCAAACCTAAAAATCGCATGGACACACTCAAAATACTGAAAGTATTCATTTCTTGACTATAAATACACCAAACATATACAGATATAATACAGATTTTAAACTGCAACATGCATTTTCTGCAAAGCATTAGAAAAAATTTTAGCATTAATTCATATTTAGTTTAAAGCTTACTTTAAAACGAAGAGAAAAAGGGCAGGAATAGGTGTGGAATAAATCGATACACGTACTGGGACGTAGCGCGATTATCCGGATCATCCGGGACGGATCAGCCTCGTGTCGCGCGGAGATAAAACAGGACTACCCTCGCCCCGCTGCATGCAAGATCGAGCCAATGTATACTAAAGTGGCTTATTTTTATATGTACGAGTATTCTCCGACTAGTTTGACCTTCGAATTGTTAAAATTAATTTGGAGTTTCTTTCTACAAATATGCACTTTTTGTTGTTCTTGGGTAAATCAGTATATGTACTTGAGAAGACTAAACAAAAAGTATATAGTAGTGTAAAAAATATTATTATAAAATAAACCTTTAATAAATCTATTATATAGTATAAGTATTATAGTAAAGATTAATATTATATATTCTTCTTTTTATTTTTATTATTCATCGCACATGCTTACCTACATGTTAGTTATCTAAAATACGAAACATTAAAAAAATAAATCGGCTTATAATGTAAACCGGCTTCAAAAACGATGTAGGGTCAGCAAATAAAGTTTAAAATTATAACGTGATTTTTTAACTGCACAGTATTTAAGAAATCGACTACACCTACGATAACATTTAATAACTAAAGAAATCTAAATATAATATATAATTTGCATCATATATATATTATAAATTTTGTTTACGATTATCCATCGAGACGTACAAGCGATTTGAAGACCGGTAGAGCAGCTTTGGCATTTACAAAATTCTTGTTAATTATTTATTTAAGATTAAATTGGAAAATGAATAATTCAGCAGCCCGTGGCCCGTGCTACAGTTCTTAATAAAGTTCCGTGATTTTTATTTCGACCGAGATAAACATAACATATTCATCATATTATGTTAATTTGTTGTAATAAAATAGTCATTAATTCAAAAACACAGGATCAATAGGACACAAATTTTTATTTTGTTGTCCTTGTCCAAATACCAGATTAGCTGTTTATTTTACTGTCAAAAATTACTAAGTTTTCCACTTTGATATGGTAATTCAAATATCACAAAGAAACAATTTACGAATATGCATTTTTACGTAAGAAATAATATTTTAAAATTGTATTTTGTAGTATATATATTTTTTTAATATAAGGTATTTTTTTTATATTATAAGCGATTTTATAAAACGTAAAATACAGAACGACGACATTAAGCAGTTGTAATTAATATAATTTCTACTTAAATTATACTACTAAGGTAAACAATCTAATCAAATTTAATCAAATTAAAAGAAAGCTTTTAGTGAAGCTGCGGACCAAAGCTAGTTTACGGATTATAAGCTTTTTCACAAATTTTTTTATGTCCCAACGGTACCCAGGTACACACCAACAAAATATATCTGAGGTATAATCCGAGGGCATTGTGCAATAGCTAATCGCGGATCGGCGTGGAACTTGAAATTAATAATGATTTATAACACCCGATTAGAGGCGCTCGGTATTAACTTGCCACCGTTTCTTTCACTTCCATGACGTTTACGCACAATTTAATAATATTCAAAAGAAACTAATATAGAACTTATTCCTTAACCATAAGAGTTATAATCATTTGAAAGAACATACCAGGTGCCGATCATACCTGAGTGAGTGTATTTAACGATATTAACTCAAGTTATTCAGGACAAATGGGAATACATAGTGTTAAGCGGATGACATGCAGCTAGTCTACTTTTGTTATACAAAAACGATATATCTTAAAATCTACACTGTTGAGCTTAAAACCATTGCGTGTGATTAAATGAAACTATAATTATATGGGAAAACGAAATACTTTTTGCGTATGCATTCTCTCAATAGAAATAATGATCTGATAAATACAGACACGTAGAAATGCCAGTGCTGTGCGAACAACTACTAACAGTATCTGCAGTTTATACCTATGTATGTAAAAATGTTGCGCTATCAATATTTTTTATATCATATAAATGATAAGATTATTGAAAGATATGTTTAATCTAAAATTAAAAATCTTATGAAAGTTTATTTCATATTGCTCAAATGCAATTGATTATAATTTTTCGCTAATTATTTTTTAACATTATTGCATATTAAATTTATTATTTTATTTCCAGCTACCTTTCTAAGCGTATTAAAATAATATTAGGTAAATGCAAATTAGTGCATGTATTTTGAATTTAATTGAATCTTTATAAAAGTTAAATGAATGGATTGATATATAATGCAACGAGTGCCTACTGCGTGTGCTCGCCGGCTTACGCTTTGAGCGCCTTACTGGGCACACGGGATGTCCCGGATTAGATTTAAGGGGTAAAAGATGTGAAGCGAGAGAACACCACTGGATTTGCATTAAAAAGACAAGGACGCAAGATTGGCGGAGATTTAGAGATTATGATTCATAAAGAGGAGAATGAATGGAAAATTATTACGTGGGGTATACGATGGGGAATTAAAGTATGGTACGTAAGTTGATGGATTCTGATGGATAAAAACGTCTGTATAATATTGTGTTAAGATTAACAAAGACGCTGGCGTTCAAATATATAAAGAGACTTTATTAATATGAAAGTAAAATACTTTCTAGAGGCCTGTCGGGCGTAGGGGCACAAACGTGCGACTGTAAAAACTGCGGGATAAATGAAATATTTATATTTTCATTTTGGGCAAAACCCAGTGTTGTGCTCCACCACTCAATAAGCAATGCTAGAGGCATTATCACTTTTAAGACAATATCTATAAAATGTTGTAGCAATTTTGTCGACGTAATATTTTATTTTAAATTGAAGTAACTTCTTTATTTTTAACCTTAATTTAATTATAACAAACACTAAATATTAAGGGAAGGAAACTAAATTATAATAGTCCATTTATCTACACAGCCCTTTCTGAGATTAACACGTACAAACGCAAAATCAAACAGACAAAAATAAAAACAAAATGATTATTTCAGGCCTTATTACAATAATAAACATAGCCTATAAGATTTCATTTAATATATCCTCCATGTATAGACAGATGATTGTCATAGTACAAATAAGATCACGACTGCTAGAATGGAAAGTTAAACTGGACAAAACAGTATGAAAGGTATCTATGAACCAATTAAACGTTAGATTAACGCGGAGATGAGCCCGCGCGACAAAGGGCCCGTACGTGACTGTGAATAAACGGTTCCTTCAACGAGAGTGCAGTTGAAAACGTTTACTTACTTAACAAAATAAAATTATACAAGTACGACAAAACTTTATAAACGTTCTATAGTTTTAAAGATATCAAGTAATCAATTATACGTTAGATTAACAGAGATGAGCTCAGCACAAAGCGAACCGCGCGTGACTTCGAATAAACTGATTTGTTGATACGCCTTTTCATGCTTTACACTCGATTTTAATGGTTAAGTATGACTTGACTTAAACTTACGTCTTTCTATTATAAATGGTCTAATATGTAATACAGTTGTTTAATAGATCTTAATAACGTTGTTTCTTTTAGTCATACCTGCTATGAAAAATATTCAAATCACAGTAGTTATAATATCATTCTATTGATTGATATTTTTTTCTCATAAGGCTTCAAATTAGTTTAATTTAAATGTAATTATAATACGAGTCCATTGTTTGTTTGCAGGAGATATTCAAATATGGCAAGTGACTTAAAATATAACATTTACTGCTTATAACGCAGCCGTTATTGTTTTTATTTTATACAGCCGAATAAAGTTAGCGTTTGGCCGGAAGCTACAAAACCGGAGCGACTGAACTGTATACCTTTTTGTGGATAGTTAGTTACGTGTGCCGATTGTGATATTACTTTCAGTACCTATAAGTTAGGAATTTCAATCGTAAGGAATGGGCCGATATTAATTTTAATAAGCGTAACTTTTATATATCAGAATCATTTATGAATTCAGAAGGGTTAACTTTATGGTAATGCAGGAGGTCATTGAAACTTGGTAAAGGTTTTAAGTTCAGCTTTCTATATGTACCTACTATACGATGCCTTTCTTGTCTTATTTATTATTATTTATTTATATCTACATATGCTTATTTAAATAATTTTGTCTAAAATACTAACATAAAGTTAAGATGATTTTCATACATTGCTTATATACATACGTCTTTTGGCTTGCAATTGGTCAAATGTCAGTTAATTTAAGCTTACCTGATATTCCTTTATTAAGAAGATTATTAAAAGCTTCTTTCTTAGGTGATAGATGTGGAGTATGTGGTGTGAGAGAGGGCCTTTCTTGATGTACTGGCGCTGACGGTGGACGAGGAACTGCACGTTCCTCTGGAGAACGCCGTGGTGGGGTCTTGCTTCGCCTCAACTCAGCAGATAAGCTCTGAAATATAAAAAACATAATATTGTATTGGTACGTATTAACCTATGAAAATCAAAGCAGAAGTAAAAAGCTAACAAATTCGGTTGAATTCTTGAAAATCGTATTTACTTTTAAGTTAACGTAACCTATACATACTTATAATAAATGTGTAACTGATCACTATCTGTACAAAGAAGATGTATTTTTAATATGTTATAGAAACGTTCATTTACTGTAATCGTGCCCAAAACAGTAGTTTTTACATTTCACATTTTTTTTTGGCAACCTTCCTTCAATATCTGGTATTACTTTTGTTTGAATTGATAAATAAATATAAAAGTTACGTCAATTGAAAATATTTATACATACAAAATTGCTACAATTTTTTATTTATTTAACTGAAAAAAATATATTCAATGTATCGAAGACAATATGTCTTCAAAATATTGTTCTAATAAAATTATAATTTTGAAAACATATTATCTTCGATACATATTAAGATAGATAATTAAAAGAAAAAGCATTTCGATAGATAATTAAAAGAAAAAGCATAATTGATCGGGCGAAGCTGCGGGCGGGTCGCTAGTGAATACTATAAACATAATTTACTCTTTTAATTTAACTATTAAAGCCACTACACAACTCGATAATAGATAATAATGGGAAACTTTATTTATTTTATCAAATTGTATTACGTAAACTCATTTTCATACAAAAGAAAGTTAGTCTGTTGTGACAATGCCAATACAATGGAACATAATCGAAAAATTTGTTACAAGTTGTATCGAAACTTAAGCCAATGAAGCAAGTTAAAGACGATCAATATCTCAGGGAGTAATCTAACAAAAGTCAAACCACTTAAAACAAATAAGAGATTCAAATTGGACACTTGTTCATTGCGTCAGTGTAGCTAACCGTTCACGAGGCGCACTGATTGCGCTCGTTTGCGGGCCCCGCGACTTGACCGATACATGGCGAATCTTCGCATTTAATAAGGTTAAACGTGCAAACAATGGCATAAATAAGAGCATGCCTACTGTTGTCTTTTATCATCGTGTTCTTTATACGATAGATAGGCTTTCATTAATTTGAAAAATATTCAAAAAAACAAATACAAAATATCGTAATGTAACGTATAGGTATGTATGTAACATTCGTAGAATTTATGTACGAATGAAGTTCTAGCCTCACCTCACTGCCAAAGCCGCATAGCGATGCATTGACATAAATGAGCCTGTCAGTCACTACAGTACGCTAATATTTAAGAAAACATTATATATAAATTCATATGTTATCGTTGAGAAACCTTAACCTTTAACCTTAAACCTTACAGCTGTTCCCGCTCGCGTTTTTGTTTTGTAAGGAAAAGCTCCATTAAAAATAGAAATCAAGTAAGACAAGCAAAGGCAAACTAGGAAGCCAATAAGTATCATAGAATCGTCGATTCGCGCCACAGATCTGTCTAATATGCTATTGGAATTTGTGATGCCGTTTGACCCCTGTTAACCCAGATTACTGCTCGGCGCCTGATTCGTCCCAGCCTGATTGTGTTGTGACACAAACTGTAATGTATTATGTGTTAACTCTGCTGCAATCACGGCTGTGGAGCACAATTACAATGGATACGTTCGCCGAACTTACGATTTATTTCAAGCGATTCGTGTACAGATGCTGGCGCTTTGTTTAAAATCATGAGGTTTTCGTGCAAGCACTAAATACCTGTGGCACGTACGGCTCCCTAGTAAAGATTCTACGTACAAATTATAACTTGATTGTTTATAATTGTAATTAACAGATTAATTTATAGATTGAGGGTTGACGTGGAGCAAAAGCTTGCGACTGCAAACGCGACGCGAGTTAAATTCCCATTCGCGGAAATTTAATTTTTAATGTTTTCTCTTTCCTCACTAAATAGTAATCAGTAGAAACTGGAGAGCGAAAAGGAGTGTCTTAACACTAGGTTCCCAAGTTCCCTACCATGTGCATGATACCGCATTAGGCTGTAAAAGTTTCCCCCGTTTCGGAACGAAGGGAACATAATTATTTCCCTTCGTTCTGAATTAGAAAGGATTTTTTGTTGGCGTTAAACATCTGGGTCTTTTTTGTACTTTGACGCTTGCCCTCTCCACACTTTCTGGGACTCTCTGTTATTTTTTTTTTTTCAAAATTAAAGTATTGTTGATCTCAACTCTGATCATTTGTATTTTTTATTAATTTAATAATGTAAAATTCTATTATTATTGTTTATTTTCATATAACAGAAAACCATTTCCCAGTCAAGAATAAATTTGAAGAAATAAAAGAATAGTGTTGTACTGGTCTGTCGTGGCGCAGCGGCACAAGCGTGTGACTGTAACCGACAGGTTCTAGGTTCGATCCCCAGTCGAGGAAATGAAATGTTTAATATTTTCAATTTAAATATTTAATGTTTCATTTCTTCGCTCAACACGCAATGCCTCAAATTCGGCGGAAAGTGGGTATCGGAAGTGGAACGGAGTGTCTTAACACTAGGTTCCTGGGTTACCCTTGCCTACCCTGTCTCGTGCGGGATACAGCGTGAAGCTAAGAAGAAGAAAGAAAGTGTAGTACTTTCATTTATAATTACTTTAATGGATACTTCTTATCTGTTGTAGAATTATTGATTCTTAAATACCTATTATAAAATTTACAACTCAATATAAACGAAAGTAATTGCCGAACCAATAAACTTTGCTACAAAAATAGTACAGAAAAAGCAAAAATCCAGATATTTTCAGATATTTAAATAATGTATTGGCTGAAAATAATTCTATATCGATACTTTATCAACAACCCTACTATTGCTTATTTGTTTGTAGTAGACTACATACACTTAGACACGCAACTTACGGTAGTTTGTTACGTGATGATTTCCACTAATCTGCACTACCCGTTCCGCGTCGAGGAACTTCGTTACAAAAAAAATTGTACCTGAAAGATAAATAAACTTTCTACTTTTTCTAAGCATAAATATAATAAAGTAATCATTTTTAAGAAATTAATCTTATTGACATTCCCACGACAGCATTCGATGGTCGTTTAATCATTTCGTATTAGGCCATTACAATTATTTATAATTCATTAGTTATATAATTATATTTGATTAGCAAGCAAAGTTTAAATACAAGAAAGATAAAATATTTCCGGTAATGGACGTTTGTTCTAAAATGAGGAACGTGGGAATTATTGATTAAATATTAAATATTATGAATTATCAAATGAGATATTATTTTAGGTATATATAGTAATTAAATATGTACCTTATATCATATACGCATATATTTCGTAAACTTTCGACTACATTATAATTTGTCTAGGTGTCAATAATTACATTCAAACTTTGATTTATATATGTATATATGTATATACAGTGTAAACTCTTTATAATAAACTCAAAGGACTGATACTTTATAGGCAGTTTATCATTATAAAAATAACGTTATAACAACTAATACTAACATATATATTTATATATATATATATATATATATATATATATATATATATATATATATATATATATATATATATATATATATATATATATATATATATATATATGATTATAAATTAATTCGACTTATTCATCGTACATATATTTTAATATTTCTATATTAAGACAAGCTAAGCAATTTATATCGGTGGCTTATCTCCAAATTATACGCATATACGTTGCTTATTTATCTTAATGTAATTCCAAAATTAATTACACTCAAAATATTCTAACTTATTATATCAACTTTTATCTAAATTTGTATTTCATTGGTCATACAATTATATTAGTTACCAGTTGAACTAAAGTATATCATCGGTATAATTATTCTGAATGATGAATATTATTTACATATTACTGTTTCTAATTCACGTACCTAAGAATTCTCGAGAAAATAGATAAAAATTAGCATTATCGTTTTAAAAATATTTTTTTAGGTTTTTTTTATTGTATTCTTTTATATTTTGTTTGTATTTTTTAATTGTTTGAAATCTATATATTACTAAAGTTTATATATTAAATATATTAAAGTACGAGGCCTGTCGTGGCGCAGCGGCACAAGTGAGTGACTGTAACCGATAGGTTCTGGGTCCGATCCCCAGTCTAGGAAATGAAATATTTAATATTTTCAATTTAAATATTTAATGTTTCATTCTTCGCTCTGGTAATAAAAAGGCGTTGAGTTCCGCCACTCAATACCTCAAATTCGGTGGAAAGTGGGGAACGGAAGTGGAACGGAGTGCTTTAACACTAGGTTCCCGGGTTCCCTCTGCCTACCCTACCTCGTGCGGGATACAGCGTGAAGTTAAAAAAAAACAAAAAAAAAAATTTAAGTTACTAAACCAAGTTTGAAGCTGTTATTTCACATTTCAATTATACCTATTAAACTGATTGACTGACAGAATTTGATGGCGGAACGTATAAAATGTGCTGCTTAGTGGAATTAAAAACAACGAGAATATCTTTACGTTTTCTGTTTATATTTCTACTCCTATCAAGGTACAAATAGAAAATCATTGTATGTGGTAAGTGTCAATGATACGTTTATTCGATATATATCCTCTGCATTTTCCACTACTTTGAGTCACCAAACTGAAAGTTTTACTAAAATAAATTAAACAAACGGCGTTAAATATCAGAATTCAACACGCAATACTACGAATACAGGCGAGAATTCGAGACAGAAGAGTTAATAAGTACTTGGTTGGTGCCCTGCTCTGCGGAATAAACCATGAAACTAAGATATATTCATACGTATATATACACATATTGATATATTTTAGCTTTTACGCTATAACAAAGATAAAACATATTAACTAAGCAATATAATAAAGACTCGAATAACGTCTAGATAAATAGAGCTTAACTACTGTCAGTTACTATAATCTATGAATGTCACGCAAGATCTCATTAGGAATAATACATATTTAACTATTTGTCAACTTATGTAAACGGTTATGTAGTTGTTATTATTAAAATATAAAGTCGATTTTACACTGTGTCTTAATACGCACTTATCATATTAAAAAATAGGTATAAAATGATAAAAATAAAATTATAATTTTTAATTTATCTGTCAGTTAGTAAAGCGATAAGAACGTTGCTGAATGAGATGTGGATTTTTTGCTTGATAAAATAGATGTTGAGGTTAAATTTAGTATAAAAATACATAGCATGGATTTATATTCAATTAAATAACATTTGCTATAAAAATTGTTGAAACTTACATACAACATATTGTAATTGTGGTGCAACCTATTTTCATTTTGCTATCTTTGATGAATGTAGGTTCTAATCTAACTTAGGGTACACATTTGAGAGTTAAGTGAGGAAACTCTAGTAGTAACCTAACGCCGCGCAACTGAGTGAACAAATGAAAATATAATTTATATATAATAATTTAAAAAAAAATAATTATTTTATTCCCCAAGTGGGAATCGAACTCTCAACTGGTCTCCAGATGGTTCCCACGGCTGAGACACGCAAAATGTGTTAGTCCTTCAAACTTACACATATAACGTCTGTTTCAGCTAACCAGACGGAAACAGGACGGCACGTAGATATATTTTATATTGCAGAACTAGTTTTATTTTAGCATTATAGGTAAAATATTTTATTAATACCTATAGGTAAAATTTTTATTATTTGAAGTCTGTCGTGGCGCAGTGGCACAAGCGTAAGACCATAAACGAGGACCCACTCGAAGAAATGAAATATTTAATATTTTTAAATTAAATATTTAATATTTTAATTGTTTCGCTCTGGTAACAAGTCAAAGCGTGGCATTGTATCCCGCCGCTCAACACGAAACGCCTCAAATTCGGCGACAAGTGGCGAACTGAACCAAATACTTTCTGCCTACCCTGCCATGCACAGGCTACAGCGTGAAGCAGAAAGAAGAAGGTAAAATATTCAAACCAAGCTATTCAAAGATGAAATGCTATTAAAACTAGAACTGAACATAAATACCTAGAACAAAAAAAAAATACTTCAACAAAAAGTTAAAATTTAAAAGCTGTTACCTAATACGGTTATCATTTAAGTAGCTTTATTACTTTATAGTGATTAATTCCAGTCGCAGTGTGAGTAAAGCAAATCTAAATGTATACAGATCAACATTTCTGCTTATCTGACGGGGTACGTGGTGACATATATGGCACCAAAACACGATAGTAACATTTACTATGGCATTAGACGTTTTGTATATCTGTGAGCCGCGATTAATTTATGTCCCGCTTATTTGTACGAGATAGCGTTTAGAAATATCTTTTATTTGTATATCATGTGAGCTTATCTTTTAATTCGAGCTGTCACTGTATTTATATATTCAATGTAACAACGAGAAAACTGTACGTATTGTTTTGTAGGATGGTATTATGAAACTCACACGATGAATTTTATTTTTCTACGCTTCATACAACTAGATATTATATTATATAGAACATACGTATATTTTTCGAAAAAAGGGCTTATTTACGTATAGGTGGTAATATATATTGTGTTACAGTTAAATTAAAAAAAAAGCAAGTTATTTCGTAATTGTCAAGTAACAGGTCAAGATGTAGGAAATATAATTACGAAAAGAAAGAATAAATGATTATTTAATTCTAATATAATTTTGATATGTACCTAAATTTATACGTTTTTATGTTTAGTGCTTGGTTAGTACGTTTTTTATTTCCATAATCTACTTTAAAGGAAGTCATTTATGTTAATGTAATTGTAATTTTTTATAAATATTAAATTTTCAAATAGATTAATTAAAAAGTTGTTACAGCAAATTAATGAAAGGATATTAAAGGGAAAGCGATAAGTTTCAGCGATATGAATCTTTCTGTATATTATAACGTCTAAAATAACAAAAACTGTGTTCACTTGCCTTAGCTTATTATATAGTAAAAGCTTGTAACGATGAGTTATTACAACTTATCTTTTCAATGATATGTGGAGCGACATCCAATGGAAGTTTTTATTAAGTATGTGAATTCATTCTCATCACGCATATAGAGATAAGAGCTGTACAAATCAGTATTATGTGATACACACGGTGTATCGTATTAAACACGATTTTTATATGAATGTTTTTTGTTATAATAATTTACTTAAATTATTCTAAATAAACGTTGAATATTATAAGTTAAGGAAAAATGTTTGAAAATTTACTCAATTTTATTTCTAAAATAGAATTCATTTAGATTATAGTATGAATAAATCAATTAATTAAAAATGTATTATATGTATATTTATAACGATAAATTAAAACCTAGATTTATATTTTTTATTTGCGAAGAACGTATTAATATTAGTAGTTTATATCTGTGAGTTATCTCTATTGAACCATCGTCGTCACAAGTGCCATGGACGTGACCCCAATTTTTTTTTTATTTCGGCTTTACGAATCATAATCTATACATTAAATTTATAATACGCAATCTCAATAAATGTTACGTAATGCCTGAAATATTAGAAAAAAATGATAACCCTCTAATTTGCAGATCAAAGTTACTTTTATTTATGTATGGCGTGAAGATAAAGTATATTTATACATACATATATACTATATAGTTACATATGTATGTATAATTTTGTAATTATATTAAATATATTTAAATCTTTTATACATTATGTTAAAATACCTTTATGTATAGGTACAAGTTAAAACCGACAAAGAAATAATTTTTGTCTATCATTAAAGATTTAATTTAATTTCATTAAAGAAATAATATAATTTTGAATTAAAATTGTAAAAAATTGTTAAGTTATAAATTATTCAAGGAGTTTTTTATTTCTTTCATTGAATAGCTTGCAGTTTATGTACATAGATTACTTAGATAGACCCCTGACTGGTTTTATATTAAGACACTAAGTTTAAACATAGTAGTAGCGGAACTCACGAGACCACTTTGTTATAATCAGAGCGCGACTAACCTACCTATAAAATAATGTAAAAAATATTTTTATACACATTTATATATTAAAACCTGCTTTTAATATTTTGTGACAGCTTTCAAACGAATGTTCTCTGCTTTACGTATCTCGCAGTAGGCAGGGGGAAATTAGGCCTAGTGCTAAGACACTCCGTTCCATTCGCCACTTTCCGCCAAATTTGAGGCATTGGGTGTTGAGTGGACGAACTAAATGCAAATATCAGTATTTAATATCTTCTGATCTCGAATGGGGATCAAACCCACAGCCTGTCGCGTTTACAGTCACACACTTGTGGCTTGGCCTGTCCTCAGTGAATGATGTATAGTTTACTCTTAAATCGTGGATATTTTTTTTTCAATCTTTTTATTTTTTGTTTTCATTACATATTATACAAATATATATATAAGCCGATCATATTTGCCAATACGTATTCATTATCAAAATAAACATTCGTAACATAAATATGCATTTTCTTGCAAAGACAAAAGTAATATAGTGAATTAGCTTTTTTTGTTAGGATTGAACTTGTGACCTCTCTTATATGAGGTCAATATGATACAATAGAGAATATATTTTTATAATTCTTAACTTACATGTAAATAAATAATCAGAAACATTTTTTATTAATTACTAATTAAATTATAAATCAATATTTAGAGTAACAATCAGAAAATGCCAGACAGAACTTGCCAGTGCAAGGGGAAGTGAAAAATTATTTATGCTGCCGAACGGGGATCGATCCCATAATCAGCCCAATGGAGCCACACGTTGTCTCAGTATACCACGATGGTCTTAAGCAATAATAAATAATTTTTAAATTTCAAATTTGTAACGTAAATAAGAATCCTAGAATTCATAGAAATAGCCAAGGAACTACAGTTACGTTTATATACTGAATTACTATTCCAGCTAGGCTTTCCTCATTTATTCCAAGGGCATACTATAACAGCTTGTTCAACATCCGTCGTAGTACAAGGCGGGAACGAGCAGAATACTGTAAGGCAGTAGGACAAAATAAACGTCTATAATTTAGTTATGTGGATAAAAGGAGCAAAAAAATTACCGCACATTTGAATTCATATATATTCATTCATTTAAATACAGTGTTAGTTTATAGTTGATGAGTAGTACCTATATCCATTAGGTTTATTTTGTCTCATATAATTTTACTGGGAACTTGACTTTATATACAGTTCTCATACACATGATCGTATGAAGGAAAGGTATATAACCAATATGGTTAAGCGCGGCTTTAATTTCCGCCACTCAACACGCAGTCTCAAATTTGGCGGAAAGTAGAGAACGGAAGAGTTTTAACATTAGGTTCCCAAGTTTAGGGCATGGCAAAGTAAGCAGAAGGGTGCTTTCTTTGCCATGCCCAGAAAACTGCAAGAAAGTAAAAAGGTAGGTATATAATGTAACTATATTTTTTGATATATTCTAACTATATTTTTTGATAAATAAAATTAGAATACATACTATAATTTCTTCAATTAATACAAATAAAGATCGTCTCTCAAAATATCAGAAAAGATAATACTATAAAAAGAAAATATTTATACTTTTAACAAATATTTTATAAATGTTACTATCACTTTTAAATAAACTTCATATTGACGATGCGTAAATTATCCTAATTCCAACAAATATTTACTACGGAAGTGGTTGTTATCGTGGCTTATTCATCAATGTTCGGCGAACAATGTATCAATAAACTTATTTCCTTTTTAAAATCACAATTACATTTACAATTAACTGAAATAATCACTAATTATTATTTCAATGAATTTCTTGAATTCTTCTTTTTGTCGAATAAAGTTATGAAATAAAATACATCAGCACGGGTTGCTAGAAACAAGGCGCCACTATCATGATAGTAGCGTAAACTAGGTAATGCCAATTAGTTAGTCTTTATTTAGTTTTGAATCAATTTTGAGTTCATCCCAGGTGCTCAAAATGACCACCGTTGAGTGCAAGATCTTGAAAAAAATATTTGAAACTTGTTGAAACAAATAATTCTTTAACTATATTCCTTACGTATCTCGAATTACTCTCTAACTTTTTTGTTTGTTAAAAAGTATGTGTAGAACTTATTGAGGCCGCCATGTCACAGGGACATGAGCATGTGACTATGCGAGGGTTTCGGCATCGATTGTTTTATTTGAGGGAATAAAATATTTAATTTACATTTTCTCATGCTCGTTACGCGGTAAAGCGTTGAGTTTCATCACTTAACACTAAATGTCTCGAGAATCAGGAGAAAAATGAGAAAAACAAGTAGGTATCCTGAGAGAAATTCCTTTCGTCTACCTACATATCTTCTTATGTACGGGAATCACATATATCGCGACACCAAGAAAAGCAAAAGAAAATATTATGTATCTATATTACAAATAAAAAATTCTGTGAAGATTAAAATATGCCGCAGTATATACACACACACACACACACACACACACAAAGAAAACGAGCCTAGACCGGTTCAAATATAAATTCTTGGATAATCTGCAATATATAAGATTATTTATCAATTTTGCCACAAAACATTTTAAGTTCGCTCAGTTGATAATATGCCAATTCAGACTTTTTTTATTTTATTACCAAATCTAGGAAAAATTTTATATCCAATTAATACTTTAAAGTTTAAGACACCGCCGCTCCAACATTAAATCTACATATGATTAACATATAGCTAAGAAAAACAGAAACCAATTTAAAGATTAAATTAATATCGTCATATAAAATATGACACATATGTATTAAAAAGACTTATAAATATGAACGTATTCTAGATAAAACCCATTTTAAAACCAAGTAATCAATGTAAAGATTGTTCAAAACAATATTCTAAGGCTCTAGAAATTGGAGCGGTATGAGCAATACATTAACACAAGCACGCTACATCGTCGTAATTAGTGTCATTTGCACTATTTTTGGACGGGATAAACACACAATATATCTGAACGCTGTCGGAGCCCACCAAATTGGAAACAAATGGTTGAAGCCTACAAGTGCTAACTCAATTTGTTCGCCGTTTGCTAACTCGTGAGTTATAAGTGATAGATCTGTGTTGCATCACTGTACCACGGTTTTACCAAGTTTACGGTTATTTTAAATTATTGAGGCAACTGACGTAGGTGCTACTTGTTTTAGTATACGTTTACTTAAACGATAACTTTAGGATTTACTCAGCTTCTCGCTGTATCCCTCACGTGGCAGGGTGAACTAAAGTGATGAGTGGTGAAACTCAACGCTGCGCTTTGTCTTGTTACCAGAGCGGAAAAATGTAAAGCATTACCTATTAAAATTTAAAATATTAAATATTTCATTACGTCAAGTAGGTATCGAGCTCACAACCCATAGCGTTTAAAGTCGCATGCTTTAGCCAAGACAGGTATTGGTTAGAAATTGTTTTAAAAATTTTGCTGTCAGGCAACAGTTACGTCAATAGTCACACAGATTTTTTAGGCAGGTTTTGTGAAGATGATTAGGTCATAGATCAATAAAATCTTTGCAGATACGTAGTAGTTATTGTGTAAAATTAGCGAACTAAGCATGTTATTATAGTTATTGGTTTCACTATTTTACCAGACTTCTTTTGAGAAGTGTTTTTCTAGATATATGAATTAAGATATAACATTTTTTTTATTTTCACGCTAGGCAAAAGGAACTTGGGAACCTAGTGTTAGACATCCGTTCCATTTCCGTTCCCCACTTTCCGCCGAATTTGGGGCATTGTGTGTTGAGTGGCGAAAAACAAAGCCGCATTTTGCCTTGTTACCTCGAGTGGCGATCAAACCCATACTTGTCGTTTACAGTCACACGCTTGTGCCACTGCGCGACGACAGGCCGATATTTCTAATAAGATTATGAAATAATTACAATTTAAAGCAAATGCAACTCCAAATTCCTCATTGACCAATGCGTGCACATCAGTCAAAAGGTACAGATAAGAAAATCTTATCGTATCGCGTCCAAAATAGCGTAGCTTGTCGTAATCTGTTTGAACAATACACGAATACCGACAATAATCGATAAATCTGTGCAATCATAGTAATCCGTGGCTCAGTTGATAGCGCAGTTAATTAAGACATTATCGCCCGCTTATCGTACAGCCGGATAATCTAACCGTGCCTTATCGCCCAATTCTCTTTAATCGTTTATTTTTTTAAGTGCGTAAACGCAGATTAAAAATCTGATTATTCGTGATAATGAAAATTGTTGTTTTAGCCTATTTTATACAAAAAAGAAATAATTAAAAAAAATCATCTAACCGTTAGAAACAGATCCTCGTTTCTTCTATTACACATTACATAATCATTTGTTATCTATGATAAAAAAAATACTTGGGAGTATTTATATTTTTAGAAAGAGAAATAATGCTACAATATATACGTCATTCCAATTTACATGCTTCAATAAATTTAGTTCGGATTGTCAAATTAACGACGACCTTTCGCGTTCATTGGCCATATATAAAATATAAATAGTTAATAAATTCTCCACTTAAGAAAGAAACCTAGTTTTTGTTATCCATGATCTCCTGGTATGCCATTTTTAATTGCAAATTAATATATTTTAGTAAAATTCAGATGATAAAAATATAAATAAGACGACTTTATTATAATCTAAGCTATCTGTTATAAAACCGCTTACACGTGCCGTGTTTGAATGCTAAAGTGGGAATTATAATATATGTATCACGGATATCATTATTATTTAAATGTTCTTTTTTATTTATGTTATATTGACCTGATGTAGCTTAGCTCTAGAGTTTAGGGATATTACCTTAAATTTACTATTTATATTATAACCTGTCAAGGCGCAGAGACCCAAGCCTGAAACGCGACTTTATTTATTAATATTCAATATTTTAAAAATAAAATATTCAACGTTTTCATTTCTTCACTCTGGTAACAAGACAATGGACGGTGTTGAGTTTCTCAAAGTCTCAAAGTAGGTGGAATGTGGACAGCGGAACGGAGTGTTTTAATACTAGACTCCCAAGTTCCCTACCCTGACATATGCGGAATATAACGTGACTAAAAATATTTAGCTTTATACAAAGAGAAAAACTTATTTTTACTATTTTTTAAGTTTTATCTACACTTAGGAAAGAAAATACTAAATTAATAACTTATAAAAATTTGAACGTAGCAGGATTTGAATCCGCCCCTCTTGGAGACCGTTCAAGCGCTCTGAACAACTAAGCTTTATCAAGCTACGTCGAAATTCTTATACGCCTGTTATACCTAATTTATGTCTAACTAAAACTTAATTTATTATTTATATTATTCTAAACTTTAGACAAACTTTAGGAACATCGCGTATTTCTTTATAATAAATCGCCTTTAGGGTTGATCCACTCTATAATGACAGTCACAGTTCGTTGTCGGTCCGTCTGTTAAAATATTATTTTATTAGAAGTTACAATAGAATAAGTGGTCTCATAGTGTCCCACAGAAAGATACTTTAACAAACTAAAATGGTACCTAAAACGAACTGAGACAGATATTTAGGAACTTAGCTCTATGGTACTTTAGGTGGTAAGTTTACTCCATTTTTTGGTAAAATTGGTAATGCCTATTTTCGATAAAAAATGTACACTGCATATAAAACTCAGAATGTTACCTTTAAAAGAACACGTGTCGTGCATAATTAACATTCAAAAACACTTCCAGGTTACAGGTATTTTCAACTTTATTATTAATCACTAAAATTACATTGATTTATAACGTGACAAAATTTTATAGATAGACTCGTGTAACAGTGATTTTGATAAAAAAAAAACGAGCTTAGCATAATAAAACTGGATTATAATAACATGCAAAAAATACAAAATGTTACACAGATATAAAATAAGAAAAATTAAAAATAATAAACTATTGTACATTGCTTTATTATTAATTTTATTATCTTAGCCACGACTTGTGTGGAAATGTTAATCAGATTGATTTGAATGTAAAAGCTGACCATGAGAAAAACCACTATATCCCCAAGTAATAAGGGAACTTCGATATTTCTAGACAGCTTCGATGTCTACACAACAAGTACTAGATCATAAGAGCAAAAACAGAAATTTATTGATTCTCTTTGAAAAGAACTGGATTCGAAAAAGCCCATATTCGTTTTAAGCTCATTAAGTAACATTAAACAGTGCCGGAGCTTAACGCCGCACTTAATCTTAGCAGAGCGTGGATATGAAAATAATTTATTCCACTAAGCGAGGAACGACGAACCCACAACCTAGTTATAGGCTAGTACTACAGAATCACGAAATTGTTATTGATGTATTTATTTTAAGTTATCTAAATATAATTATTACTTGTTATAATTAAAGGATAATGCAGTGGCTCAGTAATATAAGCGTGAAACTGCAAACGCGATATTTTGTGGGTTCGATTTCCACTTGTGGAATTTTTTAATATTTTCATTTCCCTGCTGCATTGAATTCCGCCACTCAACACCTAATGCCTTCAGAATTTAGCGGAAAGTAGAGAAGGGAAGTGTCTTGATGAGAATGGAGCGTCATTATACTAGTTTCTCTCAAGTTCTCTTTGCCTATACGCTAGTATTTTAGATGTTAGAAATATTGAAGTAAAAATAACCTAATATAGTAACTAAGGACATTCATAGCAACATAGGTATACAATTAATATAGAAATAATAACCTATTATATCATTAGCTTTTATTAATCAAAATCACTGTTACACACAATATAAAAGACTTTTTTTTTTCAATTATAACAAAAAAATGTCAATTTTATAATTATTCAAGTGGTTATTCAAAATTAAATAATATAATTTAATTAACAATTTTATTTCTGTAGCCTAAAATAAAGCAAGACGTTGATTTTAGTTTTAAATATTATACATTCTTTTGAATTTATAGCTATAAATAGATAATAAATATGAACAAAAAGTTATAAAGTATCTAAAAATAAGTTTATAATTATTATAACTTTAAAAATGTTCTTTTTTATCTGAACATCGTATACATACATTTAGTAAAAAATGTTAACAATTATTCAAGGACTAACAAACTCTCTAGGTATATCTAGACATATATATGTACATATACATATTTGATTAAATTTAATTACATTGATAAAATATGAATTCTAGTAATTTTCGCAAACTTAAAAGTGCACTTATTTTATCTCATAATCTTAAGTCTTATCATACGTATTAAAATTAAAAATAAATATTGAGACGAGCTTATGTATTCTAGATCCATACATAATTACTAACTTAGTAATAAAAAATTACGTAAATATCTTTAAATTTATTGCGCATCCGTGATTAAATTGCTAGCAATATAGACGCAATAACAATGTCGACTATTTTGTCCAACAAACAAGAAACTTGACTTAATTTTCCTATGTGGATATTGACAGCGATAACATCAAATCATAGAATTTATGCATGTCTTCGTATTTAGATACAAGCCACTCAAGATATTCCCACTTAAAGCAAGAGCTGTATATATTATAAAATGAGATTATTTGTTCGCCTGATGATTATCTCTAATTAACACTCGAGTGCCACGCGATTAAATAAAATAACCCAGTTAAACCACTTCCGACGAAACGCAGATATCACGAAACAGCGTACATTGAATAATCTTACTGATTGTTTTCGCAATGTGTGTCATAAATTATGCAATATTTTATAAGGAGCGTCTAGCTCACGGCGTAGGAACTTTTGAACAGCAGTGAGAACAAAAAAGCTATCAATGGGACCGCGGGTGGACCGCGGAGCACATTAGATATTGTTAACAAAACTTCCTCCTCAATTAATATGCATCGACAGGTAATGTCGCGTACGTGCGCCTGCGCCCCGCCACGGCGGCCGAGCGCCGCAGACTACATTTTCGCATGCGCGACACATCCATGCAAAATTTTAGGCGGGATGCGTTTGCTGATGTAAGAAGCGTCCAGTAAAAGAAGCCATACTTTCCATCAGCGCCTCTTTGTCCTCGCAGTTCATTGGCTCCGAGTTAGACAGAGAAGGACATGTCAGCGCTGATGCGTTGGGACAACGCATATCGCATTCGGTAAGAGCGAGTTTTGACGACCGCCAGTGTGCATTCCCATGCAAGGTATGCCCGCGGGAGCTATGTCGGCAATTTAAATATTACGGCTACTCAAAAACGTGAGATGTAAGTAGCAAGAAAGCCCCGTGTGGGCTCCGAACTTGCCGAAATTTGGTTGAAGCGATTTTGGGCAAAAAATATCATATTTAATTATAAGCGAGATTTTTTCGTAATTAAATTGCAGTTTTTAAGTACGCAATTCGTAATGTCGCGAACGACTAAGAGGTCATAAGCTTCTTTACTGCAACTCGAGATTACGCATTATAGAATTCTCAGGATTTCTATCCAAGGAATCATCAGTAGGCAGGCACTTTATTATTTACGAAATAGGGTTGTGACAAAATTTCGCGATGAGTCGGCCATATCTAATCGTAAGCACACCTTTCTCATGTCGGCATTAAAAAATAATATTCAAATGGATTCACGCGCGCGCGCCTCCGTCCGAATTTTGCAAGTTCTTTTGATGCGCCCGCGCCGATTCCGGCAAATCCGTCGCGTCGGAAGTGCGTGGCGCGCGGTTCGCCGCCGCTGCCGATGTATCGATAGGCTCACATGGAAACATTGACCTCGATAGGGATCTTTGATAATAAATGTCATAAATTGTTATTAGGTAGATTATGTAGTCGCCATAATACCAGATCTCTAAAAAAAATATTATATAAATAAGATGCATGAAATATATATGACGTTTTTTATTCATTCTAAATTTTTTTGTCAATTACAACTTATATAGGGCAACTTAAACAATGTAGCTTTAAATTTTTAAAGCTACAATCGATATTAAGCATTCCCCTCACTAATCCATGTGATACGTATACGGTCACACAATGCACTTATTATTCGACAGTTCAGTTTCTAAGTAAAGTGCATACGGATTGAATACGGCGTTGAAATGACGTGTGCGTCTGCCCTTCGAATGACTGAATATTAGTTTCAAAGAAATTCGTAACAACGCGACTTGCTACTTTGTTGTATGCGGGATAATCCTTCATACCAGAAATAAAATTATTAAGTACTCTGTAGTCATTCAGTGTCGGTGACCCTACTAATATACATATATTGTTTTATATACAAATTATTAACTTAGCCATAATGATTATTATCTTGATATTTTAATTGAAATCAAACCAGCTTATAATTTCGTCGACAGTAATTGTTGTCAGCAATTCAAGTTATCTGGTCTTAAGATGGAAACCTTACAATCAGTGTTTTTGTTTCATACTTCAAACGTGTCGGAGAATCAAAACAGAGCGATTCTGTTAAGGCAATTAAGAGAGCTTTCCTGTAAGTGAGGTAGCATACCTGCCGTTTATTATCGTAACAATGAATAAGAAATCCTTGGGCTTGTATTGTTTATCCGTTACGTCAGTTAAATCTTTATAAACAATGCTGAGCAAATAGGATCATCACCTTAACGGTATCCGCTCGGACAATTTCAAAAGATTCTACCTGATCTGAAATTTATGGTTTAAAATTTTACAACACGATTTTAAATCTACATTTTCTACTTTAAAGTAACTCTAAAATTATTTGTTGTTGTTTTTGATTAATAATATTTTTTAAACTTTCTCTTTTCATAGTAACAACTTATACTTTTTTATATTTCCTCTTAGTATATGTATCACTTTTAAGAAACACGCTCCATTAAACTATTTGACTTCGTTTACAAAGAAATCAAAGTACTCTGAATTAAGATTAGAAGATTATTTCTAGGACAAACATTACTCACAAAAAAATACGATAGTAACTAGAGTTATAAGCATTTATTTACCATTTGACCTAACTTAGCGATAAATAAGATTATATACGTGATGTCTCTCTTAAATGTTCAGCTCCGATAATTGCTATGTACAGATTAATTTAGTCTTTTAATTATAAAAGTGCGCAATGAATTATATATTTTTATTTATATGTGCCTACAGTTTTAAAAAAATGTAATTTACGGGCTCAATATTCACTTAATTAATTAACAATTCACTTAATTTAACTAAATCTTAATATAACTAATTATATTCATCCTGGAAACATCAAAAGAACATCACTATTATACTTACATAAAACACTATATTATTTAAAAGAGTTATGAGATTAAATAGATGTGTTAAATCAAGTAAAATACCTATATAAATAGTGAGAAGGGCTATTGGCATTTAATTTATATTATTTGTGATGAACGGCTGTCATTAGGATCGCCGTGATTCATTGACGATCTATCAGGGCGCGTGCATCTCGGGTCTGGATGCTGCCACAAAACAGAGATTAGAGTTCGTTCACACAGGATTTTATTCCTCTGCATAGTATCGATGCGCGCGGGCATATCGGTGCACTCTTACTCATTTGTTGTTGTAATTGTAAAAGGGATGGCGGATGAGATAAGTGGGTCGATGACATTTGGCTCCGGCCGATTACTACGATTATGCACTTTGAGCGTTGAACTTTAACTACGAGCTTTGATATGCTTGATGCGTCTGCGCATCATAAATTTACGCATCCCTATCTATAGATTAAGCATGCCGTAGTAAACCCAGAAAATATGTTATTTATTACTTAAAAATTAACATCTTATTGTTAATTGTTTTATAAAAATCGAAACAAAATAATATTGTCAGTTTCCAAATTGTCATAATATAGGCAACGAAATTACGAACATATCGAAGTTACGACCACAATGGTGTAATACATATAAATTCCCATATAGAGATAACAGAATGTATCTATCCTGCGATATGCCGCTGTTACCGCTATCACTTCCGTCGATAGCTGGCCCTAATCTATTGTTCTAACGAATATTCTTGGTCAGGAGATAGTAAACATTTCAATTAAAGTTGCATATTTAATTTTAATTATTTATTTCGTAACCAAAATAATCAAAAGTAAGTTAAAATCTAAAATGAAATCAGTGCAGTCATCTACAGCTAACTTCAGGCCGGCCACGACTGGTCGATCGTACTGAAAGTTTTTGCTTATATAAAAAAAGCGAATTGTGTCTTTAGGCAAATAATATTGAAACAGTGCCATATTCTATTACCAAACGGCTTGTAATATAAGAATCGAGGCTATCCTTAGAAATCGTTATTGACAAAACACATTACAATTATAACGACAGATAAATTTCTAGGCTGGGGTTACAATGTCAATTGGCGCGACTTAGCCCATAGCCAACTCTAAAACGTTCATTAATCAGTCGCAGAGATTCTAAATATAGGCACTTATGCTATCGGCTATCCTGTTGCTGATGTCAGCATGGAATTAACAAATAAATTGGTGTGTCAAAGGTTTACGATGCACACGTAAGCGTTACTGAGATTACTATGTCTACTGCTGCTATCGTATGTTTATTAAACAGTTCAATTGTGCATCCATGTAAGTGAAATAGGCTTATAACTAGCAATTTTTAGGGTTCCTTCAAAATGAACAAACGGAACTTTATCTTATCCATATGTCAGTCTGTCCAGATCAGTTATATCGGAATCACGTGGAGGAACAAACTAAAATTGTTATTAAATGTTCAATCCACAAAATAAATATAAAAATATATAAAATATAGAAAATAATATAATAAATATAGAAAAATGTGAAAAAAAAAAATTTTTTTTACTTTTATGACAGATAAAAACTATTCTAAACTTATCATTGTAGATCAATTCATAGAAATGATCGCCCGCTAACTTAAATGTATTAACTTTTTTCGTATTGTACTTCCCTTTAACCTAAAATCCTGAAATTGGCACGAAGTCCTCGGTGGGCGAATCAAACTTGCACTTGACCAGTTTTCTTTTTATAAGATGTGTCTTGAATCAAAATAATTACGTGAGTGCGTTAATAGATAGTTGTTTTCGCTTAATAATACAGGTTAAAAATACATAACAATTATATTTCAAATAGATAAAATCTATACCAACAATTTAAAAGTAGAAAGCACAATTAATGTTATGCAAGTGATAAACATTAAACACAAATTAACGTTTACTAAGAAATATTGTTGTGTAGTACAAATACAAGATGATTTACTAATGATTAAAGCGGCACAGATTATATTTATATACTAAAGTTAGTAATATCGATGATAATCGAGCTCACACCCTGCATAAACGCATAGAAGCGTAATAATTACACCTAGCCGAGCACGCATATGATCTAACATAGTAGGATGTTTGGGCATAAACTTTTATGGGCAAGAATAACTCACTAATTGGCTAAGTGTCTAGGTGATACTAAATATATATAATCGAAATAGGTTCAATATTAATTATAGATAATATATATTTAATTATGATTGCCATCTACGGTAAGCAAAATGTAATATAAATGATGTAATGATAGAAATTAGTTTATTTTAATTGTTGTCATTTACTATCATTCACTGTGGAATTGTAATCGCGACAGATTCGAATCTCTCATCACGTTATGTTGCAAATTGGGCGGAGAGTACAATACGGAACGAAGTGTCTTAACATTAAGTTCCCAGATTTCCTCTGCCTACTCTGCCAAGTGGGAAAAACAACGTGAAGCTAAAAAAAATATATAAAATGTAATTTTATTACTTGGAATTTCAATAACACTAAACTATCGCCCGCATACGATTATATTAGTTGTTTTTTTATTATTCCTACAGTCACACTGTCCACCGTGTGTATCCAACTGTGTCACTGCACAGGGCAAAACTTTTGATGCTTATTTTAATCCATCTTTGCAATGTTTTTTTTTTTTTATTTTAGTTAAAAGCTGTTTGATAACTGTTACAATAGATATATTTTAAAGAAATGATAAAGTAAATGTTTATTTGCACATTTTAGTGACTTTTTTTTTATATATGTAAAATTTATAAATATCGTATTTTTTACTTTAACTATGGCCCTTTCTTAATTTTTTTCATTGTCACTTAACAGTACAATATCTAATATTGCATTGCATTTTCCATTTTCTAAGCCAGGGGACAACTACGCTGTTCTCTTAAAAGGATTTTTTTAAAAGTATAAGTATATAATATTTAAAAATCTTCATCATCGAGAAAGCATCGAAGTCGCAACCATAGCTTAAACAATCGTTTTCTAACCAACAAACCAAAGGTTAATCATATAATTCAACTAAAACAAAGCAAATATAAAGTTGACGGTTTAAAAACAAAAAAAAAAGAGTCTAATCCGTCCCAACGCAACGCACACGAGGACATTTCGCGTAAACAGCACACGTGGGGTGCGTGTATGTGGGTACTGGGTAGGCTAATGATAGCGGGTTTCCGTCCGTCACACCTGAGGGCCCCTAACCGCCATCGGGCATCGGGTTATAGATACCTAACCCCTCACCCCTTAATTTAGTTCGAAACGCACTTTGCGTCTTGTATCCGTATGGAGTTTGTACTAGATATTTTTTTTTTTTTTGCAAATATTAACGTTTTTTAATTTGGGTTACGTTAAAATATGCGATAATAAATCGACTGTGTGGCTTATTGATATAGCGTGTAAATACTAAGTTATTTAATATTTTTATCGCTGTGGTAACGAGGCAAGGCACGGCGTTTAGCTCCGCCACTCAACACTCAATGTGTTAAAAATTTTGCTAAAATTAGCAACGGAGTGTCTTAGCTCCCTTTGACTACCCCATATGCGGAAGAATGAAACTAAAACGTAATATAATAATATTTTACTATGTGGTATAGAACATTACATACTCAAAAATCTATTCTTTCAAATTAAATTTGCAATACATTAAAATCGTTAAATATAATTCATTAATAGCTATTTAGAATTCTACGAAACATTAAAATGCTAATTATTGGATTACCGATGCAGAATCATGTTAATGGGCCCTGTTGTTAAATTTGATACTTATTACCAAACAGTTATAATGCCATCAAGGATAGCATCAATATATATTACCATAAAACATCTATCGTTGTTATCATAATAAAAAAAAAAAAAAAAACAAGAAAAAAAAAATGGTTGTAACATCTCTGTGCGAGTTCGCCGGTGA
Organism: Eueides isabella; assembly: GCA_019049475.1. Classification (NCBI taxonomy): domain Eukaryota; kingdom Metazoa; phylum Arthropoda; class Insecta; order Lepidoptera; family Nymphalidae; genus Eueides; species Eueides isabella. Next base: position 11,610,335 of record CM032388.1, read on the forward strand.
CATGTTGAACGAATTACGCGAGAACATAAAGACGCTCAGAATTAAAAGGAAAAAGTTCAATTAATCCTAATTTGCTCGCTAAGATTAAGCTGGCGATATGGCATTCTGTAGAACCCTTTCCTTCAATTGCCTGCCCTATTCTCTCTTAAGCCGCTTTAAAAAGAGTTCGACAAACAAGGGAGTTATAAATCTTAGCGTGCCAGTGCGTTTAATGTATTTTTTTTTATTTTAAATTTTTTTTTGACTTAAAAGAACATTTATATTTTTTTTCTGCATCACGCTGAATCCCGCACATGGAAGGGTAGGCGGACGGAACTGGGAAACGTATTGTTAAGATACTCCATTCGGTTCTCCGTATGACGCAATGCGTATTGATTGGCCTAACACCACTCTTTACCTTGTTACCAGAGCGAAGAAAAAATGTCTAATTTTAAAATATTTAATATTTCATTTCCTCAAGTGGGGATAGAACCTATAACCTGTCGCGTTAACAGTTACACCCTTGTGCTCCTGCGTCATGATAGGCTTCAATATTTTTTACTTAACAAAAAAATTAAAATACATCTTCAACTACTAGATAGATCAGTCAACTTTACACATTACTTATGCCAATAAAAACGAGACCCATCGGGAAGCGGCCGCTGTTTTTTTTTAACACCCACAACATGCAAACTACATTGAAAATAATTTCCTTTTTTAATTAGTATAAATATTAGCATAAAATACAAGCGGCCATCCCATACTCGGAGGACCATTATTATAATTTTACACGAAAAAGTAGTGCATTGCAGCTTGTCCGATGGCAATCGCTACGCACTCACCGATAAATCAATGACCAAGGGCGCGTCTGTGTCGAGCATAATAGACAGTTGTGAAAAGTGGATGTTTACCAGCAAATTATAATAATCGCAGCTACTGTTTTCACAGCTAACGGAGTCCTGGTCGCTGATTGTTGCACATTCGATGAGAACGCAGCAAAGATCGTCGGCCGATATGTCCAGGGCGGCATTAATTACTTAATTCCGATGCGTGTGTAAACGTGTGCGATTTCTAACGCAATACCGCAATTACGTATTTTTTAACGCACCAGATAATATTTTTGAAAGCTTATCGCACTCTGTGTTCACGGATCGTAACGCTATTTACACGTTCGCTTGAAATTACATTAACGCTTTGAAGCGGACCGATATCGGCGTCTCGTATCGATATTTTATTTTGATTCATAATACATATAACTATTTTGTATGACATAAGGTGATTGTGTAGTCCATAAATTAGGTGAATTCTTTGGGCGTACGTCAAAAGGCATTATGCCGAATACGAACCCACAACTTCCTTAACGACGCGATTATTTAATGTTTTGAAAGTAATATCAGTACATAGAGTGCGTGACAAGTGTACAGACGTAAGACATTTGCAGATATTTTTATTTAATTTGCACACATGTCGGCTACTTTCGCAAAGATCTTATCGAGATTTAACGTATTCATAGCCCGAACCCGAATATATTCTTTGAACACTTATCATCGATTTTTCTTTAGTAACACCTATTAAAATGAATAATTTTACTCGTGAACGTATGAATTAATCTATTCCGGTTCAAGAATCAATAGAAATGTCATGAACTTGGAGCTAAGAAGAAGCTACAGTTATTCTATAGCAGCCATAGTTTATCGCCTTATGCTATGCAAATTGTCTTAACAATGCCCTCAGTCTAACGAATGCCTATAAAAACTGAAAGTTGCATTCGTAACGTACATATAGTTAGTGATGTATAAATTATTTGCATAGACATGTTTTTTAACAATGGATTACTAATATCTGTTTAACATTAGCGCTAGCTGACGCCAGTATGTGGGGCGTGTGTTGACGGTGTCTGCACATGTGTGCGTTTCCGTCATTTCCCTGCGCAGGAGTCGTCGATCGCAATGATTGCTCACGCGTTTCGCATCACTCACTTCTACCCTCAGGATAACCCGTTTACTCATAATTTACATACTTATCTATATACTTTTTTTTTTTATTAAATATTATATTTTACCGAAATCCTATTAAATAACTGTTGACAATATCACATACTTATGAAGCTAATAAATCCTAAAAATATATATATTTTTTTAAGTTCGCTAAAAATTTTATAAAGAAAAAAAAATGGTTAAAATTAAAAAAAATAAATAAATTACAGAACCTCACTCTACGTACAGAATTGACATATAAACTGGATGAGATCACGTAATCTTTTACCAATAATTATCCTAATATCAGTCATGTTTGAGGTTACCGTTCGATGTTGAAGTTAACTGGATTTCTTTGCTTTCGAAGCCCTTCTGTGTTATGCGTTTTGACTTTTAAGCAACTGGTTATTTTTTTATTTTATTAACGCAATAAACGTAAATGGCATCACTTAATATTGAGATATAATAAGTTAAAACGTATCAGAGCACAAGCGTGTGACTGTAAACGCGACAGGCTGTGGGTTCGACCACTACTCGAGGAAAGGAAATAATTTTCATTTTAAATATTTTACGTTTTCATCAAGTAGTAGTTTGCGCTCAAGTACCTTCGGTAACAAGGTTATGTGTCGCGTTGAGTACCTCCGCTTAACACAAAATGCTTCAAATTCGGCTGAAAGTGGGGAACGGAACGGTCTCAACACTAAGTTCCCAAGTTTAAGGTCTGCCTACCCTGTCATGTGTAGGTAATGACCTAAAAACTTCTAAAATCTTAATACTAAGCTGAAAGCTTTAATAAAGTTGTATATATATTAAGTTATATATATAGACATTATTTTTGGCAAGACTGAATTTGTTTTTAATAAAACAATTTATGTTTGCTGGACTAAGTTGACAGATTGCCGTTAAATTAAGGAACCATCAAATTATTATCCATATAATATTTTTATAATCTTTTCAACGAGTATTTTTTAAACCAGTTCCATTATGATACTATTTACTCTAAAAATTTTAAAATACCTACAGTAACGACGCCGAAAACACCTTTAATCCCCTTTAATTAACTTCACGTGAAGAATAATAATTTTGACAAAAGCCGAGTTTATTGTTTTTCAAAAGCCATTTTAAACTTAAAAAATATATATATTAAAAGCATGTCTAGACAATTTAATATTGCACCCGTATTATATAATACTTAAATACGTTTAATTTTACAATACAAATTAATTCAACAAGCTGTAAACGCGAGCGCACATGGGCTGGGCGTCGCCGGCTATTGTTTATCCCACGATTATATCCAATTCAAATACTAACTCGCACTCGAAAATTAAGCTGGAGCACCACTGAGAACCTTTTGTTTTAACCACAATACACACTTGGTGTGCTACCGCTTAGACTGTGAACCAAGCGAATAATAACCCCTCATTTTTAATGTATAAATTTGCTTGAGCTTTTTAAACATTATGATTATTATTTACTAAATATTTGTGTTATTATTTTAGTTAAATTTGTATATAAGACAATTCCACATATAGATTAGCAATCATAAATACGGTAAATTGTTATTTAATAATTTTGTTAATTTTCCATTTGCTTAAACTCTTTACTTCTAATTATTTCTTTATAAGTAAAGATATATAATTATGAAATATATATATGTCAATAATAAATTATTAGGTTTACTAAAGCATAAGAGGTTAGTTTAGAAATATTCGCTAAGTATGGATTATACTGTGGGGCGCTGAAGCGGTGTACGCGCTCTTCAAGCTATACCAGCGTAGACGACAGCTGACGGCGGGCTGTGAGAGCCGATTTTTAGCCATTAACGACCCTGTCGTATCCTTTGTGTGTCTTTAATAGATGTTTATCGAAATTGTTAAGCTTTTTACTAACAAGGATTAATAACTAGTTAAATATTAGCAGTATCATTAAGTATTACTTATCTCAAAATCTATATTTCAAAAGTATTAAGAAAATTGCAATATGTAATATAAATTAGGAGGTACAATATATGTAAAGTTGTGTAGCAATGTAATGAAAAAAAGTGGTTTATAATCATAGTCAGTATACCATATTTACGCATGCTTTATCGTCAATCAATAATTAATATTTGGAGGCAGGACGGCTCAGACGCTCCCGAATTTCGCGGAGAATGATGAGATCGCGTTCGAGTAATCGAACCGACAAAAAATAAAAAATGAAACAAATACGAAATACTCCATTACTGGCACGCCGACAGCTATGGAGTGGTTTTGTGACGTGATAAGTTTTTAACTAATATTTAGAACCCAAATCGAGAGATGTAGACTTGGCAGGCATTTTACCAGGTGGTCAGATCGCATTGCGAATGGTATCAATAAAAAACATCACCGTGGAGTATTCGATAGCGAGCCTATACGTTTAACATGTGTATAAAACAAGACGGCCTTTAGAAAATTTTAAGGAGGTTATTGTAACATTTTCAAAAAGGAAAAAAAGCTTTGAGTACATCTCATCTTGTTAGTCGCCTTGGGTGGCTTTGACATAAGCCTCGGTGGTTTCAATTCGATGAATCTATAAATTTTCTGTCATCATTATTTATTCGAAATTTAAAAAATCAGTAGAACAGGAACGAAGAAATTCATTAGACTTTAAATTATTAAAATTATCTTATTCATTTGAAGTAAAAAAAAGGAATAGATTTAATTATAGATCTAAAATTTTACGGTTACAAATATAAATATGAATAAAATGTTTGCAACAAACATATAGTTTTTAACTGTAATAGTCTCTATAGGACATGATGGTAATGGGCAATTTTCTAACTTCCTAAAAACACTTTTATTTTTTAATTTAAGAAGGAAATGTACCTTTACACCCACCTTTACACCTACATCCACACGCTTGTATACAAATACACAACATTAATTTTAGAAAAACATGTTGTAATTAAATCATAAATTATCTGTCGTCCATCAAATTTATTCATCATGTTCGACTCCACGTTTTCCTAGTTCCCTTGCACACACATTACGTATGCAGGGCGCGGCTGGCCGCGGGCCACGTCAGCTATTTGCTCGTGACCAGAGGGCTAAGCCATTCAAGGCTAAGACGCGGGGGCCAGTTTTTGGTGGACCTGATCCCATACCCCTGCGCCCGCGACGTGCCAACACACCGTACACTTAGCTTGGACTCCCGGAGATGTGACATGACAAAACCTAGCTAATTGTGCAATAAATTATGATACATATTAAAAAGTGTACCCATAAGTTTCTTAATAATTTTGAAATCAATTACTCCTACAAGTACGTAAATAATATAATTGACGCCTCTGTAGGTAGTTGGAGTGTTTTTTTTAGTGAGAGTCTAACGTGAGTACGACTTCCTCTTGATGCAATTAAAAATGTTTCTGTTTTCTTCGTTTATCACAAAAATGTGGCAAAAATTGTGAACAATCTAATTTACCAATAGGTAACATTTGACTTCCAATTATATGTTAAATTAAAGAAAACGTGATATTAAGCCCATGTGGTTGCAATCCTCGCATAATTAATTATTTATCGACATTATTAAACGAGCCGTACCTCGTCCTATTCATTAGATTCCGCAAACGTAATTCCTCCACCCTTATCATAATCTTAACAGTATTTGTGTAGATCTTGAGAAAGCTCGTCCATTATTAATTGCACTTCTCAGGTGCGAAGATTATCCTTATTAAGTTACCGCAAGACTGAGACATGCACGTCCTCATGCGATCTGAGACTTATTGAAAGGGTAAACTAAGAATCTTAGTAGTTGTAATTAAGCCGATTGACAAAATCTTAACTTACATTTTCTATACCAAAATCAAAGAGCATTTGGCATATATAAAATTTAATACTCCTTAAAAATGGGTGGAGAATATGTAGTTTATTTTTATAACTATTTACTATATAGATATAAATATTTTGTACGTAGATACGTTCATTAGATAAAGATTAAAAATATAGGTACCGACTTTGATAGGGACTGTTACAAATACCGACAGTATAAATACTCTTGAAAGCTAATTAAATGTACATTATACTAACAGAAAGTATGCCATTCCAATTAGCTACTGGAATGCATTTTTCTCAATAGAATAACAAATAAGTTCTAACATTACAACGAAACTTAATAGAACGGATTAAGTAATAAGTTATAAATTGAACAACCATTGCAAAACTGCTAGGAATTGCGAAAGGCAAATTAAAAATCGAATTGGCTTTTGGCTCGCCGCACCATGTTCAGGCGCACCTCCCCTCCGCCCCCGCAATAATTGCGGACGGCGCGCGCGCAGATTATCAGAAGCAAGTGCGTTCGATAACGCATGTGCACGAACGCATATTATTAAATTTATTCCTTTTTCGCCAGAATCTGCATAATGAGGGGGGCAAAAAAGGCACGTAATCGCTAGATTGCACGTCGCCTTCCCCTTGAGAAAGGCAACCTTTATATGCATATAAATACTTGAATATGTAGATGTTTTTAACAGTATAACATTTTTTTTATGAGAAATCAGACTATTATCGTGCATATTTTTTCTGCACCAAGGAATTTTGACTTCTTGAGGTGTGATAGTGTATTAACATGAAAATATAACATGATAGTGTACAATAACGTAGATGCACGAATCTTTTAATTTTCATTTAAGACAAATTTCATTTAAGGGTTCCATTAATTTAGGGCTAAAAAAATTATATATTTTCCAACTTCACGCTGTATCCTGCACAGGGCAGGGTATGGATCGAGAACCTATTGTAAAGACGATCTGTTTCGTTCACGAATTTCCGCCGAATTTGAAGCAATGCGTATTTAAAGGCAAAATTCAACGCCGCGCTTTGCTTTGTTAAGACAGAAGACATGAAAACATTAGATATTTATTTTGAAAATATTTAATATTTTGAAAATTAAATTTAAAATAATAAAACCCAATTATTAAACCTTATTATTATATAGTCATCAATGAGTTAATTCATAATAAAATATAATTAAGTCATTGACTCAGTATTAAATTTAAAAATATTTTTTTCAAGTGTCATTATGATACTAAAAAAGTGTTTCTCATACTATTGATTGTATCGAGTTATTATTATTAAGTAGAAAGGATCCATCATGCACACTTTTATATGCGAAGTCCAGCCCCGTAGGCTGTTAGCCGTGGGCTACCGAAATTCCACATCCGCGCACCATTTCAGCTTTTTGTACACGCGTTATCTTCCGTCATTATTTAAAAAGCCTTGTGCTCTTTATAAGACACATTAACTTCACCAAAAGCAACAGAGTTCAGGTTGGCACAAAAAATTAACAATACTTAACGCAAATTTGCCCGAAATTTTATCAGAAACGAATCGTGGTCACTCTTAATTTTCGAACATCATTAACGCGCAATTCCTCAAAGATGTGCTTCTGATGTTCGTGAGAATTTGACTTTGTAACAGGATCAGGGCACTATAAAAAAAAGTACAGCGCGTGTCGTCAGCAGCCGTCTTGCAAGTAGGCCGTAAATTATGGTTAGTTTTTGGCCACGTTCGCGCAATGCAGCCTCGCGGCTTTTCGCCTCCACCCCCCGCCTCGCCAGCCTCTCACGGTCACAGACCTCGCATCACTTCGTCAATCTTGACTACTTATCCGTCCGCGTCGATGCCTTATATTCATTAAATTTCCAAAAACGAACCATAATAAAGATCCTATCTCCTCAGCAGTATCTGAGAGCTCGCGCAAACTCTTTCGAAACTTTACAATTGACAAACTGATATCGCAACTTATATTGAAAGCTATATTTTGACTACGAAGCGTTCATTGTGCTGCCAAAATTAATCTGGAGGGTTTAGCTGCGTCACAAAGGCGGCGTGCCGGCGCGTACGGTGGCTATTACGGACACTACTTTATAATTACCTTTTTAAATAGTTTTTTCAGTCACTCAACATATTAAAACGTCAATGTAAATAACTTGTTAGCCGCAATCTCATTTCTGGCCGATTGGATATTACAATAGTGTACGTGATTTGAGAAAGGTAACGGTGTCGTTGCTTTATCCGCGAGAGAGCCCATTAGCAGCGACAGGCGGCGCGGACTCAGTCGCGGCGCGTTGAGCGTTGCGCGTGTCTAACAACATGGCTATTCGACCGACAAATGGACTGTAGTATGTGGAAATCGGTTTGTTAATCAAAATATAGATTAATCATTTTACTCTTTTTGTGAGTTTCCCGGCGTTTCGAGTTTCCATGGCAGATCTTAAAAGATGATTACAGTGGAGCCTACAAAAACGGCACATTACAATATCTTTAAGTCGATCTACTTCGGGGCAACAAGACCAAAAATAAGTTATTGCTGTTTGGGAGCAAAAAGTATGATACTTCACTTGAAAACCATGAAAAAATGATCCGCGTCAAATATAGATCGATTATATTATCACAAAAGAAATTGGCGCGCGTAGCGAGTAATTAGATCTGAACTCGATCATTGTGTCCGAATCCAAGGCAAATTGGACCACGCAATATTTCACCTGACAGTGTCGTACGTGTGTAATTGCACGGATTTATCCACTATAAACTATAGTTTTTGTATGGCTAGTTTGGCACGCGCCCGCTTTCTATGTAACGACCTGAAGATGTAATTTGTCGACGGTTTTTTGTTGCCAGACGATCAAGTCAATATCCAAGTCATCGTCAAAATTTTAAAGTCAACTTATATCTGAATTATTTTCAAATTGGAGAACGAAGTGACTTGTAACTAGTTTTTCTTCTGCGCTCTGTCTATATAAAATTAACCATTCAGTAGTAAGAGATATGTTTAAAATAATTTCTTATGCTAATATATAACCAATTAATTTATAAATTTAGAATTCTGAATTTATTAAGTACTAACACCGACGCGCGTATTTATATTGCGCAACAGTGTGAACGTAGAAAATATACTTATTTGATTTGAAATTGAACTTATAAATCAAACGCATACTTTTGCGATATCAGTAATAGGTTGCAGAGTTATCGCGTGGAACAATAATCCGCGATAATGGATTAACGCGCAGGTGAATATTTATAAATGCAGCTATCGCCTAATCCGTAAAGTCAATACGTAGCTGCATATCATGTATATATGAACATTTCTATCAGAGATCACCAAAAACAGATAGATTATTTATAAAACAATCTGTGATTAATATATCTATTATGACGTCTATAAGCCATAAGGTACTTATTTACTTAAATATTTTATCTGTGCAATATATTTATTGTCTACGTAATTCTACTCACTAGTTTTTCGTTGCATCCGGCACATGGCAAGATAGGCAGAGGAGACTAGAGAACGTAGTGTTAAGACACTCCATTCCCATTAAATTATTCGGTTTGATCACTTTCCGCCGAAATTCAGACATTGCGTATTGAGTGGCGGAACTCAACGCCGCTCTTTGTCTACCAAAGTGAAAAAAATTATATATTAAATATTTAATCTCCTCGAGTGGGGATCGATATCACGTTTATGCCCCTGCGGCACGGTAGGCCGCTTACAATACTTACTAGTACCGAAAGGTTTCGAATTCAGTTTTGAAAATAAGTTAATTACTAAACTAAAATAAATGTGAAATAGCATCAAGCAAATAATTATTGCTATAATAGAAAAACAAAAATCTATTTATAAGTACATAGTAAAGTGTAGAACGGAAATTGAATATATTCTACTCTATAGACGTATTCTTACATTAATCAATTAATTATTATTACATTGTCATACATCTACATTTATGTATTGATTATCCTACTTTTATTTTAATAAAAAAGCTTTTGGTAGGTACTTGTTGTAATAAAATATTTATATATTTCAGTAAAAAAAGTAGATTAGCTACCAGTTTGTACACGATTGTAGGTGATTATAATTATGTTGGAGGAACTTTTGATTTTATTTCCAATGCTTTTATGGCTGTAGATCGGAATTCCCTAGGGTAGGTCACTAGGTCCTTTATAAACAAGCTAACCTAACCCAACACTGAAGTGATGCCTTCTATTAGAAGAGGCATCAAGTTTGCTTCAATCACATGTGTAGGAATTTGCATAAAATATGATCATTAATTTTTAGATAAATAATTTAACACAACTATAGACAAGTATTATATATTTTTTTACTATTTTTATACTGTTTATACTATATTTTTACTCAAAGCGTATAAAAAGTTAAACAAAGCGGGATTCCAACAGGAGCGGGTTCAAATCTCTTCCCTGGGTATTCTAAATAAGTAAGTAATATATTTAATATTTAATAATAATAATTTTGCTTTCGCTTTTAATTATTTTATTATGTCAAATTACACTGGAAGGTAATAAATTAGCTTAACAGTTATTCTTATTAAAAGCTTTAACATATATTAATGATTAATGGAACTCTGAATATTTTTATAACATCATAAACCTGTATTTTTATTTAAAAGTGATGCAAAATAGACTTTATATAGAAATAAAAACATTAAAAGTATCCTTTGTTGTTGAAAATTTATATAATGCAATGATATTTGTCGTTAAGTACACTTATTGTAATTTGTCATATTTTTTTATGATAAATAATTTAACTAAGAAATCCTAACAGTTTCACAATATTTATTAATATTTTTAAAATGATATTTCAATGTTCAGAAAGAAAAAATGTTATTTAGAATAGGTATAAATACATCGGTAGATTCAAATATTTATACTTTTTCTAAATAAGTACCTAATAAAAGATTATGCCTTGAATATAATATGCAAACGTAAGTAGTATGAAAGTTATCATTTAAAAAATATGCGCGGTTGGTAGTGTTGTAGTACTCAGCTTAGTTTGAGCAAATACATATATACTTTTTGTACCAAAAAAAGATAATTAAACGCTTAGAACATTGCACAAAGTAAGACTTTATTTTTTTATTTATAAAACTCGAACGTCACATCTATTTTACAGTAACCTAAAGCCCCCACTTAAGTAGTAGAACGATTAAAGTTTATTTTTCTGATGATAAGAATAATAACAAATTATATTCCATTGTTTATTAAACTAACATTAGTATTATATAAACAATAGGTTTTATAAAAACAATTTGAAATTTATAGTTAAAGATCGACTTGAATTGTGAAAAAATGGTTATCTCTGGCTATCCCTCCCTCAAAAAAATACAAAATAAAAACAGTTCATAAATTAATTTTACGTAAAAAAATTAAAATCTCCAGCCTTTAACCTCGAGCATCTTTGAAATAATCTGACGTGTTTTTATTTCAACAGGAATCACAAATATGACCTTTTAGCATTTTTGATACGTAATCCATAATTGATTCATATAGATATTTGGACAAAATTACCATATTCAGTATTAACTAATCACATTTTTTCAAAAATTACTACGTATATGTAGTATAAAATGTCTTTTTATTAGCATATTTAAAATTTTGAATTCTATTAAATTTCAAAATATTTTAAGTGGATTAACATTTTGAAGGTTAATCTATAGAAGAAACTGGTTTGCAGAATGTCATAACTGTAAAAAGTTACATAATTAATTCAAATTAATCATTGAACAACCAAAAAAACCATTAATATTTATTCAAAATTTTTTTAATAGCTCGTATATATTTTAGTATAATCATTGAATGAGAAATATATTATACAAATGTGTCCATTATGTTGTTGCGATATAAAAAAATATTGCTTTACAAGGAAGGTTGCCGGTGTTTTTTTTTTTATTTAAGATGTTCAATTAGATATTAATGAAAATAACCAAAAAATACTGTTTTGTTTATTTTAAAAATATTTTAACTTTTTTTTTATACTACATTTAAAAAAGAGATTTTTAACTAACATAAACATTCAAGTTTAATGTTAGTCTATCAATAATTCTTGTACGAACAAATGTAAAGTATTGTAGTACATTAATTACAGGTAACAATTTATAATAAGTAGGAGACCTTGCCGAAAAATCAATTACATACTATTGTTTCAAATTAATCATTCAATTATGTATGTAAGTGTTTCATTATATTTATGCAAATTCAATTTATCAAGATGAACTTGGCATAGGACTTAAGTATTGTCGAAGGAAAACAATCGGACAAGTGGCGTTTTTTTTTACAGCTTGATGTTTGTTTTTTTTACACAATGACGATGTACATTAAAAATAACCTATATAATTATATAACACCTTCGTAAAAGGATTAAGCAAACCAAAACACGCAAAAAAATAACAAGGTGGGGTAAATTATAAAACTTACCTGTGACAGATCACTTGGGGCCTCCGACTTCACCGTATTAGCAGCAGCCCATGCTTCCGCGAAAGTTTCCATAGCACTCTGAAAGTCCATCTTGTTACGATTCACGACATCAACATACCGAAATATCTCACATGTGCCAGTCACGGCGTAGAGAAAAATCGAACACGTTCGCTCCAGCCGGCCGGCGGCGCGTTACTGGCGCTCGGCCCCGCCCAGCGAACCGCCCGCGTCGAGAAAAACCGATACCACCCGAGCCTCCCGTTTCAGCGCTTTTCTTTTTTAAGCCGATATTTTAACGAGTTTTTTTTTTTTCACAAAAGCCCGGCCCACGGCGCGGTGGTTGGGCGGCCTTCAGATTATTTACACTTGTAATTCACAGATTGCTACGGTGATTAATTTGTTGTCGAGAGGGTGTTAGGCGTTATCTTGTTACGTGATTACGCGTTGCGTCCAGATACAGCGCGACGGCTTTACGTTGCCTCACGTTGTGTGTGAGACGATACCCCTATTACTATGATTTAGAGCTCGGTGATTACTTCGTTTTCATAAACGCGTAGGTAAAATAGGTATAATGTTATTACTCTGGAATATTACATCGGATTCCTAATTACTTTTCGAACATGCTACTAATTTTGCAATTTAGATGGCTATAAAAAAAGGCTAATTGCAACTAACATAGCAAATGGGCGATGCCAGGAGGCATTTTTATTCATTAAATAAATCACGCGGGCTTTCAGACTCTGCGTTGTAAGAAAAAATTGTCACGGCTTCCTATAATTTTGTACGTGGCCGTTTAAGCGGTATTACCTTCCGGCAAGCGACATTTTATCTTAATTTCTAAAGCTTTTACGATATTAAATGCTGGCTTTGACAAATTGTAACGATCGACTTAGCACATTTGACTACGGAACGTTTTTTTTATTAAAACGTTCTTTGGCAATTTGTTTCGTTAGTAAAATATTACATCCTATATTTATACATAAGTAAATCTATTTAAAAAAAACTTATTTATTTTATTTTGTCATACATAATAAGTACTCCATTTAATGTACTAAATACCTACATAGATTTTAAATCTTTTCAATCATAGTTTTACCAACCATTAAGTAACTGCATAAATAATACGTAAATAATAAAAGCATGAATAAAAAACAAAACAGCTAACTGTATACTCAATAAATAGAGCAATGGATGCTTTGTATCGACCGACTTCTTTGTGGATAAAACAATGGTTACAACTTAAGTATCGGAGCGATTGTTAAGTTGGAACGAGAGGAAAGTATGAAAGCTGTCTATGCCGTGCTTTCACTCACTCTTTATGTACTTTACAGCACAAGGCAGTGTTTTGTAGCTTAGGCTTACCTTTATTATATATGCATATACCTATGCATGTAACGTTTTATGCAAATGTTATTTTTGCCAAATTCTCTTTAAATTTCAAATCGAAAATCTCGAGAAGTCTTTTCTTTTTTTATGTGTTATAGAATATAATGTATGTTATCTATAATTATTATAAGTTATGTATTGAAAAATTATTAAAAGTACTAAAGAACATATGTAAAAGTAATTCTTTTAATATGACCATCATTATGATTGATTATTATAGTAGTATTTTTCAGAGATGGCCTATATTCAGGCCTGCTTTAGCGCGGTAACAAGGCAAAGAGCGACATTGAGTTACGTCGCTAAAAACCCAATGCCTCAAATCGGCAGAAAGTGAGGAACGGAACGGAGTGTCTTAACAATAGGTTCCCAAGTTCCCTTTGACTACACTGTCAAAAGCTAAAAAAAGGTACATAAATGCACACAAATTATCCTTTAGCATTGCCAGGTTTTATCTGCTTTAACAGTAGTTTTATTAAGAAAATATTTGAAATATGTCAAATACTTAACTAAAAATATAAATTTCAAAATGTTAAATCATATTTACATAAATAATATTCCACACTTTTGTACGTTCTTCTGCATATTTCTAACATTTTTATAATAGATTTGCATACTTCAAGTAGCCGTAGCATGGAAATATTACATGTCCTAAATAAATAGAGAAACAATTAGACTTAACTCTCGCGTGCCGACAACGTCCCAAACGTGCCACGACGCCGTCAACGATTTATGCTAAATAAAACCTTGAAATTAGTAGAAACATCGTATAGTCAATGTTATCATTACATTCTTACCAACATCTGGAATACATGTTTTTCTAAACATTAGTTAAGTATTTTAAAAAGTTATTTAAAAATCATCTTTTTATTTATCAATAATTACATTTCTAAGAACGTTTCTCTAACAATAATCATTTTTAAAACATAAAATATATAAATCAAATTAAAAATAACATTAAAATATTGAATTGAATCACAAATATTCCTTTCTATATGCAGTTGTCATAACAATGTATGTCATCTTTTTAGCGACTGTCTATTCAAAGTTGTGTTAAATTGTTCAATAAATAAGTTAAGCCGCTTTGAGCTCTATTTCAAATAGAATAAGGATTACATAAACGACGATAAATCTATAGTAGATTGACGTTTTAACACTTGAGCGGTCTACGTGTTAGCAGGTTTTTTCCACAAATATCAATATGTATTCAATACGTTCTTACGGAAGTTAACGTCAATTCATTGAATAAATATTTTTTTTTTATCTATACGTCATCAACAAATTTAGTATATATTTAGTGAAAATGATAAAACACCTCCCATTATACGTGTTAATAGATATATTATGTTAAGTGGAAATTACTACAGGTACATGAATCACATCCTTAATAGTTTTATTCCAAATAAAACTGGCTTAACGCAATTTTTTATATCAATACTATTAAAAAGTACAGTTGCCTCAATACGCAATGGCTATATAGAATCTTATGTAACTCTTAAGAAGTTATATATCTACATAGAAAGCTCAACGCTGAAAATCCACGCCTGAAAGCTGAAAGCTACATAATATCTTACATATCCTAATCCGAGATACCAATGGCGTTCGTTTGCTCCGGTATTCGGTAAAGCCTCCTCCAATAGGTGTGTCCGGGTTAGGTTTATCCTGATCCGTAGATTAGGTGGTCTCACTCTGCGGGGGGCGGGGTCGCGCCACGCCCACCGGTCGATGCGGCCGGGCAGACTTTGCTCATTGTGCCGTTATCTTTCGGAGACGTTGTACGCTCATCCGGCCGTCACAGATAAGCACCGGTAACTCTGCTCCGTGACGTCATTTACCTACAGCTGTCGAAACAGTGGCCAGTGAGTCACGTTTGGAGATGCAGGCCAATTAGCAAGAAATATGTTACACTCAATAAAATTTATTTATTGGTATAGGTGCATGGAAAACTAAGATATCAGATTGTTTTAAATGAGGCGCTAACTTAATAATAAACTAAAGCAACAATAAATTAATACAAATGTGCCAAGAAAGTTATTCAAAATGCAATATTGCAATAATCTTTTTGTCTTGAATACAATATATATTAATTAAATAAACTGAGTATTTACAATTTAACTACATTGAATAGTAGTAACGATACCACCTTAGCTAGTCATTGTAACGAGCTCACGTCTAATCTCCGCACAAGAGAGCTTTACCGTGAGACAATGGGGAGGCAGGTGGCCTCCCACGATACGAGGCTATATCACGACTTTTACATTAAAGTCTGTATTTTTATAATTCACTTAAAAGAACTTTCAGACTGCATCTAAGTGCTGACACACTCTACTTACTACATTTTACTACGTCTTAAAATAAAGTTCTTTGTAATATATTTACGTTTTTTATTAACCAGAATACTAAGCTATTGCAATATTCTAATATTTTTGTATTGATATACCTTTACACGAAATTAGCCAATTACAGTTACATAAAATGCTTTATAAATATTTAAAGGAAGTATAGAGGCCTTTCGTGGCGCAGTGGCTCAAGCGTGTGACTGTAACCGAGGTTGTGGGTTCGATTCCCCCTCGGGGAAATGAAATATTTAATATTTTCAATTTAAATATGAAATGTTCCGCCACTGAACACGCAAAGCCTTAAATTCTGTCGAAAGTGGGGAACGGAAGTGGGACGGAGTGTCTTAACACTAGGTTACCAAGTTCCCTCTGCCTACCCTGCCATGTGCGGGATACAGCGTGAAGCTGAGAGAGAGCTCTCTCTCTCTCTCTAAGCTTCACGCTGTATATATAAGTAAGTATATTTAGGGCATTCAAAGCGACAATTTTTCATTAGAAACAGCTAATTTAAGCATTTTTCAAAAAGCAAATGCATTAATAACTAAAAATACATTGCACATATGTACTTAGCTCGAAGTATAGGTATAACTTATTTCAAGTCACGAAAGCTTAGAGTCTTTTAAACTACTTTATTAAAGGTTCACGGAGGGTATGTGGGTGGATGGAGCGCTCGACCCCCCTCCGATAGAAATTTGTTATCTTGCAAAGTAATACGACGGAAGATTAATTCCCGCGACATGATAGACGCTGCGAACTGATTTGAAAATTGACTATAGAAATCGAATCAGAGTTAGTTGTTAGTTTTGATGTGACTTGTTTTGTAGCACTCTTCTTTGTATTTGGTACGTAAATCAATTATTAACTAATTAAGCAATAATAATTTTGGAAACAATGAAGTAAGTTTTGAAACTTATTTAGTAATATAGTTAGAGTAAAATTTTCAATGAAAAAAAAACATTTAATAATTTATTCATTGCAATTCATCGTAGCCGACGTGAAGCAGAGGCGCAAGCGTGCCACTATAAACGGGACGGCAGCAGGCTCGATTCCCATGCGGGAGGAGAAAATATTTTATTTTTTTCGCTCTGGTAACGAAGTAGAAGCGCGGCAATGTATGTTCGGGATACAGAATAAAAAAAAAAAGAAATATTTTGGCTAGAGCACTGTACACGCTATCTTTTAGGTGCTATTATAACAATTCTTTGCCTTCCCTGGTTCAATTAGTCTAAATGTGGCGTAAGGTCCAGGCGTGACAGTGCCAATTCAATAAGAGAATATACAAGAGAGAGTGACATCGTTATAATCAGCCCTTTGACCTTCCCAGTGCTGGCCATAGGCCTTCTCCGAGGATCTCACCGATAATCTGTTAAACGCTTCACACCGGGCCTTTCCCTACCTTGACCAGAAAGAAGCAAGCAAAATATCGCTGAAAATTTGCAAAATCTCATAGGCAAAGAAAGTTATCGTCAAGAATCGAACAACAATATTATATTTAACTGTTAACTAAATCTTTCTTATTTTCAAAGTATTTCTACCTTTTGTAAATTTAACTTTACTATTTTAGCATAGAGTTTAATTTATTACATATTCGTTTGGAACCACGCTGCGAATGCAAGATCATCGTAGGGACGGTTTTAGGATTATTATTAATGAAATGTCACTCACTCAATTTTAGTAAAACTTATCTGTTCAAGATTTTACTAGATATGAAATGTGGTTAAATTTTAATAAAATTATTTAATTTTAAGCTACCATCGCAGAAAAATACTTTAATAAAAATATTTATTTATTTATATACCCTATTATGTATTTTATAGAACTAATCATATAATATAAGTAATTAAAATTGTTGACAAATTTGATATTTCATTAATTAAATAAAAATATTTTTTTTGACAAATGCACTTTCTGCCACTATCTGTCAGTATGTAAGGAATATAAATAATTACACAACTACAATTTTAATCCATAGCTATCAAGTTCAGTGAACTGTGAAGCTCATCTCAGCAGCACCAAGGTCACATCTTAAGGTATAATAGATGTCACGTCTAAGCGACACTTTCAATTTACTTGTAACTTAAAAAAACTAAATGTAAATACTTATAAAAAAACGTAGCAAGAGAAGGAAACATAATTTACAAATTATATCACTTATAAGTATTAATTTATTTTAATCTAAGCGATGCCGGAGTTAACTTCAAAGAATGTCTATAATATTGACACAATAAATATTTGTAAACATTCTATAAGATTACTACGTAAGTACGAGAAATCTTGTAACAACATAATAGAATTATTGTTCTGCGATGTGTATTACCTACCTGTTTAAATTTTACAAGGCCTGTTTACTACAACATACAATAAACGCTTTTAGGGGATTATCAATTTTTTATTGAACAAAACGTAAAAAAAATAATTAGTCTCACTTTACGCGTTCGAAATCTAAAACGAACATCGGTTAATCTAAAATTTGAGTTTAGAATGCGACGAATTAGACAAGTCATTGATTTTTTCAAACCAGTTAGATTATCTGGCCTTACCCCACTCGATCAATCTTATTGAAACTATGATGGCTTTAGTTAAAGCATCGTCGTAAATAATACAAAACGAACGTTCTATTTTGATCTTTATTCAATATAAGTTAATTGTTATTTTTTAATGCTTACTTTTATTATTGAACATTCACTGTGGCTGAATGTGTCGGATCATCACCGGATTCCGGGAAATTCGCCCCGCGTGAATACCTGCCTTTACAGGTAAAATTTACAGAAATAAAAAATTTAGAACGGGCAACATTCACTATTTTGATCTAGTTTGTTAATTTATGGTATATAATGGTTAAGTCGTAATTTAATGTCTAAACCAATTTATATTTAAAAACACATATTTAATTTTTTTTAAGGTAAGTATTTAAGTAGCTTAGAAATAAAATAACAATGACAAACAATCCTATAAATATATATATATATTTTTCCTATAAATATGTAAACATTTTTCGCAAGATATAGATTCATAATTAATAAAAATATCTGATATCGATTGTTTAATATGATATATTCTATATTCCTATTTACCTCTCTATGCTTACTTTGCTCTGTGGCAATATGACTTGCTTTTTGAGTTTTGACCAGGGTGCCTTCTGATTATATCCAAGCCACCCTTAAGCAAATACTCAGTGACCGCGCAAATCTAAATTAATATCTTCTTCTACGTTCGACGAAGGATTACTAGTTCGCGGAAACGAAGCCTCTATATTACCGACACCTACGCAATATTTTCTAGTTAAGTAGTTCAAAGATATTATAGAATATTACTTCACGGTGCAATATTTATACTTTTTATGCATTTGAGTGAATTTCTCAATATGTACACATCTAATTATATTGTTATACTTCATAATTATTGTAATCGTAGTATAGAAAATGCAAAAAAAAACCTTATAGTAATTAAAAGGTTTTGTTGATTGATTTTACATAAATATTTTTATCTTTTTTCATTATTTTTTTATATTCAATTTTTATTTGTTGAATAAATATAAAATAAATTATCTTTTGTTTCTTTAGGGTACTCATAGCTGTATTTGTTGATAGTCTTTATTATTAAACATATTGGTTCAAATTAGTATATTTTAGTTTCCGAACCCAAGTTGGGAACTTAGCGTTAAGATACTCTGCTCACATTAGGATGTTTCTGTTTCCCACCTTCCGCCGAAGTGTTGAGGCAATGTCGAGCCAATGGTGGAACTCAACGCCGCGCTTTGCCAAATATTTAACTCAGAACTCACTCGCTCGCTTACAGTCGTACACTATTGCCCATTTGCACATTTGTCATAAGTAATTGTTGTATATATTGCATGTTATAATATAATATGCTATATTTTGTGACTACATCGTGAATTTTGCGGAAATAAAGCCCCTAAGGTCTTTCTGATGAAAGTGTAATAAATTTAAGTGACGATGAAAGCCACCGTTCTATAATAGTTCATAATGAAACTACTGGTTTAATTAAACTAGTGGCCTTTTTAAAACTGACAATCTTTTAAATCATTAATTTATTTAAAAATGTCTCTTATTCGGCGGAATATGGGGAATGGAAAAAAAGTGTCGTAACTCTAGGCTCCCAATTTCCTCTGCCTACCGTGGCATGCACGGAATACAGCGTGAAGTTGAATATAACGTTTAATACTATTGTGGCGCAGCAGTAGAGCAGTGTCATATATTAAACAGTAATTGTCTGTTTGATCTTTACAAGCGACATTGAGTACAAACATTGTATAAATTTTATATCACATTAGGGAAAATTTAAGAAAAATATAAAAAAATAAACAGGTAAATCACATTCTACATAATTTCCCAATAACAGCACGCTCGAATCTCCAACGTATTCATCAGAGTGTATTTTCTATTTGCGATACGTTCTTATACATTTTATTACGCTTCATTCGTTGTATCTCATACGAATGGCGTTTAAACGGGACTTTATTATTTTCCAAAGCGTGCGGGCGCAGATGTGAGATGTAAATAATTTCGAGATACGACGCCTTGGACCGATACCGACGGTAATAAGAATTTTCTCTTACAACTTCTAAATAAGATACTACGTCTTTAATACAATTATGTAAAGCGGAACGTGATGCTCGAAGAAATTGTTTTGATGCATACGTAAATATTAAGCAAAATTGCCTGTGTTCACACAGTTTTTGAATCTTGGAGAATACAAAGAAAACTGGTGACTTTATGTCATCAAGTACTTTAGGATCAGGTCTCTCATCACTTCCGATAATTTTTAATTCCTAGATGTATATACTAAATGTTTACTACCTTTACTTTATATTTGAATAAGGCTGTATCCCTAGCCAGGTAGTCGGAGAAAAATAAGCGCCAAACGCATCAGCATACCTCTTTCGTCTTTTCGTAACTCATTCACTCGATCTGCCCGAATCACCTGAGCAAGTTCTTCTTTATTCTCATCGTGACCATCCTTTGTCCATTAGCTACCATTCTGTATTTTTCTTCACTGGGTATGACATCAACTAAACTGACTCCGAATATTCTAAGAGGAATCGCATTTTCACAGCATTCTTACATTCTTCTTCTATAATACATACATTCCGCTGCCGTATAACAGCTACGGTATCAACACAATATTATGTTCTGCCAAACATCGAGCTGCGCTGCCAGAAATATAATTATTTTTACTATTTTTAAAGTCTTAATTCACAATTAACATATTTTATACATTTTCTAAATAAGTATTTTCAGTATTTTTAGTAGTATATTTGTGTTAGTATATTTATATTTATGCGTTAACTGTACTACCGGCAGATATTTGAATAAGGCTTACTTTATAATTTAATTTGGATTTTTTAAACGTGATTTACTCAATATTTTTACTGTTTATAAAAGTGTTTTGCCACACTTACAAAAAAAATTGATTTTATACAATTTTTTTACAAAAAAAAATTATACAAAATTTTTTTTATTACAAAAAAAAAAATATATATACAACACAATAGCCGATTCCCATTATAAATTAATAAAATTGGTTATCTTTGTTGGATATGATTGAGTATAGAGCAGAAGTAAAATACTCATTATAATACATGCATCATATTTACAAATATTTATATTTTACGTACTATTATTGGTAAAAAAGAAAGGGCTGAGAAATAATTTTTATAAAGAGAAGCATTTCCAATATTAGTGAAGTAAAGTAAAAATGTAGAAAATATAATAAATAAAAACATTGGCTATAAAAGAAGGGCTCGTCCGGGATTTGAACCCGGGACCTCTCGCACCCAAAGCGAGAATCATACCCCTAGACCAACGAGCCATATGATAGACGAAGTTTTTAATCTTACCTTAATGAAATGTAACGTACATTTAATTATTTGATTAGGTGGTTAAATATATTATTTAAATTTTATTAGCTTTCGGTAATTATTATAAATTATCACTTGAAATGAGATTTTTATACTTTTCATTACATGTCTGGTATAATTTTCGTAGTTTATATAAATAATGTTTTATCAGAACATAGGAAGTAAAGAAAATAGTGTAATTGAAATAAATTGAAATTGATATTCAAGCGGGCGGGGCCGCCGCGGGCGGGTAGCTGGTTAGAAAATCAAAGATTCAGACTGTCTACTTATTTAAAAATAGACAACAGTCTCTACATATTTAGACCTATTTAAAAAAGTAAGCACTGTCGATTTCTTATTATTTATTAATTTGTCAGGAAATGTTGATGAAAATTTTAAAAATCTCCTGGAGAGTGATAATTTATGACGCTACCGAAAGTTTACTTTCATTACCATTATCGTATTTCAACTGATTAAATTTAAATAATATATTTAACCACCTAATCAAATAAGTAAATGTACGTTACATTTCATTAAGGTAAGGCTAAAAACTTCATCTATCATATGGCTCGTTGGTCTAGGGGTATGATTCTCGCTTTGGGTGCGAGAGGTCCCGGGTTCAAATCCCGGACGAGCCCTTCTTTTATAGCCAACATTTTGTTTAAATTATATTTTTCACTTATTTATTGTACCTTATGTACATTTGAGGAGCTGCTTTGTTATCTCTCTATTGTTGCGTACATAATGTTTTTTTTTCTTCAATAATGCACTTATCATATTCACTCCAACAATGAAAACCAACTGTATTAATTAATCCTAATAGGTCTAAGGATTAGATTCTCGTTTTGAGTGCGATAGGTGCACGGGGTTCAAAATCCGGACAAGCCAAGAATAATCTTGAATGAAGAAGAGCTTGCTCCGGTGTTTCGGGCACGTTGAACGAATGAGTGAAGTAAGAATGGCAAAAAGATTTCACTTTTTTGACAAAAAAATTAGGGAGACCTCAGTTAACCTTAGAAAGTACGCTTTCTTCGATACTGAAGGCAGGTCACGTAAAAAGCATGTGGACCAAGATATGTATGAAAATGGTGATGACAGTGGTTTAGTGTTATAAAATATGCTCTGGTAAAAGATTATTAATATAAATTATAGATAAGAAAAAAATAAATGACTAATTAGTCGTTTTTGACTACTAACTTAACTGTATTAATAGTAACACTCAAGATAAATTTAAAAACGTTCTGTTTAATCACTTGTTTAACATTTACAAGGGAACAAAGGAATGGAAATATGTACATATATGTATATATACGTGCTAAAATGATTCAAGGACTTCGCTTCAGTCGGGTAAAAATATTACATTGCCGAATTCGGCGGAAAGTGGGGAAAGAGACGGAGTTCCAAAGTTCTCTCTGCCCACCCTGCCCTACAGTGCGATACAGTGCGAAGAAAAAGAAAACGAAAATGATGTAGTACATTCGTACAGCTTGAACGTATGGCTCGTTGGTCTAGGGGTATGATTCTCGCTTTGGGTGCGAGAGGTCCCGGGTTCAAATCCCGGACGAGCCCTTCTCTTATTGTCAATGTACTCTTTTTTTATTTTATTTATATCTTTTTTAACATTAACTTCCATCCTTGTATTACTTATTAATAGGAGCACTATTTACTATTGAGCATTTATTATTTGTCTGCCAGCCTATTCTATGTATTTATATTAAAATACATACTCTTATTCTATAACTATACAAATAATAAAATTATAAAATTGACGTTTGGTATGGAGGGAGTAAAAAGTGTCCTGGTTATGAGAAATGATTATTTTAAAGCTCTGGAGTCCGACTGCCAACCTAACTGGCATGCAACACCAAGAGTACGGCTTCACTTTAGAACATACGGAAATGACTCTATTATAATAGTGTTTTATCTTCTGTTGGCGTATAAACATCCAGGCACCAGCTAGTCTATATATAATATAAAAGTAAAATAAAATTGAAATTCGACATTCTACTGACCTCTGTGCATCCGAAATCGCTGAATTTAAATTCTAGTAGTTACTATTGGTATTATTTTTGTTGGTGTATCAATATTAATAATATATAATGTCTTCTTTTTTATCATGTCCAGTTTTTTGTGACATATACATATTCATTTCTGATCTTATATACGTGTATTTTTTAAATAACAAAGTGTATACGACTGCATAGCTATTGTATTCGACTAACTTACATCATATATACGTTTGTTTCTTTCATTTTTTTTCTTTCAGCTTCACGCTGTATCCCGCATTAGGCAGGGTCGGCAGAGGAAATGGAAGTGAAACCTAGTGTTATGACACTCCGTTCCACTTCCGTTCCCCACTTTCTGCCGAATTTGAGGCATTGCGTGTTGAGTGGCAGGAACTCAACGCCGCGCTTTGCCTTATTACCAGAGCGAAGAAATGAAACATTAAATATTTAAATTGAAAATATTAAATATTTCATTTCCTCGACTGGGGATCGAACCCAGAACCTGTCGGTTACAGTCACACTCTTGTGCGGCTGCGCCACGACAGGCCTCAATATACATATATACGTTTGTTACATGAAAAAAATGCTACAGAAGGGTTATAGCGACTTCGACAGTTTTTTGTTTTGTTTGCTTATATCTCCGCGTCAAAAATTCACGTCATTATTGGAAGAGTGCATTTAGACTATTTTGGATATTCTGTTAGGAATGAAGATAAAACCTGGGCTCCACATAAATGTTGTGTAACGTATGTGAGATTACTATTAGGTTGGACTAAGTAAGAACACAAAGATATGCCTTTTGTTATACCAATAATTTGGGCCAAGCCAAAGGATCATGTGAGTGAATGTTATTTCGTTTGGCTCAAATAAAAGGCATCACAACCAAGTCCAAACACACTACCGGGTAGCCAAATTTGCTTACGATCAATAGACGATGCCAATAATCAATCTCAATCCATAAACTGCAACCATAGATTGATTAGCAATCCATTTTTTGAGAAAAGCTTGCCAATATCAACCGAAACTTTGCATTCACAACCTTTGAGTTGGTTGGTCTAGGTTTGGGTGGGCAGAGATTCAAATTTTATGAAAATAACAGCTTGTGCATGCCAATAAACGATCAGTTGATTTTGACATTTAATTTGACAGCATAAACTTTTTTTTTAAGGGATGTGCCAGGAAAACAATATGTACTGTAATATAAAAAAATATTATTAAAAATATGTAAGCTACATATTTTATTAAATTTCTTTCTGTTTATTAATATTTTTGATTTGAATTTAATGTTTTTGTTCTACAAGATCAGCCTTATTCTCCACTCATTTCCTTTTAGGTATAAAATTTTCAGTGACATTTCTTGTGTTAATTGTGTTTTTGTTACCTTTTCCACTGAAAAAAAATAATTATAAACAATACAAATAATTATTTTCAAACACGGTTGAAAAAATGAATAATTTTAAAAACTAAACGCGTCCACAATATATGATATAGTCATGTAATTTATGTATAATGAGATGTGCGTGTAATTCAAATTCTTAATTTTTATTACATAGTAGGAATTAAATACAAGTCCGCCTTATAAAAGCGTGTAATAAAAGTCATAATGACAATAACGTATTGTCCCATTTGACGTACCTCCGCTTACGGATTTAAGAGTGTAATTCTTATAATATTTAAATCCCAAAATATTAATTAACATTTTAGGATTTAAATATTTATTATCTTATTGGAAATAATTTTTAAAGTGATTTTGTTGATAATAATAACTTTAGCACATACGTTATGAAGTCGATTATATAAACTGTTAAAGACGGAACTTTCGAGAAGGCAAGGATCGCCCTGCAATCTGTCGTTTACTTTGCTAGGATTAGATTCAATCTAAACTCATGTCACAATCGAAGATTCATGTAATCTCGATTTGGAGATTCATTATTAGTATCGGGCATTAGTCACACCAAAAGATCATATTTTTTGTCAGTATTGACAATTCAATAATGACAAGAAAGGAGCCGGCGCTTTTGCCATATGTGAAGGGGGTTACAGACAAGTTTGGCAATTTCTTAAGAACACCTTCTGTTAAAACTATATACTACTTTATATATTACTTTACATTTCCTTTTTTTTCTGTTTATATCTCTCATTCTTTTTTTTTGAAGTAAATCAGCAACAAATCATAGATAATATTAGTTAGTTTACAGGGCTAAAGATTAAAATCACTAATGTCGTCTTCACACTAACCCTGTATTTTGTCTAATCAATATGACTGTTCTCTCACTTGAGGGCTAAAATTTCAATATAGTTGGCAACCGATTACAAACTTTTCAAACCAGGAGAAAGATCATTAGCATGTTAACGTCTACTCTTCAAAATACGGAGTTTTTTAGATATTATTTTAGCTTTACGCTCCTGCATTCCGCACATAGCAGAAAAGGGAGAGAGAACTTAGGAACCTTGTATCTAGATACTCCGTTCTCATCAACACACTTCCGTTCTCCACGTTCCACTAAATCCACGTCGCGCTTTTTCTCGTTTCCAACGTGAGGAAAATGGAAATATGCAATATTTCACTATCTCGAGAAGAATCGAAACCACAATCTGTCACATCATTACTGACTCACGCTTGTGCTCTTGAACCACGACGGGCCTTCTAAAAAATGATTATTATACCGAAAATGCAGTATAAATCAATATAAAACACAATCACAATCATTTGGTACAGCTGTGTAGATACACAATCGTCAAGTACATTCAGGGAGCACATTAAGTTATTTTAAATATTTAAAGAAATCGCAAATGGGAAATCGACGACCCGAACGAATCCTGTAACGGCGCGATCAAAAACCCTCAAAGGAAATAATCTGTGCCCCTGTTGCATTAAAATATAAACATCGTCGTTAGCAAATCATTAGCCGGTACATTTTTCCTCTGGGTTGCTATCAATCGTAAACGATACAACTAACATCAGCTTTCAAGGAGCCTTAAATATAACGATCAGTTGAACATTCGTTCTTTTTACTTGGATTTGAGTAAAATATACTAAAGAAAAGAAAAAAATATATAAATTTGAATATCGTGGCGCAGTGGCACAAGCGTGACAATATAAAAGCGACAGCTTGTGGGTTCGATCCCCAGGATAATAACTATTTCATATTTTCAAATCAAATATGTAATGTTTTTATTTCTTTGCTCTGGTAACACGGATCGCGGCGTTAAGTTCCGCCACTAAACACGCAATACTTCAAATTTGGTGAATGGTGGGGAACGGAGTGTCTTAATGCTAGGTTCCCAAGTTCCTCTGCCTACCCTGACTTGTGCGTGAAGCTGAACACATACAGATATAACAAATTTATTTAAGGAAAAAGAACTCGTTCGCTTATGTACAGTAATAACAAAGTATCTATCTTTTAATTTCATTATATCTTGTAATTCATGGTTAAGTAATATATACATTGAAAATAAATAAAGGTAAAATTTCTCAAAATCTCCAAACTTTCATACAAGCTCTAAACATAATTTATAACCACTTTCCAACTCGACTCTGAATTCGGACATTTGAATGTTTTAACATTACTTACTTAAAATATCTAACTTGGTATGCCTTTTGTTCGGGGGAACAGAATCATCTTAATGCCAGTAATTATACGGATTCAACGAATTACTCGGCCATAAGTAAACAAATGAAATGCCCTATTTACAATCGTAAATTTCGCGGGTGAATCTCCGCAAACGTCGGTGTAGCTCTTAGTCTGTTTTTATTTGCCTTATAACGTTTATATTTTATAATGTATGTATATTATTTTTGGATAAATCGTCATCATTGTATTCCTGTGATTTTATTGTAGGTACTTCAAATGAATATTACTGAGTCTATGGTTCTATGCATGTTTTACGTATATTATGCATGTTCTTTCATTTTCGGGTAAGGTTTATATGTAAAATTTACGTTTCATGGAGCAACGGTACGGCTTTTGAACATAAACACACGGTTATATGTTCAATATGCACACGATAAAAATTATTATAAAAAAAATGTATTATAAAGTAGCGGCACACACCGTTTTACTTCTTCTGTAGTCATTAAGCTTTTAAATATACAAATATTTCTGAGGAATTTATAGTAAGTTACTTAACGCGCTATTTAGGCAACATGTATTTGTTGTTTACTAACTATCGCATTGTGTTTAATTGCTCAGTGAAATAACTCTTGGATGGTAAGTTAATCGTTTTAACTATTTTGCATCCCTAGTCAATGTGCCCAGCCCACCATTTTTTAGTGGTATTTATAAGCCCATTAAAACAATAGATAGAAGTAGAATTATTCTATCTTATATGTGTTAAGTAACGAGAAAAAAAGTTCGTTCCCACGAGGCAGTGAAATATCGTCTAGAAAAGTTCTAGTAGGGTAAGAAATCCCATGTACGTATATGTAATTTGACAAAATTCTTTTTGGCTTAGTTGGAATTTCAAGTTTCTTATTTCTTTATATCAAATGGCCATATAAATTAATTCATCGATAACTCAATTAAAAGGAAAGGGGAATATAACTGGAAAGGCGGAATCGAAGCACAACGATGGCCCCCATATATATTTTTTTCCATTTTATTTTATGGCCCCCATAAACATGTTATTTTGTCCACAGTTATTTGGTCGGGTGTTTTTTTCGCAAAAAGGTAGTATTTTGCGTCAATGTTTAGTTCACCAGGGAGCAAAATGCGTTAATTTTATAAGAGAAAAATATTTCTGCCACTTTTTCGTCACATTTAAACAAAATTCTTCTAATTGTATACAAGAAACATAAAACATAATTATATAGTTTGATATATATTTAGGATGGTAAAATAGACGGGCGACCCCTTGAAGGTTACAGAGTTATCTAACATTATATAAGTTTATATTATAGTAGCAGACCCATGCGGCTTCGCCCGCTTGAACTATTTACGTAAATAAACCAGTAAAATAGATCGGCTTAATTTTTATTGAAAAAAAATCCTATTAATTTCGTTATATTTACTGTACTACCGTGATTGAATTTCACACACCCACAGTACAGAAACAATAATTTAACTGGCTGAGAGTTCAATGTAGGTAAAGCCATTCAGCTAAATCATATTTTAACAAACATCCAACTAATGAATATAAAAAAATGAAAAAAATATTTTGACTTATATATAGGAATGGTAGGAAAACACAAACCAAATAAATAATTAAAATAAGCCGAAAAAGAATAATAAGTGGACATAAGTAAGTTATTTATTTTAAATGAGAAAAAATATCTATGTAATTGTATTCAACAAACGACACAAGTAAAAGTAACTAAGGGAGTTCTGAGTATTAGAAAAATGGAAAATAACTTAACTATTGAAAACAAACATAAAAATATAAGTAGGTACCTATACGTAACTAACTATGAGATATTCTTAATATTAAAAGTAAAACTCCTAATTATTTAAAATTAAGATAATATAATATGTAAACGTATTTTGTGGAAATTATATGTAAAAAACATATCTGAAGGATTTTGCACGCTGTATCCCGCACGAGGCAGGGTAGGCAGAGGGAAACCGGGAACCTAGTGTTAAGACACTCCGTTCCACTTCCATTCCTCACTTTCCGCCGAATTTGGGGCATTGCGTGTTGAGTGGCGGAACTTAACGCCGCGCTTTGCCTTATTACCAGAGCGAAGAAATGAAACATTAAATATTTAAATTGAAAATATTAAATATTTCATTTCCTCGACTGGGGATCGAACCCAGAACCTGTCGGGTACAGTCACACGCATGTGCCGCTGCGCCACGAAAGGCCTCAGGAAATTATTAATATTAGAAATATAATTACTGAAAGAAATTATACAAAGTTGCGTATATTATCAAAAAGTAAGAGTGTTGCTAACCAAAATAGTAATTTTTAAAAATCACTATTTTGGGTCCTATTACATTAATAAATATCCCTTATTTTTTAACATATCTTCCATATTTAGTTACCTATTCCGTTAGTTAGTTACCTAAAATGAATATTTGAAAGTATTTAAATTTAAAGTAAGACGAGTATAATAAAACAAAATGCTTAACCTGACAAAGTTTTTTTTAGCTTTACGCTTTAGCCCGCACGTAGCAAGGACAAAAGGAACGGGGGAACCTAGTTTTAAGATACTCCGTACCATTCCCCACTTTCCGCCAAATTGTGGTGTTGAATGGCGGAACTCAACACCTCGCTTTGCCTTGTAAAATAAAAATATTTAATATTTCATTTCTTCTAGTGTGGATTAAACCAACAATCTGTTCTTTTCTAGAGTCACACGTTTATGCACCTGCGCCACGACAGGCCTTCACAATAAATAAATTAAAAATCTAAATAAAGTCAAAACCTAAATAAATTACTACTCGAATAATCACACAAACATGTTATATAATCGTTTGCTTTGATCTACTACTACTACCATCGCAGACCTTTTTGTAGATAGAAGAAACAAAATAAATTAGTAAAAGGTAGCCTATATTCATCCCAATACCCTCGAGTACCTATATAAAATTACTTTCAAATCTATAATATTAATATGGGTTAATAATGTTTTATCTTTCGCTATTGGAAATACTCAGCTTTACGCGAACTTTTAGAAATCTAGTGTAAAGACACCCACTTTCCGCGAATTTAAGGCATTGCGTGTTAAGTGGCGGAACTTAAAGCCGCGTTGCTTTGTGCTAGCAATATTACATGTTTAATTTAAAAATATTACATATTTCATTTCCTCGAGTGGGGATGGAACCCACAACTGGTCAGTTACAGTCCCACGCTTGTGCCTCTGCGCCACGTCAGCCCTCAACTAGAAATATGTACATGATTTAGTGCCTGAGGACGTCATGGCGAAGCGGCACAGTATATGACTGTAAGCAATGGTTTCAATTCGTGCCAACTTGGAAATATCAATAACTTTGATTTAGATTTTCATATACATTCGAAGAAATAAATGTATCTAAAAAAATCATACAAACATAACACTTCCAATGTCACTTTTACTTACAAAAAAAGGGCTCGTCCGGGATTTGAACCCGGGACCTCTTGCACCCAAAGCGAGAATCATACCCCTAGACCAACGAGCCATATATATTAATTAAATAAAATAGCTTTAGCTGCCATTTATTTTTAAAATGATTTATAATAACAGCTGAATCAATATGTAGTGAAACACATATTGATTTCAGTTCGCTTTCACTCTAACATTGCAAGCCTTGTAGGGTTGCGTAGTTTAAAAGTTATAACCGGAACCTTTATAGGATTTCTCTTGTTGTCCATCTGTCAAAATCGTTTTTTCGAGATCTGAAGTTATTATTAAATATTCTTATCTAAGGTTCCAAGGATCTGAAAAAAGATTAAGAGCTTCTTAATCAATGTAATAAAAATTAAGAAAGATTGCGAAATGCTGCATTTTGTATGAAAACCTAAAGAAAAATTCCCGTTTACTTACAAAACAAAGGAAAATTCTGAAAACCAAAATGTATAGCTACTTATTAGAAAAAAAAAACATAAACTTATAATTGTAGTTCTTTTCCCATGAAATGTGTGCTGGACTATAAATTAGATTTTTCAATATTATTCGCTGCGAAGTAAAAACCTGTTAGATGTTCTTCAAACACTTAGAATTTCAACAAATTACGAGAAGTGAGGACTTGTGCCTAAATGAAAATATCGAAATAGAAATTTATAATATATTAAAGAAAAAAATGACTACAAACTTTGATAAAAATTTTCATCTCTTATAATTTACGTTGGCCTACAATCTTAAAATTTATACGGAACACCCTTGGAGGGTGAACGACTGGCACATATCTGATTTTCTCATTACAGCGTAATAGCTCAATATTCAATCTACAGCCATAGTGTTGTCCTTGTCACAATGGCTTTCTTGTGCTTTGTTCTTTAGAGCAATTAAAATGACATATTTTCCTTACTTCCGTTCTTATAAAACGGAAGTATATGACTATGGCTACGTGTGAAATATAGCGTGAAGCAAAAAAAATATATATGTTACAAATATATGTTACAAAAAAATAAAAATGTTAAAAATATATATATATTACAAAAAAATGGATGATCATAATCCTCTCAACCCACCACAGAATTTTAATATATTTTTTTGGAAATATATCTCAAAAAGTCAAAAGTATCACTTAGTTCGCACTCTGTACGTCTGATAAGACTATTTATCTCGAAACTGCATTTAAGTCTCAAGCTGTTATTAATATCAAATATGCAGGTCTATAGAGCACAGGAAAAAATAGTCTCTGCAATCAAAACATACGAGCAATTATGCATCGTTTTTGCTGCATCTCATTCGATTAAATTATTTAAAAGTCATGAAAAAATACGCAAAGTGAAAATTTGCGTATTTATTGTAAAAGTTTATAGATATTTTATAGAAAAACTAAATATTTCTTATAATTTATAGTTAATTGTATACAAAATGAGTAGACACATGTAAAAATAAGTTTCATAACTTTATTTGCGACATAATCCAATAATTAAAACTTACTTGTAGTACAATAAGGGACAAAATATATCCTATTATACATAAAAAAACTTATAATTGTAGTCCATTGCATATATATATAAGTTGCTTTATACTTCCCGTTGCCATGGCTACTATCTTGAAACTAGTACGGAACCATGGATTTAAAACCGATTCGCACTTCGGTCAATTATGTGTTTTTTTTTAATTTATTACGCTGAACTTAAATTAAATTTAAATATTTAATATATTTATGTTTTAAACATCGATTTAAATATTAGAATTTCAACAAAATCTACGTTAATCATAATGCTAATATACTATTTTTTTATGTAATATCAAGTAGATGTTAGAACATACACTAAGGTAGATAAAGTATATTGTGTTTTAAATATACGTTATAAGAAAAAATCTACAAAGCACATTTACAATGAAATTAATTATAAACATCAAGATTTATGATTTCATGTCCTCCGATATAATTAAAAGAAGCATCAATCAAAAGATCTTCAGGGTTCTTAACTACACAATGGTTACCGTAAGTCCTTATTCCCCATTATCTTTTTATGGCAGTGGCGACGTTATTTCTCATTTTAGCCGCTCATTTCAATAATTAAATATTGATAAGTATTTTATTATTGTGGTCTTTGTGGCGCTGTTCAGAGAGAATTAGATATGGCTGCCATTTCTAATCAAACTGTTCGACGGAATTAGTTTGTGTTATCTATTTTATCGTTTTTGAAATTATACGGTGGTAATAATAATAAATATATTTATCTAACAAGAGAAGCTTTCGTGTTGTAGTAGGAAAGCGTCTCGCTAAGCGAGAAAGCGCGTCACTGCGAGCTATGGACACGGTTGCGGGTTCGATGCCCAGTTCCTTACTTACCGTCCGATTTTCGAGGCATTGCATATTGAGTAGCAGAACTCAGCCAAGCTTTGCTCTACCAGAACAAATAATTGAGCATAATTCAATGCTACAAAATCTTTTTACAAAATTTTTTTATATTAGCTTTTTAAATTTAATAGATAAACAAAACAAGTGAAGAAAGACATTTTTTGAACTTATTGATTCCACTATTTTATTTTTGTACGTATCTATAGGAGTATTATATAGCAAAAGAACGAAACTAAATATAATATATATTTTTATTTACTTAAATTTTCTATTAAGAATATCTCGTTGCTGTCTCAATGAATGTGCTTTCTTACCCATTTCGTTAACTTCCGAGCTAAATGGCTGGCAGTCGCATCGCGGCCGGCTAATGAAATAAGATCCCAGCTCGCAGCTAAGGAATGGCGGAATTAAAACTACATAAATGAACCGCCCCCGCGCCAACAGAAAATTCTATAGCTTAAATGGTATTCGCTTTCTAGGAGTTGCAGCGACGTTCATAATTTTGAAACAAAAAGCTTGTGAATTTATGGTATTTATTTTTCTTACAAGAAATACATCCTTATAATATATATTTTTTTCGATTCTTGACAAAAAAATGTAGGCTTGAAATAAAATGTTCTTTTTTGTATAATGATTGTTAATTAGATTTTTTGTCGCCTTCATTTTAATAAATTAACATCTAGAAAAAATAAACATACGTTGATAGCATCCCATAAATAATAAGGCTATCGTGGCGGACTGTTACGTCTGTCGTGAACGATGGTTCTGGATTCGATTCGTACTCGGGTAAATGAAATATTTTTATCTGATCTAGAAGACGGCGTTGAGTTACGCCTTTCATAACGCAGAGTAACTTTATTACCGATGGATCGTGGACTACAGATTATATTATAATTAAAGTCTGCCTATGCCAAAATAAATGTGTTGTTAAACTCTAAAAAGATATTAAAGCATATTTAGTCTTATCTTCACGACTTCAATATCCGTGAATGATCCTATTTCCGTTAACTTATAAATTCATCTCAATAAAAAATTATATCGTAATTTCTAAAAAAAAACTTCAAAAGTAGGTTTTTTTCGTTTAATTTTATACCATTTAAAATTTAAATTTAATGTGAAATCCTGTCATTGACCTAATATATGTATTAAGTATACATTATAAGTATTTTATAGAGGTGAATTA
Source organism: Eueides isabella (assembly GCA_019049475.1). NCBI lineage: Eukaryota > Metazoa > Arthropoda > Insecta > Lepidoptera > Nymphalidae > Eueides > Eueides isabella. The sequence continues at coordinate 11,644,688 of CM032388.1, forward strand.
AGACATATCCTCGAGTTTAGGTGAGAAGCAGGTTTGATAGTTTCATTCATAAAGATTAATATAACCGGTGAAGCGCGTTTCCAAATAATATTACTTATTAATACTCTATACAAAAGACATGCATCCAAACTGAAAGTATGTGTGATTTTTTTATATATATGATTTTATCATACAACACATATCTGACTGACTGTTAACCCGATAGGTTGTGAGTTCAATCCCCACTCGAGGAAATGAAATATTTCATATTTTTAATTTAAATATTTAATGCTTTCATCTTTTCGCTTTGTTAACAAGGATAAGTGCGGTGCTGAGTTCCGCCACTCAACACACAATGCAAATTAGTCGGAAAGTAGTGAATGAAACTACTTGCAGCAAAAAGTTAAAAAAAATGTTTAAATGTTATCGAAAATAAGCACTTTTTTTACTACTCTAATGATCGATAAATATTTGCTGCATATGCTCCTGAATTAAAGAATATAATATATAGACTCCTGAATTAAAGTCTAATAATAAACATAAAAGTCTATATATCGTATATAACTTATACTATAGGTATGTGCATCAATCGGCTCGTTGGTCTAGGGGTATGATTCTCGCTTTGGGTGCGAGAGGTCCCGGGTTCAAATCCCGGACGAGCCCACTTTTTATATTTTACGTTATTTTATAGTGTCTCTTTTATAAGTATTTATATACATATGTTACAGATAAATATAAAATGAAAATGATAGTATATTTCAATAGGTCTCTACGGTCTAGTTAAAAATTAAAATTTTATTCGAAGCAAAATGAAATAAACCGACTGTCTATAATGACTATAATAGGGTCTTTGTGTCCAATAGAAGAATAGAAGTCACCAATCATAAATGGCTTCCCTTGTCTCAAAAATGTGACTTACGTTTACTTTTTCAGAAAATATTTGTATATTTATACTACCCCGCAACATTGTGCGTCCAATATTTATAATAATCATAAATAATTAAACAATTTATTTCAGATTTTAATCTATATATATTGTTATATAAGTAAGAAATACATTACATTAGGATGTTTTAATTGAATCCTTTTGATTTGTTTACAAAACCATTTAATTTTAATTACTTAAGTCGATATTAAACGAACAAATATACTCTGTTTATTGATGTACTAGCGACTCGGCCACGGCTCTACCCACTTTAATTACACTATTTTATTTACTAATCTCAATGTTTTTCTAATGACATCGCATTTAAGACAATGTATATACATTGAAAACGAATGAACAAACACGAAATGTATCAATTTTGCTGAATTAAATATTTTAAATGAACGTATTTTTTAATTTATAATAAGCAAAATAAGAAAAAATATAACAGGAAAACAGACGCTGAGTGTTGAAGGAAAGTTGCCAAAATATAACAGTGAAAACTGCATTTAAATATGGTTAGTAATTTTTGATATTAGCACGTACAAACGCACAGATAAACAGACGAACATTTCTCTCTCTCTCAGCTTAACGCTGTATCCCGCACGAGGCAGGGTAGGCAGAGGGAATCCGGGAACCTAGTGTTAAGACATTCCGTTCCACTTCCGTTTCCCACTTTCCGTCGAATTTGAGGCATTGCGTGTTGAGTGGCGGAATTCAACGCCACGTTTTGCCTTGTACCAGAGCGAAGAAATGAAACATTAAATATTTAAATTGAAAACATTAAATATTTCATTTTCTCGACCGGGAATCGAACCCAGAACCCGTCGGTTACAGTCACACGCATGTGCCGCTGCGCCACGACAGGCCTCGTAAATTGACAGATTTGTAAATAAGATAATGTAATTGAAGCGAGTGAAGCCGGAGGCGGTTTGCTAGTACAAATATAAAATGAAGATGTTGACGATATTATATTTCAAAAGGTTTCGTCAGTATATATATCACAACGATCTGAGATCCACATGATAACGTTTTCCATAATATCTGTTTACGGAATAGTAAAATTTGTTGAAGTGGCTCTATTATTTTTAATGTTATCACAGGTGGTAATGTTACGAAATGGAGGCTGATGATAAACATAAAATTTTATGATAATTCAAATAACTAACACTGTTGATTCTTATGTCAGTCGGCTCGTTGGTCTAGGGGTATGATTCTCGCTTTGGGTGCGAGAGTCCCGAGTCCCGGGTTCAAATCCCGGACGAGCCCACTTTTTATAAGTTATTATTATATTATTATTACTTTTATTATTTCCTTACTAATAATTAATTATGTTACGTGTATTTTTTTTTAAATTATTCAACTAGTTATATACATTTTTAATTTTACAGCAATAAAATTAAAAGCCGATCATTATGTTAGGACACAAGCGTGAGACTGTTAACGCGATTGGTTGTGGCCTCTATCCCCGTTCGAGGAAGGAAATGAAATATTGTATATTTTCATTTCTTTGCTACCAAAGAAAATCGTGGCGTTGAGTTTAACCACTCATTCATCTACCTAATGCTTCATATTCAGCGGAAAATGGAAAACGGAAGCGAACGGAGTGTCTTAACACTTGGTTCTCAAGTTCCATCTGCCTACCCTGCCATGTGCTGGTTAAGCCTGGTGGTACAAACAAGCCTATAATAAACGATGGTTTGTGCAAGTTGATTGAGTGCTTAAATAAATTATCTATATTTAATTTAACGTTGAAAACCGTCCAAAAGAAAACCTAATATAATTATATGCAACTAATATAAGTATATGTACCGATTTAAGTTTATTTATATGTTAATTATAGAGGAGAAAACAATCTCATACACCCTGTACCTATAAGTCACTTCCTTCCCACTTTCCATCCGGTTACGAGAGAAAAAATGGAAATATAAAAGAAATATTTAATTTAAAAAATATATTTTCCTCGAGTAGGAATCGAACTTGCGTTTCGAATTTACAGTCCCTGCGCCACTAAGGCCTCATTATTACAGTTTATAATAAATAAATATATATTTAAAACATATATTTATTTATTTATAATATATTTATGTATAATTCAAAAGTGAACAAAGCTATAAAATTACAATTTTCTTGTCAAACAACTCAATCAAGTGTCTATTAGAACTATAAATCACTAAGTTATATCTAGATAAGGAATAGACACCTAAATGATATAATTAAGTGTGTGAAAAACTATGGCTTAATAATTAATTAAGCAAATATTAATGAAGTCTAACATATGTATTAGTATTTTATAAAATAAATAGTTCAAAATCAGTATAAAGACATTTCGTTCTAACATTGCGTTAAACCGCGGCAAATTCGGCAGCAATGACCAAGTCTACAGAATAATCTCCGTGATAAATGCGGTAAACAACGCTTAGCTAAGACGTACATACATTTTTATACACAAACAAAGTGTCAAGCCCCTCATAGATGATGTGGGCCCCAATGGTTCCAACGGCTTTACGTTGTATGCGATCAAATGTTTCAAGTAGATTTTGATATGCACCAGCCCAGAGATGTATTGAACAGAATACAGGATCAAACAGTTTTTAAGCGTGAAGTATTGTCTCGAATCGCTGACTACCCCAAGAGCCAAATCGGCCTCAAAAACACTGTTTTTTGATGCCAACTTGGTCTTGTTTTCCAGATGACCGCGATACTGGTAGTTAATGTTAATACAAATAATACGCGATAATGTTAATACCAATTCCTGTGTAGTAACAAAATATAAATTCAATTAAGATTTGTATCCATAATCAAAACGTTGATAAATCTTACACTATTATCTTAAATCGTATTAAAAAAAATCTTACGAACTCACTTTAATTTTATGTTAAGATCAAATTCATAATATGTTGTGTTTTCAATTTTACTTCTTTGCTTATGGTCTTTGCTTATATATCATCACGTGACTGATGAGTTAATAAATTTAATAACCTTTAGTTTATTTAGAGAAATGTGAAATTAGTGACTAGTGTAGACGACCTACATCTGCCAGTCCATGATTTCCACATAATCCGCTCGAGTCCCCACTCAGGTGGAGTACCTATAAAAGGGTTTCCTCAGAACAAGAAAAAAGGACCCCTAAAAGCCAATGTAACTCGCCTTCATGCCTATGAATACCGGTGTAGGTCTGATCTGTCCCATCCGTTCATCAGTATTTATAGTAAAATACTGATAAACGGACAATAAATCCACAATCACCGTGATTACTCTCAACTAAATTCAAAACTGCGTCACGTTGAAGTCAATGATATATTTAGTGAATAATATCGAATATATAAATCTCAATTTTATATACGAATCTTATCAGGCATCAATCTATTAGCACAGATTAAAAAAAATCATCCATTTTTTATGTTGACAGTTTTGTACGTATAAAAATTCCATAAATTGCTTAATAAACAGCAACCTTTTAAATTTTATGGCTATTTGAATGTACAAAATTATTAGATAAAAGCTAGAGCTTAAGATGCCCATTAAAAACTCACCAAACTTGCTTGATTAATGAAGGCACAGATTTATTATATATATTTACTCTGTGACTGCTACAGAGCATCTCAATAATGAACTTAAGCATACTGTACTTAATCATAATTTGACTATTGAAAAAAGGAGCTTTGTAAAAAAATAAGATAGATGAAGATTTTTTCCTATAAGTATTTTGATATAAAGTGACCGATCGGTTGTGTGTCGGTTAGGGTATAACCTGAATATTCCCCATAGTGGAATAATTGCTTCGACTGCCTTGATGTTTGCCTTGATTGGCGTCAGTTGGTTGAAAACTTTTTATTTATAAAAATATAAAATATTCGTATTGTTGTTTCCGCCCCAGGGCCAGTGGATACTACTTATTTATAATACATATAAAAATTTAAACACGTGTTTTTTGAAATCCGCCCTAGTAATCAGAGACTACTAAAGCCATACGTTCTAAGAACATATTTTAATTACACGATTCCAAAACAAAAAAAAAGTATTTTTTTTTTCAAGCAGAAAGATGTCCGGGCTAATCTCCAGAACAGCGATTTTTTGAACTAACACTGAAATTAGATATAAATTATATTTTATATCTTATATGTTTGTGTTAGTCTTATAAAATCGGCATCGGCATCAGCTGAACTGTTTAAAGGTTTTCGGGAGAATCTTAGTGCACTATGGAGGCGATATAATACAGTAGTAAGGTAATAGAGAATTATAAAACATAAATATATCGTAAGAATTTGGATCTAAAATTATATATTATGTATCTTTATATCATTTATCTTAAAATATTAGTAAAGACCAAAAATAAATAGTGGATTAAATCAAGTTACTTAAATGGTGACGTAATGTGCTGCTAGTGTTAAGGATATAAATTTATTATTTTGATTCTATAATATTCATATTCGATATTAATTATACAAGATAAAATCATTTTGAGGCCTGTCGTGGCGCAGCGGCAAAAGAGTGTGACTGTAACCGACAGGTTCTGGGCTCGATCCCCAGTCGAGGAAATGAAATATTTAATATTTTCAATTTAAATATTTAATGTTTCAATTCTTCGCTCTGGTAATAAGGCAAAGCGCGGCTTTGAGTTCCGCCACTCAACACACAATGGCTCAAATTCGGCGGAAAGTGGGGAACGGAAGTGGAACGGTGTGTCTTTACACTAGGTTCCCGGGTTCCCTCTGCCTACCCTGCCTCGTGCTGGATACAGCGTGAAGCTGAGTAGTAAGATAAAATCAATGCCTACATACATTGTTATTAAATCTGAAGACCATCCAATACACCGCCATATATAGCCACAAGACTCTCGCGAAACATGCGAGCATCCGGCGTTCAAAAACTCAATAAGTAACATTATTAGCGGAACAGTAGCGCCTGATTGAATCATCTATCAACCCTCGTGGCGCCCACCTGAATTACCCGGCGCTCCTTTCAAATAATTTTAACCCTTGCCCGAAGGAGATAAGTTTATTTTGAGCCGGTCGAGTGCCGTTGTTCGTTTCGTTTAAGTGCTTCTTTTGTGACGACATTCCGCTACGCCTCTCCCAATTAACCGGCTGGAAGCTCAAAAATTAAGTTAAATACTCTGACATTCAGTGTTTACTTATTGGCAATCGACGTGGTTCTATAACTTTGTAAATTAAAACTCCACTGGGAACGATATGGGGTAAGTTTTATGCGAGACGGTTTCGTTTTATTATATTGTCGGTGGCCTCCGTTTAAATCAATACGCTGCGTTCCATTCGTTGGACGTTACCAGCTTGCAAGTAAATGATATTATATTTATTTTTTTTTTTTTATTAAAAAGTTTAAGTAGCTAAATTTTACTCTACTCAGCTGCTCGCTGTATCTAGCACATAGCAGGGTAGACAGAGGAAACCTAGTGTTAATACACTCCGTTCCATTTCCGTTCCCCACTTTCCGCCGAATTTGAAGCATTGCGAGATGAGAGCGTGTGAAGCTGTAAACGAAACGTTATGGGTTCGATTTCCACTCAAAGAAATGAAACATTTCACTCTGGTAACAAGGCAAAACGCGGCGTTTAGTTCCGTCACTCAACAATGCCTAAATTTCGGCAGAAAGTGGGGAACGGAACGGAGTTAAAACTTACGTTCTCAAGTTCCCGTGAAGGAGAAGGTACAGTTATAAAGATATAATGCAATCACACTATTGAAAAATGCACGTCGCAAAGGAAAACTATTTCCTCATTTTAGCTCACAATCAAATACGACCAATGTTCTAATCTTGCTGTTTAAATATCTCTACCTGCCAGTTACTTCATAAATATACCATAAGGTATTCAATAATATTGACATTAATAAAAAATGGTCTGGTATTGTATGTTAAACACCTTATTTTACAATTCCCTAATATAATTCGATATAGTAAAAAATCTTTCAGTAGGTACAGCAAGTATCTACATAATATGAACTATTTAGTATTTAAACATTTAAAAATCGATAATTTTATTGAATTGGATCGTAAAAAAAAATACATCTACGTTAAGTCAATGTAAGGCATGTAGCGGCGCAGCGGTACAAGTGTGTGACTGTAAACACAATAGATTGTCGATTCGATCCCCACTCGTGGAAATAAAATGTTAAGTTTGTAAAATTAAGCATTTAATGTATTCATTTCTCTGTTGTGGTTACAAGGCAAAAAGCGGCGTTGAACTCCGCCACCTTGCACGCCATGCCTCAATTGCAGCAAAAAGTGTGATACAGAACGAAATGTCTTAACCCCAGATTCCCAAGTTCCCTCTGCCTACAATGTTGTGTGGATACTCTGTATCCATTATAAGCTAAAAAAGCTCAAATTTTTAATTACAACCCATCCACTACAGCGAGTAGAAATATATATAAATATTGTTATATAAATTTCTACTCGCATGCTTCTTATAAGCTTGTGATAGTGGTACGCGTGTATCCAAGTTGTAAAACTTAAGCTGAGAATGTAAACTTGGCTTAAACAGTAAGTAACGATATATTTCATGTGGGCTTTGCTACCTGCGCCTAAAACAATCAAACAGCTACTTGAGGTGCAAACAACTTAGAGGTTCAGGTTTAACTAAATACTAAGTTTAGCTTAACTAAGATAAGTTGACGATATAAATTAAGTGTTAAATCGTGAAATGTAAATTGAAGGGGTACAATTTACATTTCACAAAGGTTGTGGGTTCGATCCTCACTCGAAGAAATTACACATTTAATATTTTCAAATGTAATATTATATTATATTTTCATTTCTTCGCTCTGGTAACAAGACAAAGCGCGGCGTTGAGTTCCGTTAAACGTCTTCAACAAGCCATAGCTTCAAATTCGGCGGAAAGTGAGAAACGAAATGGAGAGTCCTAACACTAGGTTCTTCCAACCCTGCCATGAGCGGAATAAATCGTGAAGTTGAACAAAAGACCTATCCTAGATTTATATTCTGATCTAAGTTGCAAATGTTGCCTCTTAAAAAATATTAATGTTACATTAAAAACTTAATTGTAATTTATTTAAAAAAAATGGATAATTTAATTAAAAAAGATAATTAATTTCAATAATGACTTAATTAATAAAGTTTTTAATATTATACAGATTAGCTTTACTTGCAAGTCATCATATGTTATTTCAATGTGTATATATATATCATTTTCTTTATCACCAGGACGACAACTATCCTACAGGTTGCTGTTAATCTCTGACCATTTCAGATTTTATTAATTTCCATTCAGGAACAGTCAGTATTTCAAAATATGTATCCTTGAGAGTTTTTTTTACGTTAGATATTACAATGAATTCTGGGATAAAACCCATAAAGAGGTACCAACATATTTGCAAGCTAACACCACTATTGGCAAACAAACTAACAGACAGAAAAACAATGGCTGAGTGGTTTTTTAACTTCTATTATTGACATATTAACTAAACCACAATTATTTTTTATATCTTTAATAAGTAAAGAATTGACTTATTCATCCTTTTATTATATATACCTACAGATTTTTCAATATAAAATAACATTCCCAGAACTGTATTTTTGTTATAATATAAACAAAGTTCATTAAGAAATAATTAAGAAGATATAATCTACTAAAATACATTTCTTACTCATTAATTAGGAAAGTTTGTCATTATCTAGGTATTAGTAAAAGCTGACGTCATCTGAATCTTCACAGGTAATGTGAAATATTTTTGTTATGTTGTATTGAAATATAAATTGAACATTATCGTATATATATATATATATATATATATATATATATATATATATATATATATATATATATATATATATATATATATATATATATATATATATATATATATATATATATATATATATATATATATATATATATATATATATATATATATATATATATATATATATATATATATATATATATATATATATATATATATATATATATATATATATATATATATATATATATATATATATATATATATATATATATATATATATATATATATATATATATATATATATATATATATATATATATATATATATATATATATATATATATATATATATATATATATATATATATATATATATATATATATATATATATATATATGATAATATGATTATATAAGACCTGGCGTAAAGGAGCGCCCCAGGCAAAAGGTGTTTAGTAGCACAGCGTTTAACAATCTCTATCTGGGTGATTAATTATTTTTAAATAGTATTGTATAAAATAATAAATTATATAAAATAATTATATGTTTATATTGCCGGTTCCGAAAGACAAAGCGACTGTGACTGGTAAGAGGCAAAACCGAGTGTATTGACACTAGGTTCTATTTGAAAATAAGCAAGGCAAAGGTAATAAAATACATGCATAAAGATGTGAGCTTCCACTGGCATTGAATAACATTATATATTTACAGGTTTAACAATACAGTCACATAATAAAGGTAAGATCTAAAATAAAACAGATTTTAGCAAAGCTATTTCATCAAAAGATAAGAATTTTTAAATGAAACTTATTAGCTTTAATTAAAGCAAATTATATTTCATATCTTTGCGCACTGCAAACGTCAAACTCAATATAATTTTCTAATAGAAACATCTAGGTAACACATACTTGATAAAATAAATTTCAGTCATTGTATCCCACACGAGGCAGGGTAGGCAAAGGGAACCCGGGAACCTAGTGTTAAGACACTCCGTTCCACTTCCGTTCCCCACTTTCCGCCGAATTTGAGGCATTGCGTGTTGAGAGGCGGAACTCAACGCCGCGCTTTACCTTATTACCAAATAAATGCTACCAAAAATTGCAGTAAATACGAGCTACAACATCTGAACATAAGATTTGAGATCTAAGTTTTATCTTTTAAAATACTGTTTTGTCTGGTGTTTTAAATTCGTAAATTATGCGATGACATTCATGTAATCCTCAGAATAAATTAATAGTACATTAAGCATCAATCGCGGTATTCGCATTAATAAGTTTATACACCAAGCGATTCGTGTTAAATTGCGCCACCCCAGCCTCCCCACAATTTATTTAAGAATGTTATGTAAATTTGAACACAAGTCTTTGATCGTCTGCATCAAAAGTCCAAGGAAAAAACTTCCACTAGAACGATGAAAAAACGAGAGGAGCTTAAGAAAAATAATGATTTAATCTTACTTTTCGCTGTCTCGCATATAAAAGCGAAGAGGAGGCGGGCAGGTTGGGGCGAAAATCGTTTTTAATCTTTGCTTTGTAAAGGTGATTATGAGGGATTATAGGTTTGGAAGTATGGCTGAAATTTCGCGGCCTAGGAGGCGGGCCCTTGGCTCATTTATGCGTTATTTTTAGGAAGCCTGGAGGGGGTTGCGGTCGCACCCCCCCCTCGATACCACTCAACTTTTCCTTATTCTGCAACCGTTCAAAGGAATCCTTTCGTTTAGTTCTGTCTTCGATTACGTTGAGTCTTTTTGAAAGATCAGAAGCGGTCCACGGTTTTGAACTTTAAAGATCATTTTTTTTTGAGAAACTCTTCAATTTAACTAAGACACTTAATAATTAGTACTTATATAATTTACAGTTATTTTGTTTTAAAAGCAAAGGTCACACATGAAACGTAACTCATCAATCTTTATTACGCCTTGTCCATAATGAACATCATTTAAATTATAATATAAATTCGAAATTATAAATCTAGAAATTAAATAACGAATTTCAAATTAGTCGGTATTGTATTAAGTATATGTTTATTTCCATAATCATCATAAGACGATCAGATGATCTCTAATTTCGGAAAAGATCGCAATAATTTATCAAATTAAAAAAATGTTTAGCTTGTCAATGAAATTAAAAGTCCACTTTAACAACCTTTTCAATATCATCGAAATCAATATGATGATATTTCGATTTTATCGAAACTTGTTCGATGTCGGGACTTGTCGATTTTATGTAGTTAATAGGTTTCAACAAATAAGCGCCTCTTCAGGATAGTCATATAAAATTAAACGCAGCGTTCCTCCATCGGATACCTAGTTTTTAAAATAGGGAATATTTAAATTGGCCAAAATGTATAAATATATAAAATAGTATTGTTCTGATGTTGAAAGTTTAATCATTTTATGGAAAAAAAAAATAATGATTTAAGAAAATAAGAATTTCAAAGCAGCTTTTTTCGGTAACATAGCAAGATAGCAACGCTCACAATAAATATTCTCATTAAGTTAAATGTAAATTTCTTTTGAGAAAATAATCTAGTAGACTTCAAGACGTAAAATAGAAAAAGTCACATATTTTTCCACTGTCGAAGGAATTTTTGGAACTTCTCACTTAATATACCTACAATAATTACGTTTGCTTTGTAAATCAGTCGCTCCGTAACGAGGAAGACTTTCGTATTTATTATGGAGTAATAAGTAGTAATAATAATATGAAAACACAGGGAATGAATAAGATAATATTAAAAGAAATCAACGACAATAAAAATACTTTCTCTGATAAATTATTAATTATTGGGAATTAAATATTATAATTTTTCTACATAAGCAAATCGTATACTGAATATTAATTATATCCTCTTACTCACTGGACCTATTTATTTGTAACTCTATATTAGTACTTAATACATATATTTTTCAGCTTTACGGTGCAGGTGTTGGCAGAGGCAATTCATGAACATAATGTTAAGACACTTCGTTCCATTCCCTAATTTCCACCGAATTTAAGGCATTGCGTGTTATGTGGCGAAACTTAACCCCGCGTTTTACCTTGTTACTAGAGAGAAGAAATGAAAATATTAATAATTTCATTTCCTCGAGTAACTTGTCCACAACACCTCGGCCTCACGTAAAAATCCATATGTAAAAAATTAAATATAAATAAAGTTAATTATATCACTTGATCTTGAAGGTGGCAGACCACCCGTCTCATCTCAATCGCAAATCGGCCATCTTGCGCCCCCGGGATCGCCGCCCCTCTCCCCCCTCGTCCATTATACTTTTTAAGCTCCAATCTCGTTCATTTAAACGGTTGGCTTTAGATGGCAATCGCATTTTTCCGCTGCAGGTCACGTCTCGACCCGTCTCCTGGTACGAGGGCTTAAATCAACAAAAGAAAATAATAAGATTCGTTCAAATTAAAAGTGTAATGTCGCGAAAGTACGCGGGCGGGGAGGTAATCCCTCGCCGCTCTTCATTAGGCGGCCGCTTAGGAAAACGCTTAAAAACATCTCCACGAATTTTTCTTTATTCATAACGAAGATTAAGAGAAATGCAAATGAAGCGAGGCGTCGCGTGGTTACTTAGCTGTGTCAACAGAAACGTTGTTTGGTTCGAATTAAATTGTTCTTTCGTTTGGAAGATTAGATGCGTAGACATTGTAAGGGCATTTAAGGAGATCACGATACCTACACTATATGTTTGATTAGCTTTACTTTTTTCACTACTCATAAATTTATGACTTCGTGATATTATATTGTACATTTCGCACTACTACAAGACTGAACTAAGGTATAGTAAACGAAAATCTTAAAAAAACATCTAAAATAAAAATGAAAAGAAAAAGGTTTTGATACCAATTTATAACAAAAAACTTATTTTTAATTATTAACACAATATACAAAATCTAAGGTATCTAGGTCGTTGAAAAATTCGTTACCTTTGTCATGATTACCTAAATTAAACTTAAAATTAATTTCTTTCGCTATATACCAACTCACATCTAAACACAATTGATGAAATAAATAAGAATGAAACTCATAGCAAAAATAAAAATAAAAATAAAATTTTACACGCAGTCTTAAAAGACAAAGCACAATAACAATGTCGGGCGCTTTTCTTAGCATTAAGAATTTCGTATCGATCGGCCAGTTCATTCATTTGTTCATCCAGTCTTAACGTTTATGCCGCTCGCAACTCTTTCGTCAGCGGCCGTTTAGTGATGTTATAAATTAAAATGATATTGTTAATAAAATATATTTAATATTTCGTTTTAATATTCATATTAAATAAAAAACATGATTTATATTCTTTTAATGTGAAATAATTTGTCTCCTTAATATATGACAAAAATGGATGATACCACAGATTATAGGTTTTAATAACTTTGCTGTCATTTTGATATTCATATAGCTTCACGACTGATCGAAATGAATAATGTATATTAATTACTTAGTAATACTGTAATCGTAAAATTTGGTAGTAGCCGTTTTTACGGGAAAGCGAAAAATTATCATCTGTACAATAACTCGCACTTTGCCGATTTGAGGTAGTTGTGTCCACAGCTTTTTGAAGATCTAGATTTGCCTCTGTATGAAGTATATTGTGTTCAGGTTCAGGGTTTCCAAGCGATAGCTTGATATCAAGAGAAACGATTTCAGAAAATGAATATAAAAAATACCTTATTATATGATAATAACATGAAGTGTGTTTTGCCGCAATATTACTAGCGTGCGACTGTAAATGTTATATATGTTTGTTAGATTCCTACTCGAGAACTTCAATCGATAATACATCGTATTATTTAATATATTTATTTCTTCGCTCTGGTAAATAGACAAAGGGCAGCGTTAATTGACACTACTCAACACGTAATGACTAAAATTCAGCGGAAATTAAAAAGCAGAATAGAAATGTCTCAACAGCTGAAAGAAAAACATGTTTCAACTGAAACTTCGCTAACAACAGCACAACACTAGAAAATACCCATTCAACTCGACAGAGAGTATTTTTATTTGAAATTTATATCTACCAACGAATCCCACATTATTGTCCTAGAGCATTTATTTTGTGATGGGCATTAAAATAAACCCCTTTTTCTGAAGACGATTTCATTTTAGCTGGGTTTAGAAAATTTAAGGCCCGCCTTACGAAGCTGCGATATGCCCTCGAAGAACGCCGAGAATAATTAATTTACTGTGTTATTATTCCGTTTCTCGTTTAGATAATATTGTTGAGATAAATACTACGGTTCGAAACCATTTTAGCCCTCTTCGTGTTACTTTAGTACTTAATAGATGTGCTGTTGTACTTCTCGATTGGCGTTTACACATATGTATTAAACATGTTAAGTACTTTTCTTTTATTAAAATAAAATAAACAACTATTATTAAGGTTTTATAACGAAATTTTCCGCTGGCCTGTTTTCGATAATTTTGAATCAAACCATAATATTAAATAATTTAACAGTATTAATACTGTCTTTGATTATCACGATTGTTACACATTTTAAATGAAACACTTTTAACCTTTAATAAAAATATATTGAATGGTAAACATTTTTTTGGAGAACCCGAACTTTCGAACACTTTACAGTATTCCGTGGTCACGGGTACTACTGAGGTGGCATTTGTCTGTCATTTGATATAATTATAATATCACTTTCCACCACCTAGGATCCACTCATAAAAAAAATAAAGTCTCAAGCACACCACACCAGAGGACCAGATACAGTAAGCTCATTCTGCAAAAATCCAGGGCAGTACGCGAGGCAATTAAGGAATCTTTGGCGGTAGTTTGATATAATAATTATATCAAATAACAGACAAATGCCACCTCAGTCTACCCGTGGTTCCCCAAAAAAATGTTTACCATTCAATATACGCGATTAATCCGGTTAAAAGTGTTTCATTTAACAGTATTTTACCGAAATATATATTTTAATAAAAAATACAAAAAAAATAGCTAAGCAATTGTAGTTCAAGCGGGTTCATCCATTATTGATTCGTATCAATATCAGTAATTTGAATATCTATTAAAATAAAAATATTTTATTGTTTAAATTATATATAAATATAGTAAAACAGTTGTGACTTGCATAATAAGTTTTAAGAACAATAAACGTAGAAGTAATCACATCAAAAATTAAAAAGTTATCTTCTAAGTAATGTTTTATCGTATCAAGCTAATGTATTAGTCCAGTAGAAAAATTAGTTCAGTATTAGTCCAGCTAAAAATCCTTTAGAGGTTTGCACTTAAAGTTTGAGATATAAATCGGCTACACCTAACGATAAATCGAGACACTTTCAACAAATCTATGCGTGTTTATTGTACATACGCTAAATACAGATTTCGTTACGTCTTCTACTAAATTGTACTATTAGCAAGCCGTGTTAAGGAACTACGTTCCAAAAATCTCATTTTAAAGACTGTCGTGGCGCAAAGTCTAAATACGAGGAGATAAAATATTTAATATTTTCATTGTTTCCTTCGCTCTGGTAACGAGCCGAAGCGCGGGATTGAGTTCCGACACTCAAAACTTGACCGAAAGTGGGGACTGAAAGTGTTTTTATTTGGAACTTAGTGCCTTATACAAGGTTTCCAGATTCCTTCTGGCTACCCTACCATGTACAGGATGCAGCGTGTAAATTATAATAAATTTTATTATTAAAGACACCCTTAGTCACTTACAAAATACCGAGTATAGCATATATGTAAAAAAAATTCTCAGTAAATATTTCCTTGCAATTTATTTTAATTTAGGTATATTTTAGAACATATTAATTTATTTTAAAAGCGACCATATCAATTGGCAAATTATTTGTTCTGGCTAATTAAAACGTTGCATTTGGCCGTGGCCCTCGTGACAAATCAAAGCGCGCAAACGGGCCGCCTGTTTGCACACTCGTTCATATCCCGCCCTAGTAAAACCGCCTGAATATCCGATGGCTAATATTTTATGAAACTGGCTTTTATAATAAATATTGCCATTGTTAATACTTATGATTTTAATATGATTTTAGTCGTATTGTATAGGTTCTTTATATGTAAAGAATGTTTTTTTTAAAATAAATATGAATGATTTGACATCTTTTTTTTTTGTTTACTCACCGAAACGGTCTTCGTGAATTAAGTCACTTAATTTCCAAATATCAATAATAATATATGCAACTAGTATTCCTTGTAGTGGATATATAAAAGAATATATCAATTGTAAATCAAGTAATTTATTTCTTAGGAATCTAATTTTCTTTAGGAATACTAATTTAGGAATTCTATTTTTTTTTTCTTCTCGTTACCAATCCTTTTTTTTCTGTTTTGTACGTGTTAATGTTTAATCATTTTAAATTCTAATATATATATTTCCAAATCGTATGTTATGTAAATATATTACGATTTTTAAGTATTAAGAATACCTATTAAAATTATAATGGAATCAGATTCACGCCGTTGAAATTTTGTTCATCACATTAAAAGCAAAATAATGAAGTGTTAACATATTTCATCAACGATTAGCTTTATCTTTATTGAGTAGTTTAATAGTTCAACTAACATATGCTTCAAGATGTAATAATTCACCAATTCAAGTCGTAAAGATTCCAAAAACGATCACTGCGTCATAATTTATAAACAGGTACACTTTATAAACTAGACACAATAGTAAATGTTATAGAATTAATTCGTATTAATGATAATAATAATATGTTTGAGTTAATATTCTTGACAACAAAAATACTAACTAAGGCATTTGAAGTCATAATAAATCAGTCTCTTACAGTACAGTACAGCAGTTGAATCATTTAAAAAATATGAGTATTAAAACAATTTCTACTTTTAAATTTGTTTTTAAAAATAATCCAGTTCCATAAAAGTTATCTTTGGTATCCCGTATTAATTTGATTAGCGGCCGCAAGCCGTGAGAGCGCTCTCCACGCGCCACCAAGCGGACCGCAAACTTTGACAATTTTACCTGTTTAATCTCAATTATTCTGATTGATATAGGCAATTATTTACGTCGCTTGAATTATTTTAGAATTTTATACTATAAATATTAGCGCAATGCCTCAAATTCGTCAGTGTGCGAAACGGGACGGAGTGTCTTAAGACTAGATTCGCAAATTCCCCTTTGCCTACCCTGCCATGTGTGACGCTTTAAAAAATTATAAAGCAAAAAAACGTTGAAGCCTGTCGTGGCGCAGCAGCACAAACGTTCGACTGTAACCGACAGGTTCTGGGTTCGATCCCCAGTCGAGGAAATGAAATATTTAATATTTTCAATTTAAATATTTAATGTTTTCATTTCATCGCTCTGGTAATAAGGCAAAGCGCGGCGTTGAGTTCCGCCACTCAACACGCAATGCCTCAAATTCCGCGGAAAGTGGAGAACGGAAGTGGAACGGAATGTCTTAACACTAGGTTCCTGGGTTCCCTCTGCCTAGCCTACCTGGAGCGGAATTCAGCGTGAAGCTTAAAAAAAAAGTAGATTCGAGCCGTCGTGGTGTATGGGCACTATCGTCCGGTTGTGGGCTCGATTTCCACTCGAGGTTATAAAATATTTTATATTTTAATTTCTTCATTCTGGTAGTAAGGCAAAATTGTGGCATTGGCTTTCACCACTAAACAAGCTTTGCCCCAAGGATTCGGCGGAAGTTTTGCTAAATAAAACGTATACCTATAAAAATACATACTTTCAATATTAAGCTTTCTTTCTTACCATAGTGATCGTCATTATTTTATACTGTTTAAGTTAAAAATTGTTTAACTTTATTGCAGTAAAGTAATTATTAAAACTTTTCATAATTTTTCAGATATATCTTACACTCAATATCGCTACGTTAGTAATAAAAGCGTCCATATAAAAATAAAGAAAATCAATATATTCATATAGATTAGATATTTCCTCAATTAAAAGAGAAATAGCATAAATTTCGTAATATTTGTACCTCATTAAATAATTAAAAATGCATTTAATGACATTTAATGGTATCATGAAATATCATAAGTATTTTACTGTTAAAAATAAAGAAGCACATATACTTTTACTATTTGGTGGCGAAAGATGTATCTTTACAAAGTATTTTGCATAACAATTTATACAGACGTTGTTAGTCTTTCTAATAAAGTTTAATTAAAACATTATTAAGTTAAAACATTTTATATTTCATGTATAAATTATATTTATTTATTAAATATAGTTAAGTTGGGGAAGGGAAGTGAAACAGAGTGTCTTAACAATAGGTTCCCGGGTTCCCTCTGCCTACCCTCGTGTGGGATACAACATAAAGCTATAAAATAAATAAATAAAAATATAGTTATTTAAAACTTTACCTTATCCATCTGATTGGGTAATTTAAGTAGATTGTGGGGAACCGAAAGTCTAGTGCTGAGACACTACTTTTCGCAGAATTAAAAAAAATACCTAAATATTTAATATTTACATTGTTCTATGTCATTTTCCTTCTTATTGCATCGTAAAAGTTCAATTCCACCACTCAACAGCAACACGCAATGCCTTAATTCGACGGAAAGTGGGGAAAGGAAGAGCTTAAATGGAAATGGAGTGTCTAGATTCCCTGATTCCAGCTACCTTGCTTCCTCTACGCTGTCCTAATGTACAAGGTACAGTTCCAAATGAAACATCAAAATAATAAAATAAATAAAATTCATTTAACATAATATTCTTTTAAACTTGTCGCTAGGGACATCTAGCAGTAATATATTTAAATATATATGTCAAGAGTGACATCTATGCTAACATCATTGAACTATTACACCACAAAATAACTGGAACGTAATTTTGACTGTAGAATTCGCTGATGTTAAAGTTGTGGTAACTTTGAAATAAGATGTCGCTTCTCGTAAAAATATCAATCTACAGTTGTTTTTGTTGATGTATAGGTACATAAAATTATATTGTATGTATATGCTATCGGAAATCTGTATAATTTTGATATAGTATACAACATTTTCATCCGGTCCCAAAATAAATCTTTAACAATTTGTTAAATTAACTATCATAAGCAGCTGTAGCTGCAAAGTTTGTAAAAGATATACATACATAATTCGTGTTTTATTAAAAAAATATTTTGTGTAGTGGTGAAGGATACAATGATTTTTTTTTTATATATTTCGACAATAGCTTCAGAGGGGAATTGGCCAACAGGTTCTTTATTCCTTAACCACCAAACTTTACTGATAACCCTGTGCATAGAGCACTTAAAATTGATCAACATCATCTGAGAATATGTAGACCATCTCAACTTCCGTTTACAAGTTTAAAAAAAACTTATGACAAATAGAATTTAAAAAAAATTATAAATTTTTATCGCCATCAAAATTTCAAACTTTCAAATAAAACAAAAATGTGAAATGAAGTCGAAAGCCAAACATATGTTAATGTGCGTTTTATTGCTTCGATTTCGTATTTAATCATGATTTAATTTTCAAAATAAATCTCTATATGAATAATATTATAAAAAGATTGTCTTAAAAAAATAAATACCACTTTTACTAATACCGTTCCATAAAAAAAGAAATAATTAATATTATTATTCATATAATAAATTTAATATTATTAATCATACAGCCGTTTTATTTATAAAAAAAAACTTGAAACTAAAGGATACTTTAACCACAGATATCAAATATATCTACATAAGTACGTTTCACTAAATTGAACATTGCTACATGTTTGTCATTAAAACGGCTGTACCAGATTGATTAGATGTTGCTGAAAGTCTCTTAGCTCCGTGTTTGAATTATAGTAGATTATTGAGACCGGTCGTTGACAATTTATTGGTATACAATACCCGGAGTGTGCGGGGAATATAATAAATATAGTTCAAGATCTATTTATTTTACTATTTTACTTATTACCGGTTGAATATCTGGTTATTGGGATGGACTAATATGAATATACTTTACCTAGGTGATGAATCAAATTCCAAAGGATTAGTTTATCTACATAAAGTATATGCTGTTTTATGGATAATGTGGAAAATAAACAGATTCTAATAAAACAAAATTATTTTTACAAATTTATTTTTATTTATTTTCATATTACTACTTATATAAAAATGTTTATATTTATTACTAATATAATATTTATAGCATTTTTTTACTGTAAAGTAATTAAAGTAAAATGTAAATAAAATATAAGCTTCTCCAATTGTATTTCTGGGAACTTCCATCAATAGTTTTGTTTAACTAAATATTGACATTTAATATAAAATGACATATAAAAAATAAACATATATATTTACACTTATCGTATATTTTTCCTATTGCGAGTTCTCAACTCGCGCTAGATTTTTTAACTGTAGGTCCACAGGAAATTCCCAAAGGATTTTGATTTTGCGGCGAGTCCATACAAAATGCTGTAAATATGACACATACATGCTCGTCATTTTAGTTATGTTGACTTAAAAGCTTGATGTTTCTGTCACAAAAAACCGTCGATTTAAATGTTTAATACTAATTTCAGTTATACGTGGTCTGGAGAAATGGTCTTGATAGACGGACAGGCATACATAGTGAGTATAAGCGTTCCTTTTTCTTCCTTTCGAGGTACAGAAACCTAAAAAAAGACGATTGGATGAGACCATAAAAAAGCCATAATGATAATCTATGTCTATAGATATTTATATTAAAGTAGAATTGATTTGAAAATAATTAAAGAAGCCGTGATATGCCAGCGTCTTCGTTCTTTTTTCATATAAAATCAATCATAAGAATCTTCCTGATGCTATGTTTTTCGAAATGAGAAAATTATCTATGTTTTTTTTTCACTTAAGGGTAAGCTACAATCTCTAATAAAAAACAAGTTGTATCCAAAATACTTCGATATCCACTTTCCAGATAAATTACTTAACATTGCATGTTGAATGGCGAAATTCAACTCTGCACTTGGTGGAATCAAACCAACATCCAGGATGGCCTCTTTTCTATTCATTAATAATTAATAAAAACATCCATTTTTGTTCAAGACTGGACCCAAGTCAACAACAATTCGGTGTGAAAGTTTATAATTTAAATTCAATTGTTATTACGCAATTATATATCTTTATGCTTCTTTTTTTACTATTATAATTGCTCCAAAAAAAAAGAAGAAAAAATATGTTTTATTAAAAACAATATTTATACTAAAAACAAGTAGTAGGTAAAGAAATTGCTTTTCAAGGTAAATTAAAATTAATGTTATATTATTTAAAAGCAAATTATATAGTAATTAATTACTGCACTAACAAATTTTTATTAAGCAATTATTTTGAAAGAATGTTCTTTCATTTACAATAAACTAGTCAACAACGAAGAAATTAACTAATTATATGAAAACAAAAATATTTATCATATTTATAATATACAATTGTTTTGAAACGTTCATTTTAAGATGATACATATGTATATTATAAGATTGCATCAGAGAGTTCAGCAAATTTATCGGTTATGGACCTGATAAATTCAGAGTCAAAATAATATTTTATAATCACATCTTAGGGCCTCCATGATTACTTTTTTTAATTATTTATATTTGTTTTATAAATTCAAATCTGCATTCAACTATTTTAGGTGTTAGTTTTCTATCGCAAGCAAAAATTAAATAAAATATTTGGTATAAGTTTGTTTTGTTCTATTATTTCATTGTTTTTTTACATAATAATATACAAATTTACCATAGAGTTTATCCTAAAAAGTTAGGGATCATAAGTGTGAATATGAATATTATTTATAAATTAATTTATTATTTAAGAGGAACAATTTAAAATTGTAGCAAAAAATGCATGCGTAATAGGTATTGTTTTATATATTAATTTTATCAAACATGTAATATTTTCACATGGAGATTTCAATGAATTGAATACCTAGTATGTACATGTATTAATTCCATGGAAACAAGAAAAAAAATATACTAACGACGCACTTCTTTAAATATTAGGTGATATTTAAACATCTTTACATTTGAATGTTAATCAGTATACCTACCTATATCTGACCACATAATAATACTTACTATATAACATTTGAACTCCGAGACCTGACAAGAGGCAGTCTTTTGGGTTTGACTGATTCCTCTCTCACATATACCTATGTATATATCGTGACATATTTTTAATAATTATTACATATTATTTTATATAATTATAAAATTAAATAATTAATAAAAATATTCTA
This sequence comes from Eueides isabella, assembly GCA_019049475.1. Lineage (NCBI taxonomy): Eukaryota > Metazoa > Arthropoda > Insecta > Lepidoptera > Nymphalidae > Eueides > Eueides isabella. The sequence continues at coordinate 11,666,478 of CM032388.1, forward strand.
TATAATTATTACATCTTATTTTCAAAGTAATTAAACTTCCTTCAAAAACATGTTTTGCATCTTTCTTTTCTGTAAACATGAACATGACGTTTGTGGGTGTGTCGTTTTCATAATATCAAATCCTCGCCCGATATTACGCATCATATTATTTATAAATAATATAATATTTTATGGCAACGAACTCATTGAACGTTTTTACTAATTGTTAAATAGGAAAATTTCGTACTTAAGCTCGATTGAAGGCAAAAAATATATATGTATTAAGGTGGGCCAAAATGAATGTAATTTTAATTTGATATCATGAAAATATCTTCCAAAATGGCGAATAAAAATTCTGGTAAAGTTTGAACTTTTAATAAAAATATTAAAAGGTGGCGATTTGTAATTTTATATTTCCCATTTAAATAACACAGGAATATTTCTTTATTTTCTTTGGACTTATTATGCGTATGAATAACCATTCATTCACAGTTAACCAACTGTCGTGTAAAAATAAAACTTATCCTTGAAGAGAATTTGACGATCTACAAAAAGGGTCTGATATGTAATTTTGCTAGGTTGAATTTAATTTTAAAAGTTATTCGATGTTAAATTCCGATTCATAATTGTAAAAAATCATATTTACAATTTATTTTAAATAATGCCTTAAAATCATACAATTACAAATGGTTGCCTCTTAATATTAATATTAAGAGCTCTACCAATATTGAAAACTCTACCAGAATTTTTTTCGTTATTTTTGAAGATAATTTCATCAAACGAAAAAAAATATATTTTGGCCCACCTTAACATGTACCTATTTATTTCCAAAACAAGAATCTGAACCACGTTGATAGTGTACAAGCTCCGTTGAATTCCATATAAGAAGCTCTTCGTTGAATTATAAACTAATTCAATTTGCAAGTATTTATTGTTCAAAAACTAATTCAAATAGGTTTATAATTTATACTACATATGTTAATAATTACATTTACACATAATGGAGACTGGAATGTAACTCATGATCTTTCACCTTATTTACTAAAAGAAAGCGTTTTAATGTCGAAATTGACGTCCTAAATGCCCTATATTGTTCACACATAAATCTAATAAATAAACAATGCCATTGTCAAATATTAATAATTCTAATGTAAATATCAAATTATTTTATTAGTCGCTGCTATAAAATAAATGTATATTTATCGGTTATAGACAAATTTAATTCCAATATTACGAGTAGGTGTAGGGCATAAAGACACTATATTCTTAGAAAATCAAATAACCTTTATAGGTACTTTCATTTCAAAATTATCCTCAAGATAGTATTTGAACATACATATTAATTTATGTATTGTACACATTATTTCATAACAAAACTCAATTTTCATTAAAATTTATTTTATTGAAAGGTTGTCTTGACTATTTTTAACCAACTGCGCGAAAAAAAACCCCAACTGCATCAAAAATTTGAAAAATTTAAATAAAAATAGGCTAACAAAAAGCAACAATAATTCAATAGGATTAATAATCGGGATCCAGTTTTGAATAAATCATCAAGAGCCTTGTAAAATTGAAATGGATACGGTACTGTTAATCCTAATGAACATTTTAATTTTATGCAGCCAGAATTTTTTAAATATTTTAACATGATATTTTTCTTATGTATTTTTGTCATTTATGTGCTCAAATATGTATGTAAAGAAACTAACGCATTTAATTTAAAAATTGCGCGCTATTCAAATTAAAAGTCGTCCAATGGTAGAACATAAGAGGTTCGAACAACCAATCCCGGAGCCGCAAGGTGGTGTGACTTCAGTGGGACGCGCCTGGCCACTGACGGCATTCTTAGAAATATTCGATTTTTGTGAAATAAAAATTCAAATAAATTAAATCAATACCTAGCTAGACAACGTGTAATAGTTATGTACATATTATTTGCAATCAATCAGAATATTCGTTTCCTTACATATTCAATAACAATAATAAAATATATTCACAGTTCGGTTCCCCCGCATCGTACGATCGAGTCATATAAAAACGCTAGCGCGCTCCCCACTTCTTGCCAAACGTCAAACTTCAGTCTAGCGTGCGGTCGTTTGTCGCTCTGTTAAAACTATAACATTCGTGGCGTTTTGTAAGCTCATCAATTTCAGTGATAAAATATAGGGCGTGTGTGTTTAAGTGATATTTAAAATCGTTTAAAAATACGTGAACATGTCTTTCCACACCGATATATCCACTAAATTGGAGAACAGCAGGTAAGGCACAAATCTCGTATGTAATGGCCGATGGTTCGCCACCAACGGTTTTGTGTTTCTCCAAGCTTTCCCCATGCTTTTGTATGGCGTGTAATGCTTTGGGTAGCATAAAATTAATTTGCTTTAGAAATTATCATCATTTACTTTAGCGTCAGTCATCCAATCATTTTCAACGTTCCTTTCACATTGACACAGAATATTTGTTTAAAATTATGAAATATAAGCATCATTTATCAAGTGGCGTCACTTTTGACATAGATATTGCTTCTTAGCTACAAATTGAATCAATGAGTTTATCTTACCTGCAAATGGAAAGAATCCTAAAGGGCGTGCGCGATTAGTAGTGATTTAGTTAGTCATCTTTACACTGATGCAACTGCCACAGATTTTACAGATCACATGTTTTGGTGTTTAAGTAATCTTAATCACTCATCACTATACGTTTTATTCGTAATGTATTTTTTATGAAAATTATTACGGAATAAAGAAATTATGTAATGTTGCAATTAACTTCCTGCAGAAAACCTTTTAAAACTGACAATTAGTTATCACTTTTGGTGTTTTTAATCATTTAATATTCAGAAGTATATTTATTTGTAAAAACTATATTACTTGACCTAAAAACATATAAATATCTTATGTCCTTGTGTATATTTGCAATTTTTAAACTGTATAAAGTCTTCAATGCCACACAATATTAATGAGTTAAAGTTAAAACAATTACAAATGAATATGCATTTTAATTAAATGATCATTTAATATAAATATTTTTTCACTATTCTACTTACAAAAGTAAAAAAAAAAAAAATTGCATTGTTATAAAATTCTGATTATTTATGAAAGTGCATTAGCTTTGACAACTGTATTCTATCATTATTAGCAACCAATAGGTGGTTTGTTTCAATTGAAGTCCTAGTTGTTTACAATTTCTATAACATTAAAGATTTTTATTTTAGTTTACTGTTGATAATCAAAACAAATATTAGTACATGTTTTTGATAACTTAGTCTTAAAAATGGCAGTTGCTATATAGATATATTATAAATTTCATAACATATGTGATAAATAAATTATTTTTTTATATTGTTTTAAAATATTTTAATTACCTTTTAAATGTAATTTATTATATATTACTGTACAGCTATACCAACATTATGATAATAATCCATTAAATGAAGATAATTTTCCTATTAGTTTTCAAGATTACTTAACCATAACTATAGATAATTATGTGATTTTAGAATATCATTGTTATCATTATGCACTCGTAGATAATGCCATAGTTTCATTATAGTAATACTTATTCTAACAGGTGTATTTTCTTTGTTACAGGAATAGCTTAAAGAAAATTGCAAGAAATGACAACACTGAATTTTCTAAACAGAGTGTTTTAAATGATATGGAGAGGTTTGTCAAAACTGTCACTACTATGGATGAAACCGTACTGGTACCCAGTCGTTTGATGAATCTGCCACAGGAGGGGGATGATGACCCATTCAGTCTATTCGCTATGCTGAATGACTTGAAGACCGAATTGCTGTGGGCAGGGGACGCTGAAGAGCAGGTTGAACGTGGACGCCGTATATCTGACCTTAGTGATACAGAGAGTGATGCATCCAGTGCAGCAGGAGACTCTGGTATTGAGGGTGAAGATGAAAGGGAATCCGCTTCCCGTGCTGCCGCTGCTTGTAGGCGTCATCTACGCGGGCTACGCCACTGTCTCCGCACCCTGACCGCAGCTGCCAACCATCTGACAAGGTCTTATCAAGAGGAAGTCGGAGCACCTGTATAAATGCTTATCCTTACCTGTGATTGAAGCCTCTCCCGCACGTTTGTACATATAGACTAAGTGGCCCGCGCTGTACATATAGAGTTATAGGGCTGGGCGTGTGTGGAATCTCAGTAAGTTATGTGGTTATTTAAATAAATTTAATTTTCATTAATTCTTTGGTTTCATTTCTAAACAAAACTAAACTCATTGCCTTTTTTTTAATTATTCATGTTATTCAAATTTCGAATTATAATAGTTTTGCTAAAATTACATAATTTGCTAAAATTACATAATTTTCTAAAATTATGCAAAAATTGATTTAATGTTTTTTATTATAGTGCCTCTGGCTTAAAGCAATATAAATATAATGACATCATAACCAAGTTGTTAAAACATTAAAAAGTAGTGACACTGATATTTTTTATAGATATTTTTCTGACTATGATTTCCAATAACATAAGTTCAATTGATTATAATTGATATTTTTTTTAATAAACATGATTGGGTGTGTCCTCGGGACTCATTTTTATGTAAGTAAATATAAAAAAATGTGACATAGCCAAGTAAACAAAATGAAATAGACTTTATATTAATGCTACCTGTTCAAGATAAAAAAAGAAACATTGAATAGTGGATGAATAAAATCTGTGTATACATATATTTTACAAGGCTATTGCTGCAAAGGATAATGTGATACTTAAAATTTTTAAGGCCAATTTGTATTTATAACCTAAAACTGACTGAATTAGCTAATTTCTTAAAGATTAATAAAATCTTTTAGATTAAAAAGTATATAAACATTTAAAATTTCCTATTAAAATATGTACATGCATCTAGGTTGTTTCTTACTCAATTAACAAAATTAATTATAGCTATTATGTAATGATTGTAATATGTATAGTAATGAAGTGTAATTACTTTTGAAGCAGAAGAATGTTAATATAAAATACTCGCCTGCGAACAAGTAATCTTAGATATAATAAAAATAATTTCACTCCCTTATCAAATACAATATTGGAACAAGGAAAAACCAAAATAGGAATGCCATAAATGGAAGTACAGTAACCACGATTGATTAATGTAGCATTTATAAAATAATATTATAAAGTAGGTATAATATATGAATAATAATTTACTGTAGTTTCGCACTTTTTGACAAACCTATAGTGTACATCTTTTCTCTTTTACCCCTATTTAATGTACATGTAAGTAGTTGGATACATATACACCTGATATTTTTTTACTTTCTTAGGTGAGTCGAAGAAATGTTGAGCTGCAATAACAATCGGCTATTATCTAACCTAGTTTACATTATATTCCTTATATTATAAAAAAAAAATACATTTTGTATATTTTATTTTGTATTAGCTCGGATTTAAAGTTGAACTACAGTCAATTTCCTTATTATTGCCCGAAAACGGTTAGATCATTAACTTATTTTTACACAACAATAAGGAAAATTGGCAATAAAAAAAATCTTTGTATATAGCTAATATCTCATATTACGCAAATTATGCAACCAGCTTTCTGTTTCACATGAAATCTTGATATTCGTGTCTCTGTCTGGTATCGATTCAGTTTTATAACAAGTGCGGCCGTGAACTAACATTGCAGTAGTTACGCTTCTAGAAATACCGGCTTAATAAAATTATGCTACCGATAGCTATAGTACCAGTTTACCAATTTTATTAATTAACTAACAACCGCCCGCGGCTTCGTCCGCTTGAATTACACTATTTTATTTACTAATTTCAATTCATATCTTGTTCTCACACATTATCACTTTAATGACAGAATCTTTACATTAAAAACAAAAATTTCAGTTTTCTCAACGCGGCATTGAGTTCCGCCACTCAACACGCACTTAAATTCGGCGAAAAGTGGGGAACAGAAGTGGAACGGAGTGTCTTAACACTAGGTTGCCAAGTTCCCTTTGTCTACCCTGCTGGAAGCTGAGTTAAATAAAACGTACACTGAATGTCGAAGATAATTTGCCAAAATATAATATTGAAAACTGAATTTAAATCTGATAAGCCGTTTCCGAGATTAGCGTGTGTAAATGCTTAGATTTTTTTAATTACAATTTTAGGCTCTATTATATGAATAAACTTTATAAATCGCAAAATGTACCTCCCACATGGGAAATTGGGAAAATAGTATAATGCCACTTTTCCTACTCTCACTCACTTGAGTGTTTTGGCGGAACTCGACACTTTTTTTCGTTTGTTTTTTAATCTACAAATATAAATGTCACTGACAACTAAAACGGAGAAAGGGAAAATAAAGAAGGAGTGCTGGCCTCCGAGATGGCTGCAACGTTTCATCCGCCACGAGTAATCTGGGAGAGTGTCACGGAGGAGGATTACGTAAAAAGCATGAGAGGTGGCCTGGAGGGCATGTATGAAGAGGTTAATGACAGTGGCCGAGGCAAAAGAGGTATGCCAAGATTTTGTTTTCTCTGCCTATCCCGTTAGGAATACAGCAAAGTGAAAGGAAGGAAAGAAACAACAAGTCCAATACGTTTTATTATGTGGGTATAGTCAAAAACAATTGCGCCACGATCGTTTTCTGCGTCACATACTGCATATTTGTTTATTCAAATGATACATCGATATTGTTCCAATCATAATACAATAAATCCACTTATACAAAAGGTTCACTGTAGCTGACAAGCGTATTCGAATTTGCATATTTACATGTAAATACCGAAAAAAATGGGAAAAAAACATGATACTAAAAACTTAAATAGTTTTTTATATACAGTAGGTACTATTAATTCTACAGATAAGTAAACGTTTTTCATATTAGGTACTTAATTAAAGGCTTCGTATGCTGTCACAATAAATAATAAAATTTACATAATTATATATAAAGTTTTATTTGTAAGGATAATGAAGAATAAACGTAAAGTAAGTTGAAGAAGTAAATGAAAAGAAAATTGTACACTTTAAATACATAATTGTATTGAGTTCTCATCACTGAACTATTATTCTGTACAATACAAATGAGTTTATAGAACATTTTATTATTTTTAAGTTTTAATTACATATAAATCGTAGAAATATACTTAACTGTCTTACAGAGAAAAAAAGGTTAAACCAAAACATTTAGTTTAGGTAAAGTAAGCTTAAGTAGAGTGAAGTGACATTTGTGTTTGTTGATTTAAATAATTTATATTGATATATTCGAAACCTTTATTTTTCTCTCACTCTTAGCTTCACGCTATATCCCACACATGACAAGGTATCCAGTGGGAACTTTTGGAGGTCGTAGTCCGTCTCTCCCCTCCTTTCCCCATATTCAACTGAATTGGAGACATTACGTGTGAGTTGCGGAACTCAACGCCACGCTTTGTCTTGTTACCAGAGCGAGGGAACGATAATATTAAATGCCACATATGAAAATATCAAATATTTCACTTCTTCGAGTGGGTATCGAACCGACAACCTGTCGTTTGCAATCACATGCTGTCACCCTACCTTGCCTGCTTGTGGCCTCATTTATTTAATAAATGGGTACTATTTTTTTGTCCCAGTTTTAACGATAGGATCCTCTATCATTGTCTCCTTTGGAATTACTTACCAACAACGTGGGTCGGGTCGCAACGAACAATCAAAGTTGCGGGCGGAAATTATTTTTATCTAATTTCCAACGCGGCATTTTTCAAATGTGTTAAATACTATTTTAAAACGGAAGTGACTCAATAGTTTATTTTTATACAAAAAGTATTTTCGGTTTATCACTACTACTCAACATTAGTCGTATTAATTGCCGAAAATAAGAGTTTCTAGTTTCACTCCGTCAAAGCAGTATGTTATGATTATGTATAGGTCACTAGATTACTTGATTTTGGTCAGTTTTACCCAATAATATGTTTGAGAGACGTTTTTTGAAAGAGCATTGAGATTAAGTTAATTATAGATATTAATTATTTTAATTATAATACTTAAACCATAAATAGTGGTGCCTAGTATTTATGTTATTCAGACTGTTAGACTTCCATTCTGGAAATGAAAATATTGGCAAGGTACCAACACAATTTTTGATTTACTGTGAAAAGTATGAGTGGCACCAGTGAAACAGGTCATGACTACGCTGACTTACTCCTAATTTTTAGAAAATAAATATTCTTTGTTCCAAGTGGGTCAGACAAAGAAACGTGAAGCAAAATCTGGGATTGAGTGTCGGTTGTACAGAAAATATGTCTCAATGATAAAACGATGACGGAAATTGGGTTAATACAAATGCGCCTGCATTTGCTTTAAGAAAATATAATAACTTTAAATTAATCGAGAACAGTGTTATCCATACATATATTAACCACCTAGGAGAAAGGTGTACTAGATGACAGTACAGATCAACCCTAACTTTTTGATGATGTTCTTGAAGGAGAACGATCGTATTTTATATGATATTGTTATTATTATGGACTTAATTTGTTATTTATGGTTTTTTTTTGCACTAAATATAGCATATACAAATGATCTAGTTTCGTTTAGATCTAACGTTATAATATTTTTATTACTTTTTTAAACTGTGATGTCATAATATGCAGATCTTCATACCATATCTATATTTTAAAAACCATTGGCAGGTGAGAGTCGGTCTCAGCCACCTAGGATTCTGTGCCTATTTTATGATTATTATTTCATCAATGGTAATATCATTTATAAAAGCTAATAAATTTAAGTTTAAGTATTTTGTATGAAATGACCTAAAAATATATGCTTGTAACTTCGAACTTCATATCAAAGTTTGTCCTCAAATTCAAATTTGAATCATTCTTTATTAAAATAGACCTTTGCAAGCACTTTAGAATCTTCAAACGAACATAAAAATTACCACCGGCTCGGAATTCGGTTCTGCTGAGAAGAAACTTAACAGTTGCTCTTTTTAATATTGCATGAGGTTACAATTTGGTTGTTTAATACAATAATGCCTATTCTGCATGAAAATATAATTCAAACGACATTAATTAAATACATTTTTATCGTTTAAATATTCTTGAATAGTGTAGTAAGCTTTCTTGGTTAACATTACTTTAATATTTACTTTAAATTTCTCCAGTGGCAAATTCAAAAAAATTCAAAATACATTGCGGAATACTATTATAGATACGTATACTCAGACCCATAAATGTTTCCCTCAAAGTTTCATAATCGGTTTACGGGAGTATGTTATAGATTTTGATTACACTTCGTATTTCTTGTAGCTGCAAAAACAATGTACAAACAATTGTATGTTTTTGATTGTGTTAAGAAGCTTATAAGCTTAATTTTTACATTGCCAAAGAGACCGGTAAATTGAATTGAATGTTATAAATATATTATCTTAATTGCTGGCATTCTACACATACTTCGTAATTAAATTGCCCCAACACATATTTTCGATTACCTTACGTATAAAACCATTACACAAATATACTATGTAAAATAAAAAATGCAGTATTCTGCCAAATTATTTTGACCACCGAACCGTATTAAAAAACATAGGCTTAAAATAAACCTTACCTCAGTTCGCAATCACTTAATATTATTTCTCTTCCATAAAATGTGAGTGACTGTTCACTCCGCTATTACTGTTTGATTTCGAGGTGCTTATATTAATATATTACCGAAATAAACATTTAGGGAGCACTTGTAGTTTCGCTGCAATAATAATCATCTTTCATTATATTCTTTTAACCTGAGGGATTATTTCGTCCATCTTCCCGACCTCCCGATAATGACAATTTTGATTTTCAAATTACTAGTTAATATAACAAAAAATGTAAAAGATTCAATTAAAACATAGGAATGCATATAAATACCGCATAGTTCCACCATATTTTCTAAACTTTACTCTGTCCATACAACAAGAAAGTATTAACCTAGTTAAAAGAATTGGTGTCATAACATTACGACATGAAACCTCATCAAAACAAGCGCATCGGTATTTTTCCCCACTGTTATACCACTTCGAATCAAATGTGAATAAGTCATATGTGGGTATTTTGAAAAATTTAATACCAATAAAACGTTAAATTTCACAATAGTAATAAATATTATTATTACTTACTGTAACCGGAAAACTTGAAATGCAATTCTAAGGGAATTCATTCATAAACCACATCAACAAGAATGACGACAGTGCAGATATAACATTATGAATGACTAAATTATTACGACATCGACTAATATTTTGCAATAAACATATGGTTTTGTATGTTTTATTAAAATGAAATAAATAATGTATATTTTTAATTAATATTTTATGTAAATACATAACATTTATTATATCCTTATATAAGATAAATATTTTACTACTAGCGATCCGCCATGTTCGTTCATTTGGATCTCACTATTTTATTTACTTATTTCAAATACTTTCTTGCTCTAATAACATTGTTAATTTTAAGACAATATCTAAACATTGAAAACTAAAATTTCAGATAAATGAATAATTTTTTTGTGGTAATTCTCTCATATTTTTAAATTTACGTAACATTTTTATTTTTTAACTTAAAAAAAAAAACAAACACAAAATGTTAAAGGAAGGTTGCTAAAGTATATTAGCGAAAACTTCTTTCAAATCTGGTTAGCCGAATCTCAACAAATTTATATTTTAAGCCTTATTACATTAATGAATTTACCTCTATATTTTTTTAATATATCTTCCATGTACAGATTTAGGAATGCGTTAACCTAAAAGCTTGATTTTATCTTGAATATATGATATTAAAATATAATCTCTACCTTGAGATAAATGTTCCCGACAGAGGAACAAAATAACCCTTTTTGTTTCCGTTTTTTCCTTTCAAAGTACGGAATTCTAAAAATTGCATCTTCCCTTCTCGATAAACTTTATGACATAGAGATATGATTGATAAAAGCAATAATATTATTATCATCATACTGAGTTGAATAGTTGCAATTCGCAACAACACTACTGACGCAACATATCTGGATAACCAAAGGCCATGTAGAAGGCCGTGTCGCGGAGGCTCGCCATGTTTACTTACACCTACCGTCGAACTTTATCTAATTATGCTAAAGCCTTGTTAAATAATGGTTTCGTCATCAGATACAGAAAGAATGTAAACATAAGACTTTTCTCTCAGCTTCACGCTGAATTCCGCACGAGGCAGGGTAGGCAGAGGGAACCCGGGAACCTAGTGTTAAGACACTCCGTTCCACTTCCATTCCCCACTTTCCGCTGAATTTGAGGAATTTCGTTTTGAACTCAACGCCGCGCTTTGCCTTATTACCAGAGCGAAGAAATGAAACATTAAATATTTTAAATTGAAAATAATCAATATTTAATTTCCTCGACTGAGGATCGAACCCAGAACTTGTGTGTTTCAGTCACACGCTTGTGCCGCTGCGCCACGACAGGCCTCAAACATGAAACATAAGAATTATTACAAATATGTATGTGCGTAAGCGGTCACTTCATAATGTTGAGAATATTTCTTACTTATGTGAATGACCTAGCGACCGACTTTAGCTCATTGGATACATAAAATAGGGGTCGACTACAAAAATTACTAGCAGGCCTCGTGATAATATGTGAATCATATTTGCATAATACAGCTGTTAAGAAACATGCTATGACAACTTTTGCGTAGTTGATGCAAATATTTGCAAAAGCGGTAGTTGAATTAGCTTTTCTTTTTCGTTATTTCAAGAGTCCAGAACATAAACACAATGTATTATTTAAGGACGAAACAACAATTTGTTATATAATAGGCTTTATTTTTAAAAAAGTACATACGATTTTTCGTTCTATTTATTTATAAATATAGGAAAGGAATGGGAAGTCTACTGTAATGTAAGTACTTATTAATTACCGCAACGTCGTTAAATGTAATTATTTATATTAATTCAATAATAAAATTATAGTAAAACATTTATCCATTTTCTTCTATTTTTTGCCAGGAATATTTTTATATTACTTTATAATTATTAAAACATGAATTACTTATATAACTTTTGTTCTTTTTTAACCGTACGTACCTTCGACCGTACTGTCAGGTACAGCAAAACCCTGAAGTCGTCAGGCTTTCTGAACTTTTGTTTGCTAGGACAGAAAATAATTAAAAGTAAAAAGGATCCTTAAAATCAAAACAGAGTGCCCCTGATTCGTCGACGGTACGTACTCTAAGTATTTGTAATTTCACAGTTTTGCGCCCGCGGAAAACTATTTTTCTACTAACGGTCCCCGCGCGGCCTCTCCTGCTTGAACTTTACTAATATTATTTTTACTATATTTTAAAGTGTTATTCCACACTTAGGACAGAAAATACTAAACTTAAATTTAAAAAGCGTATAAAACGGAACGCCTCTGGAACGGTTTTCCAGAGGCGCGGGTTCAAATCCTGCTTCGTTAAAAAAAAATTATCCGGTTTTTAATTTCAAGTTTAGTATTTACTAATATTAATTTTATTTTATTTAAATAGAGCTGGGGGAAATTCACAAAACTCCTGCCGTGATTCCCGATCCTACAGGATATCCGATCTTTCTTATAAAACCCCAATAACTCGATTAAGCTGTTCCGGAGATTAGCCCGGACAAATAGAAGGACGTTCGTCTTTCTGTTTGTCCGTGCAAAATTTTTTTACAGTGTTTGTTTAAGTTTTAGTATCATTTATCCTTCGGTATCATGTAAATAACACTATGCACTTGAAATAACACGGTTATTTTGGACTCACAGACAGACATTCAATTTTATTTAAATGTACATATATATAGATATATAGTAATAGAAGATACAGGGTAATAAAAAGCTTAATTTTATCATGAATTTTAGTTTTAACCAACCAACTGGCTCGAGAGCATCATAGAACTGAAAACCTAACTAAACTAAAAGTATGTATTATTTATTATAATTTTAGATTATTCTATGTCCACATGAATGCCAGGAAGTAAAAGAAGAGAACGATTATAAATATATTATTTTACTTAAGCTGTTTACTAATTCGGCATTAGATATATATTTATATGTACGTAGCTACCTCATGATTCCGTTGCATGTTTCCGATTGCTCACTGCATAGTATCACCTTAGAAGGTGAACCGTGAAGCAGGTAGGTATGTCCTTAGCCTACTAAAGATATATGTACTTGTATATTTGCTAACTTTCTAAGACAGTAACATAATTTAATATGCTTGTACTCAGAATCTTAACTTATTTCACGTTTTTCTATTATTATTCACTTCTACGTCACTAATAATACAGATAAAAAACATATAAAATTCTTTGTTTGTATTCATAAAATATTTTATTAAGTGAATTGACTGGCATACGCTTAATGCTTGCTATTGCATCAGATAACCTTTACTTATAATTATAAGAAATTCAGGTTTCTTACAATACTGCTTTTAAAAAATATCCCTTTAATATAAATCTTTGTTCTTACTTTATATGTTTATTCTCAAGGCTATTTGCATTTATTAAGATGTTCTATTTAATGGCCATTGTCAATTCTAATAATGTTTTAACGAAATAGTTTATTGACGTACTACGATATAGGTTATACATCAATGACAAGTGTACGAGGATAATTAGGTAACCAGTAACCAATACTCATTTATTGATTTCATAGTGGAATGCGTATCACAAAAATTAACATCAATTTGTAAAGAATTTCCGTATGTTGGCCTTCATCTCTTTTGCGCAATGGGTTGCACGCAAAGTCCTCGCCTTACGTTTGACTTGACGATGACTATGTTTGTATGTACTTTGTAGACAGTTAAGCGTGTCGATTCTCGATTATATTTATGCGCGTAATTAAAACAACATTACAAAACTATGTAGTTTTATAATATATGTATATAGACAACTTACATTTATGTGAATAATCACTAAGTTATATAGATACTAAATGTATTTTTTGTATCTAAAGGTGAAATACTTACTTAGATAGAAAACAAACAAAAAAAATATTATAAAACTTATTTAAAAAAATAACGTATTACTTAGTATATTTTTGTTTATGCCAGCTATTATAGGGATATATTGTGATAACAATATGGTTAATTTCCTTTTATAAAAATTATGTAACATACCTATAGGTAATTAATTGATATTAAATAATATTGTATTGTATGTGATTTAAATACAGTTTGTTAACACAAGCAAATTTTTCATTTCAAATGAGCTATCTTAAATATATGACGACAATTCCATGATCAAATTAGCTGTTAATATAAAAAAAATGTGATATTAAACAATTTTTAATCTATTGATCGGTTATAAATGGATCAAAATAATATTATCTGTATATTGTAATGACGCATTATCTACGCGTTTGCTATTTTTAATTATCAGCTGTTTACTAATAATATATATATAATACTTATTAACACCACGCAAAATATACTTACGTTAAAAAAGATTATTTAGAGAAACATAAAGGGAAAAGTGCGGACAGTGTGTATATCGTAGCGAATCATAATTCTTGTATTCTTGGAATATAACCCTTTCACCAATCGTCAGAAGCAATACGCTGCTTATGATTGACATGATAGAGATATGATGGACAGTATATGAATATATAATTCATCTTTATCCAAGTCTAAGAATATATGGTAATATCCATTTTTTATAGGCCATAATTTATATAATTATAAGGAAATTACTAATATACATACAATGGATTATTATTATTTTACTTATATGTGAAGTGGTTAATCTATTGTACTATTTAATGAAACTTTATGTAAGATTTTTTTTCTTTTTAAGTAGTCAACATTATAAAATATATGCATTAAAATATTAGTTAGATTCATTGCTAAATTAAAGCAATTATATGAAGTAAATTATATTTTCCAGTGCATTTTTTTTTCATTATGATGTTTTAAGTTAGCGGTCGTCGGTCGACCGGCAGTGACGTAACGAACGGAACGGGCTTCGTGAACATTCCATAGAAGACTTGCGCTCTAGCGTCTCGACAACGGCATAAGCAAATCGACCTGTTTATATTGCGTGAACGTACTAAGAACTATGTTTATTTTTCAACATTAAAATAACATATTTAAATATATTTCAAATAAACATCTTGAGTAGATAATTGGACAAGTTTATACTTTTTAAATCATTCATCCCGAGATCACGTTTAATTTTTAACCTGCAATTAATATAAAAAGTTCTATTCTAAGTTCCTGCAATCGAGAGCAAGCATTTCTGCATTTCTGGAAATTTCCGTTATGGAAAAGTAGTAAAAATAATTACAAACGTATTATTAGTAGTTCATCTCACACAAAATGAGTCCATACGCCCGCAAACAAAAATTTGTCATCGAAACCTTAAGGTAATGATTATGAAATTTGGCAAGAAGTGAGATAATCAAAGTATCTCAACAGTCGGAATTCATGTTACTCTGCTACTGATAAAAACTATTACAAATTTATAATTGTAGTTTAATTCATACAGAGTATCATTGTATTGAATAATGAAGTTGTAACCTAAATATTGAAAAGAGCAACTGTTGAGTTCCTTGCCGATTCTTCTTGGTAGAGTTACTTTCCGAGCCGGTGGAAGTCTTATTACGTTTAACAATACAAAATATACTTGTAAATATACTTATAAAATATACTTGTAAAATTCTATTTCAATTAAGAATATTTTAAATTTGAATAGGAAATAAGGTGATTATTTGAAGAGTAATATTATAAATTGTCCAAATTCAGTTATTCTACTATGTGTGAAGTGACTACGAAATTATATCAACCAAATGATATATATGTATGTTACGCAACTTGTGACGTCATACAGTGTTCATTATCACGTGATTTGAAAATATTTTATCTGAGAATAGGTATAAAGTAAAAATAAACATTTAAAAATTACGGACAAAACTTTTACAATAAATAAATTATTAATAGATAATATAATGAAAACTTTTATAGCATATAAACGCGGCGCGGCGTTGAGTTTCGCTACTGCTTAGTGTAATGCTTCAAATTTAGCTGAAAGTGAAGCACCCAATATGACATGTTAATATTATGTATTTATTATATGCTTTTTATTGCCATATGCAAAATAAGTTGCGACTATTATAATGATGATACGACGTTATAATTTTCTGTTAAAAATAATTAATTCTAAACTTGTCTATAATCAGCCATAGGTCATCGACCGGCACACGAATTTAGTGACTATTAAACATAGACGGTGGCCCTTTGTTAATATTTACTTTGTCTAGCTAAAATAAATAACTTTTATATCAATTGCGTAATTATTGTGTGAATTAAGTCTTGGAAAGTCAAACTATAATGTGTGACATCAAATTGAATTAAAACGATTTAATAATGATTATTTAATTTATTAATAACCATTTATTTTTAAAATTACCTTTTGTAAGAATAAATCTTTAGGTACAGTCGAATGAAACGGTAGTATAAAAAAAATATAATTATTAGAGATAATAATGATTGTAACAGACATTTATAATTTTATATAAGCAATATTTTTATAAAACGATCTTTGAACACGTACATACATAGTTGAGGCAACGCGAAACGGTAAAAGTATAAAAAAACACAGATAAATATCAAATGAAAATACATACGTCAGTGTCAGTACAGTGGTCAATGTTCTCAATCAGGATTAAATTTAATCTGTTTATAATTTATAAAAATTATAAGCTATCGATACGGGTATTATCGCACAAGTATCTGCATTATTATCTTATTTTTAGCCATCACTTGAGCTCACTTTAATTAGATGAACGTATTTTATTAAAAAAAAATACATTTTAT
This sequence comes from Eueides isabella, assembly GCA_019049475.1. Taxonomy (NCBI): domain Eukaryota; kingdom Metazoa; phylum Arthropoda; class Insecta; order Lepidoptera; family Nymphalidae; genus Eueides; species Eueides isabella. The sequence continues at coordinate 11,683,225 of CM032388.1, forward strand.
TTATATATTTACATAGAAGTCCGAACGTAAACGTCCGAACTCAATAATTTTTATTTAAATGTTCTTATTATCTTAAAGTTATATGTAACTAGTAACATTCTTTTATTGTACTCGGTAGTATATATTACCAAGTATAATAAAAGAGCGTAAATAAAACCTGTTACGTTTAAACGAGTAATATTATATTCTCAAAATACAAAAAGAAACCTGTCGTGGCGTCGTGGCACAAGGGTATCACTGTATACGCGACAAGTTCTGGGTTCGATATCTACTTCAAGTAATTTATGTATCTGGTCATAAGGCAAGCACAGTATTAAGTTCCGCTGCTCAACACGTACGCCTCAAACTCGTCGGAAAGTAGGGAAAGGAACAGAGTGTCTTAGCACTAGGTTCCTAAGTTTCCTCTACCTACCCAGGCATGCGCTGGCTACAGCCTGACGCTGAAAAAAAGACATCCATATTATTCGTCTAAAAAATTTATGCAAAATTTATTTTACATTACATATGTTTAATAAAAATATGTCATATTTACATCTGTATTATGGCTTACACGAATTGCCCTATTAACCCTTTATGTCATCACTTTGATTTAATTTTCTCTTACGTTGTAAGGCAACGAATAATGTAACTAATCTGTACATATAATATATTTGTAACTCTGTGATTACAATCTGTACGTGGACGATATATGAGAAAAAAATTATTGGGAGCATTTATTATACAAAATAGAACCTAAAACATTGTATTTTTTAAAATTTTCTTTGTCTGTGCGATAGTTCGCGCTAAGCTTAAAAATAGTTTAACCAAACAAAATGAAATTTTCACCTAGTGTAAGATATCATGTCATACAAGATATATGTACCATACTTTGTCTAAGCTGGTTTTGTCATTACATGTCATTACAATAATTACACGTCATTACAATAAACACTAGTAACATTTACATGTAACATTAATTTTATATATTTATATGTTGTATAATATATTGTCTACATACATATTATATTTTAATTTAAAATAATAAAAAAAAAAAACCATATACATACTAGAACATCTGGAGTAGGTACAATCACAAGAAACAAAGAAAACAAGGAAAATTTCCAACGGTGGTAATTATATTAACACTTAATTAATATACAATGAACTTATGTTCTTGAATAATTGTTATGATTTCTTTGATAAATACTGATGCATATTTATTTTTGCTGTAACTGAAAAATCTGGGCAAATTATTATTGAGGCCGGTCGTGGCGCAGCAGCAGAAGCATGTGGCTGTCACCGACAGGTTGTGGGTTCGATTTCCACTCCAGGAAATTAATTATTTAATATTTTCAATTTAAACATTTAATGTTTTCATTTCTTTGCTCTGGTACAATGGAAAGTGAGAAACGGAAGTGGAACGGAGTGTCTTAACACTAGGTTCCCAAGTTCCCTCTGCCTACCCTGCCGTGTGCGAGATATAGCGTGAAGATGAGAGAGTAAATTATTAATAAAAAAAAAATCTATTGTACAGGAAAATACGACGCTACATTTGGTTTAGCTGCTAATTTGTTAAGACTATATAAGACTAAATATTTGTGAATTTGCTTTGTGGGCAAACATAAAAGAAAAAAGAATTGATGCGTCATTATCATATTATGACGCCTGATACATGTATAGTATTGGAAAAACCAGACCTTATAATTTATGAACAAGTATTTTAATTATTACTTTGAAAGAATTAGAAGAAGAATTCTTTTGTTTATATTCAGCTTCACGTTATATCCTGCAAATGGCAGGGTAGGCAGAGGGAACTTGGGAACCTAGTGTGAAGACTCTGCGTTCCGTACCAAACTTTCCGCCGAATTTGAGGCATTGCAAGTTGAGTGGCGGAACGAAAGGCCGCTTTGTTTATACATATCTTTAATAGTGTACAGTGACAGGAGTGACAGCTTTTAAGGCTTAGATAGCATTTTTTAATTTGTAATGCTAATGCAAGCAAACTTAATTAATAAATAAATATTTGTTTGTCATTATACAATATAAATGTATTGTTTATAGATAATTTGCAATTTTATATTTATATAAATATATCGGTAGATATGCAATCCATTAGGTACTGTCGACAGGGGGGGTCAATATCATCGGCGGCGGTTTTTATCTTCAGATATAGAAACACAAAAGATTTATTTTAATTATCTTTAAAAAAACAGTATCTTCTTAAATTGAGTAATCTTTCTTTATGAAAAATGATGTCTTTGTCAAACACTTATCAAGTGTACCTATAATTATGCGTATGCTACGTACACCTTACCTACATTCCTCCTTCAAACAAAGTAATATCGATTATAGAATTCAAAAAAAAATCCCAAGCAAACTCTCCCAGTGTTAAAAGTTAAACGTTTTTTTCAAAAAATCAAAGTAATATTTATTTCGCAGTTCTTTCGCCCGCAGTACAGGTCAACGTAGATACAACATTAAATTATTTTTTTATTCCTCCTTGTCATGGTAATTGGTAAGGTTAACAAACATTTGGTAGTTTGTGTTGGACCTCAAAATGGACGCTAAACATTGTTTAATTACTTGTGAAGAAAAAAAGTGTGCAGTAACTTTTCAACAATTTGAAATATCGGTATAATAAACGTATACTAATATTTGTACTGTAAAATAACATAAAACAGCAACCACCGCGATACAATATCGATCAAACCATCAAGCACTTAACTATTATCGATATTAAGTACATATCATAATTATTGTATATATGGTCATCGATTTGATTGTACTGTTGATAAAGAAAAATAAATTTAGTAAATGTAATTTAAATTACAAAAAAAAAAAATATATAATTATATTAATATTTTAGGTAGATACTATTCGCATCTCTAAGTATTCATGTAGCTTAACTTGACGTTTTTATTTAATTTTTCATATACATATCTTTACCCAATGCACCGTATAAATTCAACGTATTGAGTGACGATATTCGACGCACTTTGCCTCCTTGACACCAGAACAAGGAAAGTAAATCCTATATCAATTATTTTTATTTCTGTGAGTAGGAATCGAACGCAGCAATCATGTTCACTGTAGAACCAATGTGCTGCTTCAAGATAGGCCTCAGTCAAAAAAGTGTTTAGTTATTTACTAATATTAGTGTATTAGTATTTCGAAAAACATGTGCAAATTTATAGATAAAATTGTACTTTATTTTCTCTATTATATTTATTATCGTAGACATCCTATTATCTTATGATGACTAAAGCCCAAAAGATATTATTGTAAATCTTAATCGTCGTTAAGTACCACTTGATAAATGGCAGGTAAAAACAAAGTAATGAATAATTTTAATTTATAATTATCGATTCTTAAATTTAGACATAGCATTTCTTTAGATATCAATAATTTATATTAAATGACGCAACAAACAAGCGTGCTACTGTAAACCCAGCAGGTTGTGTGTTCAATAACCACTACACTACAGGATATTTAATGTTTTTATTTCTTCACTCTAGTAATATGGCCCCAAAGGCCCCAAGGGCCTCAAACGCCTCACACTCGAAGGAAAGGGAACGGAGCAGAGTGTCTTTACACTAGGCTCCAAGTTCAATTTGCCTATCCTGCCATTTATACGAGATACAGCGAAAAGATGAAAATAATAGAAGCATGCCGCTAAGTTACGTATGATATTAATAAAACTATAGTAAAGAATAAATAATAATAACAAAACTATTACATACTAGAATAAATGCTATTTTAATGCTGACTCTATGTATTTATTATCTGGGAACGTGGCGTATTGAGGTTCAAGGTGACTTCCCCCAGCAATTCAATGTATCAAGCATCTAGTATATATCAATTAACTCAAGCATTCTTACAATAATTAAATGAAATATAAGTTGACACTGAATGTGTGCTGTCTGTAAGTGACGGCGATTTTAAACAATAGGGGGTAATAAAATACATAGTATTCTTTTATATTTTGTTGTTTTTTTTAATTTACTTTACTTTATTAAATATTCTTTGATAAGAACGTAAAGCTTATTTGTTGGTCAGAGCGCTTAGACGTTTTCCAAGCGGCGCGGGTTCAAATTCTGCTACGTTCAAATTTTTATACGCTTTTAAATGTAGTATTTTCTTTCTTAAGTGTGAAATAATACTTTAAAAATAGTAAAAATAATGCATACTTGAATTTCTATCATATCTAATTCCGTTTTATTTTGCTAGCAGGTATCTATAGCTATCTATATAAAAGAAATTGCATGATACTTAACTGTTTATTGTTATCATAAAGTACGAAATCGATATAATCCATACCAAATTAATAAATTTTAGAGCACGCTGATAATTTTTTATGTGTAAATATATCTATGAGTCATTGGTAAATAAGTATTAGATTAAAATAGTATAGAGCAAAGAACAAAGATAGTACTATAGGCATTAGAAATCTTGGCATTAGAAATCTTGGCCCAAAGGAATAATTAAAAAGAAACAAAAAATTGACAAGTACTTGAACAAATAAAAAATATGGTTTCCATCATCAATTGTAATTGTAAAAGCCATTTTAGATCAACAGCGGGTAAACAGCGGCCCATCAAAACAAAATTAAATAAATACATTAGAGTATATATTAATTTGAAATATTGATGTCACTTTAGTTGTAAACATTAATCATGTGAAAAAAAATAGCCCAAATATTATTTTAGTACCTAATAATTCATATAAATACTAGGAATACGATGTTAAAACATGACGTAATTATAGAAATTATGTTGATTTTAAATAATAGCACTTTGTTTATTCATATTTTGTCTAATCATAAAATATTACATTTCAAAGTAAATTAAATATTACATTTAAATTTGGAATTTGTATTTTTTGTACGATTTTTAAAAACCGCCATACAACATTTAAATAATCCGCTTGCTCGTTCGTGACAGAAAAAGTTCTATACGAACTTCGTACGAACACTCGTTAGTCAGTCAACACTGACTAACGAGTGTTCGTACGAAAAAGGGGATCAAAGCAAGAAGAAGGGTTTTCCTTTATCTCATAATTCGAAAAATCCTCTCTGAAACAAAAAAAAATATTTCAGAAGATGAAGATAGCGTCTAGAACCATGATACGTATTTCAAAGGTGACTTAGGACTTACAGCTTATTAGAGATAAACTGGTCATTCCTTAACTGACAATTTAAAAAAGAATAATGTAGTAAAGTCAAAGAGAACAATCAAAAGGGGCAAAAAAAATTATACCGATGAGAAAATTTTTACAATTGAGCAATATTCTACCAAACAAAATTGTAATTATGCTAAAATCTCTATAGAACCTTCCCAATTAGTCAACAGAGTACAGCGTGGGCATAGTCCGACTTTAGTAGCGGTTTCTTGGGGAGTTCCCTGTAAAGAAGGCTGGCATTTCGTTAAAAAGGTATTGTGGCATCGGCACAAGTACAAGTGTATCAAGATCTTTCTTTAATCTCTTCAATGGATTTTTTTCAATGTATTAAACTTACATACTGTAATAGTAAAAAATGTTACGTACTTTAAAAAAGAAATGTCTTTTTGGTAACAAAATTTATGGCAAAAGTAGTATTATTAATGTACTTGATATTAATATAATATGTTACGTTGACGAAGTTTTGGATGCTAATATAGACACTTAAATTATTACTGATATATATTCCCGAACTATTTATTAGCGATTTTGTTGAAGAACAAACATTTTGTTTAAGATTTAAGATTGATAACAGTGGGTGGGAATGAAGTTTGTCGAGGTGCAGGAGCATAAATATGTGACTGTAAACGCGACGGGTTGTAAGTTTGATCCCCACTCGAGGAAATAAAATATTGAATATTTTCAAATTATATATGTAATATTTTCATTTCTTCGTTCTGGTACAAAGGTAAAGCATGTTGAATGGTGGAGCTCAACGGCTCCACCATTCAACACGCAAAGCCTGCTGAACGTAGAGAACGGAACGGAGTGTCTCAACACTTGGTTCCCAAGTTCACTGTGCCTGCCTCGCCATGTGCCTGCGTTCATGTGCGTATAAAATAGATGTATAAAATTAAATTACATTATGTTACAAAACACAAGAAAAATTCTAAAACATATGAATTATTCTCGACCACTGGCTGTAATCTATAGAAATATATTACGTGGAGTATTATTACAAAATAAACTGGCGCCTGACAAAAGGTAGGTCAATCAAATTACACGACCCTCGCGCTATCACATAGATAGATAAGGACTTAAATTCATGCGTATCTTTATTTGAAGAGCGTAGGTTCAAATTTTAATAGTCTGTGGCATTCATAATCGTTACGAACACGGGTCACGCGCATGCGTCGTGTTACATCATCCCACGTGGACGAAAATTTCGTCATTAGCAAAAAATAATTAAGAACATCGTATACAATTGATAATATTGTAAATATAGTGTTTGATATGATATTGGCAATATTTATATTTTGGGGAAAAAGCTTATTAATGACACAGATTATGTGAGTCTTCTTAGCAACAGCGCGATAACGGAGATGATCCGGTATACGATTAACGGAGATGATTACATAAAAAAGAAAATATGACAGAATAAGGCCTGACGCCTGTCGTGGCGCAGGCGTGTGACTGTAAACGCGAAAGGTTGGGGTTCGATCTGAACTCGTAGAAATGTACCTAATATTTGGCTAGCCAAGCGCGGCGTTGAGTTTCGCCACTCAACACGCAATGCCTCAAATCTGGCGTAATGTAGAGAATGAAGTGCCCTAACTCTAGGTTCCCAAATGTTTGTCTATCCTGCCGTGTGTGGGATACAGCGTGATGTTGACAATAACAAGAAAAGTTTAAGAAAATGTATGAAATGGTAAGAAATAATTTATGTGAAATTATTTATTTATGTACCTATTATTATATAATAGGTACATAAATAAATAATTTCTTACCATATCACTGATATGGCCTTATTGTTTACAAAACGTACACATAAAATTACATGTAGTAGTCCTTACTTTTATACGTTATTATCATATGATGTAATTTTCAATGAAACCAGACAGATACGCGTCAATCCGTCTGGCTCTATTTATGTTACATACACATTTTATCAATTGTTCCAATTTTTAATTTAATATTATTATTTAAGTACTTTTCATTCTCATTTTCTTTTTTTTAATAATATATAAATTTTATTTTTTGTATAAATGTAAAAGAACGAAGTGTCTTAACACTAAGTTCTCTTTGCCTACCCTTTCATGTGCGGGAACTGACGACGTACACATAGTAAATTTAATAAAAAGATTTAGTTATTATGTTAATTCATTATTCATTCATTAATGCAATAGCTACAGACTATTACAAATCTTGGCACTATGACACGGACTATGACCTTTTATCGTGGAATGAGACTAATGACACAGATTGTAGGCAGCACTGTTAATTTTACACCTTAGATAGTAAAGCTATAGTGATATCAATATTTTTTTAGTCGCACTTAAGGGAGTCAAAGTTCAAATTTTAAATACTTTATAGCTTTAATGTTATTAAATATAAAATAAATAAATATATTTTTGTATATACACGTAAATTAAATGCATTACAAGAGTTGTATTACTGGCTATTTCATGTTGAGCCGCGTATTATTTGTATGAGTGGATATACCGCCATGCAAAAATATAATTTCATAAATAATCTAGTTTTTACGAGAATCCCGATGTTTCGAACATTTTACAGTGCTCACAGCTGAGTTCTGTAGAGAGTTTGAAACAGGTTCTACAAAAATGTATGAATACCAATATACGCGGTTCATCCGATTAATCTCGTTTATAACTTCACAATGTATTCCGTACATAGTATGAGAGACAAAGGAGGCATGTCGTAGCGCAGCGGCACAAGCGTGTAAACGACAGGTTATGGGTTCGATCCCCACTCGAGGAAATGAAGTTTTTAATATTTTCTATTTAAATATTTAATGTTTTTATTTCTTGACTCTGTTAACAAGCCAAAGCGCGGCGTTGAGATCCGCCTCTCAACACGCAATGCTTCAAATTCAGCGGAAAATGGGGAACAGAACGGAGTGTTTTGACACTAAGTTCCCAAGTTCCCTCTGCCTACCTTACCATGAGCGTGACACAGCGTGAAGCTGAGTGAACATGTTACTAAAAATCTAATTTCGTTAGCTAAGCTGCTAAGTTCTATTATGTTGTGACATTAGAAATGTCGGCCAGCTATTTTTTATCATTGCCACTCACTCTACATACAGAGCTCTTAAAAATATGACAACGGAAAAAGGAAGGACTTCCTACTACGGCTCGCTGTTAAATAATTATATATTTTAAAAATATAACAATTAGATACATAGAGATACAGTTAGTAGTAAGAATTGATCCTCTTTATGATTGACCATCTTGTATCCGAAGAGGACCTATGACCGCAGGTTCAGTGGTTAACACTGAAACGATTACTGTGATATTTTTTTCAGCTTCACGCTGTATCCCACATATAGCAGGGTAAGCATAGGGAACCTGATAACCTAGTGTTAAGACACTCCATTTCGTTCTCCACTTTCTGCCGAGAGCTTTGAGGTTTTGCGTATCAAGTAGCGGAACTCAACGAAGCAGAAAAAAAAATATAACCGCAATCATCAAAAAAAAAAATAAGTGATTGTTAACAACATATACGAGTATATTATATTTTTCACATCTAATTAATGTTGGCTTAATTATAATTTTGCTTATAATATATGGAATTTTATACATGTAACAAAATAAAAATATGTTAAAAAAAAATAGTAATTGGTAGGATGTGGCAAGCAAATTTTTTGCTAATTAAAATCAGGCTATGAATTGATAAGTGATTGCAAAAAACATTATACGTGATCATGACGCGTGAGAAACAGAGCCACTGCTAAAAACAGAAGTTGAGGGTAGTTTTCCATTTATATGATATTTTTATAACAATAAATTGAAAAGTTATTTTTTATTTACGAAATATTCCAGAATCCATATCAATTGAAAGGTATCAATTTTTTCTTCATACATGATCTCCGGGGGAGTCATCATGCTTTCTACGTGACCTTCCTCCAGTGTCAATGACACAGTGATTTCTTTTAAATAAAGTGACTCCGCTTAATAGCCATTAACCACGTTTCGGTGCCGTATAACAGCCTCCGTACCAACATTGCTACTGCTGCTATGTATGTATATTTTTTTTTTTTTTTTTTTTATATTATTTTATCTTGCAATTGGCTTAGCAGCAGCCTTTAACAGATTTTTTGGTGGAAGTTCAATGGCAGGAAAGACTGTTCGTCCAGTGACGAAGCTGTCTCTTATTATATTGAGTCCTATCGACTAGGTGATGTCCCAGATATGTTGTCTTTTCAGCCTTCTAACATTTATTGGTTTACATAAAGCTCTATTCGGTCTTTATAGGCTTTTGTTCTACGCTTGACTTCCTCCTTAACAGTCTTCACTTCTGTGTATTTATGTAGTTCACTGTTTCTGATGAAGAGTGGTGCATCGGTTATCATTTTGAGTGCTTTGTTCTGGAAACGTTGTAAGATCTCCACATTAAAATCCTTAGCTGATCCCCATAGCTCTATGCCATATGTCCATATTGGCTTAATTATGGCCTTATAGATTAGTATCTTATTTTCCAGAGATAAGTGTGACCTTCTTCCTATCAACCAGTTCAGGTTACGGAGACGTATATTTAACTCTTCGCGTTTTTTATTGATATGAGTTTTCCAAGTCTGCCTTCGATCAAGATGCATGCCTAAATATTTAACTGAACCTTGCTGAGGTAGAACGTCATTGCCAAGTTTAATAGGGGGACAGTTACCCTGTCTCAATGTAAACGTAACCTGGACTGATTTATTTGAGCTGGCTTTGATACGCCACTTTTCCATCCATTTGTGGACTTTGTTCAGATGATTTTGCAGCAGTAGGGAGGCTTCACTGGCTTTTCCGTGATTGCAGAGCGCAGCCGTGTCGGCCGCAAATGTTGCGGATAAGATGTTATCTGTTGTAGGTATGTCTGCGGTGTAAAGAAGATATAGAGTAGGGCCCAATATGGAACCCTGCGGTACCCCGGCTTTTATGTCGTGAAAGGCAGAATAGGTCTCATTTATTCTGACTCTAAATATTCTATCCTCAAGTAAGATTTTAGGAGCAGATAGAAATTATGTGGAAGTTCTTTCTTCATTTTGAATAGCAGGCCCAAATGCCAAACCTTATCAAATGCTTGTTGTACGTCAAGAAAAACAGCAGAACAGTATTGCTTTTTCTCAAGCGCTTCCCTTATTTTATCAGCAACTCGATGAACTTGTTCTATGGTCGAATAGCCAATTCTGAAGCCAAACTGATGCTGAGGGTTGATGTTGTTTTCGTTTAGAACTCGTGTTAATCTGCGCAAGATGATCTTCTCAAACAATTTCGATAAAGTTGATAGTAGACTGATTGGTCTATAAGAAGACACAAGATGGGGGGATTTTCCAGGCTTGCCAACCATTATTATTTCTGATATTTTCCATACCATTGGGACATATCCGATCCTAATTATGGAGTTAAACAAGTGTGTTATGCCGACTATAGCTGTTTTAGGCAGCTGACGTAAGACTTCAGCTGTTATCAAGCAGAAGCCAGGAGCCTTATTCAATTCCAGACCTTGAATTTCTTTTTGGACTTCTCAAGGCGAGCAGCTCGGTATTGGAAAACATAGTTGCAAATCGGTTTTTAGGTAGTCTTGTATTTCTTTTTCAGTTTCCAAATCTTTGCCATTTGGTGTAAAGACCTTGTGCAAAAAATGTACAAACGCCTCAGCCTTATCTTTGTCAGTTCTAGCCCAGTTGTTTTTATGGTTTTTGATTGGATGTTGTGCAAGCTGGGGCGTTAACATGTTACTTTTTACTGCATTCCAGAGTGAATTCTCGTTTTTAGATTGGGGATTCAAGTTTCGTAATTTATTTTGTAGGGTTGCATCTTTTATATTCTTAAGGTACTGTTTAAGGTCTGCAGCTGCTTTATTGAACGCCCTTTTATCCTTAGGATGTTGGCTACAATGCCAAACTCTTCGGAGTCGTCTCTTTTCTAGGATCTTTGTCTCTGTTTCTTGGGTTACATTTCTATTACCTTGTTTTATTTTTACTGGAGGTGTGGATTTCCACGCGCCTACTTGTATTAGGTTTGTCAGGATCGTTGCATACTTTTCAATGTCAGTTTTTGATTTCAGAGACACTTTTAAGTTGAGATTTTCGTTTATATATTGCCTGAATGCTTCCCAATCGGTATTTTTGGTGTAAAGTCGTTCTTTAGGTGGTCTTTCAATTATCGTGGTACTTATTGTGGCAATTACTGGCGTGTGATCTGAGCTGCTATCCAGAGAGGTCTGCACACATAAATAATGATGTGACAGTCCTTTGTACACAAAGAAATCTAGCAGGTCCGGTGTTTTCTTCGGGTCTGTTGGCCAGTATGATGGTTCACCTGTACTTAATACATTCAGCTTATTTCTGTCTAAGCTTTTTTTCATTTCGCGGCCCCTAGGTAAGGTAAGTCTTGAACCCCAGTATGTATTTTTGGCATTCCAGTCTCCTCCACACATGAACCTATTTCCAAGGGTTTTGAAGAAATTCGTAAATGCTTCTTCTTTTAAGATGTGCTTTGGTGGACAGTAGACAGCTGATAATGTTACAGATCCTTGTTTATCATGTACGATCACTGAAGTTGCTTGGATTGGCTCTGTTTTGTACTCAGGAAGGATCTCGTGTTTGATATGTTTTTTTATAATTACAGCTGTGCCTGCATGGGCAGTTCCATCTGGGTGCGATGTCGAATAGATGATATAATTTTTTAGCATTGTGTTGTGATTTTGCATCAAGTGTGCTTCAGATACAAGAAGTATGTCAATATTTTCGTGTTCCAATAGAGTCTGCACTTCACATTTGTGTCTAATCAACCCATTAGTGTTCCAAGTTGCTATTTTGAAAGTAGCCATTTCAATGGACAAGCTTGTTGATTACTGTTGTCAGGAGGTTCATCATAGTTGACATTTGATCTAATAAGTTATCTAGCTTTAAGGCTTGTTGTGTGAGGAGTAATTCTAGGTTATTAGCATTTGTTATGGGATATGATTTCAAAACATCGGCATATGATTGTGTTTCTGTGGGATTTTTAATTATGTGTTTCGATTTCTCAAATATTAAGTTTTGTTTTTGTTTTGGTTCTATAGGGATATTTGGTTCTTTAACAGTAATTGTTTTATTTCGTGTGCTGTTGTAGCACGTTGGATCATTTGTAAATCTTGGCCTACCCACTTTTCTAGCTAAAATTTCCCTATATACGTCACATCCTTTATAGTTCGCAGGGTGTGCACCTTCACATAATGCACAGATGGCAGGTGTGTTTCGGTCCTTCTTGGGGCAATCGGATGTCTTATGATTTTGCGCACATTTTACGCAGCGATATGGCCGCATGCAATAATTTTTCGAATGCCCATATTGTTGGCACCTTTGACATTGAGGTATTGCATTTCTTTTCTTAGGTTCTTCAATTATAACAACTTGGCTATAAATAGATTTTATAGATTTAGCAGCATTGTTATTTTCATCAGGAACAAGGTTAACAAAGAATGTCGATGTTGGTTTTTTTTCTGGACCATACCCTTACATTAATAATTTCTCCTTGCACTTTGTTACCTGTTTTTTCAATTTCTTCTATAATAACACTGTGTGGAGTTGTGTGATGAAGTTTTTTTATTACTAGCCGACAGCAACGTTGATCCTTTCTATTAAAAGTGTGGCATATAAGTCCATTTTCACGGACTAGGGTAATGATTTTTTTGTATACTTCTAGGTCTCTGGAGTTTAATCTTAATTGATTCTTATTTACAATTTTTAGAAGAAAATCCTCCTTATTAGCAACGGTCTTGATTAATTCTGATAATTTATTTATATCTTCGACACCATATAAAATAATGGGCGGAGGTTTGTTTGGGCGTTTCTCTTTGAGTTTGGGTTCATCTTCGGTCAGGTCAATCTCCAGACCATTGTATCTATTCGTAGTTTTGATAGCTTCTGGAGACGGTGAGTGCGATAGCTTTTTTCGTTTGTTACCCTTAGCTGTTGGTACTCTTTGCCATTCGGGAGGACAAGCTGTGTCACTGATCTTAGATTCTGGCTTTTCAGTTCTTTTGTTGAGAGTGGGCACTATTTTGGTATCTAGCAGCTGGCGTGTGCTTCCAAGAGAATGACTTCTTTGTCTACATATAAACAAGTTGGGATGGAAAGCTTGCTGAACGAATCGTTTTCCAGTAGCATTCACTGACGTAGATGCCTGGTTACTCACATCTACGTAGTCTGTATATGGCCATATTAACGTGTAGTTGTGTCAACGTTTTGTCGTCTTTTCAATGCAGCTAAGACATCGTTAACTCTGTTAGCTGTACCAATACACCTCTCAACATCCATTTTGAATCTATATTTGTACTAACATCTTAATGTTTATGCTGATTTTTGTTACGTCCTCTCTACATTTCTTTCAAATGTCAGAAATTTAAGATATTCAGGTAAATTTTCCAGATGATGTCTTTTATTTTCTAGATGATGTCAAGATGACCATGAATCGTTAATTGTGCTATTCGGGAAGAAAAATAACTAACATTGTGCTGCAAGTATTTAAGCACAAATTTTATTACAACAATATTAATGAATTTGCACTTAACGAAACTAAGCTAAATTTAAAATGAAAATAATATTCAAATATGACAAAATTTAAATATAGATTGTATATGTTGTATGTTAATACAAAATTATAAAAAAAATAATCTTTGATGCCTAAGAAAATTTATTGCTTATAATTTATTATTAGCGAAACTGGTATTTTGTATTGGAAATAGTTAAATTGATAAATACCTACGTCACTCACGTCCACGTGTTTTACGAGTACTTTAATACTCTACTTGTCAAGAATAGACATTTAAGAACTTTGACTGCAAAATATTGTAGTAGTATTTTGCTGTCATAATTCTTATGTACGATTGTCGCCAGTTTCTTTCTTTTACATCTAGATAGTAAATTATTAGAAAGCTACGTTTAACGATTACGTAGACAGGCAATCTGACAGACGCTGTTCTGATTTGCAGTTAGCCATTATTTAGTAGTTTTACAATATTTTAAAGTGTTATTCACTCACGTTATAATATAATTATTTTTTTTAACTTTAACAATTTAAATTTCACTTTAAAATATAATTTTTAAATCCATTTAATTGCTCTTTGCTTTGCTATTCGAAAATACGCTAAGTGGGCAAGTCCTCTACCAGGTGTACCGACAATCTGGTCAAGATCACGAAAAATGAAAAATGACTGTGAGGATAAAACTTAAATAACAAGTTGTAAATTGAAAAAAATAAATAAGAAAAATAAATAAAAGAAATAAATAAAAATATTATTATTTATCTATACCGCTAGCTACTCTAGGATATAGATAAAAAATATATAGATAGCAGACTTTATACCAATATATAACCATAAAGATACTATTAGGCAGTGTTCAATTAGGTATACACTATTTTGACAGGTTCATCGCTCTGAGAAAAATTTACGTTTTGAAATTATTATTGTATATTGTATTTATTATTTTTTATTAATACGACAAGCGTGGATTAAAATTTAATGAAAAATCATATTTTAAATTATTATGTAGATATTTTAGTTCAGTTGGGGTAAAAAATGTGCGGCGTTGAGGAGTATACCAGAGCATATATGATATCTTAAACTAGTCTAAAATGATCAAAAGATGAAGGCTAAATGAAACTATGAAAATTTTTCGTTTTTCTGAATAAATATAAAACGTTATATGTTTTCTAAATATATTTTTCTAAGTATAATACTAATTACTAAGTATCATAAAGTTTTTATCGTAATTCAACTAATTAACCTAACGAATATAAAGCGTATCAATACTTGTAGTGGGTTGATATATCACATTGGCCTCGTAGTTATGTGTCAAGACTCAAGACCTCTTTGTAAATCATTAGACATGTAACACGGTATTTTTATTGTAATTTCTTACGCACTATGCATATTTAATATATCTGCTTAGTTAAAGTATTTATTATATATTGTGTTCTTATTTATTTATATGTGATTTTTTGCTGGATTTATAATGGTTTATATCGAGTATTTATTAAAGTGTTTTTTTTTGAACGTAACATGAAGGTCAGTGCACTATTCCTATACTGTAGGTACATTGTAGGTACATTCACACGAAAGTATTTGAAATTTTCATTATCATATAAATCAGAGCCGCCGTTTTTTTACAAAATAATTAAAAATATATATAACAAATATAATCAGGTTAATATCTTAGTAAAATATAATTTTGATTTAAAGAATTTTTATTACATCTTCTCGTTCATGCACATGGCAGTGTAGGCAAAAGGAACTTAGGAATTTAATATTAAAACACTCCATTCCGTTCCCCATTTCCCGCCAAATTCGAGGCGTTGCATGTACAATTGCGGAACTCAACGCCGCACTTCGCCTTGTGACTGGTCAAAGCAAGAAATTAAAATAATTAACATTGCATTCTCTCGAGTGGGGATCGAACCCACAACCTGTCACGTTTGGAGTCGCACGTTTGTGCTCCTGCCCCACGACGGGGCTTTCTTCTTAGTTTAAATTATACTATATTTTACTTTTACATATAAAAACATAAAGTATCGCAACCAGTTAATTAATTTGTTGTTTATTATCCACGTTGGACTTTAAATGGTGGTAAATGTAAAGTTTACTACATAATTACGGATTACTTTATTGACATTGCCATTGTGACGTAATTGAAACATGTTTGACTGGGTAATGTCAAATTTAATGTCAAATTATGCCCAAGCGATTTTTTTATTATTTGTTATATAGACTAAATGCGGCGTTGAGTTCAGTACTATATGTCTTTTCTCAAAAGTTCACTGTATGTCTTTTCTCAAAATGTACTAGTTATCTATTAGCTTCACGCTGTATCCCGCACAAGGCAGGGTAGGCAGAGGGAACCCGGGAACCTAGTGTTAAGACACTCCGTTCTACTTCCGTTCCCCACTTTCCGCCGAATTTGAGGCATTGCGTGTTGAGTGGCGGAACTCAACGCCGCCCTTTTGCCTAATGTACTAGTTATGAAACTTAAAAAAATGTCGAATAACGCGATAAAGAGATTAACACTGTGTAAACTGCACTATACATAATGTTATTGTACATTTATTATGACTATCGTGAGGCTTGTGACCCAGCAACTCACCTGTAGCGTTATCTAGTTGCTGATAACAAAACTTATCGTTTTTTTTGAGGATTTAATGTGATATTGACCGATTTCAGTCATGGCGACATGTTTATATATATATATATATATATATATATATATATATATATATATATATATATATATATATATATATATATATATATATATATATATATATATATTTGAGTGATGATATATATGTTATTTTATATCATCACTCGACACGATATGCCTCAAAATTCGGCGGAAAGTGGGGAACGGAAGCGGAACGGAGTGTCTTAAGACTAGGTTCCCAAGTTTCCTCTGCCTACCCTGTCATGTGCGGGATACAGCGTGAAGCTCAGTTATTTCATCGTATTAGATATCAAATTTCAATTAAATTTGAGTATAGAATTATTTCTAAGTACGTATATTTGTTCGTGCCATGAATAAAGTCGGTGTGTATTAAAATCATTTATATTATAACCCATCTATATCCAAAGACAACAATATGAAAAAGTAGAATATTTATATTAACATAAAATTGAAATCCGCACTATACATGTTTATATATATTTTTTTTGCTTATTAAAATTTATATTTGCACAAAAAATTACAAGTTGTATGTAAATAGCTTAAGAGTTAATTATTTTTTTACTTTTAAAGAAGGCAATAAACATTTTAAAGCACGATCTTATAAGGTAATTAGTTCCTTTGTGTGAAAATGTTTTTGTGTATTAAATTTTACACGAATATATATTTTTTTCTTTTGATATAAAAATGAGAATAAATAAATAACAATTTAAATAAGTCTAACGTTGCTTATATTTCTGTTAGATTCTAAACTGTAAATACCACAATAACGAAACTTTTTCTTTTTTTCTTATTTTGAAATTAATTAAATCTTCATTAGGTACAATAAATTGACAAGCATTTTTTACACGTATACATTCAAATATTTTTTTTATTATTACAATTTAATTAGCTACTACTATGTTTCATTACGTATATAAAAATAATTCTCATACAAGAACATACTATTGCGTTCAAACTTTATAACCCATTGTCGTCAGTCTCACTGTAGATGTGTGGCAAAATCACCAGGTCCGCGTGGGGACACTAAAGTGTTGAGTAAGTAGTTATTAACTTGCCTTCAACTATTATAACAGTTACATAGTTCAGACCCTGAGCCTCGATACGCTAGGAATCCAGAGAAACTGACCGAATCAGTCTTTTCTATATTTCTCATTATTATCAAAAGTGAGAACATTTTAATATAAGCACAATACATATGTGTTGAATGACAGAACTCAACGCTACATGGAATTGACTCTTTCAGCCAAATGGATATAAAAGTATTATACCTATTATCATCACGTTTTTAGAAAAAGAACATCTTTTTCATACGATTGATTACCTTTATTTATTTTTTGATAAATAACTTCAATAACAAATTAATTTTAATTCCAATTAAAAGGACAATGCGATAGTTGTTATCTTTTATTTTTAGCTAATACGCCGCTTGGTTACTATGTCAATAACATATCAACATTTATTTCAGTTTCTATCGGGGTGCAGGGGCACCAACATCAACAGGTTGTGGGTTCCATCCCGACTGGAGGAAATAAAATATTTAATATTTTAGTTTTTTCGCTCTGGTAAAAAGCCGAAACGCGGCGTTGAATTCCGCCACTCAACACGTAGTACTTCAAATTCAGCGGAAAAAGTGGAGAATAGAACGAAGTGTCTTAACACTAGGTTCCCATATCTACCATTGAAAAAAGTCTGTACTTATTCAAGGCGTCCTACTATTAATTTTCTTGGATATGCAGCCACGAAATAAATCAGTGTAAAATAAAACAATTTGCGTCACAAATTCTCTTATTTCCGTCTTGAATGCAGGATTCGCAAGAAGAGAAAGAAAAGGTCATTATATTGAGAGTATAATGATATACGCGAATCGGTTGGTGATAGTAATTGCTATACCGTAAAGTCATACGATCACGACGTCATCTCCACAGGGTTGCTAGCTTGAACTTCGCAATAAAGATATATAATTATTTGTCAATGTATAACATATATTATAATTAGATAAAATAAATTAAGAATATTTACAAGAAAACAAATTATCTTTTTTTCAATTGATAAATATTTATTGTTGACATATTTATCTTTTATTTATCGCTTTGTAATACAGATTTAAATTGATTTAGTGACGCAACTAATTATAGAATATTCTAGATTTGCAAGGACATAACTAAGGTCAGTTTTCAAACTGTCAACCCTGTCTGACACAAATATTACAACGCCGAAAGTCGTAACGGCTTCTTACCAAGTCATTATTGCGAACACAATTCATTAGGGGCACGTCTATGGCTTCGCACAGCAGAACGAGAAACAAGTTGAACCAGTCTTCACAGCAAAAAAACTACATGTTACCTCGTACCTTATCTTGAAAAAAGAAATATATGTAATTCAAAAAAAAATACTTAAGTATTCTGTTCAAAGGAATATAAATAATAAAAATATATATAAGTATATAGTTATGTATATTTGTATATCTACAGTAAAATTAAGATAGTTTATAATTAATTAAATAGGCATAAGAGAATAAGGTTTTGTAAATAAACTCAAACGATGCATTTTTAACTTGCGTTTACTTAATAGTTGTAGATTCTATGACAATTGGCATGTTAGAGGGGATAGATTTGTCTCCTAGAAAAATTAGACCTGCAATTGTAGATAAAAGAAATTATTGAATGATATAATAAATTTAAAAATGTTTTATGATAATTTTTAAGTACGATGCTGTAAAAGTTTCCCTATCAGTATTGTAAAGTCCGTAAAGGATATCGTTTACTCTCAAAATACATGTAATCATTTTAATATAGATAATTTTACCAGACAGTTTTGTATTTCCTTATTCATTTATGTTATGTACAATACCATTATACCAACAATGTCAAGTTAGCGTTGCGTTGTCATTACAGCCTACCGGCACTATTCTGTGACAGGGTCGATAGAGTAATACAATATACATATAATTACAAACAGTAAAACGAATAAATTTAATTATTTAAGTACAATTATATTATTATTTTTTACCATTTTACTTGGTCACATGATCGGGAAATCTACCTTACTATGTATTTTATATTGCTAATTTAAGAATATTGAGTTATTTAAATATTGGTAACAGTTTAGTCAGGCTAATAAAGGCATCGTAGGTATAATCTTTATCAGACTGACATTTCACACTTGACATTTTTAAGCATGAGAGGATTTATATACGTAAATTCGACAATTAGTGAGCGTTAAATGTTAAGAAATTTTATTTTCATATATTGATACGAAATCTGAAAATTTTATTTTTAGATTTCGTATCAGAGGAATATCAAGTCTCATTTTCTATGGATATCTATTATTAAATGAAATTAATATTTTTCCTTGTTATTTACGGGGCATATTTATTGACGTTATCTTTATGCATTAAATTATATCATCGACACTTACTTATCTATAAGTGACAAAATAATCTCGTTATCCAATAATCTTGAAAAAACAAAAGATATATTAATCACTCTATTTTCCAATGACGTACGTTATATTCCCACTCTATTTAAATATTACATACAAACGATTGTAATATTTAAATAAAAAAATATTTTTTTATCAAAAAGAAATTATTTATATTTTCTATTTGCTTATTTCAATACTATTTGTATGATTACTTTTTTATTTCTTGTGCAATACATGTAATTACTTTATATATTTATTTATAGTTTTTTACAACTAATTGATTTTTTATGTGACGTAACAGATGGTATTAAAAAATACTAATATTACTTATCTAAAAATATTAAAAATTCCAAGAATGTGAGCAAAATAAAATTTAACACTTTAGTTTCCTCTCAAAATAAGTAGACATGACCAATTTAATACCATTATATATATATATATATATATATATATATATATATATATATATATATATATATATATATATATATATATATATATATATATATATATATATATATATATATATATATATATATATATATATATATATATATATAGATATATATATATATAGATATATAGATATATATATATATATATATATATATATATATATATATATATATATATATATATATATATATATATATATATATATATATAACGTTTAACTATATTTTAAAATGCAATGAACAGCTGTTTATAAAAAAAAACAACATTCAAACGTCAATCACAGTACCTATATATGTATATTTAAATCACTGTCAGTTAATTGTTTTAAAAATTACCATTAATTTAATTACTATTAATAAACTTCCAAAAGAATCATATAATTCATCACATGTTAAGAAATATCTAATATAATTTTAAATAATAACATCGTAAATGATTACTGTTGCGATCGATGTCCCTCATACGTATTGAGTACGCTACGTAGTTGCTGCATGCGGCACGCCTCCAACACGTTCCTCATTCCGGTCGATAAGTACATATGAACTTTGAAATGTAATGAGAATTAGTTGTTATTATTACTTAAAAATTTATAATATATACATTTTAATAAGGTTCAATTGGTTTTTATAAATATTAATAATATTTATTATAATTTAACTTATTTTATTCGAAAAAACTAATTTATATAAATAACTAACACATACATAACTTTTACACGTATTTGTGTTTGTGTTAATTTTTTATGCTCGAATTAATTAGTTGTTATATTAAGCATTAAGTAAAAGATATATGATATTTCATATATATATATATATATATATATATATATATATATATATATATATATATATATATATATATATATATATATATATATATATATATATATATATATATATATATATATATATATATATATATATATATATATATATATATATATATATATATATATATAATATATATATATATATATATATATATATATATATATATATATATATATATATATATATATATATATATATATATATATATATATATATATATATATATATATATATATATATATATATATATATATATATATATATATATATATATATATATATATATATATATATATATATATATATATATATATATATATATATATATATATATATATATATATATATATATATATATATATATATATATATATATATATATATATATATATTAAATATATCTTGCGATCAGTCGCTTCGACGATGAGCAGATGTGATGGTTCCTGTGACATGTAAGGCGTTACTCCCATCAGAGTCAGCCTTTTGTTTAAAATGCCAATCATTGGCTATCTAGGTCTAATATGTCCGGTCGCTTTTTCAAGCGACGTATACTTTCTGGGATATATTTCATATTAATATTTAAAAAAAATAAAAAAGAATGTAAGGATTTACCTTCTGTATATAATGTAAACATTTTTTTTAATAATAACTAGTTTTATTTTTAATAACTTCTGAAAAATACATACAAATATAAGTTTCCTCTGCTTACCCAGCCATGTGCGGGATACAGCGTGAAGCTGAGTAGGTACTAAATCTGTCATCACTGATACTGTATTACACTCCTATCGTCTATGATGCAGATAACATTTTACATTATATTCTGTATATTAAAAAATCTTTTCACACATTTTTTGTACGGAATAAATTAAAGGCTAAAAATATTATGTGCAAAATTACCCATATTTTAAAATCAATATCCATAAGTCTGTATATCTATTATGTAGCAGGTCTACAATCATATGCCGTGGACAAACCCAGTTACGCGTCACTATGACTTCAAAAAAATCAATAACCTTATAAAACACCCAGTACAAGTACCAAAGCAATACTTCGCGTTGCTTACAAACTAGGGCACGATTCTAGTCGATCTAAAATTTATTATTAAAAAATGATATAATTAAACTACATATGGTATAATTGTTTTAAAATAATATAATATAATTAAAAAATACCAAAACTTTATTTATTCAGCCTTTTCAATCGCTCAATTTATAGCAAATTTTGTAAAAGGGTGTCATTAGTATTACCTAATTGAAATGAATAAGGTATCAAATTTACCTTTTCCTAATTTTGTTGTTAAGTTATAAGTCGTTTTCCTTGCGGTAATAAAATTAAAATATATTGCTATTTTTTTTGGACATCTAAAAGAAACAGGTTTGCTCGTCGCCAGGCTGGCTGATTTAACAAAAAAGATACCGTTGTCTCTGACAGGCCTAGATTTAAACAAGTTTCTAGCACAGATTTTTTTTAATTTGAGATAATAAAAATATAGATTACATAAAATTAATTTGTACTAAAAGAAGAACTAGTTTATTATATGGTTTAGAGTACGTACGTACGTAGCTTTACGCTCTATCCCGCACGAGGCAGGGTAGGCATAGAGAACCCGGGGACCTAGTGTAAAGACACTCCGTTCCACTTTCGTTCCCCACACTCCGCCGAATTTGAGGCATTGCGTGTTGAGTGGCGTAACTCAACGCCGCGGTTTGCCTTATTTTTTTTTTATGGAAAAGACAAGGCAGACGAGCGTACGGGTCACCTGATGGTAAGTGATTATCGTCGCCCACGGCCCCGTGTAACACCAGGGGAGCTACAGGTGCGGGTACTGCCGCGGGTAGGTCGTACAGATCATTGGGTCCCCAACGATTCGAACGGCTCTACGTTGTACGCGATCAAATGGTTCAAGCTGATACTGGGGTGCACTAGTTCAGAGGTGAGAACAGTATTCCATATGAGGCCGAACCTGGGCCCTGTACAGGGCCAAACGATGTTTTGGCGTGAAATACTGTCTCGCTCTGCAGATGACCCCTAGTTTCTTTGAGGCCAACTTGGCCTTGCTTTCCAGATGATCGCGATACTGGCAGTCGTTCGAAAAGCTGAGGCCCAATATACTGATACAGGGCGCGGCTTTAAGGGGAGTGTTCTCGAAAACTGGTGATACGACAAATGGGGTTTTTTTTAGTGGTTAACGCGCAGACTTGTGTCTTCTGGGGGTTGAATTGAACTAGGTTCTTTTCACCCCATACGGAGACATTGTTGAGGGATGCCTCAACGGAAGACACAAGTTGATTTCGGCACTGGTCGACGTTTTCCTGAGAAAGACTTGCACGGCCGGAGTATACAGCGTCCACAGTGCTATCATCTGCATAACAATGTATGTTAGAGTCCTCCAACATATCATTGATATGCAGAAGAAATAGCGTAGGGGACAGCACGCAGCCTTGGGGGACGCCAGCGTTAACGGGCATGAATTCAGAGCAAAAACCGTCGACAGCGACCTTGATGCTGCGTCCAGTGAGAAAGCTAGCGATCCACTTGCATAAATTCTCGGGAAGCCCGTAAGATGGAAGTTTCGCAAGGAGCGCCCCATGCCACACACGATCGAAGGCCTTCGCCATGTCCAGACTAACTGCCAGGCCCTCTCCCTTACTATCAATAGCCGCAGCCCAGCGGTGGGTTAGGTAAACCAGAAGATCACCGGTTGAGCGACCCTGACGAAAGCCATATTGGCGGTCGTTAATCAATCGGTGATCCTCTAGATAAACCAAGAGCTGGCTATTGATTATGCTCTCCATAACTTTTGAGAGCAGGGAGGTGATAGCAATAGGCCTGTAGTTAGTTGGATCGGAACCATCGCCTTTTTTCGGGATCGGGTGGATAAGAGCGCTCTTCCACGAATCTGGGACTACGCCGACTGAGTAAGAGTGCCGAAAGAGACGCGTTAGCACCGGAGTCAACTCAAGAGCACATGAACGGAGCACAAAAGAAGAGATGCCATCCGGCCCACTCGACTTGTGGATGTCCAAGGAAGAGAGAGCTCGCCTAACAGATTTCTGACTGATTTTAACGTCAGGCATTGACACCTCTGACACCGCGGGATGGTTGGCGGCGTTGCTCCTTCGTCATCCATAGTCGAGTTCGAGGCAAAGAGAGCGCCCAGAAGATCGGCTTTCTCTTTCGCCGTATGGACCAGAATGTCATTCTCCGTGCGCAGCGGCGAAAAAAAAAGCGGCTAAAGTTGTTAAGTGCAGCCTTTCAGAGGGCCCAAAACTGGCGAGTTCCCGACGGGTAACTCTCAAGCTTCTCGCCGATTTTAACGATGTGCTCGGACCTTGCTCTGGCAATTTGCCACTTAAATTACCTAGAGGCACGGTTGTACTTTCTTTTTAAGGTTTTCACCTTTGGATCCTTAGTGACAAGTGCCTCAGCCCAGGTTCGATATGCCTCACGCTTGCCAGAAGCAGCAAGTTTGCAAGACGTATCAAACCAAGGCTGTGACTTGCCACCGATTGGTCCTACAGAGCTAGGAATGTAAAGTTCCATATCCTGCAGAACCACGTCGGCAACAGCAGCGGCATAAGCAGTAGGAATCAGATCAGATCAGAGCGAAGAAATGAAACATTAAATGTTTAAATTGAAAATATTTCATTTCCTCGACTGGGGATCGAACCCAGAACCTATCGGTTACAGTGACACTCTTGTTCCGCTGCGCCACGAAAGACCTAAATTATATGGTTTAGAGTAAGATTTCTTTTTTCTTTTTTAATTTACTGTACATCTCAAAAGAAAAAAGGAACCTTTGTTATCTTGTTTTCAATTAGAAACAAGACTATACTTCCACATGCTAAAACCAAAGTTGCAAGGTTTAAATGGATATGGAGCTGAAATTAATATCAGATATACTTTGGAGCACTTTATTTTTGCCACATTTTATATGAAATTCGTCGCTTATTGTAGTATAGTTTACCTGGATACATAACATTCTACTATTGTGCATATAAAAATTCGTATTACCCGTTTACCTAGAGTTATAAATTTTATCAAAAAAATATTTGAAAATTGAGAATTTCGCACTTACAATATAATACATAATTATAAATTATAAATTTATAAATACATATGTCATATTGCCTGCCTATCGGTCAATATTACAAGCCTGTTGGTCAGGTGGCACAGGGGCACAAGCGACTATAAACGCACCAGGTACGGGGTTCGATCCTTACTCGAGCAAAAAAAATATTTAATATTTAAATATCTTCGCTCTGGTAACAAGACAAAGAGAGTTTCGGCATTCATGCAATGTCTCAAATTTGGCGGTAAGTGGGAACGGAACTACATGTCTTACCACTGGATTCCTAAGTTCCCTATGCCTTCCCTGCCATATGCAGGCTTCCTGAAAGTACACAAAAAAATTACACAATATTTAAAAATAGTATCATGTAATTACATTACCTACTTTTTTGGTTTTTTGCGTAATTTACTTTCTAATTATAATTACTGGGAATAGTTAAATGCCTATGTTACATAAATCGTTGTCTTCAAAATGATCACGATAATTTAGCAGGAAATTCAAATAAATGATTTATGTAACATTATGAAACGCTGTCTCTCGGAGAATTACACCAGCCCAATAGCCGCTATATTGAAAAAGTCCTCCGCCAAATTACTACTTGCTCTATCTATTTTTTATGTAAACTCTTATGTATGTTTTAAAAAATTTTATTAGCTTGAGCTAATACGCCTTCCACTTCAATTCTTGAAAATTGGATAATTCTGTATCTTTCACGTTTCAAATATGTAATTTCAATAAGTATCTCCCTCAGGATACCCCGTTAGGAATAAAGCCGTGAAGCTATAATAATAAAGTTGTTAAAGGTGTTTGACAAATTAATTAAATATTCATATAATCGAACACTTAACTTCACTATAGAGACGAGTTTTTTTAAATACATAATTCTTTTGTTAACAAAGAGTAATAAAAAATAATTACGTCTGTCGTAAATAACTGCAAAAAAAAAATATAATAAAATTCAATTCATTTTTAAATCTTTCCAATTCGTATTTTTTAAAAAAAAAAAAAAAAAAGAGATTATCAACTACATTTTTGATATAAGTTGTATTTCATACATGTCTTTTTCCATATTTACATTGTGAAACTTGGATATTAATAAATAAAGTAAAGCTTGAAATCAAGTGCAACCTGCCTTGGGAAGAAGTATGTTCAAGATAAGAAACTCATTGACGCTCACAAGAGCCCATGCTCTTACTAAAATGGAGATGGTCTGGATATCTTACGGTGTCCAGATCAAAGATGAACCACACAATGAAAAAAGTGGTGAAAGGAACATTGATAGACCAAAGAGAAGTTGGACTGATGATATAAGACAAATAACTGGGAAAGACCGAACTGGCTGAAACCGAGCAAGGGACTTTGTCTTAGAGAATACTGGAGGAGGCCTTTACCCAAAATGAGATCCATATTTTAGATAATAACCACTAATTATATTATTACTAATAGTACTAAGCATAATATAAGAAATCTATCCTATTAAATCACTGTTGACATTTCATTTGTTAGCTTAAAATATGAAATAATAAATAATGAGGCCTGTCGTGGCGCAGCGGCAAGAGTGTGTGACTGTAACCGACAGATTCTGGGTTCGATCCCCACTCGAGGAAATGAAATATTTAATAATTTCAATTTAAATATTTATCGTTTCATTTCTTCGCTCTGCTAATAAGGCAAAGCGCGGCGTTGAGTTCCGCCACTCAACATGCAATGCCTCAAACTCGGCAGAAAGTGGGGAACGGAAGTAGAACGGAGTGTCTTAACACTAGGTTCCCGGGTTTCCTCTGTCAACCCTGCTTCGTGCGTGATACAGCGTTAAGCTGAAAAAAAATTAAATAAATGGCTATATTATATTGTATTATTACTCGTAATGAAAATTTATGATCTATTTTCGATATCTTAAAACAAAATCAAATAAATAATTGTCTTTATATGTATACTTGTTATATTATACCTACTTGCAATATGATCACGTAGTACCAACTACCAAAAATGGTTCAGTATTATTTATAATATTAATTAAACAAAAAAAATAATTGTAAGTGGAATGTTGGCGGTAATGCAATCACCTTTAATAACGTATTACACAGACAGGTGCCTGAAAACTGGAACGTCAGGGAAGACCGTCAATGGATTGTCAACATTTTTCAATACGTATATTTTTATTGTTTACGTCTAAGTACGCAAAGAATCGTAGTGATAATCACTCTTAAGTTAACATAATTATACAGAAAAAATATATATTTTTTATGGTTTCACACACTATATTTGCCCCCGTAGCTCCTGTATCCCAAAAAGAAAACAGTCATGGGATGACTTTGTAGTCCCTTTGTCTTTCTGTTTGTCAATATTATGCATCGCTTTACTCCATTTTACATGAAATTAACAGTTTAATCAAAACCAATAGGGTAGTTCCCGTGTCCCTACAGTTAAGGCAGCAGGTAAAAACTTATAATACAAATAAATAAAAAATCAGAGAACAGAAAATTTATAGGCATTTCACAGCCTAATTTTTTTTCAAGTTATGATTCCTGTAAACCTACGATACCGAAATTGATACGGAACCCTCATGAGCGAGTCCAAGTCGCCCTTGATCTTTTTTTTACCATAAAATACAGTAAGATACAAGGAAGTGATATTAAAAATATTTTAGTCCTTTTATAAGTTTAAAATAAATAATGTTTAAGAATAAATAAACTGTTGTTATAAAAATACACATTATTAAACTGATATAAATAACTTGTTTTAAAAAAACTAACAAAAATGGAATTTTTAACATATCTTTATTATTTATTTACTTTCACTGTGATCAATATATCTCAATGTTATTTATATATAACACTTCTTGCAGTCAGCAACTTTGTTTTCGTGGATTTTATAACTATATCAAAACTAGTTGCATTTCTAACCTTTATCATTGAAATCTTGTGGCTTGTGGCTTACGTTTTTTTGTGTCTAATGATTTAAAGGAATAATTAATTACCAACTCAAACTAAACGTCAGACGAGAGTGAAAATTATGAAAAAACAAATAGGGCAGATGAATTGTTATATTTCTTGTGGTTTATTTTTTTTCTTAATCTTCCATAATAAAATATTCTAAACTCTGTTCAGGCTCTACTTTTAAGTGACATCTACAAACGCATATCTCAGATTTAACCTTAAGAGTCGAAACAACACCATCGTTTGACTTCACCTGTAGTTTGGTACTTGGGTTGGTACTCTTATGAACATGTATTTAGTAATTTACCATATAACTTTAGTTAGTCGCTCCTGTCAGTGCGAATTATCAAAAAAGTTAGTTAAAAGTTGGATATGTTTTGTTTTTATCCACTTAATAATAATTATTGATTAAATTTATTTTCTCATTTGTAGATATTATTTATATTTAGTTAGTACATATATATTATATACACAATAGTATCATAGAATAATGTTTCGGTAAAAGAATAATTATATTTATACTGTAAAGATTGCTTATCATAACATTTATATGCCAACTAGTATTCTTACATTGATTACACTTACAAGTTTCTTTGTTTAGTTTAGAAGTGCTAATAACAAAGCCTGTGATGGCGAATGTGCAAACACACGAGCTGTATAAAACACAAATACAACTTTGTACCTTGCCAGTAGGTATATTAGATTAATATTCGCATATCCCTTGGGGTATCCTGTTACAAGCCATCCGGCATACCACGTACCGACATTTCGTCGGAACTAATAAGGAAGTGAAATCGTACGCGTATAGTAATGTAGTTTTTAGATATAAAAATATATATACAAACTTTAATAGAATAGTAATTGTTTTCAGTGAGTTAACTTATTTAATTTGTACTGTCTGTAGCCAACCATATTGACCACACTTGCCGTCTGTCCTACCTTTCTAACATAGCGTAACCTACCATTTTTTTAAATATTTATCATAGAAAATTATAATGAGTCAGTCCTGTGAGGCTAGGCGCAGGGGCTCAAGCGTGTAATGCGTGTTTTGTCGCAAGCTTTCTGGTAACAAGGCAAATTCCATCCATCAAAAAGTTCCATCACTCAACATATAATACCTCAAGTGGGAAATGAAAAGGAATGTTCCCAAGTTCCCTCTGTCTACCCTGTCATGAGAGGGAAACAGCATGAAACTGAGAAAGAGTCGGTCATTAACAAAAAATATATTGTGAAACTATAAAAAATATAGTTAGTTGCTATAAATTATATTTAATAATATTAAGAAAAAAGGGTTTTCCAAACATTATCAGTTAAATATGCCAGTTATTTGAGAAGGAGCTTAAATTATAATAAATACATTTCAAATTAAACACACGCTATTATAAGGTCGTTCACACCTTGAAACCACTATATAATTCAAATGAATGGATTGATTTCAACATTTTAATACAAAAGAAATTTATATTTACTTAGTAGTGACCGGTCGTATTACAATTTTTAATCGATCAAATCTATATACATACATATATATGTATATATATATATGTATGTATATAGATTTGATCGACTAAAAATTG
The DNA here is from genome assembly GCA_019049475.1 of Eueides isabella. Lineage (NCBI taxonomy): Eukaryota > Metazoa > Arthropoda > Insecta > Lepidoptera > Nymphalidae > Eueides > Eueides isabella. Next base: position 11,712,864 of record CM032388.1, read on the forward strand.
TAATGCGACCGGTCACTACAAAGTAAATATTAATTTATATATATATATATATATATATATATATATATATATATATATATATATAATATATATATATATATATATATATATATATATATATATATATATATATATATATATATATATATATATATATATATACACATACGTATATATATATATGACTATAAGACCTAGAGGAGTGGAAAAATAGTAAAAAATCGGCGAACTCTAGAACTCCTGTCCATTCATTGCGCAAACCGAAGCAACGTAAAAATCAAATATATGATAATAGTAAAAATGTATGGCTATATATACAATTAAAGGTCAGCAAATGGTATAATCGTGAGCTGCATTCGAAAATTGTAGGAGTGTCTTCATACTATACATACATCTATCTGGCCTGTTATACTGGCTAAAACGTAATGGTACAATAACATTGAATTATTATTATATACCTGTCCCCTGTTATTTGTATGAGATTTCTCAATAGTTTTCAAAACTATTTAGATCCTCGACTTTTCTAATTGTTTACAGATAAAATTTTATATTTTTTCATATTTTATTGTGCTAGAGAAAAGGACATACATATAAAGAAGCAAAATTTAACACGATTTTTTTTATAGCAAATATTTCGTATAATATTAAAGTAATAATTACATTAACGTGAAAATACTAACAAATCATAGCAGCATGAGCTTCTCAACAAGGAAAATTTTCTTATTTAATATGAAATTACAACCATAAATGTTGGTGTCACATACATACATCTAACATGTAGAGTAAATGTTTAACGTTAACAACACAATATATCAACAGAAAATATGTTATAATGTCTTTGATTTTCGCGATTGTTATACATTTTAAATAAAACACTTTTAAACGGATTAATCGCGTATATTGAATACGTCTACCCGTAACCGTTTAAAAGTGTTTCAGAAAATATGTTATCTATAAAATTCCTAGAGGAAAAGAAAATAATTACATGATTTAAAACCATGAGAGAGGGAGGGGGAGACCTCGGTTGACCTTTGAAAACACACTATCGATAATTCTGGAGGAAGGTCACGTAAACAGCATGAGGACCCCCCGGAAGGCATGTATGAAGAGGTTGAAGACAGTGGACGAGGCGAAAGAGGTATGCCGAGACCGTAGCGTTTGGCGCTCCGTTCTCTCTGCCTACCCCGCTAGGGATATAGCGCGAAGCTAAGTGAGTAAGTAAAATCATGAGACATGAATAAATTAATTGGTAGACCGACTTGTAAATACGTATCCTTTTAATCATAATTAGCACTTCAGCAGTCGCAGAGGGGCACAAGCATGTTACTGTAAACGCTACAGGTCGTGGGTTCGATCCCACTCGAGGAAATGATCGATTTAATATTTTCAATTAAATATTTCATGTTTTCAATTGTTCACTGTGCTAACTAGGGAAAGCACGGCGTTAAATTCCGCCAAAAGTCGGGAATGCCATCATGCCAATGGCCATCGTTATAAGGTAGCATTCTCAACTTAAACTTTTATTATTCGTCAATTCATGTCAAATTTTAAAGTATAAAGTCCACTGTGTTTATGTACAGAGATGAATAATAAAACTATTTGATCATACGCACATCAAACAATGATGACGGCCACAATCTGCGTAGTTATTCCGTAACCCCATAGACGCAATATAGAGTTATACCGGAAAAAATTGCTTGTTATATGTACGCTATTTGCTTGTTCTCGTTTACGTTGTCTTGTGTGATAAGTTTGATAAAATATACATAATATGTTATGTATTCAAGTCGCGACAAACTTGCACAAGCTTTAATGAAATATATTTAATGTTATGTTAGTATAAATTGTGAGAAATTAATAAACAATCATGTTAGATTTCAGAAGCAAGCATGGTTTTCATCGCGACCCTTAATACGTATGAATATAATGAAAAAGTTTATTTAGAAATATTCTAGTCACGCCACGATAATATCAAGAACAAATTAAAATTAAAATATGGAATTAATGCCAACATTAACCTCATAACAATGAAATACAAAAAGTTCTGACTTATATTGTTAACACAAATACATTAAGAATGTACTTTAAAATATTGTTACTAATTTAATTTTGTTCAATACTAAAACGCTATTACAAAACACATTTTCGCCGTGTGATTCCGGCTTAGAATAGGATCACCCTGGTACTGATGGTGTCGTAAGAGGCGACTAAAGTGCGTGTGGTAGAGTCACGTTGCCAGTAATGGCAACACGCATAGGCAGACTCGACGGGATTGTTACCACCACCGGCATTTAAGACCGGCGTTAAGTAGTGGCTTTGGCCACTGCGTTTCGCATTAGGTAATGCCGGGCCCCGGTGCCCTTCCAATTTAAAGCACGGCAACGCTCCTGTAGCCCCTCTGGAGTTACTCGGGGCCGTGGGCGATGGTGATCACTTACCATCAGGTGACCCGTACGCTCGTTTGCCGTCTTTTCCATAAAAAAAAAGAACACATACAAATATATGTATGTCTTTATTATGTATACAACTTTATATACATATAAATATATAATGCAGTAAACTTGTCAGTGGCTGACGTCCTTCCACAAATATTGATCTACAATCAACAAAATCATGTTCATTAATACATTCTGTCAAAGTAAACGATCTGTTTATTATACTCATGCTAACTAGATATGCTAGCATTATCGCATATTAAACTGGATTTCTGTACTTCAGCATCTGGTGACCGCTTGAAAAAATATGTACCTTTTTGTTTTTTTCTTTTTTTTTCTTTTATTCAGCTTCACCCTGTATCCTACAAATGACAAGGTAGGCAGAGGGAGCTTGGAAACTCAGTGTTAATACACCCCATTCCGTTCCCCACTTTTGGTGAAATTTAACGCCATGCTTTGCCTTGTTACCAGAGCGAAAAAATGGAAACATGAAACATTTAATTGACAATATTAAATCGATCATTTCCTCGAGTGGAATCGAACTCACAGCCTGTAGCGTTGACATTTTTTTTAAAATAATTCTCTTACTAAAAACACCTAGTTTATTACGATTAAAAGTATTCACAAGTAGGCTTACCAATTTATTCATGTCTCATCTTTTAAAATCATGTTATTATTTTCTTTTCCTCTTGCAATTTTGTAAATAATGTATTTTCTTTTAATATATTGTGTTGTTAATGTTAGACATTTACATATATATTATTACATATAAGATGAATGTAAGGATGTGACACTAACATTTATGGTTGTAATTTTATATTAAATAAAAAATTTTTCCTTGTTGAGAAGCTCATGCTGCCTAGATTTATTATTTTACTTTGATCCAATTATTACTTTATTAATATAAGAAATATTTGCTATAATAAAAAAAATCGTGTATAATATTATGTACGCAATAAAATATGTAAAAATATAAAATTACCTGTAAACAATTATAAAAGTGGGAGAATTAAAAAGTTTTGAAAAATCTATAAATCTCATATAAATAACAACGAGTAAGCATTTTAAAAAGATTCTTAAGTTCCCTCTGTCTACCCTGCCATGTTTGACGTTCAACGTTAAGCTACAAAAATTACTAAAATCAGTTAAATCTGTATAGTATACAATTATTATTATTAATTTAAATTATTACCAGTTAAATTATAATGTTATTTTTACCTATGCAAGTTTAAAACGCAACATTCTAAACTAGTTTTCATTTTTTTATAATGGCTTTGAATTTATTTATTAAAGAATTTTAATTAAACAGATATGTTTATTGTATAGCATTTAATTACACATCGGCATCGTCTAAAGTGAATAGTCAAACTAAAATAATATTTTTTTGTTATACTAAATAACAAGTGCGCAAAATTCTAAATTACTTAGAAAAGCATGATAGGAATAACAATAGATATAAAGTAAACATAAAGTTATTTTAAACAGCTACTTTACTTGATGGCCATGTTGCGAGAAAATCGTGACATGTGATGGTTAAATTTCGACACATAATTATATAGGTTATTTATTATACTTATCATTTTCAAATTTTGAGATTTATATAAAACACTACCGGCCAAGTGCGAGTTGAATTTGCCCATAGAGGATTCTGTAACAATTTCAGGATAATAATAAAAATAATAAGCTCGTACTTTGATTCGTGCGCAGTTTTTTTAAACAAATATTACTCCAAGGTTAAAGTCATGTAAAATTCTAGTCATATTAAATCAACTTTAGATCAGATTCTGAACCCGTTTTAACGCAGCTATTCTACTTAACAAGAACTGGTACTGTATTTGCTTTTTTTTTTATGGAAGAGACGGTAAACGAGCGTACGGGTCACCGTCGCCCACGGCCCCGAATAACTCCAGAGAAGCTACAGGAGCGTTGCCGTCTTTTAAGATGGAAGGGCACCGGGGCCCGGCTTTACCTAATGCGAAACGCAGTGGCCAAAGCCACTACTTAACCCCGGTCTTAAATGCCGGGGGTGGTAACAATCCGGTCGAGTCTGCCCATGCGTGTTGCCATTGCTGGCAACGTGACTCTACCACACGCACTTTAATCGCCTCTTACGACACCATCAGTACCAGGGTGATCCTATTCTAAGCCGGGATCACACGGCTAAAACAATCATGTATATGAGGCCTGTCGTAGCGCAGCGGCACAAGCGTTAGACTGTAACCGACCGATATTTAATGATCATCATTTCTTCGCTCTGGTAATAAGGCAAAGCGCGGCGTTGAGTTCCGCCACTCAAAGCGCAGTGCCTCAAATACGGCGGAAAGTGGGTCTTAATACTAAGTTCCCGGGTTCCCTTTGCCTACCCTGCCTCGTGCGGGATACAGCGTGAAGCTAAAAATAAAGATAAAATAAAAAATCATGTATATTCTTTAATTCTAATGTTTATACCATATTTAGACCGCATGTGATTAAAGGATGTTTAAGGCACGTGTTTTAAGGGTACTTGCATGGACTTATTTATAACTTCAAATACACGCAATGGAAAAATACAAAACTCATGTTTACAGTTGTTCTGTGCAAAAAACATAATACTTGTTTAACATCTCTATTTTTTTTAAGATGTAGCAAAAAGTACGTGCGTCAAAGTTAGTGTTTGGTCAAAATTATAATCCGTTTACACGTTATCTCTATTAGATCTGCTTACACTGATCGATTTTATTAGTCGTTTATTGATTTAATGACTGAATACAACAATGTAAGTAGTTGTAATCCTAAAATTAAAACAATAAGGTTCTTATATATAGGTACCTACCATATAGGTACATAATTTAAGTAATTATTAAAAACGCCATTGAGTAATTATGTAAATTATAAAAATAATAACATAAAAAAAATTAAAACATAAAAAATAAATATTTACATAAAAAATGTGAATATTTATTAATACAAAGTTAAATAATTTACTTATATATGGATACAAAGAACATCTACTTAACTTTATGGACACCATGTAATACGAATGTTGTTATTTTTCTTCTGATGTTACAAATAAAAATATTAAAAAAATACATTTTAATATATCTGCACATACACATGTTACAATTTGTATCTACAGGCAATGTGCGTTGAGTGGTTAGACCAAAATCAGCGCGCGATAAGCGCGTGTTCTAGACAAAATGAAATTATTGAAAAAACATATATAGCACCGAGTGGAGATCAATGTATCGTAAGTACGTCAAAAATATTATCAATAATTGTATAAAATTTTACTTATAATTAGTCATAATGACTATTACTATTAAAATATAATCAAAAAACGTAAAGTCATCAAGCTAAAGTATAGTACGCTTATACGATATACCACATAAATAAACATATGGTTATTTTTACACATCTCATCTTATTTAAAATTAAAATAAAGATTCGAATGACAATAAATACAAATGAACTGATTCGTACCAATTTATTGCCAGAATGGGCAAGTATGAAAGGTTTTGCGAAAAAAATAGACGTAAAAATACTTAGATATTACCAAGAAGTAATAAAAAAAGAGTAATCATGTTATTCTTCTCATAGAATAATTACATTTTTTACTTCGAAAGATCATTAAATTTCTATCTACTTAACGTAACGAATACAAGACTAGTATTATATTTTATTGTTATAACAATAAAGTGCTTTGGTATATATATAAAAAAAAATGTATCAAAACCCATTTTAAAAGTACACTAAAATCATATAAAACAATTTTGATTTTTATATACGAACATTGGGAAACAACCATAGCACTAGGACATATATGAAGATCGCAAGCACAATTATATAGAAATAACTAACAAATATTATTTTTATTATTAATTTAATAAATTGTCTGTAAATCTTGACAATGGCTATAAATTAGTCAACAAACGCCTTATAACGTAGCAATACGAATTAAAAAGCAAAACTTACTCAGTTTACTACTACATCAAATATAATCTGTCTTTTAAATTGCGTTGTGTAAAGTATACGTAAAAATTATATAATATAATAATATATATACTTTTATACATTTTATATTTTTATAATAACAAAATACATTCATTCTTTTTGTTTAGGCGGTAACCTCAAAAGTTACCTTGTGGTTTCCTATAATTTTATAAACAAATGAATAAAGCAAAATTATATCAAATTAATGAAATTTATTATATTTTATTAATGTTTTTCATTAATTGGCACATAATTTAGCCATTTATTTTATACCTGATTATTAACATGTCAGTAAATACCTGTCTACGAACGCATTATATACTCGAGGTCCATGTCGCAACGTTAGGGACGTGCGTCGTCCTCACGCCAAGGCTGCGCCCCTCTATTCATTTAAAAAAATAGATTTAACGTTTAGATTTATAAATAGTAAGTATTAAATTAAAAATACTTTAAAAATACCACACCGACCGCTACGATATTAGAAAAATATCAATTATCATTGAGCTACCAAATTAAGTTCTGGTTTTTATTGAAATGCCATTAATAAGATAGTATGAAAATAATTATGACAAAAATAAGTAATTCACTTAGGTTTTTTTAAATGGAAACGTACACGTTTTTGCAAATTGTTATGCTATATTTTAATATAGGTAATCGTAAAATATACAAACACGGATAAATGTGCTTTATCAGGCTGGCTTAATGCTTGTAAATAGGAAATAATTTATAATATAATTATATACTATTAAAGCTGCAATGAAGTAATATTGTTCTTATTATTTTAAATTCTCACTAGCTGAGTTGGCAGAGAAAGTTTTTTCGCATTCTATAACCTATTCAAACAAAGATCACTGTAGATTTTGGTATTTTTTCATTTGATATTGTTTCATAGTCGCAGGGTCGTTAAAATTGTGTAAAATAGATTGAATTATCTATATATGCATTTTCTCTGTCAGTCACCTTTTTATGTTTCTCTGTATATTCAATACGTTACAAGGCAAGCAAATCCTATCCGAGAAAACATCCCAAAAATTTCTACTTCAATTACAATAACAATTTAAAAAAGTTGTGATATTACGTTTGTCAGTTAAAGGTTACAAACAAATTAATAAATAATGACACAATGACAATTTTATAAATAATGACACGCCTTGGAAAGATATATTCATGTATCATCATCACTAATAAATAATGATGTAAATTTTTGATTTAAAAAAAAATGTCCCGCTCAGTTTCTTACGTCTTTCTGTGTTCTTCTCAGGTCTTATGCAGTAACTTTAAGGAATTGTTTCACATTCACAAAATAAAAAAATAAAAAAAAATAGGTAAAGATAAAGGTAAATCTTCAGTTAAAAATTTAAAATACAATTTACAGTACAATGAAGTATATTCTAGAACTAGTAGTATTTTTCTAAGTTTTATACGGTTCTTGATTTTTGTTATTTTCATGTTACACCTAAAAATGTATGTAAATAAAAACGATAGTAAGTAATGAGTAATTTAAACACATTATATACCTTTTTACTACTATTTACCAATCCACTTCTTGCTCATTTAGAGACTGCTAGGTGACAAAATTCATATAACATATAAGGTACCATAACTGGACTTGTAATCTTTGGTCACATCCATCCATATTCAAACAACAAGCTGCTGCACAACAACAGCAAAAATATAAAATGTAATCTGAGTGTTGTTACTCGTTTATGCAGAATTACAATTAATTATGTAAATAGATTATGTCTATCAATCACAATAGAATTTAATTCGTGAGGTTAATTTTATGGACTTTGTGCAGGGTAGGCAGAGGGCACCCGGGAACCTAGTGTTAAGACACTCCGTTCCACTTCCGTTCCCCACTTTCCGCCGAATTTGAGACATTACGTGTTGAGTGGCGGAACTAAACGCCGCGCTTTGCCTTATTACCAGAACAAAGAAATGAAACATTAAATATTTAAATGGAAAATATTAAATATTTCCTATCCTCGACTGGGGATCGAACCCAGAACCTGTCGGTTACAGTCACCCGCTTGTACCGCTACGCCACGACAGGCCTCAAATATATGATATTATAGATAAATATTCAATAGTAAGTATATGATTCATCCAAAAATAGTCTTTTGACAAGACTGACTAACGTTAGATTAGGAAGTTATCAATACCATGATAAGGCAAATACTTAAAATTTCATATGATGATTAATTTCTATGACTATTTGTCTTGTGCAATAATCACTATTATTTAATATTTACGCGATTTATTACTAATAATTAACAACCAAATATATAAAATAAAATTCAGTTAAAACATAGGTAGTTTTAATTTAGTTTTAGTTAAATTACTCTATAGAGGCGCACGGGCACAAGCGTGTGACTGTAAACGAGAGGCTGCGGGTTCGATCTCCATTCAAAGAAATAAAATACATAGTTAATGTTTTTAAAATTTGATATTTACTTTTTCATTTCTTCGCTCTGGTAAACAACAAGGCAAAGCGCGGCGTTTAGTCCCGCCACTCAGCACGCAATGCCTCAGATTCGGTGGAAAATAGGAAACAGGAAATGAAACAGAGTGTCTTATCACTAGTTACCTAAGTTCCCTACAAAGTATTGAACATAAATATTTCCAGCCATATAAAAAAAGATCCAAAATGTTTAAATCTAAAAGACTAGGCTTATTATATGCTTTTTTTACAACACAAGTTGGAATCGTCACATGTTAGTTTTTTTTTAAGTTTATAAATATTAATATATCTATATCTCCATTCATGTCTTTTTTCTGATACTGGCAGCTCTTTTTTTATAACATTTATTGACAAGCATTCAATTTGTTATCTTTTTGTTTTTAAAATTTATTACCATGAAACTTATTTATTAAACGAATTATATCTTATATCTTACTAGAAAAAAAATAATTCTTCACGAAATCAAAAAAAATACATTTTAATGGATTCTTCTTTATATATAATCATGTATTGTGAAACTACAAGATAAATTATTATTTGGTCGAATGTCTGAGATCGTTTTGGACACAATAGCTCTTCTACATCCCTATTAACCGTTACAACTCCGACACCAAATCGTTAAATTGTTGCAGTGGAACCATCTAGAATCGCATCATACGATCGTACGATGTCGACGGACGTTACATCACTCGGATGACCTTCCAGCGAATGTTTAGCACTTTTTCGTATTTAATCGCAGACCAATGATCATTTAAGCAAATCTGGTATTATGTTGGAGATTTGTTGAGAATTTTCAATTTTTATTATGTCTTTTGATTAAGTATACAGTTAAGTATGGTTTAGCGAAAATATGCTAATCAAATTTTATTATTTTATTTGAATAAGTTTTTATATTTGATATATCATAAAGTATATAATATTAATAGAAAGTTCTAGAATAGTTCGAGTCCGGCTCGCTTACACAAAAAATGTGCTTGGTTTTACTTTTTAAACTATGAACACTTGCTCCTAGTACGGCTGTTCTCAAAAGTATGGTATGGTATGGTTCTTTGATTATGGCTTCTCAAAAGTAAGTAAAACTATCCCTTTTCTTGATACTTGTCATTTTTATTTGATTATTAATTCAACAGATTTATTATGTATAATAAATATTGTAATTTAAAAAAAAATATGAAAACAATTTAAATTTATATCATGAGTAGTTATAAAAATATTCAATAGAAATTATTGTCCAATGTACTGTCAACGTCTATCGAAAATAACAAAAACACAGTGTAATCAAAATCAAGATAACTGTCTCACTGTGGTGACTATCCGGGCTATAACTTTTTCTCTCTGATTAAAATACGTTCATACACTTTTAATCTTTTCTCTTCTTTATTCTTATAAAAAGCCACACAATAGTTTATACTTATAAGCTAATTATTTCTTGGACTATTATTTCAAATATGAAGCTGTTCAAAATATTAATACAATGCATCGTTATAATTTAGTAATTTAATTAATAAAAAATACATTATACAATATTTTTGTGATTAATTTAAAAAAAATAGAGAAGAATACGTACTCTATGTAGTTTCTAATGAGTAAAAGTCAAAATATTTAATTTCAAGTGGTTGCTATCTGGTCTTTACTGGACAGTGACGTTAAGTGAGCTCCTTGGATAACAACTCGTTATTGTTATCTTTGCAATTCGCAAAACAGCTATCACGATAACAGTTTATAACGATATCGCAGAAATGAAATAATCGTTTATTGTTTAAATGTGAAAGACGCTATCTATGTATAAAGAAAACTGTTGGTGGTCGAAATCTATATTTATAATTAAAAGATATTTATGATAAATAATAATTGTGATTTCATTAATCATAATGAAATCACAATTATTGTATTTATCAAAATACAATAGTAAAAATAATTATGATAAATCTGTAACAGATCACTGTCTGTACACGAAAGATATATTTAAATTTAAAAAAATCTTATACTGGTCATTTATTAATGTAATAGGGCCTAAAAAAGTGTTTTTCTTCCTGATTGTCTGTTTGTCTTTTTGTTTGTACGGGTTAATCTCGGAAACGGTTAACCATATAAAAATAATAATTCAAATATAGTTCTCTTTTAATATTTTTGGAACGTATCTTCAACATTTTGTATTTGTTTTATTGAAATGCATAAATAAAAAAAAATGTTTATTTAAAATAATAAATTCAGCAATATTGCCGTTTTTGTTAATTTACCTCAAATTTTAAGTTTAGAATGTATCTTTTCTATTGTCTTAAAAATCTGTTTCCCTTTTTCGCCGAATTTAACACGCAATGCAACAAATTCGGCGGAAAATGGGAAACGAAAATGTCTTAACACTGTGTTTTAATATAAAGATTTGATCAGAAGAGAGAAGAATTATTTTTAAAGTGTTTAATAGCATTTGTATTATTTAACGAAATGAAAGGATTTATTCTAGAATAACAGATATTTTTAAACTGTCGTTTTCGTAGACTATTAAAAAAAATACTAAATGGTACTATTAAAAAAAAAACAACAGTATTCATACTAACTACATAATAACTTATTTTATTTGATTTATAATAATTTCCGCAATTTTTGTAAGTATTTTCAAACATTATTATTAATGACAATCATTATAGCGAAAACGTCGCGGTGCAGCAGCACAATTTTTGACTGTAAACACAACGGTGGTGGTTTCAGTCCCATCGGGAAAAATAAAATTATATCAATTTCTCCCTTTGGTAATATGATAAAACTCGGTGTCATTTCACCACTCAAATCACGATATCTATTAAACTAAGGTAAACGGAGTGTCTCACACTATATCCTCTCTGTCTGTTCAGTCGAAATTACAGAAATAAAAATAGGATTTATAAACATATTTAACGGAAAACCGCAATGTTTTGAAATGGTTTCTATGGGTAATTATTCTATGGTAAGTTTATGTATCAACTATATAGCTCGGTAATTTTGCTACGATGACGTATTATTGTATAAATTCTTCTATGTTTAAGAACATAGGTTTAAATAAGGTGGCATGTAGAACAAAAACCAATTCTAGTGAAACAATATGTAACTAAGTGTAACTAACCACTATCGTGGTGCAAGGGCACAAGTGTGCAACTGTAAATGCTACAGGTGTCGGTTCGATCTTTACGTGAGGAAATGAAATATTTAATATTTTTTATTTTGTTTTGATAAGTAAGTACGAACGAGTAACGAGTCGAAATATATTAGGAATGTGAAGTACGTGAAAATAGTATACTTGAAAACTGTATTAAAATATTCTTTTTTTTTTAAATTTTGAATAATTAAAACACATAGATACACCAAACAACTATTTAAACTAAGTTCATGTACATAAAGAAATAATAATAACTCATAAGCAAATATAATAAGTTTTTTAGGTATGTACTCTACTACTACTACTAAGCCTCACGCTGTATCCCGCACATGGCAGGGTAGGCAGAGGGAACTTGGGAACCTAGTTTTAAGACACTCCGTTCCACTTCCGTTTCCCACTTTCCGCCGAATTTAAAGTATGTTATACTTATAATATAATGCATTATCAGGCAAACAGTTAATAATTACTTGTATGGAGATGGAAATTAAGATTACAATTCTCAGTTAATAAAATCATTATTCAAATTTACCATGACTTTAATGAAATAAAAATGAAAATAAATTGATGACAATTCTCTAATACTTATTGTTCTGTGTCCAGAACACTTAAAATACCTCTCAATGAATAGAAGGAAACTTGAGTTGTCCATGATTGGGTTTTAAGCTTATGTCATGTGAATAGACATGTGCGGGAGCACATGACGTTATTATATCCATCACCTACTGTGGTTATCCTGTACCACTATCATGGTTAATTTGTTATTTTATTCGTTTTACAGCAAAAATATATATTATATATTCTTGTAAAACTAATAATAAAAAAGTATCTAATAATAAAATAAACATGATTTTTACTAATGAACAAAAGTGTTAATGTGTTTTCTGATGACGTATTTGTCTGTCCTAAGTGTTGATAAAGTGGTACTTTAAAATTGGTAAAAATATTTAATAAATCATTCTCTATTTCTCATCTTTGGGTAGCTAAAATTTGTAACAATTTTTCTAAAGATATGCTAACAATACAAATGTATAAATAAGCTGTAACAAGCGTATAATAAGAATTTCGACGTAGCTTAATGAGAAGGTATTACTTATTTGGTCAGAGCGCTTGCTTCGTTAAATTTTTATACATTTTCTAAATGGTTTAGGGTTCGTTTTAAAAAGTAAAAATAAACTCTATAATTGAAAAAAAAAAAACAAAATAAACATAGATGTACTCGTATGGAAATAATAATATAAACACTTATATAAAAACTATATTAATATAGAATAAATAAACATACCACTTTGTACCAAGCTTACCTAAAGTTAGTTATTTCCGTCAACGTGACTGTTTATTTAACTACTACTAATCTTCTGTGATCTGACATAAAATTATTCTGCAATTTTTTAATGTAATCATTATCATAACTTTAAGATAATATAACAATGCAAGATTTTATAATGAAAAGAGAAGACTAGATGATAGGTATATTTGATACAAAATCACCCTAAGTAAAAAAATATGATTATTATATTTTTAAGCAAATAAATCCAGTATAATACATTTTTTTCAGCTTCCCGCAAATGCTAGGGTAGACAGAGGGAAATTTAAAAACCAAGAGTAAGACATTGTTCCGTTCTCTGCTTACGCCGAATTTGAATTGCGTGTTGATGTTCAGTGGCGGAACTCAATACCGCGCATTGACTTGTTATAAGAGCAAAGAAATAATGAAATTTTAAATACTGTCACGTTTAAAAGTATAACGCCTGTGTCTTTACTCCACTACGGTCTCAAATACAAATATAATATTTAAACTTATAATAAATCTATTAATACGACACGAGTTTAATAATGTAATAGGGCCTAAAATGGTGATTTTTAAAACCTTTGTTTGATTGTCTGCTTGTCTGTGCGTTTGTACGCGCTAGCCTCAGACACGACTAACCAGATTTTTTGATTTTAATGCAGTTTTTACTATTATACTTTGGCGACCTTTCTTCAACTTTTTGTGTTTTATTTAAATCGGTTAATATATACAAAAAGTAACGTAAATTTAAAACGTTAAGTTCGATAAAATTGCTACAATTTCTTTTTCATTTAGATAAAATTTTAGTTTTCAACGTATAGATATTGTCTTAAAGGTAATAATTTTATAAAAACAAGAAAGTAAGTAAAGTTAGTTAATAATATAGTGTAATTCAAGTGGTCTAAGCCACGGATAGATTGCTGGTATAAAATAAATTAAATATGTAAAATAACTCCTATTGTTTTACTCTTGTTTCAGATATCATTAAGAACTAGTTACATCGTTAACATATATTTAATTTTCTAAGAGTTCATATTTAATTTATAAAATAATTACAACGTTTTTGTAATATATTTAGTTATATAGTTTAAATTTAAATATATAAAATATAATTTCATAATAGTTTATTTTATTAATATACCTATACATATCTGATTGAAACTGCAAAGTTAAAGTCAAAATATAAATTTACGCCCAATTCTATAACCTAATTAAGTTATATTATTTTAACAAGCAATGCCTCAAATTTGGCGGAAAGTGGGGCAACAGAAAGGAGTGTTTTAACACTAATACCCTGTCAAATGTGCGGGATACAGCGTGAAGCAAAAAAAATATTTTTTTATCATACATTTATGATTTACATAAAAAACATCACAACAAAAACATCTTTAGTACATGTTGTCGCAAAAAATATAATGTTTATATTATACATGTGACTGGGTAGGTATTTTTTAAAGATAAATATTACGTCATTCATGAGTAACTTTTCATCTATTTATTATTGCAAATCAATGCTATTGGAAATACCTTCAAATTAGACTTATATAGAACGGTGTGTTGTCTTATATGGTAAATCTTACAATAAGTTTGTTACAATAAATCCTTTAGAATTTCCTTTTAAAAAATGTTTGCTTAAAACTTAAGGTTAATGATTTCTGTAATGAATATTATAATCTAAAAATCGTACCGGAAATCCAATTCTATTTTTTTTAATTAGGTATACATCCTAAATAGTACTTAGGCTGTATACTAATATATTTTATTACATTAATATTCATATATTGAATAAAAAAAGATTTTCCGTTTGTACAAAGAGGAATATAAAGGTTAATTCGCATACGTATTTACATATATTGCAAATGAAATAATTTAAATTAATATGTGCAAGTATTTAGTAAAATAAGCATTTTATTCGAGTAATTTAATGTAGGTTTTAGTTATTTATTCGTAGCAACTGTAAAATGTCAAATTAAACAGTCAAAACTAAAATAACATATTATAAGTAAGTAACCCTCTATATATTACTTATTTATTCGTAGCAAAATTAAAATAACATATTATAAGTAAGTAACCCTCTAAAAAATATCCCATAATTGAGATTTTTTCACAATTATTTTCCATATATATATATATATATATATATATATATATATATATATATATATATATATATATATATATATATATATATATATATATATATATATATATATATATATATATATATATATATATATATATATATATGTATATATATATATATATATATATATATATATATATATATATATATATATATATATATATATATATATACATATATATTACTTATTTATTCGTAGCAAATTAAAATAACATATTATAAGTAAGTAACCCTCTAAAAATATCCCATAATTGAATTTTTTTCACAATTATTTCCCATATATATATATATATATATATATATATATATATATATATATATATATATATATATATATATATATATATATATATATAAATATATATATATATATATATATATATATATATATATATATATATATATATATATATATATATATATATATATATGTATATATAAATATATATATATATATATATGCTTCAAGCTATTCTATACACATTTACCAGGAACTTGAAAATTTTGTGAGGAACGGATCCTCGGTTTTAGCCAAGTTTTTGAGGCATTGCGAGTTAAGCGGCAGAATTTAACGTCGCACATTGTCTTGTTTACCAGAATTTAGTGTGTGGAAATAGAAATATTACATATTTCATTTCCCCCGAATAGAAAGAAATCGAACGCACAAGCGACCTGATTGTCCAGTCTCACGCTTTTGCTTTTGTGCCATGACGACCTTTATGACTTAAATATATTCATATAAATGGCTAAGAAAGAAAGATTATTTATTTTTTAAATGTTACGCATTTTAACTATTTACTGTAGAACAAAGTTCAGCATTATAATTTCAGAATTAACATAACAAAGCACAAGGGGTCAGAAGGTCTGGATTAGCGTAGAATAGGCGAAAGAAAACAGATTTTACCCTAAATCATACGTATGTATATTTCAACGTGTCACAGTAAACAAACTATAATTACATATCTAACTATGAAAATATAATTTCATTGAATTATTTTAACTATATATTTGATTGTAAATAATAAAGAAATAAATATGCTGATCATAAAGATACAAATAGTTTTAATTAATAAGGTCTTAGATTTTCGTGACTATTGCACATTTTAAATGTAAGATATTTAACCGGATTTTTCTATACATTTTTGCAAACCCAACGAACATTTTGTATTAGCCGCATATAATTATATCAGCTGACACATCAAGAAAGTGAGTCAATTCTTGGGACCAGTGAAAAATAATATTCCTTTGCATAGTGCGCAGATGCTAATGCAATGCTGGGGCTTGAATTTACGACCAACTTTTATATAAATTCCAGTACGGCAGAGCTAACAATATTTTCTAATATATACTAATTTACATTGATATCTTATTATTTAACTAGCAACGCTCTGGCGGTTTCGCCCGCTTAAATTACACTATTTTATTGACTATTATCTTGTAACATTATCACTGTTAAGATAATACCTTTAGGTATGAAAACTAGAATTTCATCCAAATTAATATTCTTTTTGTACCAATTTTGTTAAATATTTTAACGTAACTATTTTTATTTACTAACCAATTTAATAATGTTCATGGAAAGTTGCTAAAATTCAATAGTAAAAGTAAAAAAGTAAAATTACATTTAAATCTAGTCAGTCATTTCTGTGATTAGCACATACAAACGCACAGACAAACAGACAAAAATTTAAAAAGTCACTATTTTGGGTCCTATATATTAATAAAGACTTTTTTAGCCTATGCTCCATGCACAGTGATCAGTTTCCGAACTATTATAAATATAGATTACATAAAATATGCATCTACGTGTTAATAAGAAATTTAAATATGCAACGTGACTTGTAACTCATTTTTTATCTTCCAAGACACATATATTCTTGTTTAACACATTTTATTTTAGTACAATCAGATAAAGTAAGATAAGTGTGTATATTTTAAAGGAATAAGTTAATAGCTCAGGTGGGAAATCGGGCGGTCTCGGTTCTTCACTACAATTTTTTTTTCTTACTACTAAGAAATTTTCGCCATCTTTACACACAAAGAAAACGATGCATCCTTGTTATTCGTTTAGTTGACGATTTATGAAAATAAAAAAATAATGTAATATAATAATAAACATTTCTAGAAATAACTATTCTAAGACAAATTGTATTTTAAATATTATTCAAAACATTTACTCTACTCATCTTCAAGCTGTATCCCGCACATGGCAGGGCAGGTAGAGGACTGGGCAACTTGGGAACTTTGTTTTGAGACACTCCGTTCCACTTCCGTTCCCCACTTTCTGCCGAATTTGAGGCGTGTTGAGTGGCGAAACTCAACGCCAAGCTTTTGCCTTGTACCAGAGCGAAGAAATGAAAACATTATATATTTAAATTGAAATTATTAAATATTTCATTTGTTCGAGTGGAGATCGAACCCATAACCTGTCGATTACAGTGCCACGCAGTGAACTTTAAGCTTTACATTTATTTGAGTGATTATAAAAGTGAAATATTGATCAAGAAATTATAAGAACTATTGATTTTAAATAATCCTGATTTTTAAATAATCATGATTACAGAGTATCTGATTACTCATTACAGAGTATTGACCAAGTATTAAAAGCGTGATTTATACATAAATATATAACCATATTGTACAGATACACATAAGCTAACAATATAATACTATAAATATGAATGATAATAGAAATGTGATTATTTATTTAAATCGGGCGGTCGTCAATTTAAATAAAAATATTTTTTTTATTTCAGAGGAATGTATTTATATAACTTGAAGCAACCTGAGGCAGGCGTAGCGAAATATCAGAAATATATGACTATAAATGTTACGGTTCTGAGTTTTCAATTTCCACATGTGATAAATAATTATTTCATATTTTCATTCCCACTCTGGCAACAAGATCTGGTAACAAAACACAGCGTTGAGTTCCGTACAAAACTCAATACAAAATATCTCTAAAATTTTGCAGAAAGTGTATCTTCCATGTTTAAACTCCGGGATATATGACGCCAAAAAAATTTAATTGCATCTAAATGAATCTGAAAAACAGTTAGTTTACTAGCAAAGATTTCTAATAAAAAAAAAGTATTACAATTGCTATGACCGTGAACACTACACAAATTGTAATGCCATTGAACATCACCTGATAATGCAGTTACATAATCTGACACGACGTTATCCTGCTAATCGTATATTTTAATTTAAGCAAATATATATATTTTTTTTATTTATGGAAACATTACCAACTTAATGGTTCTTTTTTCAGCTCTACATAAGATCATATATAAGGCACCTAAAGATCTTAGTATCAATACACTGCTCTATCCAGTTTCCGCTTGTTGAGCAGCAAAATACAATGTCACGGGTCGTTTACAAATTATAATAATGAATAACTTTTTCCGAATAGTAGGACAAAACCAGAAGAAACTGAGTATTATGTATTTCCGTTCGTTGCTTTTGTAAAATTGACAAAATTACTTCTAGGACACTCGTCGCACAAATACACAGTTATATAAAATTTACCAATTAAACTCAAAGAATGGTTTTCATTCACAAGTAACAACTGTGGCAAAATGTTGATGGTTTTTTTTTATGGATAAGACAGGGCTAACGAGCGTACGGGTAACCTGATGGTAAGTGATCAGCGCCGCCCACGACCCCGTGTAGCACCAGAGGAGCTACAGGAGCGTTGCCCGTCTTTAAGGTGGATGGGCACTGGGGCCCGGCACTACTCAATGCGAAACGCAGTGGCCGAAATCACTACTTAACGCCGGTTTAAATACCGGGGGTGGTAATGGTCCGGTCGAGTCTGCCCAGGCATGATGCCATTTCTGACACCGTGACTTTCCCACACGTACTATAGTTGCCTCTTACGACACCATCAGTACCAGGGTGATCCTATTCTAAGCCGGAATCACACGTCTATATATTTATACTGAATACAAATGTGAGATTTAATTTGTTAGGATATTAAAAGCTAACCAACTATATAATTTAATTTATGACATTGTATAGACTAACTTTTTCTTGTGAAATAAAAGTAATAAGCATATTAACATATTATTCTTTTCTTTAGTAATTAACGTTAGCGAAAAAAATATAGAGTCCAGAAGAATTTTAATGTTCATATCCGTTACGCGTTAATATACCGATCGTTAATGCAAATTGTAATTAATATAACATTCCTTCTGAAGAATGCAATTAATATTTACATTGTCTTAGAATAAATAGTTCGATGTACATGTTTTATTAATTTATTGAATAAATTAGTTAAACTAAATAAACAAGTTACACCACTCAACATGCAAAGCTTCCAATTCAACCGAAAGTAGGGAACGAAGCGAAGTGTCTTAACACTAGGTTCCCAGTTTGACACATGGCAGTCCGAGGTACAGCGTTAAGCTGATGGTATATTATCTATTCTAACGAAATCACAAATAAGTCAGATTTATATAAACTTATTTCTACAAATTTATCTAATAGCAATCTGTAAACATATCAAACAAATTCAAATAATGTATGAACAACTTTATGTATTATAACATTGTATTACTCATTGACTCATAATTGTTAGCCGATATATCATCTTAAACTGATCTCGTGCGCCGTCCGCATGTGTAAAGAGCACACATTTTAACGCAATTCTAAATCATTACGTCATCGATCACGCTATGACTATGTGCTGCGTGCGGCATATGATCTTGTTCTTGTTGTATAGTAAAAATTTACAAATACTGTCATCGGGGGTGTAACTCAGTGGTAGAGTGTCTGCTTCGCATGCTGAAAGTCCTGGGTTCAAATCCCAGCTCCTCCAAATTCTTTTGCACTTTAATTTTTGTTTCGTTATGTATTTATACGTTATATTTTACCACTGAAAATTATAAGTAAGAATTATACTTGCATAATGGGTAAGCAGCAGCAGTTGCTACTTGCAGTACCTGCTGCAGCAAAATTTTAATATTTAATTTAAGATTTTTCTAGAACGTTTAAATTTTAAGTCTGTAAGAAAAACAGCACCATCTGTGTTTCAACTGAGTTTTAAAATAGAGCTTTATGAACTCTACAATCAACGCCATCTGTTAGTGGTAGTTATTAACACTCCTTGCTCCTCTTTGCATGGCTTACTCTACTATGCTTTAAATTATCATAGCCTCTCTAAAACAATATCACAGTAAGAGTAACAAAAAACTATGTACATTTCCTAATACTTCAAGCTTATTTACTAATGAAATTAAATTATTTATTAAACATTTTATTTTAACGTAAATAAATATGTTTTACCACATAACATAAATAATGTTAAGCATTTTTATTCAACAATAAACATAATAATGTTGATAACTACAACCCAAAATAATTTCTGTTAAGTGATAAACAAATAATAAAAAATAGTGATTTGTATAATATTATTATTACTTTATACGGACAGAGCGTACGGAAATGCAGGCACAAATAACGACGTCAATACACTCACCCTGACTTAGAAAACATAGAGGAGGATATATTAGGTATGTTTATTTAAGGGTATTTGATCCCCTATGTCGAAATTGGGCACCTTGAGTTGTTACAAATATTTGTAACCAAATATTGAAGAATTTCAATTTACTACTACCCATAAGTGGTTTTTTTACCGCTTCACGCTGTATCCCGCACATAGCAGGGTACACAGAGAGAACTTGGGAACCTAGTGTTAAGACACGCCTTTCCACTTCCGTTCCTCACTTTCCGTTAAGGCATTGTGTGTTGAGTAGTGGAACTCAACGTCACATTTTGCCTTGTACCAGAGCGAAGAAATGATAATTTAAATATTTCATTTCCCCGAGTGAGGATCGAACCCACAACCTGTTGGTTACAGTCACACGCTTGTGCCGCTGCGCCACGACAGGCCTCACCCATAAGTGTTTCATATTAAAACTAAAAAAAAAATATTTGAATAATATTACAAATTCGACAACTTCAACGTCAAATAATTTAAAAAGTAACCATAGAGTAAATAGATTTTTATTCGTAAATATATCTGTTTATTCATACCGTTATTTTTAATTAACATCTCATATGAATAATAAAATTTTCATTTCTTCGGATGGGAATAGAACCCACAACTTGATGCGTTAACAGTGACACGCTTGTGCCCCTGCACCACGTCTGGCTTCGGAATTTATACTTTTTCTTTATATTAAAAACAACATTTATCATTAATCTTACTTCATTTAAAAATAAGCGAGGCCTGATGAAATATTTAATATTTTCAATTTTAATATTGAATGTTTCCATTTATTCGCTTTGGTACAAGGCAAAACGTGGCGTTGAGTCTCACAATTCAACACGCAATGCCTCAAATTCGGCGGAAAGTGGAGAACGAAAGTGGAACGGAGTGTCTTAACATTACGTTCCCGAGTTCCCTCTGCCTACCCTGCCATGTGCGGGATACAGCGTGAAGCTAAGCGAAAGAGTGATATAAAAATAAGGTTTATGAAAATCAATCAATGGTAAAGAAATAATAAGAACACATTTTTATTTAATATTTTAATGAAAATTCAACTAAACGTATAAATCTTATTTATACTTACAATAAACAAGTACATGGGTATTTACATACATGGTGAGAACATTGCGCGCGTAGCACGCATGTTTCATCCAAAATTGCACTAACAAAATATGGGACTCCGACACGAGGGCGTCCTTCAGTCGACTGATGTTTGTTATAATAATATTTTCAATAAGTTAACAATTTATATGGAAATATAATTTATAACGAGGCCTGTCGTGGCGCAAGGGCACAAGCGCGTAACTGTAAATGTTCGACACGACAGCATGTGAGTCTGATCCACACTAGAGGAAATTAAATACTAAATAGGTATTTTCAAATTAAATATTTTATGTTTTTCTTTTTTCGCTCTGAAAACAAAGTAAAAATCGGCGTTGAATTTTCGGCAGAAAGTAGGGAACAGAACGGAGTGTCTCAGCACTACTTTTCCAAGTTCTCTCTGCTACCCTGGCATGTGCGGGGGCAAATAAATTATGAATTATATTAATCTTTATGCCTGTATATTAACATAAGTGTCAATTGTTAATATTTAAAACGAATCTTACTGAAATGTTATTAATTTTAAATAATGAATATAAAACATACAGATGTCATATTATTATTGTTATAGTAGAATTTGTATGAATAATGTTAAATAAATATTTTTAACATGCAATAATTATTTCTTGATAAACATTTTAAACTCTATAAAAAGACCCTCAACTATTCCATATTTTTTATAAAACGTCCACCTTGGTTCAGAAACAATATAAAATACAAGAAACATTTATAAAGGTAGTAGCGCGCGTTCTGAAATATTCAAGATGGACGTCATGTTATTTAAGTAATGGTTTATCAGTGTAATTTCATTTATATAAAGGCAATAAAATGTTAATTGATATTTTTGACGTGTCAATGGCAGTCCTTTTACATATATGTCCGCTCGTATTTATTACAATTATATAAATAGTTTTATTTCCTATTGTAATATTTAAAATATAATAAGTTATTTTACTTATTTGGAATTGTACCTATTCAATGTCAATGTCAATGTCAATGTCAATATCAATGTCATGGTTACCAACAATTAGAATAACTCTGTTAATATACAACATACATCAGTCGATTGCATATAATATAACGAGTAAACATTGTATAAATGCAGTCTTACGCCGTGGCCACGTTGCTTTGCTGAAAATACGCAAACTACAATCCACCATTTACTTTATATATGTATATAAAAACAGTTTAAATTATATTGGAAACGTAATATGTGAAATACTTTGTTTATATTTCAGTAATACGAAATTATTGCGTAAACTAAAATTATACTTATGTATTGAGATCATTTAATAAGAATGAGGTAAGGATAAGTAAATGTAATTTAAAGTTTTTCGTTTGTGTAAATTCAGCTTTAAAGCTTATCCTAGCGAGACCGCTCTATTACTACGCTACGGCTACCAAATATAATATATTACTAAGAAACGTCTAAGCTGAAAAACTGTTGATTTACAATAACTGAAGAAATGTTTTATTATTCGAATTTTTATCGTCCAGAAAATGCATACCAGTGTGTATTTAATTCAAATTTGACTGCGCCATTTATTTTTTACTATGTTTAGTAAATGATGATACAGATTTTTTTTATAATTGTTTCAAAAGGTGCTTCTATAAACATTTACTTTTTTCTTTTTTATCGAGAAATACAAATGTATGTTTGTAAGTTATTTTATCGTTACGTTGCTGCTTTTTTTTTGAAGCTATTTTTCTATTATGTAGTCAGCAATAGACGACGATTTATCTAATATTTTAAAAATAAACTATTTCTGTATTCAGCGAAAACATGTTACATTGTCGCTCTCCAAATCTCACCTTTTTATAAATATTAAAACAAAGCTCGTTATTTTATATATAAAAGTATTAATGTTTGTAATTACTTTTACGTATTATAATAATATAACGTATGTATGTTTATTTTTACTTTGCGAGTTTAAAGTTACAAAATTGTATTAAAATAGATATCTGAAATGGTCATACGGGACGTATTTTCTTGTTGCTTTATTTATAAAATTGGACCCCTACTATAGTTAGTTGTATACGGATGCTATTATCAAAATATAAATCCAATGTAAACATTGCAAAGAGCTTTAGAAACAATATAGCTTGTGATGACAGTTTCTGTGTAGCAAAAAAAAAAAATTCAAAAATGCAGAAAAAGTAAATTTAATAATATTTGTATATTATTGGTAAACTTCTTCAAAAAGACATTGAATATTAATTCATATTTCTTTGCTTTCGATAAAAATATTGCCAAGGTTATCCTCAGTTTTGTAAAAACAACAGTTTTTTTTTTAAGATCTACGAATAAAACGAGACTAGTAAGGAGTATATTGTTAATAATGGCCTCGCCCATACGAAACGATAACAACACTACACTACGTACCGACTACCGCTAGACTAGATGTCTGGAGGGATTTATCTAGGAAATGTGGAAGAACTACCAGATTAACTTGCGACTAACTGACTGGTACACTCGTATATGATTATAATTATGTTAAACAAGCTAAGTCATGTAATAAATGTTTAGAAACAGTAACTTTTTTATATTATATTATATTGATAATTTAAATAGAAAAAATATGCTCATTATTCATTAGAACAAGACAGTCAAAACATAAGATAATTTTCGAGGCAATTCTATTTTATAATATTATTATTATATATGTACTATAACAATATATTATTATTATATATATATGTTATACTATAACAATATAGACCAACCTACTTTCACAAATATGTTAATAGAAATTCATAGATTTATTAAGCACGAAATAAATATATAGCCAGATGGTTAAATAGTAATCGCAAGTGTAATCTAAAAACAGCTACAAGGAAAGATATGTAAAGAAAACGTGTAAACAATGATCTATAACATCTACAACGAGTCGAGCCGCGTACGTTGCACAGCTAGCAGAGCGGACTGCTGTTGAAGACTCTTGCGCAACCCTTCTAAAGTTTGTAAAACCTGAAATGTAAATGAGTTATTTTTTTTTATTCAACAATATATAAATAAATGTGAGAAAAAGTGTATTAAAATAATTATGCATTGTATATTAATTTAACTGAGTGTGGGAGGAAAAAAGTATTCGTAAGATTTTATAAAGATTTAAATATAAAAATTTAAATAGCGTATAAAAATTTTGAACGAAGCAGGATCTAAAACTTAAATTTTTACACGCTTTTTAAATTTAAGTTTAGTATTTTCTGTCCTAAGTGTGGAATAACACTTTAAAACATAGTAAAAATAAAAAAAAATATCAGTCATTATAAATTATATAAAACCGAATGCAATTTCCTTAATAACATCACCAATTATGTGTCTACAATTTGCAAATGAATGTAGCAATCTTATTATACTTAAACTGTGTTTATTGCTGACCTATCTCATAAGATGGCCATCAAGTAATTGTGATTTCCAAGAAACCGGTTTACCTATTTGTATAACGGGAATTAATGTAACGCTTGGTATTTTCTCAATCATTAAAATCACATAAGCTGCCGGTAATCATTATATGTTGTTAATTTTCCCAGGATGTTTATTGTAGAAAACTGATGATTATTTGAAATTATTTTCAACAAATGTTGCTGTTCTTGTTAAATATTTATTATAGAAAAAAAATAGGAAGAGTGTAGTAAGGCATGTTAAATGATTTTACATCCTGTGATAGCAGTCAAGAATCTAACGTGGATTTGTGTGGCTAGTTCTTATAATGGCACTGTTTCTTAAGTCGATAAACTCGCCCCTTAACTCATCGACCATAGTGTACTGTAATATGAGAGTGTATAAATAAAGATGGAGCAAAGGTGAATCCACACTATAAACTGGCAAGGTCACGTCTGTAAGGATATTTTTCATGTAAAAAAGAACGAACCGTTACCGTTATTATAGCGTGAATTCAGCTTTAAGTGAATAATTACCTCATCTCTAGCATAAGCTTTCCGCTTTGGAGGTTCAGAGTGAGGGCGGAAGGCGGGCGCGGGGTCGGGCGGCGGCGGCGGGGGGTCGGCGAGGGGGGAGCGGCGCGCGGGGGGCGGGGGGCGGCGCGGCTCGGGCGAGTTCGCGCGGATGAAGTTAGTCAGGTGGGTCCTCTCTGGACTCCGTCGTGGCGGTTCCACCTTTAAACAGGGTAAATCTAGCGTGAAGTGCTTGGATGGGAAATGTTATGATGTTTTGTTTAAACCAAAATTATGTGCATATTATTGGAGAAACGTATGATCATATTAAATTTATCATTACAAATAATGAGTTTAAGTTATATAGAATAATATTTTCCTAACCTCGGTCGCTCTTAGTTCCCTAACCCTAGGATTATGTGGGGGTTCGATGGGAGCTCTGGACACTGTTACTAACAGTTTCTCAGCTTCTCGTATTAATTCACGATATTTTCTTTCTGCTTCACGATCGGCTTCTAGTAGTGGATCACGTTCTCTGACAGGTGGCGCTGATGGCGCGTGACATCGACGACGCATTCGGGGTGGAGTTGCTCCTGAAATATTCGAATTTTACTGTAATTAACTGTTGCAAGTTAGATACATTGATACTGGTGATCTTTTGGCTTGGTCCATTTCTATTTTTTTACCTGCAGAACGAGGTGTTCTACGTGGATTCCGCCTTCTTCTGGCTCTCCGTCTACCAGGCGATGCGCTGCTTTCGGGTTCATCTTCATCACCTCCATCTAAGCCCGTATCTCCATCAGAATCAACGTCAGCGTCTGATAATATTGCAGTTTCTCTACCTCTTGTCCTCATGTTACGACACTCTTCATCACTAGATGCCCCTCCTTTATAATATGGAGTTTTGTAAGGTTCCGGAGATAGGTGGGGTGAGTAACGCGGAGATAAACGCGGTGATAAACGCGGAGACATGTGTGGCGATAGATGCGGCGATAGATGAGGTGACAAATGTGGTGACCTGAAATTTAACAATATATGTTATAAATATTGATATTATTTATATTATATATTATAATATTTATAAATTTCAATATTTACAAATAACTAGCGCTGCTCGCGGCTTCGGCCGCTTGAATTACAAATTTCAACTATTTTTACTATTTTTTTTTTAAAGTGTTATTCCACATTTAGGACAGAAAATACTAAATTTAAATTTAAAAAGCGTATAAAAATTTTGAACGAAGCGGGATTTGAACTCGCGCCTCTTGAAAACCGTTTCAGTTTTAAAATTTTAGTTTAATTTCAACTAGTTTCTTTTTATATGGTTTAACAAATATTAATAAAAAATATTTTTGTTTATGGTAAAGACAAGGCAAACGAGCGTACGGGTCACCTGATGGTGAGTGATCACCGTCGCCCACGGCCCCGTGTAACACCAGGGGAGCTACAGGTGCGTTGCCGGCCTTTGAGGTGTAGGTAGACGCGCTTTTTGAAGGTACCCATGTCGTATCGACCTGGAAATACTGCCGCGGGTAGGTCGTTCCAGAGATGTGTGGTGGGTGGAGGGAAATTCCTACGAAACCGCACAGTAGTAGAGTTCCACGTGTCCAGATGATGTGGATGGTACAGTAACTTGTGGCGTACTGTGCGGTTAGAAAATTCGGCGGCAGGTACCAAGTCAAACAGTTCTGTCTGATGTCTCGCTCTGCTGATGACCCCCAGTTTTTTCGACCCCAACTTGGCCTTGCTTTCCAGATGATCGCGATACTGACAGTCACTCGAAAAATTGAGGCCCAATATACTGAGGCAGTGCGCGGCTATCGAAGTTAGTGAATGCCGCCGGGGCCCTTGGCCGGCTTCTACCGAATATCAGAGGACCAAATACTCCATGTCGACAACTTTACGTTGGCGTGTTGAGGTCTATGGCTCTGTATGGTGCCCCTGTGTGGGCTGATTCTCTTACCGCTCGCAATAAGATTCAATTGTGAAAGGCTCAGCGAATCATAGCGATAAGAGTAATTCGGGGTTACCGTACGGTGTCCTGGACGGCGGCAACGCTCTTGGCAAGCGATCCGCCTTGGGAGCTACAGGCGGAAGTGCTTGCCAGAGTACATGCGTTTCGCATAAGCGAGCGGTTCCGAGGCGTGCATTCAACGCCGAAGGATATTGCTAGAATCAGGAGGAGAACGGATGAAGCCCTGGTCCAGCGATGGAGGGAGGACCTGAGGAGTCCAGTGGCAGGTCTGGTGACGGTGGAAGCGATTCGCCCTCACCTGGAGCGCTGGATCAAAAGAGGTTTCGGTGTCCTGACGTTCAGACTGGTGCAGGTGCTGACAGGGCACGGTTGTTTCGGCAAATATCTGCATCAAATTGCACGTCGGGACAGGTCGCCGGTTTGCCACACAACGCCACGCCTTGATGGCTGTAGTGGGTAGCGACCTCTCACTTTCTACTGTGGTGGGGGCCATGCTAGACTGTGAGATGAACTGGTCTGCTATGGTCTCCTTCTGCGAATCAATCATTGCGATGAAGGAGAAGGAGAGGGCGGAGCGGATACGTGAGTCTAGCTCTAATGTAGACCCGCTCCGCCGCCGTAGGACAGGAGGCAGGAGGAGACGCTATGCGCATCTCCAACCCCCTCTAGCCTAGAGGAGCTACTGCAGGAGGTTCCTTGTCCTAAAAGTGGGGCACCCTGAAGGCGACGGTGGCCCGTGAAGGGGCCTTTCACCGAGATATCACAGTAGTATGCGCGAGCGATCCTGCAGCGTCTCTTATAGGTGAAGTGGGTCCGCTGGGTTTTAGTGGGTAGGATCAAATCTCCGATGAGTCCCACAGTAACGCTTGTCCGTAAGGAACGTACTTGCGCTCTGCCTAAATGCATTTCCCAGCGAAAAAAAAAACAAAAAAAGGGCGCGGCTTTAAGGGGCTTTCTCGAAAACTGGTGATACGACAAATGGGTTTTTTTTAGTGGTTAACGCGCAGACTTGTGTCTTCTGGGAGTTGAATTGAACTAGGTTCTTTGTAAAATTAATATTTTAAATTGATGTAACATTTTTTTTATTTTTTAGCCGATTTAAATAAAGCAAAGATAAAAAATTGAGCCGGATAGGTGTTCCTGAAAGAAGCGCGTATAAACGCACAATCATTTTAAAAAAATCACAATTTTTGGGTTTATTACATTAATAAAAGTCCCCTGTAAGATTATTTTATATAGGTATATTTTCCATTTTGTGTAGACACTGACCGGTTACAGATTTACTATAGGTATAGATATAAGGCATAAAAAAATTATAAAACAATATAAATCAACGTGCAAGCATCGTATATTTCTTTACAATATAATTTGCATAACTAACATAAAAAACAATCAGGTAGGTGCGAGCCAGAGTCGCCAAGGGTTCCGTACTAATTTGTTATGATGGTAGGTTAACTGAAAGATCAACTTATAAAAATTGATATTTATCGGTTATAACTAAAAGTTTGTAGTGATTTTTGTGTTAGTTTCAATTTAAGACGCCGTTCCTATTTTCGTATTTCCACTGATTTCTCGCATATAGAAATTAACGCCGCGCTTAGCGAGAGAAAATGAAAATATTAAATATTTCATAGTCACATTTAAATGCATATAAATAATTTCGTAGTTATATAAACTATATTATTACAAATTCCTAAACTTGTAAAAAAGTGTATATAATACTCATATAAAAACATTTGGAAACAACAGTGAAATAGATATCCTATTAAAAAACATAATAGGATAATCTATGCGCGTGACATTCGACTCACTGTCAAATAAAAAAGAAAATTGAAGGGCAATAAGTATTAAGGTTAATCTTTATAAGTCTTCCTAATGATAGAACATAAAAAAAACTTCATAATATAGGCGAAGGCCACTTTTTATCAACTATAGTTTGTTGTTTAAAAACAGTATTATCTAACAGTAATGTTTTAAATTGCAATAATAGTAATAAAAAACGGAATAGACAAACAGTTTTGAATAGAACTCAAATACGCGAGCATGTCTCTAGGTCTCCACGCGGCTTTGCTCGCTTGTATTACGTAATTGTTACTTTACTCATCTGCATCTTCATCTTCATATTTTATTTTCTATATAAAATAAATAAGGTATAACTTTTGAAATTTATAAGCCGTTTTTACCATAAAACAAACACCAAGCATCAAGGAAAGCTTGCCAAAATATAACAGTAAAAATTAAAGGCGCCGTTTTTGTTGCCGTTGCCGTTTTTGGAATTGACGTAAAACATAGTTTTTGCTTCTATTATTTTATTAAATACCATCAAAAGAATTGCGTCTTGAGTGGCGGAACTCAATAGCGAAAAAATATTGAAACAAAATAATAAAGGTGCCTTTCACTTAAATATATGCCTACATCATCGGTGTGAAAATAAAAAAAGTTACACACCTGGAAGTATATTTTGGGTGAGAGTCCAAAGAAAAGGGGGCATGATGCAACTGAGGTGGCTGCGGACATTGCAAAGACTGCTGATGCAATAGATGTGGTCCTCTCTTCCTTACATTTGGCGATGTACTGCCTAACCATGGATTAGTTCTGATCCTGCATCTTGGTCGGGGTGAAGGAGTGGCACATATTGTTGGAACTGGCTCTGGTACGCAACGTCGAGTCGTTGTACTTGATCGGCGCTAAAACGATGGAAAATATGTTAGAGAATAATTACATTTAAAATATAGATTATAACATTTATAACTTTAAAATTTTTGTTTGAACTGATGAAAATAAGCGTTGGTTGAGCAATAAATAAATAAATAAAATAAAAAAAATAAATAAAATAAAAATAACAAGAAATATATTTCATTTGTAATCTGTTATCCGTATTCAAAGTTACAAGCATTTTATAACAACCGTGAACCTACATAATTTTCTAGAATACTTTCATCAACTGCCTTAAAGTCTCTAGGAAGCTGAACTATCTGTATCTACCGAGACGACATAAATGTTATATAGCCCTTTATAAAGTAAAAGGGCCTTTTAAAAATTGCGCTCGGACTCCCTTTCAGCAGCCGGGCGCGGGTTCGTTATACAAGATAACATATGGGTGTCAGCATCAGTGCTCTCACTTTACGATCACAGCGCACTATGCTCCCCAAGACAAGGAGGTGCAGTTTTTTCGCTCGTTCGCTATTAGTATATTCATTGAGAACAAACGTTAGCGCGATTCAGGATACACGTAACGCCATCTTTTATCGTATTGCTAAACTACTGCTTTATTATGGAATTAAATTCAAGACACCATCTCTTATGCTTTTAGTAAACTTCATTGTAGAATTGTAAATAAATATTTTGTATATTTTCAAACAACATTGAATCTGTATAGAAATAAGAGTGATACTACTACTACTACTACTACTACAAAACAAGCACTGTTAATTGAAGGATGAGAAATAAAACGGAGTGTATCAACACTAGTCTCTAATAATCCCTCCGCTTTTAACGTGATGTGCGGGTTACAGTGTGAAGCTAAAAAGATCCACGATGAAGTAGTAAAATTGCTTGTTCCAATTAAACCACTGATGCTGAAGCACATCTGCTTATCCCGCAAATAAATTTATAATTAATTTAGTTAATCTAAATATGTTTGAGTATTTTTAACATTTAAAATCACGATGATGGGAACTGTAAAAGGAGTTCTGACTGAAATGGTTTTTAGAAGGATTTGTTGGCTCACTGAAATTCCCTACTGCTTGTGGAGAAGTTATAAAGGCGAGACGAATGAGCCAGAAGAATGTAAGCGAGGGTGTATTTACATGAATCCCAACCCAGACCGATGTAATAACATTACGTGGTCTACAATTGCCTTACAGGGTATTCGCCAATAAATATGTCCTTAATGTTGAACTTTGTAAATATAAAGTTTAATACAAACGAAAAATTTAAGTGAATACTGAATTTTCAGTACAGATCTTTTTTAAAGGCCTTTCGTGGCTCAGCGGCACAAGCGTGTGATTGTAAACGACAGGTTGTGGGTTCGATCCTCTCTCGAGGAAATGAAATATTTAATATTTTCTAATCAAATATTTAATGTTTTCATTTCTTCGTTCTCATAACAAGGCAAAGCGCGCCGTTGTTCCACCACTAAACACGCAATGGCTCGAATTCGGTGGAAAGAAGGGAACAGAAGTAGTGTCTTGACACTAGGTTACCAAGTTTCCTCTGCCTACCTGCCATGTGTGGAATACAGCGTGAAGCTGAGTGAGTGAGAGAGTGTATGAGTAAGTGGGATCTTTTATACATATACTCTATAGGGTATAGTTATCTTTTTTACACGGTTTACTTTTCTTCGTTTCGATACAATATGACATTGACGAAATAATTTGTCAAACGGCATATTCAAAAAGCCACAAATGAAAAACTGAACGTAATGCTCAAATGTAAAAATAATCTCATCCACGAATAACATTTTTCCGTGATACCTTGTGAGTACCGAGAGTACCTTGTAAGAGTAGTTTTTTTTTTATTTTACTAGCCTATTCCTTTTTCAATTACCACTTGAAAACTGACCTGCACGTCTCTTGTAGGATGCAACTCCTAAGTCAACTTTTAAAATACGCAACATAGTTTTAGATGCTATCTTCAACTCTCGAGATAAAATCTTTGGCTTTCTTCAATTTTTTTTCCCTAACTGCATGATCGCCTTTTCCGTACGAATTCTAAATAGACGGCCAGATTTTATTCTGTCACAAACAGAGGTCATTGTACCTATCAATAGCCCGGTACACAACAGTTTTACTAATATCAACCGTATGGAGGAAAATTGTATTTGGCTCCATACTTACTTTATGTAATGAAATCACAACGGTTCGGTTCTCTTTATTACAAATATTTAATATCACAAAATATTTTACAATATGTTGGCATGGAAATAAGCAAACACAATGAATGATCATTCCTATAAACATGACGGATTTCAAATTCTAAAGTAGGATATATTTTTAGTTGTAAACAGTCTCTACTTCCCTTTTTTTTAGCTTCACGCTGTATCCCGCACGAGGCAGGGTAAGCAGACGGAACCCGGGAACCTAGTGTTAAGACACTCCGCTCCACTTCCGTTCCCCACTTTCCGCCGAATTTGAGGCATTGCGTGTTGAGTGGCGGAACTCAGCGCCGCACTTTGCCTTATTACCAAAGCGAAGCAATGAAATATTAAATATTTGAATTGAAAATATTAAATATTTCAATTCCTCGACTGGGGATCGAACCCAGAACCTGTCGGTTACAGTCACACGCTTGTGCCGCTGCGCCACGACAGGCCTCAACTGTCTCTACTAAAGAACTGAACGATTTGTTTTAACGAAATGTTAGCATGATTTTTCAATTATTTTATATTTCATATCTTTTGTTGACACATTATGGTGCCGACCTAAGTCTAGAGACAAATTTGCTATAGGTATACATACAAGATAGCTATTAAAGGAATTAGACAACTTTGTGACAAAAACAATAGTAATAATAAGATAATAGTTGTCCAAGATTCGTGAGTACAAATCATACGTAAATTTTTTGTACATTTTCTAAATAAGTATTTTTTTGTACATTTTCTAATTCGTATAAAAATTTTAACGCAGCAGACAAATTTTTATAGTTTTAAATGTTACGTTTACTTTCCTAAGTGCGATAACACTCTGAAAATAGTAAAAGATTTTTTCTTTAATTTAAGTCTGAAATTAACAATTGTGTAATGTACTCGTATTATATTATTGCTATTGAGTAAAAATAGTTAAATGCTATTTTGCTAAAGTTATTTTATTATTATTGGTTATATTTATATTTATCGGTAATATATAAATAAATGTTAAATATATAAGAATTATTCTTATTTTTATATAATTGCGCGACCCTTAAGTGATAAATAATTACAAATTATTATTTAAAACCGAAATGTATTCGATATTTCAAAATTAATTACGTTACTCGGATCAGGATGAACTCTGCTAATGGACGCTAAGCTTTATATAGCTCAGATAAACCACTCCCCCATCAATTCATCCGGTCTAGTTAATTAATAAGGTAAAGCCAGACACGCACCAGTACCTACCTATTTAAATAAATATCCATACAAATACAAAGTCGTCAATCAGTGTCCAAAATTCAATCCAATCGATATTTACTAATTAGAAATTATAAAATCAAATTGATGTATGCATCTATACAAAAATAAACGATAAAAAGATTTAAAACATTTTTTAATTTCAACTACTCTTCAATATGCCATTAATATAAATTGCGTAAAATATTTGTTTAAGATGGATCTCACAAAATAAAAATGATCCTGAAAATATTCAACTTTCATTCAAAAATAAAATGCTCATTTTTCATCTGACATGCTATACTAGGATTAAAATTTTACCTTTGCGGGCTCATGATAGAGGTGAGTGGTCGGCGGAGTAGGCGGCGGCGGCGGAGACACGAGCGGGGCGGCGAGCTGAGCGGGCGGTGCACCGGGCGAGGTGCCATCCGTCGAATATCCAGTACTGTAAGCACTCTCAGGGGAAGACAAATGTGGTGGGGGCAAGGGCTCCGTCGTGTGCGCAACAGTTTGTCGCGTTTGCTTCTGCTTACGTTTCTTCGCCCGTCCTAACTGCGCCTCCATCCATGACTTGAGCCGCGCGCCCAGCATGCCGCCGCCGGCACCTGCAAGCAACTCGAATGACTAACAAAGAATTCCAAATGTATTGTACTTTAAAAAAAACTTGTTTTGAAAATGAAAACCTTCACAAAGGCCAAAGTGTCAGTAACAGAAAACTTATTTTAGTTTATAGTGGTTTTGAAGTTTTTACATGTACAGTGACATTTCATAAAATATTTCTTAAGAATCATAAAATATGACAAGCGCAAAAGGGGAAATTTATTTTCATATTCACACAGCCGAGCGCATTTATGTAGAACAAAGGATTTCACAAAACTGTTATGTTAAACACAACACGAAGGCCGTACAATTGTTTCGCGCCACCCAACATCCCCCTATCAGCGAAACCCTCTTTTTGAAGTAAACAAAAATAGTGACATAAAATGTTTTATCGTCGCTTCGTCATTTCATTGCGGAAAGATGCTTGTCGCTAAGAGGCCGTGCGATACACTTTCCACAACCCTTACGCTGAAGTGCTTTTGTCGTTTTTCTTTTAGCTATTGATGCTCAATTTTATTTTCTTTACGTGGAAATCGTATTTCATTAGATGAAAACATTTTATTTCATGTTTGAAATTCATCGTTTTAATATTGACCATATACAATTTTTTTACATCTCTTAACTAAGTATATGCCGAGAAGGGGGACGACTAAGAAGTAAATTACAAATATTTATATAGCGATTAAATTACTAATGTTCCCTTCATACAATAATATGTCCATCCATTATAAAGAAATAAACAAAGATGTGTAGGAAGATAATACCCATCAGCTTAATAGAAGTCTGGGCTGTAGCGTGTATCTATACATATATAAACAACGCATTGTCCCTGCAGTGTCGCGTTACAAGAAAAACCGCCGATCGTAAAAGGCCCCACTTAGCTTCGTTCTCATTTACAGTCGATGTAATGAATTAATGAACGACTGTCATTGTTGACAATATTAATGGTGCTTTGCTAACCAAATGATATACCTAACTACGCATGCATTTGTTTATTTCATTGTACATAAACACTTCCATGTCTCCTTGATTGCAAAGATAAATCCCATAGTATTCATTAAATGAATTTTTAAATGAGCTTCGATATTGTTACATAGTCTTGTCTATGTATAAATGTTATGATCATTTTAAATAATTAAATTTTAAACGTCTGAGTTGAGACAGTGTCTAAGCGCGGTGGCTGAGGATCCCTCACTAGACGAAGTGATAGTGTTAAAATTATTTAATTCATGACTCGATAGCAATACTAGCTGCCTGACTAAGTTCCACTATTTGAGAAGTAATCGACATGTTAATCCGGACTTAAAGTGGAGACTGGTGGATTGTCTTAATGCAGTTTAACCTTTGCAATATTATTTCGGTGGTCATCTCTCCAACCTTAAAGGAATTTAAAAAGATGTAGGTAATTCATGTAAGTCTTATAATAAATAAACGAAATCAATGCTTTGAGTGCAAACTTAAATTTGTCAACTTTTAAAACTTGGCTTATTTTTTAATAAGTCAAGTTTTAAAAGTTTCGTATACAACGATCTACAATTATAATATTCTTCATTATAACTATTACAAATACTCACTCCTTGCCATATTTAATAATTATAAGTCTACAGTAAAGTCGACATACTTAAGGTTGCAGGTACATGCACTTATATTGTATGCAATGATTTTATCTATAAATTATTTTTTGTAAGGTCTCACTCCGTACACGTTTGTTCGTTTTGAATACGAGGCGAATTTTATACAAAATACAGCTAAAGCGATTTTTTAATTGTGTTGACTCAGAAGTTTATTTTTTTTTCTATAATCATCTTGATACCTCCACGCGATTTTGAGATTCAGTGATCCTTGAGGCAAAGTGATCCTATAAGAGTTCATTTTTTTCCTTTTTAGGAACGGAACCCTAAAAACGCTGTACGCTAATTACCTTCGTCTATCTTTTACTGAAAAGAATCTTAAATTTTAATTATGATATCGATTTAAATAATTAAAAAATATTTTTTGACGTTCATTGTTATTTCTATTTTCTATTTACTCATTATTATTACCTTAGTTATAGGTATTGCCCTAGGTAGGAACTGACGATAAATTATAATAATTTTAAAATTTAAATTATAACATCTGAAAATTACATTTAAATACTTTATTAAAAGGGAACCAGGACAATTGCCTCAGAAGTACAAAAAAACGCGACACTTTCAGTTTTACACCCTCCCGATAAAATCGAATAGCTGTTGAGAAGACGGATGGAGGCTCAGAAGGGTACATCTCAAGAGATTTGGCTAATATTCCCAATCCATTACCCGACCTCGTCACTTTGAGTGCGGTTTAGTTTGAAATATCAATAAAAACTTATAAATCGCTTTATATGGCTGTATTTCAATTGAAAATATAGCTCCTTTACCACAAATGATAGATATATTTATATTTATCCTTTTAACTTGACTGCAATAATATCTATTGTGTAATAATTTAGGTTCTTTTAATTATATTAATAGGATGGACGAATTACATTTTTGTACCACGAAGACCGGTCCACGACTTCCCTGTCATAATGTAAATACACAATTATTTATATATTAATATGAATTAATTTTGTGGTCTAATAACATTATTGTTAAAACATTGGAAAACAATATTTTTTTACCAGTTCTGGGATAAAAAAATATTATTTTGATGTAACTTTTATATCTTTTGATGTATCGGTTAAGGCGTTTTTTTAAATAAGTGTTTTTTAAATATCGGTTAAGGCGTTTTTTAAAAAATAAACCAACATAAATGTCAAAAATCACTTTTTAGGTTATTAAAATTTAAAACACAGTGAATCCGTTGAAATTTTCAATGTTATTAAACGTTGAATAAAATTGACGAAAACACTTTATATAAAATTATGTATAGGTTCATTTGTCAATAGAGTGGATAATATTAGGTACACAATAATTTGTTTTTAGTATAAATGTAATACGAAATTTTTTCCTAATAAGATTGTCTTCTTTAAGCCTCTTAAACGAATCCAAAATAAACACACTTGTGTCAACCAATAAAAATCAGCAGTAAAATTTTATGTGGGGATTACGAGACTAGTGATGTCAGATTGCATTTAAGATTTAGAACCGAATGTGGTAGTTCTCGTAAATGAAAGCTTCAAGT
Organism: Eueides isabella; assembly: GCA_019049475.1. Lineage (NCBI taxonomy): Eukaryota > Metazoa > Arthropoda > Insecta > Lepidoptera > Nymphalidae > Eueides > Eueides isabella. The sequence continues at coordinate 11,750,589 of CM032388.1, forward strand.
GTCTATTAAAAAATATAAATAAAGGATATTTAATTAACAGTTAACTGCACACGATTTTTGAACATTAAATAAATTTTGTCAAAATGTATAAAAAATTAAAGCTATACCAAAAACACCTATTTGTAAATATTATATTTTATATTATTTAGGTTACCTACTGACAATTTCATACTGAATACTGATTGATATATTTTTAAAGAGATAATTTCTCAAAAGTACTTTTTTTTTATTTTAAGGAATTCATTGAGTACAGTAATACGCTATATTTCTATCTATAGAAAAAATAGATTAGCCGGTATTGACATACATGGCTTGCCTCTCCAAAAACCTAAATCTTCAAATAGAAACATAAGTAATTAACGTTACGAGTATTCGCAATCTGAAAAAAAAGGATCAATTGTTTTATAAATACTTAAAAGATTTTTGTTCTTCCAAAGTTTTTTCATATCGGTCTTGGTTTCCCAAAGTGCCGGCGGTCATATGACCGTCCGCGTAAACACTTGTAACCCATATAAATGTATGTAGGTTAAGTGAGCTTTTTACCGCCGCCCGTGGCCTAGACTTATTTTACTGCTACTGTAAATTTAGTTTTAATTTTACGTCTAAGAAAAAATAAAATGAGAAGTATGGAAATTAAATAATTTTTAAATAATTTTTAAAATAAATGTTTACTCCTATTTGAATCCTAAATATAATAGTAGTGCAGAGTCATTAATGATTTATAGCTTATTGGCAAATAACACAGACGAAGATCAGAAAGGAGTTAATCACATATATTTTTTTATTATACTTTAGCTACTATTTATTTTCATTTCTTAGCTTCGTAACAACGAGAAGTTCCCCGTCTCAAGAAGTAATCTCTGAAAAGTAAGGAGTGTCTTAAAACTAAAGATATTAGAAAAATTATAGCTTCTAGCAATAAGTAGTACAACTTTTAGTTATTCTCAGTCACGATATTATGTAAATTATATAATATTATTATGTTAATTAATTTGCAAAAGATTATTACATATATTTTACTACATATTCCCAGAATTAAAAAATCATAGAGCACGTGAAAGATAAGACTGAATAAGAACAGGGCCGTACCTGAGGAAGATAGCCAGCAAAGATGATAAATGAAAAATAAAAAGGTTTAGCAAGTTTTAATCTCGTCTTCAAAAATTGAAGGCAATATTGTTCTCTTATGAAAACTGTGTATCATTTTATTGTTTTTACTTTTTTAGTTTCAGTAGATATTGTTCCAATCATAAATCAGACATTGACATTTCTTATAAGATGTGGCCACGAAAAATACGACAAAGGATCACGAAAAAACCAAACACTACTGCTAGCAAAATTAAATACTATTATTATGGTTTCTTTTTTTAAATCCGTAGTTATAGGATCTTATTAATGCCCCTATGTCTGTCTGCCAAGACCTTTTTTTTAATTAGATTAGGTTGAGTATTAAAAAGGAAATTAATATCGAATACTAATTATACATATAATTCTGCGTTGAGTTTCGCCACTCAACACGCAATGCCTCAAATTCGGCGGAAAGTGGGGAACGGAAGTGGAACGGAGTGTCTTAACACTAGTTCCCAAGTTCCCTCTGCCTACCCTGCCATGTGCGGGATACAGCGTGAAGCTGAATAGAATATACATATAATATACACCAACAAAAAGTTAGCTTCTCAGTCAACGAAATCGAAAGTTACTCGAATATTTATGCTTAATTTTTCTGCATGTTATAGTATAAAATAATGACTAAGATGTAACTAAAAGGTTTTAAAACATTTTTTATTTTAAATACATTTAATATGTATTTTAAATATGCTAAATAATAAAAAGATTCGCTAAAAAAATCACAGATACGAATACGGAGACGGATTTTCTTTCTTTAGATATTTCAGATAAGAATACGGATATCTGATAGATCACGAATTGCTTCTATACTAAAGATACCACAAGATAAATCATTTAATTTAACTGTTCTAATACATTTCCTTTTACGCGTATCTTGGCATTCATTCTTTTTTAATAACCTTCAAATAATTAATTCAATTTGCTGTAAAAATCCTTGTAGCGCATAATTTTGTTAGTGTAATGAGCACTGCATCACCTACGTTAATTTAATTTAAATTTCCTTGTACACTCCCATGTCATTTTGCTTCAAATATAATAATAATAACAACAAAACTGACACGGACAAACTTTGTCCATTCCAATTGAATTTCAAACATATAAATATATGCCAACTCTTATTCAAACACAAGCTTAGTTATCTCTATCTTGAGATTTTACAATTTACAGCAATTGACCGTTTACGTTGTGTCCGAGCAGTATCAGTGTTTTCCTTCTTCTGCTCAGAAAACTTCTTGGCCTATGGCCAAAAAGTTTTCAAGGAAAATATCTGATCTAAAGCTTGTGTGCTTCTCAAAATATCCTTTCGAATTTCACTTACATCATTCTCACAAATACTTAATAATATAGTTAAATCAACCTATATCTTTTCACAGAGGCAGGATAATTCACGTGCAGGAAAAAATTACCTCAATGCTTAAAGATCTCAGTAGTGCTATAGCAAGGAGAGGTTAGGGCCATTACAGCGTTGAGATTCTCAAATGGCGGCCCTTCTAGGTGGCCGACTGACGATTTGGTCAACGGCTCAGAAAGCTGCTGGATACGGCAGAGTAGGATTGTAGGGAGGCCTATGTAAAACAGTGGACTGAACTTCAAAAGGTTGATTTTATGATGACGCGATGGATATATTTATAACAATATTCTTTGTTACGTATTCGTACGAATAATTGATATAACAACAAAGAGCACTACAAGAGCCTCACCCTAGAGTACTCCACTTTCTCTCGTTTAGCAGCTATTTAGTAGGTACTTTATTTTCTGCCGTTTAGTAGCTTTTAGTACTTGGTGGGGATACTAAGATTGGTGAGGACAATAAATATTTTTAATTCAAAATTGATTCTGTTTTTTATTCGAATCTGGTCCCCTTCCCATCACAGAACCAAGGGCCCCTACATACCTAAATTCAGTCCTGGGCGGAAAGATGCTCTTAACTACTCTCCGAGAAACGAGTATGCTACATCATAATCATAATCATAAGTTCTAGAGCTCAAACTCAAAATCTAACAACTAAACTAATATTACAGTAACTTTGCGTAATATGTCATAACTATACTTATAAGATCGAAACCTGTATATTGTAGCTATATTTACGGGCTGTAAGCCTAAGACGAGATTTTGCTTCCTTGTGTGTGCTCTACCGATTGTATAATGGGAGAGAAATTGTTTGACATGATGGCCTTTTTTCATTGTACCACCCTGATGTTGCAAGCTTTCATAGGCCACGGTATCCATTTACCATCAGATGCGCCGTGTGCTTTTTGCCACCACCGTGATATATAAATATCAGTAACTAAATGTATTCTTTATTTTATCGATGTGACAAAAGAAGCAAATACTTTCTATTTAGGTAAATGACACCCAAGTAAAACAACCAAAACATTTTAAATTCTAATTTCACGTACATGAGAATGAATGTTCACAAGTGGTTAAGCCTTAATTAAAACAACCCCTACCAGTAGTCATAAAGAATCTGTAGAATGTTTCGTGAAGATAAACTAACATGTTAAAAGCAGTTAACCCTTCCTTGGTCGAACAATGAAACAAGTTAATTTCGTTTATGAATATATCGACACGGTAACATACTTATATTATTAAAAGTTTTTTTTTTATTTCTAGCTTCACAGAACTAATTATGTTTTTAACATGTATTTTTTTTAACTTTTACACGAGGTGCGTAAAAGTTAATTAAATACTTTGCAATTAAAAAAAGCTAACCTAGTTCATACAACTTGGTCCTTGCCATATATTGAATGCATATTTTGACTTACAAGATTCAGTTTTTAAAGCTACAAAATATAGTGTACTTGTATGTTATATATCTTTAAAATATGTAAGTATGATATAAAATTTCTATTAGATACCACCAGTCTAGCTAAATTATATTTATTTTCCATACTTTTTAAAATATTACCTACATAATCTTAACCAAAAAGCAAATTAACGTAATTGTAATAAGTTGTAAAAAAAACCTCTTCCAAAGTATACATGCCATAACTATAAGTAATTTAATTAACTATTGTTAACTTTGGAACTGGATCCGTCCAAACTCAACATCCTAAAGGGTATGAAATTAGGTTATATCTATAGGCATGCATTTCACTATAAAGCTGAACTGTCCTAATTATTTCCTGTCCTGGAGACCATCCAAATTACAAGTCCTGAAATCGTAGACTGCAGTGATTAATATAGATTTAAGCTTTACGCTTGTTGTTTTAAGATAAGAAGTTCAGGTGCAGCATCATTGTACATCATTTAATATAGGACACGCCCCTCTACACAGCTTGTTGCTTAATAATAGTTTCCATTATTTTATCAATAACTTCAATTTAGTAAGTTAAGCTCGGACAATTTATGCATAATAAAAGCTAATAAATACATTGCATTGCACAAATAAAATATTATGAAATATGTGTGTTTTATATTAAAAAATATATACGTTTTAACCGTTACGACAGTGCTTATTTAATTGTATTCTAAAATTTAAGAAAATAATCTGGTTTTTAGTTAATTCTTTGCACCATACCGTTAATTTAATCAAATATAAAAACATCTCACTAGGAACATAAATAGAAATTAGGTACCTACACTCAGTAATAAATTATATATACTTTAAAACAAGCGTTTGCTTAAAATAAATACCACGATTTTAACTATCAAATGTTTTTAAAAAATACTTAAGCCGAGTAAGGAAAAGCCAATAGCCGATGTCTACTATGTCTTCGCAAACATCTCACTGTTGTAATAAAGGAGGAAAAAGAATATGAGACACGCTTACCCAATTTTATTTATTTTTTCCAAAGGTATTTATACATTAAATTTTATATTTTATTACGTATACTAAACTATAAACTATAATATCTACTAAGAATATTATCATACTATAGTCAGTTATTTATTTCTAGATAGCTTTTATGTTTTTAATGACGACAAACACGTTGTGCCACGGGGCCTGTGGCTGATAGCTGACGATTCATGACGAACCCGCTTATAATCACGTAGCAGATTTATGAAAGAACGAAAGACTCAAAAGGCTATCTTCCGGCGTGAAAGGGTGCGCAGAATAGAAATAAATATAAAATTGTAATTGGATTTATACATTAAAAAAACACATTTTATTGTTTTACAATGTTTTTTTGGGATCTGTGGTTTTTTTATTGTAATTTATAGCCATTGCACAAGTTAAAAACTACATAATAATTTAAATAATTATAATTTCCATAGTAAAATACATAAAATAAAGTTACTTCTTGAAATCTTCTATGTGATATGCAGACTAATGATACAAGATTAATTACAGACAGCAGCATTGACTAAAAAGCTGGAATTACTAAAGCCTGTGTTATTTATGCATCACTTATAAATTATAAAATATCCTTTACAAAGAGCTGTTCGTCTAAATTTAGTACAACCCTTCGGAACGGCTCAGAAATATCTCACAGGGGCAGTGGGCTATTGAACGAGCCGCTCATTTGTTAGCGCGTCAGAAGCCTCAACGCCGAATACGAATACACGTGCGGAAATCAGGAATCATTTTTCACGTGAGATTGATGAATTAAATTCTTGTTTTCATTTATAAAAATATCCTATTTTATCATTTAAATTAATGTTTACTTACAGGGGCGCACGGTACAGTTTGTTTGAAGGGAACAAGCGGCTTGGATATCGCATGCCGAGCGCGATGGTCGGCGACACACCACGGCCGCCGGCTTAGCACTGACGCACGCACGCGCGTTTGTCGCCCGCCCTACCGCTACGACGCCACGCGCTACGCCGCTACGAAGGGCGCTTTTACACCGATATCATATTTAACCCATGTTATTATTTTCCTTCTTATATTATGATGGCAAATTTATTACGAAGTAAAGAGGCATTTTAATATTGAATATTGATAAGCTACAAATAGAGAATGAAAAAGGAAACGTAACTGTAACAAAATATGTATAGCAAATAAATTTATACAGTGCCCTTTAACAATAGCATTTTTTGAATTAAAACGGCACATTTACTACTACTGCTACTGGCACTGTAACTAAAAGGCTCGAGAAAATATCAAGAACTTACTATATGGTGTGAGTAGCGGGAGCCTGCAGCGGTCTCGTGGCGACGATTACGTTAATGTCCGGGGGAAGATTTGGCAATAAAAATAAACGTTTATCCATGCTGACTCGACACGAGTCTAAAACGATATTAATCTATCAACATAGTGTAAAATATGAAGGCTTAAAAAATAAAAGGACTCCACTTATCCATAAGCTCATACAAAAAAATTAAAAACATTTTCTTTTTTTAAAAAAATGTCTTCTTAGAGACATGCAATTAACAAAAATCGTTAAATTCGATGAAATGTTAACCACAACAAAATATACACTGTTTTCCAATTCCTTGTCAAATATAACTAGTGACTTAATGTGATTTATACCATTACCAAAGAATATATTTCATAAACTGATAATACAAATATCTTTGACCACAACATATATATATAAAATAAATTACAGTAATTTCATTTTATAAGTAATACAAAGATTTGCCTCAAAAATACTTAAGAGTACTGACTAACAAGGTGGTTTTAATAAGTAGCGGGCTACGGGCACCATCCTTTGAACGAGGTCCTTTTCTTTAACTAGGCTGCGACCTCCTCTAAAAGGATACTTATGTTGTTAATGACTGGTGTAATAATGTGAAGCGTGAACAAGCACTGCCACCACTTGACCACGATTTTACTTTGTACCTACAGATCCTATTTTGCGAGGATTAAAAAGCTGAGGAGAGTTTATGTGTTTCATTTAATAAACAAAATGGAATAAATTATGGTTTTGTGACCTCATCCCGCTAAAAAAATCCATTTTCATTTACGATTTGTTTTACAAAGCACTAAACTAATATAATTGAATCTTATAAGTGTAGCAACCGCTTATCATATCGTAATTTGAATAAATTTAAAGTCGTATAGAAATTTTAAGAATATATTTTCATTTCTTAACTTTTCAAACTATTCTTAACAGAACTAAATAAATATTTCTACTTTTTTAAATACAATCAATCTAAAAAAAATAACTGTGTTCTAGAATTGAGCTTTTATAATTATTTTATATTTTGGACTTATCTACGACCAAATAACACATACCTAATATATAATATTCATAATAAAATTTCATGTTTCTTTTTCAATCTACCAAAACAAAATATATCCATACTATCCTTACGTAAAATTATATCGTTATATACATATAATTATATAGTACGTCAATTTTTAACACTATATTCTCAAATTTTGTGAGGTCTGTTCAAATTTATTTTATATAGGAGAATATTTTAGTTATTAAAAAAATACGTACATTATTTAATTAATTACTATATTTATTTTATTAGATTATTATAATTTATTAGATTATTATATATAATTTTAACTTAATATTAGCCAAATAGTCATTGACATTTATAATGTAAACAGAAACCAAAGTCTTGTCTACCGCTAATAATTATTAGTCTATGGATCGTCTGTGATACTGTCAAAAATAAAAAGTTTTTCTTTATTTTTAATAAATAGCAATATAACACCACAAGCTTAAAATCCATATTAATTACTGAGATAAAATAGTTATATATAATAAAATAAAACAATTTAGTGAAATAAGTTTTGGTTTCATTGTGATACTTACTATTTGAGAAGCAGTAAATCAAAATTTAAATCACAATGAAAGTATTTGAATAACTACGAGTATATAAAGTGTTACAGATAAAGCTTTATAAAATCTCAAGGCACTTAAAAGTTAAAGAAATGACCGAAAACGGAACATTTATTTCTAAGCCAGCTAGAGGCTGGCTCCATCCTGACTCTGTACTAGCTACCGATGGCATAACTTATGCAGTTCGGGTAAGCAGTTTAACAAATAAATATATTATCTTCACTACAGAAAGGCTGTTTATTGATCTATATATAATATCATATTTAAATAATCTACTTGAATCAATTCAAATACTTAATGTAAACCATTTACTCTTTCAGTACATTGGGTGTATGGAAGTACTTACTTCCATGAAAAAATTAGATTTTGAAACCAGATCTCAAGTAGCCAAGTAAGTAATGCTTATTAATTATTGGTTGTTATTGTGTTAACTTTAAAATATGATATTTTAAATGTTATAAATGCCACTTGTTATATACATAATTAACTTATTCAATCAATATAGACTATATTGATTAAAATTTATTAATCATTTGGAAATAAATATGCATTTTTGCAAGATGTTGCAAAGTAACATTTAAATATCAAGCATAATGGCATTTTACAAATTGCCTTTATAAGTCACAAAAAACATTATGAAAGAAACTTAGACAAATGAAACTTTGTATTTTTCTTTTGGCCACTGGAGACATGACACATTATACAAAAGGGAGCAAGCACAAATTGTTACAAACAAATGACATTGTTGTATATGACTGATAACTTTTCTTAATTAACGGAATATTTGGCTCATATTTTTGTTCTATTCATTTCCATATATTTTTATAACAACAACTTTAACAAAACCAATTATTTGCCCTATAATATTAACATAGATACATATTTTGTACTGATTATGTCAATTACAGAGAATGTATAGCCAGAGTATGTGCAGCAGCTGGCCTAAGATCTGCAGATAAAAAGAGACGAGTATGTCAGGCTGCTGCCAATGCATTAGCGGCAAAGCCCCGGATGTCCCACTCTGGTTCTAATGTGGCTCTTACTGTTTCCTCTCGAGCTATAACACTTGCTGCTTTAGAAGGAGGGGAAACTATTGCAAGACATGATATGCCTAGAGTCTCATTTGCTTCTGGAGGTGACCAGGTAATTGTGTATTTTTTTTTATTTTCTATTCTTTAAAGAATAGAAACTAAAGTCCATTTGTCCCACTGTGCCACAATGACCTTATTTATTTACTTAAACATCAATACAACTTACTTACTTATACTTAGGGTAGGCAGAGGGAACATGAGAACCTGATATTAAGACACTCCATTCCACTTCCGTTCCCCACTTTCCGCTGAATTTCAGGCATTGCATGTTGAGTGGTGGAACACAACACTACATTTTGAATTTTACCAGAGCGAAGAAATAAAATAATTTAATATTTTAATTGAAAATATTAAATATTTCATTTCCTCAAGTGGGTATCAAATCCACAACCTGTCGGTTACAGTCACACGCTTGTACCACTGTGCCACAACAGGCAATCAATAGAAAATATAACAAAATAACAATTACTTCTATTTCTAAATGAGTTCAACCAAATAATATTGTTTATGTTAAACACAGTTTATCTTCAATATTTTACAACATGTATTTACTCTGATGAATACTAAACTTCACTAATTTTAAGGATAAAAGATCAATGTGGCGCAATGACACTGTTTCTGACTGTAAATGTTAGGATTATCAATATAATATATTATACTTTTTGTTGCACTTTGTAACAGATATTAATACAAAATAATGAATATTGTCTATTGCCATTCCGAGGAAATAATTACTTTGACTTTCCATATTAAAACATGGCAAAATCGGTCGGTTTTAAATATATTATTTAAAACCGGCGTTAAGTAGTGCCTTCGGCCACTACATTTCGCATTGGCTAATGCCGGGCCCTATATATGCTATATATGTTTATGCTGAATATTGCTAACGTAAAAACGTAAAAAATAAAGATAAAAATATGTATTTACAGGATTCATTGGATTTTGTGGCATATGTAGCGAAATCTGCACCTCCATCAGAATGGCGGGCATGTTACGTTCTAGAGTGTGGGGGACGACTTGCCCAAGATGTTATAGCGACCATTGGACAAGCTTTTGAATTACGTTTCAAAGAATTCCTAACGAAGCCCTCGTCGTAAGTGAATCATGTGGTTTTTTATTTGTCACTTCCATTCTATTATTAATATTGATAAATTTATTTATCCTCATATGAGTCATGTGTTAGTGATAATAGCAAATTATAGGAATTTTGTTTAATATTCATATTAATTTATGTGTTTGTTATATATTTTTTTAATATTTGGTAATTTGGTAGATTTTATGTCAAGGTAAAATAGATTTTTTTGTATATTTTTAGCATCATATAATGGAGCGGGTAGAGATACCAGTACTAACACTAATCATTTCCACAAAAAAAAATAGCTTTGGATCGTTGGTTATGGTGGCAGAGCAACACGATATGTTGATATTAATTTTTGATCTTGCTTCACGCTGTATCCCGCACATGGCAGAGTAGGTGGCAGGAAGTTCGGAACCTAGTCTTAAGAAACACTGTTTCTTTCATTACTTTCCGCCAAATTTCAGACATTGCGCAATGAGTGGCAGAACTTAATGCCGCGTTTTGTCTTACCAGGGCAATATTAATGAAAATATTAAATATATCATTTGAAAATAGTAAATATATTCAGTTGAAAATATTGAATATTTCATTTGGAAAAATATTAAATATTTCACTTCTTTGAGTGGAGATCGAATCCAAACCCTGTAGTTTACAGTCACAAGCTTGTGCCACTGCGCCAGGCGTAAAATATATTTTTTAATTTTAATAAAATGTAATACTCGGTTTATATAACATAACGGTGAAATTTAATAAAAGTTAATTAATAGAAAAACGTGAGTCACAGTACGAGGCAGAAATTATTTTATTGATAGCAATTGGGTCACTAATTTATTCTCTATTGCTTTTATCATGATCATAGAACGAATGTACAATAAACTGTACCTAAATACATATATTTTTGTATTCGGTGGTCATGTAATTAATATATTTTTATGCATTTTTGCCTAAACTATACTGTAATCTTTCTTTAAAATCTTATATGAGATAATGTAGTGTTAGATGTACTACGGTAGCTAAACGATCAAACGCCAGATGTGATGTCGATATATTTATTGATGCCAAAAAGGTATATTGTAACACTATATAGAAGTTTTTATGTACGATAAACTGTCATAAAAAAATTTAGTATCCAGTGTTGAGATATTCTACCGAATTTAGAAAAAAATATATATTTTAGCTTATACAAAAAATATATATTTTTACTTGTATATATATTGTAGCTTAGCGCTGTACGCCCGCTTACAGTATGGTTGATAGAGAGAATCCTAATATAAAAACACCTCCGTGTCTCACTTCCCGTCGAATTCTAAGGAAACGAAAACATTCAGTATGTCGTTTCCTCGAGTGGGGTGCGAATCCACAACCTGTGCCGCTTACAGTCACAAGATTATGCCCCTGTGCCATGGCAGGACTCCAAAGAATAATTAGAATAATTTCAATAGTAAATGAAATGATTGCCCACGACCATCGAAATTAAAGTCAGATTTAATTCGGCAGAGGGAACTTGGTAACATAGTGTTAAGACACCCCGCATTCCGCCGAATTTGAGACATTGCGTGTTGAGTGGCAAAACACAACGCCGCGCTTTGCCTTTTTACCAATGCGTAGAAATGAAAACATTAAATATTTTAAATTGAAAATATTTAATTTTCTCGAGTGGAGATCAAACGGTCACATGATTGTGTACCAGCGCCACGACAGGCCACATATACATACATACATACATCTAACTACCATCAGTAGTTTTAAAATAAATAGTATAATTTATCAAATGTATTTAACACTGTGACATAAACGTGGCAGGTTAAACATAAACGGCGCCCGCGCGCTGGGCGCGCTGGGCGCGGCGGGCGTGGCGGGCGCGGCGGGGGGTGCGGGCGGTGCGGGGGAGGAGCGCGAGTACTACAACGACATGCCGGACAAGATCCCGCCGCCGGAGCCCGCGCACCGCCACCCGCCGCCGCCGCCGCTGGCCACACTCGCGCCTATATCCTCGTGAGTATTACTGTTTAGACTATTTTTTGTTTATGGAAAAGTCGGCAAACGAGCGTACGGGTCACCTGGTAGTAAGTGATCACCGTCGCCCACGGCCCCGAGTAACTCCAAAAGAGCTACAGGAGCGTTGCCGTCCTTTAAATTGGAAGGGCACCGGGGCCCGTCATTACCTAATGCGAAACACAGTGGCCAAAGCCATTACTTAACGCCGGTCTTAAATGCCGGGGGTGGTATTAATCCGGTCGAGTCTGCCCATGCGTGTTGCCATTACTGGCAACGTGACTCTACCACACTCACTTCAATTGCCTCTTACGACACCATCAGTACCAGGGTGGTCCTATTCTAAGCCGGAATCACACGCCTAGCTTTCGGCTCGTTTGTCTAGGGGTATGATTCTTGCTTTGGGTTTAGACTAGTACATATATAATACGTGCATCTTTTGTATGTGATGCTGTTTCTGTTATTTTTTGTTTTTTAGGGACTGTTACAAGTAAAAAATATTTATTTTGGGTATTTTTATTTCATTTTTACTTTATAGATATGTTACAACAAAACAAGCTCCCAGCCGTCGCTGACCATTTCAGGTCAACAACAGATTTAGTTCACGCTATTTGCTTGGAATACTTTGTTTTATAAAAAAAAACGCATTTTATATAAAAAGTCTTCGAGAGTACACACACAAACATTGTTGATAGTCGTTTTGTTTGGTGAAACATCGCTAAGAACCTTAACTAGTAAAAAAAAATATAAATAGAATTCTCCTTTGCCAAACAATAACGAACGAATTGTCTTTGTGAAGCGGAAATTTGTAAAAATCTCTCTACAGATATGCTAATAACACAAATAACTTTGTACCAATTTAAGCGTATAAGCATTAGTTAGTGTGATGAAAATTTATGGCTTAGTTAAATATATAATGAAATTATTAGAAAAACTATACATTTTAATATAATGTAAAAAATAAACAAATTTGCGCAGCCATCTACAGCTAAGTTAACGAGGCAACGACTCTTCAACTGTACTGTACCTAACAATAAATGAAAACCAGTAATAATTTTTGTAACATAAGGTGTGAAGAGAGCGTCCGACACTACGTGAACCAGACGCCGCCGCCGCGCACGCCGCCCACCGCGCTGCTGCCCAACCACAACACCGACATATTTGATATGCGTAAGTTCATATCCTGCAGTATTACTAACATTCACTTACTCAGCTACAACCTGAACATGGCAGGGAACTTGGGAACCTAGTGTTAAGACACTCTGTTCCACTTACGTTCTCACTTTGCGCCTAATTTGAAGTATTGCGTGTTGAGTGGCGAAACTGAACGCCACGCTATGCCATGTAACTAGAGCAAAGAAATAAATACATTCAATATTTTATTTTAAAATATTATATATTTCATTTCCTCGAGCGGGGATTGAACCCATAACCTGTCATTTACAGTCACACGTTTGTTCTGCTGCGCCACGACAAACCTTGAAATATTAGAATAAAAAATCAATGTGAAATCCTTTTCTTGATGCCTTCCAACTAAGGGTGTGCAAATACTATTCGAATCGAATCGAATTGAATGGCACTATTCGGTTCGAAATTCGAATCGATTAATTCGAATTTACGAATTATTCGAAATATTCAATTTACCTCAGTGTTTGATAGTCAGTAGAGTTTCATACTAAGTTAACTTCATATCAATGAAACTAACTTTAAATTACTGTGAATATAAAAGATCAGTTTAGAAGAAAAATACTACCAGTGCAAAGAAACTACTACAATTTTGCGTTTGTTTTGTGTTAGTTGAGTAAGTGAATAATTGTTATTTGGGTATGTCAATTACGTCATCAATACAAATAATACCTAACTACATAAATTAAGTAAAACTGTAAATGATGTATTTATCTATAAAAAATATTTTTTATATTTCAAATGAAAATAGATATACTATCAGTTGTTTAAAAAGTATCCAAAATATACAGGGTGACGAATCCCATTCTTGAAGTTGTAAAAATTCGAAAAGTATCTAAATAATTGACCAATAGTTTGAAAATTCTGGAATGATTTATCAATTCACGAATTATTTGTAAACATTGAATTATTCGAAAAGTAACGAATTATTTGGTAATTTTCGAATAGTTCGAATTTCGAATCAGATTTATTTGTCCGAAACGAAATTCGATACGAAAAATTCATGAATTCGAATTGTTCGCACAACCCTATTTGCAACCTATTTGCAATAATTCTACTGGCACGCCGTGTCCGCAGAGCCGTTCACGCTGGCGCCGACGACGGGGGCGGTGGCGGTGGGGACGGGGGCGGCGGGGGCTGGGGCGGCGTCCAGCAGCGTGTCGCCGTCGTCGTCGGAGGCGGGCGCGCTGCCGGCGGCGGCGCAGACGGCGCTGCTGGCGCGCGAGCCCTGGTACCACGGGCCCATCGCGCGCGCCGCCGCCGAGCGGGTGCGTACTATACATATTATTATATTCATTTTTATTCATTTTATCAAAAGTACGTATGAAATAATACATCATATTGTAATAAATTATATAAATTAACAGGTATTATTATCATATGTTATAACTAAATTTTTGACTGTGGCCTCGTCTCTGTGGTTAACTGAAAATGACAAAGAGCCTTTTTGTACCCGAGCTATCTCTGAAAGCTGGTATGGGATGCATCAAAAGGATTAATATGATGTATTACACAACCCTCTTCTACAATCGGACTATTTAACCTATAATAATATTAATGTAGATCTATGTTTATACGATCTGTTTTTGTTTTCCAGCTAGTAACAGAAGACGGGGAGTTCCTGGTGCGGCAGTCCACGGCGTGCCCCGGACAGTTCGTGCTGACCGGGGCGCGACGCGGGACTCACAAGCATTTGCTGCTCGTCGATCCTAATGGCGTGGTAAGCTTTTTACTTTAAAAAACCAAGAGAACATAGAGCAGAGGACTACTGTTTAAGCAATGGTTAAAGGTTCGATGCCCATTTGAAGGTTTTTTTTTCTTTGAGCTTCACGCTGTATCCAGCACACGTCAGGGTAGAACTTAGTTTTGAGACACTCCATTCCGTTACCTGCTTTCCGCAGAATTTGAGACATTGCTTGTTGGGTGGCGAAACTTAACGCTGCGCTTTGCCTTATTACCAGTATGAAGAAAGAAAAAGAATCATTTTAAAATATTAAATATTTATTTTCTTGAGCGGAAATCGAAGCTACAACCAGTCGCGTTTACTGTCAAAAGCTTGTGCCCCTGCACAATGACAGGCTCAAACTATTAAATATTTGTATTATTTTTCGCTTTGACTATAAAACAGCACTACGCTGAGTTCTGCTACACAACGTGCAATTTGTGGTAAATTTGGCGGAAAATGAGAAACAAATTGTCGTAATACTTAACCTGCAATATGGATGATACAGTGTGAAACAAAACAATAGAAAATCTTCTTTAATACCTTATTTTCCTTTAAAATTATAGGTACGAACGAAGGACAGGGTTTTCGAAAGCGTACCCCATCTTATCAAGTATCACTGCAGCAACGAGCTGCCAATTGTCTCAGCTGACTCCGCGCTGCTCCTACGTCGACCCGTGCCGCGTTCCTGAGACACGACCCCACGACACCCCAGACCCGACCCTCCACCGCCCAGACCCGACCCCGAACCCCCTAGACCCGACCCCCAAACCCGGCCATCTCGACCCGCCAACCCAGGACAACCCAAACCAAGGTATATATTTACCTAGCGAAACCACAACGGATAATTGTTATATAGTCGTTCAGGAAGACTATATTGATATATATAATCTTCATTTATTGGATATATAAAGTTTTCAACAAAAATGATCTAACTTGAATCATGCAATTTATGAGGCATTCATATAGAATCTTAAGTTCTTGACGCCTGTGCCTATAAACGCGATAGATTGAAATATTTCATATTTTGGTTTTTTAGCTCTGGTAACAAGGCAAAGGGTGGCGTTGAGTTCCGTCACTCGATGAATGAAATTGCTTCTCTAGAAAATTTAATTTGAGTTAGATCTCTTTTATTGTAGAAATGCGATATATTTATCAGTGATTTATATATTG
The DNA here is from genome assembly GCA_019049475.1 of Eueides isabella. Classification (NCBI taxonomy): domain Eukaryota; kingdom Metazoa; phylum Arthropoda; class Insecta; order Lepidoptera; family Nymphalidae; genus Eueides; species Eueides isabella. The sequence continues at coordinate 11,766,648 of CM032388.1, forward strand.
CACATTTCATATTATGAAAAACTAGAAATGAATTTGCATTTTCACTGTATTCTGTCTTCCCATACACATGTGCTACTTGAAATGGTTGTTGCAATTCCAATTATATTTATTATATTGATAATTTATAGTATTTTAAACATTTTTAAAATATCTTTCCACTAATATTATGAATAAACATTTTCTAAAATATTTTTCTATGTATACTACTTTTTAATATGTTGCACTGTTTTTACTGTATAATATTTTATATTTAATGATTACAATAATATATCGTGTATTCTTAACTATATACACAATATTATTTAAATAGAGTATGTAATTTTAATCCTTCAAATAGGAAATTTCTCAGTAATATTATTTATATATTTTATCAATGATATTTGCACTACATACACAATGTCAGAACTTTTTGTATACATTTTATGTATCGAGCTTTCTATGTTAAAGAAAACTTTATATAATAATTCAGAAGGGACTGCGCATTTTGTGGTTGTGAAATGAAGTGAAAGAAAATACCTGTTATTATTGTAATCATTTGATAAAGTTTGTAAATACACCATTAAAATCACATTTTGCATATATATATATATATATATATATATATATATATATATATATATATATATATATATATATATATATATATATATATATATATATATATATATATATATATATGTATATGTATATATATATATATATATATATATATATATATATATATATATATATATATATATATATATATATATATATAATACGCAATATAATACTCTCAGAAGTTTCAATCAAATATATGAAGCAAAAAATGTTTTATGAATTATAGATTGTTACGTTGAAATATGGAAGAGTATATAACATAATTACATTGGTATAGTTATTTATGTACTTATGTATTAAATATTTTGTTAAATTAAATTACTTTGGACATTGTAACGATATAATACACATACTTATATAGATTATATATAAAATATCATATAAAAAAATATATTATGTCCAATACAATAAAGTGGAAAATTTAATCTATTACATCATTTAATATTTTAAAATAATTCATACTTAAAAAGAAAAAAAAGTTTATCGTTTCGTTTATAAATAACCACTTTTTGTGTTATAAAGCCTCATACAAAGTAATGCACTTTTTAAATTTAGAAATTTTATATAACAATGCAATTTTTTTTCTAACTCTCTTAGTATTTAGTGTAGTCTTCCAAGCTTTGTTCATAATAGGTTTTAATGTAATATTTTATGTACATAATGTCCGTAAATGATTTTTATGCAAAAGAGTGAACTATCTAGTGTTAGATAATTTTCATTTCAATCAATGACCTGTAGATGTGCCTTTAGAATTTTCATATCCATTTTCTTTTTGTTATTCTCCACATTCTTTATATTTTAAGTATGTATGTCATATAAATAGTGTACATGTAGTTAGAAAAACATAGAAGAGCTCGAACACAAGCTAGTCAAGTTTATTGCTTATATATTTAGAAAAAATGTCTCCGTAAAATTTATAATAAATCAAATCACTAATTTAGAAAAAAAAAATTGTCTTATTATATTTATATGTGAGGCCTGTCGTGGCGCAGCGGCACAAGAGTGTGACTGTAACCGATAGGTTCTGGGTTCGATTCCCAGTCGAGGAAATGAAATATTTAATATTTTCAATTTAAATATTTAATGTTTCATTTCTTCGCTCTGGTAATAAGGAAGAGCGCGGCGTTGAGTTCCGCCCCTCAACACGCAATGCCTCAAATTCGGCGGAAAGTGGGGAACGGGAGTGGAACGGAGTGTCATAACACTAGGTTTCACTTCCGTTCCCTCTGCCTAGTGCGGGATACAGCGTGCAGTTGAAAAAAAAAAATAATAATAATTATATGTGATTTGCATATAATTATTATAGTGCACACTTTGAGTAATGAATGCTCGTGAAATTATGTATTTATAAGTTTTCAAACTAAATCTGTGGAGTGAAATTAGTATGTATATTGTTTATATATTTTTATATGGAAAGACTAAATTATATTTAACTGTGCTAATAATTTTCTTAATAAAATTCCTCATAGCGACCATTCCTAATGATGTAACGATGGAATTGAAGTAATGGATTTAGCGTTTGCTAGGTGTTGAGCGAAATTTGTGGAATGTATTTCGGCCTATTTTTATACATTTTATTAAAAAATTATCATTATATATACGTAATTATTATTGTATTATATTTTTGATTATGAAGTTAAATGACGATATTTTATATTTATTGTATAACTGTGTAATGTAATGTTCATGTTATGACTGAAAAAGTTAATTGGTGTGAGGTTGATCCTCACTAGAGAAAATGAAATATTTAATTGTTTGAAATTAAATATTTAATGTTTTAATATCTTAGCGCCGATAACATGATAAGGTACCCTGCTACTTATGAGAAGCACAAAATGAGCTTGGTCGGCTTGTTGATTGGTATATCAAATAATTTTATATTAAAATGACATATTGATAATTAATTTGCCTCTGACCATAATATCTTCTTGATATGAAAGACAGTGTGCCTGTGTTGATTAGATACTGGTTACTACTTGCTAGTGACTACCCAAATGTATGGTAAATGTGAGGACGTAGATAATTAGAATGTGCAATGTGCTACCAAATGTTATGTGTATTTGAAAAATATTTTTACTATAACTTTCATACGATCTGTATCGGTTAAACGATTTTGTTTTAGCTCTCTGCGTTGCTTTATTGTTGTATTATTAACTAATGTCACTATTATCAGTTATATATATATATATATATATATATATATATATATATATATATATATATATATATATATATATATATATATATATATATATATATATATATATATATATATATATATATATATATATATATATATATATATATATATACGTATAATATACATATAATGTAATGTTCATGTTATGACTGAAAAAGTGAATGGGTGTGAGGTCGATCCCCACTAGAGAAAATGAAATATTTAATTGTTTGAAATTAAATATTTAATGTTGTAATATCTTAGCGCCGATAACATGATAAGGTACCCTGCTACTTATGAGAAGCACAAAATGAGCTTGGTCGGCTTGTTGATTGGTATATCAAATAATTTTATATTAAAATGACATATTGATAATTAATTTGCCTCTGAATATCTTCTTGATATGAAAGACAGTGTGCCTGTGTTGATTAGATACTGGTTACTACTTGCTAGTGACTACCCAAATGTATGGTAAATGTGAGGAAGTAGATAATTAGAACGTGCAATGTGCTACCAAATGTTATGTGTATTTGAAAAATATTTTTACTATAACTTTCATGCGATCTGTATCGGTTGAACGATTTTGTTTTAGCTCTCTGCGTTGCTTTATTGTTGTATTATTAACTAATGTCACTATTATCAGTTATATATATATATATATATATATATATATATATATATATATATATATATATATATATATATATATATATATATATATATATATATATATATATATATATATATATATATATATATATAATGAAAATTATATTGAGGTCTTTGTAGCGCAGTAGCATTGCGTGTGATTGTAAACACATATACTGTTGGAAGATTGAATTATTTTATTTTGATCGCTCTAGGATACTTAATTAACTATCTCTTACCTCTTTTTATTTACTTCTTTGTAACACTAGTTACTAAACAATGTATTGTCATTTAGACGGTGAGTGAAAAACGAAGCGTCATACAAATAGACCTGTTATTTGCGAAATTGAAAATTCGATTTTATTTTAATTATTACATAATATTGTTGACCACAGTGACATTGGTATAGTCTATATTATAATGATATATTATTTTTCTTGTATAAAGTAGTTAATATTATACATAACATTAAAGTAAGATATATACAACAATAGGTGCTATAAAGCTTACTTAAATATGTTAATGAATGAATATATAATAAGTATGATCGAGAAAATATAATTACTTTGTAAGACTGTTTGTAAACGTTTTATACTGAAAGTGGAAAGAAGCATTATCGAAATAATTGGATTTTATAAAGAAGTGTTATATATAACAGCACACAATGTTGATGTGTATTAAAGAATTACTAAGTACAATAGAAACTTTATTATCCGGCCCATAGTTATCCGGATTCGCGATTATCCGGACCATAGACCCATAGTATTAATTGTACAAGACGTATTTATGCGAGCAATTTTTTTTATTACACGTATAACATTACTTACTTATCGGCACAAAACCCGATTTTCTTCATACTTCCGATTATCCGGATCTTCGATTATCCGAATGCCTAACAACAACAATTAATCCGGTTAATCGAGCTTCTAACGTTAAATTAAAAAAAATGATTTTGCTTTTTTGCGGCTGAGATGTATTTGGAATTATTTTTTTAACTATAAAATGTGCTATAAACAGATTCTAAATACATCTCCAGGTTACGATGAAGACTTTGAAAGAAACGCCTAATAATTGTGTCATCTTGTGTTTTATAAGATATTAATATTCTTTAAATATTCAGCTGTTACACACAACTATATATTACGAACCTTAAATATTCACAATAATGTTTAGAATTTATTAAAATTATAGTTCATTATTAATGTTACTTTTACGAAATAATTGTGATTATAGTAATAAATGTAAACAAAAAACACAATCTTTTATTTTTTTTTAAGTTTTATGTAATAATAATGACGTATATATTATCATATTGAGATCTTGCTCCAATACCTCTATTGTCATGCAATAAGGAATAAATAAAAGAGAAAGTTTCGATATTTTATAAGTTTAATAAAAATTTAATATTACAGTATAAACAGTAAGGTCGTAAATGGCAGTGATGTTACATTACTTATAAAATAGATCAATATTCACAATCCTATTCCTGAGTCCCCTCCGGGGCGCGGCGGGGGGCGGTGGGGGAGGGCCACCGCGCGACTACGTACAATAAACTTAAGATACAGAACAAGCAACGACAGTGTTGCCACCTTTTTTTTATGATTAACTAAAAATAAACAAGTCTGTTTACTCTTTTTTTTATTTTAACTATAATATTTTTATAAAGAAAAACGGTCCTAATATTATCATCATTACATAAAATCTTAAAATCGTTGCTGAAAATAAATTTACATATTTAGGCACTTTGTTTTAAAAATACATTGTTTTTTTTTCAAAGGTCAATAAAAGAATCACTAAGGTGGTAACACTGAGTAACGAAAGCCTCCTCCCCCGTCCGCCTCGACCGCCCTCTGCCGACCTCTGCCAACATTGTCTAATTACTCCGAGCCAAACAATAATTACATCTAATTTTGTCATACAACGAAACGATTTCATATTAAACATTCATTTGAATAAATAAACTCGACAGTCGGTCCCTTTGACAGACTAAAATGCAATTAACTAGTGCGAATAATATATTCGTCCGCTTCCAGACGGCGCCTACGCGGTACGCTCTTTGGGACATAGCAGCACTGTCTCCGGACCCTCCTAAAACGCAGAGCCTCACTCCGTGCCTCACTTACGAACTACTATTCGCTACGACGATTATACTAGGAAAACAAAACTAATTCAGTGTCATCAAATAAATAAATATAATTCTATACAAAAATAATACATTTACCGGTGAACCCTCGCTCGAGTCGGCGTCGCCCTACACTACGCTCCGCTAGCGGCGACCCGGCGTCGCCCAAAATTGACATAGCTTTTAACATTATCTCTCACAATTACAAAAGTGATCGAGGAGTTTGTAAATTGTAAATTTATCGATTTACAAAATTAGCATCTTCACGAAAATATTCGTTTAGTTCTACGTCTTTATACTCACGAGCCGCGTATTAAAAATAGACAGCATCTTTTCTAGTGATCACCTACTTAACATTTTTACAGTTGGTCAAAAACGACAAGCACAAACACTCGTGTGTCACAAATATACCGTATATACCTAGCTCGCGACTAACTGGGCGGTGACGCGGTGACGGCGGGCGCGCTCAGTCGGGGCCGGCGGGCGCGGCGGGCGCGGCGGCGAGCGCGGCGGCGGGCGCGGGGCGGTGCAGCGTGAACGCGTCGTACACCTGGCACAGCTCGTCCATGTGGTGCTCCTCGAGGCACAGGAAGCCCTGCAGCGCGGGGCTGGCGCGGCGCGCGCAGGCCAGGCAGTGCACCACGTGGCGGCGCTCGTGCTCGCGCACCAGCAGCGCGTGCCACACCTCGCGCTCGCAGGCGCCGCAGTAGTGCGAGGCCTCGCCGCGCGCGCGCCCGTGGAAGCGCACGGGCACGGCGCGCGCGCGCACGGCCTGCAGCGTGCCGGCGGCGGCGCGCAGCGTCTGCAGCAGGCACGTGCGCATGGCGCGGTGCAGGCGCGGGTCGGACACGCGGATGTTGCGCGCCAGGTTCCACGTCAGGTGCACCATGGGCACGATGGACTTGAAGTTCTGTACTTTGTTCCACTCGTAGCGCTCCAGCGCCAGCGCGTACTGGCGCGCCGTGAGCGGGCCCACGTTCCACGCGATGTTGTTGCACCAGCCCGTGGCCTGCACCCAGTGCACGCAGCCCGCGTTCACCCACACCAGGTCGCCGGGCCGCTGCGTGAAGCGGTACACGGGCACGCCGTGCGCGCGCAGCTCGTCGGGGTCCGGCCACCACGAGCCGTGCAGGTACGACAGCCCGTGGCGGTCGCACAGCTCGCGCACGCCGCCCCAGTACGAGTCGGGCACGCCGAACCACTCGCAGTCGCCGGGCCCGATGTTGATGTTGATGGAGCAGAAGTTGTTGTTCTCCTGGTGGCCGGGCGTGCGGCTGCCGGGCACCTTCATGTACAGCTGCACGGTGTTCATGCCGAGGATCACGTGGCCCACGTGCGACAGCATGTTGGCGGCGGAGGCCACGCGCGCGAAGGCGGGCAGCTTCTGCAGCTCGGTGAGCTGCGGCCGCCACTTGCGCTCGTCGGACAGGTCCACGTTGGTGCCGAAGCGCAGCATGCGCGCGGCGCGGCGCCGCTTGGCCGGGCCCGAGCCCGAGCCCTCGCCGCGCCCGTCCGAGTCGGACAGCGCGCCCGCGCCCGCCCCCGCGCCCGCGCCCGCGCCGCCCGCCGGCGCCGCGCGCTCCTCGCGCAGCGACTCCTGGAACGAGCCGGCCTGGTACTGCGCGTACTTGCGCACGGTGGTGTGCGAGCGGTGCGAGGCGCAGGCCCACACGCGGCGGCGGCCGCTGGGGTCCCAGTTCTCGTCGGCGGACTGCATGAGCTGCGTGCGCACCTCCACGGCGTGATCGGGCCAGGCCTCCACCAGCGTCTTGGTGGAGAAGAGGCCGAGGTCGAGCTTGAGCGCGGCGGTGAGGCCGCGCACGACGGCGATGGGGTGCTTGAGGCAGAAGTCCTGCAGCTGCGGGCTGAAGGCGTCGCGCTTGGACTCGACGTAGACGAAGGGCGCGGGCGGCGCCAGCTGCTCGGCGGACAGGCGCGGCGGCGGCACGCCGGGCGGCGCCGGCGGCCCGCAGCCGTCGCCCAGCACCGACCACGACGACGGCGCGCCCGCGTTCTCCCTGAACATTCGCAAGGAGGCGCATTAGTACGAACACATTCATGAACCTGATTAATATACTCAATGAGACAGACTCACTTGCAGGCGTCGAGTATCTGCTTGGAGGTGAGCGCGATGTGGAAGGAGACGGGCTTGAGCGGGTCCGCCTTGAGCGGCTCGAGCTTCACGACGGGCTGCCGGCCGCCGAGCACCGCCTCGTTGCTGCTGCCATTACTTGGACTTCCTGTTGAACGGCATTCCGTTATGTTACGACTATATTTTAAACGATGTTTCATTTTATAATGATTTAATAAATCTAAACTTAAAAATTATATTCTCTTATAATTGTTTATTCCTATAATTACGACTTAAATATCGACCCTTAATTATGACAGGCATTTTTACATTAAGACATTACACACATTGTCAAAATATATTGAAAGATTATTTTTAAAAAATGAACCTGTCATTTTAAGTAAACAAAAAAGTTTTTTAGTAAAAAAAAAATGAGATATAGATTAAACAAAATAAAATTATGCAAATTTACTAACGTTTCCACAAAATTAAAAGTAACCTAATTTGACTCCAATAAATTAATATTAATGTAAAAATAATCGCACCACTATAATGTTTTCTTTCCTATATTATATTACTTTTGAATATGTTATGTTCAAAGTTTAGTTAAAGTTTCATCTGATGTAATGCTCGACTCACAATATATTCTGTAAAAAAAACTAAATGTATAAATGAGAGGAAACAATATAAATTTGTAGGAAATAAAAAATATGAAAACGCGACTCACATTCTTTTTTTTTTATGGAAAAGACGGCAAACGAGCGTACGGGTCACCTGGTGGTAAGTGATCACCGTCTTTAAATTGGAAGAAGAAATTACATAATGCGAAACGCAGTGGCCAAAGCCACTACTTAACGCCGGTCTTAAATGCCGGGGGTGGTAATAATCCGGTCGAGTCTGCCCATGCGTGTTGCCATTACTGGCAACGTGACTCTGCCACACGCACAAAAGGCATTTTTTTTCTACGTAGTACAAAAAAAAATTTTTATACTCGCGAAAATGGAATCCAGAAAAAATTGTATATACTTCTGTCAAGATGATTTCGGTTATCTTAAAACATGTCATATTATTGGAATTTAATTTATATGAAAACCTATCGGGCCTATTAATATCTTGTCATGGCGCATGGGTACAAGTGGCGTGCGACTGAAATTACGAGAGGTTGTTGGTTTGATTCCAATTCGAGGAAATAATATATTTAAAATGTTGATATCTCAGCTTTGGTAACTGAGTTAGAGAGTGAGTGAGTGACTATGATTACTATCCTGCTACAATTTCTTAAACATTGAGTTAAAATATGTATTTATATACAATTTTATTATACAAAATATCTAGAAATATAATTTACGATATGTACAAAAATTTAAAAATTTATTATCTTTTAAACGGCTTCTATTTGCTACCATTCTTAAGTGTACATACGTAAACATTATTATTCCATCTACAAAGAACATATAACATACCTTATATCGCTAATATTATATTAAAAACAACAATCGTTTCAGTCTATATTTTAACAAATTATAATTACAAATACAACTAATATTGCTTTGTATTAAGAAAAATTACGATTTGCAACGTATATAATATACAAGCAACCCACCCTCGGTTTCACACGCTTGAATTACTTTTATTAGTTAATTTCAACTATTTTCTTATTCTATTAACAGTTTCACTCTTAGACAATATATATACATTAAAAACTATAATTTCAGCTAAATTAATAAAAAAATTGTCGAACTCAATATTTGAAACTGACGTAACTTTGTAGTATTTAACCGAGGTAAATAAAACAAACACAAAATACTGCATTTAAATCTGGTTAGTCGTAATGAGATTAGCGCGAACTAAAGCACAAACAAACGGACAGATTACATTAATAAAAGTCCACAAAAAGATTCCGCTACGTTAAAATTTGTATTTTTTATGATTAAGTAGATATACCAAAGTAACATATAGAGTAAAGTAATTTAAAATTATGATTATTTTATGTTGCTTTTTTGTGATACAGCGTCTTTTACTGCTACTTTGTTATTTGTCATTTTAATGCACATAATTTAAATATATACTCCGTGTATTTCTCATTAGAGTTTTGTGACGGGACCCTTCATTTTCCACCTTACTAATAAAATATTATATGTGTGTATATACATATATAATATTTTATTTATTTTGTATTTTAATTGTATTCAAAAAGTCTTTAAAAGTCCCAAACAAACCCTAATTGCAATATATGTTCAAAAAAAAAATACGACAATAATTAATTCAAATGACAATTAAAGCAATTACACAAAATGTCCAAACTAGTAAAATCGAGTGATTACAACTCGTTTGGGCGTCGAACAGGAAGCACATCCTGTCATGTGTTCATTTACTTAGAAATTACATTAACAGTGTATTCGGAGAACTCATTTTCACTGTATGAATTCAAAACATTTTTGCTGCCTTTTATACTTTCACCTAACATTATACTATTTCGCGCTCCACGCAGTTTTCTGCACATGGCTGGTTAAGCATATTGAACTTGGGAGCCTTATGTTAAGACACAGCGTTCCGTTTCAAATTTTTCACCGTTTTGCGTGTTAAGTGCCGGAACTCAACGCCGCGCTTTGTTTTGTTACAAATGTGAAATATTTCATTTTCTCGAGTGGGGATCGAACCTACAACCAATCGTGCGTACAGTCGTACGCTTCGCTGCCACTCCGCCACGCGGCAATTTAATACCTTACATAAGTAAATTAGATATTTTGTGAAATATGCAACAAAAACATGATCATAGCTTAATCGATATAAAATTCAATCCAAGTACGCACGATAGTGAACATTTGCATGATTTTCTTGCTTTTCAATTTCAAATGTACTTCCCATTGCCTAATGGGAAGTACATTTCCTTAACAGTATCAGTTTAATAGACGTGACATAGAAGTAAATCGCTATGGGTATTTTTATAATTATCATAAGTTTCTCTATGAGGATAAGTTTCGCTATGGAAATGCCAATAATATGGCTATACCCAATTATTTCTTATAGCAGGAATTGTGTAATCGATAATTACAAAGAAGTGATGATTACGTATTTTTTCCAGCTTCACGGTGTTTCCCGCCCATTGCAGGGCAAGTAAGGTGAACTTGCGCTAGTTAAGACTCTCTCCTTTGAATGTGAGACATTGCGTGTTGAATGTCGCAGAACAACGCCGCGCTTAGCCGTGTTACCAGAGCGAAGAAATGAAATAATGAAATATTTTATTTTCTCTAGTCGGGATCGAACCCATAACCTGTCACGTTTACAATCACAAGTTCATGGCCCTGCGCTACTGAATTTTTACTAATAAAATTTATTAGGGAGGATTTTCTAAGGTCATTTTTATACTAAGGAGTAATGTAACGAAACGAATTCACATATGGATAATTTGGTAGCGTTCTTATATTTAATTTTTAATTTAATTTATAATTTCAATAGTTTTATTTATTTTTTAACCTTAATCTATACTCATATAGTACATAAAGACGAATCTCCCAAAGGGTCAAAATCATTTAAACTATCTTGGTTTCATTTTTTTCGATATCATTTTGCAATCTATATAACGCCGTAGCTACTCATTAACATCAAAAGCAACTCGCTTGTCAGCGCCATATATCGATCTTCTTACCTTTTAATTTGCATATTATGATTATGCATAATGTCTTTATATATACTTGTACTGTATTTACGTTTTTTAATAAATACATTCTAAGTTAATAAGAAAAAAAAAAAATCAAATAATGTTTATTAAATATATATATATCTCAAAAAGATATGAAATACTCACTATTAACTGGCTCTTTCTTTATATCTGGTTGTGAATCAGAGAATTTCTTCAACAAATCTTCTGCGAGCGACTCGGCGTTGTCGCCGCTGGATTCACTTTTCGCCACCTAATTGCCAAAAAAAAAACATGTTAATACATAAGAATAACAAAACAACATTAAAACTTAAAATATAATTTGGGAAAATAGCCTAAAACCTGCCGCCTTAAATAAATATGTTGTAATACAAACCGTACGCGCTCTCGCCGCTTGAGAGAGCCGGTACTGAGAGAGCAACTGCTGCATCTGCGCCTGGAACAAACCCAGCTTGTATCAATTATACATATTAAACTATTTCAACGCTTTTTTATACTTACAATGCATACATAGAAAAAAAATAAGAGAATAACATATTTTTTACAAAACTAAATTATTGGCGTAAACGCGACCAGTAGTAGGTTCGATTTGTACTAAGGCAATGGTTATATTGAAATTTCTTTACTCTTGCAATTTGCGCTTGCAATTTAAAAATAAAAAAATACGATAATTAAAACTCGTATAAATATAAGGTATAAGTATATACTTGTTGTTGAGGGGAAAGATTATGCGAGTTCCTCTGCAGATATTGTAGCGTTTGTAGTTGATGGCTGGTCAGGGGCACTGGCTCGTCGCGCTTGGGGGCCGGGGTAGTGCCCGCACCCGGTGTACCGCCTGTGCCCGATGTGCCCCCACCAGCCGTACCCGTGGAGGCCGCTGTGCCCCCGGGGGCCCCAGGGTAGGGGGGAGGAGCGGCTTTGGGCGCTCGGGAGGACATCTCCGCTGATATGGGCAGGTTCCACGCCTCCTCGATAGATGGCAGTGGCCTACGTCTGAAAATTATACAAACATATGTAGCAGTTTGAATTTTTTACTTAAATTATGTCCCATTGGTCGTGTGAAAAGTAAATGTAGCATAGCAACAACCTAAATAATATTATAATTACTTTATATCATCTTCTGACTTTTTCTAATGAATTAAAACTGTTATTAAAATGTAAAATATATTTTATAAATATATCTTAAGGAACATACGTATTTAAATTCAGCGTCGCAGCTAGAAGTTAAATGACAAAATAATTTGACTTTATTATATTTTATAAGAACTTACTCATCACACATTTGCATGGAAATGAAGTAATTAAAAGAAACCGCTACGATAATGTAGTACTCTTGAGAGCTACGCTTGAGAAATAAACCAGTTTTTGAAACAAGTCGCAGATAAGCTTCAAATAATTAAAGAATTTAATAATTACTTTATAGATTAGTACAGAAACGTTTCTTGCTCAAAGACAATCTTAGGTAAACAGGCATAAAATTGAATATTGAGCGCGACTCAAACATACACATAAAACGAAACTGTATAATAAATGTTCATATATTTTAATTAAATATTTATTCATAACGTATTTTAATATTTAAACTGTCTTTGTTTGTTATTGTGACAGGTTAATGAAGGCACCTGACTCGGGTCATAATAAAAGGGTGCTTGACCATTGCCTGATAAAATTATTTATTTATAGTAAATTTTTTAGTATGTTATATGAAATATTTTTTGCTCCACACTAAGATTGTTCCAAACAAAGACGTTTGTTCGACGTAGGTTATTGCACTCAGTATCAGTTCAAAATAAAATATATACATAGTTAACTTTTAAATTAATGCATTATCGCGAAAAGCTTATTTAATGCGTTTTAGCAGAATTTACCAAGAAGAAACACAACGAAGGATATGGTATAAGAATATATAGTAAAAATATTTCGCACTACACTGGTTATAATAATTGAAATTATTAATTTGTTATTAGATACCCTCTGAACGCAGTGGAACAGTAGCCGGCTATATGTTCTATCGAACTAGGTTCTCTCTGATTACTATGTAGACGTGAATTAAAAAAGCAGAGAGAAGTACTTACATAAATATTTGAGTAGTAAACATTAGTTAAATAGTAATGAATATAATTTTTATTTTAGGGAAAACATATATTCACTTTTTTTTTATGTGGTTCTCATTGTCAACATCGAACAAATCATGATCTGTTATCGATGTTGTTCATATGAGAGTAATTTTCTTTTCTAAGCTCTAATGAGTATCAGGCCAAATTTTTCTTACTCAAAGTAGAAGTGAAGTATACCGAATGCTAAAGTAAAACAAAGGTCAACAATGTGATCATGATACTAAGTTATTATTTCGTAGTTAAGTTTAGTTAAAGTGCGAATGAGGTCTCTTGCAAAACACTCGCACACGCGTCTTTACTCGTACTCACTTGCCGGTGACGGAGGGCACGGGCGCGTGCGCGAGGTGCGCGCGCAGGAAGGCCAGGCGCTGGCCGGCCAGCGAGGCGCGCGCGCCGCCGTTGTTGTAGCACGCGAAGGCGTCGCGCGCCATCGCGCAGCTCTCGTACAGGCTGCCCAGGTTGGTCCACGCCGCCGAGTGCCCCTTGTCCAGCTGCACCGCGCAGATGTACGCCTGCAGCGCGTCCATCGGCTGGTTCTGCTGCTGATACAGCACGCTGCCACGCGACAAATATACCACGTCAATCTCAAGTCACTGCCGCGGCGCAGTACTAACAGACAAATCGTCAATTGTTACTTGCAATTTTTATGTTTAACTACTACTAAACTCAACTCAGCTTCACGTTGTATTACGCACATGGCAGAGTAGGGAACTTGGGAACCTAGTGTAAACACTCAGTTCCAATTCCCACTTTCCGCCGAATTTGAGGCAGTGTGAATTGAGTGGCGGAAAACAACGCCGCGCTTTCACCTCGTTGCCAGAGCGAAGAAATTAAAACACTAAATATTTAATTTTAAAATACTAAATACTTCATTTTCCCGGGTGGGGATCGAATCCACAACTTTGTGACGCTTTGCCACGACATTCCTCAGCTTCACGCTGTATCCCGCACCAGGCAGGGTAGGCAGAGGGAAAGGAAGTAAAACCTAGTGTTATGACACTACGTTCCACTCCCGTTCCCCACTTTCCGCCGAATTTGAGGTATTACGTGTTGAGTGGCGGAACTCAACGCCGCGCTTTGCCTTATTACCACGACATTCCTCATTACGACATTCCTCATTTTTAAAAATTTGAATGAGTTATTAGATTTGAGAAAATACCCACCCAATGGAACACCAGGTGTCAGCATTGCCTTCCGATTTCTCCACAGAATTTCTATAAGCAATAAACGCGTCATGAACTTTGCCCTGAGCTGCAAAACATCTTCCTAGAAGATAAAGTCCCGCGCCCGATTCCGGTTCTGCTACGACGGCGCGCTGGAGGCACCAAATAGCGGCTCTAGCACGAGCTGCCGGCTCACCGAGAGACGCACACCGATGGTACAACCAACCTGTGATTAATTTTACCTTAACAATATACGTCACATCGTTTTATTGTAGTAAACATAATAAGGAAGAAGAGAAATTAATTTAAAGATAAATTAGTATTAGTCAGTTAACTTTGAAAATAATTAGTAACTATATTGATATAGCAATCTTACAATATTTATAATTTATAATGAAATTAATACCAATGATTTATGTATGTAATATTTTAATTCAACATATACGATATATTTTTTTTAGATAATTGGCATACCTAATTGACGGCAGACGTCCGCTTTCAGAGTAGATGATAATTGAGGCTCTTTTAGCAGCCTCTCGTACGCATCTCTCGCAGCTTTTCGTAGTCCTCTGGCTTCGAGGAGGTGTGCAGCGTGGAAACTCAGTTCGAGACGTGTGAATGTGGCGTCTTGATGTGGAGCTAGTCGTGCTCGCCTGAAGTGTATGGCAGCGGCTCCCCAGTGCCGGCGCGCTTTGAACATGAGAGCCAGGCGCAGGTGAGCGTCTGCCGCACGGGAGAATCCCGGCGAGACGTACAGAGCCATCTGCAGCGCCTTCGTCGCCCTAATGTGGAAAATCATCACCACCGAAAGTCAACATTGGATACGGTATGCTGTATGAATAGTAATATATTATTATGTATGTTTATACATGACTAAAAAATAAATATTTACTTTAGTAAATATTCTTGCTTTGTAAAACAAAATAAGTACGTTTCGTAATTACGATGAGGCGCTTTATGAGTATATGAATAAAATTAAAGTAGTCAATTGCTTGAAAATATTCTTTGAAATGGTCATAAAAGAAAAAGCTAGCTATTATTTAAAATTCTTTTTCACATTATACGATGAGGGCATTGTCGTTTATACTTTATTTGACCGTCCGTGAAGGTCGGTAGACGCATTAGGACGCGTAAGATAAAGCAACGATCGTATAACTACTAGAAAGTACAAAGAGAGGTCATAAACAGTAAGTGCGTTAAGTAAGTAAGCTTTGAGAAAGTTTACAAAACTAAAGTATTTTTTTGTAATTTTATTAGGAAAGAGCCACATTGAAATATGAACCATTTTGTTTTAGAAGATTATGTTTGAAAGCTTTCAACTTAATACGTTTTCGTATGAAAAAGTAGCTGTGTTAAAATTTATGTATTCGACAAGTGTTTTTATGTAAGTTGTTATATGGCTTATAGTACCTAAGACAAAAGACACCGTTTTTGGAATGCGGTCCGAGTTTGTTAAGCGTAACGCAAATGGTACAAGTATGAATCGAGACGTCCGTAACATCCGTAAGTTTATTGAGCAGCGCATCGCCGAAGCGGAACGTCACCGATGCGCCCGCGGGGTCGATGACCGTCTGAGGTTCGTTCGTGCAATCGATCGGACGGTGCAACGCAACGTCTAGACAGCGATCGCAACCCAAATCGGACGCGTATAACGCCTTTATTTAGATGACCTCCGCCGACATTTGCGCACTGAAACAAAGGAGCGAGACAGGTGGCGTCCGGTGTTCACTTTGATGCCGAACACTAAAATTAAATGTCGATTACGCACACAGGCAAGGCTGTGGCGGCCCAAAGAAAGCTTTCTCCCACTGGATCGCTCGCAGCGCTACTCGACATACATTATATATGCACGCATTCATTATACTTCCGAGTGAACCATCATGTTTGACGACTGTCACGCGCGTTCAATAGTGTAACAATTATTATTATTTCTTTAAATATACAGAATATTTAAAGCAGATATATGTATATAAATACATTGCTATTACATAAATACGTTGTTAATTCACACAACTTAATTGAAACTTAAAAAATACTTCTTCTTTAAAAGTTTCTTTTAAATAAACATTTTATTTTGTTTTACGTACAAAAATACATTATTTCAAGGTTCAATGAAAAATGTTAAAGATTAGTAGTAAAAAAAGAAATTGGTCTGAGTAAAATATAATAAATTTTATCTTACTAATATAGTAAATATGAAAGTTTGGGAGAAACTAACAGTGATACAGCTTTTACATCAGAATAGGCTGAAATTAATGTAAACAATAAGTTTATGTTAGGTCGCTAGTATTAAATATACTTCTAGTATCAAAGTGTACCTATAAATGATATAACCATAAACGTAACATAACTATCCAAGGGAGAGAAGGGCAAAATTGTAATCTGCCTACCTGCCCAGCATTGTTATCAAAACAAGCAGGTAGCAAAATCAACGAAATGTATTCAGAGCTTATACAATACAAATAAAAAGTAATGTAAAGCCGGCTGGCATAAAAAAACATTATACCACAAGTTGCAACAATGAATGAACATCTGGCCATCCAGTACAACATAGTGAAAGAATGAAAAAAAAAAAAAAACAAACATCGTCAGCTGAGTGTACTTAGTTTATATCTTCACGAAATAATAAAGGTAAAATTTGTACATAATGCATTGTATGGAATGTGGCAAATTTAATATTTATCAAGCTATTAATGAGATGGCGCGAGGAATAGAAGGAACGGGCGAAGCAGCGCGGGGTGGAGCGAGAGGAAGGGTAACGCCATGAGGCAGTTCGGCCTGACCTAGTTTAAAGCACTCGCGGCAGCTCAAGGACGGATCGACCGCTATTTATAGAGTTCAATTGCTATTCGTCATAGTATTGCACCGCGCATTCACTTTACATAACACAAGTTACATAGTTGTCACTAGGTGCGCCCCATGTGCTTCCGTCCAGATCCCGTTACTTAGCTACTGCGAAGACTCTAGATTTTCCCACAGCGACGGCGACGCGCCACCCGTAATATTGCGAAGGGGAATGATTGTTACTTAATTGTTATAATAACCCACTTCCCCAGTAACACGAGGGCACGAGGCTAGAGCCTGACCAAGTAAAGTTATAGTCGTAGGTCAAAACTTTCTAATACTAAATGAGCTATATATTCGTAAATATTATTATGATTTCATATTTTTGAAATCAATATAATTATTAAAAGAATATAATTATAGTCAAGTATATAAGTTTAAATATATGTTTTCTGTGTAATCTCTGTAACCAAGTGCATCGTGATGCAATCACACGATGCATAGAACATCTACCTATAATTCACCTAACGTACATTGCATCACGGCCTTGGTGCCACGGCAACAGAATGCAGCTGCATTGATACAAAGAAACATTTATACAGCCGTATGCTAATTTAGTTCTGTTACATTAGATTTTATATTTCCTCCTTTTACTTTAAAACTTTAGTAACTTTTTAATCAATAATAAAAATTTTTGCGAAGAAGAAGCTTTTACAGGTTTCATTTGATTACGTCGACGAATCCTATTGTGAAACAAATTTCCTGTAACAAAGAAGTATTAAAATAACTTGTCACATAATAAGTGCGCAAGTTTTGATACAAGCAATGTGATTAATTTTCGAGTCAATTCAGCTAACGTGTATTGCACATATTGATAATGAACAGTTGAGGGCTCGTTTATCGCTGCCGTCATACCAGTTGACCCACTTAGCTCATTCGATAACTACCACAAATACGCCTACTCGAAATGGTCGGCTTTTGATACTATTTCGCTATCTTCCTGCCAGAATCGGCTAATTCTAATGTAACGCTTTATTGTTATATATTGTTGTTTATATTGGAATTATATGCATATTTCAATAACCTGCGAAATGCTTTTTTCCATGACCCACATCTGATGTTTATTCTAATATATAAATAGTCTAAAAGCTAGCTCGTGGATAAGCGGTCTAGCTATCTTAACATTTATTTGTAAAATCTTAGAAACTATGCTTATTTATTATTATTAGTTAGCAAAAATAATAATTTAAAAGACATAGAAAGATTGTTAAATTCTAACACAAGTAAGGAACTATGTAATAAAGCATTAGAAATAAGCCGTTTATCCGGTTTAAAGTCACCGAGAACTGCAGCCAAGCACGTAGAGGCCACAGTTACGGTACTTTGGACCTGTTGTAAATAGTTATAACCATACCTAGCGTTATCATCTATAAAATATATACTTCACGCATTTCTGGAATATAAACAGTTATAAGGAAAAAATTGATTAAAGACAAGAGCAGAATAATTTGAAACCTATCTATTTTGACCTTGTTCTCAGCTTCACGCTGTATCCCGCACTAGTCAAGGTAGGCACAGGGAACGGAAGTGAAACCTAGTGTTATGACACTCCGTTCCACTTTCGTTCCCCACTTTCCGCCGAATTTGAGGCATTGCGTGATGCGTGGCGGAACTCAACGCCGCGCTTTGCCTATTACCAGAGCGAAGAAATTAAACATTAAATATTTCAATTGAAAATATTAAATATTTCATTTCCTCGACTGGGGATCGAACCCAGAACCTGTCGGTTACAGTCACACTCTTGTGCCGCTGCGCCACGACAGGCCTCAATACCAGCTACTGGAATAATTATTGTGCATGCCGTATATAAGACGCAAAGTGTAAATGAAATCGAGGTCGTGTAATAAGGAAGGAACGTGCTCATCGCTACTGCATTTTAGAATGGTACAAATGCATACAAGATATTATCAGTTGTTGCATTTCTACACGAAACATCAATTATTATAAAGACGCATATTTTAATAAATAAATACTTTTGTAGCTATTACTTTTGACATTTAAACGGTTGTTATCGTGCATTAGTGGCTGTGAAGAAGAATAAATAAATAAACTGTGGGTACAGGGTGTATATGACGCAAAATATATGACAAAAAATTGTAAATCTGATTTATTTAATGTAATAATTATCGTAGGTATAATTACGCAAAACAAAATAAATCGATAAGGCACTACGTAAATTTAAACGTTCATCACAAACTCGCATAGGATTATGCAAAATCAAATTCCCCTATGACCAAAAATTGAACAGTGTGCTATTATTACATTACAAACGTCGGAGTGCCCTTGAGAAGTTCCCTAACAATTCACAACATACAAGTGTCGTAACAAGTCCAATACCTATTTTTATCCAGTAGAATTAAAAGCCTGCCCCATCCCTAATATTGCAATTTAGAAGGGTTGAACCCTCCATGAGAAATTTTAAAGCCATCAATGTCATAGATGTTATATCAGACAATAGCACGGTACTAGCACATACGTAAGTAATGCTGCATTTTAAACTATACCTACTTTTGGGCTATTACAAAAGGCCATGGTATGTAAAGTTACCGGCATGTTACCAGTGACGTAATACTATTTCGTAAACTTTGTACAACAGTATGAAGCCCTTCTACAACACCGGTTTGCGGTCACCAGTCGCTTTCTAATGCCCATTGTAGATGATGGAAACTACATCAGTATAGTTCTACATCCGTGAGAAATCACTTGATACAATTTATTAAAAGAATGTGGATTACATAGAATCCGTTAGATGCCACAACACTAGTGAGTCACTAGGAAGTTACGCTTGCAGGAAAACGAGAATAACCTATGTGACTAATAAATTAAATTAACATTATTAGAATTATCTAACAGATTCGGAAAAGCCAAAAACTTTGGGAAATGCCAGAAAACTAATACCATTGCTGTTTAATTTACAAATAAAATTCGGTAATTCCGCAAACGTGACCAAAACCGTATGTTTACCAACTGTTTGTCAAAATATTCCATTTTTATTATACTAAAATATTAGTTATATTCAAGTAACATGCTAATAAAAACTAATTGGTTTTCAACATCCTTAATTTTTCGAATATATTTTCATTTTATAAAATATGTTATATATTTTTTTATTAATTCTCAATTAATGTTATTGCTTGATTATAATTTTTAGTAAATCGTAACATTGTACATATTATTGTAATTACTTAAACCTGTGAGCAATGAGCTCGGCCTTGTACTGTGACGTAGTGTTGGTGACGCGTGTGACGTGCGGCTTTTTTCGCGGAAATTCCTTAGCGGCCATCGCTCGCCGCTAGCTCGTGTTCAACTGTATGTACTATATCTGATTATAGTATCTGAAGACTGTAAGCTATTATGTAATTATTAGGTACACCCTTATAATCACATTATAAGTTTTTAGGAAAATATTTTTTTTATATTAATTATAAATTCGTTGGAGCAGCAGAACTATATTATTACAAGCATTTTAATAAACAAAAATATTATAAGAATATGATAAGATGGCATTGAATTGTAAGTTAGCGCATTATAAACAAAGCTTGCCCTATCTTTTGGCATATAAACAAGAGTTGTTTTAGATAGCATGGCAAAAAGTAGGACAGCTGCTTGACACAGTTCATGTTTTAGGTACCTACGTAGGTGACTGCCCTACTCGTCATGTAGGCGAATGACGCAATACGTAAACGAAGGGCATAAACAATCACGAAAGTATTGCTACATTATCTTGTAAGATAAACTAAATATAAATAGATTTATTACTTTGCGTGATCACTCACGAAACGAAAATATAGTTATTTATTCATGTGCTCTAATACTATTTTAAATTCAAAATGTATGTTACTTATGGTGCTATATGATCCAGGAAACAAATGCTTAAATGCTTAGGGGTCATTGACAGAGACAAGATGTTTGCATCGAGTGCAGCGAGCGAGTTCCGGTGCACTAACGCAGGTATAAATAGGGATCCGTTAGTGTCGACGACCGCGGCCGGCCATCATCGCGACACGATCCTGTTTTGTATTTCAAATAATCTGACCTATTTCTTTTAGAAAATATAATGATTTATTCTCAAACGAAGGCCGCAGAGTACAACAAGTCACCTCCCTACTGAGGGGTGAGTGGCACCGCGACGGGACGCACAACTCCAAAAGCGGGATGAAGGGCGAAGATGGTATGGGGAGGGAGACCGCACAGCTTTTAACGCGTACTCCCTTAGCCGACGAATTCGATAGAGGTAGAGCGTTGCGCGCGCTGCCCTTTGCTGTAACTATCCTGCATGTAAACGGGAAGGGCCCGGCGTACGTGACGCGGCGCACGCTGTGAGGGGCAAGGGGGAAAGTGGTGCACCCCGCCCGCGCATCTTGCTTAACTTAGATGCACTCTTTGGGTAGGGTCGAGGACCGCGTCTAAAACGCACAGCGCACGGGAAGCACTTAACATAATGTACTATACTTATTTACTTTATGTACACACAACTGAATTCTATTCCTAATCCTTCCTATCTATGCCTAAATTGTAAAAGAATCCGGTTCGACCCGCTATTTTGTTACCATGCGCAACTCGTGGAACCGTTCCCACAAGCTCGTATTATACGCATAAACTCGTTCAACGTAGTGTGATGTAATCTATAATGTTCACTTATAATACCCATAACAAAGTTATATGGAAACAGAAATGAGAAATGATACACAATTTTGTTTCACTTCGAAATTTCAAAATATACTTATAACGTATCTTTTTTTATGTAATAAGTAGATGAAATCAAAGAATTTTAAAAAGGTAAATGGTGCAAGGTCAGTGCCATTGCATCTGTGAGTTAATTGCACACCTACATAAAAAGAACACGGCACGCGTCGAGGGCGGCTTAAATAACCGGTCGTCATAAAACAAGCTGTTTGCGAAAACAACATAAAAATATTTTTTTAGCTTTTTGACACGAGACCGCTTCTGCGAGAAATAAAAGTACCTATTACAAAGAAAGTAATGAAGCAGAGATTACTTATGTAAATTTTTACATTGATTTGCATTAAGAATGTTACGGTTTTCCAAAAAGAGTTACTCAAAGTATCAATGTTTCTTGATTGATAGCTGTGTTAAAGTATGAGTATCTAATCTAATAAAGCTGTTACTATGAGCGACACTTCATATCTATGAATAGATATTATACAATATTACGTAGAACTATTACGCTACTAGAAGAATGTTGACAAGACGATAACATTTAAGCACGAAATTTCGAGTAGGTTATTTTCTATTTTTTGACAAAGGCGTTATTTCATAAATAAATAAATTAATGTAATTTGAAGATTATGGTGTGGTGAACTTTATAAGCGCAAGAAGCTTAGCAAGAAGCAGCTGATGTGGTGACAGGTGTTATGGCAGCCGGCATACACCTGCCTGGCACGTGCTAACCGCAAGCTGCATGTTTACTATAACATCCATTACTAACGCACAATCCACACAACGGCTTATAGGTAGGTACATCATTACAAGAAGCAGCTGACTTGCAAATGCTAAACCAGTTACGCAATACGATAGGACGTCCCGTTTCTGACGCAAACATCGTAAATAAATGACAATTACTAGAAGAAACTCGTTGACGACACACCTTGAATAGTAATTACTGCTCATTATACTTATATTTCCTCGAAAAATCTATATGTTTTCTATCGGATACGATTCACTGAAACATGTTAATCCTTTGTTACTATGAATTAATGAATATTAGCATCATTGAATAATAAATAAACCTATTATTCCACTATTTACCGCGTTTATGATGAATGTTAAATAATAAATTCGAAATTTAAATGGCCACCTTAAGATATTCAAACTATTGACGTGTTCAAATTGTAAGTCGAAGTTGGAAAATATTTATTACCGTTATTGAAAAAGTATAGGAAATGTATGTAGAAATAAAACCGGTTACAGACATTGGTTTAACATAGTTCACCATTACAATAAGTTGATCCGGAGATAAGGATATATGTGATACGAGAGATACCCATATTATGTAATGGATATAAATTATACGTGTAACGCAATCCTGAGGTCAAGTTTGTCATACTTTGTGTACGATATTTATAAACACTATAAGCAATTTGGAATTAAAATTTCGTTGGAAATATTTTAACCATTATAATAATATAATTTTAAGTAGTATTCAATCTTCTTAGAAAATAGAAAATTTCTACAAATTATCAACTTTATAATAATTATATATATCATATAAACGACTTCACCTTAAATAATATTTCTGACACGTTTTATCAATAATAAGTTACCATAGATTCAAATATGTAACTATATAACTCTTTATGTATATACATTGTTTGAGTAGCTCATTAAATTTCAGAACACTGACACTACCGGTCTAGTAACCAATGACGTGCAGACAAAAGTGCGCGAAACTACTGACTATAATACATGAGTCACTTTCCTGAATATGTAGTACGTAACAATTATGACACCATTCATTGCTCTACTCGATTAAGTAGTACTAAGTCTACAAATATATATTATTAACATGTGCCATTGTACAATTTATTTTTCATATATTACATCTTATATCTTTTACTGTGAGACATTAATAAAATTTAAACTTAAGCACCGTTAAAAGAATAAATGTAAATATGCCTAGCAATATAATACCTACCCATCGACGTGTGTTGGTTTAACAATGAAGCACGAAGCGGATGCAATAACGTTGCAGTGAGTGACTAGAATAGGGAGAGCTGAGGTACGGCATTGCGTGCGGCAGTGTTGCGACTTGCAACTAACGGCTACACTTCACCGACCTACATTTTATGCGAAGCGGGCTAGTTATTATTTACTAGATGCGCAGAGCTCAGCCACACACACACATACAGCTCGCCCTCACAAATCGGCCACCCCCCTTGCGTTCTCGCTACGATCATTTTCGCAACTGGATCTGAAATTAGGGAATCGCTCGACTACCTGCGAAAATACTACAAAAAATACACGAACCATGCACACAAACAAAAACATGACCTCACGTCGGGACCAGCTCCGGAGCCTCGACGTAGGTGTCTACATTTCGGTAACAAAACAAAATAGAATATATCGCGTGCGAACGCGACGTAGGGATATGGGCGGCAGGTAGAGAGAAAGAGAAAAGCGGCACGAGGGCCGACGTAAACAAACCGCGCTCGGGAGCTACGACCGTACTTACCATTTCGGGGATCCTCGGATCCAGGGCGGACGAATCGTTATGGCCGCAGCGGCCCACGTAGTGAAGAGCGGGCAGGTCGTCGGATGTATCAGCACAAGCACTATCACTCAGGGTGGTAGAAGGCACGCACTCGGTAAATAAAAACCCGACTATGACTACGACACGTCCCGTCCTACACTACGTTCGCGGCCCGCGCCAGTGCAGTTTACGTCACCGCATCCCGCTCCCGACTGGCAGTACGCGGCGCGAGCGAGCGACGACCTCGCGCTGCAGCGTGCACCGCCCCCCTCACTGCCGCCCGCCGCGCGCCCTAGCGGCACCCCGCCCCCCCGCGCGAGCCCTACCGCCCCGCGCGAGTCCTACGTCCGGTGAATCACGAATTCACCAAGTACGAACATTATCGCGTACGAGTAGTCGCGCTCGCTCGAGACCCTATATCTACACGACACGCTTTTTTTAGATACCCGAAATATGTTTGAACTTCGAAGTACGTACCCACTCATCCGGTCTATTAAATATAAGAACGCTAGTTTATTATTTGTACTTGGTTGGAACGAAGTCTCTGAGATAAGTCCTAGTTAGCTTGCATTGTCAATAATATTTTTGGATTTATATAAAATTTTAATATATCATTAATTAAGTTAAAACTAATTTTAGTTATCTGCTATATATTTAATGCCAAATATTCTTTATTATTTAGCATCATAATTAACATTAATTAATATATAAAAAAAAATTACACATTATTTCATTCAGGAAAACTTCGCGTAAAATTAAAACATAATGTGTAATAATTTGGTACTGATATTTTTTTTTTGTTTTTCAAGGCTAGTTATAGTACCTACAAGATTTCATATATGTACCTTTTATAGTATTATAGTAGAAAAAAAATACACAGATATCTGTTTTTTTATTAACGCAAATCGCTAAATTTTGCCACAATAACCTTTAATTTTTTTTTTGCTTTACGCTATATCCCACATGTGGCAATAGACAGTGGGAATTTGGAAACATAAAAGTAAAAAGTTTTAAGACACTGTCCCGCCTACTTTATAATCCTACTTTCCGCCGAATTTGAGGCATTGCGTTTTGAGTGGCGGAACTCAACGCCGTACTTTGCCTAGTTAACTAATCGGAAAAATAATTTTGTTGCCTGTCGGCCGCTACCACGTGTAATCACCATGTGTAATGAACCGGTAAGTTATACTATTTTATTCGTATCCATCTAGAGTATTTAGTATATATTTTCGAAAACCCGAAATCTTAGATACTGTGTCATATTCCGTTGTTATGGGTAGAAATTGAATCGTCAGGTGTCTAAAAATTTATAATACCGATTCGATTTAAATATATAATAATAGCTATATCAAAAATTCAAGTTTTTCAGTTCAATTCAAGTTCATTATATATCAAATTAGATTTTATTCTTTCTGTAATATATGGTCGTCTGTAAATAATCGCCGCAAGCAGAAGTTGCTACAATTTGAAATATTTTTTCCCCTTCCGGATGACTATGAGCAACAGAGAAGAGATGCGTTTGGGGCATTGACAATCTTTCCGACAACAGATTCTCCTTACTGTCCTTTACACTACCACTTTAATTGAGCAATCCTTCGAGCAATGTCCGTAGCTTTTGTGCTCATAGGAAGCTCCTAGGAATGAGAATATATTTTTCTAATGTGTCACGTTAAAATACCAAATGAGTAAACGCAAACATTATCTGAAATAATCTGATCTCTGATCTTTCTAAGACAATTTCAAAATTTTTAAGTCATTCATACTAAAACGTGTCTTGGTCAATCTTTACTTCTCTCTACTGGCTTAATTTTGATCACGTATCTAATTTTTGCCCACGTCTGTAAATAATCGCCGCAAGCAGAAGTTGCTACAATTATCAATTTAATTTGTTCCTGACTGTTTATACCGTAACCTACATTTCTCACACTTTTTTTAAAGCTACCCTCGCCTTCCTATTTGAGGGAGTGTTTCCAATTGACACTTACAAT
Source organism: Eueides isabella (assembly GCA_019049475.1). Taxonomy (NCBI): domain Eukaryota; kingdom Metazoa; phylum Arthropoda; class Insecta; order Lepidoptera; family Nymphalidae; genus Eueides; species Eueides isabella. The sequence continues at coordinate 11,793,251 of CM032388.1, forward strand.
TAACCTGTTCTCTACTGGGTCTGACTTTTTGAATTCCCGAAATTAAATACCTCTTTCTATGAAAAATCTTATACAGTTCAGGCAGCGCGTTTGTATACTGGTTAGCAATCCGTCTGTTTTATATTCAGATTAAAACATTTTTTTCTTAACCTAATTAAACCTTTATAACTTCTTCGTGTACTTTTCTTATTTTTTATCCCGCACTGGGCAGAGTAGATAGATGGAACTAGGGAGCCTAGTGTGTTAACCAATAACAATACTACCTATTTCGCTTCCCACTTTCCTCCGAATTTGAAGCAAAGCGTGTTGCGGGGAAGTGATCCACGCTGCGTTTTGCCTTATTATAGAGCGTGGTAAGAGAGAATATGCTAATAAATTTTAAGAATATTTGTTTGTATGTTTATTATTATAACGTAATTGTTATTTTTATACTGCTCCCGAACCATTTTCATTAACATCTCCAGCCTATATATAAGAGCTTCTAGTAAAGATCTCTCTTAGAGATAAGTCAATTGTATACATTTTCTGCCATTAGATTTTTTTTTTCAATTTTTTTTTTCTTGAGCAAACATAAATAAATTTGATAAAATCCTTAGCATTGATATCTCCAATGCTTGCTGTATGATCTTGACCCTTTTGATGAGACACATAGTCTCGTTGTATTTTACTAATTAGAAACTCTTCGGTCCATCTGAACTGACGTAGCTGGCCTGTTTGACTCAAGTATATATAACACTCAAGAACTTCGAGGGCAGTGTCCCCAATAGTAATTGAAACAATAATCAATATGGGTAATCAATATGGTTTTTATTTTATCCATGTCCATTCAAGACCTGCTCATTTAAAGCCCTATTGAGATCTTCAAGTATCAGTTTTTCCATGGTGTCAATCAGTAGTGCTACATCATTTTTATCGGCAAAACTAAAATATGTAAAGTACTCTACATTGTTATTGATTTAGTATCCTTTCCAATCGAAAAAGTTACAAATATCCACCAAAGCCGCAGTGTATAGTTTAAAAGAAATTACATTTCCCTGCTTTAAACCTTGTTGCAGTTGGTTATCCAACTAGAGTTAGAGCTCTGAAATCGGACAGACATAGTAGCATTTTCTTACAGATAACTTCGTGATTGTGGTTGTATCAATATTCACCGCTTTTCTTATTTTAAACCGTTGTTAGCGTGAATTATAATTGTCCATACTGTATTTCCTCGCGTAGAAGGCACATTGAATGAAGTCAGTCATCACTTCCTGTTTTAGTGGCATTATTACATCATTTTGTGTATATAAAAAAATATCAAATTCAAAGTCATTCAACCGACCGTCTAGCGGACCTCCGCTTCCAACTTTGAATTCGACCAACATCTGACCTCTGGCGTTCCGTTGGCGAACTCGCCGCAACATTTCCCCGACCTTGTGTGAAAGTCTCCCATCCCAACTGTACAGTGAATATTGTAGATAGCTATACAACGGCCAGGTATAGACTCATACATAAGCAAGTACATAAATTTAAAGAAATTACCAAGAATATAAAAAAAAACCTTATTTAGGAGTTAATAGAATTAACACACTAATAAAAAATAAGGCTTTTTTTTCTTTTTTTTATGGAAAAGACAAGGCAAACGAGCATACGGGTCACATGATGGTGAATGATCACAGTCGCCCACGGTAACCCAACCACGGTCGCCCCGCGTAACACCAAGTGAGCTACAGGTGCATTGCCGGCCTTTAAGGTGGAGGTAGACGCGCTTTTTGAAGGTACCCATGTCGTATCGATAGACCATTCCACTGATGTGTGGCGCGTGGAAGAAAATTCCTACAAATCCGCACAGTAGTCGAGTGCCACGTGTACATTAACTTGTGGCGTACTGTGCGGTTGAAAAATTGCGCGGCAGGTACCAAGTCAAACAGTTCTCCAGAACACTCGGAAAAAAACCATAGGCTGCCAATATCTAATACTATTATCTACAATCAGTGTTCTGTGGTTGTTTTTTATTCGCAAGTTTATCAATTGTCTTAAAGAGTTTGTTATGTTTGTTAAGTTTGTCAATATATCAATGCTGCCACCATAACTATAATTCGCCATAGTGAAAATTTATAAGTATGAAGGCCTGGCATTATGAGCGAAATGGAAGTGTTTGCTGCGCCTCCTTTTGCGCAGCGTGCTAGGCGGAGGACCTACCGCGCTCCTCCCCGCTACTGTGTATATTTATATCAAAATGAGTCCTTTTGAAATGAGTATTAATACTAATGTCATGTGTTTTTTTCACAGAATTTCAAATTTATGTTTATATTAAAAATGAAGTACTTACTAGATTTGTATACACACAAAACTAGTAATTCTTAATCGGGCAAAAAACATCTGTACTATAGATATTATTTTTTTAATTTCGTGCTGTAACCCGCACATAGCAAGATAGGCAGAGGGAACTTAGGAACCTAGTGTTAAGACATTCCGTTTCCCACTTATCGCAGAATTTCAGACACTGTGTGTTGAGGGACGGAACGTAACATCGCAACTCATCTGTACTATAAATAAAAGTATATATTTTCTAACAGTTTTGTACATATTTAAAACAAAATCGACACTAAGGATGGATTGTTTTCAGTAAATTAAAAAAAAAATGTACATAGATTTTGAATCCTGATTCAAATTTTGGTTTCTTTTAATAAATATTAATTCACTTAATATTTTAAGTTGAAATAACAGATGAGCTATTTTTTTTATTTAATTAAATGTTTTTAAATCAAAACTATCTTTTTCAAACATTAACATGTTCATGCTACTATTACAAAATATGTAAGTATTTTTATTAAGTTCAGCTTTTTATTTTGTAAATAGATTTATATGTAAAATTATAAACTGTTCCATTTATACTGTATTATTGTTTTTTTTTATAAAATTTAACATTTAAAATTTAAAAATATTTGGACGAAAAAATATTTATTCACATTACAAAGTATAAAAATGAAAAATATATTCACTATTTATATATTATTTTAGTTAAATTAACTAGCAGAGTAGGCAGAAAGAACGTAAACATTAGTACATGTAGTGTTAAGACATGTGGATATCCACTTTCTTAATATTTGACCAAAACATTGTTTGTAGAGTTCAAGTATTCAACATAGTTTTTGTTTTACCAGAGTGGAGACATGAAGATAATTTAAATATGATTTCCTCCAAGTGGGTAACATTCTCAAATTGTATTTACAATGAGACCCTGCCTTGTTTTAAAGCGATTGTGACACGAAAGAACAGTTCTAAATCTACAAATTTAAAAAATAAGTATAAAGATTAGTCATTCTTTGTCCTTTATATAATCCTTAATTTAATTACATTTCTGTAATCATTATATTTTACAGTCTTTTTAACATAATAAAAATAAAATAATGAGTACTTACCAATCAAAAGCATTATAATGATAATAGCAGAGGCCCAATCCATAAAGGAAAAGAGGATCTTTCCAATTATCCTGTTCTAAAGCATAGAATTTCTGATAAGCGGACATAGCTGAAACAATTTTTTTTATATATAACATTGTTATAAGAACTTGTATTGTCACTGCATCTGGCTGTAAGTTGTGGCTTGCTTTCTTACTAAGGGGAATGATTTTACTAAACTTAAATTTAGAAAGTGTATAAAAATGATTTTTATTATATTCTTATTCGGCTACTAAAGCTTAGTTAACACAATATCTTAAAAGATAGGCAAATTATTATTATTTTAAAGACCATTAAAGATTTTCTATGAAAATATAGGAATAAAGTACACAATTATAATTTTTACTTTATTATAACCCACTTATAATCCCCCTGTAACACCCATTATTTACAATCAAAAAATTTCTTTTCATTTGACACTTTATTCTGCATGTGTGCATATGTCACCTTATAAGTGATCTGAACTTTAAACCACTTATTTGGTTAATTAGCCACTTACCCCACTAGAATATCAAATAATAGATATGTATGAAAGTGACAACCATTTCATCCCCCTCAACCATTTTGGCTTCACAATCTAATTTATTAAGCAATAAATAAATTTAAAATTGTCTTGTAATTATCAACATGTAGCAGAGACCATTTTGTTGTCATTTTGTTTTATTTGTATATTATAGTCTGATATCATAGTTGTTGCTTTAATTGCCACTTATAAAGTTAATAAATTTTGAGAAAAGAAAGTGCAACATTGAGATTCACACTCAATATTTATTTTTAAATACAGTCAAAATGTGCCACATTCAATCTACATAAGTAAGCTAAAACTAAACAAAAATATTAATTTGTTACCTTTTGCATAGTCTTCGAGGAGTAAATGAAAATGTCCCAATTTACAGTATGTTTTAGGATCAATGCAAATGTCTCTTCTGGCACCAGGAGAACAAGCTCTTTCTTCTTCCTAAAAATAATAATTTATTATAATAAAAAACTAGTATAACATCTGAATTATAAGATTTTTTTATCAGCCTGATATAAGTGTCTTTAAGCAAATTCAAAAGTCCCTGAATTTTCAAAAAAAAAAATTACATAAGTTGTAAAAATACATAAGTACTATGCGGCATTTTGTGAAGTAAATATTCTTTAGGCTTCACTTTATTCCATATTTAGCATGGTAAGTATAGAGCTAGGTTCTCTATACTTACCATGCTCTGTTCTCCATTTTCTATATAAATTTGAGTTACAGTTATTGACTTATGCCATTATGCCATTATGATTTCTAATATTTAATGAGAACAATAGAATAATGTGTACTAGAAAACTTGTCAGCGCCAGATCCCAATATCATAATTTTATTTGTCAAATGAATAAATTGAAATATGTTTCAGCTATACTTCCTCAAGGGAATCAAGTTCACAACTACTGTATGTCACTAAGCTACTAAATTATGATTGTGTCAATTGTTCTCATTATGCCGTAATAATTTAAACTGACCTTAACTTGTACCAACATGCCCTCCAAATATTTAACTGCTTTAAGGACCAAGGCACGAGTTCTTCCATGTTCAGTACCGCGAAGCTTTAGAAAGCCAAACTGGCGACTGAAATTTATTAAATTAAATATTATATATAAGACACTTAATACAAAATTTGTTTATCGGAACAAACTTATAAACATTTTTTTTTTGTTCAAAATATTAATATGTAAGTATGTGATACCTTTTCAAGTTAAAATGTAAAAGTCATAATGTATAATATTATTTTTAACTTTTGCTCCATATATGAATAATTTTTATATGAGAAAAATAACAAAATAATTAATTGTTTGTTTCACTCACCTGTCAAGTTCCGATAAAACTTGCAACTCTTGTGAGGTTAGATGCAACTCCTCCTTCTCATCCATCTTCGTTATAAAATTTCATCGACATACAGAACACCACAAGCTACATAAAGTCTTATTTATTTATTTTTATATTATTCTCTAAGACTATAAAATAACAGTTTTCCAAATAGTTTATTCATATTAAATTGTCAACTTAACAGTCAGAACAGAACTTTATTCTTTCATCTCTGTGTCAACCACAGATAGACATTTTCTTAAAATTTAGTACTAGCATCGCATCGTACTTTAAATCTTTAATTATATGAATTGCTTAGAGTTTTATGATTTTTTTAATATAAAAACTAACTAAATATTTATAAAATTCTTATAAGGAGAAATTATCCCCTTAATATTTTTTTTTTGTCAGGTCTTTGTTTGTGGCGTTTCGAACGTGGCAATTGAGCACAAATCGCTTCGATAATGTTACGTTGAAGGAAAAACACACGAGGACTTAATCAGGAGATCTTAATAAACATGAGGAATGTTGATATGTACTAAGACTAACCCTGAGACATTATTCACCCCAGTTTATCTGCATATATGTAAGTTATAATGTGATAAAATGTAATTATTGTAAAATAGGGTTAATAGAAACAGAACAGCTTTTTGTTATCATATTTATTTCCGACTATAAATATAACGAAATGAGACAACAAAGACATGTGTGTGTTAATAGTTCATACTTCATACAAATGTTTTACTTAGTGTAAAATACAAAACTTGACAAAAAACTTTAAAAGATTATTGTTAATGATAGCGAAATTCAATTCTTCCATAAATGGTATATATATCATAACCATTGGTTACACATCCAGCCTAAAAATGTCATATTTTCATATTTTATGATATATTGTGACTGTAAGATACTTTTTTCTACTATAAATATAGTAACACCAGTCTTAATAGATATTTGAATATAATTTGTTTTTATTTTAAAATTTCATTAAAAAATATAAATGAAATTTGAAAAACGTACTCAGCGTTGTACGTAATTGAAAAATTTATTGATAATCTATGCTTTTATTTCGTCTTCATTCTATTAATTTTGACATTTTGGCATTTGTGACATCCACATCGTTTTACAGATTACCCATTTTTATACATTTCATATAGGTTCTAAAACCAGTTCATTGTTGTGTTCTGTCAATCAACTGTGTTCCGGCTTTTAATCCGAATTGCTTAAAGTGTAAATTGATTTGCAATTACTATTATTTTACGTTGTATATAATTCGTGCAATAATTTAATTAACGTTCAAACGTACACAATTGTGTTGACAGATTTAATAAAATGAACTACAGGGATTCTGTAAGTAAATTGTAATATTTTTCTATTTATAGCTGTATTGATTGAATTTCTGCATTGACTTGTATTGTAAAAAGTAGTAAGTATTTAAAGTGTAAAAATAAAAGAGAACTTACATATAAATAGAATTTACCTCTGCCCGTACCTATTTTTGAATCATAATAGTCATTCAGTCAAGGTTACCAGTGTGGTCCATTTAAAGGAAGCATATCGTCTTTCTGAAACGTAATATTATACGAGTATCGTTTTTTAACTTAATAATAGTTTATATAAAAAATGTTTTATAGACTGTTTGAATTGATTGCTGTTTTTTATCCAACTGCACTAAAATGATTACTACGTTAATATTTACTCTGTATACGTTAATATTTACTATGTCTATTTTTTAAACTTAAGTTTAAATTTTATTTACAATTTTATTACAAATAGGTACAATGTTGAATAAATGTATTACCTATGCAATAATTATTTTTTGTATACAGAAATAAAAAATTGCAACAATAAAAGACAATTAACATTTTTTTGTATTTATGGCCTAGTATAAATATATATATATTATATAACATTTAATACAAAAGTCTTATAAAAAAAATAATTTTGCTACATTTGAAGTAATTTGATTTATATGCTAGTGAATTTGATATGAGCTTTTTTAGTTCTTTTCTAGAGATAATCTAAGAAGCTTAGTAATTTAAATTTTTTAACTGTAAAATATATAATAGCCAATAATAAATGTATATTTTCATTGAAGCAAATATTATTTATTGGCAGTATTCACTTTATCCGAGATATCATTCATATTCGGCGGATAAAGAACAACGTGTAGGCTCCCACCTGAGGACATTAACGGTATTTATTTTTTAAATTCCCACAAGTTCCTGTGAAAGATGAAACTGTACATAATTTCAGTACATTATAAACTTCAATGAAAATATTTCTTTGATTGAAGTTGTTTGCCAGTATGTGTTCTGTGATCTTTCATGAATAGCTTATTATTTGCTCAATTATAATGGACTATTATAGTAAAGCTTAAAATTTTTCATTAATTTTGCTATCTTTTATGGTAGGTAATTTTTTTATGCAAATAATATTTAAAAAAATAATGTATCTTAAAGGTTGTCTATGAATATAAAAGTTATTTTTATGTCCAAGAAGATTAATAGATGCTTGCATATAATAATATTATCATAGCTGCATTTGCCCTACGGTACACTATTTACTGCAGCAGTGATAATAATATTGTAAACAATTGAACTAAACACAATAACATGCAAAGCAATTTATTTAACACTGAGTGAATTTACTAATTATGAATTATTGTGTAAAATGGGCCAAGTTTTGTGTGCATGTATTAAACATGAATGTAATGTGCAGAATTATGGATCGCCACAATCTTCAGTGCTTAGCTCGTTGTCGTCTTTACGCTCCCGACCTTACACTAGTGTTGGAGTGACTTACAGTCCCACTCCCGATTTGAATGAAGTTTATCCTGGATTATTTGTTGGTGATGCGTAAGTTTTTCTTAAAATTATTGTTAGCATTGCTGCTTATCTCATAGAAAAGATGGAGGGCACCAAGTGTAAAGATACACTGTTCCTGACTTTCTGCTTAATTTTAAGTCCATATTGAGTAGGAAATTCATTCGAAAATTCAGCATTGTTGCTCTGTGATTTCTTACTACAACAAGAAAATGAAAATATTTAATGTTAGAAAGAGTTGTACTCACAATTGTTGCATATACAGTCAGAGTCAAATCCCCTCTCACTGCTCCACAACAGTGCCATTATCTTACAATGTCAACATTTTTTTATTTATATCTCGTAAGAAATTAAAAAAAATACCATAAGCTATCTATGGATTATGATCCTGTTTAGTTTTATTAAATAGGTAATTGTTTATTGAGGCCTGTTGTGGCGCAGCGGCACAAGCGTGTTACTGTAACCGACAGGTTCTGGGTTCCTTCCCCAGTTGATTAAGTGGAACATTTAATATTTTCAATTAAAATATTTAATGTTTCATTTCTTCTCTCTGGTAATAAGGCAAAGCGCGGCGTTGAGTTCCGCCACTCAACACGCAATGCTTCAATTTCGGCGGTAAGTGGAAAACGGAAGTGGAACGGAGTGTCTTAACACTAGGTTCCCGGGTTCCCTCTGCCTACCCTGCCTTGTGCGGGATACAGCGTGAAGCTAAAAAAAATATTTTGTATAAAAATACGAATGAAAACAAAATTTATAATAAGTATAATTTGTTCTATATTGCAATGAGCATAAAGTTAATAATAGCTAATTTTATAGACATTAAGGTGAATTTCTTCTTATAGGGTTGCTGCAAAAGACAAAGCGTTTCTCCGTCGTATGGGTATCAACTATGTTTTAAACACTGCAGAGGGTAAACGCTACACACAAGTGGACACCGACCATCTTTACTACCGTGACTGTCCAGGGATCCGTTACAGGGGTTTCCAGTTAATGGATCTGCCTACTACGGATATATCGAAATACTTTCACATAGCTGCCAGTTTCATAGATGAGGGAATTTCTAGAGGAGGTAAGTTTTTACTTCTATATAAAGATTGTTCTGTTTTGCAGTGTAAATTCAGTGTTACGGCATTATGACGAATGTTGTTCCTAAGGATTTGTCGTAGTCAGTAACGGTATCTAACGCCGTGCGTTGTCTTATCGACTGTAGGTTTTTTTTAAAATTACATATATGATCATCATTTTCACGAATGAGTAACTATACCTATATACACTTGCCAAATACATTTTGATTAAGTCTATTTTTTTATTTATTTTTAGCTTCACGCTATATTCCGCTCATTGCCTACCCCAGGTTGAGTGGCGAAACTCAACGCCGCGCTTTGTTACCATAGTTATCAAAAAAATATATAAATTATTTAAATTGAAAATATTAAATAATTCATTTCCTCGAGTGGGAATCGAACCCACAACTTGTGCTTTACAGTGACACGTTCGTGCCACTGCGCCAATCACATGCTTGTGTCTATTTTTAAAGCGTATAAAACTGTGTCATGTATGAAATGGCTTTTGCGTGCCTTGCATGTATTCTGATTTAGGTCAAGGCTCGCGACGCGACCGTGCTTTGTACGACTACGTAGGGAAGAGCTTTCATATTGATATTATGTGTTGAACATAAACTCAGTTTGAAATAATAATATTATTAAATTACCATTTAACAAATATTGAATCTAAAGTAAATATTTAACTAAATTAGTAGCTAATTATGAAAGTTCGCAGTAAACATGATAATAAATGCCATTGGGATCATTTTGAAATCATAATATTATTGAAACCCTATAATCTTATGTATAGGAGAAATGAATTCTATCTTAACGCTTGTTATTTAAAGGAGACATAGTATAATAAAATAAATCTTCAATGCTGCAACTAAAGTCGGGGGAATTAATATTTTTCATTTCCTCGCGTTCATATAAAAAAAACAAAAACGGAGTTGGGTTCCGCTTCTAACAACGTAATGTGTTTTAAATCAGTATATTTCTTGTGAAAGAGGAAATAAGAATCTGTCGTGGCGCAAGTGCACAGACGTTAATGTATACGACAGGTTGTGGGTTCGATCCCCACTCGAGATAATGAAATGTGAATATTTTATTTCTTTGCTCTGGTAACAAGGCAAACCGCGGCCTTCCTTTTGTCTACCCTGTCATGTGTGGGATACAGCGTGTAACTGAATGAGTGCGTGAAAAATAACACTTTCTTGCCAAACGATAATTCTAAAAACTTTTTTAAAGGGAGCTGTAATTATACCAATTTATTTACCTTCAGAGAAGCTAAATACATCAATAACTTGTAACAAGCGTTTAAGAATTTCAACGTAGCTTGATGACGCTTAGTGGTCAGAGAGCTTGGACGAAATATTAATCATAATGTTTCAAAATTAGATAGATAGTGGGGGACAGAACATGTTAACAATAGATTTTATTAACTTACGTTTCTAGATACAACGTAAATGAAATAAAAATATGTGAATTATTACAGGGCGCGTGCTAGTGCACTGCATGATGGGCGTGTCGCGGTCGGCGACGTGCGCGATCGCCTTCCTAATGATCAAGCGGGGCATGTCGCTGGCGGAGGCGCTGGCGCTGGTGCGCTCGCGGCGCGACATCCACCCCAACGAGGGCTTCGTGCGCCAGCTGCAGGAGCTGGACCGCGAGCTGCGCCTGGCGCGCGTGCGCTGACACGCGCCCCTGCACGTGCCCCTGCGCGTGCCCCTGCGCGTGCGCAGCCTCGACCGCGCGTACACCGGCCGATACTAACGTTGTTGCCATTTCGATACTACGCATACTTATTTATTTTTGGCTTTTATTTTGTTATACATATTAGCCGTAACAGACGACCCAACGAGGTTCCGTTCGGTCGTCTGTTAAGGCTATAAATATAAACTTACTACGACTGTGCGCAGTCGGCGAAATTCTTCCAATAGATAAAAAATATACTCAATGTATTTTTTCAAATATAGTACTTGTTATGGATTATTAATCTCGTGTGCCATTCATTTTGTTTTCTATGGATAGATAAAACTATTGTTATTTTTGTAATGTTACATATAAATCATGGACTAATCGTGGTATACACTGAAAATTGGCCATACTAACCTAAGATATTTGCTTCCAGTGAACAAAATATATAAGTTCAACTATAGTACAACACCTTAGCCTTATAGTTGTGAAACAACAATGTTAAAATAGTTCAATAATTGTTATACTCATTAAATGAAAACTGTAAAGAAAACTTTATACATTTAATTTTAGACATATCAATAAATCAACGAATTGTATAGTAAAATTATTGGCAAAAAAACCAAAGAGATGATGATCTCAGCTATTATATTTTGAACAGTAAATATTTTTAAAAATATTTCACTTAACATTTTTTTGAAGATTTTTTAATACGATAAATTTAAAAAGAAAGTGTAATCTAATTTTCTGGGGGAAAATATATATATATATATATATATATATATATATATATATATATATATATATATATATATATATATATATATATATATATATATATATATATATATATTTATACGATATAATACGATAAATTTAAAAAAGAAAGTGTAATCTAATTTTCTGGGGGAAAATATATATATATATATATATATATATATATATATATATATATATATATATATATATATATATTTTCCCCCAGAAAATTAGATTACACTTTCTTTTTTAAATTTATCGTATTAAAAAATCTTCAAAAAAATGTTAAGTGAAATATTTTTAAAAATATTTACTGTTCAAAATATAATAGCTGAGATCATCATCTCTTTGGTTTTTTTGCCAATAATTTATATATATATATATATATATATATATATATATATATATATATATATATATATATATATATATATATATATATATATATATATATATATATATATATATATATATATATATATATATATATATATATATATATATATATATATATATATATATATATATATATATATATATATATATATATATATATATATATATATATATATATATATATATATATATATATATATATATATATATATATATATATATATATATATATATATTCTATAATTTGTTGGCAGCCCTTACGGCCATGACTCATACATTCTTTCAACGCCTATTGATTGACATTTTGATGCCAACATGCTCTTATTTATATTTCTAATGTCGTGATTTTATTGGCAAATAAAATGGCCGGTGACAAGTTGCCTTTACTTTTCTTTACAATATAATATAACCATTAGGTATATGTCTATAATATTAAGGGTCGATTTTACCAATGGCTAACATAATACCGGGTAGCCTATCAGCCATCCCATTGTTAACTATCACTTATTAATAAAATTGGTGATTATTCTTTACCATATTAGTTGTAAGGAATTTGATGCTGAAACATAAAAGTATGTAAGCAGTCACTGAAACCTGATTTATAAAAAGTGAAACTGACCCTTAATATCTATTTTTCCACTTAATTTCTAAAGTATATATTTACCATAATGAAAAATGTCAATTTAGTTTTTAGATAAAATCACTTGCATGCTTATTGATATCTTTGAGTATGTAATTATCATTTTCATGATGATCATTAATTGTAATAAAGTGCATGTTAGGTTGGGTCCAACGTTGACTAGCAATGCGGCTTTTACGACTTGTGTATATTCATTTAAATAGATTATTTGAATCATATAGAATCAAATACAGATAGAAATATAATTAATTGAAAATTGACTTGTAATTTTTTTCCGTGATTGATTATTTTATTTTAGCATAGACATTATGTATATCTTATATTATATTGATTATGATCTGAGAATCTATCTTGTTAAAATTTATAGAAATTATTAAGAATATGTACTTTATTAAGTTTTCTACATTTTAATTTGAATCGTAATTGTTTATTTGCTTCTATATGATTCATTTTTTTAATATATTTATTCTGATAACATTGTAGAATTAACGTCTTTCTAGCAACGAGTGAAATATTTTTACTGATTTAGCTAATAAATATAATAATTTTTGAAAGTTGTAGATTTACTGTAAAGTTTATAAAAATGGAGATATTTTATTTGGACGTGTTAGTATTATGCTAATATGATATTACTGATTTGAAGTAAATTTTAAAATCATCAAGGTAAAAAAGTTAAGTAGTAGAGGAGGCAAATGTTGTGATATGAAAAATGGAATGTGTGTTTATCTTATAAGACTTATTCTTTCTTTATTTTTTGAAATATATTTTTAATATTATTAAAGGATACTTTGTAAAATAGTTCATGTAGCTTGTTATTTAAAATGTTATCTCTGTTGCCTTATATAGCATTATAATATGTTAGAACTTGATGTACAGTCAAAAAGTTAAATATTTTAATTTATTGTAAAAAAAATATATTTATTTTTATGTACATAATTTGTTTTTAACTGTGATAAATATAGTAGATGATCTTTTTAAATCAAGGTGATGAAATGAGTCCAAGATAATTGTTAATGTTGCCACATATTAGATAAAACACCTTATATTATTCTTAGTCTTCATATTGTAATGGTCATAAATACATTTAGTGTTAGGAACTTAGCATGTTAAAAATGTAAATCTATTATATTACTATTTATTGAAATAAAATTATTTATGACTTGATGTTTTTCTTATCCTTGAACATAAGACACATATATTTTACAAGTCTATCTCATCAGGTAAAAAATATTTGTTTTTTATTATCTTATTAAATTAAATAATATCTAAAACTAATGAAATGCCATCTATTTATCTCCTAATTGCTGGCAATAATTCTGGTGGTCCACTTTCCTTCTCAATCTACTCCATTTTGCATGGTCTTTAACAACAAAAGATTCATCTATATTAGTTGTTAATAAAATGGCCAATTACATAAAGAAAATATGTTAACCGACTTATATTTTATGTGTTGATAGCTTGATGATAATGTGACTTAGTGATCTAAGTACTTAGATAGATACCGAGAAGTGTATTTTAAAATCCAGTTACATTCTAGTTTCGTTGTCTCAACATCAATTATATGCTATGGGTGTAAGAAAAGTGAAGAAAATCAAACTCACAAATTGTCATGTTTATAGTCACACCCTTGTGCCTCAGCACCACTACTGTTGTGGCAGCACTTTAAAGAATGTCTAAAACATTATAAGATCATGTTAGTCTCTCATCTATTTTGAATTACTTTTTACAAACAATAACAGACATAAAACAAGCAATGTATGTTATTAAAAGTTGATGGAATAAACTATTATAATTTATATGTATTAACCTCCCATTTAAATTTATTATTAAGCACAGCGGATATAAGTATTCAAAAAAAATTCTTTATCTTTTACCCAAGAGATGGTTTAAAAAAGATTAATAACACTAAGAATGAGTAATGACTAATTTATTTCCTTATTATTATGCTACATATGATATTATTTTTTCTTATAAGAATGGTCGGTTCATTTCAGTCTTTTTAGCTTTCTTATCTCGTGCCCTGGGAAACCATCGATGAGTCGTGGTCAGTGTGAGAGAAGCGAGTTGCTGCCTTGCCATCTCTGGTTTCATATCTGTGAATACTCGCTTAACTTCATTATAGTCGCTCATTCTAAGTACCCCTTCATCTTCTTTCACTTGATCTGGTAAAGGTCTGGAAAGCTCATAAGGAAATTCTTTTTCTTGATGTAGTGCAACAATCGTCGAACCGTCGTCGGTAATAACTATTTTATTGTAGCATCGCACAAGAATATCTTTTGGTTTGCATACGAAAGATCGCAGCAAGTACGACATCGTAAATATGCCCTTTTTAAATTGTGATTATGAAAATTAATAGCTCTTATATGCGAATAACCTAAAAGACGATTATATTATGTCAAATTTCAATTTCAACTAGACATAAAAAAATCGATTTTCCATTTCCAGTTCAAACTTGCAAATTGACTCAGAAAATATAATTATTTTTTATAGTAATACTTATCGGTGCCTTTAATGAATTTTCATAAATAGCACCATCTATGTAAAACTTAAAAACGAATACATTTTTTTTTATTAATGCTTTATTTTAATAATCTAGTCTATTTTAGTCTTGAACTCTATTTGAAATTCTCATAATTTTTATTTTATTATAATAAAGCGTTTAGTTGTACTGAAATTTTTAATTAATACTAATATTTGTTTATTTGTTATTCCTTATCTTGAAAATTTAAAAGAATATTCACTTAATTTTATTTTGAATTGGTGGTTTTTTTATATAATTTTATTTGATTTTAAGCTGATTCTTCTTCTTTATTATCTATATGCAGATAGAACTTGTAAACCTAGTGTTAAGACACTTTATTTCGTTCCCCACTTTCCGCGAAATTTGAAAAATTTTATGTTTAGTGGTGAATTTCAATGCTTCGCTGTGCCTTGTCACAAAGGCGAAGAACTGAAAATATTATATTTTCAATGAATGGAGATCGAACCTAATATTTATTGCGTTTACACGCTCGTGCGCCTGCCTAACAGGCCTCATAAATCTAATTTATTGTTGTATATTTTTTTTTAGTATTATTAGGGAAATATGAAAAGCCAGAAGATTTTTATATAATAGAAAAAAACTTCTCAGAAATCTTTCTTTTTTTGTATTTAAATCGATTTTAGATAAATCGATTTATGAAATTAATCAATAAAGAACAATAGATTTTATTTGATCGATTCTTTGTCATTAATCACATCCCTAGTTTCACCAAAAACATCAGACTTTTGTCAAAACCATGAACTGGTCATGGTGATGCTAATTTAAATAAGTTAAAGCTAATTATAAAATCCTAGGTTTAAAATTATATTAAAGAAATCTAAATAACAATATTGTTTTGTTTATCAACGTTATATTTATAAAGTTAATGGAATTTTCAAAAGAATTAGTGTGTACTATAGTTTATTAATATATAATTAAGAATCTGTGAACATTACATGAATACACTTCAAAATATTTTGTTGTCTATTATTTTGATTTTGTAATTTTGTATAAGTTTTTAACTTTAAATATAAATTTAACAAAGTTAGTTATTTGTGGACATGGATTTCCCTGCCACACCATCCAATGCATCTGATAGCAATGATTATGCTGGAGCAACACCTATGCAATTTGATGCAACGCAAGACAGTAATACAAAGAGACGAAGGTAATAGTACAAATGCTTACAGATTAAAATTAATGCATAAATAACAACCGTTATCTAAACTTAATCGTTATAACTAAATCGTTTTTAGTTCGTCAAGATCTATAAAAAGAAGACGCTTTGATGACGAATTAGTAGAGTACAGTTTGGGTTTGCCTGGAGCATCTTTGGGTAAAAGTGAAAAACGAATAAGGACGCAGTCCTATACGAGTCACTTAACTGAATTTCCTATCGTTGCTGCTCCACCTACGACACCTGTTACACCTGCACCAGAGAAACGTAGAGCGTCCAGCAAAATATCTGGTGGTGGAAGTATAGGACGAAAACCAAGACGTAAAGGGCAACTTAGTCAATTGTCAACAAAGGATTTGGGGAGATGGAAACCAACAGATGACTTAGCCCTCATATTGGGAGTGCAACAGGTATTTTATTAAAGATTTCCTCTTTATCCCATTGGAAATATAGTATTAAACACTTAGTGTTATAATATTGTTTTCCAGTTTGTGACACAATTCCAGTGGCACAATTTTATATCACACTTTATTTTCCCAAAGCCAGGAATTGAAAAAAAATAATTCCCTGAATGGGGGTTGAAAGTATAAACATTAAATTTATCCTAAAACCTTCCTCTCCAAAATAATGGCCCTGAGGCCATATTATTTAATCCTTTACCACCCAAATGAAAAGTAATCATATTTTTTGTAATATAATATATTTTGTATGTACAATGCTTAGTGACTATTAAGACGTATTGTAATGGTAAAACAATAATAAAATACAAAAGTAATACTTCAATTATTTCTCAACCAATCCTCTACTGTTATTAATATGTAGGTAAAGTTTTTTTTTGTATTGCTAAAAGTCTAGTACATCCCGACTATTGTCACTGAACATCTTATGCAGATGTTAAATGTTTATATTAGACATGTAAGACACAGTCTCAAGCCAAGTCCCTCGCACCTTTTTTCTGTGTAATAATAAAGTGTTTTATTTCCTAAACAAAGTATTTTTTATGTTTATAGAATAGTAATACATTAACTGGATTTTGCTTTGGCTAACAAACATTCATCGTCTCTATATTAATTTATTGTTCTTTTAAATGTAATAAAACATTATGCTCCCTCTATTGTTACAAATTATCCTAAAAATGTATCTCCGTGGTCCTGAGGCTTGTAAATCATCATTTCATCCTTTTTGTTGTGTAAAATCATAAAATCACTCACACACACCAGATCTGCGTGGCTTCATCTGCTTGAACTGTTTGAATATTTATTTAATAAGATATATTAAATAAATACCTGCGTCTATGCTGGTTAGATTCGGAACGTAGCCTAATTCCATTAAACAATTTTTATGGCTGACTATGGCATATAGATACATAGCTTGATTGATGTATTGAGTATATTACAGATCAAAGGCGTTTCTTTCGATTTGTAAAAATTTTTCTTTAATTTCCTTATATTTAGATGTTTTTTGTATTTACAGACTAACGACCTGCGCATAGTACACAGGGGAGTGAAATTTTCTTGTCGGTTCACTGTAGGAGAACTTCAATCACGATGGTACGCTTTGCTATACAATGCAGAGGTATCAAGAGTGGCTATAGCTGCAATGCGCAACTTGCATCCTGATTTAGTAGCCGCTGTTCAACAACAAGCATTATATTCTACTGCTGAAGAAGATTTGCTTGGCACATTACCTAGTGTAAGTAAATGTTGTACCTCAATTGTTACATAGTTGTATGTGTATATATATGACTTTGTATTTAAATTAAACATTGCATTTGTTAATATAGCATGGATTGATGGTTGATTCTCATGTTGTAGGATGGCAGAGCAAAGTAAGAGTTAGGGAGTCTATTCTTTAACTAGGGTATTACGCTTTTGAAGTGGTTACATCTACATACAGAAATTCTGCTGTAGCACCAGAATTAAAATATATACTAATAAAATTATTAAAATAAACATATAGTAGAAACTCAATTATCCGGCTCTCAGTTATACGGATTCGCTATTATCCGGGCTACCGACTAATTATATTAATATTACCTACAAGTCGAATTTATGCAAGCATGAATGTGTCAAAACTGGCATTATATTTTAATTCAAATTACTCTTATTATTTTATTTCATGATTACAAAATGCAAATTACCAAATACGTATTGTAAACAAATTATATATACGGACATACGTACCTAAATATCTTATTTTATGATTAAGACTACAGTATTTTAGTATGTACGTACGTACGTACGTATGTATGTACGTAATCTAAGATAATGTATCTCCTAATAATTTCTTTATCAACATTGGTTTTCGTTGATATGTATTTGTTGTTTTTAATAAGCAACATCGTATGTACAACATAAATATGTATGCACAAAACCCGCTTTTCCTAGTACATTCGATTATCCGGATTTTAACGACAATAATTAGTCCGGTTAATCGGGTTTCTACTGTATAAGTAGAAAGTATTTGAAACTTGCTCTTGTTACATATGTATGTGTAGTGTATGCATTTTAATTGTATTTTTCAGAACTCACTTCCAGCACCAGAAAAGTTTCAAGAGTTATTAGAGCAGAACCCACATGTGTTTTATCCAACGAGAACGGCTAAATCACTGATGGCACACTGGCAGCTTATGAAGCAATATCAATTATTACCAGACCAGACTGTACAGCCGCTGCCAAAAGGTATACATTTATTATAAACTGACATATTTTAAATTGGGTGTCGTATTTACAAGCAGCCTTTTATGCTTCAATATAAAAAATACTAAATTTTATAAGATATAAAAAAGAGGCCTGTCGTGGCGCAGCGGCACAAGAGTGTGACTGTAACCGACAGGTTCTGGGTTCGATCCCCAGTCGAGGAAATGAAATATTTAATATTTTCAATTTAAAAATTTAATGTTTCATTTCTTCGCTCTGGTAATAAGGCAAAGCGCGGCGTTGAGTTCCGCCACTCAACACGCAATGCCTCAAATTCGGCGGAAAGTGGGGAACGGAAGTGGAACGGAGTGTCATAACACTAGGTTTCACTTTCGTTCCCTCTGCCTACTCTGCCTAGTGCGGGATACAGCGTGAAGCTGAGATATAAAAAAAAACGCTGGTCATCAAAATTTCCTGAAATCAAATCTGATCAGCAGCTTTTTCTAACTTTTTATTTTCTTCCTGAGTCAACATCACGTGAAAATTCTAAAAGCCTATCTTCAAGGTCACAAGTTGGTACTTTAATATTAGGAATCAACAAAAATACAGATCTAAGCTTAGATTAAACTCATTACTATCGCTTTACAGTCAGACTTTGTCCTGTCTAAGATCTTTTTTTTTTCTGTTTTACGCTATTTCCTGCACATGGCAGGGTAGGCAGGGGGAACTTGTGGACCCAATGTGCAGAAACTCGTATATGTTCACTGCTTTCCGCCGAATTTGAAGCATGGCGTGAGTGGCAGAACACAACGGGCCTTGCCTTGAATGCCTCAATTTCTGCGGAATGTGGGGAACGGAACAGTTTGTCTTAACCCAAGTTCACTCTGCCTACCCTGCCACATGTGGGCTACCGCTTGAAGCTGAAATAAAACTTTTAAAAGTAAATTTAAAGAGCAAGCTAAAAAAAAGTATATGCTTATGTTATATTTTTATCTTTTATATATTTTTTACTATCTCTACGTGTCGCGCGTTGCTACGCCAACAACTAAAATAAATTTAAGAAAAATCAGCACTTAAATTTTCAATTCCTTCAAAGCCATTTTATTGATTTTGTTGATTTCGAAAAATTGTAACATTACAAAATTGTAGTGTACCACCTGCTGGCGAGTTGTATCTATGAACCTGCCATATTCGTCTCCTGTGTGTAAAAGTACATGATTATACTGATTTTCATGACAATCAGTTAAACGTGGCAGAAGTTGCTACTCTTCAGCGCCACCTGGTGGCGAGTTACATCTATAAACTTGTCATCTTTGCCCCCTCTGTGTAAAAATACATTGCCATACTGATTTTTATGACAATCTTTTAAACTGGACAAAAGTTGCTACTCAGCAGCGCCACCTGGTGGCGAGTTACATCTATGAACATGAACATTTTTACATAAAGGAAATTAAATATTGTTTCCTCTATGTAAAAATACATTGTCATACTGATTTACATGACAACCACACTGCAACGCCACCTGTTAGCAAGTGCCATCAATGAGCATATACAAACCTTCCCCTTAAAAACTACTACTATATACCAATTTTCATAATAATTGGTCCAATAGTTTTTGATTTGATGACATACAGACAAACATTCATTTTTATATATAAGAAAGATTATGTATAAGTATAAATGATATAGAAAAATATATATATTTTTTATTTTTTAAGCTATGATAGTCTATTTGCTATACAACGTGAAATTAAAAAAGAAATAATATTAATATCATTTTTCAATTTTAAGGCAAAGATGATGTCACCACCTTCTCAGATGCTGAAGACACAATGGTTGATTCAGAACTAAATGATTTTAAAGATGATGATATTGAAAGAGAACTACAGCTTGCTGACAGGTACTTATTTAAATATTTATGATCCATTTAATGCTGTACTTTATATAGCTTGTGGCTTGGTTGTTTCTTTTTTCTGAGCTTCACACAGGCATGGCAGGGTAGGCAGAGAGAACTTGACACTCAGTTTTGTTCCTTTCCCCTGAATTTGAGGCATTGCGTGTTAAGTGGCGGCACTCAACGCCGCGTTTTGCCTTGTTTTACTAGAGCGAACGAATGAAAATATCAAATATTTCATTTCTTTGAGTGAGGATCGAACCCACAACCTAACGTATAGTCAGATGCTTGTGCTCCTTCGCCTAGTATTTTTAACATAATTTTAGCTATTTCTAAACTTTAGTGGCATATTGGAAATAATCCAAACATGCGTAGAGTAATAGTAGTAGTTAAAATAATATTACCATTACCATACTTCATTTTATTTATTTTTTTTTTTTTCAATTCATTTGGATATATCTTATTAAAATATAAAACGTGAGCGAGATTTAGCGATCACTAAAATATATTTTCGAAGCTGTCGTTGTAAAGCTACACAACGTTTGATTTCTTAAGATGACGGTCGTTGGTTCGACTTCCACTCTAGGGAGCTCATAGCTCAATGCTCTGGTAACAAGTTGGGTTTTAATGTCTAGTAAATTGATCGGAGAGTTCAGTACACACAGTGTTAATACTATAATAGCTTTGTCTTTATACTTTCGGGAGAAAAACAGGTTAACAGACAAGATATATTATTTCATAGCTCGTATGGATACGAATTCTACGCCTATGTTTTTTCTACGTGCGTGAAAAAATTAACAAAAGCTACCATGTTACTCTTGCTACTTATGTTTTTAAGCATAGCAAAAAGATTATTAAAACTTCGTTTGTTAGTAATAATTAAATTGAGACCTGTCGTGGCGCAGCGGCATAAGCATGTGACTGAAAACGACAGGTTGTGGGTGCGATCCCCACTTACGGAAATGAAACATTTAATATTTTTAAACTAAATATACATTTTTTTCTTTTCTTGGCTCTGGTAACAAGGCAAAGCAACAAAAACTAGAATTCAGAAATTCACACTTCAACAATTTGATATATTGTAACTAGTTCAAAATAAAGTGGAGTATTTTACGTGTAAATATATAAGTCATAACCATTGTCATTGATCAATCGGTGATTCTACAGATAAAAAATAGAGTTTTGAGAGCAGGGACGACCGATGGCAGCACAGCAGTGTCGCCAACACCTGATTTTTTTCCCCCCTAACAGTGATTTCAAATACCCTTAAAATCCCCCTAAACTTTATTTACAAAATTTATATACAAAAAAAAAAAATATATACAAAAAAAATATGTTAGCAATGTAGATTTTATTCGATTATATATTTTTTTTGTATTTGTATTCAATTTTAAGAAAAGCCAGTAACATTAAGGCCGTTTTCCGAATTATCAAAACAGCGGTCATAGTGTACCACCGATGCGGTAAAATTCATGTGATTTTGATGTTACATGTGATTTGAGTCTAATAATAAATAACTAAAATAACACTATTGAAAAATTATTCTGGGCATTTAGTTTACGGAGCATAGCCGTAGAGTGAAGTGTCGTTACTGGAAAAGAAATAGGAAAAACAATACGGGACAGCGCGCGAACAGCATCTGTTACTTATGTTACTACCTTATTTAGTTTACCACCAGATCACCGGATGTCATTATTCTTATGAACTATTTATTATATAAAATTAAAATAGATGCGCTCGAGTATCGATAGCTATAAAATAATTATACTAATAATAATTTATATATTTTTTAAATCTTTGAACGAAATTTAAAACTCCCCAAAAAACCCCTAAACATTTATCGCTCTAAAACCCCTAAAAAGATATTTTGCCCCTAAATTTATGGGGAAAACCCCTAAGATGTCTACACTGCAGCGCAGGATTATATGAACGGAGCTTTAAACCAGAGATTTCATCTCGCCCGCTCGAATGTGGATGTCTATAGAAGACACGCCTAACATCTTTTTGATTAAACTTAACGTCAGATATTGAACAATTAAACATGGATACTGCGAGTTGGTCGGTGGTGTTGTTCATCCCTAGTGAATTTCAGGCAAAGAGGGCGCCCCAGAGATCGGCTTACTCTTTCGCCTTATGGTATATTCCATTTTCTGTGAGTAGCGGCGGAAATGGAAGGTTGGTTATAGTTGCAGCCTTTGAGAAGCCCCAAAACTGAGCTGACCTTGCTTGCCATTTTGCCTCATAGAGTACCTGGAGGTTCGATTGTATTTTCTCAGTGATCTTAATAGACATACATAATGCAAGGTTTATTTATTGTTTAAAATAATTGAATAAGACTCAGAATAATTATAATAATTTCAAGTCATTTTACTTTGAGTATTATTTAAGCAATTAGTCAATCTTCAATATTATCAAGATACAGTACTTATTGTAAATTAATATTTATAACATATTAAAATTATAAAATATTTTTTAAAGCAACAATATTACACAATTATTTGCGCCCATATGTACTATTGGGGTGTCTCTCTGTGATTTGCATATAGTTGTTTACACGGTACTGAAACTATTAAATAATGAAATATTACTAAAATAAAAGAAGCGTCCATATAATGACCTAATTTATGAAATAAAAATTATATGTTATTGCTTATTAGTTCATATAAATCATTGAGGAAATGGCTTAACAAACATACTATTTAAATGTAGCTTGTGTCTCAAATTGGTTTAATTATGTAGCCATAACATTAAATCAACTCATTTTCCTAAATGTAACACTTGTATTTGATCAACTGTTCTACAAAACTATGCAAACGTTAATAAATATTATTAAATAAATAATAAAGTGTTAAATAAAAGTAAATTATATTTTTAATGAATATTATTCTTATCACGTTAAAATGACATGTCAATAAAAATACTGAGGTCTGTCGTGGCGGTTTGAAATGCATTGTCGGAAATGCAATGTTTAATATTTTCAATTTAAATATTTAATGTTTACATTTCTTCGCGCTAGTATGCGGCAAAACGTAGCGTTAAGTTCCACCATCTTCGGCCAAATCCGGCGAAAAGTGGGTAACGGAAGTGGAACGGAGTGTCTTAACACTAGGTTCCCAAGTTTTCTCTGCCTAACCTGCCATGTGCCTGGGTGTATTCCGCGTGAAGTTAAAATAACAAAAATACAATATAAAATGTGCAACAATGTGCTTAGTACCTACTCGGATATTATTACATAATCATAATTCTATTATATTATAGTGATTGATAACATTCTGTATTGCTTATTTTCGTTGAACAGAACGTAACTATTGTCCTTTAAGTTTTAAATATCAATAATAATATTTCAATAACAGGCCTTTTGAGCAAAATTTCGAGAATATTCATGAGTACATTGAAGGTGAATAAAAGTTCTTCAATAAGTAATAAAAAATATTATATATTTTTTTTATTATCTACTTATCGCAGAACTTTTAGACATTTAAGGTTTTAAATATACTAACAACAAAATTAAATTGTAAAAATTATACATAACAATATTGATATAGTTAGTTCGATTTCGAATGCGCGTGGACGAATTGAAATGAGGCATGGGTTCAATTAAATCTTGCTACGATCAAACTTTGTTAATATTCTCTTATCCTAAGTTTACAAATAACACAGGTCTGCATGTAAAAAACTGCATAGGGTTTTTATATATTTTCTTATAGATTTTCACGTGGTAAAACCGAAAAAAATATAAAAAAAAATCCATCACGTCAACTTTTTTTTTTTTGCTATACTCAAGTTTTGCTTTGTGGTTAGCGTAAAATTAATATTACTAATACGAAAGGCTAAATAAATTGATTAGTGGTGAGGTTGAGCATGTTTCGACTTGTTATCTAGAGTACTTACTAAGAATAAATAAATACTAGTAAACAACTTGCTTTTGAATTAGAACATGTTTCAACAAGCTTCATTCAGTACCTTGCTCTAAGTTGATTTATGCAATTCTGCAATCAGTACACATCAAGCATTCGAACGCCACTGTGCTATCTTATTATATTGTGTTTTTGTGTTATTATTTCTGGAATATGGCTCACAGAAGTTGTATTATTTCTCCAGATAGCTTTTGTTACATTTGTGGTGAATACACAGTGAAAAATCAACAAAGAAACATAAGTGAGTTGGTGAAAAAAGTTTATTTTGCATATTTCAAATGCAAACTTGGAGATCAAGACAAAGCATGGGCTCCACATAAAGTGTGTAGAAGATGTGAGGAAGATCTTCGCTTGTGGTTTAAGGGCAAGAAAAAATCGTTTCGTTTTGGCATCCTTATGATATGGCGTGAACAGAAAAGTCATACAACCGACTGCTACTTCTGCACAGTAGATGTAAAAGGATTTAATACAAAAAATAAAAAAAAAATATTTTATCCTAACCTTGATTCGGCTATTCGTCCAGTACTCCATGGCCCTGAAATACCAGTTCCACAGCCACCTTCTAATTTGGATGATATCCTCGAGTCAGAAGAATCAGACACATCAACTTCCCAGGATGAATCTAGCCCGTATTTTCCTGTTGACGAGGGACATCAACTGTTTTCTCAGAGCGAGCTGAACGACCTAGTAAGAGACTTAGGACTTTCAAAAGACGCAGCCGAACTGCTAGGATCAAGGCTGAAAAACAAAAAAATGCTGTCACCTGGTACCTTATTTTCGTGGTACAGGCATCGAGAGAAGGATTTCACGCAGTTTTTCTCCAAAGAGAGCAATCTGGTTTATTGTGACGATGTCCATGGACTCATGAGGAGTTTTAAAATAAAATATCATTCATCACAATGGCGCCTATTTATCGATTCTTCAAAAACTAGCCTCAAAGCTGTCTTACTGCATAATGGAAATGTATTTGCATCTCTTCCTGTGGGTCATTCGGTTCACATGAAAGAAAACTATAACGACTTGGCTACGATTCTTGAAAAAATCAAATATCAAGAACATCAATGGATGGTTTGCGGAGATTTCAAAATACTAACCATGTTGTTGGGTCAACAGGGAGGTTATACGAAATACCCTTGCTTTCTGTGCTTATGGGATAGCAGAGCCAGACATCTGCATTGGACAAAAACTGATTGGCCACTTCGAAAAAACCTAACCCCAGGCGAGAAAAACGTCATCAACACAACGTTAGTTCCGCCAGAAAAAGTTTTATTACCACCTCTTCATATAAAATTAGGACTTATAAAGCAGTTTGTAAAATCACTGCCAACAGATGGCGATTGTTTTAGATACTTATGTTCCAAGTTCCCTAAGCTGTCTGAAGCCAAGTTAAAAGAAGGAGTTTTCACTGGGCCCGATATAAGAAAACTTTTGTCCGATTCTCTCTTTGTGGAAACAATGGGGGAAAAGGAAAAAGAAGCTTGGGACTCTTTTAAAAATGTAGTGCAAAAGTTTTTGGGGAATACTAAAGACCCAGACTATAAAAAGATTGTACAACGCATGCTGGCCGCGTATGAAGCTCAAGGATGTAAGATAAGTTTAAAAGTCCATTTCTTGTACTGTCATGTAGACTATTTTCCAGAAAATTTGGGAGCCTATAGTGAAGAGCAGGGTGAAAGGTTTCACCAGGATGTCCGTGAAATCGAGAGACGTTATCAAGGAAGATGGGATGTCAATATGTTAGCCGACTACTGTTGGATGCTCAATCGAGAAACCAGTGAAGGAAATTAAAAACGACTTCGCAGAAGCATCAAAGATAAGAAGAAAAGGTTTCACAAGATAAAAGAGTAGCATAAGTCACATTTAGAAATAAGTAAAACTTTTTTTTTACTTAAAAGAAAATATGGCAGTAGTTTATCTTATTCAATAAATTTCTTTTTTCGAAACTTTGTTCTTATTTGCAAAATAATTATACGTGATGGAATATTTTCATACTTATTTTTAGAATCTGTGATCTTCAAAATATATATTTCAGTAAAAATAACCCATACAGCAAAAAAAAAAAATTTTTTTGCAGACCTGTGTAATACTTTAAACGAAAATATTAAAATAAACCACTCTATTTCCAAATTCAAAATGTTTCTACAATCGGTGGTATGCTGTAGAATGGAGCTAAATAGTTTCTTACAAATAAAGTAACGGATATAATATGTTTAATTGAATCCAGGATAGATAAAAAGGACATTCGTCTGTTGGAGAACTCGCTGTCGCGCTGGCAGGTGCTGGTGCAGTCGGTGGTGGGCGGCGGCGTGGAGCTGGACAAGAACACGCTGGCGGTGCTGCGCGGCCGACACGTGCGCTACTTAATGCGCTCCAGGGAGGTGAGTGCTTTGATAGCAGCGCGGAGATATTTCAAACATATCGGGTGCTGAGTGGGGAAATGGAACGCCGCGCTTGGTTTTGTTACTAGAGCAAGGAAATTAAAATAATTTATGTTTTTCAAATGGGAATTGTACCCACATCAGTTCCGCTTACGCGTGTTATGTTTTGTCACTGGTAATTTTAATGTAAGACAATCATACAACGTGAGATTTGTATGAAAATATTTTTTAACGTTATATGTATGAGGCCTGTTGTGGCGCAGCAGCGTAAGCGTGTGAATGTAAACGACAGGCTGTGGGTGCGATCCTCACTCGAGGAAATAAAATATTTAATATTTTTAAATTAAATATTTTTCATTTGTTCGCTCTGATAGCAAGGCAAAGCACGTTTTTGACACACTAGGTTCCCAAGTTCCGTCTGCCTACCCTGTCAGAGAAGCTCAGAGTAAGTGTAACTTCATATGTACCCTTATATAGAAGGGTATGCAAAGTTAATGTTAAGGCACTCCGCTTTCTACCTTTTGCTTAATTTTAAGTTATTACATGGACTGCTGTACCAGGATGTGTCAGGGAATGAATTATAGCGGAGATGTAAAAGTCTTTTAAATATTAATATATTCACGAATCTGAGGTCTTTAGGATCGAGCCTACAAAAATCGAATTATAGTAAGACCATCCCACTGCGAAATGGTGGTCTTGCATGATAATACGCTTAAAATTATTGGAATAATTTTAAGCTTGTTATCATTTAAAAAAATTTTTTTTTTATACAACAAAAATTTATTCAAATTCGTAACACTACATACATATGTAAATGTCCTCAGTTGTATCATATGGTCTGAGGTCACATGGCCATCTGATCTCAAATCAGACAAGGCCCGTATGATAACCGAACTATTAACAAATTAAAAAAAATACTATACTACGATTATTGATACATATATATTTTGGACAGTGTTAACTTCTTTTAATTATATTTATCTCATAAATATCTGGTTTCTTCTTGCCTATTAGTTAGAGCTTGCAACTCTACTGACTAAGACTTAGTTACTAGTTAAACAAGCCATCATTTTATTTTGTTCTGTTTGCCCCGTATGTGTATTTAAATACATTAATATTTTTACAGTTTATTAATGTGAATTCATCATTAATAGAGGTCATCAGTATATTCAAGATTGTAACATTGGGATGACACAGTATCCGGTTATTTGTTTCGCTAATATATATGCAAAAAGCAGTAGTTTAACACCCAGACTCATAATCTTAAAGTTAGTCTAATTATAGTAAGAATTTCAAATTTCATTAAATAATCTAATTGTCCATATAGAAAAAGGCATTTTTTAATTTTAGGTGTTTTATAAACCATTTTGACCAACTAATACAGAAGATTATTTCAATAAACTTATGATAACATACAATTATAGATTCTGGTAATGTATACGTAAAAAAATATTTTACTTCTTGCTACAGTGACTAGGGCAGAAGAGAGAAAAAAATCGATATAGTTATATATTCTTAGTTGTTAATCGATCTTACGTCGTATAGACCCGTCGTGGCGCAGAGGACAGGTTTCAATATTTTTAAATTAATTATTTAATGTTGAAAACATTAAATATTTTCTTAACTCTGGTAAAGAATAAGGCAAAACAAAAAGATACGGCAAAGCGCAGCGTTGAGTTCCACCACTCAACACGCAATGCCTTAAATTCGGCGGAAAGTGAGGAACGTAACGGAGTGTCTTAACGATAGGTTCCCAAGTTCCCTTTTTCCTGTACTTGTAGGTTCCCAAGTATCTTTCTTTGTCTTGTCAATACAAATGTCATTTTATCTTGAGCTGTTTTGTTTCGCTCACTAAGTTATCTCATTGCATAGATACTAAATATTAAACTTATCGTTTATTATTAGTATTATATAATTATATATATATATATATATATATATATATATATATATATATATATATATATATATATATATATATATATATATATATATATACATATATATATATATGTATATACATATATATATATATATATATATATATATATATATATATATATATATATATATATATATATAATATATATATATATATACATATATATATATATATACATATATATATATATGTATACATATATATATATATATATATATATATATATATATATATATATATATATATATAAATATATATATATATACATATATATATATATATATATATATATATATATATATATATATATATATATATATGTATATACATATATATATATATATATATACTCTCAATGTAGTTAACTCTTTTTTGTTTTTTTTATACTGATTTTGTGACTGTTATTGTATTTTTTTATTTAGTTTTTTTAATACGGTAGTTGATGAAGTAACTGTAATAGCTTTGTTTTATTTTAGCTTTTCGTTGTTGTTTATGTGTGTATTCTGAAGTGAAGGATGAATGATGTGATTTTATTTTTTAACATATCTTATTATTTGTTTTTCTTTATAATTCGTAATTTTATTCTGAAACTTGAATTTATTCTCTTCAAATCCTACACATATTTTCCCCAATTGCACATCGTCCCAACTTAGCCTGATAATTGTTTCCTTCCTTGACCATGTAACGATTCATGGAAAATTTCCGGCAGAAGCCTCTTCGTATCATGATTTGTGTTTGTGTTTAATAACATTCATCCTCCTAAGCTTAAACATTCTGTTGTCATGCGACACAGTCTAAAAAAATAATGAAGAATTCACGCTTGTTCTCAATAACATCGATTGGAACACTACTTTTAATGCATCAACAATCGCTGACAAATTGGAGTTATTTAATTCTATTTTTGCTGAGCTTTATGATAAGCGCGCTCCTTTTTGACCAATAAAATTAAAACACTTACTTGCTCCATAACTTACGCTAGATAAAGTCTCTTATGACTAAATGAAATGTGGCAAAATCTAAATATAAACATAATTCCACTGACTTAAATCTTTTAATATATAGGAGCTTATGTCATCGATGTAGCAAAATTTAAAGGGATGCGCAACGTAATTTTTCAACGTAATTGATCTGAATTTGCAAAATTTAAACCCATATAAATTATGAAATTATCTGGATTCACATAGTGATTTGGCCGACAAGTTAAGGTCACGACTTTCACGTTGCCTTAAATAATCATTTTGCACCGTTTATACCAATGAACAATAACATTAAGGCAAATACATTAAACCGTATCAGTTTCCTGCCGTCGCCCACTGTAATTCCTTTTTACTTTGCTCCTATTACATCATCGCAGGTAATATACAATTTCCAAGCCGTTTAATCGGATGCTTCTGGTTACGATGGGATCAGTCGCAAAATGATAGCTTTGCTATAGCTTCCCCTGAAAGTGTTAGTATCAGTTATTATCTATATATTTTTTTATTCTATTTCCCATTACACCTTTCGTAGTGTGTGGCGTATAACTCGCATTATTCCCTTACTCAAAATTCCATTACCATCCTATATCAACATTCTTTCTTTTCAAAAGTCTTGAAACGTATTGTTTCCAGCAACTAAAGTATCACATATAAAATCATTTATTATCCGAATTCCAGTTCCAGGTTTTTGTAGCGGGCATAGCACAGTCACTAACCCTGATCAAATTTTGTGGCGATATTAGGTTAAACATGGACAAGCAAAATCTTACTGTCATTTCTTCGCCAGATTTTAGTAACGCCTTTAACACCGTTGATTGATGACGGATCATTTGGTTGCTGTTCTGCGTTTAATTAATATCTCTCCTTAAGGAGAGATATTAATTAAACGCAGACCTCCATACCTCTGAACCATTAAGAGACTTAAGCCACTTAATGGTTCAGAGGTATGGATATACAAGTTATTGATAATTCATCTTCCTTTTGCTCTTTGTCTGCCGGTATTTCTAAAAGTGTTGTCCTCCCTCCTCCCCTTTTTACGATTTTATTAATTCAGTTTCCAAAACTCTTACTTCTTCCTTTTATCTTTATGCTGAAAACATGTCGTATTAATGACGCTATAAAGAGAAGCGTAAAGCTTACGGCTTTACGCGGATTTGCAGAGCGTTAGTACGTGGAGCAGATCTTTTGGCCTAACTGTCAATCCTGACAAGTCACAAGTTAGTCAATAATACTGACTTGTGACTTGTCAGTAGCACCAAACAATTGAAAAAGCTTGATTGGAATGACCTTTACTATTCAGTTTGACAGTGTCGATTTAAGTCTTAGTCCATTAAAATCCTTGGAATTATGTTAGATAATTCTCTATCTTGGTCAGTACATATTGCTGACGTTAGCCGATTTTTTTTGACAAGATCGGGTAGCTTAAAAGTTGGAAATATTTACTACCTACTAAGTCTAAAACTGCTCTAGCTCATTCACTGCTGTTATCGATTTTAGATTATGCTGACTCGAGTTACCTAGACTTAGGATCGGTTAAATAAACTACAGCGATTATAAAATCGTTGTATTAGATTCACCTCCGGTCTTCGTAATCGTGTTTGTAATCAACGTTGTCAGCTTGGTTCTTATTTTCCTCTGACATCGTTAAAACTTCCGCCGCATGCTTAGTTTCCTATATTTTATCCTCTACAACTCTCTATACCTTTATATTAAAAAATAGATACTGTTACATATGTTCCGATTTACTTCTTCACCTCGAACTTAGACTCGTAGTAATAATCTTCTTAAACTACCCACCAATTAGGTTGGGTATGGGATACCCAATCTTACTTCAATTCCTTCACTGTATGATCTGCGATTGGAAGAAATGAACTTCCTTCTGAAGTTCAACATTTGAAATAACTGCACGTTTTTGAAAATAATCTTCTCTTAAAGAATACCTATTTAATTTAGATTAATATTTTATTATTATACGTATACATTATTTATATATATATATATATATATATATATATAATATATATATATATATATATATATATATATGTATATATATATATATATATATATATATCTATATATATATATATATATATATATATGTATATATATATATATATATATATATATATATATATATATATATATATATATATATATATATATATATATATATATATATATATATATATATCTATATATCATATTGTCTTATGTTACATACATACGTGTGTATATATTCTATAAATATTAAATATACATTTTGTAAAAATCTGTTATTAGTAAATTTTTATAATTTATTGTATTTATTTATTCTTCTTAAATAAAAATTGCATTGTTCTTCTCTCAAGTCCGTTTTTTTCTCTTTAAGTTTGTCTGTTAGAGATTGTATGAAGTAATAAGGCCACCTATGTATACCTTTTTTGTTTTTGTTTCTGTTTCTTTTTTTTATTGTTATTCGTTTGAAATAATGCAAATAAATAGAAAATTAAAAAAATATATCCTACCTTGTGCAGAATACAGCGCCACGCTTAAAAAATATATCGTATTGGAAACAAGTACTTTGTGTTGAGCCAGTTTCCCATTTCGGGACGGTTAGGTATTGCTTATATATTGCTATTTTGGTCCTGAATCTTTAAGTACATGTTGAAAGAGCGCCGAATGCGAAATAAGTCTGCCACTATTAGATACATCTAAAAATAATATAAAATCAAAGAATTTCCGATTATGTAGCGCTGACGTACATTAACATTCATATTATATATAAACATTATCAATTTACATAATATAAAGTTTATCTGCTTCACATTACTTAATAAAAAATACTGGGGTACAAAACGTACTTTCCAGTGTTAACCCATTCATTACGACGTTTAATTTTAACACTAAAGGTAAGTTCGCCAACATACACTTTTAAAAACTGCATGATTTAAATGGTTAAGATGTTTCTGAGATAAGCGTGCACAAATGCAACCAACAGAGAACATTTTGAATAATAATTATGTTGGGTTCTATTACATTGATAAACGCGTCCAATAGTAGTTTTTCTCTCATATAATATCCATCTACAAAGAACGATCAGTCACAATTTATTTATATGTATAGATAAAGTATTTTAAACTACCGTAATAATACTCGAATAACGAAAGCTAAAATAAAAAAAATGAAAAAAATATTAAGACGAAAATTTACTTCTTTACATAATATTGTTATTTAGGAAGTTATACTAGAGAATTGTAGGAGAAATTGCAAAGCGATACTTTTATAAAATGATTATTTATATTATAATAAACATATAATTGGTCAAAGCCATAACGAATCATTTTAATACGATTTAAATTTCGAAATATGTATTATTGTGGTTTTTGCTGAGTTACAACAATCTATGTAAATTACATGGCAAATTTTTGCATAATTTATGGTTTGGTAAACCTCATTTAGTGTAATAAATTGTTAATTTAACTTCATATAGCGTTAATTACTCATTCGTCGTCTGTTTTCTAATAATGATCATGGCATGGCGATTAATAACTGGGGCGGTGTGTTTTGTTTTGTGTCATTGTCACTGTGTTGTGATCTCGTAGTTATGGTGACTGTAAACTTTGAAAACATTTGATGTGACACATTTCTATATATAATACGCTATCTCTACATCTAAGCACTTCAATAACTTTCCAATACTTCAAATATTATATTATTATTATTGACTTTGTCGATTTCATTGATCTTTTAATGCAACTTTTGATCACATAACATGATAACAATGGTTATTGATGAACTGATCAAGTATTTTCTTTAAAAAAAAACCGTCCATATTTACATTACAATTTTAAATAACTAAGAATGATTTCAAACTGCACTTTATGCGTAACCATGAAAATAGGCGTTATAGACAGTAGTCTATAACGCCTGTTTTCACTTTTCCAACCGGTAGCTGTGATGAAACGTTTGATTGTAAACGCAAGTGGTAAAATCAATTTTATATAGGATCGATACAGCTCACATGTGTGTCACGGTCTGATAGAGAATCAAGGACCTAGGTCAAATTTATTGTTGTTAAGTTTATATATTTAACTTTCTATTGTAACAAATTTCAATGAGGTTTAAAAAAATCTAATTTAAAATTCTTTTATATAAACCTGTCCGCAGTCCTTGTGACTGTAAATGATAGGCCGTGGGTTCGATCTCACTCAAGGAAATGAAATATGGTTTGTTGTTTTCATTTCTTCACTCCGATAACAAGGCACAGCGCGGCGTTGAGTTCCGCCACTCAACATGCAATGCCTCAAATTCGGCAGAAAATGGGGAACGGAGTGTCTTAACACTAGGTTCCCAAGTCCCCTCTGGCAGCCAGCCAGCATGTGTGGGATACAGCGTGAAGCTGAAAAGTGAGTGCAATTAAAGAAAGTTTTTCATTTTGCAACTGAAATAATCCAGTGTTGCAATATTTGCTTTTTATATTTTGTTTTCATATATTGTTATGTATATATAAAGTTCAACAGAAAACATTTTTTTAAATCTTACTAAGAATATTTTATAATTGTTAATATTATAATTTGATTACTTCTACATTTGTCATTAACTGATAAAAGATGAATTATTATAATATTAATTTCGTAGTTAAAAATTTAGAAGATTATCTAAATGTTTTTAAAGAAATATTTTCATTTACGACGATGGATTAATTAATTTGATATTTCAGGCTACGTTTATGTAGGATATACAAAGATAATGTAAAGCCAAATAAAAAAAAACACAATTTTTTTTTACAATTTCTGTATATTTCATGATTTCGATCGGTTCTTCGAACTTGTTCCACAGAGCCCATGGTAGCGCCCGTGTTAATGTGTTTATGCATGTCTATATTGTATATAATGATATTCTTATAACACGTCCTATTGTTAAATTATTTTTAGGACAGATATATAAAATTATAGTTGTTCTAGTTCTCTTGCATATTTATTATGCCTCATATATTTTGTAGGCATTGCGGGTTGAGTGGTGAAACTCAACGCAACGCGTTACCAGAGAATTATTGAAAATACGAAATATTTATCCCCCCGAGTGGAAACGGGATCAACAACCAAGTTACTTACAACCGCATACTTTCCAATCCCATGACGGCTTCAATTTGTATATAAAAAAATATGTTAAATACGGGTATATTTTTACATTTCCTATCATGAACCAAAAAATAATAAAAGGGGCAATAAATTTTCATTTAAACAAAAGAATTAAATCGATAAATATATATTCCATTTATTAAGCAAATTTGACGTGATCTATTATAATAATGGCAAGATTAATATGTTAGATATTACATAAATAATAAATAGATCATGCGCGGCAGGATGTGGGCTCGATTCCCACTCAAGGAAATATTTCATGTATTCATTTCCTGGCTCTGGTAACGAGGTAAAGCGGCATTGAGTCCTGGCATGTGTCTCACATAACAGGTTAATATATTGAATTTATAATCTAAATGACTTGTTAATTTGTTATTATGAGAAAATTCTTTTATTCATTCTTATGTCTTTTATGTTCATATCGTGGAAGTATTCAATTATTTTACATAAGGACGGGTTAAATATGACTTATCTTATTTATTGAATTTAAAAAGCGATTTCCGAAAAATAACGCTGTATGTGTTCATATTAAAAAGATTTTTATCTATTGCGATAGGAACAGATAAAACACTTCTAGAGTGTATTCATTCACAAATCAATTATGCACTTTTGCAAATTCGTGTTAATATTTTTGACATTTTATAAAACTAACTAAAAACTTTTTTATAGTCGTAGATCTCGTTCAGTTACGCTTAAGTGTAAGTTAATGTAAGTAAAATTCCTGCTGTACTCAGCACTTTGTGTGGCCGGGCTGGGTGAGGCCATGATTGGTTTTCGTCACGAGAATAATAGCTGACCGATGCAATGTTTTGTTTCAACTTGTTTACACAACGTTTTCAAACAAAGTCATTGTTTGGACGGTATCGGCAAAATATTACACACCAAATGCATAGAATGCAACTAAGATGGAACTTTTCAATGTCCGGTGAATCATTTAGTTATATAGGACAAGTCTGTTTGTTACATATAGTTTTGTATATATTATTTTTAGAAGTATTGTCTCAGTGGAGTTTAATAGTTAGCTTATATGTTATCTCAATTTGGTTTGTGCTATTTTTGAGTGGGATTTTCTTGTAAATTATATAAATTATATAATTAACATATGCTACGTATAGTATTTCTTTTGGTAGCTACAATTTGTGTTAAGGAATGCAGCCATAAGATTATAATATAATAATTTTTAAACACATTTTTTTTTATATATTAATATTCTTTATTTTTATTTATACTTTACGTACTATTATTAATAATATAAGTAATTACTATAGGTAAACAGGAAACAAGCAAGCCAAAACTGTTC
Organism: Eueides isabella; assembly: GCA_019049475.1. Classification (NCBI taxonomy): domain Eukaryota; kingdom Metazoa; phylum Arthropoda; class Insecta; order Lepidoptera; family Nymphalidae; genus Eueides; species Eueides isabella. Next base: position 11,829,757 of record CM032388.1, read on the forward strand.
ATATCACTAATGTACGTAGGTATTACGTGATTTGTTTAATAAACTTTTATTTTGCATGCTGTACTTTGATATGCATTCAGCTTTGAGGTGTAGGCCATTTGCTCTTTCAGTTATTTAATACTTTTGGGCTTTTATCGGTAACACCATTCAGTGTAATAGTGTTATATTATAACTGGTTCTATTATTTTCTTTCAAAAAACAGCAAGTAATAGGTTGCAGTAATAACTTTTATAAAGTCATTTTTCATACGCAATCGACTGTACACTTTAACCTACCAAAACTATTAAACTAAATATTAATTTGATATGATACGTAACAAGATTCAAAAAAATAATTAATTCCTTGGCTCCTTTGCTAAGTATTTTAAATTCTCAATTCTAATAGGTCTGTGTACCTACTGAGGTTAGTTATATTCGATACAGTGCATATTTCATGAAATTGAAATTGTCGAAATCGTGTAGTAAAATATTTTATGACTTTGATAAAGAATAATGCATTGCAACAGCGGGCTAGCTATTGGAGTTGTACTGGTAAAGATAAATGATGGTATTTTTTTTATAGAATATGTCCAGTACTTAAATTGGATTTGAAAATTAATGAATACACATTTTATAAACACGTTTATGAATAGATGAATTTTAGTAGCTATAGATTATTATCTATTATTATAATATTTTTTGACCACACATAAGATATAACGCTGAATATACAGTATAACCTCTTTATAACGAAATTCAAAGGACTGAGCGTTTTTGGTTATTATAGAGAGTTATCGTTATATGAAGTGAACAAACAAGTTTACACTAAATATAGGGAAATACAGTTTATATACCTACCTATTCTGCAAAGCTCAATTATACATACGTGTTACAAAATTTTAGAATGTGACAAATAAAAATATATATTTAAATTCTTTTTGTATTGATATTTAATACTTATCATTGCCATAACTTATTCAACGGCCCAACAGGCGTCAAGATACATTACAATTTGGCATATATATTTTTTTGTATTTTAAGAAGGATATTTAATTTTAATTTGTTTAAAAGAAATGTCAAAAATATATGAATTTAGCAACATCCTAATGTTATTTGTTGCTCAACGTTTAATTCTTCAAGCCTATTATACTTGGGGATATGGTTAAGCCGATAACGGCTGATAATGTAGATAAATACGATATCAAGAATTGTGGTAAAATTTTACATGTTTTGAACATTACTTCATTAACTTTTATAATTGATTATTTATTAGTTGCTTATTATTTTTCATACGAGATTTCCAAAGGGTATAGTGTAAGTGACAATAATGTGAATATAAAATTTATGAAAAATATAATTTGTTAATTAACTTGATAGTGATGAACACTGGGTTACCAAATTCCTCCTGCCTACCCAGCCATGTGCGGGACACAGCGTGAAGTTGAGAAAATGGATAGTTTTCTGAAGCCTGTCGTGGCGCAGCGGCACAAGCGTGTGACTGTAACCAACAGGTTCTGAGTTCGATCCCCAGTCGAGAAAATGAAATATTTAATATATATATATTTTTTATTTTAATATTTAATGTTTCATTTCTTCCCTCTGGTAATAAGGCAAAGCGCGGCGTTGAGTTGCTCCACTAACACGCAATGCCTTAACTTCGGCGGAAAGTGGGAAACGAAAATGGAACGGAGTGTCTTAACACTAGGTTCCCGGGTTCCCTCTGCCTACCCTGCCTAGTGCGGGATACAGCGTGAAGCTAAAAAAAATATAGTTTTCTAGAATTAGTATATTACTTATATAGTATATAAACAATAAATATCAAACCGAACAAATATTAAACTCTACCACTAACGCAAATGATAGATGTTTAATTACGGTCACCGGTTGTTGATTTGATCTCTATTTCCGTTTCTCTTACCTAGTTAGACAAACCGCTACTATTGACTTCTGCCATTTGACATGTGATGTTGAAAATTAGCAACATACATAAGGTGTATTGTAACTCAATTTTGTCCGCTTACTTTAGAAATAATACCGATTGCGTGAAAACAAAAACAAATGACTGAATTTTAAATGTCGGTTATGAAAAATAGTTTCAAAAAGATATATTATATGTTGATATTTTACGGCGTTGGTAAACGTTATTGTCATACAAATTTATTAAGCAAGTAAACAGTTTCTAATAGATAATGTTATACAATATTTCTGGGTACCTAGATATGTTGTTATTAAATGAGGCTAGAATCTTGTATGTTTGAACTCTAATAAAGAACATCATAAAAAATATTTGTTATATTAAGTAGAATACTTTCTTACTTTGTGGATACAAACATCACCCAGGGAAATCCTTTTTTTTTTAATCTGGTTTTGTCGTAAAACACTGAACAATGTAATAAGATAGCGCAACTAATTTACATAAAACGCTTTAATCTCAATAAATAGAAAACAGTATTATTACTAGGGCCCTTGTGCTTACACCATCTATATGTAAATATTAATTTGGTTATAAATTATTATAAAGAAATATTACCAAGTAGCTATGCGTCAAATAACATTTGCTTATTAGCACGTATCTAGAACCACAAGAACGCTAAGTGACGGTTGACAACTGTACAAATACTAGGTAGTAACTGTAGTATCTATTAAGATGTTGCTTCTAATTCACGGTTCCATACCATAGTTCCATGATGAACAGTTATGTTGAGAAAACATTTATATGAAATTATTTGGTTTTATGTTACTTTTGGTTGTAAGGTCAATGTAGCCAATTATTACTTATGGTAAATGTGCATGATAAAAATTGATTGTGGTTATTATTGACGAGCGTATTACATTATTTATTAGGTCTCTCTGCCTACATTATTCATTTATGCGGTAATCAGCGTGGTGCAAATAACCGATAACCTACAACACCCTTAATTCTTAAAATAAGTTAAAGAATATTATTTAATTTAAAAAGCGTAGTATACATAATTACACTATCGTTATAATCTTAATTACTGGTGAATTATATTGTTTTCTATATGATATGTTATTAAACTGTTTTGCAGAGCATTTCTTTATTTTTTTGTTTATATAGCTAAAATTCAAATGTTATAACAAAGCAAGAAAATAAGTTTTAAGTTTTCTTACTTTAAGTTGAAGTAATAGCACCTATCCGTTATTTGTTATGGTAATTCCTTTCTTTTTTCTTAACTTTACGTTACGCTGGCACTTGAGAATCTAGTGTTAAGATTTTCTGTTCCGTTTGACATTATCAGCCGAATGTGACATTGCGTGTATAGTAGTGGTGTGGAACTCTTAAACGTCTTGTTTAACGAGGACAAAGAAATAAAAATATTAAATATTTTATTTCTTCGAGTGGGGATCGAACCCAGGTCCAGTCACAGTTACAGTCTCGCGCTTGTGCACTTTCGTCACGAAAATCACAACGACAGCCTTTTTTTTAAATACACAAGATTTATATTATTATTTTATTATATCTGTAGTTATAATATTACGGTCCGTTGATATTTTTTTTTTACTTTATTAATTTCCGTATTGTTAATAAATAATAAAATCTTAAATACATCATATAACAACTAAATAAATAAAATAAAAACCTAAATTACTAATATTTAGAAGTTGTTATATTATTTATAGATTATTTAAAATCTAAATGATCTATAATTAATAAAACAAAATTCTACATTTATATAATCTAAATTTTAGATAAAAAGCTACTAATACAGGACACAGTTTCGTCTCGTTTTCGTTATTATTATAGAGATATGTCTCAATAATTTCCTAATAATTAACCTTTTACCAACGATTATAGGTTATAAAAAGTAACAAAGTTTATATCGTAGTAGTTTGTCTGGCACATCCTTTTCGCAAGTATTAAAATAAGTATTTAAAATTTGAGCATACTAAACGTCCGGACTTATTCAAATATCTACTCGTACTTTACTTTTCCTTCGACTAATGCGAGTCTAATCCAATTAATACGCCATTCCGTAAGCAGGCACTCCGCTACGCACGTTTCGTTGCTTATTCCAACATCGACGTCTTGTTTCATTGAAGTACACCAATATGTTAATTAATTTAATTTGGCATTTGAGTTTAATATGAATATTTATTAATATTTATTATTTCTTTTAATGTGCTTGTCCAAAATTAAAGTAATAAAATATATACATATTATACGCTCGTCGTATTAAGGTTACTACTAACTAAAATTTGACTTTGTAACAATGAGTTACTAACCTTAACCATTGGGATTCCTTCCATCCATACATTGGGAGAACTCCGAATTTCATATTAGTACTTTAATATAAAACTACTACATATTCTAAATACTTGTTAAGCTTAATGTATTAACAAACAATTAATTGTTGAAAAGGTTAATTTTTATTGTAAATATCTACATAACTAGACCGTCGTGGAGCAAAGACACAGCCCCTGAGACCACGACAATTCATGACCGAGATAATGAGTTATTTTTATTTTCTCCATCTACCAGTTGGAGGAAACGACGAATAAGCTCGATGTAGAGTTAGACCTGCTTAATGTGACATAAAGAATGATGTTGAAAGACAAAATATATTCATAAGTCGTATAATTCCTTCACAATGATGTGACATGTAATATGAATCGCATGGGAAGATAGTGTAATCTAATAATGCTTAAAGTGCACTTTATACTGTCAGCACATTCTAGTATTATTAGATTGTCCCACAGTGAATGTATAAATAATGATATTTTTTGTGAAATTTTCAAATGTGGTGAAATTGAAAACAAATTTTGGATATTGTCCATATGATTAAAACCAATTCGCTTACACGCTTATACGCTAATAATCGACTTAAACGACTAAATTTAATGAATAATCGACTTTACTTTAATGTTCACATTTTTAAAGAATGCGCAATCATTTTAAATTAAATATATTTTTTGCATTTCAAACAAGACTTTAATTTTTAAGGCAAATGTATTAACCATAATTAATTTTAGTTTAAAATAAATTATAATATATTTATTTATATAATATGATATTTACTAATTATATTATAAATTTTGTTTCAATTTCACATGCACATAAATAACAAAGCTATAAATAAATGAAGATCATTCATAAGGACCAATGTAGTCTGGTCAAGTTAGTAATAAAGAAGTGATCGACTAAAAAAAAAACGCACAGAGCTGACCATTCCAAAACAAAATATCAATATCAATCTTATGTGTGCCGAAAAACTGCCAAAGTTCAAAATGTTCACGTAAGCGGTAAAATGTTAATCAAGAAGTTGAAAATATGAAAACTATAGTAATATATAGTACACGTAATACGTATCAGGATTTGAACTCGCGTCTCTTGGAAACCGTCCAAGCACTCTATGAAAAACGCTTGGCTTAGTTGTTCAAGGTGCTTGGACGGTTTCCAAGAGATGCGGGTTCGAACCTACTACGTTCAAATTTTTATACGTTCTTAAATTTAGTTTTTTTCCTAAGTGGGGAATAACACTTTAAAAATAGTAAAAAAGTATTTTTATATTATTATATGAATTACTATAACTGGAATACAGCAAACAATTGGCGAATTTTTATATTATATGCACAAATTTCCATCCTACTCAATGTATAAAAGTAGTGAATTAAAATTAAATGTAAATTCTTGAGTACAGACGTATTATTTCATTTTGTAATCGCGTTCACCTTGATTATAATGCCTGTTTATACAGAATTATTAACAATTACACAATAATTTGATAATTCTTTAAAAATATTCGACGTCATCGGATGATAACATTATATTAAAGTTAGTAACAACATTTTTTTTCTGTTTGAAATCAAATTATATTCATCATTTCACTTTTGAATCAATTTAATTATTATTTTCATACTTTCCTAGATTTGTCCTTTTTTATATTGGAAATGGCATTCAATAATAGCTGCTATTGTATCTACTATTAAGACTCATTTAGATACAATATCCACACAATTGTACTGAGGGCCAACGCCTGAGTTGCCTTCTCAATACAACAGTTACACAAATTATAGGATATATTAAATTGATTTGTATACAAACATTATTCGTCATAACATGGTAATTAGCAAATTAATCAAAAAATAAAAAGATTCTTTTCTTATTTGTTCTTAAAGATTTTAGACAAACAATTTCTTAAGCTACCTACTAAGAATGTAAATTTGTATAATGTAACGTAACATCCGGGTGTTGGTGCTATGCTAATTCGTGTTTATATTATTTCTTTTAACTACACTTTATGTAATTTAAATGAATGATAAATTTGAAAAAATAAGGTGACTTTCCTTAATGAGTGAAACCGTCTTTCTTTAATGCGAATGCGTGCAATCATTATCGCCACAGTTTAAAATTATTGTATGCGAAATACGATAAAATGCTTTTCCGAATAATTAAACGTTACACTACGTAGTAATATTTTGTACCAAAATGTGATGTTTGTAAGTAGTTAGCAGTATGTTGTAGAGCTTTACAGATATCGACACATTAATTGTAAATCTTATTTTTTTTTTATGACATATTACAATTGTGTAGACTAAAAATATTAATAGTATTAGCCTCCAGTAACTAGTCACCTACAGTAACTACGGATACTATAAAATTTATATTTAATATATCGTGTTATAACGAGTTGATAAGTAATATTATGTTTTTGTTTGTTCGTTGTTTCTTTCACTCTTACGATACCCGATATCTATGTGTGTGTAAAATTGTGTCTGTTGTGTAAAATTGTGGTCTTTTTTACAAAGTGCTCTTAGTAATACATTGGCGAAGTGACTTGTGCTGAACTACCACGTTCGAAACGCCGTAACTATAGATCTGAACGGTTTAGGTAATTATTACGCTGAATCCTGTACATAGCAGGGTAGACAGAGGGAATCTGGGAACCTAGTGCTAAGTCACTCCGTTCCTTTCCCCATTTTCCACTGAATGCCCATTATTCGGTTGAAAATGGGGAAAGGAAATACGCAATGCTCCGTCATTGCGTGTTTACTGGTGGAACTCCACGCCGCGCTTTGCATTCTATTTATTCCTTATTTATGTGAACTATTTCCTACTTAGAGTACAACAAAAACTTAGTTAAAATTTGTCACTTTTATAAAGTATCAAGGAAATATTAGGTTATATAACGTTTAAAACATTTACTGCAGTCCGTACTACAGGTTTGAAAATGATGTATGTGAAATCTGATTATTTGCCGTTGCAATGACGTAACTAATTGGTATTTTGATATGTTGTATATATAGGAAGACTGATTCATAGGCAAATTTTATCCATTTGGCACTTAAGTGGATGGATTTTAATTTTGACAAGATTTTGCCTATTCAAAAGAACAAAAATATTTTTGGTCAATATATTGATCGAATAAATATATTGTACATATTTATTACATGCTTTTGATGTTTTTGTATTGTCAGATATACATATGATGCGTTAAAACATACACTTTGATACGTATTTTAAAATACGTTCAAGGAACCCTAATAAATATTATTAGATCGACACACTCAAATATTATACAGTTTTAATAACATATGTAATAAACAGATATCGTCTGTTTTTTTTCGTTAAAGTTGGTGAATGAGTGTATTTCATAGAAGCTGGTCGAGAAACAGGACCACATGTAAACCACAAGCAAGCACATGTAAACCACAAGCAAGTTCTAGGTTCGATCTCAGAATGAAATATTGAATATTTTAATTTTCTCGGTCTGGTAACGAGGCAAAGTGTGATATTGACTTCTGTCACGCAATGCCTCCGAATTCGGCGAAAAATGGGCGACGAGGTGTCTTAACACGAGTGTCAAAGATGCTCTTTGCCTACCATGCTATGTATGTACAGTGGAGGGATACGGCGTATAATTATAAAAAAAATAAATAGACAAAAACTTGTGTTTTTTTACTGATACTTTTTGGATGAATCAAATATATGTAATTATGTCTTTGATTTTCGCGATTGTTACACATTTTAAATGAAACACTTTTAACCGGATTAATCGCGTATTACCATTCAATATATACGCGATTAATCCGGTTAAAAGGATTTCATTTAAATCAAATATATGTATTTAGTGCTGTTTATCTATTATTGTCCGAGGATTCCCACTATCTCTTAGTCTTTACTCTAGCGATACATCTATGATATATTTTTCTAGCTTTCAATTGAATCGGATCTCTTCCACTTGGTTATGAGTGGCATCACAAAAGATGAATTTACATAGGAGATAAGATTCCGCGCACTCAGCGTTGTTCGTTTCGTTTTATGCCCCGGAGCTAAAGCACGGTCCAAGAGTAAAGTTATGTATATTATAATTTAATACACGCGACCTGCCCGCGGCTTCACCCGCTTGAACCACATTATCTTATTTGCCAATCTCAATTACTGTCTTGTTCTAATATTATCATAACTTTTAACTCAATATCTATACATACCAAAATTTTAGATGCATTATATAAGTTTTGTCGAATTAAATATTTTAAATTGACGTAACATTTTAATTTATATATACTATTTAAATAAAAAAAACGCTTAATGTTGATGGAACGTTAAAATATAACAGTGGAAAGTTCATTTTGTTTTGCCGCTTCTGAGATTAGCGCATACAAAGGTACATACAAACAGATAAGAGATTTAAAAATCACTTATGTATTACACTAATAAACATCCCTTACAAAAATTTTTTAATATATCTTCAATGCACAGACAGTCATCATAATCATCACATCCAGGTGTTTTAGATATTCGATTTTTATACGTCAACAGAAAACGCTCATCATCCTCATTAACTTTTGCTAAGGCATAATTTCTTTACAGATAAGCTAATCACTTATGGATCCGTATCAGATGTTCCAAATCTTTTTTTATACTTCAACAAAAATCGCTCATCATCCTGAACAACTTTAGTTAAGACAACTATTCTATATTTCTTATTTTTAGTTGGTCTAGGTTCTACATGAGGTTCTAGTTTCCAGAACAAATTATACTCTTATGTGTTGCCAAGGCTTACTAGCTAAAAAAGAAAAAAAGATACATCAAAATCCGTTCATTGGTTGCAGAGGTTACAGAGGCTAGCATGTGCAAACAGACAAACATACATACATAATACATACAGAAAACTATTTTTCAGATCTTTATTAATTATTTATTATCTTTTCTCATTTATATATTTCTTACCAGTCTATTTTTTATTACAAAATATTCAATGTGTTTTAATATATGTATCCCTTAGTTTTCACTTATACGACAAGCTAATGTTTCAACGTTCACGTCACATTTTCATATATAATAAAAATTATTTAAATGAATGATATACTTTTTGGATTGTTTATTCACATGAAATGAAAGAGTCGACACAATAATGAAACAAAATGTGTGATATTCTTAAAGTACAAGCTCTACAGCTCGCAATATGTAGGTATCTACTGATAACGTTATCAACGCTATTGGCGTTGACAAGTTATCATGTTTGTTTTATAAATGCAAATTATTAATGTGAATTATCAAAAGGTACCGTCAGCAAGAAAATACTATAAATTGTATTTATTTATAGAATAAAATTTAAATTCAGTATTATTTATTTATATTATCTTGATGTAAATATTTATCATCAATCCAAACGATTTTAAACTAAACTATTTTTTAAAAAACTCACAAATATTAATTAATATGGTACATTTTTTTTATTAATTACTTTAATTTTTTTAATGTACGTGAGAATCAGCTTTTGTAAATACTGTGAACGACATGCACGGACAGTCGAAATAATAACGTATAGTAATTAAGAGGTGTTATATAAACTACATAACATGGCACAATAATATTTACATTGACTGAATTATAATTGACCTGTTTTACTTGCATATGTAAACATTTTCTGTGTGGAACGGTATTTTTATTATAATAACAATCAATAAGAAAGAGCTGTCAGCTCCGCTTATCGTTACAGTGATCTTTCCTCGACCTTGCATGGAATATATTGTGTACGATGAAGGAATTTGTCGTATATTTACGTCAGTTTATTGTTTTTTTTAAATAAGTATTATAATTAACAGTTGTGTAAACGAAAGAAATTATAATTAACTCAATATGTTTCATATAGTTGTACATGGAAAATGAATTCATAACGATATCACGATTTGAATTTATAAGTTATTTGTATAACTTTTCCATTTTAAATTTATAACTTTTTCTATTAAACTTATTTTTTTTTATTTCAGATTGCAGTCGGCCGTAGTACAAGAGATCACACGATTGACGTAGACCTGACTCTAGAGGGTCCTGCAGCTAAAGTGTCAAGGAAGCAAGCCACTATCCGTCTTAGGAATAGCGGGGATTTCTTCATGTCATCAGAGGGCAAGCGGCCCATATTTGTGGATGGACGTCCCATACTTCAAGGGAATAAAGTGAAACTCAATCACAATAGTGTCATTGAGGTATTAATACTTTTATTAAGTGATAAAATAAGCACAAACGTAAATTAATTATATGAAGAGGTGTATAAGTTATATTTACACTCTAAAATATAACGTATAGTACAGTTTGTTTATTGTTGTATTTGTCAATTGATGGATTGGTGAAAAATTTAATTTGCTGACTGTACTATTTATATTCAAAGAGATATGCTTAAAATGCCATGTTTACATTAACACTTTTAAGTACCCATGTTCATAATATACTTACATATATATGTTACTTAATGGCACATTTATACATACACGTCTTTTATTTTGATAGTTAAGTGAAAATATTTTAATATTTTATTTACTAAAAACTGATTATTTAACAACTTATTTGTAAGTGATTGATATGTGTGTGAGCCCGTCGTTAGATGACACACGTATACGTGACGTATGTATACGTGACGGTTGTGGGTTCGTTTCCCTATCAATGAAATGTTTTTTTTATTTTCTTGCTCTTATATCTAGGCAACGCGCGGTGTCGGTCATTCATCATGCAATGCTTCGAAAATTTTGCATAAATAGGAGAATAAGAAAGGATATCGTGCGCTGTATAAAGCGATATAAACTATGAAAAAAATAATTGTAAAATTTGTCAAAAACCTTACAGTAGCATATATAAAGGAAACATAAAAATATATAAAGTGTAAAAATGTGACAGGTTGCTGCTTCGATCTCCAATCGAAGAAATAAAATATTTAATATTTCCATTTTTTCCCTCTGGGGGACAAGGCACAGCGCGGCGTTGAGTTCCGCTACTCGACACGCAACGCCACGTTTGTTTCAATATAATTAATTTTTAGACAAATCAGTTTTATACAAACTGATTTGTCTAAAATATATATATGGGCACAATACAGTTTATTCTGAGGTAGGCACGGCCTACCGGCCCCAATTTTCCTACGCTCATGCCTAACAGTGTATATTTATTCTAATTTAAGTAAAGAAAAGATTAGAAAGATATTTATATAGAAAACTCAATTAAGTCTAGCTGTTTGTGGGATTGTGGTTTAAATTGTGTGGGTGATATAAAATATTTTCTTTTTGTACAGATTGCGGGACTCCGTTTTGTATTTCTGATAAATCAAGACTTGATCAGCGCCATCCGGCAAGAAGCAGTCAAAGTAAACATACCTGTATAAATTAAAATAAATAAAAGGTTAAATCATAACATAAGGCTTTTCTTTAGAACACATTTATTTGGTCAATTTTAAAACAATTGTCAAAACTAGGTACCACTCAAAATTTTCCCTTTAAAATCAACCTTCGCACACAATGTATAATAAGGACTGCGTTAAACTCTATCACGTGCGTTACTGGCATAATTAGATATGCATAACTTTAACGACAAAACAAATACTTAGTTTTAATTAAAACTAAGTTTAACCATAACCCTTAAATAACCAGTGCTCTAACAACACTAAAATATTTATACAATAACAAAATTCCAACATGTGCGAAACAACAATCCACACAAAGTGCGTGTCAATCATACGAATCAAACAAAAATATCAATAACTATATTATTGGAGACATCGGCCATAATGTCACTCGTAAACAAAACAAATTTTTGGTGTACTCCAAGTACAAACAAATATGACAATTTGCATATTATATAATACACAATATAAATATATCAACACTATTAAAATATTTTTTACGTCACCGTTATTTAGTTATCTTTGTACATTAAAATAACTTCGCTTATAAACACCCATCTTATAATAATTATATAAAATCTAACATAAATTAAACAGTCCAATTATTTATTAATATACAAATATATTTGAAATAAATCTATACTTAACTAAAGGCTATATTACGCTTATCTGGTACACTACGAAGGCAACACTTGCACATAAAAGCACATTTTTGGTATATTTAAATAACACCCTGTATATAATATAAAAATAGTATTTAATAGAAACATGATCGAGGCGCTCTTGCACCGAGGCTGATAACAGGTCATCTTGAGATCACTATACATTCAGGACTTTATTGACATATTACACTGCTAAATAAAGAAGTGCAAACAATCTTTTTCTATTATTCTTGCTTATTGCATATATTAAAAAGCTATAAATATAATATTCAATGAGCAATTTCATTATTTAAAAACATATTAATGAATTAAATGATAAGTGTAAATAAATATATCTGTTAGTTTACGTGCTAAAAAGATTGGAAGTTTTACTGTTCAAAGGCACTAACACCGCTAATGATTTTATGTCCTCCAGACACTAAATATGTTTACGCTACATTTTGTATATTTATTTAATATCATCATTATGTAATTAAACAGAGGCACTTGTGTTTCTTTATAACGTCACGATTCACGTGTAAACGGTTTCAATATGATTCTTCTCCCAAAATTTATACATTTTTGGTATATTTTGAATAATGTATAATATTATAGTATTTCTCGTAGGTCCATACGAAGACGTCAAAGGAAACGGTCGATACCGCATCTTTAACTAAAGCAATGCAATAGCAATAACTTGTAATTCGTATTTGGACCCGTGCGGATGTTTGTACTTTCAACTGATTGTATCTCGGAAATATATTACAATAATAACGTGCTTAAAGTTACATGAGCAAAAACACCATTAACAATGATTATATATACATGGAATGAACAATAACGCTTTCAATAACGATTTTGAAATATCTAACAACAAAACTTTCTCCACAAATGTAACTAAGCATGGAATAGATTTTCAATTACATATACAATAAAATATATAAGTTATCTAACGTAAATACAATTTCTTATCTATTTACAATTTGAAAATACATACTACATGATAAGATTTTAAAAATAAACAAAATTAATACTCTTTATGGCTGCCTAGTAAGTGCGTTAACTACTATACATATTTTATTAATTTATAATAATATAAAATAAAATAATAGATAAATTAAATTTAACCTTTTAAATGATAAATAAAAATGGAATGACACAATATTAAATAACAACAATAGAATTTTAAACAAATTAACAATACACAGATCTACTAAGATTGCGTATGTCTCGTACTTGTAACTATAATGTAACAATATATAACTTATCACTTTGTATTCAATTTTGGCTTCGATAATTATATTTAATGTTAACTTTTACATAATATTAAATAAAACTAAGTAGTGAACTTACAAAGGTAACTTTAAATAGTCTTTGATTTTAATAAAGGAATGTTATCGATAAAGGAGCGAGAGACCATTACATGGTGGGATTTGAAGGGAAACTACAGTACTAAGTCGTCTGAGTGACTCCTGTACCAAGGAAATGCGTGAGTCTCAAATGTAAAATTAATTATGCTTTAGTCTTATTGTATATTTTAGGTTACCTTTACTACAACTGCTCGAATTTGGCTGAGAAATAACAAAATTTGCGTTATATATTGATTTATATTTTTTAAACTTTTCAGCTATCACAAAAGTTTTCTTTCTGTGACAATATACAGCTCTAATTTTGTTTTTAACGGCCATTTTATCAATAAAAGTGTTTTTTTCTAAAAATACCCACGGCTGCCATTTTCTACCGGTCAAGTCAGGGTTATACGCTTCAGTATTACTTAAGGTATTGGTACTGGCGTAGTGTGCTCCGTTTTCATTTTTTTTAATAATAACTTTAGGTATTACATTTTTACCCTTTTTAACATTATTTTTATGCCTTTTGAATTGAATTTCGTCTATACTTTTAAGAACGTCTTCAAATTTTGGCTTTTGTTTTTTTGGCATCGATTGTTTATGATTTTTCTCATTAATTTTAATTACAATATCATCTATCTTTGGTACTATTTTGGATGTTTTCAGTTGCTTTAAAGAATTAAGGCGGTGTTCGGGTAAAGGAAGCTTAACTTTAAGATCACGTATAGTGTTTTTTAGTGGTGGTATATATTTTTGAGCCGCTTTCGTAATTAATGTTCGTGATGATCTAAAATTCGAATTATAGTTGCGATACTCTTTTTTTTCAGTTAATTTATAACTCAATTTGTTCAAATTCCCAGTAGTAATTTCATTAATTTGCGACATTCTAGAGCCATTATAATTAGTAATTTTTAGCAAAATGTTCGAATTTTTTTCTTCTGAAGTCGTAGAAGATACTTCCGGTGAACTCGGTGAGTGTCCTTTTTTCATGTCGATTAACGAATTTTCATCTGGTGATTGGCATGAATGTGTTGTGTAATTTTTAGCTTCATCACTCTCTTCGCCTAGAAACGTGTTATACTTTTGATTTTCATCAGTATCGGAATAAGTATTTCGGGTAACGTAAACATGACCAAATTCTACATTTTCTGCAATATTTTCTTTTTCATCCATTATTTCGGAAGTCTCGTAAGATGGCGCGTTGAGATTTAATTTTGCGGATAAACAGTGTGTTTCAACATCATTATTTAACCGATTTGGCGATCTGTCTTCACCTTTATTAAGAGATTCATTAAATAGAAGTGTTTCGTCGACATCCATTGGTGGTGTTCTACGTATTGTTTCGGGTGCTTCATTACAGGTCACGAGATGAGACACTGCAGTTCCATAAATATTTTTAATGTTGTTTATACTCTCACTATCATAATGTAAGCGTGGTGCATCGTTAATAATTTCATTATCATCCTCGTTTCGAGATTCTCCATTCAACTCGAAGTCTTCGATGACCTCTTCTGAAATTACTGTTTCTATACATGCCACATCTTCTACCCATGACTCTTCTAAGGCTTTTTCTTCAGAATATATGGTTTCAGGAAATACACATTCAATTTGCTCATTCGAATCTATTTCGTTTGTTACATCTGTGCTGTTTATAGTTTCGCCATTAGTTACATTTAAGTCTTCTGACATTTCAGAAATATATATTTTATCAGATTCTTCAGATCCGTTATCTTCTGCTTCTTCTATTATTAAGTCATTATCTATGACAATATACAAACTATTATCGTTATAAAATGTTGATACAGAATTCCTACGGTTATTTTGTATTATATTACAAATATCTTCTGAAATTATATGAGATTTTACAAAATGATCTATTTCTTTCTTACGTTTGTTTGGTTTTGATTTTAACTCTTCATCATCTTTATAATCGTACAAAGCAGACTCTGATAAGCACCGTTTAAGAGTATTTTTTCGAAAAACTGAGGGACCGTTGATACATAGTAAATTAACAGAGTTGTCTTTTTCAGTGTCTTCAAGATGATCAGAAAAATCTACAGTAGATGAATCATTTTTGGATTCAGTGGAGTTAATAGTGATAAATTCTTGTTTTTCACTTACATTATCGTCGCAAGGAGGTAAAATATTTATGTCCACACTAGACTGGCCATTTACACATTCAGCATCATTTTCTATAGTCATTGCTGGGCTTAAATACTTTACTTTTGGGAGTTCTTTTGGTATATAGGGTACGCTTTTACAGTAGCCTTCATTAAATAAATGTAATTTTTGCATCCACGGGGAGTAAAGTTCTTTATAAATACGAAGGATAGGAGTAATTGTATTAGTTATAACGCTCGGTATTAAACTTGAACTACTTTCCACATTGCAGCATGTGACATCTAAAGATTCCGGATTCTCTTTAGAATGTTGAGAACTTGATGATATGTTTATGTCAGCATCAACAGGATCATATTTGATTTCATCCTTGACTTTTTTTGTTTCTATTTTGTTATCTTTTGTTCCATCACTAGTGGAACTAGTATAGTTTAAAATTTCCTCATTTAATATTTCCTTTGCTAGAAAATCTTGAGTAATAAACATGTATTTGTCGTTTTGGGATGTGTCTTGTTCAGTAATGCTTGATACATTGACAGTATTTTCATCATTTTCCAAATTTGATTCGTTTCCTATGGTAACATTTGCACTTTGTATTTTTGAGGTATCTTCTTCCTCTTTATAACTAATAGGGGCAATAACTTTAATGTTATTATTAGGTACAATATCCAGTTTTATTTGGTTATCATTGAATGTCATATTTAAATGTTGTGAATTAACAATATCCTCCATTTCATTTTTTTTCTCAATAATTTCTATATCCGGTTTTAATATATGTATTATGTTTTCATCTTTTCGTGATCTTTCTTTTTGATCAAGTTTGGAACCGCCGCTCAACAAAATGTCTCTTTCAGTTTCATTAGCTTCATTATTTGCAAATTTATTAGTTATTGTATTTTCTTTATTGTTTATTTCATTTACAACTTTTACATGTGACAAATTTACTTCTTCTAAAATGCTATTTTCCAATTCATTCGAACTTGCAGAGTTTATATTGTTATTTGAAAAATGTTCTTCTTGAAGAGGAATGTATTTACATAGTTGTGTATTTATTGATATTTGATCATCTGTTTCAATTTTCTTTTCCATTATTGTATTTAATTCTAATTTTTCTACATTATCTGAATGAATAATTTCACTTATGTTACTAACATAAGTCTCAGAGCTAATCAAGTCGTTATTATCATCAATTTCCTTTTCAGTATTAATTTCCTTTTGTAGAAAATCTTTTCCATTATTCTTTAGATGTGTGATTTTATTTTCTTGTATAACAGACGTATCATTTTCTTTACCTATACTACTTACAGTTTTAGAACTGTCTGATTCACAAGATAATTCTTTTATCACAGGAACATTACTTTCTTCAAATGATTTAGTTTGTAAATATTCATTTACCTCAAATGGACATTCCAAGGATTCCCTATGTAGGCTTTCTTTTTCGATAAAGTTAAACACAGTTTCTTTCACTTTGTTATCAAGAGCATTTTGTTTATCATTAATGTTATCTTGAACAAATGTCTCTACGCAAGTAGAGTCCAATTTTTTGGATTTTTCAATAGTGTCCATTATTTGCTGGCAAGGTACATCATTTACTATATCAGTTTTGTTTAAGCTAAAGTCAATAGCCGTTTCAAACGACAAATTACACACGTCGTTTTCTGTCTCAATTTGATTTCGTGATTCTTCTAACTCGTATTGACGATTGTTTACATTTTCTTCACCAGCATTCGGGACAGGCGTTTCATTTAAATTTTCATGTAATTTAATGTTATCAGGATTTTTTATAATCACACTATCAATTCGTTGATGGGCAGGATCTATTAGTTCCTTGTTTTCACTAAAATTTTCTTCTTTCGTAATAACTTCACATTTCTTATTTTTGCGATATTTACTTAATTTTGTAGATTCTTTTTCTATATTCTGACAAAAAGTTATTGGAGATGATAAAATATTCTCTTGAAAGATATTATTATCATTTATTGAATTTGCTTCTTCTATATCGAGCCTTGGGAGATCTTTTGCTGGTACAACTATTTCAGTTTCAATTTTGTTAGCTGTCATAAATTGTTGATTAATTTCTGGGAAGTTAAGCTCTATATCATTGTCCAAGCGAGGTAACGATGCCAGAGAAATGCCAGTACCAGTATTAAAATCTTGTGTATTATAATTATTAGGTTTACTTAAATTTGGGTAATTATTATGTGAGTATTGATTATTAAACATGTTGCAGTTGCCAATTTTAGTATGATTATTCATAGAACTTTGCAGTTTATTTCCATTGCTAATTGATAACATTGGAGATTTACATACTGTTGAATTAGTAACTTTTTCTATAATACGCTCTCCCAATACACTCTGCACTGGGGTCGCAATTTCAACATTTAACATCTCTGGACTACAGGGCTTTATTTCAAAATTACAACCTACTTCTTTATGTATTACAGATTGGCTTATTTTTGCTTCAACATCCAAGGGTGATACTGGTCGAGGCAATTTAGAATTTTCTTTGTCAAATCTTTTTGACATAAAGTGGTGTTCTTTAGGTACTAAGTGTTTGTGAGTAAAATGTTTATTAGTATTAGAAGATTCTACAAACTTTTCATATTGGTTCAGTATTTCAATACTGTTATATCCTTTAATATTTTCTGGTAGCTTTGAAATTTTTTGAATATGATCATATTTACTTAATTCTTCACTAGGAACGTTAACTAATCCAAGAACATATAGTTGCTCCTGATTGTTAACCTGTTCAGATGGAACAGGCAAATTATTACCCTGAATTTGCGAAACATCTTTGGTGGGCTCATTTATTTCATCTTCACCTTCATTCCACATTTGCAAAAATTGTCTGACATCAAGATTCTTCTTGTTTGAACTATTTATTTTATTCTTCTGATTCTGAGACATGTGATCATTTACATGAGATGATTTTTTTAAAGTGCCATGATTCTCCCGCCTTCTGTAAAACTCATTAGGTAGTGGAACATGACCAGAATCTAAACTCCTTACACTAGTTGTAGATGACTGGCTAACATATCCACAATCTTCCTGGGACATATTCATAGTATGTATTGTATCAATACTAGTATTTGAATCAGAAGGAGAAATAGCTATGGCATTTGGTGAAAATTGTAATGGAAGCCTCTGTAGTGAATAGTTTAAATTCATTGATTGATCCATATTCCTATAGTGAATATTATACTCATAGGGCTTGATATGTGGATTATCCCTCCTATACATTTGGTGTTGGGGCATAGTATGCATGTTTAATGTAGTATGGTTAGGTAAAACCATTTCACCTCTTATATGGTTCATGTCATTGTAATATATATTCTCTGGTGTAGGATAAGCTTTACGAGTAGGTTCTAAATCGAGATATATTTTGTTATTGGAATCAAATGTTAAATGCTTATTTACTGTCATGGGTTTTGAAGCCATATCAGTAAATGGTTTATTTTGCACGCAGTTCCCTGATAGAGGGCCATATGGGGGTGGAAGTATTTGATTACGAAATGGTGCATTTAAATTATTTTGATTAGGTCTTTGATAACCATCTGTAAATGGATCGTGAATTCTTCTATCTAAGTATTTTAGTTGAGGATAAATAGGATAAGGGTGACCATGTAATGGCTTTTGTAAATCAAATTTATGTGGTGGGATAGGGACAGGTGGATGAAATGTATTTTGGTAATTATTAATATAGTCATACCTCATATGTTGATGTTTATCTTTAGGTGGAGGATATGGCTTAAACCTGATGTTGGCATCTTGATATAACCGTTCTGGATAAGCTTGAGGGGTCTCCTCATGGTGGCTCCTAAGAGGCCTTGTCATCATCATAGGCCTGGGACCACAATTAGCATATTCAGAGTATTGGTAATACTCAGGAGCACCATAAGGCTTTGATGGCCGAACATTAACAGGTGTAGGCCAACTGTAAGGTGGACCACTTCTACTAAATGAGGGATTCACACTAGACATGGGAATGTCTGAATTTCTAACACTTTTGTGATCATTATTCATAGTATTTATATTATAAGGCACATCACAGTATTTAGCCTCTTGAGGCATATTTAATTTAGAGTTTTTTAAATTAGATTCATCACTATTTTTCACAGAACTGTATATAGGTGAAACCATGATCCGCTGCATATTTTCTTGGAATGTTTGTCTTGGTGATATGTTTCTGGTGGGGTGGTAGTCATTTGTTTTAGTTGGATAGTCAGGTGGTTGACGGTAAACATTTTCTGGATACGTCCAAGGTTCCACTGAAGATTTTTTCAGGTGCAAATCCCCAGTTGCATGTGACAGGACTCTGTCAGGGCCAATGATAGCACACGGTCGTGTGGTCGACGCATCCACTTTGCCAATGGAGCTTGGTCCAATATCGTTATATGATTTATTTTTACCTTCTGGTAGCGTTGTGCTGTTGTGGGGATATTTTGAGGTGTCATCATTAACATTTACAGTCAAAGACGAATTTCTTAATTCCTTAGGATCCATGTTTAACTATTCTTGAATAAGCCATAAATTGTTTTGGTACCATTTTTTAAGTATTTTGTTGTTTCTCGTAATAGGTGAACCTCCAAGAACCTAATACAGTGCCCATTCTGAAATATAAACAAAATATTAAACATCATAGGTGACAACTGTCAAAACACTGTGCCACATAGACTGTGTTATTTTAAAATAAATATCTCATTAAAACATTATTTAAGTATAATTTGTAACAAACTTACCCACAGTATCTATTAAAAAACTTAAAACATCAATATTATTTCCTTGGAGACACCGATTTATTACGTTTCTACGGTGTCGACTTCCTGAGGCTTAAGTGTTGCCTACATCAAAAAGTAAGAACAATTAATGGCAAGTACTGTAAAAAATGTATACATACCTCAATAAATAATTTATATATTCCAGGCTGTAATATTTGTCAAAAAATCACATAAAGGTAAACAGTTAAAATTTTTACAGTTTTATTAATGTTTAAAAGTAAATATATATTATACATATATTGTGGTCCTCTGTATTGTGTCAATGTCAAATTTACATTTCAAGAAGTATTTTATTTATCTTTACATCAATGTCAAATGTCAATGTCTTTTATAAATCCGTAAATCAATATTTAATAAATTTGAAATAATTTCACGTAATATTAATAGGGAAATATGAGATATATATCATTTAGTTTAATATTGTCATTAATATTTGCTGGATATATCATAAATACAATTTGGACTTTAGCTGAAATTTTTATACCACCGGAATGTAGTCGTGGCGATCGATGTTTTGCAAATTATTTATCCATAAATCCAAAACAACACCTAGTTTTATATACTTCGGTTAAAGAACATCCTTATCGTAATGGAATATATGAAGGTTCTGTAAATAAAGTACATACATTATTAAACTTTGATTACAGGAATCCTGCAACTATGTAAGTTCAACAGTCCTGTGTGCATAAATTGTATTTTGTAACTGAAAAATAAATGACTTATTTATAATATTTCAGTGCCGTGACATTAACTATTCCAAGAACCACTCGTAACAATGGAACATTGTTTATGCATGCTGTTTTACTTGATGAAAAGAGACTTTATGACAACTTTGTCGACATATTCCGAACTGAAGCTGTCCATTCATTTAGCTTAGTAACTCATATTGAACCTCAGGCAGCTACTTTTAACCTTCTTCAATCTAATGTATGTATTTAATCCAAATTATAATAGTAAATATCATTAGTGTTAAATTGATTATTAAACCTGTCTTTTTATCATCCACTTTCCAGAACAATCAAGATGATATGAATAAAATAAAACATATAAAGCCATATGCTCATATATCTACA
This sequence comes from Eueides isabella, assembly GCA_019049475.1. NCBI lineage: Eukaryota > Metazoa > Arthropoda > Insecta > Lepidoptera > Nymphalidae > Eueides > Eueides isabella. Next base: position 11,851,330 of record CM032388.1, read on the forward strand.
AATGCACCATTGTCTATTTTAATAGACAATTTAAATATACCATTACATAAGATTCCTGGAGAGCTATATCCATTAATGAGGTAATTTTGTATAACAGCCTAATTTTTTTTGCTACATGCTATGTCTCGCACAAAAGAGGGTAGGCAGAGGGAACATAGTATTAAGACAATCTGTTGCTCATAGAACTTTCAATATATAAAATATTTTGGGTTAAGTGGTATTCAACTGATTCAGCACCCTTTATTATGTTTCCAAGTGGATAAATTGAAAATCTATAAACATATGTAATGATTAGTTGTAGTTAGTGTCAGATGTAGTACAGTAGTACCACAAAAGCTTTAGCCTACTATTTTTATTTATATTAAGAAATTTATATATATTAATCTTGCTTACAGAATTCGTGATGAAAAATTTCTTCCAATTTTACAACATAATGTATTAAAATCACGATTGTCTAATCTACAATTACTGAATAGTGGTACTACTGAGATCAATGTTACTGTTAGTGTATCACCAGCATCTTATGGATCATTGCGGTTGGCATTGCATGTGAGGTTAGCCTTACAGCAATTGTACTCATTGGGATTCACACACAAGGATATTGATGATGTCAAAGGAATTTTTGCTGATACTAATCTATATTTATTGTCTGCAACTGTACTCATTGCTAGCTGTCATGTAAGTATAATTTTCTAAGGAGCCATATATGTATCTATAAATGTGATGTGTGATGTATCATATATTAAGGAGCATAATATTATTTTTTTCTTTCTTCTATAAAAAATTCTATTAAAAATATTCTATTAATTTTATTAAAAATATGAGCTTTAAAATTACCATTTACAACATTAATTTTATCTGAAGATAATTATATTACAGACAAAATTAAATACAAAACAAAAGTACTGGGGGGGGGAGGAACTTTTCTTAGAAAATTAAATTGATACATCTTAGTATAATGTGACTAAATATAACAGTTTGTGGACTTAATACTTTCAGTTCTTGGCTCTCGTAATAAGTAATTTAACTTATTTAAGCGGCGTTGAGTTCCGCCTCTCATACCACATTGCCTCAAATTAGGGAACAAAACGAAATCAATACATCCATCAATATTATTTCCTTGGAGACACCGATTTATTACGTTTCTACGGTGTCGACTTCCTGAGGCTTAAGTGTTGCCTACATCAAACAGGGAACACAACGAAATGTTTTAACACTAGGTTCCCAGGTTCCCTCTGCCAGCCCTGACATGTATTAGGTACAGCATGATGCTAAAAAAATCTTATTATAATACATATTGTTTCAGTTACTCTTTGATTTCTTGGCATTCAAGAACGATGTGTCGTTCTGGAGGCGTAAGAAATCTCTCGCGGGTCTTTCAGCTAGGACTATATTTTGGCGTGCCTTCTCACAAACAATTATAACTTTCTATTTAATGGATCAGCAGACGTCACTTTTAGTTCTGGTGCCATCTGGTATTAGTGCTGTGATTGAGGTATTACATCTATATCAATCTATACTTATAATAAATCTATAAGACATCAATATCTGTACATAAAAGTTGTATTAAAAAATATATTGGTGACATTTGTTAATGTAACAGGACTCATAGGACAATATATATTATTTATTATTATATGAAAAATTAACACATGTTAATTAATGGACGGCCACTAAGTTAGTAGTTATAGTATATGTAAATATTTTTTGTAAAGATAGAGAGTAGTCTAGAGTAATAATCTCACATGCATAGTAATAAGGTTTTTATAGAGATATTTTTATTAATTCCATTAACCTATATATTGGATATAAATTCGAACATGCCGTTACTAGTTAATTCATTGTTAATATTGTGATAAGTGTATACTCCCTCAATTTCATTAAAATGTTATATATTTTCAAAACTATTTGCATACTTTTGGTGTGTAATGACATTTTAAAAGTAATAAATGTACATTACAGCTATGGAAAGTAACAAAAGTCCTCCACGTTGAGATAAAATGGTCCGGTTGGCGCGTGTGGCGCGTGCGGGCGGCGCGCGCGCGGGCGCCGGGCGGCGCGGCGGAGCGCTGCACGGCGCGCGCCGACGCCGACGCCATGCGCTACCTGTGCGTGCTGCTGTACCCGCTCTGCGCGGCCGGCGCCGTGTACTCCCTCATCTACGAGCCGCACAAGAGGTCATTCACTTTTATGTCTATTAAACGTTGTTTTAGCCTCAAAAATTTCAATAGTTATGATTTAGTTTAGCGTTTGTGTTTCACAATTTAATGCGTAGTGTATCGAATCGATTAATTTTTAGTACAATTTTTTTTTCTGTATGTCATGCTTTAAATATACCCTATACGGATATACCGTCAAACTGAAAAAAACAATACAAACTGTAGAATTTTAAATAACATAATTGTGAACATGTTCTTTTTTTTACAGTTGGTACTCCTGGGTGTTACACAGCACAGTCAATGGCGTCTACGCATTCGGTTTTCTCTTTATGCTGCCACAATTATTCGTGAACTATCGCCTGAGATCAGTGGCTGCGTTGCCATGGCGGGCGTTCATGTATAAAGCATTCAACACGTTCATAGATGATATATTTGCATTTGTTATCACAATGCCGACCGCCCATCGTGTCGCCTGCTTCCGAGATGACTTGGTGTTCCTTGTGTACTTGTATCAGAGATGGTTAGTTTTTTTTCTTGTTCATTATTGGTTTTATTTAATATAATAAGGATTTTAAAATTATTTGCAATAGTATATGTGAGTATGGAAATTATTAACCAGTTCTATTGGTAATATAAGAATGTTCTTGTTAAGTCATTGAGGTTATTGTGACGTAGCAGTGCAGTGTAAATGATGACTGTAAATGATTTCTAGTTTGGCTTTGGCTTGTATTGGCATTGCCTCGCTATGTTAAGAAGATAAAGCACGGTATTGACTTCCGCAAATCGTTGAATAATGTCGTAATAATTGGGCGGTATTATAATGAAAATGCAGTGAAATAATCAGATATGTTCACCCTGCTTCACGTCAGGTACAGCGTGAAGTTAATAATTGAACATTCAATAGACATTTGAACATAAAAAATATGTTGATACGATTGGTTATTGTTATAGTATAATATTTTAAATATTGAGGCCTGTCGTGGCGCAGGTGTACAAGCGTGCGATTAAACGTGACTAGTTGTTGGTTCGATTTCCGCTCGAGGAAAGTATTTAAGATTTTCATTTCATCATTTTGGCAGCAAGACAAAGCGCAATATCCCAAGTTCGGCGGAAAACGAGGAACTATGACGAAGAAATATCTTAATGGGGACGAAGTTTGAAGTCACTACAATGACACTAGGTTCCCAAGTTCCCTATGAAAAAAACTAATAAGTCGTATTTTATTATATTTTCAGGTTATACCCGGTAGACAAAACACGTACTGACACAGCGGCCAGCATGGATGAAAATCCCGATGAAGTTGAACCTCTCAAGAATAAAGATGACTGATAATATTAGCGAAGATTTCTTGATTAGTTCCTAATATCTTTTTTTAATTATTGGAGTCCTCGCCAGCTTCGTTTAAATTTTAAATGTCGAAACTAATTAGCCTTTTTTATACATACCTTCTTTGTTATGGTCATTGTTTAAACATATTTTTTTTTCAGGTTACCGCTGTATCCCGCACATGGCTTGGTAGGCAGAGGGAACTTGGGAACCTAGTGTTATGACACTCCCTTCTGTTCCTACTTTTTGCCGAATTTAAGGCATTGCGTGCTAAGAGCGGAACTCGACGATGTCTGATATAAGAAATGTAATATTGATCCTAGACAAATAGGACTTTGACAGAAGGATGGATAGACAGATAACAAAATGATTCTATTAAAAAAAACATATGTATGTTATTAAAAATTATACACGCTACCTTTACGATGTACTTGTGCAATATAATTGACTGATGATGTTAGATACTAATTTTACATATTTTAACAAAAAATAAATAAATCATATTATTTGTCTAAATATGTGTAATAAATCTTTTTTATGTATATTATAGTTTATAAAAAAATATTTAACGGTTGTGGACTCCATTTTAAAGAGGCTCTGGTGCTATACAACGCGCTTAAAATCTACATAAAACATTATTTATTTTGCACATTAAATTTTAGTAACATTTTTAGTAAATGAAATGTTTTATTTTGTAAATTGTTAATTAATAACTCCATTTAAAATATAAAAATTAATATAATGAAATATGTTTAAAATTTATTTCGTATGTTTGTTCCGTTTTACTAACCCCCAAAGTAAAAATAAATCAAATCAATTTCTTGTCAAACACGTTGCCAAGATTAGGTAGTTAATTTTTAGCTTGGTGGTCTTTAAAATGTTTAATTTTGTCCTTATTCTTTTTTAACTTGATCATACAAAGGCTTATGCTTCTTATATAAATGACTGAATTGAAACAATTATCGAAATTGAATGACTTGTGAATGAATGAAACCATATTGACTATAATGAATGTTATAGAAATAGAATGAATGTTATAACGTGTTTTAGAAATAAATGTATCAATGTTGAATCGGGGGAATGTTTTTTCTCTCTCTGGTAAAGTAAATAATCCGCGGCTTTGAGTTTTGAAACTCAACGCACATCCCGTTTATATGGGTGTTACAATGTGAAAGTAAAAATAAAGAATAAATGCTCAATTTCTTATTATATATATTTAAATAGAAATGATAAATTGTTTTGTAAGAGGATTTTTTTATTTTGTTAATCATCTTGTCATTTTTTTTTGTAAGCTCTAATTGACTTTTTTTTTAAATTTAAAATGTATTTAGTCAAATTTTTGTTTTTTTTTGTCTTTTAATATCACCGAGTTATGTTATTTATTATTTTATATACAATAGGTAATATTTCCTTTTGATCATCACAAAGCAATATGGAAAGTAACAAGATATCTATTAAATGTTATCTTAGTACTTGTGTGTAGAACTGTTGTTAAAAGTGTTTACAATGAAATTAATGTTTAAACATTCCACTTGCTTGTTCTTATGTTATCAGCTAAGATATTACTTAGACATTTGTTTAATTTTAGAATTGAATTCGAATATTGTGTTGTATGTCGGTATTTGAAAAAATATTTTGTTTTTTTTTTATTTATTATATATAAAGTCGTGTAAAGAGGAAAGGTGTTTTATTTAATATGTTTCTTTTCTTTTTTATATCAGCTTTAAATTGTATCCCGCACATGGCAGAGTAGGCAGAGGGAACTTGGGAACCTAATGTTAAGACATTCTGTTCCGTTCCCCAGTTTCCACCGAATTTGAGACTGTTTTTCGTATTGTTACCAGAGTGACGTAATGCGAATACTTCATTGCCTTGAGTAGGAATTGAATCCAAAACCTATCGCATTTGCAGGTCCCACCCCTGTTTCTCTGCGCCATAGCAGGTCTCAATATGTTAAGTTGTTTGAAGTATTATTTTCCCACCTTTAGAGGAGCGGTCGTTAAATTTACAAGCCTTTGAAATTATAATTTCTCTTTATGTAATATTTTTCTAATATATAAAAATACAAACTTATTATTAGAACGAAAACACTAAATTTTGAGGGAAAGTTGCTAAAATATAATACAAGAAACTGTATTTATACCCTGTTAGCCTTTGATGATATTTGTACATATAAACTCTGACCTATCAGGGGCTAGGAGAAGGCACTATGACCATATCCAACTCAATCTACCCCTCTAGCGTAGGGTGAGTAGAAACCTAAGTCATCGAGGCTGCGGATGCTCTAGAAGATACATCAGGGCACCCTGAAAGCAAAGGTGGCTTACTATAGGTAGGACTTCCACCGACGCGGCGTAATAGTATGCGCATCCGATCCTGCGGTATCTTGTAAAAGTGCAGAGAGCTTAAGTGGGTAGGATCAGACTTTCCAAAGAGGCCCACAGTAGCAGTCGAGCTTAAGACACCAGTCTGTCTGCATAAATGCATTTCCCAGTGTTAATAAAAGGTGTAAAATATATCAGTGAAAACTGCATTAAAATCTGGTTAACCGTTTCCAAGATTAGCGCGTACTAATACACAGAGAAATAGACAAAAATAATAAAAACATCACTATTTTGGTACCTATTAGATTAATAAACGGGGATGTTTACTACACTTAATTTAAATATGTTTGATCAGTTACAGATTTATTATAAGTATATAGATATACGCATACATGACAAGAGGAAACTTTGCAGCTGTTTTATATCGCGGTTCACACTATCTCAATCAACAATAATTACTAATAATAGGTATGTATATGTATTAAAATATCAGATATAACGGCTTCACGTCCTAATCTCTGATATTTTAATACATATATTATTAGTAAGTATATTAGTTCGTCCGCGCAGAATCACACGCTTCTTTTTTATTTAATATTATTGAATTAGTTTCAGTATCATATAAATAACTATGTTTTATATTTGAATAAGCACGATTATTTTAAAATCACAGACAAATACTTAATTTCTTGGCATGGTATGGTATGGTTCTTTGATTATGGTGTTCCGAGAGTGCCAGTTGAGTACATATCACTTCGCCAATATCATGTTGAATGGAGAAGACACGAAGGAGGCTGTACGGTAGAAAAAATAATATTACACAATAGGAGACTTACTTAATTTCTTAATATGAATAAATGGTTACTATACTAATGTTACAAACAGGACGACTTGGATTGGTCGAACGTACTACTATCAAAAACTATTCAATCTATTTGAAAAATAAATTTTGTGTTGTAAAATATACTTATTAATCGAAAATCTATGAGTAAAAATTAGACTATGAGAACACTATGTGTTATTTGATCAGTAAAATTGCGGTAATAACAAAAATGGGAGAGCTTTGGAGCTTTTCTGCGTGCGCGGCGAAAGCAGTAGGAATTTTATTTCATTATAAAAAAAAAAGAAAAAAAAACCATTCTATTTTAAACAATATATATTCACACGTTGTATAATTCTGGAAGCAAAATAGAACATAATTTAATACCTCATACCGGGGTCGTTGTTTTCCTGGGGCAGGGAACCTAAGTTTCCCTCGTCTGGTTATCGTGGAAGCTCGGAACCTGTAATGTAGCTCGACACCTGGCTCCGTGTGGACTTGGACGATCGTGTCCGAAACTACGCATGCCTGTACACGGCCCACGACCTCAACGCAGAGGTCGTGATACTTGGCGATTTTAATGCGCATAATACCAGTTAGTTCGGGTCATGCGGGGAGGGCTGTATTCGACCTTGCTTAGGCGAATGGATTGTCTCAATTGGTTGAGTCGCCTACGCAAATCAAGGACGTGGACTACCACAACGCTTCCTCATTGCATTTTCTGCTGACTTTACATCCGGAACAGCATAAAAATTATCCACGATACTCCTCTACGGTCTTCAGACGACTGCCCGGAACGGAATGTTGTGGCCATTAAACGCGGCAGTCGCAGAATATCTAAATATGCACTACAAGTCAGCAGATTGGGAATCGGCTTTTACATCTTATTCCTAGGGGCCGGTTTGCTTCTCGTCTGATTGTCCTAGTGCATGAGCCGCTGCTGTCACCGACGTTGTTCTGCATGGTATGGACCTTTACATTTCTAGCTCTGTAGTACCAATCGGTGGGAAGTCACAGCCTTGGTTTGATATGTCCTGCAAACTTGATAGCTCTGGCAAGCACAAGGCATATCAAGTATGGGCCGAGGCATTGGTCCATCAGATTTTTCAAATTGTTAATTTTTGTATCTCATTGAAAAATGCTTATCACACTTAAGAAAGTTATTATGATCGTATTTTATTAATTTTTTATCATATATATAATTTATCTGGACCCCAGGGGTCAAAGTTATGAAAATCAAATATAGCCTGGAACTTGCCCAGACCATATACAATAGCGATGATGACGATGACTATAATAGGTATACAATTAAAATAAGTTTCATTCAAATCTGTCCATTACTTTAAAAGATGTGCCCATACAAACAGACATAGAGACAAAAACTATAGATTTTTATTATATTATTTATTTTAAGTCCCTATATTATTCTTTTTACTGTGCTATTATTTTAAAGATGATTATCACTTAGCGACAAGATAAGTTTTACCTAATATTCCATAAATCAATGTATAGAAATACCAACTTAAGTTTATCAAATCGAGTCAATTATATTTGTCATTGCTGTAAAAATGATATGCGTCGGTCGCGTGCCGGCCAGATATTATAAATCATACATCGTAGCGGTGTAGTTGTGTGCTATCAAATAATTATAGAGTAACATTGATAGTATTATTCATGTTCTTGTTTTTGTCAGTTGACGTGATCTCCCATGGATCTCATTGACGTGCTCCTACAAGTCGGCTTGTTTACCGCCGCTGTAGTGTTTTATTTAATATTTATAAGAATTGCGCCAAAACGTAGAGGTTTCTACCGAGAACCGGGTGAGTTATTTGTAAATTATCTCTCTATTATCTTTATTTAGTTGAATGATTTAGATAAACGGATAAATATAATTTAATTATTTTTTATGATATGGCAACGTTGTTGTTAAAGGTCAATGTATGAATGTAAAATGTAGGAAAAAATAGTAGGTATAGTTTTATTATGTTTGAACAAAATAATGCTAGCCTTGAAGATTAGTATAATTGATTGTTGTTAAAGTTTGTTTTTGTGTATGCTATAAGAAGGCTGATTGTATGAGATTTTGTAGTTAAGAATATTGTTCAAAATGTTAAACAACATTTTTAATATTACGATAGAATTTTTATATTTAGAATTAAAAACATCTTGTAAATGAATATACGTAATCATACTTCAAAATAAATTAAACAAATAGTTCAAAGATACTTTTGTATTACAATTAATACAGTTATATTAAAGTTGATTCGTCTCTTTATAAAGATTTATAAAAACATTGTGTTTTACCGTTTGTGCGACATTAATTACGTACATCCTGTACAACTAACGTGACCAGACATCGCGTTTTAAAGGAGATCGTCCCATTTATCGCTAGCATGACCTAGTGTCGCCAAAAAAGGAACGGTGTGTGATACGTGAAGCCTCCGTTTTCGATGAATCGGTCGATGAATTAAATTTGACTGAATAAGGCGAAGTTCAAGGCTAGGCGAAGTATCTGAAACTTGCTAGCTGAAGGTAAAAATAACAAAAGCACACCTTAACAAAAATCTAATATCGTTATATACTGCCGTGTAATAAATAGTATATAACATATATGCCATAACACGGTATTTCAAATAGATGTCTCGTTTTGAGGAGAAAAAATTGGCCACCTTATGTATCTACTGCACACCCTACTGTGGTGCAAATATAATTGAGCAACTAAACCCAACAAACGTGCGTCCAAATGTCAGTTGTATTATTAAATATATATTCTATGTATTCGTACTTCCTACATGTGTTCCTTAGTGTGGATTTGGTTGGTAGAGTGTAGTTTAAGATTAACCGTCGAACATGAAATGACTCTGATCTAAATAAATAAATAATAAGTAACAATTGAAGATATTATTTATCGAGATTTTCTCATAACGTGAATCCGTGCCACTCTACTTTACACGTGTACTTTATGTATTGTAGATAATTTACTTTTCCTTCGCTCATATCTATATGACAAAATATTTACTTTTAGGATGGAACTATCCATTAAAGTTAATCTTAGCCCGATATGCTATTAAAAGATGGAAATCGCAGTTGAAACCGCAACCTTTACACGAAACCCCACGTATTGAGAAGAATGAGGGTTGGGATTCTATCACTTTTCGGGCGTCTGCACCAGATGGCTCAACACTTTTATTGTGTATCAGAAAAATTTGTAATAATAGAAAATCTTTAGCTGAAGTCACAATATTTGTGAAGTTGGCTGATGGAAAAATTTACAAGTTACCGAGTAAGTAATATGCAATATATATTATTATAAGTAATATGCAATATATTATTAGCTGTTTGTCATTTTTAAGATTCCGAACATCAAAAGTAAAACATATATAGCACGTATCAAACTAAGTTAAAACTTAACGTAGTAATAAATTAAAACTTAACGTAGACATACACTTATGAAATTTTGGCAGAAAGTGAAAACGCCAGTTAATTTTTTTGTCTGTTGTTCACGTTAATCTCAAAAACGATTTATCAAATTTCAACACAGGTTTCACTATCATATTTTGGCAAGCTCAACATTTAGTGTTTATTTTATTTAAGTTAGTTAAAAAATAAAAAAAAAAAGAGATAAGCATTAAGTTTTCAAAAAGGCATTTCATTAAGTTCGACAAAATTGCTTAAAGAGGGTGAAGCCGCGAAAGTGTCGCTAATAAGGGAATACATCCGAAAACTAATTCTTTTAGACATTTATAGAAAAAGATATAAAAGGAGAGACAATAATAAATAATTTAAAGTAGTACACTTAAATTTGAAAACTTTATTTGCGTGTAATTGAAACTTGTAGAATATTTACCGTATACCAACAATTATGAAATAGAAAGGCAAGAAGTGAGATCTTGCATGCAGTAGGTACAAATAAAGGAATAAATCCGAAAATGAAAATTTATATCAGATAAAAGTGTGTGATTTTAATACAAAACAAGTATATTCACAAGCTAAGTTTGTTAACTTTCACATTCTTGAAATTGCAACCTTCGGCGCAGGAGTTCGACTCGGACTTCGCCAGCTTTCTTTAAATAATTAGAATATTAACGTAAAGAGTACCTACTTGATGTTATAATACTTGTTCGAAAAATAGCCACAATTTATTACAGTACAGTGACAGAAATGATATCAATATAAGAACTAAAAACAAATCACTCCTATTTTTCGTCTTCAAAAAGTTAGTAAGTCTTTTATGGGACTTGCTACACGTATGTATAACACAAGTAATTTTAAATTTGCCACTTAAAGAATTTAATTTAAAGTTAAAAATATATTGTTGGGCAAAGCATATCATTCAATTCATAAATATTATCATGATATGAATGGGATTAAATGCTGTTGGTACTCAATCAGGAAGCTAATTATGTTATATATCTACTTTAATTGATAATTTGAAAAGAGCAACTGTTGAGTTTCTTGTCGGCCCTTCTCAGCAGAACCGCCTTCCGAGCCGGTGGTAGCTTCCTGTAGTACTGACACTACAGACCTTTCTGTGTAACTTGGCGATAATAATAACAAAAGTGCTTGTAATGTCTATTTGAATAAAGAATATTTTGATTTTGATTACTCAGTAATCAGTGTAGTGGTATATTAGAACTGTTCTGTGTCTATGGAGTTTGTTCATGCCTTTTTAATATAACTCTTCTAATAAAAAAAATGACAATACTCTTATTGTTATAAAACTATCATATATATTTTATTATATTTTTTTTAAATACTACACCTATTAAGGTGAAAAATATTTGTTTGAGAAAATATTTGTTTTGAGTCCGCGAATTGTTTTTTTAATAGAGCATGTGAACGTGGCTAGCATTTTTAAAGATTAAAGATTGTTGTTTTATATCATATAAATGTTATAATAATTTAATATAAATATTTCCCACATTCAGGACATCCAGAGACTGCTGTCAGTGAATGGAATGACATTGAAGAAGGTTGGAGTGCTGGCGGTTTAAAGATACAAGTGTTGGAGCAACAAAAACGATTGAGAATCATCTTTAATGGACTACTAAAAAGCATAGAAGACAATAAAACGCAACATGTCAAGTTTAATTTTATGTAAATTATGTTTTTTACCAGTAAATTCGTCCATTATTTTGATCTAGTAAGGGAAATTATGGTGGCTGGTTCTATCAGTCAATGCCATTTTTTAAAACCGAAGAAAAGTACAGTAGTGTCTCTAGGTCCCCTTAATTATAATTAAAATTGTTTATTCTTATTGTGTAAGAGAAGAGAATCGGTAAATATAAGATAATCTGCATCAAAGTCCTCCTATGTATAAATAGATATAGGTAAAAAATATAAAGGACATAACTTGAACAATATATAGGTAAAAATATATATATTTAAAATGCTTCATTGATGATAAACATAAGCTAAATAGACAAGACAAAACATTATAATATTACATAAAAACTATACTAACAAACTTTTTATATGGCGTTACTTAACTAGACAGTAATATCTGATATATTAAGAAAAAAATAAGCTCAACGGTATTCCGTTAAATTCTTCATTTTCCACTTTATACCTACTTTTGACACATTATATGTTGTTTAGCAACACTCGTCGGCGCACTTTGTTTACCAGAAAAAAGAAATAAAAAAATATGATCATTCACAACTATTGCTTAGACTCTGTCTTCCCAGGAAGTCCCACAACAATCCCTAAATGACGAATAGTGTATTCGTCGTTTTTATATTATTTTACTACCCATGCAAGGGTCAAACAAAAAGTTCATATCTTGTTGAGTTGTCTTTAGCTTTAATAAATCTGTTTATGTAAAAGTTGTTTTTATAATTTTCGAAACAATGTTCCTGGAGTGGGCTGGTGGGGACTTTTATCAGTTGGTCACGGTATACCGACCCTCTACTCTTATGCGCATATATATCTTTGTCGTATAAAAGAATATACAGTTCAGTTTTCCCATATATCTTTGTCGTATAAAAGAATATACAGTTCTGTTTTCCCGCTGAGTTTCCTTCGCCGGTTCTTCTCAGGTCTGAGGCAGTAACTTTAGTGACTTGACTTACTTGACTTAATGTCCTAAGTCCCCTAGGTGGGGCAGAGGGCGTTCACAGTAGTCCTCCATACTTTTTTTTCCTTGAGCTTCGCGGTTTAAAGGATCGGTCCGGTTTCTTACTGTGTTCGTTTCGTTAATCAGGTAGTTTTTCGGACAAGCGGGTGATTAACCTACTGTATCCTAGCCTGGTGGTGGGGCTGCCACCTCAGAGCTTCCGGGCGCGCTCGGTTTTATTCGGGTATCCTCCCTAGTGATATGAATCTGTTTTGAGGCGCAGATTGTTCGCCTTTCGCCCTGCATCCTTAGCAACTGCAAATCCAGGTAGTGGGCACGCTGGGCGTGTCTGCAGCAGGTCCCAGGGTGGACGACGTTGGACATGGATGACACGGACTGGCCGGGGTTCTGCTTGTTTGGTGTTCCACTACTTAACACTACAGACGGCTTCTTGGTATTTTATGGGTAATGCTGACCTCACTACGTCAGCGATTCCCACCAAGACCGTGACCCGGCTTCCCACCCCCACTTTAGTGAACTGGTGGTAAATTGTTTGACGTTTAAAAAACGAAGCTTGTAACTTCTTATTTTGAATAAAAATATTTGAATTTGAATTATTATATTGAATTTGTTCGCTACGTCAAAATATGTTTGCTACATTCAATATAATCGTAATTTGTAAGTGTACATATATAAGAACTTTCTAATTTAACAAATCAACAGAATTTTGTTGCATTATCAAAGACATAATCAGGCAGTCAAAAAGTATTTATACATATATTTGTGATGATCAAAGTATTTATACTTATATTTTAGATGGTCATCAGCTGCTAGTGTGGTGAGATACCCACAAGATTGGAGCGAACAATTAGCTGCTGAAACCCTTGCTTTAGAACCATGGCGGGACGGAGGTTGGCAATATTTACTGTAAGTTTTTTTACAAAGTTTAGACTGTGATATATTAAATTTTATTAAAAATTATAATCTTCAATATATAATAATTATAATCTTCAAAATTCATAAATTTATTGTTATATATAATTTGATAAAAATAAACAGAATTTTGAGAATTGAGATGTAATTTTTATAATATTGTACACTTTTTTGTATATTTTATTATATTCTTACAGAAATTCATGTGGAAAAGGTTTCGGAAGTTGGGAGCAATGGGGAACTATCCAAGGTAGATTTCTAGCATTCGATGCAAATGGTGTGACTGAAATAAGCGAGTATCTTCGTGTAAGAGGCGTAAAAGAACGAAGTTACGGTTTAAATTCTAAAGATGTAAGACGATCATTTACTTTGACTGCAACATCTACTGATGGGACTGCAGTTGAAATTAGAGGCTTGTCGTACTACAAAAACTTTACTCAGTAGGTATTTGTTGATATCAAACATGTTTAGAGTTTCGTGCCTAAAAGGAAAAAAAAACAATGGAATGTTTTGGACAATATATCCAAAGATCTCGTGGAGATACACAGCTAAAATGAATATTAAATACTCGCGTTAGACATAGAAGAAAAAACGTAAACAAAAGATAGCAAGTTATTGAAATTCATACAAAATACTGTATATTTAGGGTCCTTTTCGTTTACATTGCATACCCTGCTATATGCGGAATACAGAATAAAATAAAAAAAAATGCAACTATATCAAATTTATAAATGTAGGTTACTTATTATTTATAAAATAAGTGCATACGCTTGTAAAGTTAAGGTTGTCAACTATTACCTGCAATTCCAATATTGTTAAGGAACCCTTGGTGGGTGAATCTGGCTCGGACTTACTTAACTCTTTTACATTTATTAATGTTATAACGATTATTTTATTTTTTACTGTTGACTGACTAATCGATGAATCAATGAATATAAATTATTAACTTATTTTAATTATGCATATGGCCGCGTCCAAAACATTCCGTTACATAGATTCACGTTAATGAGTGCATATGTCCAGTTGCAATTTTGAGTTTGCCAATTTTTGTAATAATCTTTAATTCTCTTTGACGTACAAGCCGGAAATAGTAGGCAAGTCTGACTCGCAATTGAACTGGTATTTTTCATATTGTTAAAAATAAAAAAAAAAACAGTTTCTTAATAGACCACATTTTTGTTGACGATGATTAAACATCAACTGGGATTATTAGTAAATATTCTAACAAATTATTTACAGTTGTATATCGGGAACTGTAAGATTTCCAAATTACGTAGTCGCTAGCATTACTTCTACCGATATGATCATGTCTGACTTCTGTGAAGATAAAGATGGAATACCAAATACATATACCTTGAATGTGAGCGGTAAGGCATAAAGTATAAATACATTTTTTATTCTTTGAGTTGCATCTGAACCCCGCGTATAGGATAAGCAGAGGGAACCTAGTGTTAAATCACTCTCGTTTCTACTTAGTTATGAGTATATGACTTCTTTTTAACATATTTAAAGTGATATTTTACACTTAGGAAAGAAAAAGTAGTTTTGTGAAAACGTAACGAACACCACACTGTGTTTTTTTTCTTTCCACCAGAGCGCGAAGCCTGAGAACATGAAACTAATTCAGTCTTACGCGTTGGAATCAAATTTACCACTTCCGCGTATACAAAAAGACGCTGAGCCGCTATGCCATTACGCCCTCTTTATATTAATTTAAATATTTAATTTCAGCAAATAACCGAACGCTAAAAATAGTTATTCGTATAAATAAAGATGGAGGTGTACTTCTTTCTAGAGGACTTCAACAGGAGCAAATGTATCGCACATTTAGTGTTACTATTGACAGTTTTCATGGTACCGGTGTTTTGGAACTTGGATATGACAGTTTTGGTAACGAAATTATTTATTAATTTTCTGCTCGTTGAAATTTATGTACTAAATATATACACTATATATACAAAATTTTGTATATCTTGCTAATATAAGGGGTTCTCAGGTTAAACTTGCTCTCTCGATTAAATCAAATTGCTTTCAATATTATTAGTTATCTACTAATTGAAATATATCTATAATATATATAATCCCAGAAGCTATAAGTGCTAGGGGTTCTAAAATTAAAGGAATTTGGCGAAACCGACCCCTAAATGGTAATTTTTAAGGTTGATAGTTATTATGAAACTTCGTTACTATAAATATTAGGACATTAAACGTTTATTTTTTATTTTTCAAAACAATAAAATTTTTATTGAACGCTGCCTGTACATGGAAGATAGTGATAGTGAGAAAACCTATCATTGTGGTCGTTATGGAACCGTAAGCCACGACTTTTCAAATTATTTGTTTCTTTGTCTTCGGGTTTTACTGCACTTATTATTATTGTACTATTTTTTTCTTGCCGGTCCGCATACGCGCGTTCAACGAAACAATGATATAGACATCTTAAAAAAACGTGTTATTTTAACTTGTATAATGATTATATAGTTAGAACTTATACTTAAACTTAATTATGTATATATATATATATATATATATATATATATATATATATATATATATATATATATATATATATATATATATATATATATATATATATATATATATTGTAGGGAATAAATCAGAAGTACCATTAATTCCTCTACCAAAACTGAAATGGTTAAGTAAAAAAGAAGTAGGCACTGTGGGCTACTGTCTACCATTCGAAGCAAAAGCTGCGGCGTGCACAGAATATGTTGGTGGAAAAGGGGCGTCTTTGGCGTTATTAGTCTCTGTGCAAGAGGAACAGGTACTATTGCTTTTTTTTAGCTTATCTAATCATATATAACATAATATAATCAAAATTACACACTCATACATATATTTCAGGGTTACCGCGTACCCCCGGGATTCTGCATAACTACTCTAGCCTTAAACAAACATCTTGAAGAAAATCTTCATATTAAACAAGCTATCCAAGATATTGAAGCAGCTAATGTAAATTATGATGAAGCGAAGTTTAAAGAAAAATGTCAAAAGTGAGTACCTCTGTGTATTAGATATATAAATGGTAATTAAATATATATAAATGGTAATTTATTATGTTAACTGTTATTTATTTTACTTGATCTTATCATCATGACAGAGTTGTGTATAATAAGAAAATTTAATTCAGATAGAAGAAACATTTGTCTTCTTTGATTGATATAATAATTATTATTATATTCTTTAAAATTTACTAGAGAAATTGAAAAATAAACATATAATGGGGAACTGTTTTTTTTCTATGTGTCAAAGTGTAAAGGATTTTTTGTAATAAAATATCTAATAAAATTTATAATCGGTAAACTGATATTTAATAAATAATATAAAAAAAAAATAGTCTAAATGAAATTTAAAAAGTTAGCCGAAATAACATCTATATCAAACAAAACAATTTTGTTTTGGTTAAGTAAATTTTACAACACATATATCTTTTATTCTGTAGAGCCGTGGATTTGTTCCTGTCTACGGATATCGTAGACAGCGTAAAGGATGCTATAGAAGCTGAACTCAAAGATCTAGAGAAGAAGGCGATTGCGCAGAATTATGGCCCCGAAATACGATTTGCAGTTAGATCTTCAGGTAATTATTTTGGATTACAAATTTAAATTTAAAAGTTAACAACAAAATTAACTAAAATACAACTAAATGTTGTATAATTTTTAAAAATATAGTATTTTTCATTTTATTTTTTTTAAGTTTCGTAGAAAATAGTCGTTATAAATTGATGCATATCTATATGTCTGGCCACAGTTCTTGTAGTTCCCAAGCTGTTGAACCGATTTTAGAATAGTTTTTGTTTTGTTTGACGGTAACTTGATTGTGAGAATGTCTTGTGTCAGGATATTTTTTTTTTCAAATTTGTTAAATAAAAGATTAATTGTTTATGAAGCAATATACCACGACAGGCCTCCTATAACTTTTTAGTTCATTAATATTGTTTACTGAACAACAGCGGTCGGTGAGGACAGTGAGGCATTATCTGCAGCGGGACAGAATGATACAGTATTAGGTAGTGCAGCGGACAGAGTTTTACATGGTGTACGTGTTTGTTGGGCATCTATGTTCGCCTTTACTAGCGCTTATTACAGACGGTAAGATAGTTGTTATCATTTTATATTACTACCATTTTCCACATTTAGCCGATATTTCGAAACATAACGTGGTGAATTCTGGAACTCAATGCTGCTTTATGTCTTATTAAAAGCAATGATATGAAAATAATTCAATCTCTTTGGTGAAGGAGTCGTGCCATGTGCGGGACACAGTGTGAAGCTATGCTAGTCTTTATGAATATCTTTACAAATTTCATTGATCATTCGAAGGTTATTCTGTATTTAAAAAAGGAATAAAAAACTTCACAATATTCCTAGTACAAAATGTTTAGAAATTATAAAAATCTGATGAAACATCCTCCAACATCCATAAGTTCTATTCACAAATCCACATAGATTATTAAACTTAGTACATTTATATAATTACATGACAGGTGATTATTGATCCTGACATTAGATTACGCATTTGCAATACTTACGCAGTTGTGATTGCACATATGTATATATGTATATGTATTTACATACACATGTCATATCACATCTTGGTGAATGAACATGCCACATTAAATCATAGGTCCACATTTGTGATGATAGATCATAGCAAATACAATACATTATATTTAATCACTAGTAATCTTTATCTTATGTCTAGAATTATATACAAATATATTATATAATAACAATTTTTATATAACTCTATAGACAAAACGGTCAGCCATGCTTATGTGAAGGCGGGGTAGTAGTGCAGGTAATGGCAGCGCCGTGCGTCGCTGGAGTCATGTTTACGATGCATCCACATCAAGGCGATCCTACGAGGATCCTGATCACCGCTAACTATGGTTTAGGAGAGGTATTTTTATTATAACAATGTAGAGTACTTAGTGTTTGTGTAAACTTACAGCTCTCCATTTTCCGGCGAATTTTCTAGACCTTGCGTGTTGAGTAACGGTTCTTAACGCTGGGCTTTGTGTTCTTACCAGAGTGAGTAAAAGAAAATATGTCATTACCCAGTGAAAATCACGTCTAGAAACGTCACGTTTATAATCAGTCGCTGTCCCATTATTATTACGTTATTATTTTTTATTTCTTATATATAAGAGATTTCATAAAAATCCAGTTTAATTCTTAAAGTACAGACTAAATGGAAAATAATATATGTTTAATATATTCCTGATATTAACGTCTATCTAATAAGAATATTTAAAAAATATTTCCGCAACCAATTAGGATAAAAAAATGGCGTATGGCAATAATATGGGTAATGGCGATATATTCGTGTAATGTTTGTTAATATCTGATTTTTGCTTGTGGACATAATGATTTTGTCTGGAAATAAACAATGTTTCCCTGCTTTATGACAAAGTAACAGATCAAATCCTTAAAAAGATTTAAATACAAACAAAGTAACAAAACATCTATAGTTCTTATTTAAATTATCTAAAAAAATATGTTTATTTATTTTTATATATTATATTTATAAATTTATTTTTACAAATTTTACTGTGCCGTTATTTTATAATATTTAATACATATTTGAAATTTTATTAAATACGTAGTTATTTTCTCTTTAAGAATTATTTTTTCATAATTTTACAATAAGTAAAAAAATATAATTTCATATTCATATTTCATGTTTACAGAGCGTCGTATCTGGTTCCGTAGAGCCAGACACAATCATTGTTAGACATGATGTCAACGGATCATTATCCATTGCTCAGATTGATCTTGGATCAAAAACGCACAAAATTATATCAAGTGATGGCGGTGTTAGTTCACAGAGTGTCACAGACAATGAAAGAAATAAACCGTGTTTATCTGAATCAGACATATTCAAGTTGGCTAAATTGGGACTATCACAGCAAGAGCTTTGGGGAGCAGGTAGAGATATTGAATGGGCTATTAACAATGTAAGTAGCGTTCATTATATCGGGTATACAAAATAATAATAACATTGCCAGTTTCTATTTTAGAGGGAAGCGGGATTTTTAAATGGTTTAAGGACGAGAACACAGATTTCTTTCAGTATTTAATTCATAATTTTTCCAATAGCATTTGCATTATACAGCAATATAAAATGCTTAATGGAAAAACGTTACTATACTCAATATTATATGGTAGTTAAACGATATAATATTTACTTTGCACTGTAAAAGTAATAAATCTATAATAATTTAGAAATTATTTATCTTTGAGTAGCGAACATTTTTAAAAATGTCCCACACATAGATGCTAACAATATAAATAAGTTGACGAACGACCATATAAGAATTTCGAAATAGCTTGATCCGGACGTATTGCTTAGTGGTTAGAGCACTTGGGCACACTATATTATAATTTAAAATATGTAATTTCAAATACGAATGAGACTCGAACGCACAACCTGTCGCGTTAATAATTACAAGGTTGTGCCCAATTATAGGCCTTAAAATAATTGATCGCTGAAATTTATACCTATATACGTATTCATATTTTTTTTCTTCTTTAAATTAGAATAGATGATTTCCTTTTTTCGTTTAAGCCACTGGCGATGTGGTGATCAAGAAATAAGATTATTTTTAAATATATTTTAGTGCTTAATTCAGTGATTGTAAATTGGCTTTGTTATTTTTTTTAAGGATGAGATATTTTTGCTACAAGCTCGTCCGATAACATCTCTTGAACGATGGACGGAAGAAGAACTATTGCATGAATTTGACTTTCCGATTATGGCTGATGATGAACTAATCACGTTTGCTAACACCGGTGAGGTAATATCATAAAAATTCAATTTTCTTATAATTATGAAAGTTATTTTGATATATTTATATTTTAAATGAATATTATTTTTCGCATAAAAGCACGCAGACTTACTAAGAAGTCATTTTGTATTCAACACATTTTCTCTTCACAAATAATTAATTGTAAAAAACTAGGAAAATCGTTATAGTTATCATGATGGTATTATTTATACAATAACCTTTTTTATATACGTATGCATAATTCAAGATTACATCAGTTATAATGAAAATGTTACAAAATATTAGATATGTATACCCTATAGGTTCTTCCAAAGCCTCTAACACCACTGAGCTACGATTTGGTCTACTGCAGTTTAGAAAAAGGAGTGTCTGCTTTGATTAGGATTAATAATGACGGATACGATAGAAATATTATTATAACACATAATAGGTGTGGCATGGCTCTTTATAACGTAAGTCATATTTTTAAAATTTACCTTTTTATTAGATTTTTTTTAATCCCCGCAAATGGCAGGATAGGCAGAGGCATCTTGGGAACCTAATGTTAAGAATATTTTGTTCCATTCCTCACATTGCGTGTTGAGTGGCGAAAACTAACGCGCTTGTACTTGTTACCAGAGTGAAGAAATGACAATATTAAATATTTGATTTCTTCGTTTTCGTTTACAGTCGTACGCTTGTGCGTCTGCGCCACGAAAGGCCTCAAATATATATTATATAATTTTATATAAATAAAATATAACAAGGTTAAACATAAGGCAAAACTAAAGACACCAATCCCCGCTTTCCGCTGAATTATCAAGACATTGCATGGTGAATGCCGGAACTTTACGCCACGCTCTATTTTGGCGAAAGTGATGATTAGAAAATATGAAATAATATATTAGTCCTGTAATTTTCAAGAAGTATATAAACTATAATACTGTATTGACTTAATTTATCTAAATGACTTAATTTATCTAAATGATCTTTTGAATTTTAGTAGATATTATCAAGATTAGACGAAAAGCAAGTACTTTTTTCGAATTTTCAAATTTTTTTTAGTATATATATGTATAAGAACACTTATACATTTCCTAATCACAAATTTTAATTTTCAAGTTCAGTACTTTCGCCCTTTCGCTGTTTCAGAGTGTGTCACTCAAAAACGAAAGAATTTTTGGTAAAAAATTACCTCTCAAATGTTTTAATAATTTTTTTGACACTTATGTACATATAATATTTTGGGAAATATGCTAATATTAGAGAGACTTGAGAACTCACCACTGGATACTATTAGATTGCTCTAACCTAATGTGAAGATACTCCGTTCCCTTCTTTAAATTAAATTAGCTCATAATATTCTTATAAATCCTGTGTTGAAATGTTTACGCTTATTAGCAATTAGCTATAATATGCGTATTAGAATTTCGACGAAGCTTTATAAGCCATACATGGCTTAGTAGTCAAAACGCTTAGATGGTCAGGAAGAGGTGCGGACTCGTGTCTTGCTACGTTCATAATGATATCTCATATACGTTTTCTAAGCTTTTATTTTTTTGTTCTTAGTCAATATATCGAAAAGTCCAAAAAAAGATTGACATTAATATTCGTATGCTGGAAATGTCAGTACATGGACACATAGTGGCGGACGACGCCATCTTGAGTACAGCGTTACATCGACGACCGCCTCAGATAACTGATAAAATTATTGTTTTATATGACATGATGAAGGTAACAAAAAAATTTAGCCTAATATATTTTTTAGCTGCACGTATCCCGCACATAGCAAGGTAGGCGGAAGGAACTTGTGAACCTAGTCAATTCTCCACTTTCCGACGAATTTGAGGCACGCTGGTGCTCCTGCCCAGGAAAGGCTTTTATTGAATTATTAAGTTGCACAATAACATACATTTTATGTTATGTTATGACATAACAGTAAGATATCATACATCATTGTATAAAAAACACAATGTAATTTTTATATGTTCCGACTTGGTTCTCCAAATAAAATTTCTGTACAAATAAATCTTCACATTGTTATAATTTATACTATCTGTTTGCTTTATAAATATAATAACAAAAAATAAAATGCTTTTTAATTTAAGTTAATAAATAAATATTATCTTAATATATTTAACTTAGCTATTGCATTACTTACATAAAAAACATAAATAAGGAAAAGTTAATTGTAATTAAATATAACTTCAATAAAATTCGATATATTATTGCAAAAAAATCGAAATAAATTTATGTATGTGTTTATAACAGGCACTGCTTGTGTCAAAACGGCGTATGAATAACGCAATGAAAGACATTAATGTGATGAACCTAAACGTGGATACAAAGGATCCTGCGTTAGTACTGAATAAGTTACTATCGACAAAAGAAGATATGCTCAAATTCATGATAGCTCATGCGACCACTAGCGTAGTCAGCACATTCACTCAGTTCATTGCAATGACTGTTCTTCTAGAAGGGAGATCAGGTAAGTCTTTTTATCTTCAGGCACTCTTGCAATAGAAAAAAAAACCAAAACTTATAGTCTTGGCGCTGTCTGATGTAATAATGATTATGGGTTTTATCTCTCCTTGGAAAAGTAATTATAATTTATTTCCTTTCTCTGCTCTGATAGAAAAAAACGCTTGATTAAGTTTTGCTATTTAACTCGCTTTGTCTTGGATATTAGAAAATTAAGGAAATATAATAAGTTTCCTCAATCTACCCAAAATGTAGGAAAAACTTGTAAAACTTAAAAAGAGATGAGAATAAGGAACCTGATATTCATATGTAACTCGGTAGGTATTATAACTTATGCTGTTATTATCGTACAAATGTTTCTGTATATACTTTCTTAATGTTATAAATAAATAAATTAAATATGATATGTAGGTTACAACAATTTCGTGTTTTGATTATTATTGATATTAAACTGTATGCTGCATTGCTATGTACTACTTTCTTCCTTAATTACATAATAAACGATGTTATCATGAAAATTAAATACTTGTCATAGTCCAGAACCGCAAATAAAAAAAATATAGAGCTTTTGATCTAAAAAATCACTACTTCATCTTGGAAATTCAGGATTACTGTGCCAAATATGGACAACGGACATTGCTCTGTATATGATATTTTAATCATTATGGCAAGCGATGTGAGCAGCAGATGGCTCTATATTTATAAAAACAAATGTCTCTTTATCTTTCCATGCACATTTCTTCGAGTCAACTCTGACACTTCTTCAATCGTTAAATTTTTACGTTTAACTATTATAGATATATAATTTACACGTAAAGATTACTTAATATTAGTTAAAATAAATGTTGAGCTTTTCTTTATGACAGAATTAAATAGAATGAGTTGCTTTCTTAATTTTCTAACTTAGCAAATACTAAAACAGATTTCACACCTGACGAATGCAACGAAGTTAGTGCGCTTCTTAGTTCCGGTGATGTTTTATCAGCAGAGGTTCCATTTATAATGGCCAGAATTGTTAGAAATTTAGATAGCTGTGGGAAATTGGTAGAATTCCGTGAACAGAACCCAAAGACAGCTATGTCTTGGTTGAAAAATAATGTTCCACGTATTTATAATGATGTATGCACCTTTTTGGATCAGCACGGTCATAGGTCTATTATGGAGGTCAGTGATTGGCATAGTTTACTTATGTTTTTAATTTTTACTTGTTTTTTAAGTATTTTCAATGAAGAATTGATGTTTTTTCAGCTTTGCACCCTGGGAACCTCGTGTTAAAACACATTTCGTTCCCCACCTTCCGCCAAATTTTAGGCATTGCGTGTTGAGAAGGTGACGCCGCGCTTTGTCTTGCTACCAATGCGAAGAAATGAAAACATTAAATGTTTTAGTTTATACCTACCTAATTCATTCTAAGGTTAAAATGAACACAACTATTTCTGAGTTTAATTTATTTCTAAAACAACTGTTTAATTATCAAATGTTGAAATAAATTCATTTAACAACAACTAAATAGTCCCATAAATGATGATATTATATAATAATATAACGTCTTATATACCTATATATTTTTTTAGTTTGATCTTGCTACAAAACCATGGATATTAGTGCCTGAGGAGTTAATGAAATTGCTAATGCATCTACCTGTGTCTAAAGAAAATCCACCACACGAAACTAGCGATGAAGTTATCGCATCCCTGAAGACGCCTCAAAAGCCAAATACCAGGTTCACCAATTAATTTTTGCATTTATTTCTTTCCATCAGTGTATTAATCAGTTAATTAATTAACGATATTACTTGCCATTAGATTTGCTTCAAAATTTGCAGACGTCAGATCCAATGACTAGGTACAAGTACCTATAGAATATTACGAATATATAAAAATAATAATAATATCAGTCTTCAATCAAAAACGATTTTATGATACAAACAACATATATACATCTATACTTGTAATAAGTTCGTAACTGATACTGATTGCTGTTAATAGAAGATATATTAAAAAAATCTTACCTTTATGTATATGTAGTGTCCAAAATAGTAATTTTTAAAATGTTTGTTTGTCTGTCTGTGCGAATGTAGTTCACACACTCACTCTCACTCAGCTTCACGCTGTATCCCGCACGTGCCGTGGCGTGGCGTAGTAATATAATAAATTCACTATCATCACATTTTTTTGGCCATTCACTATCATCACATTGGCCGTGTGGATGCCGGCCTAGAATAGCACCACCCCATCTCATCCCGTGGGTGTCGTAAAAGGCGACTAAGGGATTATAGCCAGCAGAAGATGGGCAGCAGCATCTTTCTGAAACTATGGCTTTCTCTCTTTCTGAAATCATACTGCGATCGCCAACCCGCCTGCCAAGCGTGGCGATTACGGCAAAACCCCCCCATGGATAGCCAAATACAAAAACGGCCCCTAGTCCCCGGCAGCCCTGCTATTCCTAGCTACGGTAGCGGCTATGGTAACGGCAGAGCAAGGGGTGCTAAGAATCACCGGGTAAGATCCGGCTACCAACACCGACGACTCGAGCTGGCAACATATAACACGCGTACACTGAGGACTGACGCAAAGTTAGTAGAATTAGAAGAAGCTATAAGTAAGTTACACTGGGATATTATTGGGTTATCCGAAGTCCGAAGAGAGGGGGAGGACACGATAATCCTTAAGTCCGGTAACTTGCTATACTACCGGGAGGGCCACCAACAGTCCCTGGGCGGTGTCGGGTATATCGTCCACAAGTCCCTTGTTAACAACGTGGTTTCCGTCGGTAGTGTATCGAGCAGGGTAGCGTACCTGATCCTCAGAATATCGAAACGATATTTGTTGAATGTCATACAGGTTTATGCTCCGACCTCGGTACATCATGACGACGAAGTGGAAGCTATGTATGAGGATATCTCTAAAGCCATGCATAGCTATAAAACCCACTACACAGTTGTAATGGGGGACTTCAACGCAAGGTTGGGGAAACGTTGCGGCGATGAGTTGAGTGTGGGGCAATTTGGAGTTGGGCAACGGAACGCCAGAGGCCAAATGTTGGTTGATTTCATGGAGAAGGAGGGCCTCTATATGATGAACTCTTTCTTCAAGAAACCCCAAAAGCGGAAGTGGACCTGGATGAGTCCGGATGGTAAAGTCAAAAATGAGATAGATTTTATCATGTCGACGAAAAAGCAAATATTCAATGATGTCTCTGTGATCAACACTGTGAAAACAGGCAGTGATCATCGATTGGTACGAGGCACATTGAATATCGACATTAAGTTTGAAAGATCACGATTGATAAAGTCTACGCTCCGACCAATACCCGCACAATTCCAAAACCCTGAGAGCTTTCAGCTCGATCTTCAAAACCGCTTCGCAGCCCTTGAGAACAACTTAGATGTGGACGATCTAAACAACAAGGTAGTGGATACTATCCGTACGGTAGGGTACAAGTATTTCAAAACACACCGTATAAAACCAAAGAAACTCTCCGATACGACTCTCCAGCTTATGGAACAAAGACGCGAAATGAGGCTACAGAAATCAGATGATGCTAGTCGTTATAGGCAGCTAAATAGGCAGATATCTACATCTTTAACATGCGACCTTCGCCAATTTAATGTAACATATATTAAAGAGGCTATCGAGCGGAACCAAGGCTCCAAAGTATTCGCAAGAGATCTGTCTATTGGGCAAAGCCAAATGACAAAGCTGAAAACTGATAGCGGTAGCATAATTTCGACGAAGTCTGAAATTCTGAGAGAGATAGAGAGCTTCTATGGAAAATTGTATTCCACGCGAGCACCTTCTAAAAGTTTGGCTAAAGATCCCAGAGCCGAGCTTACCCGACGTTATACTGAGAATATCCCGGACGTCAGTCTGTGCGAGATTAGTATGGCTCTTGAACAACTTAAAAACAACAAGGCGGCTGGCAACGACGGAATCACTACAGAACTTCTGAGAGCGGGCGGTAGGCCGATACTTAAAGTCCTCCAGAGACTGTTTAATTCCGTCATTCTCGAAGGCAAAACGCCAAAAGCGTGGAGTGGAGGAGACGTTGTTCTGTTTTTCAAAAAGGGTGATAAAACACTCTTGAAGAATTACAGACCAATCTCTCTCCTAAGTCATGTCTATAAGTTGTTTTCGAGAGTCATCACAAATCGTCTCGCCTGCAGGTTCGACGACTTCCAACCTCCCGAACAAGCCGGTTTCCGAAAAGGCTTTAGTACCATAGACCACATACATACGCTGCGGCAAGTTATACAGAAGTCTGAAGAGTATAATTTGCCACTTTGCTTGGCGTTTGTGGACTATGAAAAAGCCTTCGATTCGATTGAGACCTGGGCAGTGCTGCAGTCTCTCCAAAGGTGCCAAGTAGACTACAGGTATATCGAAGTGCTAAGGTATCTCTACGAACACGCCACTATGTCGGTCCGAGTACAAAACCAGAGCTCTAATCCTATCCAATTGCAACGAGGTGTGAGACAGGGAGATGTAATTTCTCCGAAACTTTTCACTACGGCATTGGAGGATATTTTCAAGCTTCTGGAATGGAAAAGGTACGGCATCAACATAAATGGCGAGTACCTTACTCACCTTCGCTTTGCCGATGATGTAGTTCTACTGGCTGAGACCTTAGAAGATCTGAACACTATGCTTGAAAATCTCAGTAGTGTGTCTCAAAGAGCAGGACTAAAGCTAAACATGGATAAGACGAAAATTATGTCGAACGCCCATGTAGTACCTGCTCCAGTTACTATTGGGAACACTACCCTCGAAGTTGTTGACCATTACGTATACCTGGGACACACGGTCCAGTTAGGTAAGTCCAACTTCGAAAAAGAGATCTCTCGTCGAATCCAGCTCGGATGGGCAGCATTCGGGAAGCTACAAAAAATCTTTACGTCCAAGCTACCTCAGTGTCTCAAGACAAAAGTCTTGACCAGTGCGTGTTGCCAGTAATGACATACGGGAGCGAGACGTGGTCGCTAACTATGCGTCTCATAAGAAGGCTCAGAGTCACTCAGCGGGCAATGGAGAGAGCAATGCTTGGTATTACCCTACGTGATCGAATCAGAAATGAAGAGATCCGTAGGAGAACAAAAGTTACCGACATTGCTCGAAGAATTGCTCAGCTGAAGTGGCAGTGGGCGGGACACATAGCAAGAAGAACCGATGGCCGTTGGGGCGGAAAGGTTCTCGAATGGCGACCACGAACCGGACGACGCTCAGTGGGCAGGCCCCCTACCAGGTGGACCGACGATCTGGTCAAGATCGCCGGAAACCGCTGGATGCGGGAGGCGCAAGACCGATCGTCGTGGAAATCCTTGGGGGAGGCCTATGTCCAGCAGTGGGCGTCGAACGGCTGAAAATGATGATGATGATGACTATCATCACAGGAAAGCTTTACGTTGGATAGTACATATAGAAGATATATTAAAAAAATCTTACCTTTATGTATATGTAGTGTCCAAAATAGTAATTTTTAAAATGTTTGTTTGTCTGTCTGTGCGAATGTAGTTCACACACTCACTCTCACTCAGCTTCACGCTGTATCCCGCACGTGGCGTGGCGTGGCGTAGTAATATAATAAATTCACTATCATCACAGGAAAGCTTTACGTTGGATAGTACCGTTCTGCCACCGCGCTGTACGCAACAGAGAATCGACCAAAGCTCATCTTATACTGGCCGTACATAAACTACGCTTAGCTGCTCTGAGATTGGCGGAGCTCCTAGTACAAAATTGGTTCATTCCGTATCAAGATCTCGTCTTCTATTTCACTGTAACTGAACTTAAACGTTATATCGCAACGAGGGACCCAGCCTTGTTGAAAAAGTAAGTATTCATAAAAGATATCAGAGGCCTCTCGTGGCGCAGGGACACAACGTCTGACTATAAAATCAACAGGTTGTGGGTTTGACCCCCAGGGTAATAAAATATTATATATTTTAATTTTTTTGCTCTTGTGATAAAGCAAAGTGCGGCGTTGAGTTCCTCCACTCAATACGCAAAGCCTCATATTTGGCGAAAACTAACGGAGAATCTTAACAATAGTTTCCAAAGTTCCCCTGCGTACCCTGCCATCGCAACGGTGTCATAAATACATGAGGACCAGAAAAGTTCATTTCTTGAGACATCTATGTTCTACTTTCCACCTTAATATTGACGATCAACTTTAATAAAAATAAACAATTTTATTTAAAAACTAGGGCAATGCAACGCCATCAATTTTTCCCCGCATGGAGCAAGCTGAAATTTGCTGAAATGAATACAGGATGGGTGGAGCCCGTTCGAACTGAGGGGCCAAAGATAACGAGTGGTGATGTTAAATTAAAAGCTACTTCTGTCTGCGGAGGCGAGGTTGTCGCAAGAGTGTGTGTTGTCAAAGACTTATCTGAGGTAAACTTTCAATATATTTTTTTTCTTAATATTATTTTTTATAATGCAGAACATTCGGATGAGAGACGTTAGGTATAACAGAATTATTTAGTACGGTACAGCAGTTAATATCTTCATCTTCATGTTGTGTTTTTATAGTTTTTTTGAGAATATACAGGCTCATTTTGATAAAAATAGTTATACCTAATAATAATTAAAATTAAGACATTTAAAAAATGTTGATAGTAACCTTTATTTGTTTTCTATAACATTTGTCATATTATTGTTAACAGATTGACGAGTTACAGCAGGGTGATGTCCTTATAACACACTCTACGGACATAGGCTGGTCTCCATATTTCCCTCTACTTACCGGGATTGTTACCGAACTTGGAGGACTCATTTCACACGGTAATTATAGAATACTAGCTTTTGCCTGCCTCTCTGTTCAAGCAAACTAAAGCATCTAAAGGAAATATCTTAGCGTTGTGTTGTACTGACCTCAGGTACAGTGGCTTAAATGAAATTAAATCAAGTAAATCGCTTACAGCTTTACTCGATAAATGTATAATAGTAATACAAAAAAAATGTCAACCAAATCATATTTGCTTTTAAGATAGACGTGCTTATATTATGAGTAGTAGTATATTAAGTTTTATAGGTATACCGTATTTCAAACTGTGATATCATCCATAATATTTTTTATAGTGGTAAAGACTCAGACTAGACCCAAATTTTTTTTTTTAGCTTCACGCTGTATCCCGCACGAAGCAGGGAGAGCAGGTAGGCAGAGGGAACCCGGGAACCTAGTGTAAAGACACACCGTTTCACTTCCGTTCCCCACTTTCCGCCGAATTTGAGGCATTGCGTGTTGAGTGGCGGAATTCAACGCCGCGCTTTTGCCTTATTTCCAGAGTGAATAAATGAAACATTAAATATTTAAATTGAAAATATTAAATATTTCATTTCCTCGACTGGGGATCGAACCCAGAACCTGTCGGTTACAGTCGCACTCTTGTGACGCTGCGCCACGACAGGCCTCTGTATCTGATATTGCTGTACTAAAGGTGTCAATGCAAAAGGTGTAGTCAAAAAAAATCGGTTTAAGCCAAACAAATAATGTTATAAATAAACTATATAACTATATAGACAGTGCGGTGCGGGCTGTACATTGTTTTTCAAGGTTTTAGATTTAGATAGTAATAATTTCATTCTAATCATTTTGTTAGTGGTATTGTTCAGTAGTTATTTATGTATATATTGTAAACATAACATTTTAACGTCGTAATTACATATATGTTCGATATGTTCGTGTTGTGTCTTCTAGATAATAATATATTCTTAAATATGTTAATTGTAGGTGCTGTAATAGCCCGTGAATATGGTTTGCCTTGTATAGTGGGCGCCACGCATGCCACTGACATGTTTACTACGGGCGACATCGTACGCCTTTCGGGTACCGAAGGTTTCATAGAAAAAGTCACGGTTGCTGAAAATATGACAGTAGATAAATGAGTGTACTATTCAATAAGAAAAATATTTATAAAATAAAACATAAATTTTACAAAATATAATTTTCTTTATTTAAAATACCACAAAATAATAAAAATCAAACATTAAAAAAGATAGTACTCCTAGTCAAAAAAGTAAAAAGAATTTATCTAAATCAAAGAAATATTCTACAAAATATTCTACTCTAAATTTATACCAAAAAAATTGACCGTGACTGGCAAAACATCATCTAAACATTACCATAGGAATCGTATGATCATTAAACATCAAATTGTCTAAAAAAAATGTCAATTGACCATCACATTTACAAAATAAACAGTTCGCAAATAATTTCACATCCACATCAACATCATCACCAGCATCATTCAGCCAAAATTAGTAATTCATAGCAATTGAACGCAAACGGCCGTCCATATATAATGACGTGGCAGTGACACGCGGGCGCGAGGACGGCGCCCACGAGGTGCGAGCCGCGGTACAGCACGCGGCCCACGAGCACGCCGGGCGCGGCGCGGACTGCGCGGGTGCCGCGCGGCCCCTTGGCGAGGCCCTCCCGCGTGTCTGTCGCCCGACATGCCATCCAGGATACTTCGGCGTTACACATTACCTGTTAAGCAAATTATCTATAATTCGATTTATATTTGGTCTTTGCTTAGATTTCGATACACTCTATTACATCTGTATATATAATACAATATTATAGAATAACAATAATTCTTTTAGGTGCTCATAAATTATTAAACATAAAAGACGATTTATTATGCCTTAGAACGACTCAAAACGTGCAGTCTCTCTCATTAATTTATGATACATACATACATACAAAGTGTTCATAAGAAAAATAACCTTCAATATTAAATCTTTCACATACAGCAAGAGATTAGGATCCTAATTAAACAATGGGAAAATAATATTTTTATTACATTTTGAAAAAATGGATTTTATTTCCGATTAAAAGAATATTATTTGTTATTTATCGTAAAAATTAGATAAAAGGAGCTAGGCCTACTATAATAATCAACATAATAACTAGATTACCTGGTATTTAGTGTAGTGATGAACTTCACCGTCACTGTACACTATACAACAGTGCTTAGACGGGTGAAGGGCGGCGGGTAACACACTGCATCTATAACAAGAACAATACTGTTAGATATATAAAAAAAAAACATAGCGATTTCTATGGTAATATTCATAATTACGATTATCAAATATTTTTAATCTTATAAAAACAAACTGTCTATATTATATTCGAAGCTGAATTTAAGCTTTGGCTTAACTGTAAATTTGTATGGAAATAATATTTTAAAACAAAAGAAACATTTTTCTTTTATTTTTTTAGCTTCACACTGTATGCACGAGGCAGGGTAGTCAGAGGGAACCCGGGAACCTAGTTTTAAGACACTCCGTTCCACTTTCGTTCCCCACTTTCCGCCGAATTTGAGGCATTGCGTGTTGAGTGGCGGAACTCAACGCCGCCCTTAGCCTTATTACCAGAGCATGAAAATGAGAATGAAACATTAAACATTTAAATTGAGAATATTAAATATTTCATTTTCTCGACTGGGGATCGAACGCAGAACTGCGCTACGACAGGCCTCATACTTACAAATTGTTATTACTTACACGATGATGACGAATAGTTAGCCTCGTGTTTTCATTTATTAATTAGGTAACAACTTTCATAAAAAGCCTTAGGTCTAGGTTAGCCTTAGGTTAGGTAGCGTAGTACTAGCACTTTTTTA
Organism: Eueides isabella; assembly: GCA_019049475.1. Classification (NCBI taxonomy): domain Eukaryota; kingdom Metazoa; phylum Arthropoda; class Insecta; order Lepidoptera; family Nymphalidae; genus Eueides; species Eueides isabella. The sequence goes on from CM032388.1 coordinate 11,883,846, forward strand.
TAAAGCTTTTCAATATTTGGTACTTACATAGGTCATTGCACATTTATGTTAGTCTTCTAATTACCCCTATGTTTTAGAGTACCATACACAAAAATTATAACCATGTATCACAGATTTCTATAAATTGCTCCTAAAATTAATCAAATTTATGTAAATATATAAGCATAATAAATGATTTATTACTTATGCGTGGTCCTGGCTATCCAAATGACTTCCCCTTCATATACACCACCAGCGACAGCGCCGCTGGGGACCGCGCCGCATGCGCTCACTACCCACATCGCGCCAGACTTACTTAGTTCTGGCAACCAATCTAAAAAATATGCATGTTATGTAAAGAGATCCAGTAGAAAAACACACCGTTATTGACTTTCCACTTCGAGACATTGCAAGCTTAGTGATACAACGGCATATGATCTTATCAAAGTGGGAGAATAATTAGGTATATTATTTGTATAAAAAATCTATCAAGCCATAACTATGGTGTAGTACAGTAAACGAGCGCAAAAAAAGATTATTTTATCTATGATTTCTTATGACATACACAATTACACATATAAGATTACCATTTGTAATTCCGACTTTACATACAACTAGTTGTTGGGTTTTAAATATAAAAATAAATATTCTAATATTTACGGCATTTACGAAAGAACAATAATAATAATAATAAAACATTATTACCTGTAATAAGCATTTTATATTTTTGTTCCCAACTAACTTTTAAATGTGTATTATACTTTTTCCAATCTTCAACATATTCCTCAACTTTTCGTTTAAATTGCTCCCATTTACTATGGAAGTGTAAAGTCACATTTTTATTAAAATTTCCATAAATATGGATATAACAACAAAAATTTCAAAAGTTTTCAAAAATTTCATATAACGAAGATTTCAAAAATACGAGTAGATCTTAGAGAGATCTACTGAGTAACCTATTTTTGTAATCTTTGTTTTTATACTAACATATTATTTATATTCGAGCTCATATCAACTTCCTGGTCTATTGAATCTGTTTCCCTTATCTAAATAAAACCAAATTATTAATAATAAAATGTTCTCTTATATATAATTGTGTATGATCAAAATATATAATATAAATATGTGTTAACATACGACTAAAGTCAACCATTGAGTCCATGTGTGAAACATATCGATGATGTCTATCATCTCCTGCTGACATTTCATGTAAATTTCAGTTTTAAGAGTAGCTCGAGTTGGAGAAACTATCTGCAATAAAATTGCCCAATAATTAATAGTTTATTATCAGAAACTTGCAAGCAAGTCGTTGTCAAAACTTTTGCCACATACTTTTTTATCTCTGTATCTTAGTGCGAGACGATACGTTAACTGTCTACTAAAATTGTTATATTGTCGCCATTGTAATGCATCTGTAGATGTCTGTCTTTGAAAAATTGCCCACGATTCATCAGTTTCTGCTTTGAAAGAAATAGTTTAATGAATTCACTGTCTACGTTTATATACAATATTTATATATATTGAAGCAATTTGGCTTCAGGTAACCAACTAAGCACGCACTGGTTACGGGTTAGACTTCAGTCATTCTAATTTTTATTTTTCACCTTTGTCTGGTCAAGTTAAGCTGTGAAATGGACAAGAGAATTATTTATCTACAGATGGAGAGGGAAACCTTCATATGAAAATTAGTTAAGTTTCGACGAAATATATAATTTACCATTATTTTGATAGTTTAATGCGCGATCTATATTCTCTTGTATCCATCTTCGCCACGCTTGAACATTCCAGGTCAAGCTAACCATCATGGCGTGCCAATCGGCCATTTGATCGGTTGTAATAATTGGAGCTCCTGTAACACAATAAATATTAATATAAAGTATTTTTATTAGACATAATACTAAACAAGTACTGTCAGAACTTTATTTATATTTGAATTTACATCTTAAGAATTATTACTACACTGTTTTAAGAAAATAAAGATATATAATAATTGTCATAATTACGAGTATTATATCCACGTTTCACTAAAGTCCTTTTGGATGTGGAAGAGTCCCAAGCTTTTGGTGTATGTAATGAACTTTGCTCCGGCTCAGTTTTTAGAATTTGAGCAAACATTGTAGTGGGTGACTGCCAAAACACTTGTTCAGTTTTAGACTTTGAGTTTTCAGAGCTTGTACTTTTAGAAGTTAGGAAAGATGATGATGTACTTTCTTGTTTCTTTTCTGGTCCCAGGGATATATCTCGCTTTTCAACAACTTGTATGTCTTTATTTGCGTATATATCATTAAAATTAGCAGACTCTCTAGGTGAACCAATAGGAGACTTAATTATAATTCCTTGCGAATGCGAAGATGTTTGACTTGGTTTCCCTTTAAATTCTGATGAATACAAAAGGTATGAAGTTGTAGTCTTGCAGTCCTCAGAAGGTTTCTTAGCCGGGCAAGACTGAGCATATGGTTTTTCACCCTGACTAGGCAATATTCTCTTTGATTTCGATGGACAAGGAGTTAGAGATATTCCAAGGCCGTGGGTATAACCTTTTGAAGTTCCAGGAATGTCGTCGGATAAAGTATGTAAAGAAATATGGCGTGAGCAGTTACAGCATGGCTTTGCAACACGACGCAATATTTCATCGCTCCATAATTCACATTGAACAAAAACGTTATTCATGCATTTACAAACTTGTATAACATCTGGAAATATTATAGATGTGTTTAGCATTAACTTATTTAGAATATCATATAAATTTACATGTGCATAATAAAATGTTTTAAATTAAAAATAATAAATATATACATATAATACATATATGTATGTATGCTATATATCAACAATGTGTATTAACTAAAAATAACAATAACATGACAAAAGGAGACATTACGTGGTTGCAGGAAGTGGACAGCCAAATACATTGTTGCGTCTTCAATAACATCTATAGGAAAGAACAAAATTTATTTATAGAGAACAAAAGACACGAATTTTAAGAGAATTTAATTTCCTAAATCATACCATCCATGAGAGCTAAAAATTTATCAGGTGTACGTGAGCTCATCAAGTTGCGTAATTTAATTTGTATTTTCCTTGAAACTACAGGATCGGCGCTTGGTACACTTAGTTGGTCACAATTCTTAGTGCGCAATCTAAAAGATAATAACAATGATTTTTTGGAAAACGGTAAGTAGGTAATATTGTAAATATTACCTACTTACCGTTTTCCAAAAAATTTCCATTATTAAATTGGTAATTTAATAAAGGAATTAATTAAAATTGTATTAAGATTTTGAAATTGTATAAAAATTTTAATTAAAAACTTTTATTTCTTGTTTCTCCGTTAATAAATAATTTCAAATAACTACAAAAAAGGTAGTATAATTTTTTACTGAAATATAGAAACTAACGCATCAGCTCCATCACCAAAAGTTCTTCGGACATTACCATGTCGTAACAAGACAATATCACATTCTCTCTCCATTTCCGCTATTAGTATTTTTAAGGCTTCCGTTTTTGTTCCTAAACATATCGTAAATAAGAAACAAATTAATTATAAATTTTAAACTACAAGTACCTATTAATGAAATGATATTACATACCTTGTAAAACGATGTAGGAGACAAGCAATCTTGTTGTTTCACTTATTACGCCTTAAAATAAAAATCAAATATAATTGCTTAAAAATATATTGTATTTATGAACTGTAAGTAAATATTTGAAAAAACTTCTTACCCGACATGACAGTTTTGTTGTAGTTTCCTCTGCTACTGTCCATTAGGATCTTCAATTTACCTTCTGTACTTGATTGCAAGGATGAATTCGGTAGCGCTATCAAATCTTGAAATGTTGTTAGTTGGCGGAGGCTATAATTGTAGACGGTAATACTTATAGTGTAAAATTAATCTTAATTTTATTATAAATAATTTACAATATACTTTATAATATAAAAATATACTAAAAATATATCATTATTGGTTTTACTTTCCGAATGTATATAATTCTATAAAATACATAAATGCTTACTATGCGGCAGCGTCTTTGTAGGATTTTGGTATATCGCCTTCTATAAGAAGACCACTACCAGCAGCTTCCATTTCATTTATTAACGCAACATAGGCTTCGATTTGTTCGTCTAAAATACGTATAATATATATAAACACCACATCTAAGTGTATTATAATATATTTTCTATAATACGACATAATAAAAAAAAATACCTGGTTTCGTGACGTGAGCGGACAGATACTCTGCAACTTCTGCAATGTGATCTAAAAACATCGAAGAAAAAGTGAGATAATCATAAAAAAAAAGTCTTTTGGATTTATAAATGTACTTCAAGAAAGAAGTGTATACCTTTCATTGATGATATAATTTTTCGTGGCATTGACCGGCATTTCACAATATCTTCTAATTTCTTTGTTAAGCGATATGACACTTGTGAACATGGCTCATTCACTTCTAGTGATGATGTTTTTTTAAGTCTAATTCAACAAAACCAAGAATAAAAACAGAAGAATGTAAAAAAATATGTTTACAGTTATTAAATTTCTATAAAGATCCTTTGTCACCTTTGAGCTGCAAAGAAAAATGTTTCAGTGGCACCATCCACTTCAATCATTATTTCGTTCCCTCGCTTCTGCATTTCCGATATAAGAGCTACTCCGACTAGAACTTTGAAGCCTATAAAATTATTGTATAATATAACACAAGTTTCTTGTAAATAAAAAATCTATATAAATATATTAATATGTTTCATTTGTTTATTAATCAATTTAAAATTCTATTATTTAACAAAAAATAACAACAAAATTATAAAACTTTTACAAACATACTTACTTTTTGAAACAAAATATTCCGAGAGAATTCTTGACGACTCAATAACGACGTCTGAAAAACAGTTAAGTTGTTAATAAAGTTACATATCATATTTGTAACTTGAACCTAATATGCTAGTACTTTTGTAAAAATACCTTGCATTATATCGTGCATATTTGCAGGGGTAGTGTCACCGACAAGATGGTTAAGCTTTCGTTCAAATTTTATGTGAAGACGAGCTGTGTCACCACAGTCTTTTACAGATTTGTCCACTTTCATTGGCGGATCCATTGACAACCTATACGGTATACATAGCTATATTAAATTACTGTTCAAAATCAAAGGTATTATACTTGTATCAAGTTACTTGGGATATATAGACAGGGATCGTCGCGTTTACAGTAACACACACGCCTGTGCCCCTGGGCCACAATAGACCCTTTTATAAATAACAATAATAAATTATTATTACCTTCTCAAACCGTAAAAATATAATTCTTGCATTATACTTACTTATAAAAGAAAATATATGGACATAAACGTAGTTTAACAGACAATCAGCTCACCCTTATAGATGTTGTTATTCAGCAAAAAGGATATAGCGTCTAGACCTTAAGTTTAATACAATCATTCATTTGTATGTTATGGGGTATAACTGAGTATTTTAACCATTTAGCAGCTTCCGCGTGTGTTAATTCAGTATGAGGCTGTTTGTAGAACACTTCGGCGCCGTGAGCGCGGAGCTGATTGTTGAGAATTTGCAAAGCACGTTCACGGTCGGGATCAACTTCTGCATATTTAAGACATAAAATATAGTATATAAACTTTTATAACGTTACGAACATTCATTATGTTATATTTATTTTTAGAAATTATTCATATTATAAATAACCTTTTATTCATAATAATGTCTTTGATTTTCGCGATTGTTACACATTTTAAAGGTCCGGACTAGTGTAAAGTGTTCGAAACGTCGGGTTTCCAAAAAACATGATTAACAATCAATATACGCGATTAATCCGGTTAAAAGTGTTTCATTTTAAACCTGTTATTCAACTATAAAGACGATAAGGACTTTAGATATAATTCTAGCTATTTCACAATAACTAAAACACAAAAATTATAATAATATTAGTCTAGGATATGTATCATTTTTATAATTTAAATATAATTTACCTCCAGCCGCCTGGTCACGTAGCTCCTTGGATTTTCTTCGCGCTTCCTCTTCCATTCGTCTCAATCTATCCTCCATCTCCTTGCTCATGCCTTTATCAGCGTCACGAGGAATACTTGTCTTTGCTGCTTTAGAGCTACTATCCGCCATGTCGTCACTTACCGACGGCGGCGGCGGTGGTGTTGTTTCTCTAAGTTTTTTAAAGTAGAAGTGAACTTATAAACTTGGCTTATATAAGAAATTATATAATAAAATGAAACGTAAGCAAAGATATTTAGAAATTTTATAGGTTTTTTAAATTTTGCAATTTTACAGGTCAAATTAACATTATATATCTCCAATTCGTAATTTCATAATAAAATTTCATATTTGTTTTGTACTCATCGAAAACGAGCAAATTGAAATTGTTATACTAAAATACATACTTTCCTGTTGTTCCTTTTGTGGCATATTTAGATTTTTCTAAAGCTGCGAGTGCCTTTGCATCCAATCCACCTTAGAATTTAACATACATATATTTTTTTATTTTATTAAAATGATCACTAAATTAGTGAAATATTTCAGACTTACATTCTTTTGTTGCTACTCCAGCAATATATTTTGTAGTAATTTCAGATGCATCTGAAAATGGATTGGTCTTGATCTATATTTAATGACATGCTATAACAAAGACATTTTAATAATAATAATAATAAACCCGCAGGGCAGCTTGTGGCGAGCTGTTGGAGAATGGCGACCCCACGGACCTGAGTCCTCCCAAGAGGAATTGTAATCTATCTATCCCCCGCCTCTGGCTTGCCTTTATTGGCCGGCAGAGTGGTGCGCAAGAGCTATATGCTCGAAAGGGTGGAAGTGCTCAATCTCCGTAATAACGGGGAAACCCGCTCACGACTTTAAACCGCTTTCTCGTGATGGTGAGACACCGGTTTTGCAAACCTCTCTACACCTTTAGCCTACCACGCCGATGTTGCACCCGAGGCATTACGCCGCTTTGTGGTGGCCCATTTAATGGGAGGCGAGTCACCGTCCGCCAATCATTCAATTTGAGACGTTGAAAAGGCGGACGTCCGATAGTCTCCTTCAATAGCCCAGTTCTCGATCCATCCAAACTACATTCTATAGTCCCAATTTAGTTTTTCATATTTTATATAGTTTCTATGCATTATCCGGAGACCATCTCTGGGCAATTACCTCTGGTTACTCAGAGATGGATCCCGGCTAATGCGTCACAGCAAATTATTTTAATATTCTCGAAGGGGCCTCTACGTGTTGGACCTATGTCCCCACGCAAGCATAGGACCGGGTTCTTTTGAACCCGAGAACTTAAGTAGAGAAACATAATAATAATAAATAATAAAAGTATTCAACTTATAGTAAATAGAAGATTCTTGTATTATTCTTGTATGGTATTATTATACTAATTATACTTTAAAATATAGCTAAATATACATAGTAGTCTCTACTTTTTAATTATTTTTTTTTATGGAAAAGACGGCAAACGAGCGTACGGGTCACCTGGTGGTAAGTGATCACCGTCGCCCACAGTCCCGAATATCTCTAGAGGAGCTACAGGAGCGTTGCCGTCCTTTAAGGTAGAAGGGCGCCGGGGCCCGGCATTACCTAATGCGAAACGCAATGGCCAAAGCCACTACTTACTGCCGGTTTTAAATGCCGGGGGTTGTAATAATCCGGCAACGGCAATACTGGCAACGTGACTCTACCAAACGCACTTTAGTCGCCTCTTACGACACCATCAGTACCAGGGTGATCCTATTCTAAGCCGGAATCACACGGCGAAAAATTATTATTTATTTTATTAATATTAATTAATTTATTTATTTCATGTATCTGGGAAGTATGTTCAGCAGAGACGTAAGATACGAAATGGATGTGGAAAGGCGTATTGCTGCCGGTAACAGAGTCAACGGGGCCTTAGCTGCATTGTTGAGACGGCGAAACGTCAGCATAGCTGCGCGTTTGGCCGTACATAATGCAATGTTGGTACTGACACTGTTATACGGCAGCGAAACGTGGGCATTACAGTACAAGAATGTAAGAAAAATGAATACTGTAGAGATGAGATCTCTTCGTCGGCTATGCGTAGTTAGTTTAGCTGATTGCATACCCAATGAAGAGATACACAGAATGGTAGGTACTAGCATGAATGTCACAGTGAGAATGAAGAAGAACATGCTAAGGTGGTTTAGGGCATGTCGAACCAATGAGCGAAGAATGGCATATATATTTACGAAGGAAAAGTAAGAGGGGGCGGGGAACACACACTACGCGATTGATCCTTGTATAATAAATATATATATATATATATATATATATATATATATATATATATATATATATATATATATATATATATATATATATATATATATGTATATATATATATATATATATATATATATATATATATATATATATATATATATATATATATATATATATATATATATATATATATATATACTATATTTATTATTATACAAGAGGGAGGAAATAAAAACTATCCGTTCCCTTGAAACCATAATAAACTCTTACTTATTGTCAATCAAATTGTCAATAAATCCTGTATCACAGGGCTACAAGAGCCACAAAGGTCTTAGTAACATTTATCATTATTATTTTATCTCACCTGGGACATAAGGTTTTGATTTTTCTGAAACACTTGTAGTAGGAATGGCCTTTATTTTATCACCAACTATATCTTCAAGAACAGGTGACGGCGTCTGTCCACCAAAGTGAGGGGCGGTTTCCAACCTAAATATAAGTACAATATTTTTTTATAATAACCACTTAAAAAATATACATTTTTATTAAAATAAAGTAACGTACATTTGCGCTGCTTGTTCGTGAGTCTTTGAAAATTTTCCCACAGAAATAAGCTGTTTGTCCTTTTCCTTTTCCATTCCATCATGCAGCACTTGCATTACTTCAGCTACATATTAAACAATTATTTATGTAATACCATATAATAGATATAAATGTTATGTACATCTATCGCCTTAATCTTTACTATCGAGGCAAAAAAATCGTATGTATATTTTTTTATAGACAAAGAGAACCTCTATTACGACAAACAGGTTTCCCAGTTCCCAGCTATACATATTCGGTGTATGATGGCAGTACTCACTCCCTCTCCTCAATTTCTTGAGTGCTTTAATAAAGATCGAACCCACAAGCATCGTGTTCATACCCTTACCCTATCTCATTGTGCCAAGATGGTCAAAATAATAATATTTATTTTATAATTTTAAGCCCTCACCTCGGCCTTTTACCATATCGCTTAGGTAAGCTGCTCCCTCGTTAGCTGGTTCTAAAATAAGCGTGTGGAAATTAATAGATAATAATTACTTATAATAAATGTTATATACGTGTTATGAATAAGAAATGGTAAGAGCGGATCTGTTATTACTACGTAAGTCACGTAAGTCACGTTTGTAATTTACGTTTGAGAGCAGTCTGTAACTTCTTCTCTGGGATGACGGCATTTACTTTTTCCAGCATCTGTTTTTTCGTATTTTCGTCTTGCGCCTTAGTGAACCCGACAGGTGCTTTCATAATCCTGAGAATTTAGATTATTTTGTGTTTATTAAATATATTTTTTAATATTATGTTAGAATAACAAAATATAAAATCTTCCTTACTCTTCTCCACCTTCGGTATAAGTTACTTTGTAAATGCCTTCTTTTACCAATATTTCGTCGCCTTTACGAGCCATTAAGTCAGCCAAAACACGTCGTTTTTCATCTTCGTCTAAAATAAATGGTTTTATTATATTGTTTTTGCAATTGTATTTTGTAATCTGGGAACCTAAACTTGGGAACCTAATGTTAAGACTCTCCGTTCCCATTAAGATACTTTTGCTTCCCACTTTCCGCCGAATTAGCCTTTTCGTTCGCAATTGAATAGTTTTTTATTGAAATCTACAAAATAAAAAAAAACATGTGTGTTTAAATGAAAAAATAAAAAAATCTTACTTTCAGGGAATGGTGCTGCCAGAAACTTGGAGCTATCATCAACAATTGCTGCAACAAAATTATTCTTTAATGTTTATAATGATGAGTATAATCTTAATAGAAAATAATAAATTCATCTAATCTTCTAAAGTTTTTAATTCAGTTAATAATAATTTACCGGGCATTTGCTTGGCATATTGAGGAGCTGGCTTTTTTTCAGTTAAGCTTGTTAATTTTTCTCTAACAGATTCATATACTCCTTTGTCAACTTTATCATTGGCCAAAGAATTTGCATTTTCTATTCTAAAAAAAACAAAAAATGTTGCAGGTTTACTTAGTAATTAAACGAATATAATTTATTGGACATTCGTGAACGCGAATCCGAATGCAATATATGCTATTGACATTCGCGAATATACATTTGTACAAATATAGTTACTTCGTGCCATTCAAAATCAAAATCAAATCATAATTGAAGAAGTAAATCTACTTTTTAGAACACATTCAAAAATTTTAACGAAGCGGAATTTGAACTCACGCTCTTGGAAATGGTCCAAGCACTGTGACAAATAAAGTCCCATGTTCTCATCTAGCTACGTCGAAATTCTATTAAAATTGTTAAAATGATAATATTTTATATATTATATAATATTTTATATTTTAATGAACATCGAACCCACAAGCATCGTGTTCATTGTGCCAGGATGGCCAAAATATAAATATTAATTTTATAATTTTAAGCCGATATATTATTCATATTATACTGTACTTACATTCTTATCTTATATTTTATATTATTTTAATATTCATACCCCCTATCCCCCTTTTTGTCTGAATTCTGCAAAGAGAAAAATTACCTCCTAGCACCATCAACGTAACTTTGTTGATAGCCCTGCATTTGACCGAGAGGCGTTTCACCCTGTTCTTTCATTATATTTACTAAATGCTGCAAAGCTTCACCTATAAGATACAAAAATAAAAGTTATTGCTAAGCTAATAATATAAACTTACAACTATAAGAAAATTAAGTATAATGTCACAACTTTCTATTATATAAATAACAAAATAAATATTTTAATGCTAAATTAAATTTTAAACATTTGTAATTTACTTACTACTTTGCTAATAATCAAATATATGATATGACTTGCCTTTCTCATTCCCAATTTTTGCCAGATGCTTAGAAGCATCTTCCATAGTTTCTACAACGACAAAATATTTATAATTATATATGTAGTTCTGTCTTTGTTAATTCTTTGAATATAGTTATATAAATAATACCGCTTAAATTGCTTGTTATAGTTGGAGCTAATCGTGAAGGCATCGTGTGTCTCATTTCTGTCGATATTTCATGTTGTAATATTTCACACTTAGGATCGCACTCCAAAGTACCAGCATATTTCAATCTAAGAAAACAATAATTACTTAATAAAAAACCAAGGTAGTAAAAACTTGGTGAATAAGAGTAAATAAGTAATAGAAGATAAGAATTAATGATTAGAATATTCATCTATCAGTTAATCTTTGTACGCGCACACATATTCTAAACTACTGGACCGATTATATTAGAACGTGTTTATGTGTATCTAGCTATTAGGCCTGGTCAGGATGTATGCTATACTTAATTTCTAAGACTTTTCACTCCTGAAGTAGAACCATTTTGGACTATACTAAACTTAAATGCAAAAACATATCAAAATTTTAATTAAGCAGGATTGAACCCGCGCCTCTTGAAATAGTTCAAGCACTCTGACCAACTAAGCCAAGCTACGTCGTTAAATTAATCATTATACGCTTATTTCAATTTATTTATGTTGTTAGGATCTCTGTAGGGAAATTTGTAAAAATTTTTAAAAATAAAAATTTTTAATACGGTTCAAATCCGGCGTCGTTCAAAATTTTAATACGTTTTTTTAATTTTAAGTTTAGTTTTTTGCGACCTAAGTGTGGAATAACACTTAAAAAAAATAGTAAAAACATTTTGGACTGGACAAAATAAATACTTAATAATTAAAAGTTCTTGATGATTCGTGATGAACATTTTCATTGACATAAAAAATATATATAATATAATAATTTAGTGTATGGTTATGAACATATACTCATTAAATTATAAGTAATTTCAAAATAATCGTTTTAAGTGCACATAATTAATAACTCTACACTAAAGTAGAATCGATTTTAAATAAACAATTTTATAATTTATGTATATTTCCATTTGTCTGGAATAATTTCTGGAACAACTACAACCAACCTTTGTGAGATTTTCATTGAAAGCATGTGGAGGAATATATAGGCTATTTTTCATCCGAGATCCATTCCTGTATGGTTCGGACTTAAGAGAGATACGAAATAACTAAAGAAGTTTCTAATTAAAACGCCAATTATTGCATTATTATAACCGAGCAAAATAAAATGAAATCCAGATGTAAATTATGACTTATTAAGTGTATGACAATATGGATAACTAACTATACTAAAATAATTAACCAATTTCCCCTATACTCACTTAAATCATATTAAACAAATAATCGTAAAGTTGAACCTGGCAAAACTGAGTGAGGGGCGCCTTACAATAATTGTTAAGGCAATCCTTTTAGTGCAATAAATTTTTTACCTTCACGGTACCCATAACAACCATCTTTTTACTAATATGTGGCCGAAGTACTTTTTAATACTCAAATATTTATATAAACCTTCTGTAGATTATTTCGCAGTATTTAGTTTAAATTATTATTTTTTTTAACTATCTGCTTACTCTTCGGCAGCATCGGCGTAAGTTTGACCAAAAGCTTTGTATTTGAAAAGTGGTTTTGATCCTAGAGATTGTTTTACTGCTGCCAAGAAATTTAATGGATACCGTTCACCGGCTACACCACCTTTATAAAATAAAATATATCAAAATTAACAACAAAAGTCTTTAAAGCTATGACCACACTCATCACAGTAATAAATATATGTATGTTTTATCATTCAATTTCAATGTAACAGCTATAATATAATGTTATTTATTTGATAATATTGTACATACTTTTAGATGACGATCGATCGATTGTTATATTATATACGTATGTCAATATTATAAAAACGTTTTAAATTTGTAATAAGTAATGGATTCGCTACCATAAAAATGTCTTTAAAATTATTGGAAGTAGAAAACGTGAACCATTATTGTTAAGAAAACATTACTTAAAGTGGGAAAAGGTAGACAAACAATATGACACTGTAAATATTAAGTATCAATATCTATATAACTTACTTCTCATAGCAACAGGTTGAGATAAATATCTCGATGCATCTTGAATTAAAGCTGAAAATATAATTAAAATATAATAATATTGTTCAAGTTGCAATTAATTGACTTTTGTTAAAACAAAAATAAATTATTAAGTTAATCGAAAATATAAAGATAATAGTGGCTTTGAGTTCCGACACTCGAAAACGCAATGCGGAGGAAAGTTGGCAACGGAAGTTTCTTAATGGGAACGGAGTGTCTTAACACTAGGTCCCTAAGTTCCTATTGTGTCATGTACAGAATGCAGCGTGATGAAAAAAAGAAAACTAAACATCATATATATATCACCTTTCACAGCTAATTTCAAATCGGGTGAAACTTGGCCTTCCATGTCTCTGGTGAGATTAGACTTGGCTTCATCAGCAATGTCCTTTATAGGCAAATAAGGCACCACATTAGGAGCCGTCTCAATTCTGGTAAACGAAATATAATATAAAAATTTGCCTCAGGCAGACTGTATACTTCATATTTCATATTTATACTGTATACTACACTATAAGACTTACTCAGAAGCTGCGGTGTCATAATTCATGATATAATTATTCCTTTTTCCCAATTGGACACTTGGCTTGCTTTTCATCATTTTTATTAAAGTTTGCATAGCCTTATCTGTAAGTAAAAATATTACTCAATTTTAGAAAATGAAATTTAAATATCAAATTTTAACTTTATAAAAATATTTAGTAACAGCATACATTTTTATGTGGTTTCTGTTTAGAAAAGATATCAAGAACATACTTTTTGGTTCGAATAGTAATTTAATAAGAACAAATATAAAAAGACAAGGTTTTCATTTTATAATGAATTGCGAAATAACGTTTGAGAATACTTGTTTTTTGGAATACATATAACTCTTTATAACCTCTGTCCCTTACAAATGCCGATAGATAATTAGCACACCGTCCAATGACATCTGAAACATAAAAGTAATGTAAGTGAAATTATTTAATAAAAAAAATGTTTAAACATAAAAATAAATAAAACGTGCCATTCATGTCCCTTACTAAGGCTCTTGGAGTAACAACGTCAACGACTCTATGTAATGCGTTCTTAAAATCTAGAACTTTAGATTCATCTGGAACTGCTCCGCTAAGTCCTGGCGCTGATTTTAATCTAAATAAAAAAAAAGGTCAAATGCACGTTCAACTTGTCCACCAAGAGTTCCGTAACATTTTTATGATGACGAGAAGAACTGTTAAATAAATTTTGTTCGAAATACATATCAATTTACATTTCTCGGATTCGTCCCTTTATTTGTATTGTAGGTTCTCATTTCGCGCCAAATTTCATAACTGCGATCTACCACTGTCCAAATAGTCTGAAGTAGTTCAGTGGACCAGTGGACAGTGGTAGACAGGTTTTCATTAAGCAAAAAATTTAATACAAAATGCAGAATAAATGCTGATGTCTAATGGTTTCGTTGACTTAGAGAACTTTGATTTTTTTAATGTTCCAAGGGTCCCGAGGCCATGACAATATCAAAATGATCATGACAGTCCAACAAACAAACAAAGTGATTGTATAAGTGTTCCTTTTTCTTTGGAATCCTCAACCATTTAAATAAGCTATTAATTATATATTAACCATGGTGGCTCAGAGGGAATGCATCTGACTCTAAGCGGGATAGTTTTGGGTTCGATAGGCACTCTAGGTGATATTTCATTTTTCTCTAGGTGATATTTCATTTTTATTTTGCCTCAATTAAAACAAAGTGCAGCGTTACTCAACACTCATCTTCAAAGTCGAAAAAATAATAAATGATGTTAATTCAAATATGTAATTTAGAAACTCAAACTTCAACTCAACAGAATCCAAATTGACACTCACTTTTAACATTGATGGCTGTTTTTATCAATCACAATCTCAAAGTAAGTTTAAATAAAATTTAATATTCTTTAAAATTCCGACTTACAAAAAACCCTATCATATCTTGTTAAAATTCTTGTTGCTCTTTAAATACTAATCCACTTTTTCAATAAGACTTTTGATTAAATAACCGCAATCCTTCCTGAGCTACAATACCACAGTCAGACAGACTGGCGATACTTATAATACTTCTCTTTATGAAGCGAGGATTAAAAGCAATGGTTCTAATATTATGTTACAGAAAGTGAAACGTTACATGTATGCTGCAGCAAAATTTGTATTGACGCATGGAAATTGTGGTGTAAAATTTTCAGAGCCTTTCTTTTCCAATTCTTTTATAAGAATATCAAAGGCGGGACCTCTTTCAACTGCAAAGTATTGGATTTAAATGTTTATATATATAATGTCTATATCACATAATAATTACACTATAAGATTACAAAAGTAGTAGATATTGTATTCTTTTAAAGTACTATCTCTTATAAAGTCTTTCACACTTGCGTAAAAATCACTGAACGGATTTAGATGCAACTGCAGTAACACAGCTTATACATTAGTTTCATTTAGAGATTACAATTTATGTAAAATTTCTCGCGTTTGGGTAGCTACAAAAAATATACTTTTGTAATTTTGTAGTTTAATCAAATTTTGTTTCTTACTTTCATCAATTGCTCGTTGTGATAGATATTTAGAACATAGATTCAAAGTATCTGAAACAAGAAACTCCTAATAATATTATTAAAAATAAGTGTGGACCAACACTCAACGCGCAATGGCTCAAATTCGATGGACAGTAGGAAACGAAACATTAAGTTCCAATACCTTCTGTCTACCCTCCCATACGCGGGATACAGTACGAAGCTGAAAAACGTTCTATATGCATGCATATGAAACTAATTTAGTTACCTTTCATGTCCGCTTTTAAGTCAGGTGGAGTTTGATCTTGTGTGAGTTTAGATAAATTTGAATGGATTTCTTGTGATAAATTAGGATCATCATGGTCACTTTCTAAGCCTCTTGCGTTTTCTAGTCTGTGTGTGAGTATTTATGTTTAAAATAAAATAAATAGATATATTACATCATTTTTGTGCTTGAATAGGATAAACATTCACACAACTAATTCGAATATGAATCTTATTTACGGGAACGTGTTGTGCGTTAAGTCGATGATATACCTCCATTTACGTTTTCAAATGTTCCCGCCTATTATAGAACAGCTTATCTGTTTGTTAAGTAAACGTAATTTATAACGAAACGACGTAAAGTTAGTTGCAGGCGGCCAGTCCCCAGCGTTCTCAGTTGACAAGTGCGTAAAGATTTTTGCAGCGAAAAAGTAAGTTTTTTTGTTGTTATTATTTCTTTCATTATAAGCTACACATGAGAGCAACATGTCATTTCCCCATATTCACACTTTGATCTTGTTTTGTACTGCTTCAACATGTCCAAACCAGCTTTAACAATTACATAGCAACAGAAATGTCTACAGTGTATCTAGAATTTTCTACCGCGTATATACCTCCAAAGATCTTAGTTTCTAAAGGAGTCAAGCATATAGGCTTGATTGCCGAGATAAATGCAGAAGACGGATTTATTCCGCAATCGATGACATTTTTTCATTTTTGATAAATTTTAAAAAAATAGATAAATTAACATAAATTTTAAAAATCACATGGATACAAAGAACATTCTTTCGTTTTGTTAATGGAAAATTATAAGAGCCACATCCAAATAGCTGCAATAGATTTAGTAAGAACAAATGAAGTCATTCTAGTAACTTTTAAACCATATACCAGCAATAAGCTGCAACCTTTAGACAAGTCTGTACTTAAAATCCTTTAAAAATATTTGATTATAATATTCCTTAAAAGTAATTGATGTGGACACCTGACCATATTAGCAAACACCTGGCTACTATATTACTTAGTTGGTCTAATTGGTAAAGCTCTTCTACAGGCTTTTACCCTAACAACTAAGATACAAGTGTTAAAAAACATTCTTTTTCAAAAACATTTTTTATCCTCTTAATGAAATATAATTGTTGATTATGACTTTTTACAATCTAATGTCACTGATCATCCCTTTCTTGGATGTGAAAAGAGAATACCATCCCAAATGTTAGCAAAGTGCGTTTGAAGACCTTGTAGCTTCCATTGTCGTCGATTATTCAAGAAAGTCAACCAAGTGGCTCAATTTTTTTTTCTCCTGACATCATACATAATAGAGAAATCCGAAAAAGAGATATAGTTCTTAAAAAGGTTGTTAAAGGTAGACAAAAGGAGAAATCAAGGATGTTAACAGACACTCCAAAGAAAAATGAAACTAAATAATGAAAGAAGTAAAGAAGCTACGAAAACCAATAAAAATGCTAAAAGCTAATGAACAAGTATTAAGAATTTATCTACATTAAGAAAAACATGCCTAATATGTAAGAGAAAAAAAAAGTCATTTTTGTTAAACTTTTTTTTTGAGATATTTTGGTCTGTCCAAGGTACAAGAAATTTCCCTACTTTTGAAAACTACTATAACTTGTTAATAAATCAATATATTTAGTGTATTATTATATTAAAAAATGTAATTTATCCTTACTCTGTTGCGGCATTTGCATAGCTTCTTTTGGCTTTTCCTTTTTGATACAACGGCTCATTACCTTTAGCTCGCATGGCTTTCACTAATAACTTAAATGCTGGACCTTTATCTTCTACAAATAAAAAAAATTGACTAAAGTATAACTACGGAAGGAATAGACTTGAAGTTTATATATATACGAGTACATTCTTAAAGTAAAATACTTATAAAGTAAATGTTAAATGGCACAAAGTTTGTTTCTACTAATCTACTAATTTATAATTTATTACTTACTATTAAACTCAGCATGCTGAGCTAAAAAATTTGAACAAATTTCTACCATATCTGAAACAAAGTAATAATAACTGTAAACAATATTTATTTATTTCCAAACAACAATATTTATTCAGTCCGGTGTCTAATCACATATGTCCAATAGGTTCAGGACAGATGAGAAGATTGAGAAACTTATCTCACTACAAGCAAGATATTTGGTTAATTATTTAAAGCTTTACAAAATAAACATTTTTAGACATGATATTGGCCTTTTGTGGTAATGTCCAATTTAATTACAATTTTTTTTTCTCTTTTGGTAAGAATTCCAGATTTAAAAGGTCTCCGTATAAGCATAGGGAAAGCTAACCTTTACAATAAAGGAGTTATGGGCATAAAATCTCTTAGCATAAAAACTTAGTTACACGGGATGTAATGAAGATATCTTTATGAAAATTTGATCTGAGCATTACTAACTGTAATAGACATATTTTTCGATTTTTTATCACAATATGATAAGTTGGTAAAACAAACGCAAAGTAAAGTTTCGAGGGTGATTATTTCAGCCAATCCCTGAATAGTCCGGTTTGGACCAAAAAATATATTATATTTCATCATTATTCATCTATCTAGTGTTTGGTGGTATATCCGGCTAGACGATTATACCACACATTGCACAACAGACGGCTACCAAATTAAAACAGATTCAATTGAAATGTCATCTATATCCATATCCCCAATTCAACTCCGATGGTGCAGTCAAAACCGCCTTCAAAGAGTTTATTAATTGATCCTCGTCCGAATAGTTTTTTTTAATAAAGGGATAAATAATATCGGTTCATACTTCGATTATATAAATTATTAAAAAATATTTGCCCTTTATCTTTCTCACATACTAAAACGCCAATTTCATATGCAAGGACCAAATACTCTTCGTTCTAGTTCTAGGTACAACATTTTTTTATGTTAAACCAAAAACAAGTAACAATTTTTATATACATTTGCCAACAATTGCATTGTTTCCGTCTAAAATAAATAAATTTCAAAGCGAAATATAAAATTTGCAATGGTTTCCTATTTCATTATATAATTTCTTTCGTTCATATTAAAACAAAATAATACCTTTCATGTATGGAGCGATATTATTGGGTGTGTTAGGTTTTGCCACCGCAGTTAAGTCACCATTTATTTTACTCGCTAAAGCAGTACTGTACTCCGTGGCGTTAAAATCCGATGTTTCCTTTAACCTGAGAAGAACTTAGCATACAATAGATTTCTATAATAAAACAATAAGAATAGTAGGAATATATCTAACGTACTCGTTAGCGGCCTCCGTGTAGGTTTGCTGAAATTTACCATGAGAAAGTAACTGTTGATCTTCTTTTTTATACATGGATTCTGTCAAAATCATAAAAGCTTCCAACATTTCACCTAGTAACATATTTCATTATAAGTAAACTAAAGTTAATTGATACTAGTAAAATTTGATAGCAGAGCCAATAAGGACTTACCAGTAAAATGTAAATATGCTGGTTGTGCTGAAAAAATAATTATATATACAATTAAATAGGATTGTAGAAATAAATGTGACCATAAAATCATAGAAAAACTATATGTTAATAAGTTTGCTATTCGTACTTACGGACTTTCAGAAGACCACCCTGAAAATGAATAAAATCGTCACAATTAATTTTCATATATAAAAATAAAGCAATATATAACAATCAACCACATTACAAGAAAATCTAACCATCCTTCATTGTCCACATCAATACAAGTGAACACAAACAAAAAAAAAACTATTACTAAACAAATTATTCGTAATTAAAATGGAGAATGAAGAATGATTATTTTTTTTTCAAATATATAACAATTTTGTTACCTTATTGGTGTTCACTTGCATTAAAGGACAGGGTACAAAAACAGAAAAAATCATATATTTATAATTTTACAATTTTTTTTATTAAAAATATCATGTAAGTGTAGTTGATTCTGGTCTTTTCTGGTTGGTTTTGATACTGTTTCTAAGTTGTTAATTTTCAATTTATCTTTTTTCCATGTTATTATAATTATGTCAACATAATCCTATGGAAATATATTTTTTTTTAGATATGGATTTTATAAATGCATGCTAATTGTATACATATATAAATTAGTACCTTATATATTTAACTCTCGGGTATTCTATACTACGCTCTAATACACACTGCATCATTCAATAACAATAAAACATTCTTTGACTTATGAGTAGCAATGTTAGCTAACAAACATCATATTTTGTGTGGAGTTAAATGTGCATAATAATAATTTAGTTGTGGGTTACGGTTCTAATTGAGAAGAATAATTATTGATTTTTTTTTTCCTTTTTGTAATATGAGACAAATAACGGAATTTTTGTATGGGGCTTTTAGCTTACTTGAAAAAATCTAGAACTTCCATAATATCCTACTAAGCAGCTATGTAATAAAGAATATCAAGATACTTACACCACCCATCATATTCAAGAAATCATCTGTGAAAGTTACTTCTCCCATCTCACTTGCTCCTGTAATATCTGCAAAAAATCACAGTTTTATCAATTAATAGCGACCCGCTCGCGGCTTCGCCCGCTTTAACTGAAGGATAATTTATTTTAAGCACTGGATTGCGCTTGATTATATTGAACATATAAAATACTTTGTGTAAAACATTTTTTATTGTATGAAAATATGTTGATATTACCTATTACATGTAACTTTGAGTCGTTCGTTGCCATCGATCGGTTAGTAATTTAGATCCGTTTAGTAATTTTTATTCTATTTAAAATTATGGTCATTCATACTAATAATCAAACAACTTTCCATATATACTTTTTAAGCATTAAATGAATATTGTAATAGTTCATGCGGCAGAAGTTGTAATAAGTTAATTAATAATATGATTCATGGCAGTAATTTCTTTCTTATCAACTATTAATTTATATATATTTTTTGGCTATTTCTCATTTCCTTTGCAAAACTAAAAATGAATATCTCAAGTTACATTAAATTCAGAATTATTTAAATTTATTTATTATACAAAACAAATTACTCTAAATGAAATTTTCTCTCATCAGATAGACGAAGAATTAAAATTATGCGCTATTAAAATTATACGCTTATACTACTGTTCTCAGTACTGTATTAGTCCTGTTCTCAGTACAAATCGATAATAATTGAAAGGTAATAAATGTGAAATAAACACTATGGACAATTTTGTCCATAGTGGTTACGACTTATATACATTTTAATATATATTTAAATAAATATTTTTATAATTTTATTTACAGAGCTATTCCTTAGACCAACGACTTTTGACTAGACATATATTGTCGTGGACTTACTCTTCTTTTACTTTAGAAGTATTTAAAACAAAGATTCCTACTAATACACCATCTTTGTGTAACTCCAATGGCTGAGGCAGCTTACCCCAAGATATCTCTCAGAGGGCAGATTTTTTTTTTATTTTTTTGGACATGTATTAAGACCAAAAATACGTAATATAAATTGTAGCCTTATATGTTATTCTAATGTATAACCTATATTAATGGAAACCTTTAACCCAATTTATCAAGTAGTTTATTCGTGAAAGAGTAACATACATTCATATGTACACCCATGCACATAAATTTCCGTGAGTAACTTTTTTGTTAGTGGCTATGTTATTAGGCCTTAATTCATTACGACCAACATTTGTTGAATTTTATTCGGTATCTAGCTATTCATATTTCAAGTAATTTGTCATTATCGGTTTTTTTTTATGGAAATTACAATATATTTCGGGATAACCCTTAAAATAAAGTCCTTAATAAGCTTACTTTAGCCTCTGTGTAGTAGTTTTTAGGCCGAAACAAACTAACAGACAGACAGACAGCTTATATTGGACATATGAACCCAAGAACCAATGAATATTTTTTATATTTTTTCTCAGCTTCATGCTGTATCCCGCACTCGGCAGAGTTGGCAGAGGGAACTTGGGAATCTAGTGTTAAGACACTCCATTCTACTTCCGTTCCTTCAGTTTCCGCCGAGGCATTACGTGTTGAGTGGCAGAGCTCAATGCCGTTTTTTGTCTTGTACCAGAGCGAATCCAGAACCTGTCAGTTCAGTCACACGCTTGTGCGGTTCGACAGGCCTCAATTTTTATATCTTAAATGTACAGAATTGTGAAACAACATTGAAAAAAGATGAGGAAACGATTTTTCAATTAATTTCAGTTGTGTGGTAATAAATGAAAAGGGCTTTGCGACAACTGGAACGGGGAACTCAGACGAACGGGAAAGCTATCCCATTCCAATTTTATTCTTACTCGGCTAACCCTTATGTTATAAATTACTTTCGTTGTTCTGCTTCATGCACATTTTGCCCAAACCTGAGCTTCGCCACACATTGTGAGGAGGAAAGTACGGCAGCATAAATAAATATTATTGTTATATATTAGCTAGTTATTTTTTCGAATTAAGCAATAAATGTATTGTGTAAACTCTTTATAACGAAATTATTCAAGGGACTGAGCATTTATTGTCGTTATAGAGAATTATCGTTATATGGAGTGAACAATCAATATGTGGGCTTCAACGCAAATCAACTAAGTAGTGCTCACTTCGACTTTATAGGGAGTTTATCGTTATAAAAGAGAACGTTATAAAGAGTTTACACGTATAATATTATTTATTACCTATTCTTTAGGCAAGCTTGTCTTCGAAGCTCCTGGCGTGGTGCCCGGTGTAACACCTTCACTTGACATGGCACCTTCCGCTCCAGCCATGCTTTTTTCAACTTCTACCCGACAAAAGGAAACAGGCAGACCTTTTATTCTACACTAGTCGGTTATCCCATAATCAACATTTTAAGAAACAATTTATAAATGTAAAGAAAATATTTCGGCAGGAATTATTCACTTAACACTTATAGTTATTAAATGCCAAAATATGAAAAAAAAAAAAAAAAAAACAAATCTTCTAGTTCAAAATACCTATTTATCATAGTCATATCAGATTACCTTATTGCAGCAAAATTCTGTGAAGATCCGGAGATTTGAACACCATGCTATCTATTCTGAAAAAAGTATAAAATTATAATGTAGAACCTTACCATTATCTTCATCAAAGTCCATCATCAACATGCGATCATCACTTTCTGCGAGAATTTCGTCGATCCAAACCGTCACCTATTACCGAAGTAAATTATTATCAAATTAAAATAATTTAAATTTAATAAGTTGGAGTATATTATTCTGCGTTCAAATTGAAAAGGATATCTCTATAATATATTTTTTTAATTCAGATAGAACACGTACTAGGAATCTTAAATATATCGACACACTCAAATATTATTTAGTTCTATTCACACGCGTATTTTATATGTTAAACAGGTTACCAGCTCCTTTGTTTTGTTGTTAGTAAAAACAAAAGAGGAATTTCTAATCTTCTCTTTGCACATATCATTATTGCATTTTTATCTGTACTGATATAGTATTACCTTATCGGACATCTCCATCATGAACTTCGCTTTTGGATGAGTGCAACGTCTGGATGGAACGTTCATATGCATATAGCAGCAAATATCTTCTAAGATAATATTTGACAACCGAAGCATCCTAAAACAATTCAGTTTTCTATCATTTTGCTATTATTTCTACACCTACACATCAATTCTTAACATTTCGACATTTCTATCTTTAAGTATTGATGTGTAGGTAAAAGGTATTCAGAGTTTAGTTATCTTTGTGGTCACTTAAATTTTGCTGTACAGAATCTAAAGTTGCTATATATAATTATATTTACGTACTTTAGACGATGAAGATAGAAATAAGATTCTTACTGCTTCAAGGAAGAGTGGTACACAACAATATATCTATTTACTGCCATTTACCTATCAGCTAAAGTATAAGCTCCAGGTCTTGAAAGCCGCTGTTGAATACCTCTGGCAAACGCGACAGTAGCATTTCGCGCCCATACAATTCTTTTATCGCCATACATGGCCATGACGTCTTTCTTAATTCGATTTACACCACGAGCTCTATTTAGAAAATAATATTTTTTGTAATATCTGATTACATGATTGCTAGTTATATCTATTAAATTTTTTAGACCAATCGAAGACACTGTTAGCAGCATATTATTGATATGTATACCAGCAAAAAACACTTTGAAGGTATACTTATCCACAAAGAATATAAATAGTTACATACTTTCCTACATAGACAAGAAATCCTACATATTATTTATTGATACAATTAAAATATATTAATATAATAAAAGATTTAAAGGAAACAAGACAAATACACTAACGTAGCAACTTTATTCTTCGTTTTCCTAAGATTGATGAAGTATTCATAAGCCTGATCAGGTTTGAACGGCTCATCTGCATCTAACATTGTTCGGAGTCTTGCGATCTACAATATTGATAATTTATAAAAAAAACAACAGATATAAGATATAAGATAACATCAATAAAATAATATATTTAATACTTTCATGGTTACCTACAGTCGTTTTTTTGATTAGCTAAATAAAGGCAATATCTTGTATTGTGTTTTAAAATTTTCACACTGTATCCCGCCCATGGCAGTGTAGGCAATGGATCTTGGGAACCTAGTGTTTAGGCGTTTCATTCTTTCGCGTGTAGTGGTACTCAAAGCCGAACTTTAGCTTGTCACCAAAGCAAAGAAATCAAAATATTAAATATTTCATTTCCTCAAGTGGGGATCGAACCCATAACCTGTCGCACGCTTGTCTGTAAACAATGACCCCTGCGCCACGACCGACCTCATTGTTTTGGTGGCAGACTGAATGTTAATGATTACGTTAGCGCTAAGTATTTAAAAATAGTAGGTACTAGCAAAATCTATATCAAATGTTTTTTTCTTTCACGTAATACTAACAGTTTCGGCTGGTAGAGTATGAGCGTACTCTCTCCACAGGTAGATAATACTTCGTCGAGGTGGTTTCGACATACGCTCTAAGCGATCTGTTAAAACTGCACCGTGGCGGCGAAGGCAGCGGGCGTGGGCACGAGCAGCACGCTTTGACATTTTTACATCCGTTACTTTAGCTCCCCTTAACAATAATAAATAATAATTAAGTAGAGCGTGAGATAGGGCGTAGAAAATATTAGAGAATTTAGAATTATTACAATAATATAGAATCAATAAAATAATGCTAAGAATGTAAGCTATTATTAAAAAACATATAAAGAAGGTGTTTAAATAATAATTTTAGGGTGTTTGCTCACCAACCCATGTCATAACATAAATAGTCTTTAAAAAACAATGTTTTCAGTTCGTTAGTACTTAAGACTTAAAATTTAAGATTTTCTTACTTCTATCCCAAAACTTTTTTATGTAATAAAAATACAAATAGGTACTTCAATAAACACTAGGATACCCTATATACTTTATGTTTAGAACTATGAGAACTGTACTTGGCCTTAGCAGGTCTTGGTGGCAGTCGTACAGATTTTCTAGGCGTTGATTTTTGCTGGATACGCAAATCACGGCCTGCTATGATTGTATCAGCAACTGATGGAGGAGCAGGCTCCGAAGTATACGGTGGATACGGAGGAAATCCAGCGGCGGTAGTAGTTGCTGAGAATATATACAAAAGAACAAGTTTTTCTTGTGTCGTTTTTTTTATATTGCCCAAACAAAATTATGTAAGATGTAAAAATATTTATTTCTCAAAATGCAATAATTAAATATATAGCAATTAATGATAAACGGTTGAGTGGAGGAAAAACTAAACATAATTAAAATAAATTATTCCATTGAATGGGAACCCATTTTCAATTATCGCCAAAATTAGAACAGCGAAGACCTCAACTTTACAATATACCTACGTATGTAATTCATAGACAATCTACCTTCAGGTTCAGCGACAGGCATTTCAGCTTGATCACCAGGAAGCGTTCCCTGTTCTGCCATATTTAATATTTAGATATTTAAGTTTAACAAATTAGAAACAGTTTCATAGAAATAAATTGTAAATAATGTCTAAAATGAAGACATGCGTTCACAAGCTAAAGCTATCGTCATAGGAATGACAAAAATAGAACTTGTTTAAATGTTAAAAGAAACTTAGTGGCCAGTAACAATATTCTAACATTAAATTTCATTCTGTCTACGCTTTAGTATATATATATATATATCTCTCTATATATATATATATATATATATATATATATATATATATATATATATATAGAGAGAGAGATATATATATATATATATATATATATATATATATATATCTCTCTCTCTCTTTATAAAGCGAATTTAACATTTACATAGTCCAATCAGCGAAGACTGAAATCTAGGTATGTACAAAGTTAAAAAACCAGGTTCTTCATTATTAGTTTGCATGTGTATTTCTGTTAAATATGGCTACATGGCAAAATATACTACGTATATAATAGAACTACCTATAAATATCAATATTTTATTGATTATTATGTATTTTATAAGGAGAGAAATGATGTGCACATCTTGACGAATTGGAATTGAGAGTCAATTAAGGTGAGTTCAAAATAGAAAAACGCGATCATACTTACTTAGACCAGAAATAAAACTTGTGGCAAGGTTTTGATGACGCTTTAGCTTATTGAGTATTTCCTCAGTCACTCCTAAATAGTAGACGTCGGCGTAGTCAAAAATTAGCAAGAGAAAAAATTGTGCTAGCATAATTTTAGTTTTAATAGGGTGTTGGCAACTTGTTACAGTCTTTCCAGGCCAGTATGCAAACGGAAAGGTTGGTTGTGTAAAGGGCGATGTCATCTTCTAGTCTATATCTAAATGTACGATTTGGCAAGTATTTCCGGATAATGTGCACGAGAAAGTCTGGCAGGGCCATACGACGAAGCTTGACGAGCAGGCTTGTGCTACGCTTTGTCGATGTCTAGAAATATGGCGGACGTATTACTGCGGGTCGACTTATGATCTTATGAAGGCAATATTTCAAAATGTGTTCCGTTAGCCGGTGAATTTTGTGTAAGGATGAGTGGTGGGTTCTGAAGCCGAATTGATCGTTGATGAGCATGTTACTTTGTCTTGACTATTTCTTATAATTTAATTACGATGATCTTCTCGTATAATTTCCATAGACAGCTATAACTAGAGGAAAGGATGGCGGGTTTCTTAGGCTTGCGGATACCTATGACTATGGCTTCCTTCCACTCGGTAGTGAAGGGGCAATTTCCGACCGAGTGTCCGAACAATTGACAGCGGTGACACTGTCCTTGACTTTAATTCGAAGATCCCTTTTCCCTCGAGGGAAAGGTCCAGTATGACTAGACAACTGTCGTATGGCAAATTCGTTTAAAAATGGTACACCCGATGTACCTCTCGAATTGGGAGAATGAGTTGTAGTAAGATCTTTATTTATAGCTGCAATAACCTCTACAAATTCGTTCAAGTTACAAGAACGATATAATTGCAAATCATCTGCATACTAGAGATGAAATTACTTTAGAGATATTAATGATGAAAATAGAAAAACAAAATGGAAAAAGAATACCGCCTTGAGGAACGCCAGCGGTGAGTTCGAGCCACGTCGAGGTGGCATCGTTAGCCTTTTCACATTGCTGGTAACCGAAAAGATAAGAGTGGAACCATTTAAAAAGAGGTATAAAGATTAACTGCAAAAGTATATCAAAGTCAACAGAGTAGAAAGCGCTGATGAAATCCAGCTTTGTGTTATTCATAGCACATCACATGTCCTCCGTGATATCCAAAAGGGCAGTAAGTGTGTTGTGGAAGGGACGAAAGCCGAATTAGTAAAGACAAATCAGATAATTGGATTGACTATTCACGATGGATACAATTAAAAAGATAGATATAAGTCGATATTCAATAATGTTGGATGGGTTGGAAGTTTTAGGTAAAGGTTTTATTCCACTGAGCGAGGAAAATATTACGTTACAGTGAAAACATATTATGTGGGTGGCACTGGTGTAATGTTATACAACACTGGAAGGATCATGTCAATACTTAGAAAGTCACTACCAATGGCTTCAGTGGAGATGGATTTGATACACTTCTTGACATCATACTCAATAGCAGTTTGAAACGTTAAAATTGAGATCCCCAATAGCAGTTTGAAACGTTAAAATTAAGAGAGATTTGTACATACCTAGATTTCGATCCCCTGTCGAGGAAATGAAATATTTAATATTTTCAATTTAAATATTTAATGTTTCATTTCTTCGCTCTGGTAATAAGGCAAAGCGCGGCGTTGAATTCCGCCACTCAATACGCAATGCCTCAAATTCGGCGGAAATTGGGGAACGGAAGTGGAACAGAGTGTCATAACACTAGGTTTCACTTCCGTTCCCTCTGCCTACCTTGCCTAGTGCGGGATACAGCGTGAAGCTGAGTTTGAAATGCAGTTTGAGATTGAGCTGGTAGGCCAATAAAAAAAAAGGTTTTCTTTTTTTTTTATTTCCTCGAGATCGAATCCACAACCTGTCGTGTTTACAGTCACACGTTCGCACCCCTGCGCCACGAAAGGGCTTAACATATTTTGTATTGTATTTTTTTGACTTATCTAAATAAACCACCTAAAAATATTTTTAAGAAGCAATCCCATTTAACTAATTTATCTTCATTATGTGTTTTCTATTCTACGTGACATTGTGATATAAACCGTCCTCAATTTATACTCCTAAAAGTGGTAAAAAGTGTTCCGTGAGCTAAAATCAGAGTAAAACAAAATCTTAATATAATAATCCACTTAATACTACTCCTTTGTCATTCGTGTATTTAGTATTTTCTACAATACGTGTCACTGGCAATTATTTTGTGCCTGTCATCGCAAAATCAGGATTATGACCAATATTATAATGACTAAATATTATGAAATTACGCATTAATGTGTATAAGAAAGAATATTGTTTTGCAGATTAATAAGTTCATGTAATGTATGATCCTAGGCATAAATGTTGTGATACCTTTCAATAGCCACTGTTTTGATTTTTTTTGTTCATTATGGATATAGTATCAAGTAAGACATCTTTGACATAAACATATTATAATTTGCTTTTATATTTATAAAATGTTCAAATGTTATTGTTCCAGGAAATTTTGTGAAACTTGACCAATTAATTCCTGCTGATAATGGAGGAATAAATTTTAAATTGGTTAGTCGTGAATTTTCTTCCGAAGATATAAAAATAACCCTTTTAGCCAAAGAATGCCCACATAATGAACTTTATTCGGTATGATTAACATTGGAATTAGTTTGGTTTTTTTTATCATTGATAGTGTTGTAAACTTAAAGATATGTTGATAAATATTCTATGATTTTTAATTAATAACTATTCTATAAATTTTAAGTAATAAGATGTACTTTTTTCCAGATATCATTTGGTTATTATTCTCGAACAAGTGTACGATCTAATCAAGACACTACAAATATTAGTGCTTCTTTCCTTACAGAACCAGGCACATACACATTTTGTATATCTTGGTTTAATAAAAAACTATATATTACTATTATCAATGAAAGAAAATTATCATTTAAGCTTTTAGATATAGTTGAAGATAACATAATTGGATTTGTTAAATTTGATACTCCAGCTTCAATAGATATTGTTGTTGAAAGTAAGTTATTTTTATGGTTATTGAAATCAAACATACTAATAAAAATAAGTCAAGCTTATTTTCTTTACAATTGAAATTTATTTAGCTTAACACAATATTGCATATAGTAGGTAGTAGGTAAAGGGATCCTAATATCTAAACAGTTTCCCAATTCCCAATTTGCTGTTTAATTTATTATGTATTACATTTTGTATTGATGTAGCCTGAGTAAAGAAAATCCAACCTATCATGTTTTCTGTCAAGGTGATATATTGCACCATAATTTAAATAATAGTTTTCCAAAAGAAATAAGTTACTAATATCATTTGTTTAGTACTTTACAGATTTAGAATAATATAAAAATATAATACTATTTTTCTTATTTAAAGAACAAAATTTTACCACCAGATGACATAGCTCCAATAAAGCCACTTAAATATAAGCATATTGAAGGTGGACGATTACACTGGGTGGCATATAATGGAAGTTCAAATCATTTGCCACAAGATGCATTTATAGGTGGATTTGAAGACAATGAAACAATATACATAGCTCGTGCCAAGCATCATGGGTCACAATGCCTTGGGAAGTATGTACCATCAAAAGGTTGTGCTTTTGTACCATGGGGACATGAGGAACACAGAAAAGAAAACTTTAAAGTAAATTTTATATTAAATATTTGATATTTATTAGTTTTAATATATATGTTATCAATATAATAAGATGGGATGTTAATCAGTCTTTAAACCATGTGATTTTTGGAGTAGTGCTTGAAAGTAGCAACTTGAGGGGCCTCTTTACAATGTACTAACACTTGCCTTTACTGCTTCAGCCCGTTATAGGAAATTACAATATTAATTTATTTATACAATGAATCACAGCTATCTATAAATAGATCTTAACCACATTTATAGTCAAAACAATAATTAATTCATCAATAAGTCAACATATAACTTTCAAAATTTGCCAGTAGCAGAAGTTGTGCACTGAGCCACGCCTTAAATTCAGTATACAACTTAAATTATATATTCCACTTATGTTGTCTAATTGTAATTCAATTATGCTCCTCAATGTCCACCCACTTACTATCCTTATTTATTTATTTTAGACATATTTATTTATGATTACTTTGTTACTACATAGACATATCTGTGTCTTAAATCTGTTAAAAATTGTTTACCATTTTATTTTGTCTTTAACTTTACACATAATATGTGATTGCTATAGTAATTATAAAATAGAGCTATCACTGGGGAACAAGCATGTGACTGCAAACAATAGGTTCTGGGTTCGATCCCTACTTCAATAAGTGACATATTTAATATTTTCACATTAAATATTTCCATTTCTTCTCTCTGGTAACAAAGCAAAGAGTGTTGAGTTCCACCACTCAGCACACAATGTCTGAAATTTGGGGGGAAGTACGGAACGGAACAAAGTATCTTAACACACACTTCCTCTGTCTACCCTGCCATGTGTAGGTTTAAAGCAGAAAAAAATATAAAATTGCGTCTATTTATTTACAGATACTGTGTGGCTATAATGCAATGTGGATGAAATGTAAGGAAAACTATGTGCCAGAGAATGCATTTATAGCAGGCACTTCAGAAGTGGGCAATGAATATCTTTACATTGGTAGAGCAATGATTGATAATAATCTAATAGTTGGTAAAGTCCATATGTTATATAAAACATGCTATCTCCCTTACAAAGGACGAGAACATGAAACATATATATATGAAATTTTAGTTAGAACTGATGTTGAAGAACATGCGTTGACTAAGAATCGTAAGTGTACTTTAAACCCTATGAAGGCTTTACAACCGTGTATTTGAGATTCTGATTATATGTTCATAATTCTAATTGTTTTTCTAATATACAACCTTAATTTTTAAAATTGTAATAGATTTTTATTTATTTTACATTTAAGTATTAATGGTGCTTAAATATTTTTGATATACAATAA
The DNA here is from genome assembly GCA_019049475.1 of Eueides isabella. Taxonomy (NCBI): domain Eukaryota; kingdom Metazoa; phylum Arthropoda; class Insecta; order Lepidoptera; family Nymphalidae; genus Eueides; species Eueides isabella. The sequence continues at coordinate 11,915,333 of CM032388.1, forward strand.
TACAGTTAGGTAATAATAATAGGAAACAACATATATATTTATTTAAATGTTTCAAAATGTTATTTAGTGAAGATCAAATTTAATTATTTGTGATAATGCTTAGTGTTTTATGTAAAATATAGACTTATTTAAATGTAAATTTAATTATAAATATATATGTACATGGCAAATGCCATATAACAAGGTAAAAAATCCTACTAGTAAAGAATGATCCTTATTAAAGTGTGATAAAGCTATTATTTTAACTAATCATAAATGGGTAATGTGATTTTATATTTATTATATATTTTTACTATCAAATATTGTTTATATTTTTTACCGACTTCGAAAAGGAGGAGGTTATTAATTCATGTTCCCTTATAACTGTTGTCTAAAAATTCTTTTTTGTAACGATTTATTTTTATTAAAGTTGTGATAATTTTCTACATTGTAGTGTAATAGTACTTTTTGTTAAAAAGCGAATTTGAAACCCATTGTATCTTTTTATATGCTTTCTTATGTTTTCTTATATCCATAGTGAAATTATAATATTTTGTAAATAATTTGTATAAATAATGTAAGCTACTCTCAGCTTCACGCTGTATCCCGCACATGGCAGGGTAGGCAGAGGGAACTTGGGAACCTAGTGTTAAGACACTGTTCCACTTCCGTTTCCCACTTTCCGCCGAATTTGAGGCGTTTTTGTGTTAAGTGGCGGAACTCTAACACCGTTTTGCTTTGTACACAAATATGCAAACAAAATTGTAGATTTTCTCGAGAGGTGATCGAACCCACAACCTACGTCCTACGCTTGTGCCGGTGCGCCACGACAGGCAATATAAACTCCATTTTAATTAATGAGGGTAGATTTTGTCAATTAGACTCAATAAAATTTTAAAAATAATTTAATAAAGAATAACATGTTACATAAAATATTATGTAGTGCTTTATTATTATGAGATTACCAGGCACATTGTGAATATAATGATATATATATTTTAATACATATATTTTTTCAATTAAAAAAAAAGCCCAGGCAAAATTATTAGCGCTACACAGTGATATTTGCCAGTCTCATTTGTAAACAGTGCTTTAGGTTAGCATTTATAAATCAGTCGTTTTTAAAATATAATGTAGGTAAGGGTTTTCAGTTTGTTATTATTATTGTTATTATACAATATAGAGTTTTTACATATCTTTGCTACAAATGACACTGGAAACAAATTTACATACTAAGCATTTTTTTTTACTCTTTATTATAATAAATTACTGTACAAGAATATCGTAGTCAGGGAAACCGAGCTCTTGTCCAGCAAAAGCGATGTAGCATACGCCGTGAGATTGCTGAACTTTGCCAGTTGTGAGGCTGCCTTCATGGCGCACCCTGCCGATGAACAGAGGCTCGCCGTCCTCCGACTGGCCGGCAGGGAACGCGCCCGGAGGAATGTTTGATCCGTTGGTCGGCACCCAGTTGTTGGGTCCGCCGACTAAAACCTATATTTAATTATGTATTAATAATATTTTATCGGTGGCAATAAATATAATGCTGAGAACGTACAATACAAATGACAGAAGTAAATCTCTAAAGAGAAGATTTATTTAGAAGTAATTTGAGGAAAATAATATTATAGAAATTTATTATATAGTTCGTTTCATACAAGATGAGTGGTTACGTCGGCAAACATTAGTTTAAATTTTACTCGCGACGTAGGTAATTCAAACTTAACGAGTTTTGCTATAGGCATACAATTACAAGATTTGACTAGAAGTGTGAACTTGCCGTAAAATTATAGGAAATAAATAGAAAAATGGCAATTTTACATTAATAATTCAGATAATAATAGGTAAAAAGTATAATAAATATATATGTCAAACTTAAAAAAAAATCCCGTTGACCTGGTCCATTATTATATGAAACTATATGAACATATATGAACATATATGAAACTCTCGGTCGAGGTCGAGTCCGCCTCTTTTGACCGCTTTTTTTAGCTGCCCTCCTCTATATAGAAACCTGGTAGCGATGAATATAAAAGAAACCCTGAGTATTTTATCTTACAATATATTTTGAAGGATAATATTTTATATAAAATATATTAACGGTCAATTTTCTGCTAATACTTAATATTTCTTTAATATAATTGCCTAAATATAATAAAATAAAATGTAGGCATTAAAAAGTATAAAATCAAGTGTTTTAATAAAAATGATATTGAATTTGTTCCATCTATTCCAAATATAAGACATTAACGTTACATTATATGTGTTAGTTCTCAGCTTCCCGCTTTGTCCTCTGTCATTCGTTTAGCTCTTCAGTTCGAGACATTTTGTTAAGTGCGCGCTCAGCTTTGCCAGAGGGGGGATAACGAAATAATTCATTTCACTGGAGCCCAGTTGGACTGGTTTAGTTACGTTGTACCAGACGCAGTTCGACTGCGTTACCGCAGTGTTTACAGGCAAACTGCCCTTTACCCTTACAAAACAAATTAATAATTACATAATAAATTGATTCAATATACATACTTGATACTCGTTCTTTCCATGTTCCTGACCACCCCATGGTACGTAAGCGCATCCGTGAGAGGAGACGAGTTTTCCAGGCAGCAAAGCGCCTTCATGCTGTGCTCTAGCCACGTAAAGGGGTTCTCCAGAGCAGTCGTTTCCTCCTACTACAGCGCCAGGAGGCACTTGGCCGGAGGTCGCGTCGGCCCATACACTCGCACCGCCAACAGCCGCGACGGATGGATAGCCGGGGGGAGGGGCATATAAGGCCTGCGCCGACGGTGCCGAAGGTGGCACTGTAAGTTTTAACAAAATATTTATAGTAAATATCAAATTAAAGAAGAATGAAAGTTAATGATATTGATCAAGTTAAATAAATCGAGTGTCGCTCTCAGATTAAGATGGTTGCAACAAATAAGCAACAAAAGATATAAAGCACGAAAAATGGTCATGATAGACAAAAGATAAGTGAATGTTTGTTAGTTATGTGAAAAAAGAGATTAAGTTAGTACCTACTTGCAATTAAGTTAGTAACTACTTGCAGAAAAGTTATTTACAAAAAACGTTGTTTAGTAGACATATCTACTTTTTATGCTTTATTATGAATAAAATTATTGCCAAAATTGATTATGCAAGATATCAAACTACTATGAACCACAAAAAGAACAAGAAACAAAATTGCAAACGAAAATAAAAGGCCACAAAACCATCGTGATATGAATACACAAAATGTACCCAACCTACCATATAACGATCCCAAAAAACAATCTCCGAAGTTTCAACGTTCGCATCAAACATAATAAACACACAAACTCAAGGCAAATAAATTAACATTTAATCGGTTAGTTGGTATTCATGACAATAATTATTAAATAATTTGTGTAATAAATAAACTATAATTGGATGCAAATTTAGCAATTAACACCAAAGCGACATTTTTAATATGGAAACTCAACGTTGTCTGTCTCCGCCCTTGTAGAAGTGCGATATGCGCCAATTGCCTCTCGCGCCATATCCGGTACGCACACCGAAGTGGGTGACCGGAAACGGTGCGGGATCAACCCATTCCATCAACACGGCTCCTGAGGCGCCATCGCGCACTGTCAACCTTCCGCAACGCCATTCAAATAGAAACTTCCTGAACTCGTTGGCGTTCATAATACCAGGTGTCGGAACGGTTACCTATGAAGTTTTATAATGATTTATCGTCATACTCTTTCACTTGTACAATGACAACATCGAAAAATTAACTACCTTATCTGGTTTTTGTCTGCAATGGCGTATTACTGATTGTGTGTTTTCCCAACCACCAAGAATGACTTCATACATCGGATCTACTTCAGCTGGTGCGGATGTGAGACAAACGTGACAGTTGTGAGGGCCGCGGTAGGCAAGTTCCAAGGAACCAGATGCGACAGGCCCAAATTTGTATTCTAACTTGTCAGGAGTATTGAACTCGGCTCCATCTGTGCCGTTATAATTTTTTTTTAAGTAATAAGAGCGTTGGGTACATTTTGTGTGAAGCAAAAATATAACATACCTTCGATTTTCCATGTGCCAGAAGCACCCCAACCGGTGCACACTCCAACGAAACCGATAGGGAACGGTTCTGGATCAGACCAGGAAATGAAAGGAATGGACTCTCCTTCACGTCCTGCTGACACGATGCCGCTTTCCCATCTCACCCAAAAGCCGCGAAATTCGCCGCCATTCAAAATATCAGGAGTCTCAATTTCTACTTTGTCTGGTTTGGTTCTGTTTCTCCTAATGACACTCTTGCTGTTGCCCCAACCACCAATAAATACCTTAAATCAATAAAAGATACATTAATAAGTATATCAAGTATCATATGATATTTATTAGTTAGAAAAGACAAAATATACCTCATACATAGGGTCCGATTCTTGGGGACCCATAGTAAGAGCAATATGTGCATCATTAGGTGCTCTTATTTTGAACTGAACGGAACCACTGGATACTGGGAAAAATTGGTACTGCAGGTTGTCTTCAGTCGAAACATCTGTAATTTTAATAATAATTTCGTAAGTAAAAATTAAACACTACAAACATATTCTAAAAACTGTTAAGGTTGTATATCTACCTACTACATTAAATACCACCGACCTGCTGGCAGTTTCAACCGCTTAAACTACTTTCACAATCATATTTTTACCTCAACTGAATATCTTTTGTGTTCTAATAACATTAATATAACAGTATCACTTTTCATTGGAAACTGTAATTTTGGATAATATAACGAAAAAAATATCCTCAGCAATTTTGACAGAAACAACAAATTTTGCTAAGTTTTTTTTTTAATTATAACCCGAATTGAATGAAACGAACATTAAATTTCAGGGGCACTTGGTCCAATTACAATAGTGAATATTAGATTTCTGGAGTCGCATTTCATTAAACATATGAAGTTGAAAACCGGCACTACAAGGCTTTCGGTTCAAATATAGTTCAATAGGAAAAATCCCTCCTCTAGAGGATCATTTTTGCGTCAGAAGTTAAAAAATAATTGTAAGGGCTTCTATTGAATTGATATACAAATTCTTTAATACATTTTCATGCACAGACATCGACCAGTTATAATTTTATTATGCGTGATCTGTGCTATAAAAACAGAAATGAGTAATTTATATAAATTAGTATGCTGTTTGCAATGCATGCTTTTCCTTCAAATCTTATTAAGGTTAAAGTATAACATTAATAAAACAGCACGCGCAATAGGTAGGTCTCTTAACAGTTCGAGTAAGTCTATATCTAAATATAGAATAGTGCGTTGGTATGCGGAGACTAGCCAGAGTAAAGCGCACTGCGCACCCACAAATTCTTTTAATTCGCAATTCTCGTATCAATAATATATTATATATACCAAATTTCAACTATTGAATCGCAAATAAGTAATCTGTTATTGTTTAATTTGTTTGAAATATAACATAGATATCCGTATTGCGGATAAATAACAAGTAGAAATATAAAATTTTGAATGCTTTATTTTTTGACTAAATAAGATCAAGTTTTAGGACCAGGAATAGTTGGATCATTGTATGCGGTTGTAATTCTATATTCTGATTCTAGAAAACTCTGTGCGCTGTATATAAATTAGACCAAGCTTAAAACTAAATAATATATGCTGCCTTACTTAAAATTCAAAACACAAAATGTGTCAAATAAAATTTTGATTACTTTGCTCAAAATAATTTATCATCATGTTAGCCCCATCCATATTATACGATTGGCTACAAAGTTTACTTGGCTTTTGGTCGAAGACATCCAATGATGTCACCACATTGGATCAATAGATGTAGTTCTTGAAAGGAACGTTGGTGGTGCGCAAAGTTTGACCGCATTGGCATTGACCACTTTTTGGTATTAAGATTTTTTTATCTAGCGTTGTTATTTAATATTCAGTGACATAGTTTTGCTGGTGTTTATATTTAAAAAAAATGATATTGTAATAAATTGCTTTGAAATATTTTTTATATGTTTTAGTGATTATCTTTTTCGAAGATTCTTTCGTCACATTTCTTTTGACTTGACTTTTACGGATACAGACCTACCATGGTAGCTAGTAAAGCTGTACTCATATATAATAATTAAAAAATTTGGAAAACTAACGACACAGGATTTTTTATGATGATACAATAACACTTGAAGAATTAGTAATTCTGATTAATTATATTTAGTACAGTACAACTCGACCTAATAAAACCGTGCTAATATAGATACATATATATGTAATTTAATATGGCAGTATCCCATTTGTATGATATACAATAGTTAATATTATATTAAGATGCTAACAATCCTAAGTGTTCGTGCAAAAGATATATCTATCACAACGAAGATCTTCACGACATCCTTTAGCTATTTAGGTCAAAGGTTATACAACTATGAAATATTAGTTTTAACTAAAATATACAGTAATTTATGCTTTTTTGACACAACAATTAAATGATGAAATCCTTAAATAATAATAATAATAAGATATTTTATCCTGATTAATAATTTTGTCTTTAGTTTCTTAATACTTAATACTTTTTACGCAAGTAGGTATGCGTGTAAAGAAATTATGAAATACAGGAAAATATGTATTTCATAGGTTCTAAAAATAGTTCGTGACTAAGAAGATATTGTACTTACTGTTTATATTGTAAATATTTTGGTCTTTGAATTGTTTATTACAACTTGCTAAGAATAGATAATAAGAAGAGAGGAATTTTAATTTTTACATTTAACTATTAACTGTTACATATTTGAGATATAGGTACTTTTAATAATCTGTATGTGTACTTATTATATTATATTTTTGAGTAAAAATGTTTTAGTCAGTCTTTTAAAAAGTTTATATGACTTATTGAACAGGTCTAGATCATAGTTATATTTACGTTAGCAGCAATGACACAATCTTCTCCCACTACAAATGTTTACAATGCAAAACGAAGGGCCGAATAGTAATTTAACGGACAATTCATAGTAAAATTAGTAGATGATCTCATGCTTCGATACGATTCAGAGCCCACAATGTCAAGCCACCTCCACTCCTCTAACAGCATTAATTGAGACCAATCTTCGTGTAATTAAACAGATTTTATTACTCGTGTAGATAATTTTGCTTTATTTTGTTTCTATCTATTCAAGACTGCTGAAATACTATTCAACAAAAAATATATATTTAAATTGATGAGCGTATTACAAAAATATTTTTTTGAAATGGAAAAATTGTTTAGCTATTGATCTTAGCTGATATAAGACGACGCTACACCCGGCGTTGGCATTGTGCCAATAAAACGCCGGCTATTTGCAACCGGCATATAAAATAAAAAGTTTTCTTAAAAAAAAAAGACAAAGTCTTCTATAATGTTTTTAAATGGTAATATCATTTTAGTAAAGCTAAATATTTCATTATAGTGAAATACTAACAAATTTAAATATCATCACACGTATGCGTATACTCGCATATGCAAACAAATGCTTAACTTACCTAGAATGTTAGCCATGGTTGTAATACTTTTGAAGCACTTAGTGTATAGCACAGTACCGAGCTGTTAGTGCAATGAAACTCCGAACTAAACTGAGGACGGAGGAGGGAGCCGGTCGCGCCACGGCCTCCGACACAGAGACTCCGACTACGTAATACGTAACGCTATGATGTCATCCTTACCTGACACAAACATAAAAATATTTTTATAGATACTCGTTTTACTACTTTAATATAATTGCAAATTTTTAAATGTAATTAGAGAAATCTATGCAAGAAATTTCAACACGATATAAATATTTAATAATATATTTCCTATAGATACGATTTAT